>OY986980.1:9492423-10981846 GCA_963920545.1 Lepidium didymum
AATTATAAAATTGGTTTTATTCATTGGGCATGTAGCTGAGGATTGGTTAAAACCTGGTGTGGTACTAGAAGCTTTTGAAGCAAGGGCTCTGAGAATGTCTGTTACTTGTGCCAAAAATCTCAGCAAATTTGAGAATCAGGAACAAGGTACTCTTCTGACTTCATGAATCCAAAATTGTTGGTCTCCATGTAAGTTAATAAGCCAAAGGACCAGACTCTCACAAATTCCTCGTGTCTGCAGGATTCCAAGAGCTTTTGGCTGATCTGGTTGAGGCCGCAATTGCTCATTGCCAGTTGATCGTTGTTTCCAAGTAAGATTCTTCTTCTCTATTTACACTAATCAAATAAAAGGTACTGATTCTCTCGATATCAGCTTCTGAAATTTGCCAACTTTTGTCTTGGTTAGATTCATAGCGAAACTAGAGCAAGACATAGAAGGGAAAGGAGTGAAGAAACAGCTAAATAACCTGTGTTACATCTACGCACTGTATCTCCTTCACAAACACCTTGGCGATTTTCTCTCCACTAACTCCATCACTCCCAAACAAGCCTCTCTAGCAAATGACCAGCTCCGCTCCTTATACTCTCTGGTTCATCCTCTCTCTCTCTCTTACTGCATTCGAATCCTTCAAAAGCTGAATTATAACATTTTGGTTTCCTTCTTCCAGGTCCGTCCTAATGCGGTTGCACTAGTGGACGCCTTCAATTACACTGACCATTACTTGAACTCGATACTGGGCCGTTACGATGGTAACGTGTATCCAAAGCTCTTTGAGGAAGCATGGAAGGATCCATTGAACGACTCAGTGGTTCCTGATGGATACCATGAATACATTCGACCTCTGCTCAAGCAGCAACTGCGTACCGCTAGGCTCTGATATGTTTCGCTTTCTTTGATACTTAATATGGTACAATCAGACATTTGACTTGCTTTATCTTCTTCTTCTCGTTCCAGTATTGCTTTGAATAAATTCGCCGGTTAAAAAACTGGCGATACTATTTATAATAGTTTAGTACTATTAATGTATTCAAAGGAACTTCATGATATATGGTTTCTAGTATAAGATGAATATGTTATTTCAAATCTTCGTATATGTTCCGGTTTAAGGGCTATCTCTGGTTTTAAAACACTAATAAATGGTCAAGCCTCTGTCAATATATTAATTGAACGAAGAAAATAATTTGGAACGAAAAAATTATGTTAATTTAGTAGAATATTGCGAAAGGTTTAAATCGGCAAGGTTATGAGCATTGGACGATGCTCATGGAGAATTTGATTCGGTCAAAAGAGTGGTGGGATCTGATCGAGGTCGGAATTCCAACTCAAGAGAGAGGAACATTTCTATATGAGGCACAGAGAGTTTAGCTACTGGAGAAAGTAGCGGAGAAGACGGTCGTAGACCATAAGGTGAAGAGTGTTAAGGAGAAGATCACGCTTCTCATTTACCTTCACATATTCTAATGTATCTATTTTCCTTATGTACATATTCTAGAGGATTCTCTATTTCTGTATATATGTATACACTCTAATGTATGATGAGATATATGAATAACATTTACTTCACATGGTATCAGAGTAGATCCTAATACTCTAATTTTTTGGCTGCGCCTCTTTTCTTTCTTCTGCTCATCTCTGTTTTTCTACTCCCTTTACTCTCCTTCATCATGTCAACATCTTCTGCCGACATCATTGACACAGCGCAATCCTCTCTTCTCAATGTTAATATGAGCAATATCACAAAGCCCACTTCAACCAACTATGTGGTCTGGAGTCTTCAAGTCCATGCTCTCCTTGATGGGTATGGTCTCGTGGGTCATCTTGATGGCTCTTCTCCACACCCTCGGTCACCACACTCGTCAACAATACGCAGACACCAAATCCTACGTACTCTCTCTGGAAACGACAAGATTGTCTCCTATTCAGCAATCTCCTAGGCGCCATATCTCTCCCACTACAACCTTTGGTTTCACGTTCTCTCTCCACTCAAGACATATGGTCCACTCTAGCTGCCACATACGCCAAGCCAAGCAGAGGGCATGTTAAGCAACTGAAACAACAAGTCAGACAATGGACAAAAGGATCAAAGACAATTGATGAATATCTGCAGGGTCTCACCACCAGATTTGATCACCTAGCGCTCCTAGGCAAACTTATTGATCATGAAGATCAACTGGAACATGTTCTCAATGGCCTCCCAGATGACTATAAGTCAGTCATCGATCAAGTTGAAGGCAGAGAAATCGCACCAAGTCTTGCCAAAGTTCACGAGAAACTGTTGAATCGTGAAGGCAATCTTCTTGTTGCATCCAAATTTGTTGTGTCTCCAATCACTGCCAATATTGCTCACAATCGCTACAAAGGTACTGGCAACAACAACCACAACTACACTCGTTCCAATCAACCATGGTCTGGCCAGAGAAACCACAACAACTTGTGGTCTTCAAACAGAGACAATTCAACTAATTTCTCTAAATCTGATACTTGTCAAACTCATGGCTACAAGGTAAGTGTCAGCTCTGTGGCATCTTTGGTCACATCGCTAGGAAGTGTCCTCAACTAGCCAATGCAGCCACCAATAATCATCCTCAGGTCACACCACCATGGCAACCTGCGACAAATATGGCTCTCCAGTCAACCCATACGCCAAACAGTTGGCTTCTGAACAGTGGCGCCACTTACCACCTCACGAACAACCTCAACAACTTGGCTTTGCATCAACCTTATCAAGGAGATGACGCAGTCCTCATTGGTGATGGTTCCAGTCTTCCAATCAGTCACACTAGTTCACTCTCTCTTAACTCTCTCACCAAACCTTTACAGCTTAAAAGTGTTCTATGTGTGCCTCATATACATAAGAACTTAATATCTGTCTACTGGCTATACAATTCTAATAACGTGTCAGTTGAATTTTTCCCTGCACACTTTGAGGTGAAGGATCTCAAGAGTTACCTTTTTGCATCGATAAACAAAACAATCCTGAAGACTATTCTTAAGAAGAGTACATCAAAGGAGTTATGGGATTCGATGAAAGAAAATTCCAAGGAAATGACACAGTGCAGAGTGCACAATTGCAGAGACAGAGAAGAAATTTCGAGGTTCTTGAGATGAGATCAGGAGAAATGATCTCAAAGTATTTCTCGTGTGTGATGGAGGTGGCCAACGACATGCAAAACTTGGGAGAAGATATGTTGGATTCCAAGATTGTGGAGAAGATTCTTAGAACCTTAGCTGAGAGGTTCACATACATTGTGTGTCCAATTGAGGAATTAAAAGACATAAGAGCTATGACAGTTGATGGGTTACATAGCTCGTTAATGGTACACAAGAAGAATATGACCAGACATGACGGAGATGAGAGAGCTCTGAAGGTAGAATGGTAGTGGAGAACAAACTATGGAAGGGGTAAAGGAGGATCTCCAAGTGGTGGATCTCCAGTGAAAGGAAGAGGACGTGGAAGAGTTAACAAGGAGAATGTGGAATACTTCAAATGTCATAAGATGGGACACTACATGTCCGAGTGTCCATAGTGGGAAAGAGAAGCAAATTACGTGGAAATGGAAGAAGATTTGCTTCTAATTGCTCTAATCGATAATTTCAAATCTGAAGAGGAACATGTATGGTTCCTCGATTCAGGGTGCAGTAACCATATGTGTGGTTCAAAAGAATAGTTTATTGAGCTTGACACCTCCTTCAAACGGAACGTGAAGTTACGTGATGATCGAAGGATGGCTGTAGATGGAAAAGGAAAACTGAGACTTGAAATTAATGGGAGAATTCAAGTGATTATTGAAGTGTACTTTGTGCCAGATTTGAAGAATAATCTCTTCAGCGTAGGTCAGCTGCAAGAGAAAGGATTGAGGGTCATTATTGAGGACGATCAATGCGAGGTTTGGCACAAGCAAGAGAGACGAATAATAATGCATTCCACTATGTCAAAGAACAGAATGTTCGCAATTTTGGCTACTGTGAGAGAAACTAAAGAAAAAGGAAGAAGTCTAATGTCTGCAGGTGATGGAGAAGACAAGTGATTTATGGCAGAGGAGATATGGTCATCTCAACAATCAGGGACTAAGATCTTTAGCTGAAAAAGAAATGGTTATTGATCTGCCAAAGTTGGTTAAAGAAGAATAGGAAGCGATCTACGATGTCTGTATGAGAGGGAAACAGAATCGAGACAGCGTACCAAAGAAAAATGTGTGGAAATCAACTCGAGGACTTCAGCTAGTGCACACTGACATTTGCAGACCTATATCTTCAACATCTGAGAGTGGGAAAAAGTATATTATCAACTTCATAGATGATTACAGTAGAAAATGTTGGACCTATTTCTTGACATAAAAATTGGAGGCGTTTAAAGTTTTCAAGGAATTCAAAGCTGGCGTAGAGAGAGAGCTAGGACAATTTCTGGTGTGTCTACGCTCTGATAGGGGTGGTGAGAATAACTCGAAAGAGTTCGAAGAGTATTGCAGAGAAAGTGGGATTAAGCGTCAACTCACAACAGCATATACACCCCATCAAAACGGGATTACTGAGAGGAAAAATAGGACTATCATGAACATGACAAGGTGTATGATGCTTGAAATGAGTGTACCTAGGCGTTTTTTGCCTGAGGTTGTGCAATATGCATTGTACATACTGAACAGAAGTCCATCAAAGGCGCTTGAAGATGTTACTCTGGAGGAGAAGTGTAGCAATCAAAAGCTGTCAGTGGAACATCTCAAAGTGTTTCGAAGCATTGCATATGCTCTGATACCGTATGAAAGGAGGGTTAAGCTTGATGAGAAAAGTGTCATATGCGTGTTGTTTGGTGTGAGTAGAGAATCTAAGGCTTATCGACTTTGTAATCTAGAAACCAAGAAGATAGTGATAAGTAGAGATGTTTATGTTGATGAAAACAAAGGTTGGGACTGGGAAGGAAAACAAGAAGAGAAAGAGTTTGTTTGGGATGAATCCGTGTCAGAGAAAGAAAAAGTTGCAGTCACAGAATAAGGGAATAATAGTGCAGAGGAAGTACTGCGAACGCAGCCCGAAGGTGGTGAAATGGTTGCAACTGTAGCAGCTCAAACGCCTGCAAGAGAAATATCAAAAAGAACAATAAGAAGACCTGCTTTGTTCAAAAATTTCGATACTGGAGATGCATGATTTTTTGTTAAAGAAGTAGATGGAGAAATTCTTGCAATGTTTATAGCACCAGAGGATCCTGAGTGCTTTGAGGATGCTGAAAAACACAATGTGTGGAGAAAGGCAATGGATAATGAAATTGCTTCCATAGAAGAGAACAACACGTGGGAGTTAATGGATTTACCTGAAGGAGCTAAAGTGATTGGGGTTAAGTGGGTGTATAAGACAAAACTTAAGGAGAATGGTGAGGTTTGCAAATATAAGGCGAGGTTTGTGGCAAAGGGATATCATCAAAAGGAAGGTGTAGATTTTCAAGAAGCTTTTGCTCTTGTAGCCAGATGGGATACAATCAGAGTGCTACTGGGTACAACAGTAGAAAAGGGTTGGAAAGTATTTTAATTAGACGTTAAAAGTGCATTTTTGCACGGAGAGTTGAATAAGGAAGTATTTGTGGAGCAGCCAAAGGGTTTTGGGATCAGTAATGAGGAAGAAAAGGTGTATAAGTTGAAGAGAGCTTTTTATGGACTGAAACAAGCTCCAAGGGCTTGGTACAGTCGCATTGAAGGTTTTTTCTTGAAGGAAGGTTTTGAGAAGTGTTACCGTGAACACACTATGTTCGTAAAGAAGAAATAAGAAAGCTGCTTGATTGTGAGTAGGGGTGTCAATGCGGGCTCTAAACCCGCATGTTATGCTTAGACCGCCCCATAGTGGGGCGAGTTAGGGTTATAAATTTTAGGTCCAAATAAAAAGCGGGGTTTGCGGGTTAGCCCATTATGGACAACGGGTTAATGTGGGTTTGTCCATATGGTCAGCGGGTTAGACCGTGGACAAATATTTTTTTATAAAAATAATTATAATTTAAATAT
The DNA here is from genome assembly GCA_963920545.1 of Lepidium didymum. Classification (NCBI taxonomy): domain Eukaryota; kingdom Viridiplantae; phylum Streptophyta; class Magnoliopsida; order Brassicales; family Brassicaceae; genus Lepidium; species Lepidium didymum. The sequence continues at coordinate 9,498,411 of OY986980.1, forward strand.
AATCAAATAAATTAAGGAAATAAATGATTGTTACAATCTATTCAACTTTAAATTTGAAATTTTATAAGATAGATTAAAAAAGATAAGATTTGTTTTGGCTAAAATAAATTATCTCTTTAATTTTCAAATTCAAACGTAAATCACTAAAAGTCTAAAACCCTAAAACGAAAAATCTATTTATATGTACTTAAGAACTCGTCCTATCCTTTCGTTAAAGTGGAAACAGTGCTCATTGAAAAACAAGCAACAATCTCTCTTCATCATTGCCACGCTTGTGAGCTAGTGGAATATTTAATAATTAGAGGTAAAGTAAGAAGCAAGAGTGCGTTTTACAAAATATTTATGAAGTAAGAAGCAATATTTAAATATTAGTTAATTCGTATTCTTTTTTTTTGGCTAAATACTTTTAATAATTTAATTCAATCTACGTTTTCAAATATTTTGTGAGGGTAAGGAATGCTTTTAAATATGCTAATCCAGAAATAAAATTTTAGACTAGAAACACCGCAGCTGCAGATGTCTACAAGTTCTACGAGAAAGAAAAAAGGAAACTCAAGACGATATTGACAGAAATTCCAAGTAGAGTTTGTTTGACTACAGATCTTTGGCGAGCAATTACAATCGAAGGATATATATGTTTGACTGCTCATTACATTGATAATGACTGGAAGCTAAATAGTAAGGTACTCTCTTTTTGTGCTTTTCCACCTCCACATACTGGTGTGCAGTTAGCGATGAAAATTATGGAATTGCTGAAAGAATGGGGATTAGAGAAAAAACTATTTTCTCTTACTGTTGATAATGCAACTTCTAATGACAGTATGCAAACCATTTTGAAGAGGCAGCTGCAAAAAGATTTGTTGTGCAATGGAGAATTCTTTCATGTTAGGTGTTCAGTGCATATATTAAATCTAATTGTTCAGGATGGATTAGCCGTGATTAGTGGTGCTTTGCAGAAAATAAGAGATACTATTAAGTATGTGAAGGCATCTGAAAGTCGGGAGAATATGTTTCAAAGTTGTGTGGAAACAATAGGACTTCAGACAAAAGCTGGTTTGGCTCCGGATTCGCTACTCGGTGGAATTCGACTTATGATATGCTTGATAGAGCCATCAAACATCGACAAGCATTATGTCATCTCAATGACATAGATATTGGTTATAAGCATCTTCCATCTAAGGTAGAATGGACAAGAGGAGAGTTGATATGTGAGTTTTTAAAGCCTTTTCAAGAAATTACAAATTTGGTGTCTGGTTCAACATATCCTACATCAAACTTGTATTTTAAGCAAGTTTGGCAGATTGAGTCTTGGTTGCAATTTTATGAGAATTCTGAGGATGATGTTATTAGAGACATGGTTAGAGTTATGAAAAGTAAGTTTGAGAAATATTGGAAAAAGTATAGTGATATTCTCGCTATAGGTGATGTTTTGGATCCAAGAATGAAATTTGCTCTTTTAGAGTATTGCTTTACGACTCTACATGCATTGACTTTCCAGCAAAAACTTGATCATGTGCGAGAGAAGATGTATATGCTTTTCAATGCATATAAGAGTAATTCAGACTCTACATCAAATACAGATTCTTCAAACATTTGCATGGAAACTTCTCATGAAAATGCTCCAAGGGGATACAGTGTAAGTGTTTTTCTACTTTAAATTAATTTTATTAATGATTACTTGTTTATCTTTCTTTACTTTTATTTACCTAAGTAGTTATTTTGAGTTTAATTGATTGTTGCAGGATTATTATGCATTATACTCACAGAAAATTGGTGATCATGGAAAATCACCTTTGGATATATACTTAGATGAACCACCACTAAACATGCTTGAGTTTCCAAATTTTAAGGTCCTAGATTATTGGAAAGAGAACTCAGTTCGTTTCAAAGAGTTGTCTTATGGCATGCGATGTACTTAGTATTCCTATTACTATTGTGGCATCTGAATCGTCGTTTAGCATAGGAAGTCATGTTCTAAACAAGTACATAAATCGTCTGCTATCTTCGAATGTCCAAGCTTTGATTTGTGCACGTAACTGGTTACGTGGTTTTGAAGCCAATGGTAATGGATTTATTTATTTACATGTTTTTAGTTTCTACTATAAATGATGATTGACTAATGGTTACGTAGATTTGAAGCAAATGATAATGGTTTACTTTTCTACAACTTTATTATATTTAATGTATATAATGATTGACTTATTATTGTATAGATGACGTTGATGATGCTATTTTGGAGACTTTTGAAAATTCTCCACCATTTGCAGATTCAAATCTTTAGGTGTGTTATATTTTAATAATCTATGTTTATTTCTTTGTGTCTTGATTATATATTGGTGCTTGACTTTCAAAATTTTATATCTTATTTTTTTAATGTTTTTGCAGGTTTACAAAGGAATGATGTCTTTTAAACATTTTCTTTGGTTATAATAAATTGACAAAGAGTTTGTCTTTCATTTATCAAATTTAGTTTTTACATTTTTAATAATGTTCCACAACATATATGGTGAATTTTATAGTTTTTGAAGTTTATTTTTATTATATATTTATTAGTAAATAAATTTTTATATAAAATAATAAATTTAACTAAAAGAACCGCGGACGAACCCGCAAAATAATTGAACCCGCGATGGGACGGGTTAAATGGGGCGGGTTAACCCGCATTGACACCCCTAATTGTGAGTCTTTATGTCGATGACCTGATCTACACAGGAGACTCAACACAAATGCTTGAAGAGTTTAAAACTCCATGATGAGAGATTTCTCAATGACAGATCTTGGGAAGATGAAGTATATCTTAGGAGTAGAAATGATTCAATATGATAAAGGAATCTTCATAAGCGAGAAGAAATATGCAGAAGAAACACTCAAGAAATATGGAATGGAAAAGTGTAACTCGGTTCAAAATCCAATGATTCCAGGTAACAAGCTGTCAAAAGAGGAGCTTGAGAGGAAGTGAATTCGACTATGTTTAAGCAACTTGTTGGGAGTCTAAGCTACTTGACAGCTACAAGACCAGATTTAATTTACTCAGTAAATTTGGTAAGTTGATTCATGAAGAATCCAAATGAGCATCACATGCTAGCAGCCAAGAGAATTCTGAGGTATGTACAAGGTACATCGTACACGTGATTTTGGAATTCAGTGCAAGGTTGGAGGAGAACAGAGATTGATTGGGTATGTCGATAATGATTATGCAGGTGATGTCGATGACTGTAAGAATACATTTGAGTACGTGTTCTTGCTGCGAGGAGGAGTTGTATCTTGGGTCTCTAAAAAGCAACCAATCGTGACCCTATCAACGACTGAAGCCGAGTTTGTATCATCAGCTTATGATGTTTGTTAAGTAGTGTGGCTCATGAATATTATGTCAGAGATTGGTTTTCATCAAGGTGAAGGTACATTTTTATTCTGTGACAATAGTTCGACAATAAAACTGTCAAAGAATCCAGTTATGCACAGGAAGAGCAATCATATTCATGTCATGTTGCTTTACTTAAGGGAATTGGTGAGTGAAAGAGTTATACAACTCAATTACTGTCCAACACAAGATCAATTATCGGATATCATGACAAAAGCAGTGAAACTTGATGTATTCGAAAGGCTAAGAAGCAATTTGGGAATGGGTGTTAAGGAGGAATAAACAAGGCACAATTTGAAATGTTATTAAACAAATGGACCTTATGGATTAAAGTTTTTTCTACTTTAACTTAGAGCATAATGGGCCTTTGATATATTTATTGATCCAAGCCCATCAAAAGTTGGATTTGATTTATATAAATCACTCCAAGTTATACTCTTTGATCTATAATTTCTCATTCAAATTTTATTTGATTTTATCATGTAATTACACTAAAATATAGTGCACATTACAAGGAATTTAAAGACTCCAAAGAATCATTATTTCATTGATAAAATGATATAATAATCTTATGTTAAAATCATAGTTTCAACAATCCCCACATGAATAGAAATAATTTCAAAATTAACTGACAATAAAAAAAACTTAACAAACTGATACGACAAACTGGACTGACTCAAAAGACACGAAAGACTAGACAGATGCGTGAGTTCAAACAAAAAGCCTAGGCACGACGATTGTCATTTAGGAATGGTAATGTTGTGCTTTGAGAACAATCTATGTGACTTAGTTGTCCCATTGAACCTATCTCCTAGGATCTCCAGTCGTATAAGTTGGGTATCTATCATATAGTTGTTGTGTCAACATGCTTTTAAACCCATTCCTCTAGACAATTTCAGCAATAAAGTATTGTGTGCACGTGCGATAGCCGATTGACTATCACAATGTACTCTAATAGCAGAGACTAGTTTCTCCCACATAGGAACATCTTCAAAAACAAAGCATTTCGAGACGCCATTATCGTATCTTTATGGATATCAGAAATATTTAAATTCCATACCAAAAAGCGACAAGCACTACTATTGTGTGCAGACCAAGGAAGATACAATCTACAGTTTTTGGACCTATATTTGCCTTTATAGGAGGTGGTACAAAAACTTTTGCGAGATACTTCCACACTTTGAGGTATGTGTACGAAGGTACTTTACCTTTCCAAAGCTCAGAAGCGTTTTGCTCGTAGCTTGATATGGTATATTATTCAAATGTAGTTTGATGTGAGCAACGCTTCCCGCCACAGATTTTGGGGTGTACCAAGTTCCTGGAGCATAGCGTTCATCAGCTCTTTTAGAGTTCAGTTTTTGCGTTTCGCAATGCTATTTGATTCTGGTGAATATGGAGCGGTGGTTTGATGGATAATACCAAGTTCTAGACAAAAAGCATTGAACGGACCATTGTTTTCGCCTCCTCTATCACTGCAAACAATTTTATAGTTCGTGTTAGTTGATTTTCAATTTCAAGTTTGTATTCTTTGATTTTTTTTCAGAATTTCGTCTTTACTATGTAAAAGATATACATAGCAATACTTTGTGAATTGTCTATAAACGTTACAAAATATATTTTTTCGTCTCGGCTGGGAACTAATTTGAGATCACACAAATCAGTGTGATTAATCTGAAAGGTTCGATATTTTTTTCTACTTGAGGATGGTGTTTAAATGAGTTTTGTTTGCACGCATATATCATATTTCTTTAGTTATTGGACATTTAGAAATAGTATTTAAATTCATTAATCTTTCAATTGATTTAGAATTTATATATCCTAATTGTATGTGCTAATTATTATAAGATTCAACCACATAAGCAAATGAATTCTTATTATTAAATGTTAAACTTAAATATAGTTGGTTGTGTTTTTGAAAAAAGTGTTGGTTGTAAACTTGTAATCCCCTTTATCAACTAACTGTTTAATAAAACAAAAAATTTATCCCCAAGTTGGCAGTCATCTTTCATTTTCTTATTGATAGTAGTTAAAGTGTTTAAGAATTAAGACATCCCATTTTTTCTTTTTTCTTTTTCTGTTATCATCCCAATTTGACTACCTACATATATACTACAACGTACATACAATTTTAAGATTACTTTAAGAGATTTTTGTTTTAAGCAAATATTATTGGTAGAAATATATATATAATTATTAGTTGATCAATAAAACATTACAAATAATTTACAATTAAAAATTTGTGGATTTCATGATAAATTCACTCATATTAATTGCTGCTGATATTAAATAATCATATCTCTATATTATCTTTTGATTTTATCAATTGTTTTATATATAACCTGCCTATATATATATATATATATATATATGTAATATTGTTTTTTGTCAACATTAAAGTATAACTGACCGGTTCATTAGCCAAATTTTTATATAATGTATAGAGTGAAACTTAATTTCTAAATATGTAAATGCGTCTAATTTTAATGAATTTATCAGATGCATAACTTTTTTTTGTTAATTGTCTCTATATGTAATATTTTGTTTCTTATTACTTTGTCTTAATCATGAAATGGAGCCCACGATGAAACAAATACGTAGACAAAAAGAAAAAACAAAAACGTAACTTGCTCCCCCAAAATAATACTAATAACTTCTTTATCAAAAAAGAAAAAGAAAAATACTAATTATTTTGTACACATACGAATGTGTTAACGTCGTTTAGCGTACGCGTGCGTCGTCCATTGCAACCTTCTACTCAGTTTTCTTTACCAAAAACGCTTATCCTTTACATTTCTAATTTATCAAAAATCTTGTACAATTATTACATATATTCGCAACTGTCCAATGACACAACATAATTTGTCTATTATTCATAGCCTTTAAGCTAACTTCCAAGTACATATTATACATTTACTCACCCTTTGTTAATTGTCTCATTTTCTGATTGTTTAAAGTTATCGTTTTGTCTTCAAAGATGCCTTCGTCAATAAATATGACCTTAATTCAAACTAATGAATGTCTGCGCTCTGTAACAATTATATAATTAAAGATTTTGACAGATAGTAATTTTAATAAGAAAAAACGAGGTCAAACTTAAGTATGTTACTTTTAAATATGCCTAGTTGGTTATTTTATCAACAACTTATATTATTAAAACAAATCAAAAACCAAACCCGAAAGAAAATGTTTACAACATTACAATCACACGAGAATATTACATGCCATACTATCAACAACTTAAATAAGCAAATATATTAGTATCCGAGTAAGAAAGGTCACGAGTTTGAACCTCAACTTATGTGGGAAAGAATAATTTTTCTAAAGAAAATATCTAAAGATTACCTTCAAGTTTACAGAGTCCAGGGTTTCGATTCGAATTTCGCGGTTATAAAAAAAACAAATATATTAGTAACATTTTCACTTCTGTATGAAATATAGAACATACCTAACTATAACCCCTGCAAAAATGAAAAGAATACAAATATTCAATAATATGTAATGTAAACAAACATAAATGCTTCTACCTGATGCACTTCTGACAGAGTTAAGTTTTTAAGACAATATTATAAGTAACTAACTTTTGAGATTTAAGATGTATCAATAGTGATTGTTGTCTTTGTCAAACATAATCCAAGTGAAAAACGAGAGTTAGCTTTGTAGGCACAGACATGGGCCATGGTCGAGAAAACGAACATATAACATTTTTTGGAAAAAAAACAAAAAAAAAAAAAAGATTGAAAATTAAGAATACTATGCAAAAGTAAAATTACATAAAAAAAGTAAATAAAGGGTCCACAACTTTGAATCCATGTTTTTCCTAAAATCTACTGTACATGTGAAAATATCTACAGTGACAGAGGATAAACAAATAGATCTGAAGCAAAAAAAAAAAAAAAAAACTGAAGCTTATTGTATCCACATGTACACATTGTTGAATTTTAGATTTTTATAAAGCTTTTAATGAAATGATGGCCAAAACGTATGTCAGAGTTTTTAAATAATTATATATTTTATAAATATGTACGAAATTTAGATTTTTTTTTCTCACTATTATTGGTTCAGTTGGACTACCAGGTTTTATGGAATTTTATTATTTTAAGCTCTAATTTATCAACGAAGTGAAAATAATTGTTAATATGGATAAAATTGTAAGTTTGGTTTATTCTGGAAAACATTCATATTCATAAACAGATATCAATTTTGTTTTATATTGAAAACATTCCGGTTTTGGTTGGTTTAGTTGAAAACCAATCAGAATAATTTTTATAATTTTAAAATAATAAATAGGCTTGGTTGAAGTACATATGTTAGAATTTGGAAGGACTATATGATTAAAAGGAAACGAGTGATTAGAGTACACCAGAGTGATGCCACAAAGAACAAGTGTCCACATCAGGTCTTAAAATTTTTTAAAAAATAATATTAATATACAAAACAAAGTAATAATATCATTGCAAAAAAATACAAAAAAAAAAAAAATCTTGATGTAGTCAAGTCTTTATTTTAGCTTTAAATAATATTGATTTATATAAAAAAGGAAAAAAAGAAAAGAATAATTGCTTAGTATTTTGGATGTATATATTAGAAAGAAGCAAACCAATCTCCCTTCACCACAAGTCACAACTATTCCTACTCAAACCCCTAAAATACTTTTTTAATTTTTTAAAAAAATCTTCTTACCATATTTTCTTAAGTTCCTTTAGATGCAAGACTCTTCACAACGTAATCTCCGGTCACCGGCGCCGGAGAAAACCGGTAAGACTTCGAAGAAGAATGAGCAAAAAGGTGTTTCTAAGCATCCAAGTTTTCGTGGAGTTAGAATGAGACAATGGGGAAAATGGGTTTCTGAAATCAGAGAGCCACGAAAGAAATCGAGAATCTGGCTTGGTACTTTCTCGACGCCGGAGATGGCGGCGCGTGCACACGACGTGGCGGCTTTAGCTATAAAAGGCGGCTCTGCTCATCTCAATTTCCCGGAGCTAGCTTACCATTTGCCAAGACCTGCAAGTGCTGACCCTAAAGACATTCAAGCCGCTGCTACAGCAGCTGCAACCGAATGGAAAGCACCGGAGTCTCCGTCTAGCTCGGTGACTTCGTTTTCTCCAACCGCCGATGATGCTTTTTCCGATCTTCCTGATCTTTTGTTAGATGTGACAACTGATCACAACAAAATTGATGGATTTTGGGACTCTTTTCCGTATGAAGATAATCCTTTCTTTTTGGAAAATTATTACTAGAACAATTCTTTGCCGGCTAATAAAAATTCTCCGGTGAAGATGAAAACGATGTCGTTTTGTACGTTTTTTCTTACGTCTTTGTGGGGATTTTTTGTTTTTTTACGTGTGAGTAAGTATGGGAATGTGTGAAGTGGAAGTAAGTACAGCTTTATTTAATTTTGTACAAATACGAACATAATTACCAAAAAAAGCTTTTTAGTTTATTTTCTGCTTTCATCTTTTAGCTCTGACCAAGACTTTTACTTTTACTCCCATACCGCCGGCAAAGTATATCTTTACATTTTTAAGGGTTTCTTCTTCATCTAATTTAATTCTTAAAATTATATATTTTTGCTATAAATAAATTATTACTAAGATAAGTATTTTCGTGGTTAATATTTATGACGTTGTATTATTTATTCGTTACGTAATCGATTAGAAAATCAGGACATTTTTTTTTTGTTTTTTAATTATTTCCAGGTAGGAAAAGTATAAAAGACACTACAGTCTTATTTGATTTGACTGTATGGTCTATTACTTCTTTTGTTGAAAAATTTATAATATTAGTCAATACGACATATCTACTCTGGAATATTTGGTAAATATGATTTCATCTTTTAGTGTTAGATTTAGTTTTTAGAATATCTTAAAAAACACTAACTAAAATTAAAAGGACTCGTCTCTCTCGTCCGAACCCTAGTGCCGCTTTAGTTTCAGATCTCGTCTCCGGTGAACGGCAGGTCTTCAACACCACCGCCATTCATCTTCCTTTTGGCTCACTCGCTTGTAGTCTATGTTTGGGTAAGGATCTCGGGAGTTACTGTTCGGTTTGAAGCTCTGGTCCTCTGCTCTTTTCCGGCGTGTATGGCTTCTCTTGAAGCAATGAAGGTGAGTGGTGGTGAAGGCATAGGTCGGAGAAGAATCGGATCTTCGCTTGTCCAGATCTGCTTTCGTCCACTGGTACTCCTCCGTCTTCTTGCCGGGGCGTGTCTAATCTTGGTGTTGGTCTCGTCGGAGAGATGGTCTCACCGGAGAGTTTTGCGGTTGGATTTTGTTTCTTCGGTCATCTCTTCCAGAGCTTCCAGTTTTTTTTTGGTTTAGCCTTGATTATCTCCAGTTTAGGGTATTGGTTTAGGCTTTAGTTATCGCTCTGCTAGGTTGGTTGGTTAGTTTATCTTCTTCAGGTTTGATTGGTAATTATACTTGTCAGGGTTCAATTATTCCGTGGAGAGAGTGGATTGGATCATTCATTGTCCGTACTTTAAGGACTTGATCGAGGTCTGGTCTAGTCATGTGCACTATCAGGGTGTAAAATCAATCGACATGTTGTTCGACTTCACCATTTACGGAAGTAGTTTGTCTTCTTACAACAGTTAGTTCATCCATTTAGTTTGTTTTCGGTCTCACTTCCAAATAGATTTATTTTCGTAGCTTCATGCAATTTGGCATTTTGGTTTAGCAGCTCGTTCTTCATTTGTGAGGTACTCATATTCGCCATATGAAGTTCCACCTTTACCTTGTACGTTGGTTAGTCACTATTGGTTCCAATCTTCGATCATTGTTGTTGATTTCTCGAGTCTATCCCTTTAAGTATCCTAGTTTAGTATTTTCGGAGTTTGTATTATCTATTTTCGAGGCTTATATTACCGTTTCTCTCTTTTGGGTTTAGTTTCCAAAAATATGTGTTTTTTCTTGGTTTAAATATTCTAACTTTGTATTCTACAACCGTATCATTTTTTGGATTTTCTTAATAACAATCAGTAACAAAAAAAATATCTTAAATTTGTTCCAACTACAAATTAGAATACTTAGAAAAAATCAGAAACACAACTATATCCACTTTTATATATATATAACATAAACATGAAGCTTAACTACATTTATTAATCCTCCAAACTCTCTAAAACTAACAATATCACGGCGAATAAAAAATAGAACTTAACCACTTGACATGTTTGCTCCATTTAACCTATCGGAAAGCTTAGTATAAAAAGGAATTGTCATGTATAAAAATTGAATAATTATGTATAAAAATGAGAAACGTAGAAAACAAAGACAAAATTGGCAAAACTAGGAGAAGAGACAAACTTGATGGTCTTTTCTGTCATTTTCCAATTTCCACTTTATTTTTCTCCTTTTCTCATAACATCTGATTGGCCTTTATAAAGTTTCCAAAATTTTAGAGGACCCATTTGGCCCATTTGATTTAATTAAATATTGGTGTATTTAATGTAACGTTTAGTTAGAACTGATTTTCGTTTTTCTGTTCATTTTTGTTTCCTAATTGTTTTCTTAATCAATGTACAGTGTACTTTTATATTACTTTTTACCAAATTTATCGTGATTAATCTCTTTATAATATTATGCAATCAGTTCTCTAAATTCTGTATTCTCTCTGTCTTGCACGTTACCTTTATGCTTCACATCAAACTCTTTATCTTCTACAAATATGAATGAACTATACAATATGTATGTATATATATATATATATATATATTTTGTCACTGAACAATAAAATATTTTAGATGCACATTTTGTAAGTTTGTTATATTTCAGTAAAAAAATTACGAAAATAAATTTTATAGGTGGAATGTTTTTTTTTAGAAAAAACTTTGATTAGCATTTGCACATGTCATTAAATTTTCAAAACTATATCAGTTTTCATAATTCTTTATAGTCAGTTAAAAAAATAAAATGGAATATGAGCTGGCTTTTCTCGTATCTTTTTTGTCCGTTTGTAATCATTTTTTGACACATATATAATCTTTTGGCAATACGAATATATAAGATTTCATTATTATTTTTTGTTAATATGTAAGATTAGTAATGAGATTTGTAATCTCGTTAAAGAAGATTAAGATTTATTACTAATCTAGTTAACCATGTAAAGTCATCCATCTATAACTTCACTAAAAGATTGGATCATACAACTATTACAAAATGAATAGTATATATGAATACTATTACAAAATGAATAGTATTTATATTTAAAACAGTTTTATAAAATTGAATAAAAACGTTTCATTCATGAAAAAAGATGACAGAGACACTTTCGTGTCGCAAATTCAACCACGCCTACAATGGGTTTTGTACGGACACTTGACGTAGATCCTGTTGTGATATTTAGCAGCAAATATCGAAGCATCATCCTTCGTAACAACATTTTGATTAATAGTAGTTTTTTTAGTTATTTAATTTTTGTGGAAAACATGGAGCACTTTCTTAGTAAAATATCTCTTATATTGTAAGAAGGTGTGAGTCGTAGACCAAATCAACATCATTGTTACTAATGCTATACAATATAATGACAACAGTTTTGAATATGGCATTCAATACCTAATTAATTTATAAAATGTCATGTCACTTAACAAATTTCAATTAACTAATTAGTTTAATTATATCTAAATCTAGGTACCCGTTTAGATTCGGATCGAACTTTTTCAGATTTTAAGTTTTCTGATGGCTCCCGACAAGAACTATATTTCCGATTAGTCTATATTAATGACGATTTATCTTCGAAAACCAGTCAAAATAAAGCTTTTTCGACCAATTTTCAATGGGATTATCGTTGGAAAATTCCATGTATTCTTGTAGTGAATGTTGGAAACATGAAAGATTTTTAGTCAAATGTAAAACTCTTTTCTCAACATAGACAGCCAAACCGATCATAGTTAAATCAATTAAAGCAATTTATTTACTTTAGTAAAAGTATTATGTTTGACATCAAATAAATGATTTTTGGCCACATGTAAGAAGAATAGTATATTAGCATACCATTTGTATAGTCGTCGATTAGATACGAATGCATTTACTCTTAAGTTCTGAAGTTTCCCCTTTTTATAAGAGACAAATTTGTCTAATAGCAATTATGTATTAAGAAATTAGTATCCACTCTGTATGAATCGGGTAATTTGGAGACAATATTATTAAACGAGTAGGTAGTCTGGACCATGTGACATCAACCCAAACGACTTTAACCAAAACATAACATAGACATTCCGAAAGATAAAATGACCAAATCAGACTAAGATCCAAAATTTATAAAGATTACAATCTTATCTCTTTGACTTATAATAAATTGTGGCTAATCTCTCTTCACCCATCATAGAATATTCTTAAATAACATATGATCCATTCAAAATGTATGGGTTCGATCTAAGTCGAATGTTGAGAACTTATATATATCATGAATTGAATCGATAAAACTTGATCCATACTCCAAATTATATTACGAAAGATTTTATGATTAAATGAAATTGAATTCGGATTAATATATATATATATATATATATATATATATATATATATAATAGATATTTAACTAGTTAAGCAAAAACCATTTTGTAATAAGGATAATAAATCTTGTAAAACAAAAACAAGATTTTGCAAAAAATGATTTTTACAAGAGAAAAACATGTAAGGTTTTAATGAGTATTGCTATAAATTGGTAGGCTTGATTACTTATTACTAATCACAAAATTAGTAATCTCGTTACTAATCTAATTGACAAATGATGATGTGATATAGACTAGATGAAGATAAGAGAATCCTAGGCCTCTAGGTTCAAAGACCACTGTTTATGCCTCTTAATCTTTTCGTATTTTTCTTGATAAAATAATAAAAATCATCTTTTCATTTTTATTAAATACCTCGATTGGTAACATAAATAATAAATTAATAAAACAAAAAAGAGAGTAAGCTTATAAGCTATAGCAAATTAAGAAAAATAAGTAACAATAATAATAAATAACAGTTAACAAAATTGTCTGACCACCATTTTTAATACAAACTTATAACTACTAAAATTATGAAGCACATATCGATATAGTATGAGTTACCTCAAATTATGTAGAAAATAATGAATTGCAATTTTCTGGAGTTGATGTCAGCGGCGAGAAATGTCTCTTTCGATGGCTCTCTCTTAATCAATTACAACAGAACAGCCATATTTGTCACTACATCAGATTATATATTCAGTCTTTTTTTTTTTAATAATCAAGACATTATAGACATATAATCATATTTGTAACAAAAAAAGAAGAAGATATAGAAGACATATGACGAGAAAAAAACTAGACTAATCCAAAAACAATTAATGATGAAGTTTGACTTAGTAAAATTATTTTCTGTCTTCATCTATTAATGGTGAGTTATATATGTGGAAAAATTATCAATGATTTTTTTTTGGAGATCTGAATCCATATCTATCAATTACATAATTTCTATGCATAACTCATGCATTAAGATATAATTAATATTTGGAATTGACATATCCAACAATTGAAAAAAAAGCTATCGAGAAATAACTTATAAGAAAAAGTAACACTAAGCCATGAATTGACATATCCATCTTCTTTTTCTTTTCTAACGAAAAAAATAAATGAATTGTCTGGTGGATCATGAAAAATGAGAAGATTTTTGGTAAAAACCATTTCTAGATTGTTATTCTTTTAATACCTTGTTTTTGTTATCACTTGAACTAGCTGAACATTTAATAATATTACTTTTCTATTTACAAAAAATACTAAAAATTTCCTTTGTTTAATCATTGTATATGTTTATGAAGTGTTTTTTTATATTTTTGGATTATTATTATGAGATATGTCTAATATTAAAAAGCGACCATTCAGGTATCCGATGCTCAATATAGTCAAATTCGAGAACTATATATATTACATTAATGAATATTTATATGTTTAAATATTCATATTCTAATTTTCTGATCAGCCCAATTATATTGTGAGAAGAATTGTTGAGTATTTGTGTATATATATAGACGGTGATCTTCGGCCGAACATCTATAAAGTCTAAATGGTCCTAAACAGAATCTAGACAAATTTAGAGTAAATCATATTTTATATATCATAAGATAAAAATAATATATAATCTGAAATCATATGATTTATATTAAAAATTATTAAATTGTTATTTTCAGACTTTGAAAATTATAGTATAACGACATGACAAATAATTCATTTTATTTTAGACATTCCTTTTTTAAAATAAACTTACAACTGAAGAAGTTCTTTTTCTTTTTTACTTTTCTTAAGTTTTTATTTTGAAATTTTTTTGTATAAAAAATAAACCGTCTAAACGGATGAATTACTACCTAAACCGTCTAAATACATCGAATTACTCTGATCGTCTAAGTTATTTGAATTTACTATAATGAAAACAGATAAAATTTATCTAGCGCCAAAACCGCTATCTAAATAGATTTTTTAAGCAGTGATATATAAATATAAAATACCAATTACATAACCCCATAGAAAACTAGGAGAATAATTAAGTACTCTCTTCTGCAAGAATTTTTGTGTGACGTCGTGTATATGATATATGTATATATATATATATGTTTTATTTTCGAATCACAACAAACGATCTAACATAGTATTCTTTTTTTTTGGTCAAACTTTACATAGTATTCAAAACCTCCAACTTATGTTTATTATATGTTGATATATATATATATATATATATATATATATATATATTCTGATTAACTACTGGTCAATATATATCCACCACATACTATTACTACATCATTGTATAATATTCAGCCAAAACAAGTGAAAAATGAGTTATTAAATTTTCAGAAATTTTAGTTAAGTGAATAATTGTTACGCACATAATATTTTTTTTCGTTTACCTACTTTTTGTATATAATTATTTGATGTTTATACTAATCTATGTAGAAGTTAACATTATGTGTAAAAGTAGTAAAAATTAAATATTTTAATACATAGAGATTTTAGATTATTTAGTCATATTTTGTTGTCAAGGATTATTTAGTCATTAAATGGCAAAAGCAAAAGAAAAATATTATTTAGAAGAATATAAATCTGTCGCTGTTAAATTTATTACCCCTAGGTAAGTTTAATTGCATATGTGTTTGAATGTAATTGGATAATAAAATAATTAAAATTTTAATTTTAAAAAGAAGGGTAGGAAAAATTGTGGTTTATACACTTACAAGAATACTATTGGGAAAAATAATTGATGTGGAAATATCACGTTAGAGGAGTCCATCGTTGATTGCGACACTTTTTACTCTTATCATTGTCTTCCACATAATTTAATACACAAATATACAAACACTTATATATATAATTAGACAACACCAACAAACCATAGTTAAATATAATAAAAATCGGCGACAATTTATTTTCTCATCTAAAATATCTTCTCAAAACAATACTACTTTTAAAGGATAAGATGTTTTATCTTTTAAGTGGTGTATTGGTTTTGTCATCTAGTTTCTAAGCACATTCTCAACTTTCTTTGACAATTAAATTAAACTTTGATGAACAACTAATACTATTAATTCACATTTATCAATTGCTATTATATCTTATCCTAATCCACCCAACTAATATGGCACAATTATTTTTTCTTCTTTTTCTTTTTCATATATTCAGATTCAACTTTAGACCACGTTTTAGTTAATAATATTTCTTGTGTCAAATCTTGCATTTATGCTAATACATTACTTAGATAAATTATGAGCGAAATTTTTATACCAAGAATTATTATGATTTTTCGTTGAGTATACCAGTCTTTAAATGTGTTTTTTAATTAAAAAAAAAAGAAGTTAACCTATGCTCTTTTTATAATATTTACTCAAAATTAAGTCCACCTTAATTAGTACATTATAGTTTTGGTTTTATAAATGAAAGCAAATCAGGTTCGATTTCTTCTGTATTATCAAATCAGAACGAGATCGATCCTGAAGATGCCCACGAGTCAAGAAATCAACATCACTTTGTTGTTCACGATCGAGAGAAGACAACACTCGATGTTCTTCTCGGACAACTCTGGAGTACGCTTCTCCAAGCAATGACAAAGGATCCATTCCTAAGATAGTGGTACACACAGATCCGAACTTAGCATCAGCAAGACCATCACAAATTGATGTAGCTTCTCTTCTTCTCGCTTCTGAGAGATTTGCATAATAGTTTTGCAGATGTATCGGCCTCTCTCTATTTGTTCTTCCACAGAGATAGATTCCAACTAGTTAGAGGATGCAAATGAGGATCATGTTGATATCTCACACGGTAAGGGGAGCACGTTGCTAGTACCTCTAGTTGCTGTAGACAACAATGATACTTCTGATGAAGCTTGGTATCCTGAATCTGTGCATGTTGTTGTGCATGCACCATCTTTACATGTATCGGATTCTGTTTCTGATGTTGTGGATAAGGAAGCTTTAGCCGAAGCAACAGACGCTGGAACTTCCGTATCAGTGAGTGCAGACGCTATAGAATCTGCCACAATTCGTCATAGCAAGTAAGTCACTCAGCCTTCGGTTAAGCTGCAAAACTATGTTTTGTATATTGCCAAGTGTAAAATAGATACCCCTGATTCTCCATCACTTCTTTTAGTGTCTTCATCAGTCCAAAGTATGTCACTTTATCTTCTCACATATTATGTCTCTGATGATAAATTTTCTGCCAATCACAGGGCATACTTAGCTGTCATATCTGACAATGTCAAGCCTAAACACTTTGGCGAAGCAGTTAAGATCAAAGTTTGGGATAATGCCATGACAAGGAAGTAGTGGCACTTGAGGATCAACACACTTGGGATATTTGTGACTTTCCTAATTGACGAGTATCACTTGGATCTCAATGGGTGTATAAGACAAAAGTATAATGCGGATGGTACTGTAGAACGCTATAAGGCTCATCTTGTTGTTCTTACTAATGATCAGATTGAGGGTGAAGACTATTCTGAAACATTTGCACGAGTTGTCAAGATGACAACGATTCGCTCCTTACTAAGGCTGGTTGCAGCACGAGGATGGGAGCTGTATCAAATGGATGTCAACAATGCATTCTTACATGGTGATCTAGAAGAAGAAGTGTACATGAAGTTGCCGCCTGGCTTTCACCACTCTCATCCAAACAAGGTTTGCCATCTCCACAAGTCCTTGTATGGTCTTAAGTAGGCTCCTAGGTGTTGGTTTAAGAAGCTTTCTGATGCCTTGCTTAAGTTTCGATTCACACAGTCTTATGATGACTACTCGTTTTTCTCTTATATGAAGAAGGGATTGAGATTCGTGTTCTGGTGTATGTCGATGACTTGTTGACATGTGGCAATGATAGTCATATGGTTTAGAGTTTCAAGAATTATCTCAGTAAATGTTTTTTGATGAAGGACTTGGAAAAATTGAAGTACTTACTTGGTATTGAAGTAAGTCATGGACCTGATGGTATCTACTTGTCTCAACACAAGTATGCTTTAGATATAATTTATGACAGTGGGCTCTTGGGGTCTAAGACTGCAGCAACGCCACTCGAACAAAATCATAAACTCACTTTGGACGATGGCACTCTCCTCAGCGATCCCAAAAAGTATCGACGGTTAGTTGGACGTCTAATTTATCTCATGAATACTCGCCCAGATTTGTGTTATTTGGTACATGTGTTGTCACAATTTATGCAATCTCCTTGTGAAGCTCATTAGGATGCTGCTCTTCGAGTTGTGCGCTACTTGAAAGGGGCTCCGGGTGCTGGAATTTTGTTAAAATCTGACGAAGACTTGTCACTTCTAGTGTACTGTGATTCTGATTGGGCCTCTTGTCCTTTAACTAGGCTCTCGCTCAATGCTTACGTTGTAATGCTTGGTGACTCTCTAATCTCCTGGAAGATTAAGAAGCAAGACACAGTCTCGCATTTTTCGGCTGAAGCTGAGTATCGAGCAATGGCAGCAGCTCTACGAGAAATCAAGTGGTTTCGAAAGTTGTTGAAAGAGTTGGGTATTGAACATGTTGCGCTTATTCATCTATTTTGTGATAGTAAAGCTGTTATTCACATTGCTACTAATCCAGTTTTCCATGAGCGTACCAAACACATTGAGTCCGATTGTCATGTTGTGCGTGATGCGGTTCGTGACGGTATCATCACATTACATCATGGACGTACAAACCTATTGCTTGCAGATATTATGACTAAAACTTTGGAGAAAGATCAGTTCAAGTTTTTAATGTCCAAGTTGGACATTCAAAAACTTCATGCTTCAACGTAGGGGAAATGAATGAGGATACAATAGGAAATATATTGTATTGTGTTTTTTGACATATTGGTCTTGTATATAAATATTATAATTTGTGGAATGAATAAATCAAACCCTTTAATGCCTAATTCTATAATAATCTATTCATATATTTAATATCAATGCGAGATAACTTTTTTTTTTTGTCAACATTAGGCCACAATAGACCGGCTCATTAGTCAAGTTCCTACATAATGTAGGCAGTGAGACTCGATCCCTGGTTGTGCAAGTGCGCATGTTTTGTGTAGACTTACTTGCCACTAAACTAAATGCCACTTGCCAATGCGAAATAATTTAATATGGTTCATATATATATATATAATAAAAAATATAACTTAATCTTGTGTTTAAATTTATATAAAAATTTAAAATTAGTAAAAATTTATAAAAAGGCATAAATATAATAAAAATATATCGGGTACACATTTGGTTTTGGTTCGGATTCGGAGTCGGTTTTTTGGTTTTATAAATTTAGGATCCATTCGAATATTTTGCCGGATTCGGTTCGGATTTCGGGTATCGGATTTTATGCTCAGGGTTAAATTAAAGATAATTAAAATTTTGTAAATGCTAAATACATTCCGATTAAAATATTTTGTATATGTATAAAAATTAATCTCGTAAAATATATATTATATAACCGTAGTTTATATATAATGTAGGTATGGTCCGTATGGGAAGCATACTTGAGGTTGGGGTTGAAGAATTAAATAAATGGGTTATATAAAAATAATAAAATTAATAAAAAAGAAGAAAAGGACAGTGTATTGCTGCGTGGTAGGAGTTGTTGCGACATACCTATATAATGTAAGCAAATAAATGAAAGCCAGATGTCATAATATAAGATGTAAATGTGGGGATATACTAACACGTATAAGTTATAACTTATAACATAGACAATACTGCATTGTAGTAGAGGACCACCTAACTCATATTTTATTGTCTTGTAATTAAGGAAATATTAGATTTCTCTTTTGGGTTTTATAATTTTGTATAAAAAATCTATAAGAATATCATACGGATAGAAAAGAAGGTACAATTAAATAATTAGTTTAATGGTTTGAATATCAGAAAGAATAGAAGTTGTATTCAGTTACACCCACATAAGAACTCAATTTATTTCTCTATAATATAATTAGTTCTTCCGAAGGAAAACAAATATCGATATATTCCATCTTTTGACGTATTTTGTTGATTTTAATGTTAAAATAAAAATGAGTTTATTTTGGGGTTATATGGTTCTCGATTCGTAAAGAAATAAACTTATTATTTGTATAAAAATTTAGAAACTATGTTTATAAAATATATAATAAGACAAAGTTGAATTCATATAAAAATGACATGACAGGATCGTAATATTTAATTATGTTTATGTAAATGTCCTGTATTTATTTCTCTTTTATTAACAAGTAACCATTGACTCAGGTCGAACTTACCATATATATATATGTGTCACATGTTTCTTTGCCTCTGGTTTGTAAATGCATTTTTCATATGTTTCTTATAACCTTTCCTCACCATCAGTCATGTAAATATCTAGGGTGTGATTAAAACATTTTACCAAAATGGTAAAAGATATAACGCCAGTTATTAAAACGGTGGAAATTATGTATGTAGTATACATATTCCGATCTTTTACCATTACTTCGTTAATTTACTATATTTTTTCTTCCAGCTAGCGTGCAGTTAACTTGGCTTTGATCTAGATTAACGGTGAGTTTAAATTCCACTTTCTTTTTAGTTATAGGATCACATTATTGTTAAAACAGGTGATCACCTAGGTCATTTTATTAAGCCCATTGATATTTACTATGGCCTTAATGGAAAGAGCCTGTTACTCGATGAGCCCATTTGCTAATGCCAATATATTTCTTTGCTTACATATATGTACAAACACGATGTCAGGAATTGGGATCATGATCAGAAGAAGAAGTCTGATTCTGATTGAGAAGGTTAAACCAGATGGAGTGAAGTATCATATGAAACACATCATACCTTCTAGGTTTAGGGCTCCACAAGAAATGTCTCTGAGCTATCTTCACATTAGTCTGCATCTTCAGATATCTCCTCATCGGAATCTTCAATAGTATTTCCTTTAGGCGAGGGATCTCCTTCTCCGTTACAACCACTGAGAACGCCGACCAATCTAACACGTCGCTGAACGGCAAGACGAAGTTGTCTGCGATTATTACGGGGACGCATTCGTAGTAAATAGCTTCAACGATTCGTGGACTGTTCACTTCGTAACCCATTGGACAAAGACAAAACTTGCTTGATTTCATGTGTTGCACATAAGTCATATTCCGAGATATGCTGCGTGGAAGTGGGCCGTAGATTCTCATGTCGTTGTCTTTGTTTTTCCAGTGTTTTAGAAGCTGTGGACGGACACGACCGTGGAGGTTACCAGCAAAGAAAGCGAGGATTGGACGTTGAGAAACTCTGTTTCCATTTCCGATGTAGCGGAGTGGTCTCAAGGCGTTTCTTATGGAAGTTTCTGGGAGAGAAACGTCTTTCCCAGGTACGAAGATTCCGTCTGATAAATCTGCATTGCAAAGAGCTTTAATGGTGTTTCGCCTTAACTCTGGGTGCTCGTTCACAGTGTAAGGTCCCTACACAAGGATAATATCGAAAATCGTGATCATAACAGATAAAAGTGATTGAATGTATTTGTTCTATAAAGGAGAAACATTTTGGATACCCAATCATGGCAAGCGACGAGGAAATGATCTGATCCGTGAGTTCGGTTCCAAAACGGGTACTTGATGGAGAGCATGTTGACATAGTCTCTTAGAAAGATGGATAAAGGTTTGATGTTATGTGATCCAGGTACAAAGATACGTTTTTGAAGCTGCTTCACACTATATGGCATGTAGAACAAGTGAGCCTTCTCAGGGTTCTTTGTAACAAACTGTGTGTTCGACTCCATTAGCTTCATAAACCAACCTTCTGAAGCATAGATACCATTCAAATGTGGTTGATGGAAGATAGGTTTGTCTCCATCTGGATATATGTAGACCTTGAGTAATAGTTCCATAAGCTCATAGCTCCTATAATGAAGTGCAATAAGCACAGCTGTTAAGTATAGTTCAAACGCATTCGGGTCTTAATGAGATTCATATTTACCTTTTGAAAACAGAGATATTGCGAAACACCGGAGCAAACAGATCAGTGTCATTTATAACCTCCGGGGCATGTTGAATCTCGAGTTTAGCAAAAGCAAGAGCTTTCTTGGGTGGCAAGGAAAGAGCACGTTTCTGCGAATTGTCGAGATTACATTGGAGTGAGTTGAGATAAAAAATACTGTAGTAAACTTTTAAAAATTCTAATTCTGACCTCTGAGGAAGTTAGAACATGTCGTGGTACTGGAGGAGGATCAGGAAGAATCATATCATCGATCCTCTTCTTTCTTTTCTTTCGTTTTCGCTCTTTTCTGGAAACAACAGTCCCAGTTTCTTCAGAAGCATTCGATTGCACTTTAGGAGTAGTAATGAGAGCATGAAAACTTTCAGGTTTGGTTTGACTAACAATTTGGATATTCAAATGCAGAGAACCATTCAAGAAAATAGGCGAAGAAGAAGAAGACTCAGTTTCCTCATCAGAGAAGATTGAAAACGTAGGTGTGTGGAGAAGAAGAACAATAGTGGTTATTATAAAACCTAGAAGAAACACGTTTCTCCATTTGATCCTTTGTCTCCTGAAACCCTTGATCAATTCCTTCAAAGAGATCTCTATGAATAGCCGTGAAGGACTCTTCATATTTGCCATCTTTTACAAATGAAATCCCTGAATTGTAAATTTCATCGAGATTGAATAGACCATCTTAATATCTGATCCAGACTCACAAACCCTAGGTTCGCAGTAGATCAATAGACCTGAACATTCAAAAACGAAGAAACCATTTGCGATTCTCGATTATGGGTGATGATGACAGAGAGAAGAATGGATCGGAGATGTCTCGATCCAGAGGGAGAGAAATGGATTAATTAGGAGCCATGGTTAAGTAGAAGGTAACGATAATCGTATGTGTTTTTGCCTCCGTATTATTAGCTGTAATTGTCCATTATTAACCTCTCATTAATTCTAATTATAGAGATAATGAAATTCGGATCAAATTATGTTTTCTACTGTGCTAGTTGACGCGTGCATTGTTACATCAGCCACATCCTTTTGTCTCCTTTTGTTTTCCCATTTTTTTCTCTTGTTGTTACAATAGAAGTGAAACTCCATTATATATATATTCCTTAATTTATATATTAGTTTACAAAATATCCAATTGATTTTCAGAAAAGCTAACAAAACTACACAACTTATAGTTTGAGGAGAAAAGTGTATATGCATCTACCTTTCAATTTGACAAAAAAAAGAAAGAAGTAATCCTATATTTACGAACGTACAAGATTAGCCGCAGCTTCTACGAAAACGTGATGTGGTACAACTCTTTTTTTCTCCAAGTTTAAGTCATTCATTGAATGCACGCATGTCACTCTGCCTCTTGCTATTTCCTCCTGTTAGAAGCAACCATAGTTACTAGTTAGGATTGTTTTCAGTATGAATTGATTTAGCATGAATTTTAAACATTTGTGCGTGTCTCCATAATTTTGGGAAAACTGCTCAATTATGTAAATATATAGTTAGCCACATATGTCAGTGATTGTTTACTTCATTACTCAACGCTCCACATAATTTTTGTTGCCATTTGCCTTAAGCTACTGAACTACGTCTGAAAATTATATATTCAGTGTTCTTCGTCAGGAGAAAAGCACACAAAAGCACATCAGAATTGAGTTTCTCGCATTTTTGTGAACATGTGAAGAAAATATATTTGGATAGTAGCAAAAACCACTCAAAAAAAGATAAGATCTCAGTATCCGAAAAAAGGCAATAGCAATTGTAAAACCGATATAAAACCACATAAAGGGTAATAATACAAAGCTAAGATTAAGATCCACATTCCCCAAGCCCCAGACCCTGGCACCGGCACAACACGGTAGCTCGCGTGGCTTGGTGACTCTTCTCTTTTCCATGCTATTTGGATTACCATATATACAAGGAGATTTCTATATATATTTAGGAAAATAGTTTTCTTGAAAATATGAAACTTTTAACTTATGGAATAAGTGAATTAGGCTTTATAAACCCAAACTATATCCATTATATTTCTCATTCAGTTACCAATCAAATTAAGTTTAACATTTGGGCATTACTGCCAAAATATTAAACACAAAATTATTGGTCCAACAAAAACAGAAATATAAATGAGACAAACAAATTTTTATGTGGAAAACCTTCTCACAATGAGAAGGAAAAACTACGGGACTATAGTCCATTTAAAAATCTTCTATCACCAATGTATTTGAGTCACAACCACGTCCTCCTTATTCCACATAACAAATACATAAAATAAGACTCCAAAAATTTATTATTTTTCTTTTCTCTATTTTTTTCTTAGCTTGTTCTCGTTTACTTTATTTAACCTAGACTGATTTATATGTGCATTCCAACACAACCTCATTAGTGAATTTACAAAAATAAAGCCCAAATTTGGTTCCTACTAGCAAACCTAATGGTTTTCTCCCTGGGAGGGACAACAACACCTCGTCCTTCCACACACGAAATGGCTTAGTGGAACACTGTATTTACAATTTTGTTTGTCTCCCTCACATCATCGGCTTCTATATCATCAACTCCTCGACCAACTAGTACTTTCTGCGAAACTAGTTGTTTTCTTGTGAGCGCAATAAAGTTGTTTGTGTGTTGGTCTTTGAAGAAATTAGCTATGTTCAAACGTGAGTAACTATTATGATATCACGATAGAACCATTAGAATGAATAGCTTAAAGAAAACAAAACTTTGTACGAGAGCATTAGGCTTAATTGGAACTCCAAAGCCCATATAATATTATTGATGTCTTTATTTTAGAAAATGGGCCCAATTATAAAACCCTAGTCCTCTTAAAGACAAACCCTTCATTGCAGGATCAATTGTGCGGCTCTGCAAAACTTCGAAAATGGGTAAATCGTTCTTCTCGTCTTTCTTCTAGATCCATTGTTGTCCTCGTTTCTTTGATTGATTTACCATTTCTATGGTTGTTCAGATGATTTATGATTTAAGGGTCTGTTATCACGAACTATCTTCGCTACCTTTTAGAATAATGATTGGATGGATTTTGGTGAAACTCTAGGTGCGTACAAGTATGTATCGGAGCTATGGAGGAAGAAACAGTCCGATGTCATGCGATTCCTTCAGAGGGTCAGGTGTTGGGAGTACAGACAACAACCTTCGATTGTTCGTCTCGTCAGGCCTACTCGTCCCGACAAGGCTCGTCGTTTGGGCTACAAGGCCAAGCAGGTAATTGTCATTTCTCGTATTTGTTTGGAATTTATTAACATTATCGTAGATTTCGGTTATGTATTTTCCTTCATAATGAGAGTGTATGATCACTGTTGTTCTCTAGTCAAATGGTTTCTTGAAGAAGTTGATTCTTAGTTGTAAAATTTGTTCTTAGACTGTAGATTTCGGTTGGTATTTCTGATCTCTAGGTTGCTAGATTTTGATGTCTTTGCATTGCTATTAGATATTCAGTAGAACTGCTGGTTATGTGGTTTCTTGAGACACGCATTTCTTCGTTAGAGAATTGTGCGCGTTAATGATTGAATCCCTCCCATGACCAGCTACATGAAATTCTAGCCAGTCTGATATACAGATTAACTCGCTGGATTAACACTTATCTGAAAGTCCAGCATTTGTTCTGACTGGTACATGAACGATCTATTTCTTTACCTCGCATTTGAGTTTGTTTCTAACCTAGTTGTGTATGACAGGGATTTGTGGTGTACCGTGTACGTGTGAGACGTGGTGGACGCAAGAGGCCAGTGCCAAAGGGTATTGTGTATGGTAAGCCCACAAACCAGGGAGTTACACAACTCAAGTTCCAGAGAAGCAAGCGGTCTGTTGCTGAGGAGCGTGCTGGCAGGAAATTGGGTGGTCTTAGAGTTGTCAACTCTTACTGGCTCAACGAGGTACAATTACTATTACCCACTTTCAATACTCTTCTTCTAGGCTACTTTTTGGGTTTATAGATATTAACTTACCAATTGTTCAACAGGATTCTACTTACAAGTACTATGAGATCATCTTGGTTGACTCAGCACACAATGCTGTTCGTAATGACCCGAGAATCAACTGGATCTGCAACCCTGTGCACAAGCACCGTGAGCTTAGAGGACTTACCTCAGAGGGAAAGAAGAACAGAGGTCTCCGAGGAAAGGGTCACAACAACCATAAGAACCGTCCATCTCGCAGAGCTACATGGAAGAAAAACAACTCTCTTTCCCTTCGTCGTTACCGTTGATTTCCTTTTGCTATTTGTATTACGCTTCTTGTCATCTTTTAGGTTCCATGTTGTTACCCTTTTCTCGATATCAGGATGAGTTTTTGCCAATTTTGAAGACTATACAATTGCGTTCGAATTAACTTTAAAGCCAAGACTTCTATTCTATATTTGCTTGCTTTAACGTTTATCTTTTTCCGGTTTAGTAAGAGGAGTATCGATTCCAATATTTTGGCAAATACAATCCGACCGAATGTAACAACATTTTTGTTTACACTTATATTAATTTTTGCATTTAGCTTTAACTTGTGGGCTCAAAGCAATTCTTCCCGTAATTTCATAACATTATATAGGAGATATGTTCTTTGCAGCATTTTCAAATGTAAAATTTGTTGATGATTTGTCCTTATATTATTGATAAATAAACGATTAAGGGGACTTGATAGATAAAATGTCCAGATGGCGAGGTAACCAATCTAATCGTGTGTAATGTGTCTAAAATGATATTTGGCTAAAGCAATTGAAATAACAAAATCGACTAGAAAAACTATAACATATTGTCCAATGGCAGAAGAAACCCCGGTGAGAGCATATTGAGTTGGATCCGGAGACAAGCACACTAGTTTTCATGTGTTTGTTTAATCATCAGGGAATCCAAGAAACCTGTCGATTATGCGAGCAACAGGTGTTCCGTCCCCTGGAGTATATCGAACCAGAGAATCCAACTCCATTTTCGTCAATGTTTGATGAAGCGTGTAAGGACGAGCGCAGTACAAATGCTTCCTCTCTTCAAGAGCTTCAGCTAATTCACATTGATGATTGTCCATCAGATCTTCGTTCACTACCACAATCAATGGTTTCCCTAGCTTTAATGTCTCAAATATGCTTCCAGATCCTGCAATCATTGAGAGTTGATGAATGATGATGACATTGAAGCATTTCGAAGTGGGGCAAAGAAAGTACTCAACTTACCAGCATGACTAATAACAAGAGATGCAGATCGAATATTATCTGCGATACTCGAGGAAAATGTGAAGTAATCCACAACTAATGATCCATCCGCTGCATCACACTAAATCAGTAATGCAACAGAAAGAAAAACACATACACAGAGATTAGAGTTTGATATCCAAAGAACTCCCATTGGAACAACGAAATGCAAAACGAGAAGAGGCACAACAACAAAACCGAAACAAAAGATCATATACGTTAGGAGAAATCAAAATTGCAACTTCCATGGTCTATCATTACCCATATTTATGTGCCAAATCCAAACTTTGAAAGATATAATAAAGATGAAAAAGAACCTTAGTTGGAATATAGATTCCTCGACCCATTTGAATGAGAAGATGCGTAAATCCTCTATTCTGCAATTCGTCTTTAAATTCTTGACTCACCACTGCTTTGACAAGAGCATCAAAACTCGTTGTTCCTACCGTCACAAACACTACTCTCTTTGCATTCTCTCTATCTTCCATTTTATAATCGAATTAGCGTTTACACGGCAACGCGAATTATACAAATTAAGCGATTCCCAATTCAGGTGAAGTTCCTGCGATACGATAAAGACGGAAGCAATTGACGTTTATCATCTAAATCTCTATAGATAGATACGATGTATGTAAAAGATCGACACCTACCTGAGGGAAGTGGAAGCACCGATTGATCTTAAGAGTCGGATTATCGGATCCAAAAACAAAAATCAAACCCGGAAACTAAACGAGTTGATTCTTAGATCCGGATTTGCTCTTGATTTTTTAAGAAGAGAATTATATAATAATAAAAAGCTTTGTGGAGAAATCTGAGCTCTGCGAATCAGTGTGAAGCTCAGACGTTTTCTGTTCTTCGCGTTTCCCCAGTCGTCTCTTGGATGAGAGTGAAGCTGTGTTCTCAGAGGCTCGAAAATGAAAAAAAAGAGCTAAAAAGGCCCAATCTGGATAAACCGTCTTGTTTGGTTAAGTGCATAAAGAGCGAGCGAACTTAAGAAGAGAAACACTATCGTTTCAATTCTCGTCGGAAAACCCAAAACGATCTTTGCTTACCCTAAACCCTCACAGGGAAAGAGGTTTCTCTGCAACCAGAAAACGCCATGAAACCTCGATTTTCTCGGAATGTCAATTTTCTGGCTTTCTGTTACTCACATAACCGTCGTTTCCTCCATACGCGTCGCCGAACCTTCAGCTCTTTCCTCAACAATATCCGTTCGAATCACTCCGGCGCTCGCGCTTCATCTCTCGGTGGAGGAGGTGGTGGAACCGGAGATTCCAAAGGTAATTCCAACGTATACTATGAAGCTCCTTTACGCACTTAGATTTTGGGATTGCGAGTTCAAATTTCTGAGGTAACAATTTAGAATTGTTCGACTTGCTTCTCACTCTACAGTTAAAACGATTCTGGATTTTTGAAAAACTGTAAGTATACGTTTTGAGAATTTTTTTGTGAAGTTTCAATCTGATTGCGTTTAGATTAAGTCTATGATTTAGAGCCTGAATCATTGTTGTATTTGTGAGTTTTATTATTTGCATATTTGTAACTTTTAAACGGGTGATATAGGGAATGCTTTTCTCTTGCCCGGAGCAACAGTGGCTACTATTCTTATGCTTGGAGCTCTTCATGCTCGCCGGCTCTATGAAGACCAGAAGGTAATATCAGACGGTAGTCATTTGGCCAGTTCTTTTTCATAGAGTTTGATACATTTCGTTCATACATTGGTTTTGAATGGTTGATGAACAGATTGAAGAGAAACGGGAAAGAGGAATCGAACTTGAGTTCCACTCAGATGTTAAAGTAAAACTCTTTTTGCTCTTGTTCTCTTTGAACTCAATGCACATATGTTCTTAAATCTGAGTGTTCAGTTTGTGGGTTGTGGTTGTCTAGGCTTCGTTCCTTGGAATTTTACCTCTGCGATCAATTTCAAGAGCCTGGGGATCCTTAATGAGTCTGGTGAGTTCTTCTTGTCAAAGCATTTTTGGTAACTATTGAACATGATTTTTACATGTTAGGTCTTTATCTACTCAGGAAATTCCAGTCTGGATGCGGCCATATGCTTATAGAGCCTGGGCTCGGGCTTTCCATTCAAGTATGATTCTTGTATACGTCTGCTGTTGGCTTGACTCTGAAAGATTGCAGTTGCTATAAAAGTGTTTTCTAAACTGATTTGTCTGTGTGTTTCAGATCTTGAAGAAGCAGCTCTGCCTCTTGAAGAATATGCTTCGCTACAGGATTTCTTTGTTCGTAGCTTGAAAGAAGGTTGCAGGCCTATCGACCCTGATCCTTGTTGTCTGGTAACCGGTAACAAGAATGTTTTAACTTTCTTGAATGTAGAATTTTTTCTTCTTAGATTTGCTCTCTAAGATTTCTAAGAAATCAGGTTAGTCCTGTGGATGGCACCATTTTAAGGTTTGGGGAGTTAAAAGGAAGTAGAGGGATGATCGAGCAAGTCAAAGGACATTCTTACTCAGTACCAGCTCTTCTAGGAAACAACTCTCTGCTTCCCATGCTACCTGATGGTAAGGATGACTTCGAGGAAGAAGCTCTTGGAGATAAGAGCGACAAATCGTGGTGGAGAGTCTCTTTGGCATCTCCGAAGTTACGGGAGAACATCTCAGCTAGGTCAGAGATAAATCAAGCTTAACATCTACTGACAAACTTTAATGTAAAAGACTTGCAACTTATGTAATTGAGTTGTCATTGCAGTCCAGTGAAGGGGCTCTATTATTGTGTGATATATCTAAGACCAGGGGACTATCATGGCATACACTCTCCAGTTAAGTGGAATGCATTGGTTCGTCGACACTTTGCAGGTTTGGATACTCATTTTGAATATACACTCTACGTATGGTTGTGCTTTTGCAATAGTTCTTGGAGAGCCCTATGCATTCGGGTATTCGGGTCGGTTCTGGGTACTACCCAATCGGGTCGGTTCTGGGTACTACCCAATCGGGTCTGGATATTTCGGGTATGAGATTTTGACACCCGTTTTGGAACCAAGCACTATTCGGTTCGGGTCTTCTCGGGTTCGGGTCAGTTTGGGTCCACAATTTCCATACCCATTTAAGAACCGAACCATGGTTCCGGTTCGGGTATGAAATTGTAAAAAAAAGAAATTCGAATGTATTATATATCTGAAAATACCCAAAAAATCAGATATTCGGATACATTTTCGGGTATTCGGGTACATTTTCGAGTATTCGGGTATTTCGTATACCCAAATACCCGAAATATTCGGGTAATACCCGGACCCGACCCGATACCCGCTGGTACTCTATGCCAAGACCCGATGGTTACTTTTGCTTATACTCGAACTGGACCCGAACCCAAAATTTTGAGTCGGTTTTGGGTCGGTTTTGTGGGTCTGGGTAAAATGACCAGGGAGCTTATGTGTGATTAAGACTTTTGTAACTATTGGCACCTCTCTAAAATTTATTATTTTCAGGTAGGTTGTTTCCCGTGAATGAGCGTGCTACAAGAACAATAAGGAATCTCTATGTCGAAAATGAAAGGGTAATTTATGTGATTCATTGTACATGTACCGGTCAAAATATGTCTGGCGTTTTTCTTTTATATTTTTAAACCTTGATCATCAGCAATTAATATAATTGAGAACAGGTTGTACTTGAAGGAATATGGAAAGAAGGTTTTATGGCACTTGCTGCTGTTGGTGCGACCAACATTGGATCCATTGAGGTAGGTGTGATGAATTTCTTAACCTTTACTTCCCAGACATTTAAGGAATTTACTGACATTTTGCTGTGCTAGCTTTTCATTGAACCTGAACTAAGAACAAACAAGCCAAAGAAGAAGCTGTTTCCTACAGAGCCACCAGAGGAGCGGGTGTACGATCCAGAAGGTCATGGCTTAATGATTGAGAAGGGAAAGGAGGTACGTAGGGTCCATAAGGGAAAGATTAAGAATTCTAATAAGTTCTCTATTCATATCATTTACGGTCGATGATGCAGGTAGGTGTATTCCACATGGGATCGACAGTGGTTCTTGTCTTTCAAGCACCTACTGCAAAGTCACCTGATGGTTCAAGAAGTTCCACAGATTACCAATTCTGTGTCAAAAGAGGAGACCGAGTTCACGTCGGCCAAGCATTGGGAAGGTGGAAAGAAGAATGAGTACATGGTGGCTCTGCACTAACAACATACAACACTGTTGTTTTTGGTTAGGTCTTGCATATTATGCCCCAACATGATCTAACCAAATCATATATCACCACTACCTACAAGTGTTTGTGCTCAGTCTCTACTCGAGGCTTCTCATGAACAGATTTTGTAATTGCCATAATCCTATCCTACGGAATCCCATATCTACTACTTTTGGTAGTGAATTTTGAAACTAGGATCCTAATATAAGCACGTCATTAAACATTACATTTACACAACAGAGAAACCAAGAAGAAGGCGCAAAGTTACAAAGCTCAATATTATATGAATTGTAGTCCACGGAAACTCGATCCAGCGAATGATATCTTTCGACCAAAGATATGAAGTTGTGTACATAATAATAGACCTTGAATAACCTAAACAAGAAGATCAAAGAAAAGGTACTCACATTTCAGCTTTATGAATCTGATATCGAAGGATCTCTAACAACCCATGTAAAAACAATAATTCCCCCATAATTGTACAGTCATCCATAGCAATATGTCATCATCCTTTTCGATTCAGTTGAATTCAACCGCAGCTTCTGGCTTCTTATATCAAAACTTTGTTCCTGTAAAGATAAGTATCACATCATTAGTACTGATCAGTGAGGCTGATAAACACCGAAGTTACTTGACTAGCAAAAGATTCACCTTCCAAATTTAGCCTAAACAAGCTTTAACGAAGAGGAGCAACTATAATATTTGATCATCTATCAACCATGGATTCCCCACCTGAACTCGATCCAAACACAAAACTTACTGAAGTTTTCAGTCTCTACAAAGCATTGAATTGGCTAATATTTTCCAAAAAACAAAAATTACGAGCATTTCTCTCTCGTATCGGCACTGTGAACTAGACAGATCATCGACATCTCTTCAAACTCAATTGCCTCTTAATCCAAACTCGAAACTGAGTCACACGTTTCTAAACAATAAGAATTAAGGAACAATGCTAATTCAAATCTCTGACTTGTTGAACTTATTAATAAACTTCAGCTTGAAAACTAACAACCAAAAAAATAATCTAAGGTTTTCAATTTCAAAGAAAACTAAAATGATGGTTATTGATATCCTACACACGAAATCTGATACAATACTACCAATTTCTGATCATTCGAAATTGATTCAGGAACTGTGAATTTGACTATCCCAAAGGTGCTAGTGTTTTTGCAGATCAGATGAAAGGAACAACAGAGAGTGAAAGAAAAAGCACACCTACGTCTGTTTAGAATACGAAGACGAAAAAGGGCCGCGTTTGTTCCGGAACATCATGTAACCAAGGGGTAATACGACGCCGATCATCATCACCGCCGTTCCGATCAAGTATCGTAACAAACTCGGAGGCTCAACTTCTATCAACGTCTTATACTGCAAATCCGCAGGACACGAGAAGAGAATTCTGAATCAGCATTCAATAGCAAACATGGAGAAACGGAAAAAAAATGCAGGAATCGGATCTCTGAGATCCAGAATTTCACATTAAGAGAGAAATTTACCGGCATTATAACGTCGGGAAAAAACGATTTCGCCGGTGACGAACCAAACTTCGTTGTAGAAGAGAAGAGATCTAGACTCTCAGGTGAGATTCGTCAGGTGAGTCTCATTTTCTCCTATTTCTCAAAATTTTTAATGGGCTTTTACCTTAAGGCCCAATATATATAAGCACATACAATATCTCAAGGAGCCTAAACCACGAGCTAGAAAGCGACAGAGAAATTGAATGGAACCTTTGGATTTGTAGCGTTATCTTCGAAATGAACCAAAACTCCATTGATTTTAAGTGTTTGAGTTAAACAAAGAACAAATTATTGATCGGAGTTTGATGCAATGGGAGGAGACGGTAATGGTAATGATGAGTCTGGAATTCACTTTGTGTTTGTTCATGGGGCAAGTCATGGAGCTTGGTGTTGGTATAAACTCATCACTCTTCTTGACGCCGCTGGATTCAAATCCTCCGCCGTTGATCTCACCGGCGCTGGGATCAGCCTCACCGACTCTAACACTGTCTTCGACTTTGATCTCTACAATCTCCCTCTCTTCTCTCTTTTATCCGATCTCCCTCCTCTCCATAAAGTTATACTCGTTGGACATAGCATCGGTGGAGGAAGTGTCACTGAAGCTCTCTGTAAGTTCACAGACAAAATCTCAATGGCCATTTACCTCGCAGCCGACATGGTTCGACCTGGATCCGTTCCTTCTCCACATCTCCAACTTTCAAGCGTGAGTGACTCAATTTTGCATTACCCATTGACTTTTAGTGGAAAAATGTGATTTTAAACTCTTGTGAGTATATTTGATAGATGTATGGGGAAGAAGACGATAAATGGGAGTATACATATGGTGAAGGTAAAGATAAGCCACCAACAGGTATCCTCATGAAGGAGGAGTTTAGACGCCATTATTACTATAGCCAAAGCCCTCTTGAGGTTTACTCACTTTTATTAACTAGAAGTTTCAATACTTATCATGTATGTGGTGATTGAATCATTGATTTGGTAATTTTATTTGTTAGGATGTAACCTTGGCATCTAAATTGCTTCGACCTGCTCCAACGAGGGCCTTACAAGGTGTTGATAAGCTGCCTCCAAACCCAGAGGCCGAGAAAGTACCAAGAGTGTACATCAAAACTGGTAAGGATAATCTATTCGATGGTGTGCTTCAAGACCGTTTGGTTGAGAATTGGCCACCTTCTCAGTTGTATGTATTGGAAGAGAGTGACCATTCTGCTTTCTTCTCTGTGCCAACTACCTTATTCACTTGTCTCCTCCGTGCTGTTGCTTTTCTTCAACGATAAACTTCTAAACTTCGGGTTTTTGTTTTGATCATGTTTCATCCTCCCTATTGTGATATGAGAACACAACATGTGCAACAAAATCATAAAAATAAAACGTACTTGCTGAGTTCAGTACAATTTATATTCCGTTGTAAATTTTATTCTTCTCGTTTTTTTTTTCTTTTTCTTCTTTTTTACCACAGTTATTTTTCACGTTTAATGGAGTAAAGTTAGGAAACCTATTTTCCTTGGTCACCGCGTTTAATTGATCGGAGGGTTAGGGTTCGTTTCTCGACCAATAGAAATCACAATCTCTGTAATTTACGTTACAAAACCCCGTCTCTTCTGGTGTATAATTCGAAGAATGGAGAAGAAGCCCTTTGATTTCGCGGAAGAGATGAATTCCAGAGTTCAGTTACGAGCATCATCAGATGAGAATCAGGATCTGTATAAGCATAAGGAAGAAAACGAAGATAGGGTTTTATCCGAGGAGAAAACATCTCGCGGTATTGGCGATCCAAATGTATTTCTATACAGAGAACGTTGGCGATCACATTGCGTTGTTAAGGGTTTACAATTCGTGGAAGGAAACAAACTATTCGACTCAATGGTGCTACGAGAACTACATTCAGAGCAAGAGTATAAAAAGAGCTAGAGACATACGTGACCAGCTACGTGGACTTCTAAACAAGATTGGAATAGAATTGAGCTCTAATCCAAATGATTTAGACGCGATAAAGAAAGCGATCTTGGCCGGATTCTTCCCGCATTCTGCAACGTTACAAAAGAATGGATCGTACAGAAGAGTAAAAGAGCCTCAGACAATTTATGTACATCCTAACTCAGGCTTATTTGGGGCGTCACCTAGTAAGTGGTTGATGTATCACGAACTAGTACTTACAACTAAGGAATATATGAGGCATACAACCGAGATGAAACCCGAGTGGCTAGTTGAGATAGCTCCTCATTACTACAAGCTTAAAGACATCAAAGACACTCAGCCTAAGAAGATGCAGAGAAGATGCGAAAGAGCCCAGACATTAGAGGTCGATGCTAACAAGAAAGCCCGAATATCAAAGGTTGATACTAACAAGAAAGCCAGAACATCAACATCGAAGGTCGATACTAACAAAAATGCCCGAACACCGAAGATCTATACTAACAAGAAAGCAAAGAGGTAACAACTAAACTTAGTCATTTCTCCCTACTCTATATGAGCGAAGTTTAAACAATTGTGAAAAGTAGTACTTTATCATCCATTCTCTTTGAAAGATTCTTATATGTTTAATTAGCATCAATTTACTGACTACTGTTTCTATCCATTTTATAAACGCATGATTCTGAGTTATCTCGAGTACTAAGTGGAGACATAGGAACTGATAAGAAAGAAGAAAATCAAGAATTCAACAGTGGCAAAAAAAGAAACTCACATGGATTTTTCCAGTGAAGAAGTCGTGGAGAAACACCTGGACATTCCTCCAGTGAGATTCATCAGGCAATATTATATAATTTTTCATAATTTTCATAGAAATTGTGCACAACTGACTGAAATAAAAACAGAAGATGAACAAAAAACCACCACACATACTTGAAAGATGTATATATATGCTTGAAATAATACAATATCACTGGCTTGTTATGAAGATAGAAAAACTAATTCTGTTAACAAATGACATGACTTATGTACTATCGTCAATGTTTGTAGTTTCAAGAGACATGTTGATAACTTTAAAAGCCTTTACTCGATAAAGAAGATTCTGGATGCTATCCACCCATGCCTGCTTATCAGCCTTGCTCTTACACTTGAACTTGGTTAGACCTTTCCCTGTACAGATTCCAAAATAGAGTTCTTCTTCTGTGTTTTCTATTTCTTCTCCATATTGTAGGCCCGGGACCCTCTCGCATACATCATTCACGATGTCTGCAGTGATTCAATTATTCGAATATTGTAAAGCACTGGAAGAAGTCCCAAGATTACTTGGGCTATGTATATGAACACCAAGACCATCGTAAGAAATAAGGTTTTCTGAAGCTGATGTTAGTTAGGTGACTACCTTTGCTTTTAATGGAGAATGCTCCTCTAACGTGTTTGCTTTTGATTTCTACTACGACCTGCAAAGAGAAAATCAAGAAAAATGTCAACGCTAAAATTTGATGTATAAACCTGAGCTTATGTTTGTCTGCTTCGATGTATAAACCTGAGATTTCTTGTTGATGTACACTTTTAAATGCTTCCACTGCAGAGCTCCTGGAAGATCCATGAGTCAATAGATCAGTCTCTTGGTACGCAATCTTTTATTGTCTTGCGTATAAAAGTCGAATATTTCGCAGCAATTAGGGAAGAAAAAGCTCTCTTGCTGAAAAAAAATTACCATTTCGTTTGCACTGCATTATGTCTCCAGTACAATCCAACTTAGATTTTTCAACTCCCTTTTCTGGTATATGTTCATCGATCGTGTTAGCGCAATCGAGCTTCGAAGAACAAACACGAGTTTCTGGTAAAGCTCTTTCGCAAGGGCTTATAGCTGCATTGTTCTTTGCTTCCTTTGGTAGTCTTGCTCTCAAAGCTGCTTCTCCTCTCAACGCTACATTACCGCAAAAGCGAAAAACAATATCTTAAATTGATGATCAACTCAAAAAATGCATTGTGAATTAGACAAAGTACCATTGTAGCTTTCAAGAGAAAGATCTTAATGAAGATATAAACGGGACAATGGTTTATCAGAAACGCAAGGATTGAGAATTGAAAATCAATTATCAATTTACCAGTTGCAGCTGCAGCCGTTAGTGTCAACAAATCGCCCGGTCCACGAACATCCACGGCGGATCGAACAGCAGAGACGACGCGGTCATGACTGGCACCGGATAGCTTCGCCAATTCGATGCAGTGAGAAGCTAAAAGCTCTGACGCCGCGGCCAACGCTGAGCTCATCTTTGATTCCGTTAAGCCGTCTTGGTTTTCCGAAGCGGTCACGGCGGCGATAGCCGTTGCCAGAGACGCAATGGAAACGGCGGAATGTAGATGCGCATTCTCCACGCGAGCTTTATCTCTCTTCCTTACGCCGGAGATCCTTCCACCGACAAAGTCTTGGTTGTGGAACCATTTACCGATTGTTCCTGTTCGCCGCGCGTTAACCACAGTCGCTAGCTCGCCCGTCTGTTTAAGAAGCAATTTAAATATAGTGGGCTTTTAACAGATTTGGGCCTACTTTTTTGGGGATAATTGGGCCTAGTAATGTAACAGAATATTTTCGTGTAAGCAATTTCGTTACAGGTGACATGAGATATATTGAAAACAGCTTCAGACTGTATAATTATTTTAAAAAAATGTCTGCTTGTTACAGTTTTCGTATTTTTATATACAATAAAATTTTACAAACGTGAAAAACTATTTCAATTGCATGAGTCGACGATCATTATTTTGTTTTTTTAATTATAGTATCAAAATTAATTTCTTTAATTAACCCGGATCATATCATACGATCAATCAAGTATAAAATACGATAAAGTGAAGATGAAAGCAAGAGATGGCTTACCGGTGGTGGAGGAGGTGGTGGTGGTGGTGCAGAAGCCGGAGAAACGGCGGCTAACTGAGAAATATTAGTGTTTTTGTTGATTTGTTTATTAGATTTTGTAGAAGATAAAGCTAAAGAGATCTCAGACGTAGAAATACTCCATGATCTGCATAGAAACTCCATCGGCTCTCTCGGAGTTTTAGGCTGAAGAGGGATCGGAGGATACATCGGCGGAGAAGAAGAACACTCCGAAGTCTCATTTTCCGGTGCGGAAGATAACGTCGTGAGGCTCTCTTCATCGTCTACTTCGATTTCTTCTTCAGCTACTTCTTGTAGTCCGTATGGAATCAAGGTTAACGTACGGTCAAGATCCATTTAGCTGAGATCTCTGTTTTGGGAAAAGAATCAAATATTCGATATCAGTTGCACACACTGAATAGAATCTCTCTATTTTATATGATTGCTTGTGTGTAAAGAATGATATCTTATGAAAAATGGTTTGAGTTATATAAATAGAAGGAGATGGCTTCTCTTAAGAAGTCAAAGAGAACATCTTTGACAAGGCAAGTTTTAATGCAAGACGTGGATCTTGTTACCGTAATTGAAATCATAGTTAAAATTAATTATTAATGAGTAGAAACTGTAGAATGATCCATTATCTATTATTTCAAAATGATCTTAATTTCTGATATAAGATATATTTCACATTTTAATAGATATCAAAATATATAGTAAAGCATGTATGGAGAATAACAATTGGCAGATTACTTGGAGCGGCTTATACTTCCACATGGTCTTAGTTAGAGGCGGCTTTGTTGGGATTGCAATCGAGCAAGATCAGATATTTTCTAGCATGTTATGATTTTCAAGCTTCAATTTATCATATTTGGAGGGAGAGAGATGGAAGACTTCGTGGACGACAACCAATTCAAGCTCGGTTTCTAAGCAGGATAATAGACAAGACGGTTATGAATAACATCAATGCTATCAGAACACTTGATGTTGCAAATTTTTCCACGGCAATGCACACTCGGTTATCTACTCGACTTGCTCATTAGTGATTTAATTTGAGTTTTCAAAGAAATAAAGTCCTATCTGGGTGTACGGGAGGATTGGTCTTCGGATATGGATCCTCCTCTATAGGCAACAATAGTCTCTTATTCTCTTTGTTTCTTCTATTACACAATTTTGACTTTCTTTTAGAATTATATTGTAAATATTATCGGTTTTTTTGTTGAATAAAATTTAACATTCATAATAGCTTTTTTATTTAGTTTGTGGTTGATTAATTCAATCTCAAAAAGGGAATTGGAAGATAACCAGCAAAGATACTCTTTTAATTTAATGAAAGCTAACCAAACTTCAATAATGGTATGAGATAGTGAAGTCTCTGGTCCCATCATAAGTTAATACATGTTTGTTTTCTTAGTCAACTGAACCAATATAAGTCATATATGTATAGCTACTGTGATTAAATCAACTTTACAACATAGTTTGTTTTGGTATAATCAAACTACATATAAAAACATACGTTTTGGCATAATCTATAAAAGCTAAAAGAACATTTCACATAATTATGTAAACTATTTTTGGAACGAATTAGAAAATATATGAAATTAGGAACCACAAAGTTGATCTTTTTGTTGGGTTATTGTCATTGAGGAAGGTAAAACGGTACCAATGAAAGAGAAAAAGAAATGCATGAGAATCAAAATATTGCATGAGTTTGTATGGTGCAATGTCATTTTCACTTTCACATAAAGGAGGTGCATTTGTATAAATCAAAAACCCTTTTGATTGAAACTTGTAAGTCCCACCACATATTTTACATACCAAAATCTAATTATTATTTCTCTTTTACTTTCTTAGGATTGGTATTTATTTTGGAATGGACTTAAGCCCTTACAAAAAGTACTTTTCATAAGGACGGACGTTCATCAACAGTTGTTCTGTTTTATCAACAATATTCTGATTCGTCAACAGTGTTTCATAAGGACGGACATTTACTTTATGTCCTTATTATATCCAATTCACGCTAGCTGGTAAATTTGTTTACAGATTTCCGTCTACATCACTAATTCAGATATAATTTTGAATTTTACTGTATTATAAGAAATTTATGTTTTAGATTTTTTTTTGTCAACAAATAACCATTGGAGCGATAAGACCCGATCTACAACTTAAATTTTTCAACTGGAACATGGTAAGAATCAAACTCACAATTTGGTGCCTACCTAAATCAGAAGCAAGCCAATTAAGCCACATGTTTCTTGGTAATTTTATGATTTAGTTTAATGTTGTTTTATCATAAAGATATATTGCTTTAAAAAAATCGTATTAAATAAGTGTTTTGATTGAAATGGAATAAATGAAATGGGTGTAAGTGAGCTGGAGTGTGAAGGTGTAGCAAAGGTTCAACGACATCTTCACCTGATCTCAATGTGTTTATTATGTTAATTGTCTTTTCTTTCTTTCTCTATCTCACGCGTTTTTAATCATCACTTCACACCGACGCTTCATTTATTTTTCTTTTCTCTTCCCCAACTATGTTATTTGGCTTTGTCTCCAGAAAGCAAATGGTGTTTGCATTAATGCATAAGTTGCTGCTTCTTTGTGGATTGACATATATTGGTTTATTAGAATGTCTTATAACACGTGAAAAACAAAAACATGGATCTAGAGAATGAGGACGAACTAATAAACTTCTGGATGTTGTTTACATGACCTGCAAAAATGCCTTACAGACCGCAACCTTGGTCATCTCGTTCGACAAATCCAACAGACGGGACATATTATATGCACCAATAGCTTTAGCTCGTAGTCGTAAAACCCTAATAATCTCACAAATCGTTTCTACAGAATGCAGGGAACACTTCACATGGGGTCGATTTTGGCATCATATGCACCCGTCGCATAGAAGCAGTACAAACCGGTAATTGGCTAATAAAATAAGAGAAAATATCAATTAAATTAGAAGTGATCGCACACACCAACCAACAGGTGCTTGGACCCCACGCCACAGATATCGCTTCTATCTCTTCACTTCATTTTCTGCCTAAAACGTCTTCAATCTTTAAAACAGCGTTACCTTTGTCATGGTTTGGACAAAAGAAAGCTGCAAAAGATTTAGTTTAAGTCCCTATTTTCTTTCGTTCGTGCAAGCATACACACATATATATATATATATATATTAGTGGATAAGTGTAACCATGTGATAATGTATCTTACTCCTGTGGCGTTTGCAAGCAATTATACTATATTGCAGATTCAATTGGAAGAGAAAAAGAAAAACAGACCAAAACTGGATATAACTCGAAATGTTTTGTTTTGTTTCTAATGTAATGTTAAAGAAGTTGAGAAGAAAGGAATAAAATCCTTTTGCTCATCTCAGCTGCCTATTTAAAATCCTATTTGCCTCTCTTAATCTTTTCATGAAAACTTCTATTTATTTTATATTTGAATCAAAGCTCATCGTGGCTTTCTTCTTCTTTGACAGTTTCATCAGAGGCGGCTTTTGATTCTTCTTCCTCCTTAGTTGTGTTCTCTGTCTTGGTTGTTTTCTCTATCTTTGGCTTTGGTTTTGGGATTCTGTTCACCTTTGCCACCTATTATTCAAATTTAGAAAAACCAAAAGGTCAATCAAATTCCTTTTTTGTGCAAATTATTACTGACTTCTTTTTCATTTATTCATCTATTTTTGTTTTACCTTGTCTTGCAGTGTAAATACTTTGGCGTACACTTCAGTTGACATGAACACCGGTTTGCTCCACAAGGCAGTCCTGGGAAAAGTTTGATGTTACTCTCTTTATAAGCGTCAAAGTGTATTTTAAGGATGTTTAATAAATGAAAGAGAGTCAAAACTCACTTTTCCTGCTCAGCCACATTCTTATCCAACCAGCTTTTTACTTTCTCTCCTTCCTTTGAGACCTGGAATCCGAAAACGCAATTTCAGACGAGCTCGGTAAGTTTTAAAAGAGAGCTGCGTAATTTCACTTATCGGGATGAAGGAAACAAACCTCGTCGATTGTTTCTTTTGGAAGCCAAGTTTTGTTTGTCTCCCATTCTTTTGTGATCTACAACAATGCGATTGACACTCAGCGGCTAAAAAAATATTATATCATGAGAAAAAACTGCATGCATATATCATGTAATGTGAGAGTACCTCTTTCAATTCAGTTAGGTATTTCTGAGCAAATTCAACTGCCACTGGTCGTGCAGTACTCTCCTCTGATCTGTACAGATATATAGCACAGAGTTTGTAAGAACATTGTTAAGAAGGTCAGTTTCAACTAAATGGGCAGGGAACAAACCGGGAAGTTATGGGATTGCCAATGGCTTCTAGTGAATCAAGCCTGTCCTGGAACTCAGTGGCATTTGCATCTTCTCCGTCCATGTAAAGCCAATCTTGCACCTGAAGCACACAAGACACTCGTCACCGTCAAGCACTTAAAGCTCACAACAGAAACCCAATAGATTTACACGAAATTTAAAACATGCCTCATCCAGCTTCTCAACAAACGCCTTGCGCTCTTCTTGGGTGGATATCTTTTCAAACTCGGGTGTTTCCAGCTGCACAAGGACCAAAATAAATTTAAGTTCTGAGAAGAATACCAACTACAAACAATATATAGGTAAAGGGGAAACAAAGACTGTAGCAGTAAATGAACCAAGAAGTAAACAAGGAAGGATCTCTATATAAAGCCCCTACCTTCTCTTTCATAGCATATACATAAGATTCAAGGTTGTTTTTCAACTCTGCCGTTCTTCTTCTTTCCCTATCTTTTTTGTCCAATGCTTCTAATTTTATCTTAGCTTCAGCAAGTGACTCTTTCGTTAAAGGTGCTCCAGGTCCAACGGTTTTCTCAACTACCTAGAAGTTATGTATTCACACATAATTAAATAGTCGTAATGGCAAGAATTAAGAAAATCTTGGAAACAGTGAGACAGAACTCACCTTCAGAGGAACCCTGAATGTCCTCTTTTTTAGCTTTTTTTCTGTGCCCAGGTCAGCCACAGCTGGTTCTTTTGCTGTAGTATTTGAAGCAGTGCTGTTTCCAGCATCCGCTTCTAGATCCTCTTTATTTTCTTGTGATTTCTCGTCAGAGGCAGTTGTGTTATTATCAATAGTTACATTCTTTTTAGGAACTTCTACCCATTCTGTGATTTCAATTACAGCATCTCCCCGATCTAGACTAAGAATACCACTTCTACTTAGAGAGAAATGCAAATTTGCTTTGACAGGAGCAGATAGGTTCCGAGAAGAGTACCTGTTCGGATAAAAAAACGAACGGTTATCAATTTATTTGAAGATTTCACATGTTACAAAATATTTTCTCTTCAAACGGAGAGCTAAAGAAAACAATAATAAATTAAATTTTAAGCTCTTACTTCTCAGTTGCAGCGGTCAAACCAGACACAGAATACTGCGCAAACACAGGGGAGGTGGTTCCTGGGGGTAGAATATCCTCAGACTCATAAGCAAGTGACACGTCAAAATCTTTGTCAATGATAAAGGATCTGAACATCTGTCATAGTATCAGGCACACAGAACTATTACAAGGCAGACATACATTTTCTAAGCTTCAAAAGATTTTAAATGTAATTCAGTACCTTGCTGGGTATCTTTTTCATCCGGGGTACAAGTTGCTGCTTTGCGCTCTCATCTTTCTTAACATTAGGGCCTTCCAACTCAACTAAGTAACCATAGGTGGAACCATCAACTACACCTAGCCTTCGTTTCAATTTAATGCTATCGCTCAAATTAGCAGCGTGAAGCGCTGAGCCGAGAACAATGGCCTCATCAGCATCCAGGTGTTTGTCTAAGGCTTGTTTCCCAATAAATTCCTGGATTTTGCTCTGTCATAAAAAAGAACAAATAGATTTCACTTCTTTTGAAAAACTAAAGTGAAAATCCCACAATTTTGAATGAAAAAGTCAAAATTGATTGACTTCAAGAGCATATTTACCTGTAGTTTGGGAACTCTAGTAGCTCCTCCTATAAGCTCCACTGCATATATATCATCAATCTTCAAACCTGAATGCTTGAGCACATCTTTTAAAGGTGTAAGAGATCTCTCCCACAGATCTTTACACAGTTCCTCAAACTTTTCACGGGAAATTGTGCTCCTAAACGAAGATTAATGTTATAATATTACGCACATCACAAAAATTAGACCAATCAAAATGCAAATCCGAGAAGGTGAATTTCAACACTTTAGCAGCCAAGTTTGGCGAGCTGGGAGAATACAGAAATCTCGATAGACTGTAGATATACCTGAAGTCACGGTCATCATGGAGAGATTCAACAGATATTGGAGCTGCAGTGTTTGCACTCAAAATTTCCTTTGTACGTTTGACTTGTTTTTTCAATTTAGCCATTGCTTTGGGGAAGTTCCTCACATCAACTCCATTACCGAGCTGTTTATTAAACTCGTCCGCAAAGTACTCTACCAAGCGCATCTCCATACTCTGTCCTCCAAGTTCCGAGTCCCATCTAACATCCTTGACCTACATACACAGAAATATATATGACCCCTAAGAGAACCATTCCAATTGAGACCAAAAGAATATGACTAGACAGAGCTTATATCACACAGTTTCCACGAAGAAAAAATGAAGAAACCACAAAATACAATATCTCCGAAAAAGAAATAATAAGACTGATTTAAAATAAGAGCATTATTAACCTGAAATTGATTGACAGAAACAGTTTTTCCATATTCCTTCTCACTGTAAGCTGAGTAATGTACAAGGGCTGCATAAGTACTACTTGAACCCATGTCATAAAATATGACATGCCTTGAGCCATTTGCAAAATCCTTATCAATCCCATACTGTAGTGCGGCACCCGAATGCTCATTAATCAAGGAAAGGATATTAACACCAGCCAACTGAGAAGCCTGGATCAGACCCCGTCTCTCAGCTTGTCCAAAATAAGGTGGAACTGAAACAACCATATCCTTCAGTGGGATCTTTGCATGGAACTCTGCTAGATTTGAGGCATAACCCAAGATCATAGCTAATAACTCCTCCACCGAGTAAACAGTTGAACCATCATCGATCTTGATACCGACTGCACCTCTGGAATCTTCAACAATATCAAACGGCAAGTAGACAGAATCGATGAAATCCTTGACGTGTTTGAAAGGTTTGCCAACCATGTCCCTCAGTTGTGAATACACTTTATTAGGGTAACGAGCCGTTAGTCCTGCAGCTTCCTCGCCTAGTAACCGGTCACCAGAATGAAACGCCACCAAAGCTGGGGATTTCCTCTTGGACATCTCGTTAATGGCTACAGAGATTGGGCTCTGGCCCGATTGTCTATTAACTACGGCAACTTTCACCCATTCCGAAC
This sequence comes from Lepidium didymum, assembly GCA_963920545.1. Taxonomy (NCBI): domain Eukaryota; kingdom Viridiplantae; phylum Streptophyta; class Magnoliopsida; order Brassicales; family Brassicaceae; genus Lepidium; species Lepidium didymum. Next base: position 9,543,162 of record OY986980.1, read on the forward strand.
CTAGATCTACACTTGAAACAGCCGATTCGGATGGAACAAGGACTAAAGAGAGCAATGCCAAGAACACCACTAACCAGCAAAACTTCTTCCTCATATTCTGATCGTTAACTTAACACCGAAAGTAGAGCCGCACTTACTCTGCAGGAAAGAAAGAAAGATAAGAAAGAAAAAACAGCGGCATTAGAACCAAAACCCCTAAAAAAAAGTACAAATCTCCAAAATAAAACCTGCGATTAGATTACAACTTCGAATCGATCACGGTAGATAAGATTCACGAATTATCGGCTCTAGAAAGCTTAGCAAACCACCACTAAAGATTGAATTACTAACGCACATTGAATCGAAGAAAAAACGTTAAGATTAAGCAATGTTTTCAGCAAACAAAAAGGAACATTCGTAGAAAACTCCGATGCTCAAAGAGAAAAAACTATTCGGGGCAGGTAAATGAAAATCAGAGAAAGTTCGATCACACAATTAGTAATTTGAGAAAGTAAAGCGAAGATAATGACCAGTTTTTGAGCTCCGATCGCATTCTCCGGGGGCAGATTCAAAGTTTTCCCGTCAGTTTGTGGAGAAAAAAACTAATTCACAAGTGTAAGTCCTATACATATAGAAATCAATATAATTATAGATTATATTATATTACGAGAAAACATAAAAAGTAAATAAAAAAAGTTAATAACGGAGAATAGATATATCCAGGTGGAGTTAGATGCTGACATACAACCAATGAGAATATTACACGTATAAAAAATAACACGTGGAGAGATGTAAGACGCTTGGTGTGTTGGTTATTACGCTTGCTAAAGCCTAGAAGTCTGGAAGTGTGTTTTGGGTTATTAGTCCATGTGAAGCTTCTCGCATGATGAGAGGGTCTAAATCGGTTTAATACCTTTTTCATTCCTTAACCGGTTTGACCTCAAGAAGCTGTCCCATCCCTAATTTTCAGTGTCTTGGCAATCATCAACTTGGGTAATTTTTAGATCAAACCAAAATAAAATAACAAACATGAACTGAAATAAATCCACATTTTTCTGATTTTCAAAATGAAATACAAACAAACAAAATAATGTTAGGAATCAGGGAAAAACTTGATTTTACACCTCCAAGAAATCTAGGGAATACAAAAGACAACCAACGGGTTTAAGACCAAAAAACTAGTTATGAGGTAAAATAATATAAGACAAATACAAGACAATAGATAGTGTTCCTGGATTTTCAAAATCAAAAAGAAACAAAGAAAGAGCTGGGTTATGTATGCCTATTCGATAGAAGTATCTATGAACACTTGAAGCAACAAGTAGCTACGTGACAAGCTCCTATTCCTCTCCTTGGTCTACCTGGTACGTTGATCAATCTCCTTACAACAGCTGAAACAACATAAGACTTCTAATTCAAATCATGCACATTCTTTTGACTGTATGTTTTCTATTCTCCTGTAAAAAGTTTGGAACTGGACCTACCTTGTTACAATAAAATCTGGTGACCTCCATTGATACAGCAGAAATGATTTGCTAGTCTGGGAAAACTTCGTCGTGCTCATGGTCTGCTGAAGACAGATGTTCATGTCTGGAGCTGGTGCTATTGTGGTTTTCTTCTGGTAAGTCTTCTTCTTCCTCATCGGTTGAGGTTTTGTCGTAAGAGAAGGGTCTCTGACATATACAAGATTGTGGATACTCGTGGAACTCACCACGTCCTGGTTTGAATTCATCTGGATCACCCATGAATCCACGCTGACATGATTTCACTTTCTTGGCAAAAGTTTGCCACTCCATCTTTTCACGGTCCATGAACAAAGCACTGAGCTTTTTAGCATTTGGCCTGATTGTCCTCTTGTGCCCCATGTACCTCCTGTAATAATATATATAGAACTGATGATCTTGTATCTGACGGTTTAAGTGAATAATGAACATGACAATTTAAGCAATACATGAACCAACAATTCCCCGTGGAACTACTTTGACGCAAATGCAACCAGGAAGAACGTGTAAATGAGATGCGCCATTTAGATATGACAAGCCTCAACCTGATATACTTGACTTTCTCTTGCATAGCAAGAGCAGTGTCCCTATATATTGCCTACTTAGTCTAACAACATAGCTAAACTTTGGACTTTAATGATATATAAATGGGAAAGTAAATTTGTTCAGAGTAAATGATCATAACATGACATTGCCTGTTGTTTCATACTGGAAAACATATTTTAACAGCAAAGCTCTAATGGGGACAAGTAGAATATTTTCTTACCTTCGGCCTGCAAGAATCTTGGCCATGTTTCCATTATTATTAGTGATGAAGACGTCACTTTCGTCACTAACAATGTAGTCAATAGCAGCAAGGCGTGAAGAAAAGGGAGACAACGGCTTGAGCTCATCGTTGGCAAGCATTTCCTTGGTGTAAAAGTTTGGAAACAGCTCTCTAAGTGGTCTCAGTGTCTTTTCACCACCATATATTTCTCCAGAGGCAACATAAATGTATGTGTCGTTTGCAAAACCAAGAGCGCGCAGCATTAAACCCACTTCATGAGGTGTAAGAGGGCATTTCCCTCGCTTTCTTTCCTCCAAAGGGTCCAGATCCTGTGGTGATTGGCTAGTGAGATATTGTAACTCAGACAAGATAATAACACAAAATGAATTCGAGTGTAGTGCTCTTATTCTATGATGATACAGTAGTGAAACGAGGTTTATAATTATAATTTCCTAACATAACAAGGCAAACACACATCTCAAGTTTCAGTTCATTGCACCAGCAGAGAAAAGAACTTGGATAATTAAGAAAGTTATATACAAGAGCCCGGTGAACTCACAGGCAATGTGTCCCATCGTTTTCTTATCTCTGCTAGTTCCGCTCGCTCTTTTTCACCCCCACCAAAATCACAACCAGAAAAAGCTAGCATGTCAGGCTCAAATCTGCAATTTCAAAAAGTATTATTACGTACATAACAGGAAGACGAAGACTTCATGCTTATATCATATGATTGAAAGATCATTAAGCAGAAAGCAACGAAAACAATCTATTATGGTTTGTTAAAGAAACTTGACAGACCTCAAGTGGACAGCAATAAAACGTTTGGCCATCTTTCTCATCCTCTTGACTACTTTCATCCCAACTGATTGTATACGCTTTGTGAATTTTAAAGCATGATAGTTGACCCTGCAGCGCAACTTTTGCATATCTTCGTCTAGATCATTTGCTAGTCTATAGTCAAACTTTGTCAATTGTAAAACCTGCAAGATTTTCAAGAAAATGAGGCCTTTTGTACAAAACAGAACCACAGAACCTATGATAATATTTGATGAAGTAACTAATACAATTTGATTCTTAGGTTAAGTCTTACATGTCTCCTCGAGAGAATTGGCAAAACTTGGTCAAGATAATACTCAGGAGTAGACTTTCGGGGCACTCGCGTGGTATAAGGAGGTTTCTCCATTGACCGCATAACTCTGTCAGGAACTCTCTTCACTATAGTCACATCTTTGGTAAGAGAAGAGATGAACCAATTAACATCAAAAATGTCATTGAAGTCACTGCACAGCCAACAAAGCAACTTTCTCAGTAAATATTTGTGTTACAAACAAATACAGAAATACAGATGGTACATTCCTATAAGAAATTGATACGGAAACTGAATATCTTCATTAGCCAATACTTGCTATTGCTAAGGTTACCTGTTATCTTTCCAGTAAGAATGGTGATCCAACTCGGGTACAACTAAAGTAGCATTAAGAATCCGTGCAACAACCACTGCATCTGTTATCTGCTCATAAAGAGGATATTTATTTACAAAACAAGCAATGGACACCTTCTATGGAGAAACATATCATGGAAAATTCAAGCGAAAAAAGCAGCGTAACTCCAAAAAGTCATAAGCAAAATAATAATGAGTACTTTGCATATCCTAACACATTTATTCTCGAAACATGATTGAACTTACTCCTGTTCTTTGCTGGTTTAGGCCTCCACTAGCTGCAATAAGCAAATACCCATTAGACGAGTGTTCCTGAACAGCAGCTGCATGTCCAAAACAAAATGGAGAAAAAATGTGAGAGGAAATGTAAACCAGACAATAACGTTTCAATGATACAAGAGGAAGAAATACTGAATCTGCTTTTAACCAAACTCATAAAGGGTGAAGTCAGAATTGCAATTAGATAATAAAGTCACACATTTTCCTTCTAAAATCCAAGATTAAATAGGAAAAAAGGACAAAAGTTTATCTTTCTGAGAGTCCGTAATTCAGGAAGGCTAGAACAAATGTAAGGAGATCTGACACTTACGTGGGAAGTTCCTTCCTCTCTCACTGCATCCATAGAAGAACTTAGAATATTTTGACTTCCATACATCTATTGGTTCCCGACGGCTCATATCCTGCGAAGAATATCCAATTTTCAAGACTCAAATGGAACAATAAAAGCAACTTAAATAGCAATTTTGTAACGAGATTGAGCAGAAAGAAGAGTGACGATCTCAGTGTTAAGAACAAATAAAACATTGAGTTAGGTAAAAAAGCTGCAATTAGAAAAGGTACCAGTAAGTTTCGTTTGCTCAATTGCTGAGAATACCACTCAAGGTGCGAGACAACGTGACCGGTGAAGAGTGAAATGACCCCTAAGGAGAAAAGCATGAAGCCACATACCCATGTCCACATTACCGTTCTTTTGGGCTGACCTGAGAAAGATCGCCACTTCCATAACGCACTCTTGTTTCCGCCACCATTAAGCTGAGGCGAGTTCGTCGTCAAAAGCCTCATGCTGGACCTCCACACTTCAACTACTACGCCCATTCATAAAAATGACTTCTTCTCACCTCCAATTTCATCAGTGATTTCACAGAAATGTCATCCCCGAAACAACAAAGAATCGGGGAACCACGGAATCTGGTACAAACCAATAAAATCTCTAGGAAAAGGTTCTTGATCGGAGATTAAACAGATCGGAGGATTAGGGTTTTCAGGAAGCCAGAAACATATATGTAAGGATCTCTCTCTCTGTGCCTCTGTAAGTTTTTGAGATTTTTCGAAATGGTGAAGACGGAGAAGAGAAAGAGAGAGACAGTGCAAGCGTTGTTGCCTTTTTGTCCTAAATTATTTTTAATTCACCTGAATTAATTAGTTAAGTAAACTAATTACATTAACCAAATCAAAACTACCCGAAATTAATCTCAACCAAGTTACAATTTACGTACTAAACCAGTCTCTACGCCACTTAACCGTTAAGCTTTGCTTTTTTGGTCACGCTTCTTTTTCATTCGTATCTATTTTAAATTTAATACCTAAAATAAATAAATTACTAATAACGTTTCTTCTATCTTCGTTCATGATTTTTTGGAAACATAACAAAAACAAGAGCGAAGGATTTACAGATGTACATGAGAATCTGGAAAATCAGTAGCGAATTTAAAGACAGTTCGATGAGTCACGTGATATTATTACAGCCCACGTGTCCGTCGCTAAACCACCGGCAACTTATGATCATACAATTATCCAAACCGAAAACAAATTAGAATTTAGTCTATCCCGAATACTTAACCGATTTCTACGCCAATTAGAAATTAGTTTTATTTAAGTTGAATGATTTGGACCACTTGACCAACACTCCTCATATGTAGCTTCATTAATTTAGTCACGTTATGTTGCGCAATCTCTAATTAAGCTATCAATTAATTAGCATGGATATAATTCGTTTGTCAGAATCTTGGGGGCACTAAAATAAAAGAAAAGTCAAATGTCTTTTTAATATATAATCAAATAGTCTATTTTCTTTTAAAATAGACTTTACAATTTAGTGAAGAAATTAAGGACCACATTTTGACCATTTTTGTCCCATATACTTGAACTTAAGAATGTCTTAATCTTATATAACAATATAGAAAGAAACAAAAATGGTATATGTTGGCCACATATACCAATCACTATTTGATACGGAATACCTTTCGTTTGCCTTGAAGATAACATTAAATCAATTACAAAACAATTAAATAATGAGGTCATCTCCAACCTTAGCACTATATTTGGTGCAAACTTAACACCAAATTCCATTTTATTTTTCTTCTCCAACCACAACACTATATTTTACACTAAAAAAAAAAATTCCTTACTATTTTATCATTAAATTTAACATTCTTTTTATTACTATATTAAAATTAACATTATTCTAATTTTTTAATAGATTTGATATATAATTTTTTTTTTATTAACAATTGGATCGATAAGACCATTTATAGCTTTAAGTTCACCCATAAAATTTCTTTTTTAAGCTACCATAATATAGCGGGTAGGAATCGAACCCTAGTGTCAAATCATTAGGTGGATCATTCTAACCACCAGATTGAAAGTAACTCGACGTTTTGATATATAATTAAAAATCAAATAGTTTATGATTCAATAAATAAAATTACATTCGATAATTGAAAATAGAAAAAAAATTAAGTTTGCTACTAAAAAAATTAAGTTTAAATATAAATATGGTATAGATTGATTCAGGTATAGATGGAGTTCATGTATGATTATAAATCCAGTTCAAGTACGAATACGCATAGGGAATCATATTTTGTGAACAGTACCACGTACACAAAACACTAAAAATTAAAATTTGGTGTTGCTTAGCCGTTCGGTTTGAGCTTGTAAGACGTCAAATTTGACGTTATACCGTCCGCTTGGAGTTGCTCATGAGAGTCCAGAAGCTAATGAGAGAATGACCCAATTGTTGGTACCGTCAAAAATACATTCTCTATCTTCTCATTAGCTACTTGTTTCTACAAACAAGTAGAAGACAATCAAATAAAAAACAAGCTCGTGACGTAAATAACAACACCTTCTCTATCTCTCCCACTCTCGATTCCATTATTCACCACTTCACTATTTTTTGCTCTCATGATATTTCTTTGTTTCGACATTTTTAGCTCACGAAATTAAAGAAACTTTGTTTTTGTATTCGATATATTAACGAGATACTGAATTATATGTACAATTTGAATCAATCATGCTGCTTCACATGGAACGAGCTCGAGGTCGGTCCTCGAATGATCGTGCCAGGTCCGTGATAGCTTCAATCTTATTGTTATATCTTTATCTTATTTCTATTTTGGTCGAAGATATATTGTTATACCTTTATCTCTATTGATTTATGAGATATAGATTAGTTTTTGTAAATTGGAAGGAAGTGAATTGCAAAGATAACTCCCAAAATTCAATCAAAGTTTTCATAAAAAACATATTTATACTCACATTCAACATACTTAAAACTCTAAAAACATAGGTTTCATGGAGTTATATAGGTTGCTCTAATAAGAACATGTTGAACTAGATTTAGAGTTGCAGACGATCAACTCTACTCTTTACTTATGGTGATTAGGACGTAAATGTGACACGTCCAAGTAGCTTATATGGTATGTCATGAAAAGACATTTTTACTTTCTAATACGGTCAAACCATAGTTGCACTTCCCATTGCTATTGTACATATGTTTTTTTGTATATGAAAATATCAAATCGAAGTTCCTATACATGTTCAAATGAGCAAGGAGAGGCGCTGAATGACTACTACGTGCAAAAGAAATGACGAATGATTGTTGAGAGAGAACCTACAACTCATAAAATTTAGTAATTTACTGAAATATAGCAGATTTATTAAAAAATTACTTAAATAGAGTAAATGTTTCAAAATTATTAGAATATTTTTTTTAATTGGTAATATACCGTTTTACATTTTTTAATGAGTAAACAAAAATACAATTACGAAACTGCCATTAATGAAATTTGCCACGTCAGTCGTCCGTCCCTTACGAACTCTACTACACTTAAAACGAACTCTACCATACTATAACCTAACACTATCACACTTAAAACGAATTCTACTACACTAAAATGAACTCTACCATACTATAGTCTAACTCTGCTACACTAAAACGAACTCTACCATACTATAACCTAACTCTACCACACTTAAGATGAACTCTACCATACTATAACTTAACTCTACCACACTTAAAACGAACTTTACTACACTAAAACAAACTTTACCACACTTAAAACGAACTCTACTACACTAAAACGAACTCTACCATACTATAACATAACTCTACCACACTTCAAACGAACTCTACTACACTAAAATGAATTCTACTATACTATAGCATACCTCTACTACACGAAAACAAATTCTACCATACTATAACTTAACTCTACCACACTTAAAATAAACTCTACTACACTAAAACGAACTCTACCATATTATAACTTAACTCTACCACACTTAAAACGAATTCTACTACACTAAAACGAACTCTACCATACTATAACCTAACTCTACCACACTTCAAACAAACTCTACTACACTAAAATGAATTCTACCATATTATAGCCTAACTCTACCACACTTCAAACGAACTCTACTACACTAGAATGAATTTTACCATACTATAGCCTAACTCTACTACACTAAAACGAACTCTACCATACTATAACTTAACTCTACCACACTTAAAACGAACTCTACTATACTATAGCTTAATTCTACCACACTTAAAACGAACTCTACTACACTAAAAAGAACTCTATCATACTATAACCTAACTCTACCACACTTAAAACGAACTCTACCATACTATAACTTAACTCTACCACACTTAAAACGAACTCTACTACACTAAAACGAAATCTATAATTATTTTGATGTAATTATTTTGTACGTAAATGTTTTTAACTAATTTGATGTAATTATTTTGTACGTATATATGAGGTGGTCGAAAAACAAAATTATCGAATGGTCCACGAGCTTAATATATGTTGGAATTTAACCAAGTTTGGTATTTTAGTAGATAACTACAAAAAAATCTTAAATACATTATCTCATGAATTTTTATACGTCGTCTAATATATGTACTAGTTATATGTTGTAGACAAATACCTATTATATATAGAAGATGTGTATGTTGTATATATGTATATTATATGTCACATGTTGCACGTTAACTTCTTCCTTCATGTTTTTAATTTTTTTATATTTTAAATCATTTTCTACTTGATAATAAATTTGGACTCTACTTATAAACAAATTATCAAAGCTACCCCATTAGTTTAAATTCTATCAATTAAGCCCCTTTGAATTGGCATGTGAGACGATATGTATACCATGCGTTATTCGGCTGAGTGATCTTGAGAACACTAGTACACTAAAATGAACTCCACCATACTATAACCTAATTCTACTACACTAAAACGAATTCTACCATACTATAACCTAACTCTACCACACTTAAAACGAATTCAACCATACTATAACTTAACTCTACCACTTAAAATGAACTCTACCATACTATAACTTAACTCTACCACACTTAAAACGAACTCTACCATACTATAACTTAACTCTATCACACTTAAAACAAACTCTACTACACTAAAACGAACTTTATCATACTATAACTTAACTTTACCACACTTAAAACGAACTCTATCATACTATAACTTAACTTTACCACACTTAAAACGAACTCTACTACACTAAAACGAACTCTACCATACTATAACTTAACTCTACCACACTTAAAACGAACTCTACTACACTAAAACGAACTCTACCATACTATAACCTAACTCTACCACACTAAAATGAACTCTACCATACTATAACCGTAATTACGAAACTGTCATTAATGAAATTTGTCACGTTAGCATTCTGTCTTTTCTGTTTTTTTGCTTCTAAAGGGTGCAAATAGTAATTGCACCATTTCCTTCTTCTTTTTTTAAAAAAAAACTATTTGAGTAATTTTGGGATAAATTAGCCCTATTTAAGTAATTTTTCTAAAATTTACTACACAAAGAGTCTGATTCATGACCATGTTCAAAAGATGTAAATGAAAAAAAAAACTTTATGAACAACATTTGATAGAAAAAAGTTTATAGTGCAGTTTAAAATTAAGATAAAGTGGTAATATTACAACACTTGAATAGTTCAACCACAAGAAAATTAGTAAATGAAATTTAATTATTTAATAAAGTATGTAATAATATATAATTTAAAATTTGAATAATGAAATTTTTTGATATAAATTACAAACGGGGCCGTGTTTGACCAAATGGTCGTATTTGTTGTTTTTTCTCTTCGGAAAACAGTTTGAGGGAGTTGCATATATATCCCCACATGATAGTGTTTAAGGTTTTAAGGGATGAATTTGAGCTATGGATCAGATTTTGTCGATCTAACTATTGACAAAAGATGTTTTTATTTGTCGAATTAATCACGACCTACTTAAATTATTGTTATCTCACTATTATTTTATTTTGTAATAATTTTTGTATTCTTAATTATGTAAACTAAATTTCTAAATTTCTCATTCACATCTTAAACATTGATTATTTCACTTAAAACTGTTCCATTATTTGTGAGAACAATCTAGACTTTGTTTATGCATTTGCCAAAATCTAAGAAATTATCAACCAATACTCTATATTTTATTCAAGTGAATTGTACAAAAAAATATGTTACAAATGATTGTAGAATGACCATAAATAAGATTATTTGAAAATGGCTTTTAAAATGATGAAAATAGTGTTTTTTGCGAGCGGTCTTTAGTCTAGCGGCAAGTAGTAAATCCATTAAAGGCAGACGTACTTGCACATCCAAGGATCGAATCTCACTACCTATATTATGTAAGAAGTTGGTTAATGAACCAACCATTTGTGGCCTAATGTTGACAAAAAAGATGTTTTTATTTTCAAAAACTAAATTCAAACAAAATAATGATTGATATCATATGTCTTCCCTCGTAGGGAAGTACAAATAATTTGTGATATATGTTGCTAGTAGATTTCACCCAATATTGGTCCAGCACAAATCTATATAAGCTCATTGCACACTAAATCTTTTATAAATATAGAAGCACCTCTTTGAGAAGAGAAGGACTCAAAATTTTAGAAAGAGAAAAAATGAGAAGAAAAAAGCTTAAGGAGAGAGAGAAATATCAGAACTTAGAGGGAGAAAGAGAGAGGTCACTATATACATCTAATAAAAGTTTATCTTAGCGCCTAATAGAAGGTCATTCTTAGTGCCTAGCGGAAAGTCGTCCTTGGTGTCTAGTAGAATGTCATTCTCAAACGTCTAATAGAAGGTCGTCCTCGCCACTTAGCTCAAGTGCGTAGTTTGAATGCCTAACTTAAACGCCTAGCTTTAATGCCTAGTTCAAATGCCTATCTCGAATGTCTAACTCAAATGTATAGCTAGATAGCTTAGTTTAAGTGCCTAGCTCAAATGCCTAGCTCGAGTACCAAATTCCTCCAGTGCATATCTCGACCTGCTTAACTTGTCTAGCACAATGATCTACCTAGCTTAAGGATCTGTCTAGCTCAATCTGTCTAATTCAAGAATTCGCTTAGCTATGCTTTTAAAAAAGATTTATGAACTGTAATTGTAAAACATTAGAAAATCTTATGTTTGTGTTCCTCAATAGAAAATCTAGTGAGGAAATCATTAAGTTTGGTTATAAGAACCAAATTTGGGCTTTAATTTTATTAGGCCATTGATGAGCTTGTGTTGGAGTGTATACATATAAAAATATTTGCGGTTAAATGAAGTTGAAAGAAAACAACCTAAGAAAAATAGGGAAAAAAGGGTGAAAAATCTGTTTCATCGAGTTTGTTTCAAGGTAGTGTTCAAAGTTTGAACCCTCAAACGTGTTCTGATATGGCTGAAGTTTTGTAGGAAGTTTCATGATTCATTTATCTTCAGATCCAACAGTGGGATTTGTGTTCCAACGACTGATTACTGATTGCCAGATATTTGGGTTTTAGAGTGGCTATTCGCTCTGTGGCGATTTTCAGTTTTCAGCAGGTGTTTTTGGAAATCCGACGGTGAGACTTTTGCTGATTAAGCTGAAATTTGGTAAAGGTATTGTTGACTCGGTTATCTAGGGTTTGTACGGTAGAGATCTAGTTTGGTGGCCGGAATCCTAGTAGATCTAAAGTCTTTTGTTACTGCATATTTCTAGGCTCTTGTATTGCCATCTTGTTGAAGTTTATTGCATTAAAGATTGCTCATTGGAGGCTTAGTCTATGTATTTGTTCTGTGGAATAAGGAAGGCGTAGTTGTAACTCAAATACATTAGTGATAGTGGATTTTGAGTGGACTACAGTCCTGTAGTTTTTCCTTCTCGCATTGAGGAGCTTTTCCACATTAAAATTTACTTGTTTCATTTACTTTTTGTTTTGAGTGGTTGTTATTATTGCCTGAATATATATTTTTCATGGTTCACACAAGTGTAAAAAATTCTATTTCAATGTGCCTTTTGTGTGCTTATTATCCAACATCTTATACCTCTCCCTTTAATATATTAATAATTTTGTCTGACTTTGGATCAAAGAATATGTAAGTAAAACAATTTGAATCTAACATGATATGAAAATATGTTTACTTTGTAAAAGAAAATATGAAGAAATAATTATGTGGGATGCCCTCTTTTGAGAGTTATTTGTATCAAATACCCTTCACTATGTTTTCTTATGTAGAATGCCCTCTCATCCATCTAAAAAGACACTATTATCTCTGACCGTAACTTTCTTCTCTCTTGCTTCGCACATAAATTAACCACATGGCCGTTCCCTAGTTGATCTCACTATGTCGCTGCTTATTAATAATACAGTTGGACGATGAAAACATGATTTTGTTTTAATTATTATTTTTTATACATAAACGAGACATTGGGCACATTCTCATATAATTAGGCATAGACATAGATAAAATAATAAAACAAAATTATACATGGACATAAGTTCATACCAGAGATGGCCAAATTTAAAGTAGTCATGGGGAAATTTAAACTACTTATGGACATAAGTTTAAACCATAGGTATGTAGTCGTAACAAATTATAAAATGTATACATGGACATAGCAAAAAGTAAGTATAAAAACATGGACTATCTGATGATAAATTTATGGATTGGTTAACAATTGTACAACAAGACGTGGACAAATAATCTTGTGAAAAATAGACAAGGTCTTAAGCGTCCCTTACGGTACTATATATCATTTCACTGTTAATCAAATAGGGGGTAGTTTTGCAGGATCTACTTCATTACATGTTTTTTTCTTATTACTTGACATTGTCCTACACCATACGAACACAAACACTATTAATTCGATAATTCCTAATACAAAACACAAACAAATCCGCAAATTCTTCGTTAATCTTCAAATCTTTTTGCCAAAGGAAAACCCCAATTTTATATTATTGTCCTTGTCTTTTAATCAGAAACCAAACCCTAACAGAGGACATAACATCTTTCAAAGATCGATCGAAAACCAAAATCCTTTTTACAGAAAAAGAGATCGAAAATCAAAACCCCTTTTAAAGAAGACAAGCCCGAAATTTTCTGAAATTTGTCCATGTCTACAAATCTGAAATCTAACCCTTTCACGTGGACACGAAATCACCCCTTTTAAGTGGACAAATCATATCATAGGACAAATTATCACTAAATGTCAGAAATCTTAGAAAACGGAGGGACAATCATCCGATGAACAAACCCAAAATCCCTTTTATTTGGAAGTTTACCTTTGTCTCCGTAATCTACCCTCTTATTTGAAAGATTACCTTCTTTTCGCAACTTCTTCAACCTCGTTTCTTCCTCTTCAACTTTTTTTTCTTCTGTTCATTTCTAGAGAAAACTTTCCTGGGAGAGGGTTTGAAGATTTACAGAGTCTCGTGTCAAACACTTTTTTAATTTAATCAGCCATTAAAAGATGTCATGCCCGCTTCTCCTGGCCGCGAAATATGGGCAACACGAGTCAATAAAAAGTCACTTCATTTCATCCTACTTTTAGGGTTAAATTGGTTATTTTGTTGTCTAAAGAGGACACACAAAATAATACATCAGAAAGAGGGCATTTTGAATAAATAACTTTCCCAAATGGACATTCTAAGTGAATTTCCCAAATATGAATATGAATCGAAAAAATCAAGATGCAAGATACAGTTTGCTTGGACTCCTCTAGTGGACTATTGTCCATGTCCCTCTTATAATTTATCAGCTTTCAACGACTAAAAGTAATTCATCTTATTGGTTTATTTTACTACTAGATATGGACCCGTGCTATTCACGGGTTTGTTTTTATTAAATCATATCATATATATATATATATATTTATATATATATGATATGTTAAATAAATATTTTAGAAATTTATATGTTTGTTTTATAAAAGGTTTTTAAAAATAATAATAATATAAATTATTAGTTAATTTAATATTTAAGTACCTCAAATTATAGTTTAGACTAATAAACGATTGTGACTAATCTTAGTAGTTATATTTCTTTTGTTAAAACTTATATATATAAAACTGATTTTCTTAAATTCAATAAATCAAATATGTGTGAAAAAAAAATATTTTTGACACTTATTCTCATAATTTTTAGATTTTATTTTTTTGGCTAAAAACTAATTTTAAATAATTACATGACTCATATTACCTTCACGAAATTTTAAATAATTTTGACTCCATTTTGTGATAATTTTTAGTAATTTTTAGATTTTGATTTTTTTTCTGTTTAAAAAGCTTTTTTTAAGTCATTCCATAGTCTCTAACCTTCACTAAATTACTTTTGACACTATTTTATGATGATATTTTTTTGTAAATTATATATTTTAATTTTTTTGGTAATAGTTAAATTAAATTAATTTTTTGTAATAAATTTTTTTTTTTTGGGTTAGAAATTTATTTTAAATCATCATAGGACTATAACATTAATTAAATAAATTTTAGACCCTATTTTTTAATAGTATTTGCATTTTAGTTTTTTTAGTTAAACTTCTTTTAAATGACATTCCATGGATTATAACCTTCACTAAATTACTTTTTGATACTATTTCATGATAATTTTTCGATTTTAGCTTTTTGTTAAAAACTTATATTAAGATATGTCATGGACTATAACATTTGTTACATCATATTTTTACTATGTTTTGTGAGAATGTATTGTACTTTTCAGAAATAAATTTTCTATGTTCTCATTCCTTTGGATGTTTTTGAAAGATATGTGATTAATATGTAAGTAGTAGTGAAATTTCTTTGTAAGAATTTGAGAGACCTAAAAAAATATCGAAAGTTTTTGTGTTAATGAAATCTTCTATCTAATTATGTATATATAGCAATTAATATATACAATTCCTTTTTAAAATAGGATTCTTTTTAGATTAGGATGATGTATATATATAAACATTTAGTAATAGAGAGATATATTCACAATTATATTTTATTAGGATTTTTTTTGTTAAGATAATTAAATTATTTGCAGTTTATATGCAAATTCGTTTTTAATTATATTGTTTAAAATCAAATTTTATTTTGTTTTATACTTAGTATGAGATACATATTTTTGATTATATTTATTTTATAATTATAAATAAATATAATTATTTACAATAATTTTTATTTTAGGATTGTTAATAAAGATAAATATTTTGTGGTAAATATAAATATTTTAAAAAATATATTTTTAAAATATATAAAAGTACTGTCAAATTTTGGATTATTGAATTTGACATGTGGAAGAATCTCATTGATTATTAATTTTTGAAATCCAACTTTATATAATATGATATAATAAGATATGATTTTTTTAAAAAATACAGAAAAAGACTATAAATTTTGGATCGTTAGAATTGTCACGTGGAAGAATCTCGTTGATAAGTAACTTTTGAAACTCAACTTTATATAATAGGATTAAAATATGTAAATTACTGCAAAATTTTGGATCATATGACATATGAAAGAATCTTGTTGATTACTAATTTTTGAAACCAACTTTATATGATAGGATTTAGTCATATGCAAATCATTCCAAAAATTGATAAACACTTATTTAAACTATTTACCAGTTTGTTTATTGATGCAACCAATAGTGAAATATCTTTGAAAGCTTTTGAGAGACTAATGAATAAGTAATGTTTTCATTGTTATGAAATTGTCTACCTATATGTGTTTATATAGAGACTAATTTTAACAATCCTTTTTATGTTAGAATTAGGAATTAAGATAAATATATAAGATATGGACAATTATTTTTCTTTTAGGAATCAAAATATTTTAATTTTTTTTAATTTTGATTTAGATTGAAATATTTTCTTTTAAGATTTGAAATATTTTCTGTTATGATTTAAGGACATTTTCAAAAAATACTCCTTTAAGCTTGACATTTTCAAAACTATCCATGTTCTTTTTGGACATTTTCAAAAATATCCTTAATTAATAACAAAAATATGAAAATGCCATCAAAATATTTTTTTTGAAATTTTGTATAAGAAAATATTTTTTTATTTTTTATGAAATTTTTTTTCCCGTGAAAATTTTCCCGCCATTTTTCTCATCTCATAATTTTGTTTTAGCATTTATAAGGTTTTATAAGATATCTTATTAAATCTTACAGAAAATCAATTTATAAGTTATCTTATGAAATATTATAAGTAAACTATTTTGAATAAAAAAATTTAACTCCAATTAGATACTTAAACCTCCAAAAGATCAAACTTAGTAAAAAAAGCTAAATATTATACTCTAAAAAAACTCACTGTATGTCTAAAGCCAAGAGAAAGATTAAAGCAACCTTGTAATGAAAAAACTAAACTCATATTGGATGCTTAATCCAAGGGAATACCTTTACCCGCAGATATAGTCCACGACTACCTCAACATCCTTGAAGAGGAATGTGTAGTTGTATGTTCCATGTCATAAAGGAGATATTCTGCTTATAGACAACTGGGATATTCTTTATTCATAATATCACTTAATTACACTACACCAGAGTCTACACCAAAGTTGTCCATTAAAGACCACATGAACCATGATGTAACGTTAACCTTATATTCATTACAAAGTTCAAAAGGTATACAACTTGAACGTAAATGAAACACATTTACGAATAAAGAATAAAACATTTACCAAAATTCAGTAACTGATCTCACCACTATAGCTTCATGTAGAAACATGAAAGGTTTAGTCGAAATTCTTCTCACTAATTTGTTTATAAAGTTTAACAAAAAAACTTTGTATAACAGAATAAAATCAAAAAAGAAAAAAACTAAATGAAAGAAAATGTCACACATTTAGGGGTTTAATGCGAAAATTCTCTTTTGTTTAAAAGAACTTAAGTTTAAATTTCATTTGGTTCCTTAAATTAAGAAGGGGTGTGGTTTAATTTTATGAAATTCCTCACACTGATTTGTTTATAAAGCTTTATAAGAAACCTTATAAAACCAAATAAAAATATTAAATGAAAGAAAATGTCCAACATTTAGAAGTTTAATACGAAAATTCTATTTTGTTGAGAAATTAAGTTTAAAATTCACTTTGGTTCTCTCAACTAAGAAGGGGTAGAATTTAGCTCTATGAAATTCTTCTCACTAATTTGTTTATAAAGCGTTATAAGAAATCTTATAAAACTGTATAAAATCAAACAAAATAATTATAAAAAAAAATTGAATATTTAGGGGTTTAATATGAAAATTATCTTTTGTTTAAGAATTTTTTTTTTTAAATTTCACTTGCATTCCCTTAACTAAGAAGAGTATGATTTTGTTTTATGAAATTGGTCTCACTAGGCTTTTTTATAAAGATTTATAAGAAACATTGAACAAAAATATTAAATGAAAGAAAATTCTCCGCATTCAATAGTTTTATACGAAAATTATTTTTAGTTTACGAGAAATTATGTTTAACTTTCCCTTGGTTCCCTGAACTAAGAGGGGATATGGTCTATTTTTATGAAATTGACCACACTAATTTGTTTATAAAGTTTTATAAGATATTTTATAAAATCAAACAAAAATACTTAAACAAAGAAAATTCTCAACATTGAGTGGGTTTATAAGAAAACTATCTTTAATTTATAAAAAAAATAAGTTTAATTCTCTTGGGTTCCCTCGGTTAAGAGGAGGGTAGATTTTAGTTTTAATAGATAGGTTGACTAGTTTGTTTATTAAGGTTATAAGATACCTTATAAAACTATATAAAACCAAACAAAAATACTTAAACAAATAATCTTCTCCACATCATGAGTTTATACGAAAACTATCTTTAGTTTATGAAAAATAAGTTTAATTCTCTTAGGTTCCTTCTATTAAGAGGAGAGTAGGGTTTAGTTTTAATAGATAGGTCGACTTGTTTGTTTATTAAGATTATAAGATACTTTATAAAACTAAATAAAAATACTTAAACAAAGAATTGATTATAACAACTTTTGAATGAAAGAAAGCTAAACCCTAATTGGATGTCTAAACCCAAATGAATAATCTAAATTAGTAAATCAAACTAAATACTATACCTTAAACAGATTCACTCGATATCTAAACCCAAAAGAATAGTTATAATTCAGAAAAGTTATCTATATTATGAATTCTAATAAAAGTATATCTATTAGGTTTAATAAAATAAGTTATAAATCTCAATAACTCAAACAATGATTAAAATTAGTAAATCAAGCAAAATAATATCCCTAATAGACTCATTGATGCATAAACTCAAGAGAATAATTGTATCATAAAAGTGAAAATAATATATTTATAAAATTTAATAAGATAACTTATAAATCATAATAAATAGTCTATTTATTAAGTTTTATAAGATAATTTATAAATTTGAATAAATATATTATTTAATAAGGTTTTTTATTAAACTTAATAAAATTTTGGATTAAAAAATTTGCAAAAATATGATGAGATGAAAAAAATGACGGGAAAATAGTATAGATGAAAGAGCTTTTTTGAAAAGGGTATATATAAAAAAACATTTTTGAAAAGGGGTATGAGTGAATGGTTATTATTGGTAATTTCTTTAAGATTTATCTCTTTTAAAATTTATTTTTAATTATTTCATAGATAAATTCAAAAATTATTTTTATTTAAAGACAAAAATAATTTTGGAATTTCGTTTCTAAATTGTATCTTTTCTTCTAATTTTTTTAAAAAAACTATTTCCGAAATAAATATTTAGTAATACAGATTTTGTTAAGCTAATAATTTTTTTTTATCTTAATTTTTTTTAGTTGATTTTTTTCTCTTTTCAAAGATTTATGATTATAATTAATTTAGAATTATTGAGAGATAAAAAGAGATTTATAATTTGTTTTTCGTAATTTCATTGTGAGAATATTTTTTTAAGAATATACATACATTAAAGTTTTACATTGTTAGTTTCGACAATTATATTCAGTTAGGATTTTATTGTTAAGAATATAAAAATATTTGTTTTATATAAAAATTCGTTTTTTTAATTATTTAAATATAATATTATTTAATTTTATACTTAGTATAAAATAAATATTTATGAATATTTTAATTTTAAATTATAAATAAAAATAATTATTTACAATCCTTTTATATAGGATTTTGGATAGAGATAAATACTTTGTGACAAAAATAAATACTCTACAAAATCTATTTTAAAGTATATTTATTTTTTTTCCTTTTAATATATAAATACAGAAAAAAAATTTAATCGTTAGATCTAACACGTTGAACAATCTTGTTAATGACGTCTCCATATTAATAAAATCAGTCTCCAACGACAACAAACATTTGCTTAAAAAATGTTTGGAATAACGTTTGCACTTATTTTATATATCAAGTCAAACTATATACGTATCTTAACTAGAAGATCAATTCAAATACTCTAATTGATAAACTGTTTTTATAATTAACTAGGGTACTAAGAGCATGATTAACGCAGGTTTTCTAATGGGTTTCTTAAGCCCAAATAGTTAAAAATAATAATTTTAAAATGAGAATTAGGTAAGAAGCGGATCTTAATTAAAGCATTTAAGATCCTCTTCTTAGCAGTGACGTGGCCAAATATGAGTGGTACGTGTAGAAGCATTTTGGTTATGTTTTTATTTTTAATGTTTAATATGTTGTATGTTTAAAATGTTTAATAAAAAAATGTGTTAAGAACCCCTAATGGGGTTCTTGCATTAATCATGCTCTAAGTGGGCTAATAAATCTCATATACGACGTTATAACCTTTTCTGATCATTCGGGTGTATCCGGTTGTATGAACTTTTTTTCTTCAATGATTATTAGATTAATAAAAATACGGTATCTAACTAATCTTAGAGTCGAGAAAATCATGTGAAAACTTTTATTTTCTACACGGTTATGATTTAATTTTTAGAGAAACTTAACGCGTTCCTAAGTTTCTCTCTACCACTAAATTACAATACTCCTATAACTTGTAACAGATAATTTTTTAAAATTCCAATAGAATTCGAGAAAGCAATTACAATATGTTCTATCTTCAACTGATTTGGTAACAAAGAATGTACAATACTTCTGTTCTTTTTGTGGATAAAGAGAGTTGAATTACGACATGGATAATCTACAAAACTGATTAAAAAGTTGGAGGTAATTAATTGGTAAAATTGGTTATCCTTTTGGTTCAACTTCCGAATCTTATTCATGAGGAGAGCTCTTCTGTTAGTTATCTCCTCTTACACGTAACCCTCTATCTGCCTCCGAGGGATCTCTCTTCCGATAAGCTTACTTAAAATAAGATCGCATATATTTTATTGAAAATGAAATTGAAGTTTACCTAATTCTGGTCAACAACCGTATTAGACCCCCAACTATACTCCAACGAACCCATTCTTCCATTCATCTATGTCACAGTCAACATTTGATTAGCCCAATTTGATCACGAATATCAACCCATTAATTACGTATACTTGTTTTAAAATTTTGGATTATATATTTACGTGTACTTGCTTTTGTGTCCAATTGATGCATTTGATGTAGACATATAAATCCATTGATATTCATTTTGTTTTATATTAAAAGTTTTGGTTATTTAATCCGTCAATCGACATATATAATCCCTAAGAAATTCCTTATATTATATGCCTAACAAAATTTTACACAAAAATATTGAGTTATTATAATGACTATATTGTGACTCAAAATATAAGTAACAATTTGTGATGTTTTATATACAATTTTTGTTACGAATATATTTGTAACGAATTTGTAGTTTTTTAAATAAATTATTGTGACTCTATTTTGGAATGATTTGTGATAAAATTGTTACTACATTTATTTTGTCACTTGTGGTCTTTGTTGTGTTTTTGTTACGATTATATATTTGTGATAATTGTTGCAACTATTTACAAATCGTCATAAATTCAAAATAATATTTTTATATTGTGACAAAATATATGTTATTATAACAAAATATTAAGTTTCAATAAAAAAATTTGTAGTGATATACTTAAATATGATGTTCTGAGATAGTCAAATACAATAACGATGACATAAAACATGACAAAAGAAAATTCATCTTCCCAAAAATAAAATAAAGAAAGAAAGCAAGACATCTATAAGAAATCAGTTAACCCGACGAACCAACTTCCATGAAGGAGTCCAAATCATAGATTCTTTTAGGGTTTAAATGAACTTTCACGTCAGAATCTATTTAACTCTTTCCCCTTTTCTCTGTCTTTCTTTCACCTTTTCTTCTCCATCCATCTTTACCTCCACGGAACTTCTTATATAAATCATAATATTTCAGAATCTTTGAATCTTGCGCAGACAAATGTCTCGAAGTTTAATCCATAAAAACAAAGCTCTCTGTTTTGTCTTAATCTTGTTCTGTTTCATTCGCCAGTTTTCAGCTAGAAACTTGCCGGACGTAGAAGAATCCACAGCTCAAATAATCCACGTCAGTAACGCCACGTGGCATGACTTCTCTCGTCTAGTAGATGTCCAAATAGGTAGCCACGTAAGCGGCGTATCAGACCTCAAAAGATACCTCCACCGATTTGGTTACGTCAAAGACGTCGCTGATGATGGCTCCACAACTTTCTCCGATGTCTTCGATGGTCCTCTTGTATCCGCAATCTCTCTGTACCAACAAAATCTCGGGTTACCAATAACCGGTAGACTTGACACGAGTACCGTTTCTCTCATGTCGTCACCGCGATGTGGCGTTAGCGATACTCACATGATCGTCAACAACGGTATCCACACAACGGCGCATTATACATATTTTAAAGGTAAACCGAAATGGAACCGTGACACGCTAACGTACGCCATATCGAAAACATATAAGCTCGATTACTTGACGTTAGACGACGTTAAAGAGGTTTTCCGACGAGCTTTTGGCCATTGGGAAACTGTGATTCCTGTGACTTTCAAGGAAGTTGATGATTTCTCGGATGCAGATTTAAAGATCGGATTTTACACCGGTGATCACGATGATGGACTTCCGTTTGACGGTGTTCTCGGGACTTTAGCTCACGCTTTTGCGCCGGGAAATGGGAGGCTTCACCTAGATGCGGCGGAGACTTGGGTAATCGGGGATGATTTCAAAGGATTGTCGAAAGTGGCTGTTGACTTGGAGTCGGTGGCGACTCACGAGATTGGTCATTTGTTGGGATTAGGACATAGCTCGCAGGAGTCAGCAGTCATGTATCCGAGTCTCCGGCCGAAAACTAAAAAGGTTGACCTCACGGTTGATGACATGGCAGGCGTATTGAAGCTATACGGACCGAATCCAAACTTACAATTGGATTTATTGACGGATGCAGAAAATTCTCTTAAAAACGATGCAGTTTCAGGGAGATTCTTATCGAAGAATCTTACTAGTTATGTTCTGTTGGTTGTTGTTTTGATTCTGTTCTTTTAGGCTTATAGAAATCATACTGTTTTTTATTTTTAATATTTGATTAAGTGTAAAAAACTAAAAATGTTATCAAAGGTTTAGGGACAAGGATAAGATAGTGAGGAAAAGGATCTATTTCGTTACTTTGAATTTGTTGCATTTCATTTTCACAGAAATTGAAAGATATACATGATTGGTCCTACTTATAAAAGTCACTACTTCTTCATCATAGGTTGATCAAGTCTCTATACTTTGTTCCAAGTATTTCTTTTCAAAATTGTCTACTCGGTCTAAATGCATATTTTGATTTATTAAAGACAAAACGCAAGACATTTTAAAAAAAAAACATAGATCTGATCAGCTTTTGAAATGTACACCATAATTTTTGTTCAGTAAAATTTGTTTTGATAATTGATTCATTGCTTAAACACAAATTTCACAAAAGACTGAATAAAAATAACATTATTCCAAATTGGGGAAGTAATTGTACTACAATTCAGTTTAGAATTGTGTTATTTCACATGAACTTTTTTAAAAGTTTGGCGGTTAAATTATAGATATGGCTTTGTCGATCTAAAAATTTTTTTTTTAAAAAATCTTCAAACAGAATTCAACATTACATTCATTTCTTTAATATAATAAAAGTTGTACATGTTAAAGTAGGCCATCCCTAAGTTTTGAATCCGAGGAGTGAACAATGTATCTATTTTTTAGTATTTGTATCTTGAAATATGAGTTAAGTTGACAAAAAAAAGTTTTTAATCCGAAAGTTATTTATTATGTTTTGTCAATAATTGGATCAACAAAATATTATCTATATACTAAAGTCCACTTTATAAGATCCTCTTATAATCTATCGTTGTAACGAGGAGATGTCAAACATTTGAATTCAATCATTAGATAACCGAGGACCATTTATTAGTTTTATGATTTATAAATACTTTATTGCTATTCTTTTTTAGTGGTCAAAGAAAATACTTTATTAAATGTTTCAACTACCAGCAATTAAGTTTTGGAGAACCTATAGCATCGGCCTCCACATTCATAGACCAATAAAACTGAAATATCAAAAGAAAATAAGGTAGAAGGTCAAAAATTTCTTGAAGAATTCTATAGATCTCTGTTAGATTCACACCCTAATTGATGGTTGTGAGAAGGATAAGGGAATCCGATCGGATTTCCAAGTGAAGCATATCATGAGAGATTGCTTTATGGATTACCAATCAAACTGCCGATGCTTCCGCCACTAAAGCCGAACTCACGAAATCGATTGTCGAGATGAAGCTTTCAATTTGGCCGGAGGAGTGTTTAAAGATGCACGATGCTTGCTGAGTTCTTCTTGTTTCCACGCTATTAAATTTATGTGTTATTGGTTTTAGTATTTTAAATTTTGCATACAATTGTAATTGTGTTATTGGGGAAATGACTTCATAATCATATGAAATATTAGTGTTATTTGTTTGTCAAGATCAAAATTTTTTGTTGATACAAAAGAGCTTTCAAAATGAAAAATGTTAAAAGCATATTTTATTTCACATCACAAAACTTCTCTACACTCTTACAGATTCTTTCTTCAAAATTAATTTTCGAGTTTCATTTCTAACAGTTCATCCACCTTTTATCTTTTTTTTCCAATTTTAATTAGGTGTAATTTAGGTTTAATAAAATCAGATACTGACCAGTGTTAGTTTTCCGATCTCAGAAATCTTCTTTCTTTTTTCTCTGTTGGAATTCCATATTATGTATCTTGTCGTAGGTGCTCCGATTTTCATGAGTGAATATTCGATTGCCTTCCACCGTCATCACAGAGACGAAAATAGGTGGGTGAATATTTGGTTGGTTATGAGGCGTTGAAGTATCTAGGAGTTTTGGTTGTCGCCGGTGACACACAACCTCAATTTTCTAGCGGATTGCTGCTAAAAAGAGATTTTATCAGGAGTGAAGAACGATTAGAGAAGACACTCAAGAAGGTTTTTGGCCCTCGACTCGCTGAAAGCTGCATGGCAGTGACACATGTAACTCAACGCGTGGAGGATTTTACTGCAAGCCGGAGTTCTCATCCGCCGCACATGTGGTGACAGGGGCTGATGCGGAGGTACACGCATGGAGATGTTGGAAACTTCCACATTTGAACCTATTGGGCCTCTCTCCATTATTGTTTTTCTTGATGAGTTGTATAACACAACTTAAAGTCGACTGAATTTATTTTTCATAAAATAAGACGACTAAAAAAATGATAAATATTATTTTGATATTTTAATAAGTTACATGTTTCAAAATATGACTTTAATCACCATTATCTATTGACCTAAACTATAATTTTAGATATATAAATATTAATTTAACTTATAATTGATATTAATATTTTAAAAATCTTTTAAAAAAGAGTAAAAAGTAAATTCCAGATATATTATTAAAATATCACATATAAATATATATATATATATATATATCAGTTATTTTTACGAAATTTCGTGCATCATCATACCCACTAAACTATAAAATATACAAATATTTAAGTAAGAAAATACGATAACAATACAAGTCCACTCAAACGACAAATCCAACAATGGAAAGGCAAATTTGACTCGATTGAGTTCACTTGGGTGTGTCGAACTGGAAATAAAGCTGCGGATTTTTTAGTTCGATCTTTTAGTGATGTATTTGGATTTAAGCATTTTCCGTTTATTGCACCATGTATAGATTCAATCCTCCACGAGGATTATACTCTATCGAATTAATAAAATGGCCAAATGATGAAAAAAAGAAAAAAAAAGCCGAGCCCACGACAACACTTGAAGATTACTCGAAATTTTCAATTGGAAGGAACTTTGATGTTTCTTATCCAACTAAACCGTTATTTAAGATTACCAATCGAATGGTTTACTCGTCTAACCAAGAAGCCTAGATTTTGACCCGGTTCGTTTCTCTTTTTCCCAGACCTATTAGTACATCTTATTAGACTGTCGTTTTTCTGAAAGTTCTGAAACCTCTTAAACCCTAGCAATGCCCACGAATTTCTTCTTCGACGCTGCTAGTGATGACGAGCTCGAATTACTTGAGCGTAGAGATGAGAGTAGTGAGGAAGATATAGAGGAAGAAGATGATGGAGAGCTTACAAGTCAGACGGAAGTTGGAGAAGAAGAAGGGGATGAAGATAACGACGTTGAGGAAGAAGAAGAAGATGATGATGATGAGAAGCTTACAGGGAAACAAGATTCTGATGCTCAATCTCCATGGGATTTTGCATCTTATTCAAGCTCCGTTGGGGAAGAACACGCCCGCCGACACACAACGTCTATTGACGAAAAGATCTCTAAAGCTATTCAGCATCATCCACTTGCCATCCCCGTAGAGGAAGAAGAGGAAAAAGAGGAAAAAGAGGAAAAAGAGGAAGAAGAGGAAGAAGAGGAAGAAGAGGAAGAAGAGGAAGAAGAGGGAGATGTCTCCGATGCCGAACCTGACAAACAAGTAAACCCCTACATTTTAAAATTTTAATTGATTGAATCCGTTTTCAATTGTTTTTTTCTTCGAAAAATTGAAATGTGATTTAACTTTGAAGGATGAATATCTTTCGGAAAATGACGAGGCAGCTGAGTACCAGCTAGAAGATGTTACTCCCAAACCGTTTTTCTCTACCGTGGATGGAGTTTCTTTTCATGCTGATACTTTCATGGAGCTAAATCTCTCCCGTCCTTTGCTTCGAGCTTGCGAAACTCTTGGATACAAGAAACCTACCCCGATTCAGGTTCCAATTCTTCCCCCAAGAGTGTTCTAAATCAATTACTATAACACAGTTTGTATCTGAGTCTCTGGTGTTGCAAATGCAGGCAGCATGTATACCTTTAGCACTTACAGGGCGTGATCTCTGTGCTAGTGCCATCACTGGATCAGGAAAGGTGACCACTAGTTACAGAATTATGTGTAGTTCCTAGATTGTTTATATTCCACTAAAACTGTGGAACCTTGATAATGATTTCAGTTTACCTACTTTGTTTTAATAGACTGCTGCATTCGCCTTACCTACTCTTGAGAGGTTGCTGTTCCGCCCCAAGCGGGTTTTTGCTACTAGAGTTCTTATTCTTACTCCAACAAGGGAGTTGGCGGTCCAGTAAGTAGCATAACTTTGGCCCCCGTAACATTACTAAAGTGTCAGATCCTTTTGATTCCTATGCTGAAAAAATTATTTTATCCTTTTCAAATGTGTTGCAGGATTCACAGTATGATTCAGAAGCTTTCACAGTTTACTGATATCAAATGTGGATTGATTGTTGGAGGACTTTCCGTAAGGGTATGGATCTATACCCTTTCACGTATTTATGTTTGAGATTTATAGATTTCAGTTTATATAATTTGATGTTTGAGAGCAAACTTGCTTCCTCTCTGATTAAAATTTTCTTGAAATATGGAAATTTTGGAACTGTAGCGAGCTTATTATATTTTTCATGTTTCTTTTATTAGGAGCAAGAGGTGGTTCTCAGGTCTATGCCAGATATTGTTGTGGCGACTCCTGGACGTATGATAGATCATTTGCGTAATTCTATGTCAGTTGATTTGGATGATCTAGCAGTTTTGATTCTTGATGAGGCAGATCGTCTTCTACAGACTGGGTTTGCCACTGAAATACAAGAGCTGGTATGTTCACTATTTCACTCCCTTTTTAGTTTCATATGGTTGGTTCCTGTGGGCACGAGTATCGGATTGCCAATTCTTCGTCATATTAGTTTCTTTTTCGAAGAAGTGGACACTGTATAAGTTAACAGAAGGAGAGACTATGTTAGGCTGTTCGTTGATGGATTTAAATATGAGTCTACATCTATATGCAGGTTCGCTTATGTCCCAAGAGAAGGCAAACAATGCTCTTTTCAGCCACAATGACTGAAGAAGTTAAGGAGCTTGTCAAACTTTCTTTGAACAAACCACTGCGCCTCTCAGCTGATCCATCAGCTAGAAGGCCACCAGGCTTGACTGAGGAGTATGTCAACCACTACCTATCACCTCCAACCTTCTAGATAGCCTAAATATTCATCCACCAATAGTGATCTTTAATATACATCATATATGCCATGCAGCTAACCCTTTATCTCTTAACTCTAGGGTGGTAAGAATACGCAGGACTCGTGAGGCAAATCAGGAAGCTGTTCTTCTTTCATTGTGCACAAGAACATTTAAATCGAAAGTCATAATCTTTAGGTTAGACTTCACTACAAATGTGATGCCTTTTTAATTCAAGTTCCATAAAGTGCTTGCAAAGTTGACATTGACATTTTACCTGAGAGATTTATTGTCCTTTCTTGTGCCAGTGGAACAAAACAAGCTGCACATAGACTGAAAATTTTATTCGGACTAGCTGGCCTCAAAGCAGCTGAGCTTCATGGAAACCTAACGCAAGCACAGCGCCTTGATGTAAGAAACATGGGCACATAAGATATTTGTTCATGGATAACTCCATTTCACTATTTGTGATTGCTTAATGGTTTTTTTTTTGCAGTCTCTGGAACTTTTCAGAAAGCAAGAGGTTGATTTTCTCATTGCTACCGATGTGGCTGCGCGAGTAAGTTAATGATGTTTTTCAAGATGATGCTCTCAGTAGCTCTGCTACTTCACCTCTTGAAAACTCTGCTTTGATCATTTCTCAGGGGCTTGACATCATTGGTGTCCAAACAGTTATAAATTATGCATGTCCTCGGGAAATAGACAGGTAAATCTGAGATATTTCCTGTATGATAATTGAATTAATAGGTTCAGCTTCTTTTTTTTCTGTTAACTGATGTGTGGACAATATTTGATCCTTTTATTTTACAGTTATGTTCACAGAGTTGGTAGAACAGCTAGGGCTGGTAGGGAAGGTTATGCTGTAACGTTTGTGACTGATAGTGATCGATCCCTTTTGAAAGTCATTGTAAGCCATTCTTACATACATGGATCTTGCTTCTGCGCATTTCATTATCACCTTAGTTTGGACATTTAAAATAAATCTGTTTTTTCGGTTACAAGGCGAAGAAGGTGGGTTCAAAGTTGAAGAGCCGTGTCGTCCCAGAGCAGTCAATCGTCAAGTGGTCTCAGATAATCGATGAAATGGAAGATCAATATTTCGCTGTCATTTCAGCAGAGAGGTTCAGTTCACATCCACCAAAAGACTTACGCAATCTTAGGAAAATAGATTGATAGGTGTACTTAAGTTTTGAGATGTTTTCATCAATTTCAGGGATGAGCGAGCTCTAAGGAAGGCTGAAATGGAGTTTGCAAAGGTAGGAGTCAGATTTCGTGCTTTACTTTGTTCAATTGTCTTCGGCTTAGTTTCAAAATTTGTGATAATGGGTCTCTTTCTGTAGGCGGAGAATATGCTTGCTCACAGAGATGAAATATATGCACGCCCAAAAAGGACTTGGTTCATGACAGAGAAGGAGAAGAAACTCGTGGCAAAAGCTGAAAAGGTCTTCTTTTTATTTTCGAAATAATTGTTGTAGAGAGAGAGAGAGAGAGGAAACACTTGTCTGAATCATTCTCGACACTTTCACTGAACAGGATTCTGCAGGGAACCCTACTGGAAACGAACTAGTTAGAGCTGATATAGCAGAGGACCTCAAAATGAAGGAGAAGAGAAAACGCGAACGCGAGGTCAGTTTATCAAGAAGCTCCTCACATTTCAGTTGCATAATTATCTTTCTTGTCTTGTTTCAGTTCTCATAATCGTTTCCTAGAGAACTTACAAATTCTCTTTAATAATGCAATTACAGAAGAATCTTCCTAGGAAAAAACGTAGAAAGCTAGAAGCTGCCAGAGAGATGCTAGAGGATGAAGAAGAAGAAGAAAACGAAAAACGAGGAAGATCAAGAGTAAGCATTTCAGTGTTACACATCATAGCCCTCTCACCGAGATGATAAAACATTGTATTGATTTTAGACATGTGTTTTGTTGTCAGGGGAAAGACAAGAAAAAGGAAGAGACAGAGAAGAAGGGATTGACACTAGTGGATATTGGTTACCGGCGAGCAAAAGCAGTGAAAGCAAAACAGAGAGCAATCGATTCGGGTAAGATGGATAGACCAACGCCAAACAAAAAACAAAATCAGATTAAACCGAAAAGTCAGCCTCGAAGTGAAGAGATGAAAGATCTGTTCAAGAGTGATATGAACGAGAAGAAACAGGGCAGAGGAGGCGCCGCAGCTTCAGCAAAACCACGAACCAAATCGAAGAACTCGTTCAAGAGCAAAGCCCGGTATGAAAATATTGATTCGATCTCCAATTCTTAATGTCATTTTTTTTTGAATTTACAAGTCATATTACCATATATGTAATTGAATGTTTTAACTCTATATGTATGTATTTTTTTGGTGCAGATATAAACGTAGGTAGAGAGAAAGCTTTCAATTTTGGAGAACATATCAAAGGACAAACCCACGAGAGAAAAAAAAAGGCATTTTATTAGCGAAGGGTTTAAACAATTTTTATTTATAATTGTAATATGAGAATCATTCAGAGCGTTCGAAATTTTGTATTTTCATATATGGTTTAATTAAAATCACGTGAATAGGCGACGGTTGCAGACGCGTCTGGCACGTGAGTGCAAGTACGTTGGTTCCGAAGTTGAGCTAGTTACTCCTGTCTGTCCGTGCGTGGCAACTAGTGGTCTTTTCCCTGATTTTATGTGAGAGACCTTTTGTTTTTTTGAGCCGATCGATCACTTATTTAAAAAAATTTAGGTTTCTGTAGTTTAGGATTTGATTTTGTTTTCTGCACATACAAGGTGCTAATTTCAACTCTCTTTTAAGATAATTATGATCAATAAAAAGTAAAGTATCTTGTTATTAGATTTTTAATTGATAGTACCATATTTAAATAATAAATCATTCTTTCATATAAGAATGACCATAACAAATTAAAAACAGCTTGACCACAAAACAAATATTACTATACAGTATGTTATGGAAAACAATAAAGTATGTGTACCAAAATTGAACTGTTATTTAACATTAATCGCATTGTTAAGAAAGAAAAGAAAAGGAGACACTTGCAGTCTTGCACGCATCAGAAGTCATTGGAATAGAGAGTGAGGGGTTAGTGACGTGTAAGGCTCCACAGTTTCATCTTTTTCTTTTGTTTCTTACAATCCACTTCTCTTTTTATTCTTCTACACTCCACACAATAACACCTCTATTATACATATCTCCATTACAAATTATATTTGATACGCAAATCATTTGTTCTTATATAACTAATTTGTTATAGACTTACTGTCATTTCTTATTGTTATAAAATACATCAATTTGATCATGGAAAGTTTATTCGGTGTGAGAATATTCCCCACTTAACAAACACTCAAACCATCCTTTATTGGTGTTTCCGTTAAATAACTAAATAAGAGATTGGTTTATGTGTGTGTAAGCATTAACAAGAACAATAGGTACACCATTAATTCATACATACTAGAATGATTTATTTGTGACATAAGAAGTGCATAATAACTAAACAGTGGTAACCTGATGATACAAATAGTTTAGGGTAAAATATTTTAATTTTTGTTAACAATAATTGGATTGATAAGTCCCGACCCATAACCAAAATTTTCCAACTAAAACTGTATTGGATTCAAATTTACCACCTAGTATCAAACTAAATCACATGTAAGCAACTAAATCACCTACGTTTTTAACGTTCAGGATAAAATATAAACTCGTCAATTTTAAACTTTTTCTTCGGAAATTATTTTTGTCAAAAAAAAAGTATTATATAGAATTATGTGTTGATGAAAGGACTGAAAAGAACAAAGAGAAATGTGTGTGTTGAAGTAAAAGGAAGAAAGAGTAGATGGTGCGCTCTGAATTATCCAAAAAATAAGAAAGACAAACAGAGAAGACATAAATTTTGGTGCTATACAAAATTCTTATATAATATAGACAGTAGAATTCAATCTCTGAATATACAAATGTGCATACCTTTAGTGGACTTACTACCTGCCATTAGACTAAATGTCACCTGCTTTTTCTTTTCTTTTCATATTTTACAAATTTGTAATTTGGTGTTTCTGCAAAAGAAAAAAAAAATCCCAACTCATATTTTTTAAAATTTTATATTTTATTTTAAAAACAAAATTCAAAATAATATTTAATATATCTTTACTTTTATACAAAATTTCAAAGAATTTATATAGTCACATATATTAGAATTTTAAAATTTTAATAGCGGATTAGAATTCTTTGTTATTAGGATTTCAATTATTATATTATTTATCATAATTTTTAAAATTTTGATATTAACAATAAAATTATATTGAGTATTATTATTTCTATTTTCTAAGATTAATTTATATTTTTAGTCAAAAATAAAATTAAAGAAATTAGTGAGTTAAATGATTTTTTTGTGCAAAATGCTTTTAACTTCACTTTATGGCAGAATTTTATCTATTACACGAGTAATTCCACTATTTTATGATCTTAATGAAAAATATAAAGTTTATTTTAAATAAAAGAGTTTGTTTTATTTTACAATTTCGTATTCAAAATTTATTGTAAATGCATATGTAGTGGCTCTTCCATAATTTTTTCACAAACAATAAAAAAAATTGGATTCAGTGAATTTGGATAATTCGCCTCAATCGATTAGGCTAATTACATTGAAATAAATTTATTTATTTAAGGTATTGATATTGATAAAAGGATTTTTACTCGAATTGTCAATTAACCCTAAGCACTATCATGGTCATTATAATACTTGAGGTGTCAATCCAATTGAGAATTATGCAAACAATCAGAATTGCAATAGAATCAATTAATTCAAGCCAAATAAATCAGATGATGGTTCTAACAACCTAAATTAAAAAGAACGAAATTAAATAAGCAAGTAAAAGGAAACAATGATGAAGAATTTGCAGAAAAACAGAGAAATTCAGTCAGACGAAATAGAAGCTTCTAAGGATGGAGATCAACGACTAATGAATCTCCTTAATCAAAACCTAAGTACCTAACAAACTCAATAAGAGGTGATTTCTAGACAGCAAACTCAAAGGTAATCAAATTCACTTTCATGACAGATGATCTCAACCAAGCTATATCCAGACCCTATCATCATCGGTGAAACATAACACAGAAGGCATTAAGATTCAGTTTACTAAAGCCAATAGTCGACCTAGACAACTAATCCCTCAAGCTAGGTACGAAAATCTCTAAAATTAGCAGAATCATGTATTTCATCAAACACTTCATGAGTATGGAAATTCCTAAGATCTAATCTCAAGTGATCAGAGAGAGATTAGCATTAAGAACCCTAAAACAGAAGAAATCTATGCGAAAATCAAACTTAGGCACTTAGTAGATCAAAGATTTTCATTAATCTACCCCATCCTCAGAAACCCTAATAAAACTACTCAGACTTCATAATCATAAACGAAATTCAAAGCATAAACTAAACTGCATAAACATAAGGTAGAGAAGAAGAACATAAAAGATTAAACCAGAAGACGAAATTGCACTAGAAATTCAGAAACAAAGAGGTTTGATCTTGAAATTACAAAGGCAAAGAGTAGTTTCTATGTTTTCTCTCAAAAGTTCATGAAAAATAAAAGCGTCCATAAAAAATAGACTAAGAGGGTTTTTATACCCTATCTTAGAAAACTCTAAAATAAAAGTCAACAAAATAATAAAAAGTCAAAGTGGGAATTGGTCAGCTCGACCATGTCGGTCGAGTTAATGGGTTGAGCTGTTCGCAAAAGCGGTCCGTGTGAGACCAGCTCGACCGGTTTGGTCGAGTGGTCGATCAAGCTGTGATCCAGGTTGGTGCGCGGGGAGCCAACTCGACCGGTTCGGTCGAGTGGTCGGTTGAGCTGGAATCCGGGTTGGTCCGTGGGGAGCCAACTCGACCGGTTTGGTCGAGTCCAACTCGAGCTGAGATCCGGTTGAGTCCAACTCGACCGCTTCAGTCGAGTGCATGGTCGAGCTGAAATCCGGTTCCTTCCTGATGCATCCAAAAGTCTCCAATTGTACCTGAAATCTGCTCCAATGCATGTATGGATGCTATGCATGAAAACTAACCTAAAAAAACTCTAATACAACATAAAATATGATAAATATAACACCAAACATGCTAAATACAACTCTTAAAACGTGTTAAAATACAAACATATCACTACTATTTCTCAACTTTTGATCATTAAGGGATACTGTAATTACCATTTTGCGAAAGAAAAAGTCATATTCAAAGGTCACCCAAATTGTTTGTATATCTTATTAAATTAAGCTAACCGCTCTTAAGTTTTTTTGTCTGTCTTATTCCACCTCCAAACATGAATATTATTTAAACCAATTACACCAAAATTTGAGGACTGTTTATACAAAAATAATAACAATCTAGTCTTTAAATAAAATAACTACTGCAATTCCCCAAAAAGCTATAATGGCGAGACCATCCATAAAACCAATGCATTGTATGGACACATGTCTTCAAAAGGAAGATAGAAAGTTTCCAACTTCAAGCATTCAGACTCATTACACACAAAACCACAGAGCTTCTCTTTTCTTTTCAACTTTAAGTGTCTCTTTGCATTTTAAGTTCCCCCACAAAATCAAAACCACTGCCAAATGGATTCAAATTGATTTAAGTCATTTATTGTTCTTTTTGTTTTTTTTGTCTTATATTATTTTTTGGAGGTGAAAAGTGATGAAGAGAGAGACGTTAGAAGAAGTAGGAATAATCTGTGGCTTGGTCGGAGCTCAGGTGGTTTACGCCGGAAACTCGGAGTTACTGAGTCACTTGTTGTCTCTTGGAATCGACCCTCTTCTTATTGCCATCTTCTGCAACTTCGTAGCATTTCTTCTCACCACTCCTCTCGCTTTTCTCTTTGAAAGGTTACTCTTTTTTCATGCAACTCTCTGATTCAATTAAGGAAAGTTCTAAATTTAATTTCTAATGGTTTTGTTTTTGCAGGACACTTTGGCCCAGAAATCTAAGTTATAAGTTGATGACAAAACTGGTTTTGGTTGGTCTTGCTGGGTAAAAATTCCTTTTTATCTTTATTTATTTTTGATTTCAGTATGTTTTAATTTGTTAAAATTATTTGTTTTTTCGATTCGTGAAAGAGAGACTTAAGAGAGGATTTGTGTGTTTTGAAACAGAGTATCTCTGTTCCAGTGGTTATACTTAGATGGAATGAAACACACCT
Source organism: Lepidium didymum (assembly GCA_963920545.1). Taxonomy (NCBI): domain Eukaryota; kingdom Viridiplantae; phylum Streptophyta; class Magnoliopsida; order Brassicales; family Brassicaceae; genus Lepidium; species Lepidium didymum. Next base: position 9,577,956 of record OY986980.1, read on the forward strand.
CTGCATCAATGGCATCAGCTATGTTTAATCTCTGTCCTGCTTTCATTTTTGTCATTGCTTGGATTTCTGGGTAATCCCTTTACTTTTTTCTTCTGGTTAATTCAATCTGTTAAAAAGTATTCAAAGATTAGAGCTCTAATTAATGGGTTAATTTTGAGTAATAGGATGGAGAAAGTGAAGCTAAGTTGTATGTATAGTAGAGTTAAGATGGGAGGAACAGTGTTCTGTGTAATGGGAGCTTTCATTATGAGCTTAATGCATAGTACTACTACCACTTCGAGCTCGGTCAAGACTATGGCTATTGTTCCTGACGATGTCGTTTTGGATAAGGACAAGATCTTAGGTTGCTCCTGTCTCTTCCTTGCCATCTGCTGCATGTCATCTAGTGTTGTCCTTCAGGTATCACTTTATGCTCCTTCTTAGCTGTTGAGCTATCATATATCCGGTTCTTAGCTTGTAAAATCGCATCGATTTTCCTCATTAGGGATCCATACTAGCCGAGTTTCCCGCGCCTATATCAATGTTATCGATGGTATCTTTGATCGGTGGGATTACCTTGGTAGCTTTGCAGTATGTTCTCAAAGGAAGTATGGAAATGGGAAGTGCATCAATTATCGGTCTCAGCTACCTTGTGGGATACGCAATGCTGGTACATATCTTCATAAATCATATATATTGGTGTGCAACAATTGAATGTGTTGAAATGATAAGAATTTTATGTAGGGAGGGTTGGTGAGTGGAGGAGGATTAAGCTTCAGTGCATGGGTGATTAAGAAAAAAGGACCAGTAACTGTGTCTCTGTTTAGTCCAATTGCTACTGTGGTTTGTGTTATTGTATCTGCTTTCACCATGGAAGACAGTTTTAACCTCGGAAGGTACTTCATCTTTGCAGCTTTTTGACACAAGAGACAAAGAAAGAGTCAATTATCTTATCTTATTCTTGTTTTTGTTTGCATGAAATTAGCTTTGCGGGAATGGCGTTGATGTTTGGAGGACTCTACTTCGTTTTGTGGGCAAAAGGGAAAGAGGATTGTGGAGAAGAAGATGAAGAAAAAGAAGAAGAATGTTTCCTTACAACAGAGTTTGATCTTCAAAAACCTCTCTTGCAATAGTCTTAAAGTCTTCTTTTCTTGATGTTCTTGTGAATTTGGTTTAGGGTTAAAAGTAGTAAGCTCAATTTTACTTTATAGATAATACATCTATATTTACATATGTTTGTGTATAATACCAATATAGTTGGATACAGAAAAGTTTGGATAAAGGTTGAAGAAACAATTGGGCCTTGTTAGTGTCATATAACAAGTTCTTCAATGTGAAAAGACTAAAACTTTCTTTAGATCTAAAACTTATTATAAACATTAATAATATATAGTAAGGTGCATTGGTATTTTCTTATTTCGCCGGCTTATGACTTAGTTTCTAAGTATATTTTCTGTTTCGCCGGCTTTAGCTTCCTATCGTTGTATTCTACTTTTGGTATTTTAATCAAATCAAAGGTGCTTTTTTGGTGTGAAGAGTTGTGGATATAGTAAAAATTGAGAATGAAGCAAAGCGAAGTAGTTAACACTATAGATTCCATTGTGTTTTGTGTAAGCCTCTTCTTTACTCAACTATCTATTAAAGTTCCAACAACTCCAATTCAAATCCTTGCCCTTTTTTTTTGTGTATGTAAATTCTTAGTAATGTTCAATATCTATTTTTGTCACCTTTTCAATGAAACAATGATGGTTACCAAAGGTACATTAACAATTTAATGCATTTTTGTGACGGCAATATTTTAGAAACATGATGTTCTTTTGTTTTTTGTATGAAGACGTAAACTTTTGTTGAAATTGCAATCATAAACAAAATTCAATCCCGGTTCAAAAATTCAAAATATTTAGATACTAATCATACTTATAACCTTTTTGTTTTTGTCTTTTTCTTTAATTTGTAATAAAAGCTATAAGTACAATTTCTATGTTGCAACAAAATAATGATAGCTAAGAGTTCTAAATAAATATGCCAAACAAAAACTACTCAATGGTCTTAGAACCAAAGTTCACTTGGATTTCACATTTTATATTACCATATCAAGTGTTTGTTTTTTTATAACAATTAGATCTACAAAATTTGATATATACTCAGTCCTCCAAATTCTTAGTAATATCATGTTGGACAAATACGACTCTCTAACATAAGCAGAAGCAGAAGTAGATCAACCAAAAATACTTACCCATAAATCAATTAGAACATTAGTTTCTCTAGTTTTTTTTTAAAAAACTTTAGTGAGATTAGACCGTTCCTGATTAAACCTTAAGGTGGTATGGTTCAACAGAACTGGACCTTTCCAATCATCATTGTGTGTAGTCATTTCACAGATGGGTCGACCATCAAATGTTAAATGATACCAACTCATTTACAATTATATATGTGATCATCAGATTCTAGTTTTCGTTTTCATTATTCTAAAACTATTAAAAACTCATCACATTACCAAGTTATATAAATGTTTAAACCGTTAACATGATATTTCAGCATTTAAACCTCAACGCTCAATTGAATCAATGCAACGAATACAACCGTTTATATGATGTCAACCTCGACGCTTCAACCGATTATGCCATTACAAATCCTTCAACTAACCCAACCAACATTATATAATTTCATTTTTATTTTATTTATGATTAACAATTCAAAATTATACAAAAAAAACATTTACATATATACTTCCTTTACAATCTTTTTACCGAATTTTGATTTCAGATTATCGCATGAAAAATTAGAGGTAATATTCAAATCTTATCAATCCAGCTCATGACAAAAAGAAATATATATTTCTTCCCTTAAGATTATGTAAACACTTGTATGCTTTTAAAAAGTTGCTAGTCAATTAAAGAAGCAAAATTATTATCTTTTTGTGTTTTTTTTGGTTTGATAAAATATAAATGCATTATATCAAGAACTAAAGTTACAGTGTATCCAAGACCATCATTTTCATCAATGAATCCCCAAAAAAAATTAAAAGGGACATTGACAAATACAAAATCGGTTAAACCGAGCCTATTTGTTTATCAAGAGACAAACCAATGACAAAACCGAGGTTTATTAGTCCTTATCTTCTTGTGCTCCATTAAAAACTCTACCGATTGGTCCGAGTTCCCTTCCGCAATGGCGCTCTATCGTACTGTCTATTTTTCTTAGAAACTAACTCAATTAGACGAGTAGAATCTTCGAACTCACCGTTCTCTGATGGTGAGTCTGATTGTTCATTGTCGATGTCTTCCTTGTTTGAGGAAGATATGTGTGTGTCCTCTTTGTCATCCGTCTCCGAGGACGAAGTATCAGTGTCCGACATGGGTTGGACTATATCTTTCCCTTTATGTTTGGAGGAGCTTGCTAGAGTGTTATCTGGAAGACTGAATTTTTCCACGAGATATGTCGATCTCCCCTATGTGCTGTTTGCTGAATGTCGATCGCCCACACTCTTGGTTATCTTGCTGGCTTCTGTTACTTCCATCTGTGAGAGTTCTTTTCTTTGAACTGTTCTCCTCTGCATTCTCGAACATGATGCTGGTTTGTTTTTCCGAGTACACTCTTCTTGGGGATGTGTAGTGGAGTTACAAGGAACAAAAAGTATCGGTGCCGTGGGACATCTTTTTTTCCAATGTCCAATTTCCTTGCAATGCTCGCAAGTGAGTGGAAGCCATGGACTGGAGACTTTAATGCAAAATGATTTCCCTGATTCATCCTTCACAAAAACTGCTTCTCGTAAAGGTTTTGTAATATCCACTATTGTGAAAACCCGAGCCACTTCTAGATTAACTAGATTTACTATTGATGGATGGAGAAAAACTGGTTCTCCTACCAGACTAGCAATCTGTTCCAAAGCTTCTTTGGCAAAGAAAAGTGCAGGAACACCTATCAAGTCAAGCCAGACAGGTACTTCAATCATTTCTGGTATAGTGGGAGACAAACCTGGTTCCCAATCTGCAACAAACATCATTTGTCCATCAATGTGCCACACCCTCTGGTTCATCACTCGTCTTCTAGTCATCGCACAAGGTGTTCGTACCGGTCTTAGCACGCTCAGCGAATACGAACGTCTTTTGTGAGTTTTGGCTGTACCTCGATCGGCTGCCTACGTATCCTTTTCAGGAATCAAGCCATTTCGTAGTTCTGGTCCTTAGGTGATCATTTCCTTCGTTGAAATACTTCGTGGGTTGAGGTCTTCGTATACCGAGTCTTTGATGATCGTCAACGACTCTTCGGTCGAATGAATTCGTCTATGATTCTTCAGTATTAGCTTCTTTACGTTCGATGAACGTTTAACCACAGAGTGTTTAGGCTCGTCGAAGCTTCTTTACGTTCGACGAACGCTTCACCACTAGGGTGTTTAGGCTCGTCGAAGCTTCTTTACGTTCGACGAACGCTTCACCACTAGGGTGTTTAGGCTCGTCGAAGCTTCTTTACGTTCAACGAACGCTTCACCACTAGGGTGTTTAGGCTCGTCAAAGCGTTGTCTTATTGAGGTTTTTCCGTTGGTGTATTCTCTTTATATTTTACGTTCGTCGATCTACTCCCTGAGTTCCGGGCTCGTCGATTCTGAGTATTAGTATTTGTGCTCGTCGATCTTCAAGTGTTCTTCGTTTTCTGGGTTTTGGTTGAATGCTCTTCAATCTTCCACCAGCTCTCCGCCTCCTCTCTGTTCCTTCAACTTAGCCTCCCTTTTATAGTAGGCTCAAGATGAACATCGGCTCATCAGTGGAATCCAGGTGTTACTCTGCATGTAAGTTTGCTCGTCAGTGATGGACAGGTGGCGCTGAATGTGGGCCTCTTCCATTGTTGGGCTTTCTTCCAAATGGACTCTTCTTGTTGGGCCAAACTAGGCTATTCTTTGATTTGGGTTCAGCAATTGGGCTTGGCCCAATTGGCCCTGTACAATCAGTCCCCCCAAGTTTGTTAAATGCAGTTCATCTGCGTTTTGACGAACTGATATGCTGTCACGTGTCATGCGTTTGGTGGGCAGTTCATTCCCCCAATAAAGCGAACAGACGCCAGGGTTCGAAGAAAGCTATAAATAGGAGTCTCCTCTCTTCACTTGTCTCATTTGCAACCTCTTTCTTTAAGGTACTTTCTCTCTCTAAATTCTCTCTTTCCTTTTTCCTTTTTGCCTTTTTTCTTTTTGCGGGTTTTGGGTCTTGCACTCGGCTTCTAGTCTTTTTATTCGCCGAAATGATGTCTTCTTCAAACTCCGCTTCTACTGAGCGTGTGCTCGTCGATACCACTGGCATTACAATCGAATGTGAGGGGCACGTTCGTCGTTTAGATATGGGTTCGGCTTCTAGGAACTTTGAAGGTGAAAATCCAGGGCTCGATGTTGAAGACGAGGCTGGTGTTTGTCAATCAGAAGGCGAAACAGCTCAGCTTCCGTATTCTGAAGGAAGGATGCTCGTCAACGGGGGCGATTCTGTTCGTCAAGATGACGGAATGGAGAACCCATCATTTGACAACGACGAGCGTAGAACGGAGTCAACTCTCGACGAGCCCAATCGCCTCGCTATTATTCTCTTCACCGGTGGTTATTACATGGGACTTGGTGGGGCGAGTGGGTTCCGAGACGAACGTCAGCCAATTTTTGATGCTGAGTCGGAAGCTAGAGGTATGCTTCTTGAAATGGGAGACCTTGCTCTTGAAGAAGACGAGCCGATGATGTCTCCACTTGGCGAACGGTTCGTCAACGAATCTGGCAGTTCTCGAGGAAGTGCCTCCAACAGTTCTCTTACTGACGAGCGTATGGCTAGCTCCTCTTCTTCTGCTCGTCGTGAGATTAGAAACCTGCAGGAGTGGTTAGACTCATTGCAGGGTTTTCCTTCTGCTTGCGACGAAGCATCTGTTTGTCAATTGATAGAGAGCCGCCAGTTGGGGGCTATTGAGTTCCTCATTCCCCAACCTTCCGATCGTCCATAGCGTTCCTCTAAAGGTTATTTCTGCGTGTACGAGAGCTTCTTCACCTGCGGCCTGAGTTTTCGTCTTCCACAGCTGTTCGTCGATTATTGTGACGAGTGTCAGGTCGCATTTACCAAGCTGGCTCCTACATCAGTCCATAACTTGTTAACTTTCTGAAGAAGTGTCGACCATAGCCCGTTGTACGGACTACCCCGGGGCCTATTATGTGAGTATGAAGCCCAAGTTTGAGGTCATCTGCGGATCGCCGAACAAGATCTACAATTGGAAGCGTCGATTTTTCTAGGTCAAGATCAATGAGGCTTCTGTGCTCGACGCTCGTCGAGCCTATAGGGAACTTGGGAGTGCCCTCGTTGGTCTGATTTTGACCTTTTAAATTTTCTTCTTTAATGGTTCTAACTGTGTGTAATAACATTTTCATTGTGCAGAACGTCATCAAATTGGTCATCCATTTTGTGCATAATTCCGAGCAAAAATTGACAGGATACGAGATTTCTCACATAGGCATTTTCCAGCAATTCTAGAAGCTCGTCTTCGTAGACGATCTGCTCGTCTCGGTAAAGGTAAGCTCTATGACGAGCAGGTTTTTGAACTTCTCTTTTCTTTTCCTAACTTAGCGACATTTTTGAACCTGAAGAAATGGACTACTATGCTCGTCTTCGAGATTTGGCAAAGAAGAGGAAGGCCGAAGCGTCGGCTCGTCAGAGTCCTCCAAAAAGACCTGCAATCGAAGAAAAAGACGACGAACAGGCGGTACCTTCTGCTGTAGAGAAGACGACAGATCGCTCTAAAGCTGCTCCGAAGTCGAGCATTCGAAAAAGCAAATCCTGTATGCTTCAAGACGATTCTTCTGCTCGTCGATCCGACTTTCGCAGAGTAGTCCTCTCCTTGGCAGCTGATAAGTCAAAGGAAAAGAGCCGTGACACTTTGGTCCGTTCGTCGAAGAAGTCGGGGTCGTCGAGTTCCTCTGCTCGTCCAGATTATCTGGACTTTCATTATGACGAACCGATGTCGTTCGTCAACAATAGACGAACATGCGGAGAATACTTCTATTCTGTGAGGAATACAGAGTCTCCTTTTCCTCTTCTCGACGAGCTGGAAGAAAAAGAAAAATATCTTGAGTATTCTCGCAGTAGAATTCGGGTAAATACTCAGCCATTTACATTCCCCCTTCTTTTTCTTTTTTGAACTAATGCTCGTCGTTTTGTGTGTAGAGCGATGCGCTTTTGAACCAGATAATCGTCGACTACCAAACCAAGCTTGCAGTTGCTCGCAAAGCTTTGGAGAAAGCCGGAGGAACTGAGCAGTTGAAAGATGAGCTCAAGATGGAGCAAGATGAGAACGCTCTTCTTAAGGCTCAAATTGAAGGCTTTAAGGACAGGGTCGACGACCTTGAAAAGGAGAACGCTGGCTTGAAGGAAGATCTTACAAGCAAGGTGGCGAGCTCGGCACCTTAAAGACTAACTGCAGCAAATTTCAATCAGCGAGCAGGCGCTTCAAGAGTTTGCATGAGACTCTCAAAGTTAAGCATGCGCAACTCCAATCGTCCGTCGAACCTATTTCTGCTCGTTTAGAGAAGCTCCGCCGCCGCTTAGTTTTTCTTAATGACATTAAAGGCTCGTCTGCTTTGTACGATCAATGCGAAGGGACCCTTAAATGCCTCAAATTTCTTAAGGAAGAAGGTGTCGAGATTCCTCAGGACACGCTCGACCTGATGGAGGATGATTTGAGGTCGTACGAGCTTCAAGTCAATGCCGTAGAGCCGTTCGTCATTGAGGACGAAGATCTTTTGCCAGCAACTGCTCCTGCTCAAGATGGTTCATCTGGTGAGCAACCTGAAGCCGAGGCTCGGCTCGTCGTTCCAGCAGCCCAGCACAAAGATGGTCCAGCCGGTGACCAAGTGAATATAGGCGAAAATGAGCCTGGAAATGAAGTTGCTCCAACGAGCGTAGAGGCCCTCCCAGGTCGAACCGAAGACCAAGCTCAATAGATTGCAGCTTTGGCTTTTGTACTTAGAAATTTTTTGTATTTCTTGGCCTTTTGTATATCTCTGTTGTAAGACGTTCGTCATTTTGACGTTCGTCCGCTTTTTCCTTTCCTTTTGAAGACTTGTCTTTTTAAACTTGTTTTCAAGTAATATTAATGAACTTCCTTTCATATCTTGTGCGATTCGTGCCTTAGTACTTCATATATTTCTTCAAAACATTTTTACACTGTAGTTTCCTGTCAATGATTTCAAGATCAAGAATTAACACAAAAGACTTAATGCTATTGTGATAAAAATTTGAGAATTGGGCTCGTACAACACGTTGCGAGAGACTTGGCACTGTGTTTTGAGGACTGAGCTCGTACAACACGTGGCACAAGGTTTTCACGCTCGTCGCTGTGTTTTGAGAACTGGGCTCGTACAACATGTTGCGAGAGACTTGGCACTGTGTTTTGAGGACTGAGCTCGTTCAACACGTGGCACAAAGTTTTTATGCTCGTCGATGTGTTTTGAGAACTGGGCTCGTACAACACGTTGCGAGAGACTTGGCACTGTGTTTTGAGGACTGAGCTCGTTCAACACGTTGCGAGAGACTTGGCACTGTGTTTTGAGGACTGAGCTCGTTCAACACGTGGCACAAGGTTTTCAATGTCTCTGACCCGTTGGTCGTCTTTAGCTGGATTCTTTTGCAGAGGTGAATCTACGACCTGTACACACAAACACATATATATATTTTTTATACAAGTGGCTGCACCGTGTTCGGTTGCCTACGTACCCTCTTAGAATGGGATTAAGCCGAACGTAGTTCTATTAACTCTATTCATAAGTAAAAACACTTAGTAAAATTTCCATGTGATTACACATGTTCTCCGGGTTGTCTAGTAATAGTAACGTCGTAAATTGATCGTATTCCAGCTTCGAGGTATTGTTGTTCCATCCATCCTTAACAGCTCGTATACTCCGGGTTTGACGACTTTTGAGACTATGTAAGGGTCTTCCCAATTTTCGCCAAGTTTTCCTACATTTGGCTCTATTGTATTCTCGAACACCTTGCGCAATACCAAATCTCCTTCTCCAAAATGACGGCCTCCTACTTTGGTATTGTAATACTTTGCCACTTTTTGTTGATAATTTTGGAGCTTTAGTAGGGTTTGATCTCGTAATTCTTCGACTTGGTCCAATGAGTCACTTATCATTGCATTGTTCAACTCTTGTTGTTTTGGCAATTCCATTCTTCGTAAGCTCGGTACGTTTGCTTCAGCTGGTGCTAAGGCCTCTGTTCCGTGCGATAATGAGAAAGGAGTCTTTCCTGTCGTAGTTCGAGGAATTGTTCTATATGACCACAACACGCCGTGAAGTTCATCAGCCCATCTTCCTTTCTTGTCGTCTAAACGCTTCTTGAGTCCGTTGATGATGATTTTGTTTGATGCTTCGGCAAGTCCATTCCCTTGTGGATTTCGTGGTGTTGCTTTACTTAGTCGAATTCTCCAATTTGCACAAAAGTTTTCAAACTTGTTGGATATGAATTGTGAACCATTGTTGGTCACTATCTCATATGGCAGTCCGTGACAGCAAATAATGTTTTTCCATACGAACTTCCGAACATCCGTGTCCTGAATCTTTGCATACGAATCCGCTTCTACCCATTTGGTAAAGTAATCGGTAAGTACCAATACGAAACGTTTTTGTCGGGAAGAAGGTAATGGTCCGATTATGTCCATTGCCCATCTCATGAACGGATATGGCGTGGTTGCTGTTGCGAGGAACTCTGCCGGCGAATGGATGATGGGTGCATGATGTTGGCATACTTCACATTTTGCGGCAAACTTTTCGCAATCCAAGTTCATGGTAGGCCAAAAATATCCAAGTCGTCGAACTTTTAACACAAGTGATCGTCCGCCTGAATGATTACATCCGGCTCCCAAATGAACTTCTTGCATTACTCGGGTAGTCTTTTTCCCGTAAATGCACGTCAATAAAGTTCCGTCAATACTTCTTCTTAGAAGATGCTCTTTATACAATGTATAGTGCGCGCTTCGAACTTTTAATCGTCGTGCTGTCCATCTATCTTTTGGAAGAGTCCCGTCCGCTATATAGGCTCTAATATCACTTCGCCAATCCACATGATCTTCGATGTCTCGACCTTTTTTGGGAATTTCTTTTGTAACTTGATTTTCGTCTGTTATGTTCAAGCAAGATCCCTTTGATAAACTTATGCTCGGAGATTGAATACTTTCGACGGGAATGATTCTGTGTCGATTTGTATCTGATGTCGATGCTAAAGCGGCCAATGCATCGGCAGAAGTGTTTTCTCCACGTGAAATCTTTGTCAAATGAAATTCCGAGAATTCCTTTGCTAGCTCTTGTACCACTTTAAGATACGCATCCATTCTTTCGTTCATTGCGTCGAATTCTCCATTGAATTGGCTTGTCACAAGTTGGGAGTCACAATGTGCTTCCACTTTTTGAATTCCTAATGATTGAGCAAGTCGTAACCCGCCTATAAGGGCTTCGTATTCTGCTTCGTTGTTAGATGCCACGAACATCAATCGGAATGATTGTTCAATAATACTTCCTTCGGGCGATACTAGTTGTATTCCAACTCCTGCTCTGTGTGCGGATGATGATCCATCAACATATAATGCCCATTTTTCTTTGATGTGATCATCTTCTCGCAATTCTGGTTCTAGCTCAATTAAGAAATCCGCTAGGACTTGCGATTTTGCAGTAGTTATTCCTTTGAAGTCAATATTGTATTCGCTTAGCTCGATCGCCCACTTAGTTAACCTTCCGGATTGATTTGGACTATGCAAAATTGATCGCAATGGATGGTTAGTCAAGATTGTTATGGCATGAGATTGGAAGTACGGACACAGTTTCCTTGCAGATGTTATGACTGCCAATGCGAGCTTCTCCATTGTCGTGTATCTTGTTTCGGCATCATTTAATGATTTGCTGACGTAAAAGATTGATTTTTGTTCTCCGCGATCTCCTCGAACTAATACTCCGCTTACTGCCGCGTGCGTCACCGATATATAAAGATATAATATTTCTCCGTCTTCGGGTTTCACTAACACCGGGGGTGTAGACAAATAGTTCTTTAGTTCCGTAAATGCTAGCTCGCATTCGTCATTCCATTCAAATTTTTTGTTGTTGCGAAGTAGCTTGTAGAAAGGGAGACATTTGTACGTCGATCGCGAGATAAACCGATTAAGTGCCGCAATTCTCCCAGTTAGTCGCTGAACTTCTCGCTTGTTTCTTGGTGAAGGCAAATCCGCTATCGCTTTAATTTGCTTTGGGTTAGCTTCAATTCCTCGTTTCGTCACTATGTAACCTAAGAATTCTCCGGATTTTACGGCAAAAGTGCATTTCATCGGGTTCAATTTCATTTCATATTGGTTGAGAGTCTCGAAGCATGTCTTCAAATGATCCAAGTGATTTTCAGCTTTTGCTGATTTAACGAGCATGTCGTCAATATAAACCTCCATGGTTTTGCTTATTTGGTCTTTGAACATTTTGTTGACCAATCGTTGATATCTCGCACCGGCATTTTTAAGTCCAAATGGCATAACTTTGTAGCAATATATTTCACGGTCCGTGATGAATGACGTTTTATCGCGGTCACTGGGATGCATTTGGATTTGGTGATATCCTGAGAAAGTATCCATGAAAGATAGGAATTCATTTTCTGACCTATGATTGATTAGTAGTAGTTAATAGTTATCGTATGGACCAAAAAAGTCATAATTGTTAATTTTGGGAGTTTGTGAAAAAGAGAGGAATGCTTGTTACCTACTCTTATTAACTTCTCTCATTCTCTCTCTCGTGTCGACTACATCACTCTCTCTAATCACATTGACACACACAGAGAGATTTGGCCAAAAAGAAACTTATTAAAGTCTTTTCTTAGGTGTTCTCTTTTTTGCTTTTTGTTCTCTTCTTCTTCTTTCAATAAAAATGCAGAACAAACACAAATGCAAACTCTGTTCCAAGAGTTTCTGTAATGGTAGAGCTCTTGGAGGTCACATGAAGTCTCACTTGGTCTCATCGAAGAAACTTGGTGGTGACTCGGTTTATTCTTCTTCATCTTCCTCCGATGGTAAATCTTTGGTTTACGGGTTGCGAGAGAACCCAAGAAAGAGTTCTCGAGTCTTTAATCCGGATCCTGAATCATCCACTGTCTACAACAGTGAGACAGAGACTGAACCCGAATCCAAAGACCCGGTTAAGAAACGGGTCAGAGCTGAGGTTTTGAAGAAGAAGGCAAAGAAAAAGAATAGTAAAGTGTTTGAGTCAAGAAAGAAGCAGAAGATGAGTCATGTTAACTCGAAGGAGTCACCAGAACCAGCGAGTTCTGTTTCTGATGGTTCTCCAGAACAAGATTTAGCTTTGTGTTTAATGATGCTCTCTAGAGATTCAAGGGAGCTTGAAGTTAAACTGAAAAAACCGGTTTTTGTAGAAGAGACGAAACCGGAGAAAAGACATTATCCGAAGCTCCGTCGCTGTGTGATAGATCTGAATCTTCCTCCGCCGCAAGACGGCGAGGCTGTAACCGTCGTTACTGCCGTATAAAACAGTTGAGGTTTCAAGAGATTATTAGATCATCATAAAAAAAATCAAAACATTCTTGTTGATTTGGTTTGTCTTCAGGATTATAATTCTTTAATAGAAAAACCTTTTATTGGTTTGGAATCTATGGCTGATATAATCAAACACTGTACTTCATGAATCATCATATAGCAGATTGTTGGATCTTTGTTGTTATGTTGTTTTGATATTTGAAATTCTTGAGATGATTATTTTTTTGCATCTTTGCATCTTTGATTTATTAATGTGTTTAAATGGAACTATTTATTTCTTACTGTATATTTGTTTGAAAAAATAATTCTAAAATAACTTTTTAAAATTTTAAATTACCTAGAATAATTTTTTTTTAACCTTCTACGAAATAACTCTTTTAAATTTTTAATTACATAAAATACTCATTTTAATTTTTTAGTATGTCTATCGTGGACAATTATTCTTGCCTTTCTTGTCAACCGTGTACATATAATTCAATGATGTCTATGGTGGACATATATACGATAGATATACATACCATATTATGTATGCAATGGATAAAAATGTCAATATAATTGTTCACTGTAGACATAATTAAAAAATAAAAATAAATTATAATTAAAATCTGTTATTTCGTAGAAAGTCATAAAAAAAAAGAATATTCCAAATAATTAAAAATTAAAAATGGTACTCCATAAAATATTCTATATTTGTTTTATGATACAACACAAGTGTGTGCTGCTTTAATTAATATTAATATTAATATTATTCACTACTCGAGCCATCCAAGATCATGGTTATTCAAAAATTTCTCACTCCATACGTGAAATATCTAAACCAAAAGTACTAAGATATTTCACCTAAAATACAATGAATACTAGTAAAATCATGCTCTCCAAAAATAAATATTAAATTATTTAATAAAAATATTTTTATTTATATGTTCACTCTTAAAACAATAAAAAGACAATTAACTCTTAGACATAAAAAGAAGAATAAGATGATAAATTAGTTGTTTCTTTGTTAGTGGTGTATATAAATTGTGTTGCCAGCTGCATATGGAAGTCTGTGTAACTCTCTATAGTACTAGTTTTATTCCAAAACAGAACTATTTATGTTGTTTTTTTCACCCAAAAAACACTTTTAAGAAAAAAATGGCATCATTAAGTAACGTCGTAATATATATTACAGAAATATGGTTGAGGCATCTTTAAAATCACGTTTCTGCATGTTTACACTCTATGCCTGCCTCTCAGAGTTAAACAAAGAATTATCCACTGACAGATCCACACCAGACTCTTATTAAACAGATGAGTTTTTTGAAATATTACTATTATTATAAGTAAAAAAAGAAGGGAAAACTATTTCATTATCTGAAGCAATCACATGAGATAAAAGGTATTTTTATTCGTAATTCTGAGCGTTTGTCATATCACATAAATGTGAGACATGTGGTTTGCCTTTTTCGCTTTAAGCTTTCGTTGGAAAATACGTGGGCCCCCAGTGGGCGAAGTTTACAAATATTCAACAAATCAAGTTTACTTCTTATTTCTTTATTTTCTTTTTTGACCTACTATTTTTTTCTTTTTTTTTTCAGAATTAACTTAATTTGATTGGACTAAATAGTAGAGTCAATACTAAGGTACATGATGAAGATATGATTGATTTCTAGATACTCCTTTAACATTTCGGGGTATAAAATTAGTTTTGTAATTTAAAGCACGAGGGATAAAAAAGAGAAAGAAAGAACTGAAAAGATATTTGAGGCGAGAAAAGTTCTCCAAGAACGGTGAGAAAACTGGCCAATTCCCAGGTTTAGTCACCATCTTCAAGATCTTCTTGCAATCCACATTGAGAAACTGAAAGGAGAGAAGAGATGACATAACCCAAAGAAGAGTTTCGAACTCAGCATGAAAAGAAGACAAACAACGGCGAGTACCTCGTGCACCCATATTGATCCCCTCGACTCCATCAACAAAACAGTACCATCCAAAGCTGGAGAAAAACTCAGAATCTTTCCAACAGCCATCCACGAAACAATGATAACCCGTAAAAGTCTGATTAACAGCTAAAGGGCTAAAAAGAATATCTTGGCTCTCCAGCGTCCCCAAAGAACCCTCTGGATAGACAATATCTTCAGAAAGAACTCTCGCATTCGCCAAAAACCAAGAGATGGTCTCCTCTTCCGCATGGTGAACAATATCCCTTGGATCCCTATCAATATTAGGGAAACATTTATCATTTCTAGCTTTCTAAATGAACCATAACAACCAAGGGAAACTCTTGTTTATCTATCTATGGAGGACCTGCCAAAAAAGGTAGTCAAAGTTAGAATAAACAGAAGACCCTAGGAAAACATCAACAACAGAAGGTATTTTGGATACGACCCAAATCTAAAGCGCCTAAGGACATTCAAAAAGAACATGATTAACTGATTCATAATCTACCCCATAATGCCCACAAGCGCCATCTTGAGCAATACGCCGCTATACTATATTAGAACCAACATCAAGATGACCCAAAAGAGCTTGCCACATATAATGCCTAATCTTTGATGGACACTTCACTTTCCAAACTTGTTTGTGAAGAGCCCTAGTATTATGACCAAAATGCACGACGTCCGACCTCGAAAGATTCTTCTCAGCCCAATATCCTGATTTAACTGAGTAATAACCAAATTTGGTAAAATGCCACCCAAACCAGCCCCCTATACTCCACCGCATAATGGGAATTCCCAAGATGAGACTCGCATCATGAAGAGACAATAATTGATGCACCAAAGCAACACGCCATCTTTTAGAAGAAGGATCAATAAGTTGATCCACCGTCAACTCAGAGTAATACAAAACTCCTTTACTAACAGTAAGGCGAGGGAACACATCAGGGACCCAAGGATCCTGCCACACCAATATAGATTCACCAGTGTCCACCCGCTTAATTATACCCTTATTTACCAAAGACCTTGCAGAAACAATACTCTGTCAGCCATAAGAGGGAGAGTACACCCGTCGTGGAATAAAAAGATTAGAATTCCGAAAGTAACGACCTCTAAAAACTTGGGCAAATAAAGACTCAAGATAATCAATAAGGAGCCGAAACTGCTTGGTAAGTAAAGATGTATTAAATTCATTAATAGCTTGGAAACCCAGAGCAACCTAGTGTTTTGATTTACATAACTTATCCCAAGAAGCTCAATGAATACCCTTAGACGTAATAGAGGTTTTCCACCGAAAATCTGAAAATGCAGCTGTAATCTTTGACGTAAGCAATTTTGGAAGTCTAAAACATGACATAACATAAGCCGAAAAGACAGAGAAAACTGATTTTTAATCATAATCTCCTTACCATCACGAGAAAGAAACTTGGAACATCACGAGCCAATCCTATCATTTATTTTATCACGTACATAAGCAAAAACTTTTGTTTTTGGATCTTCGATGCCCTCTCGCAAACCTAAATAAGAACCTATTCCCCCTAATTGATGGATACCAAGAATCTGTTGCACTTCTAACCTTGAAACACCGTCCACTTAATGTCTGAACTGAATTGAAGATTTACTAAAATTTATTTGTTGACCCGAAAGCTGCTCATACTCATGTAAAATCTCTAAGATTACCGAAACCTCACCCGAATTAGCCTTACAGAAAAATAAATTATCATCTGCAAAGAGCAAATGTAATACCGAAGGGCTCTCACGAGCTATCACAATACCAGAAATCTGCTTATTATGTTCTGCCTGACGTAACAAATACATCAACATCTCAATACATAGAATGAAAAAATACGAAGACAAAGGGTCACCCTGACAGAGATCACGCTGTGGACGAATACGACCATGTGGCTGCCCATTTACCAACATCAAATATCCCACTGAACAAACACAAAACATCACACACGAAACCCATCGATCATGACAACCAAAACGAAGAATAAGCTTCTCCAAAAAGTCCCAATCAACACGATCATAAGCTTTACTCATATCCGTTTTTACCGCCATAAATTTACCTTTGACAGCTCTATGTCCGCAAAGCATGAAACATCTCTTGAGCAATGAGAATGTTATGAGAAATGAAATGCCCAAAAACAAAACTTGATTGAGTATCAGAGACCAAATGAGGAAGAATCCTTTTTAATTACATAAGCTTATAGGCCGAAATTCAGAGTTTCTAGCGTGACACATCTTTGTTTGAGCGTAGAAGAATCTAGTATTATTATCACTTTCCCACAACCATCTATTCATACTCTTTTGCTTCCAAAACATCTCCTTATCTCGATAAGCCACACACAAAGCCACAATTGCCTCACGGATGTCCGATAGCGAACTGGTGTTATCACTCTTTAAATGTTCTAACAAAGCTTTGGACTGCTTAATCCACTGACGACCAAAGTGGAACATTAAGCGACCTCCACCGCGAAAGTTCATGTATACTATGAGCAATTTTGTCTGAAATCCTATGATGAGGCAAATTTGAATATCTAGACCAGCCCGATTTAATTGAGTCCTGAAGACCTTGTTTACCTAACCATCTTTTTTCAAAAACAAAACAAAACCAGCACGTTTCCGACCCCAAGTTCTTTGAGGACCCACCAAAATTGGCCGATGATCATATCCAATCATTGCCAAATACTGAGTAGCAAAAGTTGGGATTAAAGAATGCCAGTCCGAGTTACCAAAAGCCTTATCCAACTTACAACGAACTAAACCTGATTGCCGATACCCCGCCACAACCAAGAATCCCCTAAACAAGGAAACTCCACCATACCACATATTCTTAGCATATCATTAAAAAGAATAGAAGAAGAAGCATTATGAAGACGACCTCCTGATTTCTCATAGTTCTGCGAAAACTCATTAAAATCTCTAACCATTAACCACGAAACATCCCGAGAAAGACTAACAAATCAATCATTCCCAAACATTAGTCCGAAACATTTGAATTAGATCACCGTAAACGAAGGAAGCAAAACATTTATTACCTTCCACCAAAAAAGAAACATCGATCATATTTTTATTTTTAAAAGAGAGATCAACAAGAAAATCATTCGAAAAAGTAAAGCAAGACCACCACTTGCTCCTACAGGCTCAACCGAAATAAAATTATCAAAACCAAATTTATTACTAGAATTTCCAAATACAGATCATTTCTCTTAGTCTCATTCAAGAAAAGAAAGTATGCTTTATTCCTACAAACAATATCCCTTAAATAACCAAAAGAAACAGAGCTACCAATGCCCTAACAATTCCAACTAAAAACTTAATCATTAAAACGTAAAATTAAAACCTAAGCAGACAATGCCCCACCCTCGACACCGTCAACCTCCGTAATCATCTTGTGACCCCGAGCACCAGATTTCGAACTTGCACCAAATTTAGAACCCTTACGACGAGGAGAGATAAATCCTTCCACTTGACGTTTCTTTGAACTTGTCCCACGCAGCTTCAAAGTCACTTTATTCTTCTTAGCTGAGCCACGAAGATCCTTAACCTTAGAACACTCCTCCTCCACTTTTGCCAACATATCAACTTCACATTCCTTTTTCTTGAACACCATTTCTAAACCAAATTTCCATTCCGAACCCAAAAAGTCCTCATCATCAGCCACCGCATCTTCCTTAACAGAATCTAAATGCGGGCCAACATCTTTCATCAACTCAACATCACATTACATAGCACCAAAGTCCTAAAGTTTCAGCAAAAGCTTGCGACGAGTCTAAAGAGTTTCAGATGTATAAACAGATGGAACCAAACCACTTGCAACATGAGTATCCATCACTAAAGATCCCAACGGTGCACTAGCACCAACCGGAGCTAAGACAGTATCTGTAGTGACGAGAGTACCTGATGAAACAATGTCCTTTCGCACAAAATTATTGGCACTCAGAGCCCTTGGTAAATCTGAAGAACGGCGATGCAACTGCTTAGAATTCACCCTGTTTCTACCCCCATTACCTCCTTGAAAGCGATCCTGACCCAAAGAAGGCCCAGTTGGATCACCTAGAGCTCTGCGAAAGCTTTGAGGATTCTCACCAGCAACACCCTGATCCCCTCCCGAAACCGGTGAACCATCAGACAGATCCACTAAAAAAAACCGAGAAGAGTCATGACACAGACTATTACAGACCCCACAATAGCCTAACAGACGACCATATTCAAAACCAATCAAAACCTGAACATTACCACTATATTCAACAGTCCTGTCAAAACTAGAGGCTGCAAACCATCCACCTCCACCTTCACTCTATCAAAATCCATGTCGATTTCGTGAACATGACCTAAGGCTTCACCAATCGCTTGCAAAGTGACTTGAGCTCGGTACTGACTTAGGAGACCCAACACATAGATCCAAAAGGTAATGGTAGAAGGGAAATTCACATCCATAACCTCTTTCCATCGCGCAAGTATAACCATCCATTTATCAAAATGGAATAGGCAAAATTGTAGAATTGTAACAATATCCTCCTCTCTTTCAAAGTCGAACTGAAATTTTTTGAATCTCAGGTCTAAACCCCTCAACCGTTTCTCCATTCTCCAAAATTTTGGAAGCATAATCAACAACTAAGAAACCACTTGAACTACCGGGTTAAAACAACGTCTAATGAGTGTACGTTCATAACTTTTGATGATATCTGAATTATCAAAGTGAGGAACTTTGATAGGAGAACGTTTCTCTGCAACCAGTTTAGAACCAAGAGCCAATTGAGACATTGCCGAAGAGAACAATAAACACACACTAGAAGTAATCGAATTTTTTTAGAAAGAGGTAGAAGAATAGACGAGAATGAGCTAGCTAGAACCGTAGAACAACACACTAAATATGTGAGAATGGTAACAGACGAAACCCTAAGCCATCGACAATCCCGACAACAGATTGAAGACAACAATTTGACTTTTAAAACGTCTTTCGAAATACAAAAAGCTTAATAAGTGGAGACGGGAATTTTGAATTTGAAATCGTGAAAGGGATAAATATTACCAATCCAACCAAAGAAGATCAGAATCCGAACAAAGAATAAACAAATCAAAATTCACTAATTCTAAAATATTCCTTTAATATTCTTTTAATTACAAAATTTCAACTATTTTAAAATTAGTATTTATTTTAGAATATTTCTTTTTGATTGTTACTAAATGTTAGCTATAGTATTGTAATCCAACTTGAATTTAAACTTTAACAAAATTTTAGTTATTTTAAAATTAGAATTTATTTTAGAATATTTCTTTTTATAACAATTTTTTTTTGTTATTGTTAGACGAAAAAACAATAACAAAAATTGACAATTAACCAAAATTTATAAAATTGTATACATTTTAAAAATTGTTGATTTGTTAGACCAAAAAAATAAAAAAATATCCATTTAAAATCGGCAATTTGTTAAACAAAAAATTTATACATTTTTTCCTAATGTATTTAGTCTTTTTTAAACCACATCCACTCCAATCTAAAATTATGTTTAAATGTCTCTCATCCTCTATATAAGTTTGACGTGATACAAATTTATAGTCAACAAAAAGCATAAAAAAATACAACTAAATTCGATACTTAAAAATGATTCTCCATTACCAATAAGTTCTTAAACCAATAAGTCAACAATGGAAAATCAAAGTCAAGATCATTCGACTCTGAAAAATCTTTTCCAAAGAGTATGGCCAGACAATTGAAGTATTTTTGCTTGATGATCAAGTAAGTTATTATGTCTCAATCTTTTTTATACATTTCTATAATTTAATCATAATTTTAAGCAAAACAATATTTGTTCTTTTAGGGTTCAAAAATTCATGGAACAGTAAAGAAAGATATACTTGAGAAATTTGATCATCTTTTGGAAGAGGGAGATACTAAAAAAATTAGTAATTTCCAAGTATGTGAAGCAGCTGGTTCTTTCAAAACTAGTTCTCATAAGTAGAAAATTTTATTTGTCTATACTACTTCTGTAAAGAGCCAAATAATTTATTTTGTCTCGAATTCGTAGATTATAATAAATTACTTGTCAAAAATCTTGGTGAGTTTTATAAATCCATTACTTTAATTTTCATTATTTTCTGAATTACAAAAAGTATTAATTTTAAAAATTATTATTTATTGGTAAAAAAATAACAACTTGAATTACAATAAGTACCAATTTTAAAACTTATTATTTATTGGAAAAAAAGATTTCGTCATTTTTTCAAATGAATTCATTTATATTTTAAATTCTAAAAAAGTTTTATTTTGTATTTAATTTAGTAGAAAATAATTTATAATATACATAAAACAATAACATAATTTGATGATAACGGGTTTATGAATCTAAATGAACACATGTCTATAAATCTAAATAAACACGGAGTTAAAAACTAAAATGAATACATGTCTAAAAACCTAATAAACATATATTTAAAAAGTTAAATGAAAATGAGTTTAAAAATCTAAATGAACACAGATCTAAAAATTTAAATGAACATGAGTCTAAAAACTTAATACGAATATAAAATAAACATTGTAGTGCATCAAAATGTTAGTAAACAGAGATCGAAAAATATATTTTGTGTACAACACGGATCTTCATTATAAACTGATTTTTAGTTTATTAAATATATAATATAAATAAATTTGTATATACAAATCAAGCCATGAAATAAGCAAAAAGTAAAAAAATATCACAGAGAAATATTATAAATAAATATAAATACATATTTATTTTTCATAAAAAATATCCTGTGCTGTATATCTCGTGCACAGCACGAGTATCTTATATTATAATATAAGTATAGTATAATGTCGAAAACCAAAAAAATTAAGTAAGATGTTTACCAGAAATTTGTTGATAATTTTGTCATCTTCACACAGAATAATAGTTGGAAGAAAGAAATTGGAAATCATTAAACACATTCTATGTCTTGACAAATATATCATATTAACTCATTAGGGTCCACTGTAACACGAATGCAGTTGCATTTACGGAAAATGACATAATGTCTGGTGAATCTTAATAGGCTCTAAATCTGAAGACGATGCTTACTGGGTTTATTTGAGTTGGCCCATTTAAATGTGTTCACAAAAATCATGAGTTGTGTAATTATCTTCACTAGATAGAAGAAACTCATAGTTCTGATGAGACTACGGAACAGAGTAGAAGAGTCTCCACCAAAATCAAGTTTGTGAACCGGAAATATTCGGTTTAGTCTCATGACTGAACTGAGATTGAATAATTTCTACAATTCTATGTTATTTTGTTTTTGTTTTAGTTGATAAGGGAACTATGTCTTCCTATTGTTTAGGAAACCATTTTCCACCATTTTTTATTTGGGAAAATTAAATAAGTTAAAAAAATTAATTAAAAAAATAACATATAGTTTTCTAAATTAAGTAAATAACATTAGCCACATTGGCATTAGTACCAAATAAACCTTAAGATAATAACACACTTACTTGTTTAGGAGACAAAGCATTAAATGTGGCTGAAATATATGCATTTCAACTAGGTTTAGGTGTCTCATTTACTTTAGTTTGCATACATTTCATAACATTTGCATATATTTTAGAGTCCTTTAGGTTTATATTGCATACTTTGCATTTGTATTGCATACATATTGCATATGGAGTGATTTCTAGGTACTTTGGAGCTTTCTGGAACATTTTGGAGCAATATGGGACATAAGGACTAGCAAGGACTGGACTGGAGTGTTAAACATGATCAAAGGAAGCAACTAAGGACGGGGACCAGCCAACTCGACCAGGTAAAACTTTTCGACACCAAAAGTGGAGCTCGACCCCAAGACTCGACTGGATGACCTCGAGCTGCACTTTTGTTGAAGACAATACAGAACTCGACCACACATCTGGACTTGCACCTGGTCGAGTTGTCTTTCAGAGCTTTTATTTTGTTGATTTTTCCTCCGCGTTGACTTTGTTAGGATTTTGTGTTGTGGGCTATAAATACCCATTTACACCCACAAACACCAATCACATTTTATTTCTACTTTTGGCTAAGTTTTAAGAAGATTTTCTCTCTTTTCTCACTTGTATTCAGATTTGGATCTTTAGATCTTGTTGAATGCTTTGATTTATGGAATTTGTTGTTTGAATCATTATTCTTCATCTCTTTCTCATCTATCTAATGATGTTAAGCATTTCATTTTCTGGGTTTTTGCATGTTATGATGAAGTTTGAGTAGATCTATTAGGGTTCTTGGAGAAATGAGGTAGATCACTGTGGATCTAGGAGTTTCTAGATTGCTTAAGCTTAGAAATGATTAGATCTCTTCAGTTTTAGTAATCTTAATGGTTATTTTATCTTGGCCATTTGAAATTTGATTAGAGACATTTTTCCATCTACCAAGTGTTTGATAAAATGTCTAACTAAACTAAAATCTGAGGTATGCATGTCTAGCTCAAGAGATTGAATGTTTAGGTTGTGTATTGGCTAAAATAGGTTGTCTCTTCATGCCACCTTGATCATAAATCACTAATGAGAATTAAGTCTGATTGTAGTTTAAGTTGAGTTCATCTATCATGAGAATGAATTTGATTGCTTGGAACCTATTGCCTAGAAATCATCCATGTTTGGTTTGTTAAGTAATTTAGAGATTCCTAGCTAAGCATTGGTCGATAACCTCATTCTCTAAGGCCCTACTTATCTTTAATTGCATTTGCTTAATTCTGTTTGTTGTATTGCATTATACTTTCTGTCTTATTTAAGCTTTGATATTTGTTGCATCTTATTGTCATTTTGAATTCTGTGTTTTAGGTTGTTAGAAATCACTTGATCATATTTGGCTTGGATTAGATAGTTCCACAGTAATTTTGAGTGCTAGCAACCACCCATTTGGTTCGATACCTATTATGCTGCAATGACCATGCCTAGTGTAATAGGAATTTCACAACAAAGAGCTTTAAAATCCTGTTATTAGTGGGGACAACTCATTTAATGCTTCGTCTCCGGATTTATTAACCGTTAACAAATCTACTATGAGAGTAACACATAACTAACCTGCAAATACATATATTATCGGATAAAATAATAGTTATCAGTTAAGTATTCATACCATATAATAAAATAATTAAATGTTAAAAACTGTAATACATATAAGACTCTTTGTTGAGAGTTAAAAACAATTATATACTATAAGATATAATAATAGTTAAATGATAAACAATTCTAACACATATAACAACTCAAATTTAATGGTCCCATCACACCCTAATCTTCGCGTGACGAACTCGAATAATGAGGGTAACCATCTTGGTGGCTTAAATTAGTAGTTAATGGATAAGTTAACTGTTAGCTGGATATTTATCAGATAAAATAATAGTTATCGGTATATTATCTTATAAATAAATTGTTAGATGTTAAATACTGTAATACTTATAATACTTTTATATCACAGTTACACATCATGCTTCCATCCCTAAAAAGATCATCAAATATATTATCTGATATTCATATTTGATAATCATATATTTGATTAACAGAT
Organism: Lepidium didymum; assembly: GCA_963920545.1. Lineage (NCBI taxonomy): Eukaryota > Viridiplantae > Streptophyta > Magnoliopsida > Brassicales > Brassicaceae > Lepidium > Lepidium didymum. Next base: position 9,601,903 of record OY986980.1, read on the forward strand.
ATGTTATGCATTAATACATATATTATTGAAGGTTATAGACAATTTTGTATAAGGTTAAAGACATATATTAGTTAAAAACTGTAATACATATAAAACCTTTTTGTTGAATGTTAATGACAATTTTGTATTATCAGATATAGTAATACAAAATAATAAATAATTCTAACACATATAACAATTCAGATTTAGTGACCCCATCATATCCTTATCTCCGTGTGATGAACTCAAATAATGAAAATAAATATCTTGGGAGCTTAAATAAATTAACTAAAAACTGAATAATTATCGGATAAAATAATAGTTATCGGATAACTGAATAGTTATCGGATAACAAACAGACTAGTTAAGAGTTCAAACACCAAAGAGAAACTATGTTAAGTGTTGTTGTTCTAACTCACCGTTTAATGCACTGTAATGCTCCAATTGCACTTGTGAGTTCTTTCTCACAAAGTATTATATAAACCCAATCTTGCTCACACGATTTTCCATCTCGAAGAACTTTTACATCAACAATGAAAAGAGTATAATACCAACAATGTCTTGCCAATCAGGACGTTTTATCTGGTACACATCATTAACAACAAGGACCAAATAAAGAAATCAAAAGTGGGTCATACATTATGTGCTAAAAGTTGAATATCAAAAACCTAGAACAGATCTAGAGGTAGACCCGATCTCGTTTCATCAAATCTGCAATAATAAGAAAAATGAATCGAATATACATTCAATTTCAACAAATGACCCAGAAATCTATAAATTAAAATTGATTCAATTGAATACATATATGTAAGAAATAAAAAAGTGGTGAGATTGATGAATCGAAGTTGATAATCAAAGTCAAAGAAGATAGATGTTTCTCTAGAAAATATGAGATTTTTTTTTGTTTTGAAGAAAATTTGATATTGTTGAAGAGAAGAGATAATGATTAAAAATATTAAATAAATTTATTTAATAAAATATAGTTTTTAGTTTGATGGGGTTATAGGGACAAAACAGTAAAATTTTTTTGGCACAGTGACCTACAAATTTAGGCTTTTCACAAAACTAAATAACATAAACTTTTATGTTATTCATAACAATTTCTCTTTTTATTTTCAGTTCCACGTTTGTAGAACTAGATTGACTCAGTTTGTTTATGTATTTGTTTTAATAGTTAATAATTATTCTTATTTTCTTTTTTGATGAAATTTCTTCAATATTTAATTATTAAAAAATAAAAAAATAATTTTTATCTGCCATAAAATTGTATCGTTTGTTTGAATTTTTATATAAACCAAAAACTCATCATTTTGGTATCAGAGCCTGTTAGTTATATACGACAATTTGATTGTGGAACCTTAATACTCAAATAAGGAAATAACAGTGTTGACTAGAAGACGATTTTAATGTAGTTTTTGGTTTTTTTTTATATCAAAAACTAGTTTTAAGTATTGTAGATAATTCAATATTTTAGTTGTGGCTTTCTAATGTTTATGTCCTCGAACAACAAATCATAGGATGTTTCATATAAATCTCTTCCTCTAAATCACCATTTAGAAAAACAATTTTTACATCAATTTTTTGAATTTCCAAATCTCTTAATGATGTAATTCCTATCAGCATTTGGCCTTATATATAATATTCCCTTTACTAGATTCCATTATTGTGTTGTTATGGATATCTGGTATCTCTGATTTAAAAAATCAGAAACCGATAAAACAGTTTTGCTAGGCACCCCAAAATTTTGAGGTATTTATATGATAGTCTTTTTGTGATTTTAGCTTACGAACACATTTCACAGTTATTAAATGTTATGTTTGTTTGTTTTGCTTTTTAGTATTAGGTTCAAGTTCATCAATTTATGTATATAATTAACATGCATGATCTAAACGTTTGTGTTAAAAGACTCAACCAAATAAGCAACTGAGTTATTCTCATTTATTGAAAACATCAGAAACTACATCAAAAGTAGAAGCAACATGAACAACATTAGAAGTAGACCTTACATGTACTTTATCACAAAGGACATTCTCAACACACATCTTGACTAATCTTTCCTTACCTTTGGAGGCCAATTTGTGTCAAGCTAACTTGATCGCCTTTTTCCAATTGGGCTTAAACTTGCTCTTGCACTCATCAAACTTGTGACCCAACTTACCCAATTATGACATCTTCCTTTGAACTTTTTCTTTTTATCAAACTTGTTTTGCTTCTTGAAATTTATGGAAAAAGCATGTTTCATGGATGATAATGCAATTGCTTTGTCTTTTCCTTTGTCCATCCCTTTGTTCTTGTGCTCAACCACATGCACATCATGATGTAGAAGGGTGACCGAATTGGAATCACGATTTCTTTCCTCTGTTTGTTTTGTAGCTTGTTGAGAAGATCTTCAAAATCCTTTTTTTTTCTCTTATGCTTGAGGTAGTTCTTGAAGTCGACCCAACTTAGTGAAAGCTTTTCAATCATGTTGTTCATTGTGAAGGGTTCACAGACTGACATGCCTTCAGCTTCAATCACCTGACCAATCAATTGAAGTACTTCCACCTATTGCATGACTGGTTTTGAGTCCACCATCTGGAAATTCAGAAACGTTGCCACAACATACTTCTGACATCCAACATCTTTAACCTTGTACTTCTTTTCCAAGGCAGTCCACAATACCTTAGATGACTCACAACCACAATTCACTTTGAAAAATGACTTTTCAAGGCAATCTAGAATTCATCCTTTGCACATGTAATCACTATGAACCCAAGCTTCCACAATAGCAAGCATGAATGGGGTATTTGTTACCCGTTGGAGGAACTGGCTTATCATCCTTGACAAACTTCTCAAAATTGAGATTCGTCAGAAAGAATGTCATCCTTAGCTGTCACGATTTGAAACTTTTGCACTTAAATTTTTCAAGCAGTGGTCCCATCGCAGAAGATGTGTGGCTTGCGGGTGTAGGCACTACAAGTGGTGTAGGCACATCTACATGTGGAATTTTCCATGAAGGAGGATCACTTCTGAACACTATTGTCTCACCATTCTACTCACCACCTGCACTAACACTTGGTGTGTCATTCACTACAAGAAAACAACTGATTTGCGACGTAATTTTACGATGGAAAATGTACGTCAAAAATTTGTGATGTCATTGCTACGGGTTGAGATGAATATTCTTACGTTGTTACGCTGTCGCAAAGTTACGACGTATTTAAATGTTACAAATTTGCGACATACTTGCGATATACATGTGACGTTGTTGCAATGGCCATTCTGATATCGCAAGGGTGTAGCAATATTGCGACGTTTTTGCGATGCGTTTATTCCATAGCAAAATTGCGAGACAGTTGCGATATGGTTGCGATGTCAATTGCCTACATTGCAATTACATAGCAAATTTTCACATTTTCCTATAAATAACCCAACATGGGATTGTATCTTCGCACTTTCCATACTTACAACCATGGTTCAAATAAATCAACCACAAATTATGGAATCCACGTGCCTGGTGAAACCGACTTTTACTGTAGTTTGAACAAAATTGTAGAAGTCACATTTTCAAGAGTTCTCGGACTCAGATGCATTTGGTACAATACATGGCAAAATTTGCGAGGCCACTGCAACAGCAAGGGTTAGGACGTCGCAGTGGAGTCGCAGATGCTGAAACCATAAGGTTTAAACCGCAAAACCCCAACCTTACAACATAACCGACGTCATGAACAACATATCAAAGTTTAATTCGAATAGACCGATAATCCATTGATAATTATTCATGAAATGCATTTACTACGTTGAAGCCTCCACAAAACCGACAACGTTGTAACGTGATTGAAAATACTTTATAAAAAGTTTGTCGGTTTTGTGTAGACTTAAACGGACTAAATGCGACTCATGAATGATTTTTGATATATTCTCGGTCTATTGGTATTGATTTTTGATACGTTGTAACCGACGTCGTTTATGGTTTAAGGTTGAGGTTTAGCGGTTAAAACCTTCTGGTTTCACTTCATTGCGACATTCAGAGAATGAACGTCGCAGTGGCCTCGCAAATTTGCGATGCCATTGCAACGTCACCCCTAATTTTCATCTCAATGGTGTCGCAAATGGAGACACAAAAACCTAATTCCCGTCGCAGGGTGTCGCAATTTTGCGACCCCCTACGACGAAAATTAGGCTCGCGTAGCAATGGCGTCGCAAGGTTTGGGTTTTAGTTAAAAACCCGAACCGCCTCCTTCCTTTTCTTCTTTTCTTTTCTTCTCTCTCCCTCCTCCTTCTTTTCTTCTTTCCAACTCGCCAAAACTCCCTCTTTTCTTCTCTCTTCTTCTTCTCCTTCTTTTCTCCTCACTTCTTCTTCTCTTCTCCTTCTTTCTTCTCTCCATCTCGCAAAAACTCTTTCTTTTCTTCTCTTCTCCTTCTTTTCTCCTTACTTCTTCTTCTCTTCTCCTTCTTTCTTCTCTCCATCTCAAAAGAACTCTTTCACGCGTCGCTTTCTCTTCTCCATCTCGGATTCTCCTACAGTCGGCCTCCAACAACAATAAGTAATTCTCCAACTCTAAATCGTAGAACTATAGGATTGGAACATAGATCTATAGGATTGGAACATGGATTTGCTTGATTTGAGGCCATTGAAACATAGTTTAGGCTTCGGATTTGTAGATCTGTAGGATTCAAAATGGTTTTTTATTTTTAGTTATTTTTTATATAATTTAGAATAACGTTTTTAATTTACAAAACGTTTTGGTAATTTTTATAGAATTTAAAAAAATATTTTAATGCATATTTATAATTTTAAAACCATTTTTAAAAATGTTTGAGTTTTATAAATAGATTTTGTTATTTTAAAAACGTTTTTATATTTTTAGTAATTCTAAAAGAAGTTTTTAAAACGTTTTATATTATTTTAAAACGTTTTTATGTTGTTTGATAATCTATAAGAATTTTTAAAAAGTTTTTATTCATTATTGTAATTTTATGACCAATTTAAAAATTGTTTTGAATTTTTAAAATGGATTTTGTTATTTTAAAAACGTTTTAATGTTTTTCATAATTTTAACAATATTTTAAAAACGTTTTATAGTATTAAAAACCATTTTTATGTTTTTTTGATAATTTTTAAAAAAATTTAAAGTCATTTTATGACATTTTGTAATTTTAATAACATTTAAAAAAATGTTTTGTATTTTTAAAATAGAAATTGTTATTTAAAAAATATTTTTACAAACGTTTTAAATGCTAAAATATTTTTACAAACGTTATAAATAATTTAAAGCGTTGTAAGAATATATTTACAAACGTTTAGAATATTTTGTAATTTCAAAACATTAAGAGTAGTTACAATATTTTGTCAATTTTAAATATGTTTCGTATTTTGAAAATAATATATACAATTGATTATGGATTAATCAATTGATTAATCCATATTTATATTTAAAACTTTTAAGGGTTATTCGTAATAAAAATTTTAACAACTACATAGAAGAACGAGATATATGCTGAGGTAAGAATTTCTGTATTTCTGTCGTTTTTCTTCCGTTTCAAATTGTTAAACTAATGTGTTAATTTTTTTTTCTTATCAGGTTGCTCCCATAAAAAGGGTCGACTATTCGGGATCGGTCACTCCCTGGACTCGCAGATCGAGCAGAGCACCTGGACGCAAGGATCACAATCTTAACTTTCTACCGATTCCTCCAAAATGGCGGAGATGGAGAGTAAGCTGAAAGCATAGGATCAACTAATCGCGTCCCTCCAACATAACATCGCCTTGTTCTCTAAGCTTTTCTCTACTTTGGCTTCCAAAGACGCGGACATAGCTGCTCAGCTGAACGAGATGCAACCCGATGAGCCCGGATCGAGTTCGGCAAACCCGCACCAAAGCACGGAACAGAACCCCAACTCCGACCCTGACGTTTAAATTTTTTTGTAAAATATTTTTAATTTTATATATTCTAATTTTATTTTAATTTTAAAATTTTTAAAAAATATTAAATAAATTTAATTTTAAAAGTATTATAGTTTAAATTTAAAAAAAATATTTTTTAATTAAGGACGTCGCAAAGACATCACAAATGTTTTCCTCACAACTACGTCACAGAATTGCGACGTACGACCGCCGTCGCAATATTTGCGACGTATCTGCAACAAATATAATTTACGACACACGATTTGCGACGAATAAGGCGGTGTCGCAATGGTGTTGCAAATCACCCATTTGCGACGCTATTGCAATGCCTTCTGCCATTGCAAATCGCTAGTTTTCTTGTAGTGATTCATCTGTGTGTCCTCAACCTGAGTCACGTTCACTTTTAAGCTGCAAAGTGTTTTTTTGTCATTCTTGATTCTACTCATGATGAAATAAGGATGACTTTTCAAAGCAATCTTTGAAGTCAACCTTTGCACATGTAATCACCATAAACCCAAGTTAGAATGGTGATTTAGTTTCTAGTTTTTAGTTTCTAATTTTTGGTTTTTGTTAATAGATTTTAAGTTTTGATTTGGAGGAATTTCCAAATTAGTTTCTTGTTTTTGTTTTTGGAAAAACCACTTTTTAACCAATCTCAAAAAATAGTTTTGAAGGTGCTTTAACTTATTCAACACAAAAACTAGAAACCAATTTTTTGTAATTTTTGCCTTCTTTTACGAGAGTTTTGTTTTTAACAAAAATAAGATCCTTTCTCTATTACTCTGACTAAAAAAAAAAATTTAATTGACTAGAATAAAGATTTATGATATGTGTGCAATAAATGCATAGCCTAAACAAAATTTACATTAGTTACCATTACCAATATATTTAAGAATAACATATTGTTAACATTCTATATAAAGAAAATTCGTGTTAAATCAATATTTAAAAATATATATAATATTTGAAACAATAATATATTGATAAAACTTTGACCGAACCAAATCAAAGCTTAAGGGATCATGTATGGTAAAGATTAACGCATTTTAATATAATTAGATATTTATTTTGGTTCGTGGTAGGAGATTTTAATGAATTATCCAGTAATCATGAGAAGCAAGGAGGAGTATTACGACATGCTAATTCGTTTATATCCTTCAACCAAATGATCTAGGATTGTAGATTAATTGACTTTTCGATCATAGAAAATTCATGGCCGTGGAGAGGGTTCAAGAACAATAATATTGTTTACTGTAAACTAGATAAATCTTTTGGGAATGAAGAATGACATAATTTACTTCTAAACTCCAAGGTAGAATATCTAGATATGATATATTCTTATCATAAACCAACTGTTGGGAGATTTAGTGATTAATTTATTCATAGAAAACGTTAATTCATCTTTGATTGAAGATGGATGGGTAGAGACGATATTAAAGATTAGATCGAGAAAGATTGAAAAGGTCTATCATGTTAAAATAGATTATATTTTGCTTGTAAAATTAAGAATTGTAGGAGACATATCTCAGACTGGAGAATTGTAGTAGTTAAACTTTGTAAACTTTCTTATTTTTTGAGGTTTCTAATGATTATTTGAGATGAAAAAAAAGAAAGAAAAGAACATTGACTATAATAAAAATATTGTTTGAATATAAAATTTGATATTCTATTATGTAATTAGCATGTTAAAATTCTATATAAAGAGTTAAGTTTATGGTTTTAAGCACACATAAAAATTAATCTAGTACTTTCAACATCTTTGAAAATCTTACGGTTCTATTTGTTTAATGAAAAACCATCCACTTCTTCCATATAATTATTTTGAAAAAAATATTGATCTTAGGCCGTGTTCTTCCGAAGGTCGCTGAGACAGCGACGAGTATAAAAAAAATTATCTTTGTTAAAGACAAAAATAATTAAAACAATCGCTAAAAGAAGTCACCGGTATTACGCATTGTGTTTCTTTTAATCGCTATAAAACTTAGCGATCTCTTTTATGGTTCAGCGATCACCGTGATAACCAGTAATTACTCACAATCATCTCCGTTTCCATTGTCGTTAAACTCACTTTTGTTCTATTATAGTCGCTGTCGCAGCGATCGTCGTAAGAACAAGGCTTTACAATATAGTTAATTTTTTGTAGGAGTATGGACGACAATAGTCAAACAGCAAACATGTATTTATTTACTTAATATTTTTTCAGTGATGTATATGTTGCCTTAATATAAAAAATTTAGTTGACTAATTATATATGTAATTATTGATTAAAGTCAAAGATACAATCGACCAATAGTATGATTCACTCTCTATTAGAGGTATATGAGAGTGAGATGAAATTTAAAAATTGGTGTATTGGCCCTTTAAATAAAGAGAGCAAAATCAGGATCGTAAAAGGATTTCGAAATGCAACGGGTCAAAATCTTGAATGGATTCTGCTTAAAAATAAATTTTATACCCTCAAAATTCTTTATGATATTTACCGATTGATCGGAAAGACTGGAGTTGCAATTAATCCAACTACACAAGCTATAGAAATGGATCACGCATGGTGGAAAAATGTATTGAGTTAATTAATAAAAATTATATCACATTGTGTGTTAATTAATAAAATTTATATCACATTGTTTGTTAATTAATAAAATATAACTAACCACTATTTACAAATTTTTGACATAGGAAATACCAAAGGCTTCAAAGCTCCGTGCAAACCCTCTTGTTGACCTCCAAATAAGAGATCAACTTTTTGGCAACAAACACATTATTACTAATGTTTAACAACGCTACAACATAACTAGGATGTATCCATCAATGTATATTCAATTATGTAAAAAGCTGCATGAAAATTATAATTTAAAGAAGACCGATAATGTGAGCATCCAAGAAAGCATTGCAATTTTTTTACCATATGTGCTCAAAATAAAACTCATACGTATGTCAGGAAAATATTTGGTCATTCATAGGAAACCATAGGAAAAAAGTTTCACGAGGTGTTGGCTGCACTTGAATATATGGCAGTTGAGTTGCTTAGACTTCGTCCCCAAGAACTCATACAACTTCATCCAAAGTTAGAATCTGACAAAAAGTATTCACCTCACTTTAGAGGTTTTATTGGTGCAATAGATGAGACATACAAAACTCAAAAAAATATTGAAACAGAAAAGACGACACTAGTATGAATATTTTAGCAATATGAAATGTGAACATATTGTTTATATATGCATATATTGGTATTTCGGGATCAACTCATTATGTAAAAGTTCTAGTATGCTGGCGATGGAAAGGAATAATCAGTTTCCAACTCCATCAACTGGAAAATATTATTTGAGAGATTCTAGTTATGCTATTCAGTCTGAATTTCTTATTCCGTATTGAGGGGGAAAATATCATCATAGTGAATATAATGGAACTAGACCACCTAGTACTCACAGAGAATTATTTTATAAACGATACTCTTCTTTGCGATCGGTTATTGAATGAATTTTTGGTGTGTGGAAAGCAAAATAGCGGGTTTTAAAAGAAAAACCAAAATATCTCGTACATATTTAACATAAAGTTATTACATCAACGATGACATTGCATAATTTTATTAAATTATCCAATCTACAAGATGTTGACTTTGATGGAGACCATGTAGGTAGATGTGTTGTTGAACAAGATTTTGTGCCATATGAAGATTTCTAGCAAAATAACACTTCAATGCATATATGGAAGACATTCGAGATGAAATTTCTGTATTGTTATGAGATTTTTGATACTAATAATAGTTTGTGAAACAATGCATATATTTTTCATGAAGTAAAAATTATTAATGAAATAAATTTAAAATAGAATATATTTAAAATATTTATTTTTAAAAATTGCTTTAGAAATCAAATTATATAGGAAAGATTGTTAATACGTGGATTATTGTAGTTGTTAATACGTGGACTGAGTCTTCCTATTGTTTAGGAAACTACTTTCCACCATTCTCACATTCAGTTCCACATTTGTAGAATCGGATATAGTTAGTTTGTTTCATGTACTTATTTCAGTATTTAATCAATGAAAAGCCAAAAATTATAGGCAGTCTATATCTACGAGAAAGTCGTATCGTTTGTTCGAGTGATTTGAGAAACCAATTATACTCATTAAGTTCCAGTTATGCAATTCTGGTAACTCACATAGTGAACAAAAAAATAAAAAAAATGTAAGAGTATGAGAGATTATCTTTGATAGGGTAAAATAAAGTTAAATGTAACCTTTGATAAAAATCATCTCTAACCTTTATGTACAGAAGCAATTCATCATTCATTAATTAAAATGATAAAAATCTAACTGTCTAGATCAATACGATTTTCTGAGACCAGGAGTAATTCCAGAATCAACAAACCGAGGAAACAAAACCTCTTTGTCAATCAAAAACTGAAGATGCGATGTGATCTTCACAAAGGAGACCCATAGAAACGGTGCACAGCAAAAGGCAGACACGAAAACAGACAATGCTCTGACAATGCCATCAGGATAACAAGGAAAAGCCATCACGAGGAGCGTAAGGAAAATGCAAAGCCATGGCGTTAAGACAGGGAGAATTGGAAGCAAGAAGGCGTTGATGGGTATGAAGGAGAGAGCAAAGGAACCGATCAAGTAGACGGACCAACCGATGAGCGGGTGGATTGTGTGTGGGATTATGACGAGTGGTATAATGTAAGCTGAGAGGATCAAGAGAACTGCAACCATCTTGAAACCTGTCTGGATCATGGTTAGATTCTTACCAGAACGTCTGTGACATAACTTAGTCATGCTTGGATGCGTTATACGCGTGACTAGTATGATTCCTAGGTTGACCAATGCTAGGATTATGACCCAAGGCATCTCTGCCGAATAACTGCAATGATCAACAGGAGGATTAGTTCTGACCAAAAGTATATGGATCAATCAAAAGTTGAAACCAAGACTAATCCTAAAAACTGGCAATCTATTATGGTGTACCTTATGGTGTGGCTGCGTTGGTGGTGCCATAAGAGGCCTAAAGGAAGAACAGGCCATGACCACCAGTACCATGGCTTTAACCAAACTGCTCCCGGGAACGTAATCACACTGTTTGGTCCACACGGTACGTTCCATCTGAGTTTGAGGTCTAATAAAGATAGTAACACACACATAGCAAGATTAAGAAAATGTTTTTGAGGTTGTTGAAATGTAAAGAGTAGTAGTAGTCGTAGCTATTTACAGTAATAAGATGCGTCCATTTGATATCCCAAAGGAAGCCTAAAATGTCCGTTAAGCGCAGTGGTATGATTATCGGTGGGTGGACGAAAGAGAGGCTGATTGAGTAAATCAGAGAAGTAGCTAACTAGAAAGCCTTGATCAGCTCCATCAGGGTTATCTCGTTTTACTTCAAGCTCATGAATCATGTCTCTAAAGACCTCCATTGATGGTTGTAAGACGAAGAGGCCAGTGTGGAAGATGCAAGGGTTAATGAAGACAGCACAAAATTGGCCGCATTGAAAGAGCTCGTCTGTGTTCTTAAGGAAGAGATTGTCGACGTCGAGCATAACAACACGGCTATAGTCAGAGAGAGCCCAAGCGTAGAGCTTGTTGAGACTTAGCTTGAATCTATTGTCGAAATTGTCTTGTCTCCTGTATGGATTCTCAAGATTCTTTACTCTCACTATTTTAGCTTCATCTTCTTCTTCCCTACATATACCCCATTACTGAATTATTTAAATAAACAATTTCTTGTATTATGTATGAATAAAGAAAAATAAACAAAATATTATGCATAATAAATTTCCTGAATATGTCATTTTTAAAAAAATTCCAGGAAAGGGAAACCAACTAATAAAAGTTTGAAAAGGTCTGAAACTTTAAGTTACTAGAATAAGGTCTTTGACAGCCCATTTACTCTTTTTAACAATAATATCTTTTATCTTATCTCTGTAAAATTAAAATCAATAAGTAATCCACTAATATTGTTTGCGCACCTAATCTCTTAAGTACACAGTTTTCACTAACAAAAGAATAAGCACCAAATCTTCCACCTAATTCACATGTAAATATTGAATATGAGATTAATCGAAGGGTGATATAAATACCATACAGAAATAACAATTCACTGACAAATATGATTTAAAAAAAATCATATTATGATATTTTTAATTATAGCTGAGATATTCTCTATCGACAAAAACAGAGGAAGAAAAGACAAGAAAACTAGTAACAAGGTCGTGGAAATACGTATGCGACTAACATTTTTTTTAATTACGGGATAATTCAAACGAACCCAAAAAATCTTCCGGATATGAAAGTTCGTCGGACACTTGCATACTATTTTAATTATCTATATTTGAAAGAACCGAGACTTTCGACACCATATTAGTGGGGATCTCGCATCATCTAAACAAGAATAGAGCCATCTAATCTAGATACAGTGCTACAAATTTTGAGCAGAAATCAAACCTGAGCCTCTGCGAGTTTACGTTCTGAGACCTAGGTTGTCATTCATCTACCAGACCACCACCGCATGCTAGGAAAATATTTTTTCATATATATTTCCTTATCTTAGGACTTGAACCTAGGACCTCTAATATGCTAAGCATATATGAAAGCCACTAGACTACAAGCTTTTTGGTGAATTGTTTTTTATTTGGTTTTTTATTTTATTTTACTTTTTAAACTAAAGAGCCATGGTTCCCAATATTTTATTTTTGATATGAGTGGTTCCCAATCATATTCTTGTTAAATTTAAAAAAATTTAAAAGTCTTTTCTATGTTGTTTTCGCACTACTGCTCTTCCATGCACTAAAACAAAGAATATTATTCCAATAAAAAAAAGTAATGAAATTTTTGTACTTCATATAAGGTTGAAAAACTATTATAGAAAATTTATTTTTTGCTTAATTCAAAGGAGAAAAAAAGCACTTTCAACCTTGAATATTTACGAAAAGAAGTATATATTTTTTTCCCTTTTTCTTACAAATTAAAACCGAAGCTTTTCGAGAAAACATAAATAAAAATAAAAGGAAGAAGAAGATCAGACACTTACATGGTGCGAATCCAGTAGAGAGGAACATCAAGGGAGGCGATAACGACAATATCAGCTTCCACGTGGAGGCCTTTGAGCGATCTGATTAAAACACGTGTCGCAACGTAGAACTCGTAGTCTCTTGGTGTTCCCATGTACATCATCGTCGCATAAGCGTTCTTATGTTCTGCCCGCCGCATCTGTAACCCTCTCTCCATCACTGGGGACATCGCGTTTGCGTTTTCCGTTTTAAGCGGCTCAAACTGCTGTTTAGCACCAAACGCAGTCGTTTCCATAATTAAAAGAGACAGAACCCAACATGAGTACACCAGTCTTCTCTTCAAATCCATGCTTGATTCTTCTTTATACACAACCCAAAGAAAACTTCAAAACTTGGGGGTTTTGAAGATTTTTTAATTTTCAGGTTTTGAGGAAAATTAAACACATTTATATGTTGTAGTCACTTATCTTCAGATCACATGATAAGAGAACCTTGAAAGAGAAAGATTTTTGGGAAACTAGGAACACTTAAATGGTATAGTAGTAACTCGTGAGTAGCCAATAGCAAGTTTTTTCTTGAAATTATATTCCTAATTTTCCTGAATTTTAAATTATCTATTTTGAGAAAAAAATGTATTGGAAAGGTTTAACCAATATGGGGGGTTTTGATTATTAGTTGGCTTTTATTATACTCAACAAATTAGTGACTATTTGTTGGTGTACACTGTGCACCCGAATATTAAAATTTTAATGGACGTTGATGGATACACACTGTCCAAAATATTCAAAAAATTTCCTCAATCAGATCTATATTTTTAACTTTGATACTAGAGGAGGTGATGTCCAAGAACAGTATGGCTAAGACTAATGGATCTAAGTGGAAAGTGAACTTGGGCCAAAACGAATTGAAGCCCAAGCAAATGACATCACTTGATTAACCCTGCAAGCAACGATAATCTATTTCTACCTGCGAATGAACACAAAAAACAAAGTAGGGACTACTAAATACTTTTTGATACGCATCACAAATGAGCAGGATGTCTTGAAAACAATATAAGCCATGTGTTGCTGAAGTAAAATAATTTTTATAGGACCGGCCTAACAGTAAAAAGATAAAATATTGAGCTTAAATTTTATTAACAGAAACAAAAATTGGACCTTAAATTTTACTATAAAAAAATTCGGTCCGATACTTATTAAAAGTTTTTTGGACCTATAACTTACAAAAAATATTTTGGGTCCTATGACTTAAATTACTAAAAAAATTGTATATTGTAGAAAAACTGTTAACAAAAATTTGATCCAAAACAAATTAATAATATTTTTAAAAAAGGCTCTCAATTTTTATTGGCCCAATGTCAAATTTCATTTCGCACGTACTTACAATCGACTCTGTAAATGAGATCTGTTAGTTAGCTGATTAGATATCACAATATTAGATACCACTGTTAGCTAACTAGAAGTGTATATAAATCTTCTTTTTACACTTAATGATAAAATATATTTTATTTGCTCTTTCTTTGAATATGGTATCAGAACTTTGTTATGTTAACCATTGATTATAAAGCTTCTATCAATAGTAGTTATGCTTTGTTCACTATTGATCTAAGCTATGTGTTTGTACAAAGTGTTTTTGGTCTCACACGTTATCTGCATGATTATCAGCCTTGTGTTCAAGTCTTAGTTGTCATTTCCTATTGTAAGGATCTTATCATCTGTGTCATGTAATTATCGTTTTTTAATGAATCAATTATAGGTTTACCCTATTACTATTCATTAGGGTTATACCGGGCGTACTATAAATTTGTATAAAACAATTGTAACTAATCCTTGTATTAGTAAGGCCTCTTGTCAAAATTCTCAAAATGATAGTTTTGTCAGCCGTTCCAATGTTTATTATTAAGCCCTCTTGTAGAGAGCAAACATCAGAAATGATTCAAGTCCACCCACCATTCCATCAATCCGTTCATAAAACCAATTCTTAAAGTAAAGAAAAAAATTATACACCACAATATTATACGAAGGGGTTCCCTTAACGTATAAGCAAAACATAAAAGAAGTTATATACACTACTCACACATCAAGTTAATTGGGTACCTTAGAAGTACAATAGTTTTCATGTAGATGGAGCCTTTGTCGAAACTAAGAGTATATGAGCACACTGTGTTCTTGCTTATTTAGTTTGAGTACCGTCATTTTCTCTTAACAGTTGCACATTGTGTTCAGCAACTTACTCAACAATATACTAAAACGTAATTGACCCATTAAAGTTTGTGATGAAATGTTACTTTAAAACTTGGTTTGGATCTTCAATATTTGGCGGATCGCCTTCTATTACATACGGATGTGCGCAAACTTTACATAATTTCATTAGTACGTTAAATATTTAAAATATTTCAGCCAATGCAATAATCCAAACTAATATATAAACAGTTGTTAAATCAAAAGGATAATATACATATATGTATATATAAATCTACATAAGCGCAATGAGATCCTCAAAAATACCACCTCCTCTCATAGCCAAAATTTGATAATTATGTGTTGTAATAGCTTTGTAAAGAACTCTGTTTGCTGGCTTTTCAGATTAATGCTCAAAATGAGCTCCTTATTAGGGGGAAAATGCCATTCACCATGTTTTTCTTTACTCATACAATAACAACAAAATCAAACAAAAGGCAAAAGATTTTTTTTGAGAGATTTCACCTCTTACGTTTAAAAAAATACTTAATATACGATTTTTGGGTATTACATCTGAGCATATGCAAGGCCAACATTCTATGGAGTCTTGAAATCTGCTCCTCTTGACTAATATTACTCAAAGGCTCAACCCATATAACTCAATTTCACTATGAGACTTGCAAATATTAGCGAAAGACCGAACATACATGTGCCATTCCAAAAAATGATTAAAGGGAGTGGAAGTTTCACCGGTTGGTGATAAATATATGAACTACAAATCAATTACTTGGGATCTCTCTATACTGTAATATGCTTGAACAACATGTTGTAGGCAAAGTTGGTCGTTACGGAGATTGACAGATGTTCCAACAATAGAGTTTGTCCTAGTAAGAGAAATCTCTGAGGCGAAGAAAAATGTCTCATAAGAGAATGTTTCACTATAGCCATTAGGTAAAAACATGCAGTAAACAGGGTAGAACTATAACCATGGCTATCAATGGTTGTGAAGGTGGCAGTTCCCCCAGAAAAGAAAACAAATGAAAGTCTATAAACGGTAAAGTTGTTTAAAGATGAAAATGTACTATATATTTAAGACTGAGAGTTTATAAACACATCAAAGGAAAATCAAAAAGATGGAAACTACAAGAGTTTGCAGACGTGGTGAGAAGCTAGTCTTAATTTTCACTAATTACAATTAATACTGCTAATTTATTGAAAGAGGTAGTAGAGATATGATAAAGAAAATAATTACGTATATTAAGAGTTGAGGAGTGGGCATTACTCATTAGAGAATTTTGATGATGTGGCAGCATTCTAAGAATTGAAAAAATGTGATGTGGATTGCTTGAGAGGCCACAAAACATTCTTTTTATTAGTACCATCACTTTTATCTATGAAAAATTCATCTTGCCATCGTCTTCTTCATTTTTTTATTGGTGAATCTTTTTATTTTTTAACTATTGATTTTTCAATTTTAATATTTTCCTTTAGGTTTGGGGTTTAGAGTTTAATTTTGATAAATTCATTTATTATTAATGTATTGAATTTGAAGATCTTGAAGAAGAAGAAAATCAAAAAATAGGAGAAGAAGAAAATGAAATCAAATTAAATTTTAATACTTTCTCTTGACTTTAAGCTTCCTAAGTGGTTTAGGGTTTAGCTTTGATAATTTCATATATTATTAAATGCATTGAATTGAAGATTTTGAAGGATAAAAAATAAAAAAATTAGAGAAGAAAAAGATGATATCAAATTTTTTTTAAATATTTTTCCTTGGGTTTAGGTTCCTAAGAGGTTTAGGGTTTAGTTTTGATAATTTCATATATTATTAAATGCATTGAATTTGAAAATTTTGAAGAAAAAAAAGAAAAAAATTTGAAAAATTGGAAAAGAAAAAAATGAAATCAAAAGAAATTTTAATACTTTCCCTTGAGTTTAGGTTTCATAGGAGATTTAGGGTATTGATAATTTCATATAGTATTAAATGAAAGAAGAAAGAAAAAATAAAAAATTGAAGAAGAAAGAAATGATGGCAATTTCGGCACTTCATGCATAAAATCATAGTTTTTTTTATAAGGGGTGTAGAAAATGTATTAATAAAAGGGAAAACTGTCAATTAAATATTGTTTCTGGAAAATCCGGACAATACCTCTTTTCATACCTTCATACCTTCTCCTTCGACCCCAAATCGATACCTCTTTTCGTACCCCTAAAATCGTTTACCGATAACCCTAAAATCGTTTTTCGATTTCGCGAAATTCACTGAGTTGAAGATGGTGAGAAGAAATCGGAGCCGAGAAAGGAGAGCTCAGATTCTTATCTTGTACCACCATTTAATCTGTTTCCTAACCTTCAAGTTCGACCTCGGCCTTCTTTGCCTAATTCTGGAAAAGAGAAAGAGTTGGAGAAGCGAAATGAAGAAGCCAAGTGTAAATGTGACAAAATAGATGGAGAAGAAGAGAGTAATAGCGATGACGAAATACGTGGAGAAGAAGGGTTTGAAGGTGATGATGAAAGTGATGGAGAGGAAGAGGTGCACGTTGAGGAAGATGGAAATCGGTTGGGTGTGGATGAGGAAGAGTGTGAAGATTTCGCTTCTCAGTTTGCAGAAGCTGGGAAGAAAGATGAAGATAAAGGTGAAAGCGATGGAGGTGATAGTGGAGTCGATATCTGCGATGATGATAAGATTCCAAACCCATTTTCATCAGACAAAGATGAAGATGATGTTAATGATGTTGGTCTGCGGAACGAAACAGAGGAAGAAGGTGTGTATTTACGGTTAGGGAAGACGTTTAATTTGAAGGAGGATATGAAAATTGCGGTATTGAGGTACTCATCAAAGTCTCGTTTTGACATTAAGCTGTACATATCAGAGTTCAATAGAGTAGGTGCTAGATGTTCGGATACATGCTGCCCTTGGAGGATGTACTGCTCTTACGAGAAAAGGTTGAGGAAGATGCAGATTAAAGTATTTGTTGAAGAGGATACATGCGTGAAGACTTGTCGAACTGCAATGTTGAAACAGAAAACTATAGCATGGTTGTTTGAAGAGAGATTGAGGAATAATCCCAAGTTAACACCGTTCCAAATGGTTCAAGAAGTGCAACGTGAGTATGGATTTTATGTCACTGAAGATCAATGTAGCAAAGCAAAGAGCAGCCTTGCAAAACAAAGGAGAGACAGTCATTTTTCACACTTTGACAGAATATGGGACTACCAAGCAGAGATATTGCAATCAAATAGAGACTCCGTTTTCAAAATTGAAACCATTCCCGGTCCTACTATAGAAAGCAAACAAAGGTTTCTTTGTCTGTTTATGTGTTTTAATTCTCAACGGAAAGCGTGGAAAGAAACCTGTAGACCAATTATAGGTTTGGATGGAGCATTTCTCAAATGGGACATTAGAGGTCACCTATTAGCTGCCATAGGAAGGGATGAGGACAATAGAATAATGCCTATAGCATGGGCAGTCGTAGAGATTGAGAATAACAGGGAATGGTTTATTAGGTAATTGGCCGTGAGCTTAGAGCTTAAGGATGAAAGAAATGTCACAGTCATTTCAGACAAACAAAAGGTATTTTTAGTCTTTAAATGTCGCATGTCTTTGTGTTAAATTGCTTATGATTTGTGTATCTTTTTTTCTTATCTCAGGGTTTAGTTAATGATGTCCACAATCTCCTTCCACAAGCTGAGCATTGACAATGTGCAAGACACATTTTGGAAAATTGGAAGAGAGACAACCATGACATGGAGTTACAGCGTCTCTTTTGGAAGATTGCCCGCATCTATACTCAAGGGGAATTTGCACTCAATATGGAAGCTTTGAGAAGGTACAATCCGCATGCTCATTTGTCTCTACAAAACCAACATCCAGATACTTTGGTCAAGGGCATTCTTTAGGACAGGTACCTTCAGCGTTGATGTTTTGAACAACTTGAGTGAATCGTTTAATAGAACCATTAGGCAAGCTAGGAAAAAACCACTGCTTGATATGTTAGAGGACATTAGGAAGCAATCAATGGCTAGGACCAAGAAGCGTTCAAAGCTGGCTGGTAGATTGACGACAAAATTTACTAAGAGAGCGCATGCTGAAATAGATAAAATGACTCAAGGGTCACAAGATTGCACAATTCTGTCTGCTAAGAACAACTTATATGAGGTTGACGTTGCTGGAAATAGTTATAGAGTATACATGAATGCGTTTACTTGTGGCTGTAGGAAGTGGCAGCTGACTGGGATTCCATGTATCCATGGTACAGCTGTAATAGTTAAGTTAAAACTGCAAGTAGAAAGCTTTGTTAGTGGGTATTACTTGGCATGTACTTTGCGTGATACTTACAAGGATAGGATTAAGCCTGTCCAAGGCAGCATGATGTGGCCTAGAGTGAATAGGATGGGAGTTTTGCCACCGCCATTTAGAAGAGGTAATCCAGGTAAGCCTTCTAATCATGCTGAAAGAAAGGTCGGTATGAATCTGCAACATCCTCAACGAGTACCACAACACTAACACGTCGTCGACGAGTGATAACGTGTTCCAATTGTAAGGAAGAAGGACACAATAAGATGTCTTGTCAAAACGAACGGCGAGAGAGTGTGCCAAAGAGGAAACAAGGACGACCAAGAAAGAATCAGGTGCAGATTTTACAGTTTATTGCTTGTTTGTTACAGTTTACATCTCTGTTACAGTTTATTGCTTGTTTATTACATTTACATCTCTGTTTTGTTCACTACTTACTTTTCTCTGTGTTGGTAGGAGCTACAAGACAGCCAAAACACACAAGGGACACAAGGTACACAAGGGACACAAGGACTTCAAATTCTCCCACACGGGTAGCAAAAGATCCGATGTCATGTTCTGTCCAAGAAGAATATTTCCTGGTCCAATTCCATATTTGATGTTTCATTAAACATTTCTTTTCGAATGTTTGTTTTCTATTTCAGTGTTTCATTTGATACTTTACTGTAAAAGACATATCTATTTGTGATACGAGCACTTGTTTGGTTTCTATCAAAATCAGGTCAAACTTTATTTATCTTAAATTCAAATCATAATTTAACAATCTATCAAGTCACAAGATTCATAACACAAGAGAAGTAAAACCACAAACCAAGTTAAAGAGCTGATCATAACACAAAAGAAGTCTCGACATGTTTAACATGATAAGCATGTTAAAGTTCAATAATTTCTAATATATCACATCTCTACATGTTTCATTACATGGCTGAGTGAAACATGATCTTCCCTCCAACTAAAAACCTGACAATGACAACAATAACAACAACTATTAAGCAAATGAACACAATCAGCAGCCATTTGGTCTTCATGTTCAATTCTTTTATGTTAATTTTGCTTAAATCTTGCTCTTTCTTCATATCATCGATCACAGCTTTGAGCACCTCAATTTCAGATTTGTTTGAACCAATTTCATGCTCCATTGCTTCTACCTTTGGCAGAGTTATTCTTATCTCTTCATAAACTATATCCTCCACCCTTTTAAACAAATGGTTCTAACAAAAAACAAAGTAATTGAAACTTAAATTCACATACAATAAAAACTTCAAAATTACATGTCAAAGTCCTCATAAGAATCAAAATCTTACCTCTTTTTGACTTACACAACGGAAGAAATGCCTACCAGGATTGTCTTTGCTCTTTGATGTTAAGATTTTAACATCTAATCCACAATCACACTTTGAGGGAATTAGTGAATTGTGTGAACGAGATGAAGAAATCGAGCTCATTATATGACCTATAGAAGAAACGGAACTTAGAAATTGGAAAATCAAGGAAGAAATGTTACGAAAAGAGGTATCGATTTAACGATTTGAGAGAGTTAGGGTTTTTGATTTGGAAAAAATTGTCTTCATCGTCGGGGAAGAGAAGGATGAAGGAGAAGACCTTTGAAAATGAAACGATGCGTTTCATTAAACGGAGAGCATTAACGGTTTTAAATCGGTATTTATTAATTCTGTTAATCAAATTAACAGAGTGTTTAATTGGCCAAGTCAACTGTAAGTTCGATGTTTTTAAAGAAGTCAACAATAAATTACATGTTTAATCGAAGAAATCCGGATTTCACTGTTTAATCGTCCGGATTTTTCAGAAACAATATTTAATTGAAAGTTTTCCCATTAATAAAACATAATTTTGTCTTGGAAAATGTCTTCTTTCTATAATAATCCCTTTTTAATATATAAAATTTTGACAAAAAAATCATGTAATTTTATTAAGCATAATAAATAAGAATAATGTAATGTTTTAATAAAAAAGTCTTACTTTAGAATGAAGGGATGAGTAGGGTTGGAGGTGCCATGAAGTGCACAGAATATTTATATTTTTAACATACCTCAAAATTTGTTTAAGCTTTTATAAAATTTATATATAGTCATAAAACATATCTATATTTGTTTTCTTTCGTCAACAGATATTTACATTGCGAATACTGATTTTTTTTTTTTTGATAATTAAATACTGATAATTTGATATTTCATTCTCATAGTTAGAAAAATGTGACAATTTCTAAAAATTCTAGGTGGTAAGCAATGGGGAGCACCCATTTAATTTTGTGTAGGATGCAAATATATTATTAGAGAGTTTTATCAAATATATATATATATATATATATATATATATATATATATATATATATATTAGAGAGCAATATTAGTAATATTAAACCGACATCCAAAGGATAATACATTAATATGGAAACAAATACAAAGTGATATTATGCACTCTAAGTGGAAACCACTAGACCATCAACACTTGGTTAAAAATGTAAATTTGTATAATTATTTATCATTTTTGTTCCTAACTCCTAGCTATTCTCATATATGTAAGAATAATATCTATATATATATATATATATATATATATATATATATATATATATATATATTAATAGGTGTTACTATGTATTCTATAAGAAGCAATTTACCCTCACGGCCAGATCAGTAGAATCATCTACCACTTGAACTACCAAACGGGTCGATGGCCATTCTAAACTGCATACTGCCGCTATAGATAATTGAAAGGCCTACATCGAGAAAGACAGTTTCATGCATCAATCTATCGTTAGTTCGTACTATATATTATATGCAGTAGAGAGTAATATATATATATATATATATATATATATATATAGATACCTCTTTCTCATTGTACATTGGTATTTGGACAAGAACCATTGGGTAGTTATCGGGCCCAACCTCGACATCTTCTTGCATGGCCTTCCATTTGTACACTTTCTCGGATTTACGTCTAAATAACTTGACGAATAGTATCACAACATTCATGTAAAAAATCTCTATGAACACTATGATGGATAAAACCAAACACATGACCACTAAACCCTTAAAAAGGGGAAGTAGTACAACGCTCCTCGTTTTTGTCCACAAATATTGGATTTGGAACCATTCGGATTTTGAAGCATTGAGATTGTCTGCTTCAAACCTCTGTTGAGCTGCTGCTGCATCTTCAAGACTCCATCCATTAGTCTGATTCATGAGACATAACTATTAATTATACATAATTTTACATCAATTCATAGAGTAATTTATATATTGGGATCCAAAGAGAATGAATTACCAGAAGCAAAAGGAGGCTAAGAGTGGTATCATATAGGAAGAGGAATGGTTTCAGAAATAGAGACATTGCTGGTCTAAACCTGAAGCTTGACAGAGGAGAGCTTGAAGAGTGTGATAGGCTTAATTTTCTTTATTTCTTGTCACAAATGACCCATATTATTGACATTCTTTTCTAATTTTGTCAATTATTTTTTTAGAACTATAATTGCCTTCTACTTTTTACTGGTTTTCTCTCCTTTCTTAATGTGTTATACACCTAATACTGTTTTGATCTCCATTTTTTTTTTTTTTTTTTTTGTTCTTTTTTTTTTCTTCCACATTCTAGTTTCAGTGGACGAGGGCTTTGTTGCGTTAACATTATCGCAGGTTCTCTAAGCTGGAACCACATAGAGGAAAGCAACAAAATGTCATCTTCTCCTCTCCTCAAAGATTTTGGTAAGAATTTTCCACGTGATTCATTCACTCATTTTTCTTTATAACCCTACATTTTAATTAAATTTGAGAAATTGATTGTCTTTTGTAAATTAGTGATGTATGAGTATGACATTTCGTAAATAATTAAAATTTTACATATGTTTTTTTTTTCGTTTTCTTTTTACTCTATCAATCATATAATTTTTTTTTGGTGAATTCTATCAATCATATAATTAACACTATGATAGTAGTTTTTTAATTGGTTGTCCAGTTAGAAAATAAGAGTGAAGCGCCCTTAAAGAAAACGAAAAATCTATTTCCTACAAAACCTAGCCAAATGGTTGGGTATGATCGGTTACACTCAAAAGATAATATGCAAACAATATGCTTATTATGCTACCAATCAATATTTCGTTTAGAAATGATGGTCGTTTGGAGTTATTTATAACTTTTCAAACAGAGTTATTTTCACTATCATCAAACAGTCGTTTTCAAATAAACTTCATTTTAGCTGCATTTTTTTAAAATATTTAAACATTTTCACCAATCAGGCTTAGTATATCCAAGCATGCGCTTAAGGAAAAAGAGATTATAATATGTAATAGTAATATGATATGTAATAGTGAGGACTAGAGTAAATAACATAGATTATAAACCAGATTTTTGGGATATGGAAACCGAAGAACGTTCAGTATAAATAAAAAATAATATTGTAAATATGTTATAGAAAAATTAAGTTTTCGAAATAATTTTTTTTATTTTAATTATTTGTAATTTATATATATATATATATATATATTATGAATTAATGGTTTTTAAATAATTTTAATTATTTAGTTTTGAAATTCTCTAGTTAATATTAAATTCATTATAATAATTTTAATTTATAATACTATCCATAAAACCGTACCGCTTTTATATTTCACCAATCATTATTTTTTTTGTCTTGCACTTTTATATTTGAGTGAATTTGGTGAATATTCATAGAAAAATAATTAATGTAGAGAATAACAATAGAAATCTCAAAATAAAGAAATTAACAATGGCACGCAAGTGGTCTTTATTCTAGTAGTATGTGGTAATACTACAAGAAAATATGACAATTTTCAACTAAAGATTTTTGACCAATTTTAGATTATTGTCGATTTTTTAACCAAGTGTGATCAAAAATATGTCAAAAAATTATTTTTTGACCAACTTTACATTGTGGTCAAAATTCAATTATTTTCTATTAAAAGCAGGTGCACTTGTACATCCAGGGATCGAGTCCTACTACCTACATTATGTAGAAACTTGGCTAATGGGCATGCCAGTTGTGGCACAGTGTTGACAAAAAAAAACAATGGCCCACATGTATAAAAGACTATATGCTCTCATCAAAATTTGATAAAAGAGAGAGAAGACAGAGCATTAAATGCGGTATTTAATGTTCAGACCTCGTTCGTTACCTGGTAATACATATTATACCATGGTAACACATTTATTATCTACTAACATAAAAAATCTAATAGTCACTACCACATCTCTTACATGGGTAACATATTTATTATATGCTAACGTAAAATATATTACATGGTAATATAGTTATTATCCGGTAACCTATATAGTATCTGGGTAACACATTTATTATCCGCTAACATAAAAATACTCGTTAATACATTTTTTTAGGTAATATATTTATTATCCGCTAACTTATAAATGCATTACCCGTTAATTCATTTATTACATGAGTAATATATTTATTATCCAGTAACTTAAAAGTAATACATGTTAATACATTTACTATTTGCTAAATTATATATATATTACCCGTTAAATAATTTATTATCCGCTAACTTAAATGTTTTATCCGTTAACGCGTATAATACATGAGTAACATAAAACTTATCTGCTAAGTTATATATTACCTGTTAATATATTCACTACAAGAAAATATGACAATTTTTAACCAAATATTTTTGACTAATTTTAGATTATTATCGATTTTTTGACCAGGTGTGATCAATATGTCAAAAGTATTTTTTTTAACCAACTTTACATTTTTATTGTGGTCAAAATTCAATTGTTTTCTAGTAGTGATTAGATGATAAACAATTTATTATCGGTTAACCCAATTGAATCTCTCCCAAAAGTATATCAATCCACTTGAAGACGTTACAAGTTGCAGTAATCGGAAATGACTGAAATCAAGATTGAATTTGAACCACTGATTCTGCTATGAATCATATATATGAATATATCTCTCCATTCATGTTTCTCTAAGCAAACCTAATTGGTGTTAGTGATCATGAAATTTGTTAATTTACATGAGAAAAGTTTCCATTGACTTCTCCATGGATCCAACATCGTACAAAAATTGATTTATCTTGAAATCAATTTCAATAAGACAGAGAAAGAAAAGAAAAAATGAGAAAAATGAAGAAACGTGAAAGAAAAAGAAAAAACAAATCTAAAAGAAGGAAGAGAAAATGAAGTCAGAGAAATTCGTAAGGGTATAATTGTCATTAGTTGGGTGAACAGAGTTTACTATTCATAGACAAATGAATCACTTAATTTCACTAAAATTCTTTGCTATCTACCCAAATTTCTCTTTATATTTTCACCAAATCCATGTCTTTAATTTGGCCACTCGTCAATGATTTAGCCTCCATGTTTTTCGTCAGCTTTTCCTCCTTGTCTCCTTCGTCAAAGCCTACTCGTTTCTTCAAGGAAATTTTTTTCCTCGAAGGAGTATCC
This sequence comes from Lepidium didymum, assembly GCA_963920545.1. Taxonomy (NCBI): domain Eukaryota; kingdom Viridiplantae; phylum Streptophyta; class Magnoliopsida; order Brassicales; family Brassicaceae; genus Lepidium; species Lepidium didymum. The sequence continues at coordinate 9,627,690 of OY986980.1, forward strand.
CTAGGCTTGGTATCATAAATGACGTTTGGGTCAAGGCAAGGACTTTGTGGCTCTCTGAGTAGTTCCTCAACCTTTTTCTGTTTTTGGTTTAATTTTGATCTAGGTTAAGCTTAATTTCTATCTTTTTTTCTTTACTTTTGATTAGTCTCACATCACGACCTTCAACTTCCTTCCGCTGTGGTGGTTTAGTATATCAGGTTAGGTGACTTTGTGGTTTCCTCCTATCAGAATTAAAGATCAGATATCAATAGTGGTATGAACAGTTGGAATAAATTTCTGTCGAGTTTAATTACGTCGTTTCAACATCCATATCAATTTCGCTGGTGTTGGCCTTCTTTTTGGAAGACCAACATTTTGGAGTTTAGTCTGTTCCTAATTTTAGAAGTTTACCAAATAACAAGTGATGACAAAAAGATCATAAGTGTTTATGTTCTCAAGACAATATTTCCTACCGTTTTAGAAGAGACTTGTTTATCCTTTGGTTGTTGCTCTCCTCTTTTGGGATTTAGATCTATATTCTTTTAGATGTCTAGTTTATGAGGAATTCAAAGTTTTTTTCTTGAATTTTATAAGGAAAATGTAAGGACACTTTTTGAACAAAAAGATGTTATTTTCACTACAAAAAAACATGTGTATAGCATCAGTCATATTATATCATTTAAATAAATGATACTATATAGAGTCATTTATTAACAAATGACATATTATATGTGATTTAACATCATTTATAACAAATGACATTATTATTGCATTTTTTACAACCGCACGAGACATCACGTATAATATGATGAAAATAGTTGCATCAATTGCTTAAATTCACACTAATTATTTGAGTCACCACTTTCATAGTCATTTCTATAAGTGATGTAAATAGCGGTTATATCAATTTAAACTGATGCAAATAAAGAAAATAAATGATACTATCCATCTAATTTCTTGTAGTATTTGTTGTAAAATATCATAAAATTAATTAACACAATGACATTTTACTCTGCGAAAATTATAAAATTAACTAATATTATCTGAATCAAAGTTATTTGGATAAACAGATTAAGAAAACAAAATAAGTTATCAGAAGAAGATTATTCATCTAATATATTGATCAAGATACTCCAACAAAAAAGTACCTTTATAGTAGATATGTTTATTAGGACTTAATCAATATCATGGTTAGTTCGTTATTATCACATATGAGTTAAAAAAAAGGTATGTTATGTGTGCATATAACATCACCACATGATAAGAGTGGTAGTAGGCCCATAATTTCTTTAGTCCTCAAAGTATTTACACGTAAAACATTAAACAAATGTTGTTGTGATTGTGACTTCCGGAGGTTAATGCACCTTGTGTCATAGGATAGTAGCTGCACCCAATATTTATATTTTTGTTGTCAAAACCTCATCGATGAGACCACATTTTTAATCCAAAGCTCATTTCTCAAAATAAAAAATTTCTTCCACTTGTAAACGGACAAAATTTGAATTTCGATACTAGTGAATTTGTAAAGAAAGCATTATCGTGGTTGACTCATTATTCAAAATGTTATGCAATAATTTGAATAACTTTTTAGATAATTATTAGAGTAATGGTTCAATATTAAAATCTCGGTTAGTATTGTTGCTTTAATGTTTGGTTATGTTAAACCGATTTTGTTTGTAATTCTTAGTGATCTGATTCTTTCTCTATCTATAAAAAAGAGAAAGTAGATTATCTCTGTAATTTGATCGAAGATTTTCTTCACAATGAATAAGAATTTTCCTTCCGCAAATCTCTTTATCTCTTTCGTTGTTCTTCGATCCCTAATAATAATCTTCAATTACTCTAATTTATTAAACTTGACATGCTTCATTTCATTGTTTAGATTAGCGTCAGTTTGATTTTTCTTGCGTCAATCCGGGCTGCTTGATACTCTAATGGGCTTTATTAGGCCCAGTAATCGGTATGATTTGTCCACGACTCGGTTCTCGTTATTAGTCTAACCATATATAAACACAGAAAATATACGGCTGAGATATTACCATATCAATGATCCAACGGCTGCGAATCATTTCCGTCCAATTATATGTGAGAGGAACATTCTGATACAGAGAAACTTGAACAAATCAGCTTTTGCCTCTGACCACCAGCTTCTGTGTTTGCCATAAAGATCAGATTGGCTAGGGTTCTTTCGTGTAATTTGATTTGTTCGTTCATATATTTTCTGGATCCTAGCCAATTTCTGCTAAGAATTATCTTTTAATTACCCCTTATCTTCATCTGCCTTGACATTATCTTCTCTGGAGGGTTTTTAAAAGAGAGATTTTGGTCCTGGTAAGTTCCGAATTCGTCTTCGTTTTTTCATCGATTGAGCTCTGCGTTTGTGGGTGGCTTGGTGTTTGATCGAAGCGTTAGCATTCGGATTGATCCTTCTTTCCTAGGATTCGCCGTATTCGAGGTCCTTAGACCGTTCGTTGAAAGTGTTTAATTGACGGAGTAAGTAATTGCAGTGATGCTTCGAAAGATATGATCTTCTCTATTTCTGGTTATTACTGGGTTCCGAGATTATACTTAAGATGTTACCTGTAAAAGAGGCGCTTCAGAAACAGGTTAAGATTCTGATTGGATTAGGAAATTTAGGGTTTGGAGGTTATAGAGGGTTCCACGCTAGATTTACTAACCCAAACGGATTCCTAGAACCTGCGAGCTCTGATTTACTTCTGACAAACGAAAGGAGGAATCTTTCTGTTGTTGGTGCTGTTTCTCGAACCTTTTCGGTTCCGTCAGTATCTGGTCCGGCCTTTCAGGTCTGTGGATATCACGTTGATCTTTTGCTTTCGGATCCGAGTGCGAAATCAGTCAAAGTTCCGGGTAAAACAATGGCGAGTTTGGGTTCCAAATCCCTGTTTGTGGATCGCCATTTTGATCATATGGTTTCAAAGCGTTATGGAGATAGTCCTAACCGTGGAAGAATCAGTATGAGACTCAGAGGAAATGATCACCGGGAAAATTCTACAATCTACGGGTATTTTTCTTATAGAGCTGCGAAGAGATGGATCTACTTGAATCCACAAAGTGGCGGATGGGGATTTAGAGGCTTACATAATTCACTTTCTAATCGCTTTTCAGCTGTGAATGCGCCTGATGTCTCGTTTGATAACCCTGCCACTGAGGAACAGGTTAGAGATTCTTCGGATTCTGTAGCAGCTAAGCTATGTGCTAAACCTTTGAAGCTTGTCTCGGGGTCGTGCTATCTACCGCATCCTGATAAAGAGGAGACTGGAGGAGAGGATGCTCACTTTATTTGTGCAGAGGAGCAAGCATTGGGTGTGGCAGATGGTGTGGGGGGTTGGGCAGAGCTCGGTATCGATGCAGGTTACTACTCTCGGGAGCTTATGTCAAACTCAGTGAATGCAATCCAAGACGAGCCCAAAGGATGGATTGATCCAGCCAGAGTATTGGAAAAAGCTCACACTAGCACAAAGTCGTTAGGATCTTCAACGGCTTGCATCATAGCCTTAACCGACCAGGGACTTCACGCGATCAACCTAGGCGACAGTGGGTTCATGGTAGTCCGTGAAGGCCACACAGTTTTCCGTTCCCCTGTTCAACAGCACGACTTCAACTTCACTTATCAGCTTGAGAGTGGAAGTAACGGGGATTTGCCAAGCTCAGGTCAGGTTTTCACGGTTGCTGTTGCTCCTGGAGACGTGATAATAGCTGGAACAGATGGATTATTCGACAACCTGTACAACAACGAGATCACGGCCATAGTGGTTCACGCGGTGAGAGCCGGGATAGATCCTCACGTAACAGCACAGAAGATTGCAGCGTTGGCTCGCCAAAGAGCACAGGACAAAAACAGACAAACTCCATTCTCAACAGCAGCACAAGATGCTGGGTTCAGATATTATGGCGGTAAGCTTGATGACATTACAGTTGTTGTCTCTTATGTGGCGGCTTCTAAAGAAGAAGGGTGACGTTGATGAAGAGACTAATACAGATATGTAATATGTAGTTGAGTTTTAAGGTTTGTGTTTTTGCAGAGACCTCTCTTGTTTTGTTTGGTGGCTTGTGAGCATTCTCCTCTGATAATATTTGATTTTTCTTGTATGTAAATAAAAAAGAAAGTGAATTTGAGATGGCTTAAGAATAAGCTCCCTTTAGTTGTAATTGATTCACGCCCACGGTCTCGCACAATTTACTAACACGCCCACAGGAAAAGCTGGTGGACTGGTGGAGTTTCTCTGCACCACATCACTTGTTTCACTTTTACACTCAATTCTTCTCTCTATTTTTTACAATCTATATATAAATTGGGAAAAATTTCAATTTAACATTGTAAATACTAAAAGTCGTTGATTAAACATTGAGTTTCGGATGTGCTTGATTAAACATTCAATTTAATATTGATTTTTTAAAAAGGGTGATTGGTCTAATTCCACTATAGAACTTTCATATAACTATGAATGTACCTAAACCTTAAGGCGTTTGTTCATTGTATACAAAACTAAAATTAAAACTCTAATTTTATCCGAACTATCACAAATAGTACCAAGAACACCCGAACTTTGTCCATCTTCTTGATTACACACAAAATTAAAGTTAAAAATCTAATTTCACCCGAACTAACGTACATAGCATCAAAAACACTCAAATAATTAAAATAGTTTTTCGTTAAAATAGTCATTTTCGGGATTTCGGTTCTATTGATATAAGACTAATTCAAGTATTTTTAATTTTTGGATCTCAATTAATAATTTAGGAAATCCCATATAGATTATGATCGGGTTCAGTTAGGATATAGATCGGATTCGAATTTAGTATTTCTATTTATTTTCATAAAAAATTTAAAATTCAAAATCGGGTAGAATTAGACTTGATTTTAGCTTTCGAATTTAGAGAAATTTTTGATTTGAAATTAACAGAATATTTAATTGGTCGAGTCAACACAAAGTTTGGTGTTTTTAAAAAAGTCAACATTAAATTGAATGTTTAATCAACCACATCCGGAATTCAATATTTAATCAATAACTTTTGGTAAATACAATGTCAAATCAACAATTATTCCTCGGTCAAAATAGCTTTAATGTTTTCGTTGATCAAATTCCCACTTACTTTTTTCACTATGATATATGTTTAGCTAGTAACATTCCAACCAAGTGCATGACATTTGAGCATAATGAACCAACATTAATATCAAAGTATCAATGAAGGAGGATGTACTTGTACAACACAAATTTCTACTAAAGGCCTCCTCGTCGACCAAAATTTCTACTCTCAAGCCATTTGGTAGTGACTTGAACACGATTGGAGACCTATTAAGATATGACCTAGAGTATGTGTAATGATGAGCTCGTTGTTTGACGATAGATCTAAGGAAGCTTGTATTCTTATTGATGATGGACCTTCTACTCCCACGGTAAGTGGCTTCCCTAATAACTTCACTCCTTGCTTCCAATATCTTTCATCTGTACGCAGAGAGAGTCATGGAAACAATTGCCTTAACTGATGAGGTCTGGAATAAAACAAAACAGCTATATATACGCCTATAGATCATGCAATCCCTGAAACCAACTAATATGTTGGTAAAGCCAATTCTTTGCTAAAACCGTTAAAAGAACAATCCATCAAACTGTCTATCGTTGTCTTATTTAATTCCAAGTCACTGGACCAGCAGCTATCACTATTCAATCCCTTTAAAGCCAAGATAATGATAGTAATGAGGGTTACAAGTCTCATACCCGGTCTTGTTGAGATCACTATTGAGTTTTCTTCATCCATCACCCAATCCATCCACAATGCAATGCCATGGCATACACCAGGTTTTATAAACTCAATCTATTAGTAGAAAAATCATTTCTTAGAATCTTCCCTTCGATTTATTTGTAGCTCTATGCCTCTGCACACTGCATGTATGTAGAAATCCAACAAACATACCTGAACTTCCCCGGAACATGGACCTGTGATGGGCTTCGAGAAGTCGAACTCCATGACTGTGAATTCCTTGCTAAGTTTCTAAAAATATTCCAAAAAACGGAGCACTCTTCACATTTCCATACGTTATTCAGTACAAAGATCTGGAATTTCTGTTTACCTTTGTCTCTCCACATTGCCAGATAAAGAAGGGCAAACAAGGACTGTCTTTACCAGAAGGTAGATCACCACAACCCCCTAAGGTTGTATTCACAAGTGCATGGTCAAACCCTTCTACACTCCCAAGGCAACAACGGCTCTTCCAGAGATCCTTCACGGTAACACATTTCATATATATATATATAAAAGCAAACACATCTCGATTTCAGAATTGCTAAGAAACGATACAGTACTTACAGGAAGATACATTGCACAACCTCGCAAAATTCCTTTATACGGCATTACCACTGCATCTTCTGACAGGACAGAATCAAGTAGAGTTCTGTCCTTCCTTCAGGCATACCAGAAAGAGAATCATGCTATCGTTAACAAACTAGCATTTTCAACAAAGCTAAGTTACCAATCCAATAGAAATATATACCAGAATCTGAGATTCTGCCATGGAAGCCCACTTTCAAGTCCGTAGTAATATGGCTCTCCAATCAGCCGATCAATCTGTTGAGAAATCAGATGACAATTACAGGACATTGAATGACTAAGCATAAGGATTCACTGAGGGGGCATAACTTTACAACAGTCCAGCAACAAGCCATAACTTTTTATACGAATTTTGAATCTGATGTCGTGAAATTTACCTTGTTTGGATACTCTTCCGTCAATTTTGCCTTCCCTTCTCTGAAATACTCGAAACGCTCTTTTGGAAAACCATTTATATCAGTTGTGGCTTCCAGGTATCTGGCAGCATTTTCTTGCAGCCCAGGTAACAATGATATTACCCGTGATTTGTTTGAGGTATGTAGAGCCATAAGTGGTATGAGAAGACTATCATCAATCACGAGACATTGTGGATGAGGTTTTCCCTGTAACTGGAAATAAGTGAAGAACCATTAAAGTGTAGACCGGAATGTAGGAGCAAGTAAAGTAAACACAAGAATAAGTTTGTAACAATGGATGGACTAATGTTCCTTCTTGGCATCAACAAGCCAAAACATTACCACAATCTTATGCGATTATCAAAGGGATATCTGTAAATGTAAGACAGACATAGAAGTTTAAAACTCACAGCTTTTCTTGTGGCCTCAACATTGGATTGCCTATATATTTTATCACCATATATTGCCACTCTTTCGGGTTGTAATGTGAGGTCTAGATCACCAGTTCTTAAAGGAAAGTTATATATCTCATGTGTCAAGCTTTGAGTCTTCTTCAGATTGTACAAGATGCTAGTAGGAGTATGAGCAGCATGCAAATGAACTTTTTCTCCTTTAGATATGGACACATCTGCTCCGGGAGTAAACCAAACACACTGTTGTCTAAGCAATTTGTTTGGAAACAACACGTTGTTTAACTAACCCGCCGGTACCCGCGAAACCTGCGGGCTTAGCACACTTAGCCCAAATCAATATGGACCCCCCCCCCCCCCCCGGCTAGGCCCGCAAAAAAAGTATTCCTCAATCCTTAAACTTGTACCCGCCCCGCGCGGGTTTAAAATCGCGGGCCCGCGGGTTTTCGGACCACTTCTCACCCCTAGGTGGAACGCATGAATATGCATCACCACAAAAGGGAAGTGCTCGCTATAAAGTATTAACTACCAGTATTGGTGAAAATATATCTAATCCAAACACCCAAAAAGGAAAAGAAGAAAGATAATAGAGGGCACATACCATGAAATTATAGCATGAATACTACCCGTGTTTACTGCTTCAATGTGTACTTCAAGCTCTCCATTACTTTCTGGCCGTTTCCAAAAGTCAAACTCAAATATTTTGACGGGCTCTGACAACTGGATGAGTATATTGAATTTGAGTATATAAACTTAAACTCATTGCAACTTTAGGGGAAAATTTGGGATATCAGTACCAGTTTGATCTCCTTCTCAATAGCATTGACATGCATGCCATATTGTTGTGATTTGATACCAAATAGACTCTCTAAGCCAGGAGGAAGTAGACAAACACCATCGGACACTTTAGCCTCGTTATTTCGTAGATCGTGCATGTTACATAAGAATGTGCTTTCAACAAGCTTGAAAACATTGTAAAGAAAACGAAAAGGGAAAATGTGTGAGGAAGGAATTCAAATAGGTCTCAAGATAAACAAAAAAAACAAACCACAAATTCAACAAAAAATTCAAGAACAATAACTCATGATAGATCACGCAACGAACCTGGCAATAAGTAGTAGCTCGGTAAGGCACAGTTTTGGGATTGTTAACAAGTAACATGTCATGAGCATGTTGTAAACTTGGAATTAGACCTTCACCAAGTAACTCAGAGTCCAATATTTCGCTCACCTAATAAAGAACATCAATGAAGGTACAGGCAGTAAAATGCTAATTTCCTCTCAAGTTCGGTACAAGTACAGACCACTGTAATCTTTACTCACAAGAACGTCAGCACGTGAAGCCATGTCTGAGCCAAGTTTCAGTTCATCAGATCGTTTGTTGATAAGGTTAACCTTCTTCGTCATCCCGTTCTTATGCAAAACCTTCCTCATAAGCTTCACCATTGGGAGATAAGACTCACACGCCGTCACCCTTCCTTTTAAATCACCGAAATCTTCTTCTCCCATTGCTCTCGCAGCCATCATCGACAGTAATCCAGTTCCAGCACTAGAACAAACATACACAAATTGCACAATCTCCGTGTCAAAATCTAAGTGATAAAACCGATAGTTTGAATCAAAGTGAGCTATGGAAATGAGAAGAACCCAATGTCAAGGACGTGGCAAGGTTCAGTAACGGTTTTCTCGATAGCGAGACGATAAGCTCTATTGCGGCGAGAGTCATTGAGCATATCCAGATATGATGTCGTAGCGAGGAGACCGTCAGTGGAAGTTCCGAGTTGGTCATTGTCTTCGATGACAATCCATTCGGAATTGCCGGTGAGAGGATCTTGTCTGAGCTGGAAGGCGCGTTGACTTGCCTGAGAACTCATGGTTCGAGGAGCGACAGACCTAACACGAGTCACTGAGCGACCACGAAAGGAGAGAGAGGGAACTAAGGTTTTGGGAAGAACTGAAGACAGAGGCGACATCAACGGAAGAGCTAAGGTTTTTCAGTCGTCGTGAGTCGTGAGAAGACATTTTTCCGTCCTTTATTTATGTTTTATTGTTTATTAGGCCCCTGGGATACTCTTTTTATTGACATGTCCACCATAGTTTTGAAATGTTGGCACAAGTACCCAATTTTTAAGCTTGTAGGAGATTTAAAGGTCATGTCCATGTATAGTTTATGGCTTTACGCATTTCAAAAATTGATCAAATATCTACTTAATTTTGATATACTTTTTTAAAGTCACACTTATTGGGACAAAAATATCCTTATCAGCTTAACTTTTTTTATTCTACCCAATCAATCACCCCATAAATCGGAACTTGCAAGAATATAGGGGTTAAATAAAGAATACAAAATATTTCTGGGGTCAAAATGGAAGTATTCGCTCCAACTATCAGTTGGGAAAATTTTGCCCGGACAATTTTTCCATCCACCAAGTTTTGAAATCGAAATCCAGTTTTCGGATTTGTGCTGCGATTTGAACATCAGAGCGTAAGAATTAGTGAGAAGAAAATGGCGGGAGCGAATCAAGCATGTATTTTCTGTCAGATCGTGCGAAATCCCACCTCCACGACTCGTCTGCTTCATACCGTACGTTTTTCTTTCTTTATCGTGCCTCAACTCTTTGTTGTTCGGGTCTCGAGAAAATAATCAAGTTCAAAACTTGATTTAAGGGTTTTGATTTTCTCAGGATGAGAAGGTCATCGCGTTTCAAGACATCAAGCCCGCCGCTCTGAGGTTTGTGTCTGTTCACTCGCTTTGATTTGATCGATTATTACATTCTCTTAGAAATTCATTGTTTAGCGATGGATTCGTGATTCGTTTGTGGGATAGAATGTCGATATTTGTTCATGGTAGCAGCCAGCTAATATTGACATTAACCTCTAATCGTGTTTATGAAGATGACCATATGAAAAAGGAACAAAATTTCGAAGCAAATATGATGTTTTTAGCATATCCGTTTGATTTTCACCCTGCTTTAGAAGATGAACTTTAATCCTTGGACAAAATGTTGCTTAGTTTATTTTGAATCGGGTTTGTTACCTATTTACTTAGCCTTTTCTACTGTAATGACTTTGCATCTCCTTGCTAAACTAGCTTCCATTTATTGTTATAAACAATACGCTGATGTTAGGCACTATCTGGTAATTCCAAAAGAGCACATTCCAACTGTGAAAGATCTCCAGAGAAGAGATGAAGACTACTCACTAGGTTGGTCACCAAAATATATGTATACATTGTTTTCTGTTATCCCTATCTAAATTGTTCCGTTATGAATGTTTACTTTACATGTTGAGCAGTAAGTCACATGCTAAGTGTGGGACAAGCATTATTGCAGAAAGATGAACCTCAAGCCATACATAGGTGAGGCTTCTTGGGTTGGAATTTTAAAACATTGTAAATGATGGTCGGAAAAAAAAATTCTTTAGTAACTGCTTGATGTTTTTCATTTTGTGGTAACTTATGTAGCATCAACCTTATCTGTACTTCCTCACAGATATGGTTTTCACCAGCCACCTTTTAACAGTGTTGATCATCTCCATCTCCACTGCTTTGCATTGCCTTTTGTGCCCAGGTACAAATATTCTTCAAAGAAGTTTCCCTTAATCGGGAAATTCTTTTCATCCCTCTTACTTTCCCATGGCTTTAAACTGCAAATAAGCGTTCTTATCAAACATTCTCATCAAAACAGATGGAAAGCCATCAAGTACAAGTCTTTAGGACCTTTAGGTGGATTTATTGAAGCAGAGACACTGCTGGAAAAGATAAGGCCTCACCGTACTCTTCCTTCAAAGGTGTAACTGAACGACATACATAACTGCATTGCAGTGCTGATCTCTTTGCTAAAATTGTGCAATACCTCCTATTATTTTCTCGCTTGCGAATTTGTTATGAAATGCCATACAATATTGAGGATTCTGTATATGATAGAAAGATGTGTCAAGTAATTTCATGTAATATCTGCCGCTGACCAATTGTTGTAAGCATTAACGCCAGTCCCATTATTTCCGTACTTTATGGGTATGAGATGTATACATGAAGGATTTTGATATAATCTCTGGAGTAACTGCCATAAGATGTGGACTTAATCAGAGACAAAGATCCCTTACGTTCAAACAGGATCTCTGATATATTTGAGTCTTCTTGTGTTGTTTTGATGCTTGTGACATCTCTAAGGGTGTATTGAAACCAAAATTTGTGATTTTGGGGTTTTTTTTAAATCACATGTTATTCAATTGATGATTTCTAAATCCCTTCTAAAATCCGGTGTTATTCAATTTAAATTTTTTATAAAATTACTTAAAATAATACACAATCTCTTATTATTGAATCAATACTTAATCGAAATCATATGAAATCTCTTGTTATTCAAAACTTAAGAATTCTTATTTATAAAAACTCTTCAATCTGATTTTAGGAGATTTTGAATAGCTTTTTAGTTGAAAAAATAAAATCTCAAATACTCATCTATTTAGGTGGGATTTTAATCATTTTGCTTGTTTTCCGTTTTAGGAGATCCTTAGGTATCAATAGCCTGGATAAGATGTTGCTGTAATAACAAAAATCCTGAACTTTATCTAAGAAATAGATGCCACTGACACCAAAACCTTCTCTGTTCACATGCAACTTGTGTAGTTAGATAGAAGTACAGCTTGTAATTGCAGTCTTGCAGACTTGCAGTGCATTTAGCTTCTTTGATTGATGACTTGCCTACGAGACTTGTTTCTGAGATAAGTTATTCAGAGATCAAGTGAAAGATAAAGATTTGTTATAAAATTCTGTCGACGTTAAGTAGGAACCACTAGAACTCAATAATATGAGCTAACAAAACAACAAAGCTTCTTAATGGTGTCAAAGAAGCTTTCGCAATAATTGAAATTCTTGATTTGTCCATTGTCTTGAAGCATTTAGGCCCACAAATTATGAGCTTTTTTGGATGAATTTACTTGTAATCCTCAACCACCCCTGTCAAATACCAAATTCTTTGTTTGGTTCTTGCTCTGTTTTTTAGTTAATAAATGATGCATACGACTGTTTTTTAGTAAATGCTGCTTCCAGTAATCTTATGTACCGACTAGCTTTTTGATGATATCAAACCATTTTGTTTATGGTTGTGACACAAGAAAGCTAAAGGTGGCACTTGTGAATTGTGAGGATTACAACATAATGGCGAAGAAAACAACCATATAAGGCTTTTCTCTACTTGGAATGTCGACCAAGGTGAATTGATTATTGCAGAAAACACCAAAAACTGCAATAACGTCACTCTCAAGTCTCTAACAATCAGGTTTTGCCTTTGCTTCATTGGTTCATTCTTCTCGTTTCTTGTTTTTTCGAGTATACAGCTCATTTTATTTTCTTACATAATTTTCCGATATCGCCTCTCTGTTAACAGCTGTATCCATAAAAAAAATTGATTTAAAGAAAAAAGAAAAAGAATCCATCATGCTATTAAGTGATGGCGAATCCATTGACACGGTTCCGTTTCGTTTTTCAATGTTTTTCATTACTTTTTGTAATAGAATAAGACAAGTATATTTATTCTAGGTCAACATACAAGTTATTTTGTAGCGAAACTTATCCTATAAATTACTTTCTGTATTTTAAAATTAGATAAAGAAAAAGTATCGGCTTGTACTGGAGGAGGTTGGTGAATTGTATATCTGTGTTCTTCTTCTCAAGTAGACTGTTTGTCCTCTAGCGATTCTATACTCTACCTTATTTAGCTTCAATAATGCCACTATCATTTATATTAATGTTTCTTTTTCATTGTTTAATTATCCTAATCTATTAAGTGATGATTAGTTTAGATTATGTATGAAATCATAAGTTCGGCTGCATAATATACTTCAAAATCTTTGTTATAACCGGTTAGGTAGTCGGCTAATTGGTCAGGTGTTTGCTTTAAATGTTTAGTTTACACTTTATTGTTATACTAATTTAAAAATTGTAAGTTACACTAAAACAAAAGAAAAAAGGTCGGGTGACAATACCGAAGGAGAATTTAAGGTGTGTGCGGAGGAGAATAAGGTACACGTACCTGGCCTTGTCTATGTGGCCTGTACACTATTGATAAGTATTCTGCAAATTATGGCAGGGTGGATGATTGGGTACGTTATATGTAGCCAATTAAATTAGTTAAAATTGAATTTAAATTGGAAGCTAAATAAGAGAAGAAGAAAACAAACGTAGATATGATAAATGTATGGTTGCATGCAAACTCCCCCATTCCCATCAATGGTTGAATTATATGTAGATGACATCCTCCAATCATCAATAAGAGTTAACTAAGACAATCACTTCAGTTCCTGTCTAAATCTATTTCTTTATATGAGGACCAAGTTTTGACTTTGCATGCCACTGTTTTCATTACAAAATTAATTATTTTAAATATATATTTATAACAAGTAGTTAATATGATTTTTAATCTTCATTATTGGTATGTAAATTTGTCCTATAAAAACACTCGGCCTCCTCTGCTTCAAAATTCAAAACCAGTTTCTTTGGAGCCACTGTTTTATTATTCGCCATGAAAACTTGTTTGATCTTCTTCTTCACCACAACAATTCTCCAATACTGTTTCTCTGTTTCATCTTCATCATCATCACCTCTTCTTCTCCCTCTCTCCCACTCTCTCTCAACCTCAAAACACTCTTCTTCTCCTCTCCATCTCCTCAAATCCTCCTCATCTCGTTCCTCCGCTCGTTTCCGCCGCCACCACAAACACCAAAAGCAACAACAACAACTTTCCCTCCCTCTCTCTTCCAGCAGTGATTATCTCCTTTCCCTCTCCGTTGGCTCCTCCTCCTCCGCCGTTTCTCTATACTTAGACACCGGAAGTGACCTCGTCTGGTTTCCTTGCCGTCCTTTCACTTGCATCTTATGCGAATCTAAACCTCATCCTCCTTCTCCTCCTTCCTCTCTCTCCTCCTCTGTCTCCACCGTATCCTGCTCCTCCCCTTCTTGTTCCGCCGCTCACTCCTCTCTTCGCTCCTCCGACCTCTGTGCTATAGCCAATTGTCCTCTTGATTACATCGAAACTGGTGATTGTAACACTTCTTCTTATCCTTGTCCGCCTTTCTACTACGCCTATGGTGATGGCTCTCTCGTCGCGCGACTCTTCTCTGACTCACTCACTCTCCCTTCCGTCTCCGTCGCTAATTTCACCTTCGGTTGCGCTCACACAACTCTCGCCGAACCTATCGGCGTCGCTGGATTTGGCCGTGGACGTCTCTCTGTTCCTGCTCAGCTCGCTGTTCACTCTCCTCATCTCGGTAATAGCTTCTCTTATTGCCTCATCTCTCACTCGTTTCACTCGGACCGAGTCCGTCGTCCAAGTCCGCTAATCCTCGGCCGATTCGCCGATAGAAAAGAGAAACGTATCGGAACCGATGACGATGACGATGATGAGAAGAAGAAGAAGATCGAATTCGTCTTCACCGAGATGCTTGAAAACCCCAAACATCCATACTTCTACTCTGTTTCACTCCAAGGAATCTCAATCGGAAAACGGAATATTCCTGCTCCGGCGATGCTCAGAAGAATTGATCGAAACGGCGGCGGCGGAGTTGTTGTTGACTCTGGAACTACGTTCACGATGCTTCCGGCGAAATTCTATAACTCAGTGGTGGAGGAATTCGATAGTCGGGTCGGACGGGTCCACGAGCGGGCTGAACAAGTCGAATCGGGTACGGGTATGAGTCCATGCTACTATTTTAATCACACGGTTAGAGTTCCAGTTCTGGTTTTACATTTTGCCGGGAACGGATCCAGTGTTACCCTCCCGAAGAAAAATTACTTTTACGAATTTATTGACGGTGGAGATGGTAAAGGAGAGAAAAGGAAAGTGGGATGCTTAATGATGATGAACGGTGGAGATGAGTCAGAGCTTAAAGGTGGGACTGGGGCAATCCTAGGGAATTACCAACAACAAGGCTTCGAAGTGGTCTATGATTTGTTGAACAGAAGGGTTGGGTTCGCTAAGAGGAAATGCGCATCTTTATGGGACACACTGAAATAGAGCTAACATGCGCCAAAGCCGGTCTCAGCATCCTCTCCGGTTCGATTGTTCAATTGGATGCGTTCATCTGATGGGTCGGTCAAACCGTACAGTAATTATGTTTGTCGTTGAGTACTTAAAATAGATGTAGCTGTAATAAGTTGAGGAAACCATCCTCTAAGCGTAAATACAAGGGAATATGTATGTGTTTGAACCTTCCTCTAAACATTCAAATACAAAATACTATTTATGAATTGTCACAACCCGAACAATTAGATATTCAACCCGATCAGAAATTTTGTTTAAAAGATGTTTATAATAAAGCAAGATTAGAAGTTAATTGATATGAATTGATGTATCATGAGGCTTGACGATTGACACTTAAGAAAGAAAACGTAACGAGTGGCTTCAATTATTGGACGTAGTCCTCTATTTAGCTAGAGATGTAGAAGCTTTAACAATCACTTATGACTTGACAAAGACTATTGTTAGTACACGTGGCAAAGATTACGACCAACAAGACAGCAAACGACCTTTTAATCATAATTTTCCACAAAATATATTGGTAATATCCACTTTTGAGGATATCCGTAATTTTATTGGAGTAAAATCGGATTATCGATCTATTTCTCCATGTTATGTTTCATATAGCATCAATAACATACAAAATCGAGTCATAGTTTCAATTGTACAAAATTGGTTGCAAAGTTTATAATTCCACCTAACGAATAAATTAAAGTTTTATACACCCAATCAAAAGTTATATACGTAATTGCATATAATATCGGTTTACTGTAGACCAAATTAGTGATAAACCCAAAATATTTTAACCAAATTGTAGATCGAGATCCGATAACAGTAAACCATGACCCGATTAGACTAAACCAAAACACAAAAATCTCAGTCCTTTATCACAAAAGAGAAATCCCCAATTTCTAAACACTCGTAACCCTAACTCTCTCTTTTCTCTTTAGAAATTGACGAAGAAGAATCGTGAGCAGAGAGAGTTCTGATGTCCATCATTCCTCACAGACCACCGCTAGTGCCCTTAGAAGAAGACTCTGATGACAAAGAGAATCTTGAGTAGAGAGAGTTCGAAGTCAAAGTCGAGGCTTTTGGCTTCAAAGACGAACCACCTGTTCGACATAACGTCTTCCCAGATTCTGATAACGAAGAAGAAGAATTTCAGAGAACTCGAAGAAGAGAAAAGGACATGGGAAAAAGGGATGATGGTAATATGTACAAAGGTCATGTTTTCTTCAATCGGGCCTCTTTCAAACAAGATGTTCTGAATCATGCCTTGAAGAGTAGTCGGAACATAAAACAGATCAGGTATGACAAAAGGAAACTAGGGTTTAACTGTGTATGTGGTAATTGCAACTAGCCAGTCTATCGCTCAACAAAACCAGGTTTTGATAGGTGAAAGATTAAGATATTTCATGGTGAGCATGTTTGTGAACCAAATGGTGAATGTGAGATGTTGAAAGTCCCTTTAATTGCTAGGTTGTTTGTCAATAAGATTAGGGAGGAGCCTGAGTACTATATGCCCATGAAAATGGAACAACTAGTTATAGAAAACTGGGGGATTAAAGTGTCTAAGCCTCAGTGTTAGTCTGTCAGGAACAAGGCTGTGAAATGGATTGAAAAATAGTATGTTGAGCAGTTCCAAATACTTTGGGATTTTAGAGCTGAAATTTTACACTCAAATCCGAACTCAACTGTTGAGATTGAGACTTTGACAAATTTAGATGGGGTAGACGAATTCAATAGGTTTTACTTATGCTTTGATATCCTTAAGAGATCATGGAAAACATATTGTCGGCCTCCATAGGTTTAGATGGGTGTTTTATGAAGGCTAAGATGAATGGTCAGTTATTAGTTGCACTAGGTCGTGATGCTAACAACGCAATATACCCTATTGCATGGGTTGTTGTTCAAGTTGAAAACAAAGTGAATTAGAGGTGGTTTGTAAGAAAATTGAGGACTGATTTGGCTTTAGAAGATGGTGAAGGATATGTGATGATATCAGAAAGGCAAAAGGTATATAAATTGGTTTTAGTCTTGTTCATGTTCTCTATTTTTGGTATGATGACATTGTAACAGTTTCTCTGTTTTTTTGGTATGACGATAATGTGGTAGGGTTTAATCTGAGCTATGGAGCTCGAGTTGCTAAGCATTAAGCATAGGATGTGTGTTAGACATCTATTCTAATATGAAGGGGAGGGTTGGAAGAAACCCAGACATGAAACCTCTAATTTGGATCCTAGCATGGACCTACAATGAGACAGATTACACTGAGAATCTGAGGAAAGTGGAAAACTATGATAGGAGTGTTTATGAGGAAGTGCTTAGGAACATGCCAGAAACTTGGTGCCGAGCTTTTTACAGGTTAGGTAGCTTTTGTGAGAATGTGCAAAATAATTCCACTGAGTCCTTCAATGCGTCTATAGTGAAAGCTAGAGAGAAGCCAATGGTACCAATATTGGAGATCATTGCAAGACTGACTATGATTAATTTGCCAAAGGTTTATAAAGGCTGGAGAGTATGAAGGTATATGCACTCCGTATGTCAAGCAATACCTTGATAAGGAACTTGAGGCAACTACTAGTTGTAGGGTTTATAGGAGTACCAATCAGATGTTTCAAGTGGTTCTAGAGGGTTGTGCATATAGAGTAAGCTTGGAAACGAGGACTTGTAGTTGCAGGAAACGGAATCCCTTCTGAGCATGCCTACAGTGTTATACTTGACAGAAAGTTAGAGGTTGAACAGTATGTGGAATACTGCTTTAGAACCAGTGTTTGGAAGCAGACTTATGAAGAGGGTTTATGCTCACTCCGGTGCACGCTTCTGGCTAAGTGGAACATGACCTGCAATTTATCAACCACCACCTCAGAAACAATCTGGCAGGCCAAAGAAACAAAAGAGGAATAAAGGAAAAGATGAGTCATCTGTGAGGAGGTGCCAATCTGAAACACCACGAGTGATGCATTGTAGTATTTGTGGTGCCTCTGGACATAACTTCAAATTTCATAGCAGCAAAAGATCAAGACATGTTCGTACTCTTCTTTAGTTCCAATATTATTGTTTTGGTATTTCTTTACAATCAGATTAAATCATGTGTTGTCTCCCACTATTACAGATGGTTATCATTCAAAGCTCACATGCTTCACAAGCAGGACCATCTCAAGGATCACCACTCAAACCTTACAAGCGGAACCATCTCAAGGGATCATCACTCAAGCCTCACAAGCGGAACCTTAACTAATTAACTTAACATATTAACTATTTAGGTTTATCGTAGACTCAATTTTTTGTAAGTAAGTTCTAGTCGTGTAAGTTTTTGGGAACCTACTTATATCTACATCGGTTTAGTAATGAGTCTGTTGCTACAATGACAAGTTTTTTGGTACACTTATGACATGATAGTTCAATGATGAAATGATGGTTCAATTATTTTAAATCTTTCAATTTATTTCCTTGTTAACACATACTCGTCTGATTTAATTTCAACAAACATAACTTATATTGAGACTTTTAACAACATACATGATTCAATGAAAAACATTCATATCTCAGTTTTGTAATTGCTCAAAACATATATGATTCAATGAAAACAGACCAAGATACCATCTTCCTACAATTACTCGATCAACCAAGATACTACCTACCAACCTAACATTTTGCTAACAACAACCAACCCCAAACATCCAAGAACAACAATACACAATTGCAGCTTGGTTGTAGCTTTTGCTTCCACAATCATTCTCAACCAACTCTTTCTCCATCTCTTGGAATACAATCCGTTGATGCTCTTCAATTTCTGTTGTCTTATCCCCAATCTCTTTCTCAATTCTGTCAATGGATATAGAAATTGATGCAATCTCATCCAAGAATCCTTCATCTACCCACTTAAAAATATGCTTATCATCAGAAAGCTACAATGAAAAATAGAAAACTTGTAAGAATGATTAAACAAACACCAAGCAAAAGTTTTAATCAAACAAAACTTCCTTACCTTTCGAGTTGCAGCATACTCAAAGTGGTAATAACGCCTATACGAATTAGTTGTTTATTTGGAGAGATTCACCACCATATCTGATCCACACCATCATTTCTTCGGGATTCCATTAACATACCAACGCGGTTTTAAAGATGCACTCGCTTCAGCTTCTTCACTTTTGCTCATCTATAGATATCGAGATCCTATAAACAAGAGAAGATGAATAGAACGACAAATCCTTAAGACATAAAGAATAGAAGATAAATTACTAACCTTAAACAAGACCTATAAGCTTTCTCGATCAATCTCCGAAAACCATATTGAGAAAGAAGTGTTAATGTTTCGTGAGAGGAACCAAATTTGATTTAGGGTTTATTAATTTGGGAATTTCACGTGGGTCAGTCAGCTCAAGATTGGGTCAGGTTGAAATTGTTTTCCAGGTTATTATTCGGGTCAGAACTGGTTAGATTGATAATACCAGTCGGTAGTATGTTACAAATGATCGACAAATACCGATGGGGTATATAAGATTTTAACTTTCCTTCATGTGCAATGAGAAACTTTCCATCCAGTTTTGTGCAATTGAAAATATGGCTCAATTTCGTGTGTTATTGGTGCTATATGAAACATAACGGGGGGGGGGGGGGAATAGATCGATTTCCCGAGTAAAATCTATATAATAATAACAATCTTAATAAAGACGATGTACAATTGTATATTTTTAGTCATATTTTTCCATAAAAACATTTTTTATGACTACTTTTTATACGGTTGTGATTTTCATACGTAAGTTTTTATTGTGTCTTTTCATTCATATTTTTCATTTATAGTTGTGTTTATTTATTTGTACTTCTCATTAAGAATAAATGCATTTTTTTGCCAACAAATACCTTTATACGGTTGTGACTTTTCATGATATCTTTTTAATTACACATTTTAAAATCTATTTATTGTTGGAAATAAGTATATATGTGGAGAATTTACTAATCAAGTGAAGGAGACTTTTGGATAAAATTGTGTAAAGTGTGTGGACGTGTATGTATAAAGAGAAATGATTTAATTATGGGGAGAAAGAACACAATTTCTAGCTTTTATTATTTTTTTTTTACTCGTGCTTAACTTACACTTACAATGGCCTAAAGCCATATTTATAGTTGGAGTATGTTGGTTGTTTAACCGACTAAAGCATAACTAAGCTAATCTAGATTATTCCTAGCTAAATATCTTTATCAACTAAAGTCCACTTAATTGCCATACTTCTCTCGGCTATTCTAGTAGCTTTGCTATATGATTTTAATATAATTAATTGGTTTAAGATGTCAAATATGTCGGCTCTTTAGTTATTGTTCCTCATTAGCTTTCTTGATTCTTCTTGGGACCTTAAGTCGGTGGAGATATCTTCAACACTCCCCTCGACACCGACTTTCTTCTTCTTAAACTTGATTTGTCATCCAAAGCAAACTTCTGAACTTGACTAAGTCCTCATACTTGAGTGACTTGGTGAAGATGTCGGCGACTTGATCTTGTGTTTTTGTATACTCCATTTGAACTTCTTTTAGTGATGTATGTTCTCTAATAAAATGAAAACGTGTGTCGATGTGCTTGCTCCGATTATGAAACACCAGATTTTTTGACAATACAATCGCTGACTTGTTATCCACATAGATGGTTGTTGGCTCTTCTTGTGGCCATCCAAGCTCTTGCAATAATTTTTTGAGCCAAACTGCATGACAAACAGTAGATGTCGCAGCCACATATTCTGCTTCACAAGTTGATAGCGTGACAATGGGTTGCTTCTTTGACATCCAGGTGAATGCGGTATCTCCCATGAAGAACACGAACCCACTTGTACTTTTTCGATCATCATTATCTCCAGCCCAGTTGCTATCACTATACCCGACAAGCTTATAATCATTAGTACTAGTATAGAATAGTCCAAAGTTAAACATACCTTTGAGATAGCGGAGTATTCTTTTTGCTGCTTTGAAGTGGACCGTAGTAGGATTTTCCATATAGCAACTCACGAGCCCTGTAGCATAAAGAATATCCGGTCTTGTGCACGTCAAGTATCGCATGCTTCCAACTAAACTCTTGAATAATGTTGGGTCTAATTTTTTTCCTCTGTCATTCTAGATAACTTGATCCGCACTCCATTGGTGTGTTGACGTCTTTGCAGTCCTCCATCTTGAACTTCTTGAGGATCTCCTTTGCATATCCTTCTTGTGTGACAAAATTTCTATCTTCTTGCTGCTTGACTTCCACACTGAGATAGTACGCCATGAGCCCAATGTCAGTCATCTCAAATTCTCTAGTCATGGCCTTCTTGAATTCCTCGAACATACTTGGATTGTTTCCTGTAAAGTTAAGGTCGTCTACATATAAACATACAATTAAAATATCTTCACCCTTAATTTTAACATAGAGGGCATGTTCATGTGGGCATTTAGTAAAGCCATTTTCCTCCGAGTATTTATCAATCCGACTATTCCATGCCCTTGGTGCTTGCTTTAATCCATATATGGCCTTTTTAGCTTTAAAACTTTGTCTTCTTACCCCTTCACCACATAGCCATCATGCTGCTTGATGTAGACTTCTTTGTCTAGTACTCCGTTCAAGAAGGCTGACTTCACATCCATTTGATATATCTTCCATTTGTTTTGAGCTGCAAGAGAGATTATTAGTCTAATAGTTTCTAAGCGAGCGACTGGAGCAAATATCTCGTCATAGTTGATGCCAGCTCTTTGACTATATCCTTTTGCAACGAGCCTTGCATTATATCTCTCAACTTCTCCTTTGGAGTTCTTCTTAAGTTTATACACCCACTTAACTCCAATAGCTTTGTGTCCTTTTGGTAGTGTTGCAAGCTCCCACGTGTCATTCTTTTCTATGGCTTTAATTTCTTCGTCCATTGCATCTCGCCATTTTGAACTTTGCGCAGTTTCATTGAAACCAACTGGTTCGCAGTCAACAAATAGACAGAACAGTGTAAGATCTTCTAACATTTTGGTGTCTTCATATATCTCGTGTAGACTTCTTGTTCGCGGTGCGGTGAATCTTCAGCACCTACTACGGGTGAAGTGGGTGGAGTGGCTGGCTCTTGTTGTACATCCTCTACTTGCTCGACCATCTTATTGTCTTTAAATTTAGGGATAAAGGTAGAGTCATTGGTGGAGCCAAAATCCCATTCTCCTACTTCGTCGAACTCCACATCTCGGCTTATCACCGTTTTCTGTGTGGATGGATTATATAATTTATAGCCTTTAGAGTTAGAATCGTACCCAATGAAGATGAAAGGCTCGCTTTTATCATCCAGCTTATTCCTTCTTTGATCTGGAACGTGTGCATATACTTTGTTCTCGAACACTCTGAGATGGGCAATTCCTGGCTTTCTACCACTCCAAGCTTCCTGTGGAGTTTTTCCCCAAACACTTCGTGTTGGAGATCGATTGTTTAGATATACCGCACACGCCACTACTTCGGCCCAAAACTCACTCGGTATGTTCTTTGTTTTAAGCATGCTCCGCGCCATCTCTACAATGGTTATATTCTTCCTTTCTGCAACTCTGTTTTGTTGGGGAGATCTTCTAACCATATCTTATTGAAAGGTTATAATCTTTCATGTGAATATCATAACTTTTCTCTAAGAGTTGTCCCAGACTCAAAATATTATTTTTCATATTGGGCACATAATAGACATTTGAAATAAACTCGTGATCTCCATTCTTTAGACGAATTAAAATCTTGCCTTTTCCTTTGATCGAAATCTTAGATTCATCAACAAATGAGACACTTCCACTTACCGACTCATCAAGCTCCACGAACATGCTTCTCTTCCCACTCATGTGGTTGCTTGCACTGGTGTCGAGGTACCACACGTCATCTTGGTTTCCAACTTCTCCTTTATATGCCAGAAGAACACTACCATTTACTTCGCTGGTGTTCTCGGCATAATTAGCCTTCTCGTCAACTTTAGATTTTGCATCTCTGCATTTGGAAGCATAGTGCCCAAATCTGTGACAATTATAACACTTTATTGAAGATTTGTCATACCTCGACCGCGAATTGCTCCCTCCTCGACCATTCCTTGAGAACTCCTTCGTTTCGTAGTTGGTGAAGCCACCTCGTCCATATCCACGTCTACGACCACGTCCTCGTCCTCGACCTCGGCCACGATCTCTTCCTTGTTGATCTCGACTTGAGCTAGAGCTTTCCTCTTTTTCCTTTACTTGTAACTTTAAAAGTTGCTCTACGATTTCTTGTTTTTTCTTTTGTTTTTCCTCATATGCTTGCAACGACCCCAATAAGAGATCGATAGTCATTTCTTCTAAATTCTTAGTCTCCTCTATTGTCACCTTTATATGCTCAAATTTTGGAGTTAGTGACCTCAAAATTTTCTCCATAATTCTTATATCCTCCAATTTTTCACCACTTCTTTTCATTTAATTTGAGACCGTCAATACTCTTGAAAAGTAATTTGAAACCGACTCGGACTCTTTCATATGCAAAGATTCAAATTCTCCTCTTAAAGTTTGGAGACGTACTTTCTTTACTTACTCGGCTCCTTTACAAGAATTTTGAAGCTTCTCCCATGCTTCATTGGCGGTGCTCGCGCTTGAGATTTTCTCAAAATTGTCGTCCCCTAAAGCTTGGTAGATGAGATAGAGAGCTTTCTTGTCCCTCTTTCTCGCATTCCGTAACTTATCCCTTTGTTGTTGGGATAGTCCGGTGTCGTCTTGCGGATCCTCGTAACCATTCTCGACGATATCTCACACGTCGTGGGCTCCCAATAGCGCCTTCATTTTTATGCTCCAATTGTTGAAGTTGCTCTTGTTGAGCTAAGAGACTTGGAAAGATTGCAAATTAGCCATGCGAAAGGATCAAACCACGCTCTGATACCACTTTGTTGGAAATAAGTATATATGTGGAGAATTTTACTAATCAAGTGAAGGAGACTTTTGGATAAAATTGTGCAAAGTGTGTGGATGTGTATGTATAACGAGAAATGATTTAATTATGGGGAGAAAGAACACAATTTCTAGCTTTTATTATTTTTCTTTCACTCGTGCTTAACCTACACTTACAATGGCCTAAAGCCATATTTATAATTGGAGTATATCGGTTGTTTAACCGACTTAAGCATAACTAGGCTAATCTAGATTATTCATAGCTAAATATCTTTATCAACTAAAGTCTACTTAATTGTCATACTTCTCTTGGCTATTCTAGTAGCTTTGCTTTATGATTTTAATATAATTAAATGGTTTAAGATGTCAAATATGTCGGCTCTTTAATTATTGTTCTTCATTAGCTTTCTTGATTCTTCTTGGGACCTTAAGTCGGTGGAGACATCTTCAACATTTATACCCACTTTAGAAGTTGTTTTCATAATTGGTTTTGTTGAATCTAGAATTGTGTTATACTGAGTGTTGTTGTTCTATCCTTTTAGTTTTGATGAATCCAATATTTTGTTATATTGAATATTGTTATTCTATCATTTTAAACATATTTTACAAAATTCAAAAACTGAAGACCACTTCAAATACGTCTAGTCCTCAATATAAATTTACAAACTAAATTACTTCACCAATAAATTTTATATTTGTTTAAGACGCTTATTCATTGTGTGACATTTTTTTTTTGGTATCAACATCATGCAACTTTTTTTTTAACATTGTTCACAATCCATAAGACAATATCAACACCACCTTTGTTTTGATGTTTGACTTTATTTAAGGATAACTCATATTTAATTGTGTATTTTCGGTTGTGTCTTTTCAGTTGTGATTTTGTTTAACCATATCTCATCTTTTTTTAATGATATTTTTTTATAATTGTGTCTTTTCATTATAACTTCTTTTTTGTAATTTTTTTTCAAAATAAAATATAAGTATTAATTCTATTTCATGAGTTAAAACGATTTTAATTCCATTTTAACATATTAAAACCTTTTATGTAGAAATATTTTAAAAAAAACTAATTTTATTCAACTTTATTTTTCCTAATAATTAAATAAGCGTGACGGAAAAAACAAAGAAATCTATTATATAAATGTAATTCATAAAACTTTTTGACTTTTTTTCATGATTAAATTATTACTTTATTTTAACTTGTGTTGCATGTTGTTTTATTTGTTTTGTATTTTTTTACTCATAACTATTTAACTAGAATAATAATCTTTTGTTCTTTTAATTCATGGAAGTTATTCTAACAATAATAAATAACATAACATTTTATAAATTAATAGAAAAATTATACTAAAAAATAATTAAAATACACCATTTTAATATTAATTTCATTCACAAACTACTTGTATCAATTGTAAACTAATACATAATTCTTCTCTTTTTGCAATTAAATTTTAGTTTTTTATATAGTGTCTTTTCACAATAACTAACTATAAAATAGTTATTTTTCTTATTCTTGAAAGTTTTTTCTTATATTTCATGAAAATCATACTAAAATTTTTAATATCATTTTTTAATAATAGAAAACTTTTATATAATAATTTTTTTGAAAAGACACATTGTTAGATATTAACTTTCATGAGAAACACATTTTTTAATATTGTTAAATGTGATATAAATTTTAAGCATAACTATAATTTTTTTTTTTTCATTCTTTAACAAATCAAACAATTTGTTTTATTTAATTTGTAAGTAGTATCTTCTTTTCATAATATGTTTAAAATAATTTTATTAATTTAAAATAAAAATTTACTATATAAATTTTCTAATATTATGATAAAAGTTAGAACTAATTATATAATATAAGCTCATGCATGTTATCGTCCGAGTTAAATTCCTTAAAGACATTTTTTATATGTCAATTTTTTTCTAAAATTTAAATTTGCTAAAAACCATTACCATTGGCTGTATTATTCTTTGTGTCATACAACATAGAAATTATTATATAATCATATTTATTTATAACTAATTCTGTTCAATATTAATTACTTGAATGCTATTGTAAATTAATGTATATATACAACGGATAAATGGTTATCTATTACACTGAGCTCTACCCCATATGGACCACCTGAGGAAGGTAACCAATCGTTAAGAGTGTCTGATCTCATTGATACAGTAACAGTGGATTGGAATCAAGAAAAAATAACCAGAATCTTACCTCAATATTCCAAGACCATAAACTGTATTAAACTAAGCTCAAGCCTCCCCAAAGATCTTCGAATTTGGACACCATAGAAGAACGGAATTTACTCTGTAAAATCAGGATACGTTGCTGCATTGGAAATGGCAAATCTCAAAGGCCAAAACCAACTCCACAGTCATTTCGACTGGATTAAGGATGTGTGGTCCCTCAAAACCCCACCAAAACTAAAATTGTTTATGTGGAGAATTCTTCATGATGCTCTTCTAGTGGGTGTTAACCTGAGGAAAAGGAAGATAAACGTAATCACAACTTGCCCAAGATGCAGTAATGAAGAATCCGTAATTCACTTACCCTGGGAATGTCCATACGCAAAACGAGTGTGTAAGGAAGCTCCTTGTCTGTCTCTTCCGAGCAATGATAACACATATACCTTTCCGAGGTTGTGGAAGAAGTTGAGGATACTAATTTGCCTGCCTCCCTTAGGGATCTCCGGTTCACCTATTGCTACATGGCTCTGCTGGAAACTATGGAAGGCTCGAAATAATTTGGTCTTCAACAAGAGGTATCAACCCGAATCGGAGGTCCTTCTAACAGCGATCCAAGCTTCGAAGGAATGGAGTGAAGCCCAAGGTCAATTGCCCAAGCCCCAGCGATTGGAATGTACTCCTTATATTGACCCAGAACCCGAGTCCATTTCTCTCTTCTCGGATGCATCATGGAATATCGAAAAGCTAATTGCAGGTTCTGCATGTGTTTTCATGAAGGCAAAGCGCAAATTAGAGAGCCACACGAAAATCTTTCAATCAGTCGGATCTCCTCTAATGGTGGAAGCTTTGGCCATCAAATCGGGACTCCAATTGGCTCTCTTTCTGGGTTTTTCACAGATTGAAGTCAATTCCGATTCTCAAATTATAATCAATGTCATCACGAAAGGCTTGATAATATCGGAGATCTATGGCGTTCAATGCGATCTAGCCAACCTTCTCCCTCTGTTTGTATCAATCTCGTTCAAATTTGTGCCAAGATCGGATAATTCTTTGGCCGATGAAGCTGCAAAATCAGCTCTTGTCTCTTTTGTTTTAAACAATGTTATTTAGTTTGAGTTTTAATGAAAAGAATTCCTTTGACAAAAAAAAAAAACAACGAATCAAAAAATATATATTAGTTTATTTCAAATAGATCTACAATAATATGAGTATCAATTATCCATCATATATTATATAAAAATCAAAATAATATAGTTAAATAATATATAGATTAATTGTTAAGAATTAAATTTTTTTTTTTTTAGTTTGTAATAAAAAATTTAACTACATATGTTAAAAAATTAAAATAATAATTAAAAAAACATATGATCAAACCTACTTATATATTTTTTTGTTGTAAATTTCTATTCAATAAACATATATAAAATAAAAATGCTTACTAGTTACTAATATTATGTAGAAGTTATTTATTTTTAATAACTGTAACTATGATAATTAAAAACTCATCTTGTTCATGATTTTTTCTTGGATAACACATAATATTTCAAAATTAAAGATCACAAAAAATTGTATCTTCATAATCAATTGGTGAACTAAATTGATACCAGAGTAAGTTTTCTATTTGCTTAAATTAAATTGTCCAACTTTGTTTTGATTTCTGATTTTGTATATTTTCCAAGATAAACATTAAACAAATAACAAGTTATTTTTCAAAATGTATTGATAACATTGTCTTCTAATCTGTTTTTATATTTGTAAATATGACGATTACTTTTATAAAAAAATATTTTATCAAAAAATATAGTGATTAATTTTTTATTAGAATTTATTGCTTTATATACTTTAAGTTTATTCTTTCATTTAAATTTTTTTTTTGTCAACCTTACTCTTATAATTGGATCGACAAGACCCGATCCATAACCAAATCCATATTCTAAAATCTCTCTTTTTTTCTTCCTTTTGCATCAAAGAGGAATCGAACTCTGGTGCCTGAGGAATGCTAAAGTGACCACAACCATTGGGCCATACGTACTCGGCTTTAAAATTTTCTTTTATAAATATAAGTTACCGGCAACACGCCGTTTGGGTTCCTAATTAAATATAATGTATTTTTATCATTTAGGATATTTGTTTTGCCCTCAATTAAAGCTGCAATCTTACTAATTTTAGCCCTCAATTAATAAAAGCTTACCTTTTACAGTGTACGGACATTTGAAAACTCAACGTCTATGAAGACCCATTCGGATAAAGACTAATTAAAATGCTTTTTATTCTCATTTGAAATTGCTGGCAAATTCGAATAGGACACGTGTCGGAATAGGGAGTCCTTGTCGTATTCCACCTGACACCTTAATACTCTCCCCTCCCTTCTATTCATTTCCTTACTAGCTCCAAAAACCCTTAAACGAGAAAGAGAGAGACAAAAGAGAAAACCCTAAAAAGCCTCTGAAATCTTCAGCCGCCTAATCATGGTGATCATGAACATTGCTCCGACGCCTCAATCTCCAGGTATTCATCTTCAACTTTGTTTTTGTTTTTGATAATGTCTTCGAATCCGGTTAAATAGTTCATCATTTCTTATACTCTTTGATCGATGTTGGTATTCGCAGATGGATTTTATGCGACGAACAATCCGTACCAAGTGAACGGATCAAAAGGATTTACTGAGTTTAGGTGTTTGGAAAGGGAAGGAACCCAGGATCGGTACGTGAGGCTTGATTTCCCAGGAATCACGAAAGAGAGTGTGATAATCCTTTTGGAGCCACAGAAAAAAGCTGTTATCGTGATGGGAGAGGCACCCAAAGAGAGCAAACACGATTCTTCTGACCGCAAATACGGAACAGCCACAGGACTCATCTGTGATTGCTGTGAAATAAGTAACATTCAGTGTTTTATTGGAGATGGTGTTGTAAGACTTATCCTATCCAAGAAGAAGATCAATTTCCTGTTTCTGCAACTTAATTATTTTCCCTTTGATCTTTGATTATCTGGTCTTCTTCTTTCCCTTTTTTTGGTATATTTTTGTGATTTAATTTTTTTTTGGCAGCTCACAACACTGGTGGGTATAACCCAGAAGGTATTTGATTCATGGTTTAAATTGTTCTATTTTGGGTAACTAGTTCATATATATCTAGCTTCTTGTTTTAGGAATAAATCTTTGTTGTTTTATTTTGGGTAAATAGTTCGTATATATATATCTGACATTTGTCCTTTGGGTTGTGACTCCATTTGACATGTTTTTAAAAATCATCTTCTTCTTTTCTCCATGAATCTCGCAGCTCATCTTCGCGGGCTTAATCCAGAAGGTACAAGTGATTTCATATTTTCATTATCTTGTCTGATTAACTAATTTAATTTCATTAATTGTTTCCATCGTAGGTCGCCTTGGCACTGACCCTCTCGGTATGCACTTACTTTATCTCTCTATTTGACATACTTAATTCCCAATATATATTAATTTCATTATCTTATTAACTAATCGTAGGCTATGTGTTTTTGACATTGGATAGGTCCGGCTTTCACCGGTCCGACCATATTACCACATCCGTCAGTCTTGGAGGGACCCAAGAGCCCTTACGAGTGTAAGCAACTCCGAAAAGGGGGTTTGTTTATGCGTATTGACATGCCCGGAGTTCCAAATGATAACGTCATGGTCATAGTGGAGAGCGACGGTGGAGTGATCGTCATCGGACAAGCTCCTCCGGCCACGTATGACTCGAGCGGTCGTGAATACAGAGCCAAAGTCGCAGTTGTCCCAAGAGACTATGACAGCCGTCGGATCAAGTTAATCGCCAAGCATGGTGTAGTCCGTGTCATCATCCCTCCCTACTAATATAATCGCATTTCCCTCTTGGTTATGGTTTAATGATTACTCTGTTTAACAAAATTAGACCTATAACTCTCTCTCTTTAATTATTAAAAGTCAGGATAAATCAGTAAAGAAATGGTGATGAATTAGTAATAGTAACTAATTATCTCGATGAATTTAATTAATTACCGTACGTGAATGTCCTTTGACTGCTAACTAAGAAGGCAACGTAATTTGTTTCACAAAATAAGATGACACGTGTATAATAAGCATTGGTGGCTTAAATGATAAATGAGATTATTATTTGTTTAAAATAAATAAATTAAGTTGGAAAAACATTTTAAAAAATTAAAAGAGATTATTGTTATTTTGTCGTTATAACTGACAACTCCATCCTCTACCTTCCTCGTCACAGTCACTCCCATGAAGATCCCAATGCCAAAACCCAAAGAGAGACATCTATAAATCAGAACAAACCCTAATATCTAAAGAAACTTTACTCAGCGTTAAATCATGGTCGTTCCTCTTTTGCCTGTTTCTTCTCCAGGTATTATATCTTCTAAACCAACCTCAAATCTCACGTACATTTGTTACATTTGCTCTTTTTGATATAGTTTTTATATTATTTTTGGTGTTGATTGTGATGATCAGAGGGGTTTTACGCAATCAACAACCAGTTTCTGGAAAGTGGACCAAAAGGATTCGTTGAGTATAAGAGGCTTGAGAACGGAGTCATTTACATTCGGTTAGATTTACCCGGCGTTCCAAAAGAAGCTGTGAGGGTTTTGCTTGACGAGTCTAAGAAAGCTGTAACCATCAACGCCGACGCACCAAAGGAGTACAAATACGACTCATCTAAACGGAGCTATGGTAAATCCATCGGAATCTTCTGCGAATGTTGTAAGATCTCCGACTTCACCTATCTCATGTCTGATGATGGTGTTTTCAGGATTCACCTCTTCAAGACCAAAATCACTCCACAACCTTCTTCCTGCATCTGTAAATTCCCTTTTTCTGTTTTTATTTCTTATTCGGTTATTAACTGTGAACTACATTTTCTGAGATTTACTTTTTGTTTTCAGCGACTCTGGGTTGCAAAAATCCCAATGGTATTCATATTTCTCCTCCATTCTTCTGCAATCTTATGTTTATCATTATTATATGTTATACTATATAGACTATCATATACATTAATTAATGTATTGGAATGTTTGGTTGTTGTTGTTGTATACATCAGAACCGAAGTATTCGGGTAGACTATTGAAGCCACACCCATTTGTGAATAAAGGATCTAAATTTGCGTATGAGTCAAAGCAGCTCCAGAACGGTGGTCTATACGTGCGTGTGGACATGCCAGGCGTTCCCAAAGACAAGTTCACGGTTTTCGTCAATAATGGGATGGTGAATGTGACTGGTGAAGCTCCTGCCGTTAGCCATGACTCAGGTGGCCGTTTCTACGCTGGTGACGTCGCTAAGTTAACCACTCTTCTCACTATTCCCATCCGTAAGATCAAGTCAATCGCCAAGAACGGTGTGATTCGTCTCATCATCCCTCCCGTCTGATGTAATCATCATGAAACTTTGTCTTTTCTAGTGGATCGATCCACCCTTTTCCCGGGACTATGTCGTCATTTCGTGGATTATGATCTAGCTTTATGCTTTTGTCACTACTTTGGATATATGAGTATTTCTCGACTGTTATCATTCCAAAGTTTTTTTTTTCTTGTTTTGGTTGAATCCTTGCGCAATGTTTTTAACAAAACTTGTGCCATTAGTATACAAATTTGAAGGGGCCAAAACTCTTTAGGCAGTAAGCAATAATAAAGGATTTCACCAACAAACACTACACATCTTTTCTACCTTTCTATCTGTTGAAAGTTGAAACATATCTACACACATATTGAGAGCTGACAAGAGGTCTTTAAAATGTGAGACTATCTTCGAATCTCTGGAATTAGTCTCCTTTCACCTTTTTTGTCATCGTTGTATGTTAATCACCGCCTGCAGAAATTTTACAAAATAATTTTAGCATTCATTCATACTCTCCTTCTATTAATTAATTAACAGATTGGTATGCCTATTCTATTGATCAAATATCTATCTAGTATCGGGCCTTCCATCAACAAATAAGGCCAAGACTTGTTGGCACAATAAAATGAGAAAGAAGCCCATTATGATTAGGACTGGGCTGCTGGTCAACCCGTCCCGCCCTGTAAAAAACTCGTGGGCTTATTATCCAATTTATGAAACCTGAACCCGCCTCACCAAAAAACAGGTTACCAAAACCAAACCCGCACTTGCCCCGTAGTCCACCCGCAGAAAAAAAAACTCCAACTTACCCGACTAAGACCCGCAAAAAGCCCACATAAAACCCGCAAAAAAACCCGGCCTATCACTTACCCACCTATACCCGCATAAGACCCGCATAAAACCAGCAAAAAACCTGCAAAAACACCTCTT
The DNA here is from genome assembly GCA_963920545.1 of Lepidium didymum. Classification (NCBI taxonomy): domain Eukaryota; kingdom Viridiplantae; phylum Streptophyta; class Magnoliopsida; order Brassicales; family Brassicaceae; genus Lepidium; species Lepidium didymum. The sequence goes on from OY986980.1 coordinate 9,660,183, forward strand.
AGAATACCTGTAACATGAATGATGAATCACACAATGCTTAATCGAAATTCACAAAGATCCATTCAATACAATTACTGGAAACACAAAACATGTTTAAAGTGCAAACTACAACTACAAGAGTACAAGTCCACACACTGTCTAACACATGTAATGATAGAAAAGAAATGTTGAAACTTGAAAGTAACTTCAAAGGTTTTGAAAGTTAGACTACAAACCTAAGAAGTAGTTGATTCAACAAAAGACTATATTGTCTCAGTCACAGAAATAGAAGGGCCAGAACCAAAGAGCTCACACTCGACCATATTAATATCTAGTTCTTCAAGTTGTGAAAAGGAGAAACAAAAATCAAATGATGTTGTATCATGTATGAATGAGAATGTAAGAAAACAGAAATAGAATGTGACTTACCATTGTCATATGCTGAAAACCCTCTCAGCCAATTCCTAGTACATAGCAAAGCCTGGACATTCTTGGGAATAAGACAACTTCTGTACTTGTTTAGAACTCGAGAACCAATGTTCAAAGAGGATTCAGAAGCTACCGTAGTGATAGGTATGCTTAGAATGTCACATGCCATTATAAATAACTCTCCAAAGCGCACAACATTGTCCTTCCAATAGTCCAGCACGTTTAACCTTGCATAAACCTTCATGTCTATTGGCGGTTTATCCAGATCCAGATGCAAAGCCGATTTTCCACAGGCTTCAACATTCTTTTGCCGAAAATTGTGGAAGTCCTTCAGAAAACAGAGAGGGTCATTAGTAACTACTTATTAGTTAGACATTAAAAACAATACTAATATATAAGAAGGAAGTAACTTACAACATAGGTAATGATAGACTTTCTATGAGTAAGAAAGTTATCCTCTTCATTTTGATCGGATTGTTGCCATGCTGGAGCTGCTGTTTCTGTAGCTAAATCTGAAGTGCTTGCTCTTGCTGGGCTGGGTATAGGAGTTCCCTTATATGCTTGGAAGAGCCGATTCATTCTATCCCTCACATTTTCCTTTTTAACTTCACACATTTCCTCAAACAGATTGGAGAAAATATAATCCAACAACGATATTTTGAATCTCGGATCAAGAATAGCAGCCATAGCAAGAATTTCAAAATGCTCTTCCCAATACTTATTGAATTGTTGTTTCATGACCACAATCATATCAGCTATAATAGAGTGTGAGCTATTCTCATGTATTTGCAACCAATACTTAATCTTATAAACTTGCATGAAATACAAGTTTGATGTTGGATATGTTGAACCCGAGAATAAATTGGTTATATCATCAAAAGGCTGAAGCAATTCACAGATTTCTAACCCTAGATCCCACTCTGCTTCTGTAGGCTGAAGTGTGTAATTATGGTATACATCATGGTAACTATCAAAAGCTTTATGATATAAGATGGCTCTATCAAGCATCTTATAGGTTGAATTCCATCTTGTGGGTACATCTAATATCAATCCAGCTTTGATTTTGAGACCCACAGTGCTGACACAAGTAGCAAATAAATTCCCACGTGATTCTGAAGCCTCAACGTACTTAATACTCTCTCTGATTTTATGAAGTGATGACTATATCACTTTCAACCCCTTCTGAACAATTGAGTTTGAGATGTGGGCACAACATCTTATATGAAAATGCTCACCACCACGCAGCAAATTGTTTTCTAAGTTCAATTGGCGTCTCAAAATGTTTTGCATAACATCGTTGTTGCTAGCATTATCAAGGGTAATAGATAAAACCTTTTTCTCTATTCCCCACTCTTTCCACAAATCACTAATTTTCATTGCCATATCTAAACCATTATGCGGAGGAGGTAATGCAACAAAAAAAATAATCATATTCTTTAACTTCCAATCTCTATCTATGTAATGTGCTGTCAAGCACATATACCCCTCAACAGTCAAAGTTGTCCACAAATCAGAAGTGAAGCATATCCTACCCGGAATTTCAGACAATTCAAGTTTCAGTTTTTGCTTTTCAACCTCATACACTTTATAAATGTCAGATGCCACAGTCTTTCTACTTATAAATTGCACCTCAGAGATTCAAATACTTCATCAACAACCTAACCCGACTATACTCGATAAATGAGAAAGGTAGATCATGCTCAATTATGCATTTAGATAACATGTCACGGAAAGTAATTTGATCAAACTTTTTTTCAACAATTTCCCATCAGCAACAACAATCATCTCACCAACATTCGTAGGCCTAGGCGTTCTAATGCAAACTAATGAGTGTCTAGCATAAGAAGCAGTTCCTTGCTTATGAGAATCATATGCATAATCTTTCAAACAATGCTTACACTAAGCTCTAAGTTCTTTGATTCCATTGTGTACCTTAGTGACGACTACGAAGTTCTCCCAAATTGGCGATGTCTTCTTTTTTGGCCTTTTTCTCTTTGGGTTGCTTTCTTCTTCACCCTAATCAGCTGGTAAGGGAGACTCTTGGGATGTATGACAGTCTGGTTTTTGTCCTCTGTCGGACTGAGACTCAAATGAAGCTATTGACTACGCAAACTGCAAATCAGAAAAGGAACTTTCATGGTATAACAAAGAGGAAAGCAAGTTAAGGACAGAGAATCGAAAGAGACTGCATAAACTGAACTTGATAAAAACGTGAACTCATTATAAAAAACTGCATACTGAAAACATTAGACTCATTAACAAACTGAACCAATTAAGAAATCAAAAGAGAGAAGTTGAAAGCAAAAAAGAGAAGTTGAACTTATTAAAAACTGAACCAATTAAGAAATCATTTTGTTCCTTAGCTCATTTTGTATCTAGCTATCTTATTTGAAAGAAAAGAAAACAAGAGGCAGCACACGACATGACATTATTAATATGTAAAGACATTACATTACAAGACTCATGTTGTTGAAGACTCATGTACTTAGCTCATTTTGTATCTAGCTATCTTATTAGTTATGATATTGACCTAATTCAAAGTTAAGCTAATCTTAAGACACAAGATAATCAATCATTAGAGCTAAGGTAAACATTTACTAAAAAACCATGAGGAATGAGGAAAGGCCAGTGAACTTGATTTGTATTACAAAATCTCCAGCCAAATCGCTTGTCTGGTTTGCCTAACTGAAGCCGAAAGAAGACACTGTAAGTTCCTGTTGGAAATGGGCAATCGAGTTCTCCTTCCACTTGAAACCACCATATTTGTTGAACATATTATACTGAAGAAAACCTGCAGAGAATAACAATGAAGAATTTTGTCAAATAATGAATCAAAGTAAGCACTTCGGATTTGTATCGATTACAACCTTAATTCAATAATCAATGTGCCATTTCAGTCACAGTAAACACCATTCACAATATGTAACAACGAATCAAACAAGTATACATAGTAAACATAAAACCTTTGAACATACACTACAAAAACCATACTTCACCTGAAAACTTTGAATACCCAAATCAACAAAAGTACAAATTGAGAATAAGAGATAATAAAAACCACTATATCAATGAAGAATAAATGCAAGGAATCAAATCAACTATAACACAATGAAGGATTATGAGACTTGTTAAGAGATAATATAAAACCAAAGTCAAATGTTCAAAGTTTTGAATAATTAAAGCCATGACTAAGACCTGAAACGTACATTCATCTTTGTTACCTAAAGATTCTATTTTTTTCACACTGACAAGACAAAATTAAGAGAAAGCTAACACAACAATATTTGGTATGTACAACCATACAAACATCAAAAACCATTAAAATAATCTTTATAGGAAGGTAAGTGCTTTTATAGCAAATCACAATAGATAACACACACGGGTCCAATTTGAAGGATGAAAAGAGAAGAAAGCTCATAATTTTGTTACACAGAGAAAGCAAATCTAAACATAAAAAAAGGTTAAGAGTTCTTTCATTGCCTAAGTTGGTAAAACAATGTCTATAAGTTGAATTAATCAAACAATTCAATCAAATTAAGATTCTACGGTGTGTGTATAGACATACCTAAAGCAGCAAGTTCGAGTGAGCTTCCTTGACCAATCACCGCCGTATCAATGAGACTCATCAATGTGATTCTATGGTGTGTGTATAGGTAGATGACAAGCATAAACAGAGTCCACCTATTCGTTTATCTACCCAAGCAATTCTATGAAAAACATGAAGATAAAATTGAATTAAAAATGATTAATTTTCTTTTAGAATTTGAATCATAGAAAGAGAAATTGAATTTGGTATTTTTATTTCAAAACCTTAAATCTTCTTTGAAACCAAACAAATTTGGAAAAGGGAAAATGAAAAACAGAGAAAGACTGTAAAAGGATGAACCTTTTTGCCTTTATCAAAGGAACCACCAATAATTTTTCGGTAAACCACCAATAATTTTCTCGATAATTAACTTATAATCTGGAAGAAGTTCCTATTCCCAGATAAAATCAGCCCACAAAGCACCACGAAAAGCCCTATTAAGCTTCAAAAATCTACATATGTCAACCGGATCCAAATTATCAAGAATCGTAGCCACACAGAAACAATAACACTAAACACAAACACAGTAATCAATATATTCGACTAAGAGTACTAAAGCGATGAAAACTTACGGAGGTCGCAACGAAGTGGATTTTAGTTGCTTCCAGCCAAAACCTAAGACGAGATCGATTCAAAATCGAGATGGTAGAAAGACGAGATCGAGATCGAGATGGGAGAGAGTCGAGAACTCGAGATTGAGAACCAAGATCGAGAGAAAGAAATCAAAAGAAATTAGGGATTTAGGGTTTCTTTTCCCCAAATCCGAAATTAATCGGATTTTTTTAACTATGTGCTGTTTTTAAGGGCTGAATGTCACGTTGTCTAAGCAAATTTTTTGGAAACAACATGATGTTTCACTAACCTGCAGGTACCCGCAAAACCTGCGGGCTTAGCCCACTTAACCCAAATCAAAATGAATCCCACCTTGCTAGACCCGCAAAAAAATGGTCCTTGATCCTATAGCCGTAACCATCCCGCACAGGTTTAAAGCCGCGGGCCCTGCAGATTTTCAGACCACTTCCCAGCTCTAATTATGATGATCCATGAGATGATGTTCTAGAAGCAACAAAGCCTTCATTAAGCTGAAATAGAGTTGTTGGAGAAACTTATCCATATGGTCAAATTAATATTCAAAAAGAAAGTGTTGAATATTTGACCATGCTTTTGTGCTTTTATGAATCTAGCTATTGGCGTTTTTCTTTTCTCTATGTGAACAATGTATGTGCCATTAATAAAGAAAAACTCCTTTAGGACTATTTCTCCTAAATCTCTCTTATTCTTAGTTACCAAATTCTTTCTTCTCTATCTCTTAATTCTCCTTGTTCTTCATTCTTCTTCTATTCTCCATCTAATATTCCGCCAATCCAACATGGTATAAGAGCATGTTAGCTGCTTAATGTTTGTTTTTCATGATTTCAAATCGTTTTTCAAGCATTTCAAACGTTTTTCAATCATTCCAAATCGTTTTCAAACATTTCAAATCGTTTTTGTGTTGTTTTTCTGTCAAATCCGTTTGTTTTGTAGCAATGAAGAGGAAAGAGATAGTTGATGTGGTTTAAATCACAAGGAAGAGGAGAAAGCTCCTACCTTTTAAGCTCCATTTCCATCTCCAATCACCAACTTTTCAAAAATTGCATCTTTTCAAATTTGCATCTTTTATACATTTGTTTTCTTGAGTTTAAGTATGGTTTTTTGTGACAATAAGGAGGAAAGGAATGGTTGATGTGGTTTAAATCACAAGGAAGAAGAGAAAGCTTCCACCTTTTGAGCTCCATATCCATCTCCAAGTCATTAGCTTTTTCAAAAACTGCATCTTTTCAAAAATCTGCATATTTCATCATTGCCTCTTTTGCATCATTTGAGCTTAAAGTCACGGTTTTTCTTTAATCTCCACCTTTGCTTTTAAAGTCATGGTTTACCTGCTCCTTGATGTGAGAAAGTCTCCACCTTTGTCTCATTTGAGCCTAAATTCACGGTTTTTCTTTAAATTTTGTGATGATGAAGAGTAAAAATGTTGATTTTGGTGATAAACCAAAAGGAAGAGAAGAAATTCTCAACATTTGTCTCATTTAAGCTCCAAATCACAATTTTTCTTTAAGATTAAGTGATAATGAAGGGTAAAAATGTTTGCTTTGGTGTTGAACCATAAGGAAGAAAAGAAAAATTTCAATCTTGTCACATTTAAACCCGAAATCACATGTCTTCTTTGTTTTTGAGTGGTAATGAAGAGTAAGGAACATTAGTATTGATGAAAATTAAAAGGAGGAAAGAAAGTTTCCACCTTTGCCTTCTTCCATCTCCAAATCACCTCTGTTTTTGTGTGACAATGAAGGGAAGGTTAGCTAGGTTGAAAATCATAAGGATTTCTATTTGGTATTCCTTTCCTAAGTCAATCTTGGCTGCTGGTTTACTTGCCTTTTTCAAAACCTTGGACGAATGGTTATGCTTTCTTATGAAAAATAGGAGCTAATATGTCAATCGTAATGTTTTTCTTGCAGCCTAGAGTGTTATTTGTTGAGTGAACCATGGAAGATCTGCATAACTCTTACGAGTAAAGCATCTAAAGCCATGTTGAATCCTCTTGTTTTGTTTTTGAGAAGGAAAGAGGGTTAGAAGATGCTTTGAAACTATAAGCTCAAGCATCTAAAGACTTAATGAATCCCATAATTTCACCAATAATAAATAAAAGAGTGAACCTTGGTTCTTAGATCTTGTAAAAGCAAGCTCTTAAACCTTGTTGAAATCCGTATCCTTTGTAAAATTAGTGATCCTTGGCAAAATGGTTGGATTCTTATGGACTTAAACCATACAAACTATGATGTATCCATTTATTAAGAGAGGGATGAAAGCCAATATAAACTTTACTCATTGGAGTGTAAGTTATTGAAGGCTTGATGAAATCCACCATGTCTCTCACAACACAAGATGTGATCCTTGGTCCGACCTTAGTAAGCATTAAGACCATGATGAATCAAAATCTTGTGTGGATCTCAAGAGAAGTGAACCATAGCCGGAGTAATATGACCTCATTCCTTAGAGCTGAAGCTCTTGGAAGTATGATGAATCCAATCCTCTTGAGAAGAAAACCTTGGACCGCTTGCTGCTCTAAGTCCATGGTTTATTTTCTTTAAGGTGAAGTGTGGTCCGCAAGGCTCTTATTGAGTCTATGTCCTTAAGATCACAATTCATCATTGGCTACAAAGTAATAAATTCTAGTCAAGTTTTCTTTCTTATGATCGAAAACATAAAGTGACTTTGGTTTATCCATTTTGATTTAAGGAAAAGCTTTGGTTTGGGTTCTCTTTTGTTATGGAAGAGATATTCTACCTATTATCATGGCTAATCTCATCTCTCTAAAGAGAGTAAAAGGTTTTCATGGTGAAGAACCATGAAGAGAAAATCTCAAACTACTAATCTTTGTTATCTCTATGTATAGGAATGATCATAAAAGGAATTCGCAATGTGTTATCACTAACCATTGTTGACTATAGGAGATAAATGTACCAACAAAGATGTCTTGTGGTGAAAGATCAAATCGTGAGGGGGAGATTGAAAATCAACTCAAAGGACTAACCAAGTTGGTGCTCCATAAGCAAAGTCTCATCTCAAACAGCCACCAACAAGGAAGCAAAATGGCTAACTCCTAAACTTCTTCTTTGTCCATATAATTAGTTTATCTTTTACTTCTATATTTCCTATGTTTTGTTCAAAAATTGGTTCTTTTATTCAAGTTCTCTATCCCTTACAACAATTACTTTAAAATCTTGAATCTTCTTGATATTTTGAAGGTTTAGAGAAGTAAATACGTGAGCAGTGAGAACTCTCAAAGAGATCATTGGATAAAGAAAAATGGTTGATAAACAAAAGGAATGAGGAATAAAGATGGAAATACACCTTCGGTTATAAGTGAAACATTTAGCTCCTCATAGGTGTATTGAAATTGGAATGATTGATAAGCCCAAGGAGCTTAAGTTGGTGAGAAGCTCTCTCACATCAAGCTTGTGGCAAAACAAGCCGTGAGGGAGAAGACAAGTCTTCATCAATGACAAAAGGCTGTCTCTAAACTCTTTATCTTAGCTTCTTTACTTCTTATACCAATTACTCATGTTTTCAAGCCTGGAAATCTATCTTCTTCCTTAAAAATCTCGGTTTAACTCTCTTTTTCTTGAAAGGTACTAAAACCGTGAGCAAGGCTAAAGAAAGAAGTAGATGCAAGATGGCTCTTGGACATTGAAATGGTGAAAGGAAGAAAGAAGAATGGAGATGCTCTCAGCAAAATCACAAGCCAAGGCTGTCCCAACTAGTTTCATTTTTGCCACCATCAAACCGAGAGATGGGTTACTCTCTAAACTCATACCTCTTTGCATTATAGTTATTCAATTATCTATTGCTTTATGTTCTTATTTATACCATTCACCTTATGTAGCTGTCTTAAAACCCCACAACACCACACTTATCTTTGAATCTCGTTGTGAAGGATCAAGAAGTCATGTTGTGGACATTTTCAAGAAGCAATTGGTGAAAAGAGGAGATCAATGCTAGAGAATAGGTGAAAGAGAGTAGGCGACCTGAATGTTCTTGTTTAATGATGAGAGATTAGCCTTCACAAATCAATGTGAAGAGAGTATGCCTTCACATATGTGAAGAGAAAAGGTCCATAACCATGCTTGTGGAGATCAAGACATGAAGATGGTAGTGAGGAATCCTTGCCAAAGTTATGATGTAGCTCGACCATATGACTTGACCTTGGTGTAGTCAAGCCTCAACAAGTGCAGTCACAACATGTAGCACTTTTGTTAAACCGCAAAAGAGGACACCAAAGATATCGTGGTCGCGGCTAACATGTTTTCAAAAGACCATAAGGTAAAAAGTTCCACATGATTTGGTAATACTAATTGTCTTGTGTGTCTTGTAGAGAAGGATGAGCTCGAAACTCCATAAACAAAAAGATATCCGAGCTGTAGAGGAGTCAAAGCATCTACATCTCAGCTCGTATAAAATGACAAGAAATGAAAGCCATATGCAAGAACCACAGTAACAAAGACTTTCAGAATCAAGCAACACCCCAATCAGATTTATGCAATCCACAAATCATCAAAAAGGGTACTTCCTAACCTTATACCTTTCATCTATAAATCCACTAGATCTTGTCTTGATGTTGTCTCATCTAAGCTTCTTAAAACCCCTTAACAAAGTACTTTAAAATTTTAAATCTTCTTGTCAAGGTTTAGAGGAGTCAAGCTGAGGAGATCCTTAAAAGAAGCAAAAGATGAGGAGCAATCAAGCAAGAATTGGTGGTGATCTATTCGGACAAGGAGGGGCTCAACTAAGTGATTAGTTTGGACATGAAGAAAAAGGGGTAGATGCTCAAAAACTAATGGAAAGAAAGTGATCCTTCCGAGAAGTGAAGACTACTTGACGAATCTCTTCACTTAGATTTACCCGGCGTTCTGAAAGAAGTTGTGAGGGTTTCGCTTGACGAGTCTAAGAAAGTTGTAACCATCAACGCCGACGCACCAAAGGAGTACAAATACGACACATTTAAACGGAGCTATCAAGCAAGAATTGGTGGTGATCTATTCGGACAAGGAGGGGCTCAACTAAGTGATTAGTTTGGACATGAAGAAAAAGGGGTAGATGCTCAAGAACTAATGGAAAGAAAGTGATCCTTCCGAGAAGTGAAGACTACTTGACGAATCTCTTCACTTAGTCCGTGACTCCAATTATCAAAGGATTCATGGTAATATTTCGCCCTTGATCAAACGTCCTCTACACTCATAAACTTCGTACTCTTTTTCGTTTGCCAAGTTTTTCGCCCAAGTGGTTTTACTTGGTAAAATTTTTAATGAGGCGATGGGTTATGAGTCTCCAAACTTAGCCCTTGTTCCTTGCGGCTAAGCTTGAGGGGGAGTATTGATCAAGTATCTATCTAGTCTCGGATCTCTCATCAACAAATAAGGCCGAGACTTGTTGGCACAATAAAAGGAGAAGGAAACCCATTATGATGATCCATGAGAAGATGTTCTAGAAGCAACAAAGCCTTCATTAAGCTGAAATAGAAATGTTGGAAAAGCTTACCATGCTTTTGTGCTTTTATGAATCAAGCTTACTTTTTGGATGTATTCATGCTTTCCTTTTCTCTGTATAAACAATGTATGTGTCATTAATAAAGAAAAATCCCTTTGGGGTTCATTTCTCCCAAATTTCTCTTATTCTTAGTTACCTAAGTCTCTCATCTGTATCTCTTATTCTCTTTGTTCATCATTCTTCTTCTATTCTCCTTCTAATATTTCGCCAATCCAACATATTCTAGTTGGAACCAGCGGGATTTCAGGTACCAAAACACTTCCCTAGCGTGAGGGTCTTAACACTCATGTGCCACAATAGCACAAATAGTTTGTTTTGTCTGAAGTAGCCACAAGCCAAATATTATATATAAACACCAACAAAGAATAAGGCCATTCAAGTGTCTCTGCCAGAGAATCATTACTAAATCTGGTATTGGTAGTGCAAAGAAGGTATTGAACGGTAAAAAAAAAGGTTCGAGATGTTTACCAATTAATGCTAGAAAGACCTAAGAACATGAAGCAATCAAGATTTCCTTTCCACTTTCCATCGCTTGAAACATCTAAACACATCATATATCCATACCAATAGATTCTCAGCTACCGAAACAGTTCTCTAACACAATGCTGAAACAAGTAAATATTTTCCATAAGGTTCCAACTTCAGGGTCTAAATGCTACCATCAAACTAAAATCTAGAAACTTGTAAACTATTGATGCCATCATATTATCTATCACAATCTATATTATGGTTATGTTCTTTTCATGGTTACTGACGACCGTGACCATCGACCACAACCAGAAATTTGATTTTTTGTTCTTTTCACAATCGCAGCGACAAAAAAAAAACTTTTTTTTCAATATTTTTTTTTCAAAAAAAGATAATTAAAATTAAAGAAATTAATAATATAATAACAATATAAAATATTCTAACTAAATTAAATAAAAAAATTAGTATAAATAAAATAAAATTACATATTTTATTTTTAATTTATTTATTTTAAAAATTTTGATTATGTTTTTTTTTTTTGTCAACTTAACTCATAACTCGTTACAAACGATTACAAGAATCCAGAATTGTTTACAAAGACATGATACCGAGAGGACCCTCTGACTGTGCGGGCTATGTGATCAACTTTGTGGTTCAGTGTGCGGGGAACGTGGGAGATGGAGCAGCACCTGAAAGAACTCCTAAGTCTTGAGAAATCTTCTAGATACGATCGGAAGACACTCCATTCCCCCGGCTCCTCAGTCATATTGACCAGCTCTGAATAATCAACTAAAAACTCGACTTCCATGAACTGGAGAGTGGCTAGACAGGTCATGGCCCAAAGAAGAGCTTCAAATTCTGAGTGCAGAGAAGACAAACTACGCCTGATACATTGTGCTCCGAAATTGATGTCCTCGGTACCATCCGAAAAGGAGTACCAGCCCAAACATGTAAATAAGTCGGAATCCTTCCAGGAAGCATCTACCATGCATTTATATCCTGAGAAGGCTTGGTTTACTGTCAGCGGACGTGAGAAGACTCCCGAGATGGTCTGGCGTACGGAGCTTTTGCTCGCTGTCGCTACAGAGTTCTCTTTATGAGCATCGAACCAAGCTTTGGCTTCCGTTTCCGCCATTCGAATAATCTCCTGCGGGTTTCTATCCCTATTCGAGAATGCTTTCTCATTCCGTGCTTTCCACAAGTACCATAGGATCCACGAGAAGCTTTCGTTCTCCCCCTTATTTGGAAGTCTCCATAGCAGATGATCAATGTTTGAATAAACATATTGCCCCGGGAAATTTATTCCTGATGGAATTTTAGACAATGCCCAGGCCTGTCGAGCTGGTGGACATTCGAAAAGTACATGATTTACGGTTTCCGAATCAGTACCGCAGAGGGCACATCGTTCATCACACTTAATACCACGTTTGAGGAAATTTGATTTGACAGCCAGATGTCCTGAAACTGTCTGGCACAAAAAATGCTTGATTTTTTGTGGAGCCTTTGCTTTCCACACCTGGGATTGTAAATCCTTAATGTTTGGACCAAAAGGTCTAAAACTACAGACAAATAGGTTCCGTTCTGCCCAATATCCTGATTTAACCGAGTACACACCCGTCTTATTGAAATGCCACCCAAAACGATCTGGAACCGGTCTTCTTGGGATGTGAATCCCAAGGATGAGGTTCGCATCAAGCTGGTCAAACATTTGTTTCACTAAAACCTCGCGCCACAATCGCGTGTGGGGATCGATTAACTTCGCTACTGTTAAGTTGGGATGGATTCCGGAGGCTATACCTGTAGCAGGTCTGGGTCTTTGATCAGGAATCCATGGATCCGACCAAACCTTGATTGTTGTACCACTACCAACTATTTTGATTAAACCTTTCATAACTAATCCTCGGGCTGATATAATGCTTCGCCATCCGTAGGAAGGTGAGTACAGGTGGCGGGGTTCCAAAGGGTTGGTTCCATAAAAATACCGTCCCTGTAATATTTTTGCGAGAAGAGAATCTGGATGATCTAGTAATCGCCAAAGTTGTTTAGCGAGTAATGCCGAGTTAAATTCCTCAAGCATTCTAAAACCGAGCCCTCCTTCAGGTTTAGGTTTACATAATTTCTCCCATCGAACCCAGTGAATGCCCTTCGAGTGACTTGAATTGTGCCACCAGAAGTCTGCCACTGCTGCCGATATCTTTAGCGTTGTCGTCTTCGGGAGTCTGTAGCATGACATGACGTATGAAGGTATAGCGGTAAGAACCGACTTGATCAAGACCTCCTTTCCCCCTTTCGAGAGAAATTTTGTCGACCATGAGTTAATGCGTGAATTTATCTTCTCGGTAATATAAGCAAAAACCTTAGTTTTCGCCCCTTCTAAGCCCTCAGGGATTCCAAGGTATGTTCCCATTCCTCCTATATTTTTAATACCCAGACGATTCTGAATTTCGATTTTATCCACCAGTCCAACATCTCTGCCAAATTGGATGGATGATTTTGTGTAGTTAATTTGTTGACCTGAAACCTTTTCATAATCTGACAATATCCGAAGGATAGACTCCGCTTCTCCAAGATTTGCCTTGCAGAAGAAAAGGCTATCGTCGGCGAATAGGAGATGGGATACCACTAGACTTGTGCAGGCGATTGAAATCCCTGTCAGATCTTTTTGCTCGTTCGCCTTCTTGAGCTTGGAAATTAAAGCTTCAGTACACAGGACAAATAGGTAAGGAGATAGGGGATCCCCTTGGCGGAGGCCACGTGTAGGTTTAACACTACCTCGGGGAATGCCATTCAACAGAATTGAATATGAAACCGAACTCACACAGTGCATAATACATCGCACCCACCTCTCGTGAAAACCTAGTTTGGTGAGAATAGAGCGAAGAAAACCCCATTCAATACGGTCGTATGGCTTTACTCATATCTGTTTTTATGGCCATATAATTGCCTTTGATTCTTTTATTAGTTTTTAGGGCGTGGCACATCTCTTGTGCAATCAAAATGTTGTCTGAGATTAGACGCCTTGACACAAAGGCGGATTGAGTATCCGAAATCAACCAGGGAAGAATCCGTTTCAGCCGTAGGCACATGACTTTTGAAATAATCTTGTAAATGACATTACACAAGCTGATAGGTCAAAATTCCACCATTTTGTTGGTCTGGTCGTCTTTGGAATTAAACATATATTTGTATAATTTAGTTCTTGTTCGAAGACACCATCCGTAAGGAAGTCATTGATAACTCGTACTAGGTCATCCTTGATAATATCCCAAGATTTTTGGAAGAAGAGGGCCGTCATTCCATCCGGACCGGGCGCTTTTCCTGGATCCATCATAAATATTGCACGTCTGACTTCCTCCTCTGTTGTGGGTGTGAGGAGTGAGTTATTTTGTTCATGGGTCACTGAGCATACTATCTCTCCTATGGCCTCTCCAAAATCTAAATTTTCATTCGTTTTGAACAGCTTTGTAAAATAGTCAACTGCTGCAGATTCAATATGTTCCTCCTGGTCAATCCAGATTCCTTGATCGTTAAAAATGCCAATAATTCTGTTTTTTGCTCTCCGTTGTTTTGTTTGGGCGTGGAAGAATTTTGTATTCTTGTCCCCCTCTACCAACCAGCGATTCCGACTTTTCTGTTTCCAGTAAGTCTCTTCCTCTTTGTATGCCTTGACCAGATCATACGCCACCTGCTGAATCTCCGTCGTGGGGCAAGAGTCAAGATTCTTCATCTTTTCCAGTTTATCTTTGAGAATCTCTATTTTTTGTTTTCCAAAAGGAGTTTGTTTTTTACGCCACCTTGAAATTTCTCGTCTACAGTTACGGATTTTGTCAGAAACGCGATTTCCCCTTAAGTTTGCATATCTTGACCAGCCTTGCGCTATTGTTTTGACAAAGCCTGGTTTGCCAAGCTACCGTTTGTCGAAATGAAATCCTGGCCTTCGGGACGACTCAGAGTGCTTCATCTCTGAAAAAATTGGTCTATGATCTGAACCAATCATCTGTAGGTATTCAGTTTTTGTCTGAGGGAACAGTTCATACCATTCCTCATTACCGTAAGCCTTATTTAGCTTGCATCTTATAACCTCATTTTGTCTGACTCCTCTCCATGACCACGTATCACCGATACATGGAAATTCCACGAATCCACAATTCGTTAACATTGTATTAAAGGGTACGAATGAACTTAAGCTACATAATCTACCTCCTTTCTTTTCGTGGTGACCTGAGAGTTCATTAAAGTCCCCTATAGTGAACCATGGCTCCGATCGTTGAGTTCCAATCCGTGTTAGTCTTTCCCAAACTCTTTCTCTCAAATTATAAACGGGTTCGCCGTAAATAAAAGAGATGAAAGTCTTCGTGCCCCGTAATTCCACAGAAATGTCGATAATATTTTTATCTTTATAATTTAAGGTGACATTATAAAGATTTTTATAAAATAAGGATAATCCCCCACTTGAGCCCAATGGTGCCACTGTGATCATATTATCAAAATTTAGATCACCCATTACTCCTTCCATATGAAATGTCTTTTAAAAAATTGAGGGATATAGGGATATAGGGCTCCCAATACCCTGACAATTCCAAGATAGGATTTTAAACATGAAAATTAAGAGAAGACTTAGACGGACGATGCCGATTTGCGGAATATAGTACTATCTTGTGATTTGCAAGCAGTTGAACCATATCAAGCTCTATGCAAAACACATGAATAAGGGTGTGAAAACTATTGCAAGTCTCTGTAAAAAACTTCAACAATGGTCTCAAATTGTAACGAGTTACGTTTACGTATTGTTTCCAATAACGAAACCCGCAATCTTTGCTATTTGGCAATTCTCCTTTAATGTGGTTCTTGGTATTGATTCTTGTTTCCATAAGGGAAAATTCTTCTTTCCCTCTGTGTAGATTCGAAAATTGGAAATTTAATTCCAAAGCGTCAAATTTGCGGGTTTGAAATTGAAAGAATCGCATTCTGCAATGAATTGTGCAGCCTCGGAAATGGAAAGTACTCATTACTGTGAGTATGTGGATATGGAAAGTGTCTTCGCCACCTGTAATCCCCGGAGTAAACACATGCTTGGAGGTATAATCGGAGACGCATCCTTCCGGTCCGGAGGAGTGCCTTTCCGTTACTCCTGATACAACTTTGAAATACGTTGACTCCTTCGCCACCCTTCTTCTCGCTTCTTTTGTCGGATTTGCACGAATTTCTGCCTCATGGTCATTACACATACTGACGGAAAACAATAACGGCCACCTCTGCAGCTCCTCTTGCGACAACAACCATGTCACTATGGTCGAAAATCTTCCCTGTGATTGGTCACAGCGCTTGATTGATCCGATGATGTGGTGGAAAATTGCGATGTGGGGTAATGCATCCCTAAGGTTAAGATTACCCCAAAACTCTGATTCGATGATCAGAGAAACTGATACGATGATCAGATTTTCTTCACTTCCTTTAATTGATGTCAACATGAAAGTAAGATTCAAAATCCCACTCTGATCGCTAAGCCTAGCTTTGTGTGGTGATACCGTCTTTATTCTGATATTTGGTTCTTGAAATGATCCACGGCTCCAATGTGGTGTAAGCCCCGCCCCTTGTTCTCCTTGTGATATGTCTCCCGGGTAACTCTGTCGTCTTGATTGGCCTTGAAAGATCCGCCTTCTGCTCTTATGACTTGTCTCTCTCCTACTAAACCTCCATCGTCTTTGCCCTTCTCCATCCTTCTTCTCTCTATTCGCCCATAGAAGAGGAAAAATTGCCACCGTGAGTCTCCTGGTGGGTCGCCGTTGAAAACCAATATTCATGCCGGCAATCGTCTTCCTCTCCGCGTGAACATTTTTGTAATTCTTTCTTTTTTAAATATGCATAGATTTTTAAAACCTATATAATTTATCTTTAGTTATATTTAATTATTTTGTTTATTTATTTAATTTATTTTATATAATTTTGTTGTATTTTCAAAACTAATTTTTTATTTAATTATTTTTTTGATCGATAGTTTTATTTTTTTGATGGTCGCTAGTCACTAACAACCAATCATAACGACTAGTCTCTAAAATTTTCAGCAACTCAAATTTTTAGTCGCTGAACCAGCAAATGCCAAAAAAATAACTTTCGGTCATGGTCTCCATCGACCACGAAAAGAAGAGGACCAATCTCTACCATGTTTAACAAGTTTGGACCTCTCTCTTTTATTATTTAAAGTCACTATCACTATTAATCATTAAACAAACATACTTATTGTCTTGTTGATGAATTAGTAATAGTAACTAATTAATATTAGAAACTTGCTAATTCGAGCTTCTTAATTAACCTACTAATTATGTCTCTGAATAGAATTACCATACACAAAAAATTCACATTAAGTAACAAATGAATACCCTATTGCTGTTAACTAACATAGCAACGTAAATTGTTTGACAAAAAAAGGACGACACGTGTCTAATAACTGTTGGTAAATTTTCACAGAATGTCTATTGTTATTTTGTCGTTGTAACTGCCAACTCCGTCCTCTATCTTCCTCTTCACAGTCACTCTCATACAGTAAAATCCCAAAGTAGCTAGCTAAAATTCCTACTCAGCGACATTGAATCATAGTCGTCCCTCTTATGTCTCTTTATTCTCCAGGTATTATATCTTCTAAACCAACCTCAAATCCTACTTAAATTGTTACATTTGCTCTTTTATACATAGTTTTTAGATTACTTTTGGTGTTGATTGTGATGATCAGAGGGGTTTTACGCAATCAACAACCAGTTTCTGGAAAGTGGACCAAAAGCGTTCATTGAGTATAAGAGGCTTGAGAACGAAGCCATTTACATTCGGCTAGATTTACCCGGCGTTCCAAAAGAAGCTGTGAGGGTTTCGCTTCTGCGAATGTTGTGAGATCTCCGACTTCACTTATCTCATGTCTGATGATGGTGTTCTCAGGAGTCACCTCTTCAAGATAACCATCACTCCACAATCTTCCTCCTGCATCTGTAGTTACCCTTCTTCTGTTTTTATTTATTATTCGGTTGTTAATTGTAAATAACACTTTCTGATTTACTTTTTGTTTTCAGCGACTATGGGTTCTACAAATCCCAATGGTATTTATATTTCTCCTTCATTCTTCTGCAAGCTTATATATGTATATAATTATCATACATTAATTGTGTTGGAATGTTGTTCTTGTATATATATGTGTGTGGAGCAGATCCGAAGTATTCGGGTAGACTATTGAAGCCACACCCATTTGTGAGTAAAGGATCTAAATTTGCGTATGAGTCAAAGCAGCTCCAGAACGGTGGTCTATACGTGCGTGTGGACATGCCAGGCATTCCCAAAGACAAGTTCACGGTTTCCGTCAATAATGGGATGGTGAATGTGACTGGTGAAGCTCCTGCCGTTAGCCATGACTCAGGTGGCCGATTTCATCATGAAGAAACTTTGTCTTTTCTAGTGGATCGATCCACCTTTTTTCGGGACTATGTCGTCATTTTCAGGATTATCTCGCTTTATGATTTTATCACTACTTTGGATATGGGAAAATTGGCAAAATGACTCCGAACTTCCAAATTTCCGTCATCTAGGGCCTCAACAACAGATTAGCCAAATTCAGCACAAACATTTTCGTTGAATCGGCCAAATTAGGCACGTCGTTAATTCTTGTAACGGATCAACTTAACAGAGTTAACCACCATTGATTTCTGCGTTTAGTCAAAACGACAACGTTTTGTGTTTACATTAATCCCCAAATCGATTTCACTTTTGCATAAACCCTAGAAATCGATTTGTTGATTCCTCTCAATCACAATTGAGAAACCCTAAATTGATTCTAAATACTCAAAGCCCCAATTGATTCTCCATACTCAAAGCCCCAATTCGATTCTCCATACCCAATTTGAAGCCATTTTGCGAAATGATTAGGAGGCCAAAACTTGTGGCTCGCCGGAAAGAGACGCGAAGAAGTTCAAAAGACAATGAAGAAGCTTCAGTCGATTCTGGGCATGGCAATGAAGCTCTTCCACAACGCGCAGATGCACGAGCCAGCGTTGAAGCAGGAGGGAGAGTGGATGCACGAGCCACAGCGGAAGCACGCGGTAGTTTTGCTGTAGGGACAATTGTGGAAGCACGAGCGAGAGTGAGTACAAGAACGAGGGCGGAAGCACGAACCACAGCGAAAGCACGAGCCAGAGTAGAAACTCGTGCAACGGGAACCAGACAAGAAGAGACACGACGCGAAGAAGAGACCCGAGCCAGAGACAGTGAAGATGAACGTGGAGGCGGAGACAGTGAAGATGATGATAATGTAAGTGAAGATGACTGTGAGGTAAATGATGAGGCAGTGGAAGAAGAGTGTTTTGAAAGTGGAGAAGACCAAATCGGTAAGGGGGAATGTAGTGATGCTGACAGTGGAGACAATATATGGGATGATGAGGGGATTCCTGATCCTTTGGCATCTTCAGATGACGGTGATAACGAGGATGAATCAGGAAGTAAGGTAGGAATCAATGAAGATCCGCATGAGCTGCTAGCATTGGCGAAGACTTTCAATTCAAAAGAGGATTTCAAGCTTGTTGTGCTTAGGTATTCTCTGAAAACTGGGTATAATATTGAGTGGTATAGGTCGCAGGAATTAAAGATAGGTGCAAAATGTGTTGATTCCAAGTGCGAATGGAGAATATATTGTGGTTATGAGAAGAGAAAGCATAAGATGATGGTAAAAGTTTACAAAAATGAGCACATTTGTACCAAGTCGGGTTATACTAAGATGCTGAAGGTTTCAACAATTGCCAATTTGTTTGCGGAAAGGCTGAGAGTGAATCCAAAGATGACAGCGGTTGAGATGGTTTATGAGGTTAAGAGAGAGTATAACCTGGATGTAACTGATGAACAATGTAGTAAGGCGAAGACGAAAGTGATGCGAGAAATGAAAGCTAGTCATGAGAAACAGTTTGCACGTATATGGGACTATCAAGCAGAGATTTTTCGGTCTAATGAAGACTCGAAATTTGAAATTGAGACGCTCCCAGGAGCAAGCATTGGCAGTAAGCTAAGGTTTTATCGATTATATATTTGCTTTAAGTCTCAAAGAACATCGTGGAAAGAAACTTGACGTCCCATCATAGGATTAGATGGAGCGTTCTTGAAATGGGATATAAAGGGACAACTATTAGCTTCAGTGGGAAGAGATGGGGATAATAGGATAGTTCCGATTGCATGGGTTGTAGTTGAGATCGAGAATGACACAAATTGGGACTGGTTTGTGCGACTATTGGCTGCTGATCTCGGTCTTGAAGATGGAAGAAATGTGGCTGTTATATCTGATAAACAAAAGGTTTGATCTCGGTCTTGTTTATTTTTCTGCTTTGTATTGTTTGCTAACTATTTGCTTACTGTTTTGCTTATTGGTAATGCAGGGACTTGTGAAGGCTGTGCACAATGTTCTTCCAGCAGCTGAACATCGACAATGTGCGAAACATGTTTTCGAAAACTGGAAGAAAGAAAGTCATGATGTACAGCTGAAGCGCATGTTTTGGAAGATAGCACGAAGCTATACCTTTGGAGAATATGAAGACAACACCAACGAGTTGAAGAGGTATAATCCAAATGGTTGTAATACTCTTCAAAACACTAATCCGCAGTCGTGGTGTAGGGCATTCTTCAATGAGGTTTTTTGCTGCAACGACAACACCAACAACCTGAGCGAATCCTTCAATCGAACCATTCAGCAAGCAAGGAAACAGCCTTTGTTGGACATGTTAGAAGAGATTCGTCGACAATGTATGGTTTGTAATGCAAGGCGGTTTATCATTGCAAACCGCCTGAAGACAAGGTTCACAAAGAGAGCACATTCGGAGATAGATAAAATGATAAAGAGATCACAACATTGCGTTATACACATGGTGAGAAACGATGAGTATGAGGTTGAGTTGAATGGTGTTGGATATTCCGTGAATATGAACCAACGGACATGTGGCTGCAGAAAATGGCAGATGGTTGGTATCCCATGTGAGCATGCCACAAGGGTAATTATTAGTAAGAGACAAAAGGTTGATGAGTACGTTAGTGACTACTACACAACAGAGATGTGGCGTCGCACGTATTTGGATGGTATTAGGCCTGTCCAAGGCATGAAACTGTGGCCTAGGATGAGGAGGCTTGCTGTATTACCACCACCATGGAGAAAAGGAAACCCCGGAAGACCAAGTAACTATGCGAGGAAGAGAGGTAGGAATGAAACAGATAAGAGTAGGCTGTCACGGAAGCATAGAGTGATGTTGTGTTCAAACTGCAAGGAAGATGGGCACAACAAAAAGACATATAAAAACCCGACAGTACCGGATCCTCCAAAGAAAAAACCGGGTGGACAACGAAAGGAGACGGTATGTCCTTTACATGTTTATAGTTTCATTTACCTAATCTAAGGAGAAGAATAGGTAGACCACATGTTTATACTTTACCTATCTATCTGATTTTTTTAAATTTGATTAGGATGGAGCACCACTTGAGGAAGAAGGACCAGAAGCAGTAGGTTCACAAGTGCTTTCACAAGTGATTGAACAAGGACTGTCACAAGGACTATCGCAAGTGATTCAACAAGCTTCGGGAGAAGGAAGTTTGAGATGGATATCATGGTTTGATTCTTCTAGTTAACACCATGTGCTTCTGGTCCGATGATGATGTTTTTATGTTAGTATTTGACCGATGATGATGTTTTTATGTTTATATTTTGTTCTAAACTCACGAAAACTTATTTGAAACATGAATCAAAGTGTTACATTGTTTGAAAAGGAGAACAGGTTCTAAACTCACATCAACTTACACTAATAATCTACAACAGGTCTCGTCTTCTCTCCTTTACCGAACATTTGGTAAACAATGAGAACAACTAAAACACAAACACAAACGAGGATGATTTTGGTTATGACTTGCCATTTCCAGATTTCTTTTTTACTGCAAATCACATCTTCTTTCAAGTCTTTGATTACAATCTTTAGTTCCTCAATCTCGAAGTTGGCATGGCCAAGGTCACTTTCAATCACTCTACATTTTGGTAAAGAATCTTGAACTTCCTCAAACACAGCATCCTCAACCCACTTAAACAAGTGATCCTATTGCATAAACAAATCACCACATTTGTTTCTTCTTCATCACTAAAGTATGAAAACACCACAAATCATGTAAAATACTCAACTTACGTCTTTTTTGCTTTTACAGCGGAAGAAGGGTCGTCCTGGGTTTTCTTGAGTCCTAGATGTAAACACTTTTACATCTAAACCACAATTGCACTTCGACGGAAGTCCACGTTCTCCACCAACAACCAATTTTTCAGAACTTGAACTCATTGGAGAAGAGGAAGAAGATTAAAATAGGAACATAAATTAACGAAATAGTGGCAACGAAGAACACGAAATGATGAGCCCAGGCAACGAAGAACACGGAATCGTCACCAATCGACTACATAGGAAGGGTTTCTCAATTGTGATTGAGAGGAATCAACAAATCGATTTCTAGGGTTTATGCAAAAGTGAAATCGATTTGGGGATTAATGTAAACACAAAACGTTGTCGTTTTGACTAAACGCAGAAATCAACGGTGGTTAACTCGGTTAAGTTGATCCGTTACGAGAATTAACGACGTGCCTAATTTGGCCGATTCAACGAAAATGTTTGTGCTGAATTTGGCTAATCTGTTGTTGAGGCCCTAAATGGCAAAAATTTGGAAGTTTGGAGTCATTTTGCCAATTTTCCCCTTTGGATATATGAGTATTTCTTAATTATTATCATTTTCCAGTTTTTTTTCACTTTCTTTTTTTAGTCGAAGTCTTGGTCTTGCGAGGTTTTTATAAAAACTTTTCCATTAGAATACAAATTTGAAAGGGACAGAACTCTTTGGGCAGTAAGCAATAATAAAGGATTTTACCAACAAACACTACACATCTTTTCTATCTGTTGAAAACATATCTATCTACACACATATTGAGAGATGGCAAGAGGTCTTTAAAATGTGAGACTATCTTCGAATCTCTGGAATAAGTTTCCTTTCATCTATTTTTTTTTGTCATCCTTGTATGTTAATCACCGCCTGCAGGAATTTCACAAAATACTATTAGCATTCATTCATACTCTTCTTTTATTAGTTAACAGATTGGTGTGCCTATTCAAGTTGGAACCAACGGGATTTTAGCTACCAAAACACTTTGAGGGTCTTTTAATACTGATGTGTCACAGTAGCACAAATAGAGTGTTTTGTCTGAAGTGGCCACGAGCCAAAGATTATATGTATAAACCAACAAATAGTAAGGCCATTCAAGTGTCTCTGCCAGAAAATTGTTACTAAATCTGGTATTGGTAGTGTAAAGAAGGTATTCTGTAAAAAAAAGAAGGTTCTTGTTTTTTTACTATTAATGCAGGAGATACCTAAGACAATGAGTGGGGCAGACAGCAACTGGATACAAGAAAACTCTAACTTTGGGCCCATATCAAATGCAAATAGTATTTATAATCTACCACATATCCTGTACATGCTTAGAGAAACAAGCTAGGCAAGACAAGCTGTGCAAATCATTAGGCACTGAAACCTTCGTGGCCTCTGTGAATATTAGGACAGGACAATAGACTGTGATGTTTGCAAAGGGATATCTGAACTATTACCATGATTCTATCAGCACAAATGAAGTACTATGCAATAGCAAGACTCATAAGTTGTGTTATTTTAATTTTCGAGCAGGAAGCACAAAAGATTTCCTTTCCACTTTTCCATCTGTTGAAACATCTACATACATATATCCATACCAATGGGATTCTCAGCTACCATAACAGTTCCCCAACATCAATGCTGAAACAAGTAAATATTGCCACACAAGGTTCCAACTTCAGGGTCTAAATGCTACCATCAAACTAAGGAACAACCATCTTTTCCTAAACTTATACTAAAATTTAGAAATTTGTAAACTATTGATGCCAGAATATCATCTATCACACTATAAACTATCTACCATGATTCTATTAACATAAATAAGTAGAAGCACCAAGTAGCACAATGCAATAAAGCAACACTAGAAGGGATTGGAATGAAGCAACAATTAGAGATACTTAAGTGCACAAATATTATGCAAATTAAGTATAATTAAATCATGAAGCGTGAAACAAGAACCACCAATCTAATCAAAGCCTACTTACCTCCGTGAAAATCCACCGTCTCTGTGGCTCTGTTTCATGAAAAGGGCTCTCTCTCTTTCTTTCTCAACCCTCTCCCTCTTCAAACGCTCTTCTCTCAGCTCCTTTAAGCTCTTCTTCCCACTCGTTTTCTTCTTAGCTTCATCACCTCTATATCCATCATCATCCTCACTACAAACACTATCATCACCTTTATTGTTACGTTTCTCAAGGTACCAAGGACGTTTCACTCCCTTACCAGCAACCCCGTAACCTAATCTATACTTCTCCTCATCTGGATCTCCCGCTCTCGCTGCAGCATCTTTTGCAGAAGCTCTTGCTGTTGCAGCCGCTTCTTTCCTCATCTTTTTTCTTCTGTGATCTTCCTCTTCCTCAGGCTTATCGTTGTTCTTCGGGATCTCGATCGGATCAAATATCTTAATCCCTTCGAATAGATTTATGTGACCCGTCTTAGGCTCCTCCGGTTCAACACTCTTCACAGGGGCGATAACAGCAGCAGCCACCACCGCCTCATCCTTACCTTTTTCTGCCTCCAGACTAGCTCGTTTAAGAGGCGCTAAGCCACGGACGTTACGAAGCACCTCAAGACGAGATTCGGCATCTCGCTTCCTGGCTTCATCTCGCTTAATCTGTTCTTCTCTAGCGGCAGCTTCTTCGTCCTTTCGGACTTTCTCTCGATTGTCGAAATTGTAAACGTTCCATCGCTTCTGCGGAAGAATATTCAAACCACCGTGACCTCCCATGGATGATTGATCCGAATTCGAAAATTCTCAAACTCGTCTGCGAAACAAAATTAGGGTTTTCCACAGATATGTTTTATCTTCCGATGATGAAAATAATTTCAATGAAAAGATGGATAAATCTTCAGAGGGGGCTAATAGAATCAGAATCGAAAGGAACTCGATCAGAACGAAAGTGCCGAGAAATTCTAAATTGTTGATATTTTAAAGTTTGAAGGCCCATTAAACCCATTATTGACAATTGTAGGCCTAATAAATCTGTGGTTTTATGGTAGCTAAAAGTGGCTTGTTATAACCTCAAAAGAAAGGCAAAAGAACTTGCGTGATTAGAGAGAAGGCACTAATGATGAAGATGTATGTATTATTTACGGGGTTCGTTTTTTTGGGTCCATTCCTCACCTTCGAGACAGTGACATACATCAAAACCGGATTGAGAACTGCATTAAAAGCTGTCAAGTATTCTTCTAATTTGATGTAATTGCCTATCTAGGTCTCCAGCTACAAAAACAGAACCTTGAAATAAAAAGAAGAATTAATGAGAGTGAAATCATAATAGTGAAGCTTGAAATTGACGAAAATTTAGAAGAGTACGTAGACAGGTTCATCACTGAAAAATATGTATTAAGGAAGCCATTAGCTTCATGATACGCAGGTTTTGTAACAGTAAAAAAATAATAATTAAACCCTAAATTCTAAAAATCCCAGTTTTCTCTTCCGTCTGATAGCAATCCGTCGTGAAACCAAACCAATAAGCCCTAATCAACTACCGTAACCAATTATACAATACCAATTCCAGATCAAAACTTGTTAATTTGGCAAACACAATCAATTAATCAACATCGTCCTTCTTGGGTTTGCGATAATTTTCTTCGATGTGCTTGGCGATGACGAGACCAGTGTTGGTGAGCTTCTTAATATCAGGAACGTTGTAATTCTGCGCAACGTATACGCCATAAGCCGTTCCCATCATGAACACGAAGCAGCTCTTCATTATCCCCATCCTTCTTCTTCCTCTCCCGTTCAAGTTTCAGACTTCCAAGTTGAAATTCGATCTCGATTGAAACATAACATTTGACCTATCAAAAAAAAATCGAGTTGTGCAAAGTTTTTGCTATTCTGTTTGGGCTCGACATATAAATTCTAATGGGCCTTAAATACAGTTATGCAGGCATATTTCCTTGGTATTGGTTTATTAATGTAGAAATATAATTTATATTATTGAACTTGATATGTATATCCGTTTATTTGTAAGGCCCATAACTATACCCTCAAATTTCGTTAAAGGAGGCTAAGGCTGGGCCCTCAAAACTTGTTTAAGAAGCCTAGTCTTAAAAGCGACTCGCTCAATTTCCAAATATTACCCTTCTATATACTACACCAAACCCTCAGTTTCTAGGGGTAAATATGTCATATCCTATATAGAAGCGTGATCCCGGCTCTTCTTTATCTTTTTTTGGAGGTAAGTTTAGGTGCACACCTCTCTCGTACACCATCAGTAAGATGGACGGTTACAATTTCCGCCCTATAATCAGCTAATATATACCGTCAGATTCAGCTAATATATACCGTCAGATTCTCGCTCTTTCAGAGTAACCGATACCACGTCAGCTGATTAGTTTAGATTTACCATGCACCAACTGTATACAATCGTTGTTATTGTGCCTTATCACATAATTTTTAAAAGCTTCCCTGAATTTTTGTTGGTTGCTTAATTGCTTTTTCTTTGATATTCTTTTTGTTAATTTGTGTTGTTATCTTCAACGATAGCGTTGAGCTCTGGGAAAGTGATTGATCGCAGAAACGCATCATCTTTTTCTTCTGCAGGTTTGATCATTGCTTTTTATCCTTTTTGTGTCCTATGGCGATCTCAGTCTTCGTTTTGATTACTTAAGGTTTGATTTCTAAGTTGATCAATCGATCTAGGTTAGTTTATTTAGCTTTTCGATAGTTTCTATGTATGAGACAAAGGTTTCTGGATTTCGTGCATTTTGTTGGGACTTAAGATATTAGTCGCCGAATTCTGTAAATTCTGCCATGAGGGACATAATCGACTGATAGATAGATGAAAATCTGTCGTTTAGTACTATCTCGATTTGATGTTTATGTGGGGATTCGGATTATCTGAGTTCGATTTTTGAAAGTGGATCATTCGATTTGAGTGGTAAATTTGTTTTGATGGTTGTCTGATTGTTGCCACCGCTTTCTTATTTATCTTCAGGCGTGTAAGGAATGGCAAAAAGCACTTTCAAGCAAGAGCATGAGCTAGGTTTGGGGCCCAAATTTGTTCTTGTTTTGGTGTTTGATCCTACAAAAATCCAAAACCTGGCTTTAAGCTAATGATCTGTTTTCTAAACTTTCAGAGAAGAGAAGGGCAGAGGCTGCTCGGATTAGAGAGAAATATCCAGATAGAATTCCGGTGAGAGCTCAGTGTCTCTCTTAGATGTTGTCTCATTACAAATATTAAAGTCTTCTGTGATTGGCATGTTTTTCCTTTTCCATGTTCAGACCAATGTTTTGTGTTTCACTAAGTTTATGCAGCTTAAGTTGTTGTTGTGGCTCTGTCCTTTTACAATTGTTTTTTTCTCTAGGGATGATTATGAAACTTGATCGTCTCTTTGTCTATGGTTTTGTAAGTATCATCTGGCTTTAAAAGGACACTCAACTAACAGTTGGTTGTCAAGTGACTCTTGTCTGATTAGCTACATGTTCGACACTGGATCAAATTACTGCATGGAGTTGTTTGAAGTGTAGTGTTAATTTGAATTGTTCTATTCGTTTTTGGAATGAATTCTGAAGCTCGATTTTTATTAAGTACTGCTTGGTCACAACGACTTACTAAGTAAATTAGCATAGTTCTGTGTCAAAGTGCTTTCTGTTTCATAGGGTAAAAATGACACTTGAGTGATGATTGCCACATTTGTATTTTTGTGGGATCCAGGTGATTGTTGAGAAGGCTGAGAAGAGTGACATACCAACAATCGACAAGAAAAAGTAAGTATATTAACGTGATCAGTATCCTTTTCATTCGGACCTGACTTGTGATTGATGTCTTAACCTTTTTCTGGATTTAAAATTTTGCAGATATCTAGTCCCGGCAGATCTGACTGTGGGACAATTTGTGTATGTCATTCGCAAAAGAATCAAACTGAGTGCAGAAAAGGCTATCTTTATATTTGTGGAAAATGTTCTTCCTCCAACAGGTAAACAGATAAATCTCTCGTCTATTCAACAGGCAATAGGAGCATAAAATGTCATCTACTTTATTGTGTTCCTCTGATAACATTGCAGGTGCACTCATGTCTTCAGTGTACGAAGAGAAAAAGGATGATGATGGATTCCTCTATGTCACCTACAGCGGAGAAAACACATTTGGATTTGGATCTCCATAAAGATCTCTTGCTGGATTTTAAAATTTCAGTTTACCTCTCTTCTCTATTCGCTAAAATAATTCATCTTCTTATTAATTACTAAGCAAGCAGCCTGTGTATCTCTTTTTTTAAAGATCTTTGGTCGGTTAATGTGTACAGAAAACATATAATAATAATAATAATAATAATAATGTATATATTAGCCATGGGCATTCCGTTTTTTTGGTTTTAGAAATATGGTAATCAATGGATACCTATTAAATTTCGGTTTGATTTTGGTTCTGATTTTTCCGGTTTTAGAAATATGGTAACTGATGGGTACATGTCAAAATTCGGGTTAAGTTTTCGTTCGTTTCGGTTCCGAAAAATAGAACCGAATGAATCTCAAAATAGTATTAATATAGTTCTGAATGATTACTTTTAAAAAAAAAAAACCAAATACACAAAAATATGATTAGTTGTAACCAAAAGTCACCAAAGTATTTTAGTACTAATTAGTTTCAATTCTTATTTGG
The DNA here is from genome assembly GCA_963920545.1 of Lepidium didymum. Classification (NCBI taxonomy): domain Eukaryota; kingdom Viridiplantae; phylum Streptophyta; class Magnoliopsida; order Brassicales; family Brassicaceae; genus Lepidium; species Lepidium didymum. The sequence goes on from OY986980.1 coordinate 9,688,518, forward strand.
TAACTTTCGGTTCTTAGAACTAACCGAACTGAATCGAGAATCGAAATTATCTAAATTTAGAACCAAACAGTTCTTTTTAGAACTGAACCGAAATCTGAAGTTACCTAAAAATTGGAAGCAAACGGTTCTTTTTTCGGAATCAAAACCGATCCGAATCAAAATTTTCGGATCTATTTGGTTTAGTTTTTAAGTTCCGGTTATTATATTCAGGCCTAGTATATATTATGCTTTAATATGTATGATTTAGAAATCTACTCTTTATGATTCTCTCCATTATACCTTCTTCCCTCGACTTAGTTATGTGTCTTGAAATCTACTAGCCGACAACTCATGTAGTGAAGACACATGGGCCATGAGACGGTTGCAAATGCAAGGCCTGTATAAGTAGAGAGGCTATATGGCCCAACTCTCAAGTAAAAGGGACTGTGCCACGTGGCGGACACGGTCGGTACCCGTTGAGGAGTGGCCGGTGATGTACGAAAGGTCCCACGTTGTCGTTGACGGAGAGACGGTCGGACCATGCTGCCTTGTTCTTATTTTACACTTTTTCAATTTTGAGTTATGTTTCGTCATTTTCATTTGTTCACAGTTTTAGCAATCTCTGAACTATTTATGATCTTCAAAGATTCTCATTCAAACCAGTCACGTGGAACATGAGATAGACTTGGTTGTGTTGTTAAAATTTCGACCAGTAAAGTGAAAGTTGAATGTGAAACTTCATAACTAAACAGTGTTTTGGTCAAAAGCCATACCATGTATGTCTAACAGTGTCATGATCAGAAGATGATCGATTAGGACTTATGAGAGTAACAAATAAATCAACTGTTTCGATCATACAATAATAGCGCGAGTAAAAAGGGGAAGAACAGAAGAAGAATAAAAGGTTACCACATAGCAAATGGAAGATAAAAATTGGGAATGCATTAGATGACCCCACGAAGACCCTCAAGTTGACAAAAGGTTTAGCCGAACAAGATTTTTTTTGGTAGATCCGGAGGTTCGGGCTTAGGCCCGTACGTCTTCTAAAGGACCAAAGAGTCCATGTGAAAGTCTTGGTGGTCCAACTAGAAAAAATAGTTTCAACGAAAATCGAAGCGAGAGGACTACAATTTCAACATTTTTGGCCTCTGGTCTAATTACCACTAGACCATCCTAGTTGAGTTAGCCGAACAAGACATCCATTTACATAATTATATAAACGATAAAATATGTAAATGCAAGAATGAATGGAAAATATATTTGAAAAATAGACAAGAGAGGAGATTTAAAAAGAAAAGAAAAATTGAGAGAGGAACAAGAGCATGTTATGGTATTGAAGGACCCCCCCACCTGCATTTAATATTTGTCTTACTCTCTTTACTTCTCATTTATCTTTCTTCTCCCTACAAATGCTCCTTTCTTCTTCTCTTCTCTTACACCAATTTTCCACATTTCAAACTATACTTTTTGTTCTGCTCCTAATCATTTCCCAAATATACAGACACAACATATATCTGAAGAGAAAGAAGAGAAATCATGTCTTGTTCTGTGAGGACTAGACTCGCAATGGTGTTCTGTTTCATTCTTCTGCTATTGTCTTCCAATGTTGGATGTGCTGCTGCTCGTCGTCTTGGGTCTCATAAGCATCATCATCACAAGAGGTCTTCTTTGGTACAAGAAGTCGTTAATGGTGGAGGAAGGAGGAGAGTACTGCGTGGAGTAGAGACTGGGGATGAAGTAGTGGTCATGGATTATCCTCAACCTCATCGTAAGCCTCCCATCCACAACGAGAAGGCTTAATTTTACCCGATCTTTACACCTTCTCTTCTGTTATATGCATATGCATTCACCTATAGGTGGTTGTGAACTTGTAATGACTTTGTGTTATCAATATATAATATACTCATGACCAACTTTTTTGTTCACTATTCTTTTGTATACAACAAACATGCTTTAGAGTTCTTTGCCGCCAATTTAAGTACATGTAACACGTAACCATAACATCATTCCAAAGAATACAAAAGTGTGATTGTGAGATACAAACCCTCTTTAAAGCTGACTGAGATCTTAACACTTGATAAAAATTAATGGGATTCTTTTGGATCTAATAGCTGCCAGAGAAAAAAATGTAGTGTTATAAAAAATTCCAGTTTTCAGCTGCAAGGAACGATGAATGGTTTCACAAATTCAAGGAACTCGGATGTTCTGACGCCGAGCTTCAGATCGATCTCCCCACCACCCAACCAGAAGAAGTCGGGTCTAAGTTTCGTTATGGCCTCATCCAATATCACCTGACATTTCCCATCCAATTCATCAGTAATGCTCAACATATTAACAAACAGTTTCATTTTTAAAGCAAGATTAGTCTGAATGTGCCTCGGAAAACTCTAAACATGAATGAATAGCAAACAAGCATTTTCCATATCTTCACTACCTCCATGAATACTTCCAGATAACAAGTTAATCTGCCAAATCGAATTGGTATCCAGTAGCATTAATACTTAATGCTTAGGTTTAAATATGACTTTGAAAGAGCGATGTGTCACAATAGCACAAATAGTGTGTTGCTGAAGTGGGCCACTTCAGGATAAGGAAAGGAAGATGAACACATCAATGCAGTAGGGTATGTGCCTAAGATTATATATACACAGACCAAAAACAACGCCATTTAAGTCTCTCTGCCTGACATCCAATACTAACTCTGGTTCTGGTAGTGCAAAGAAGGTTTGAACTGTTAAAAAGGAGGTTCTAATTTTTTTACTATAAATACAAAAGACAAAGAATGGACAATCAGCAGCTGGCTCACAAGAAAACTCTCACTTTATATTCGTATCAAAAGCAAATTGGGTCAAAATGCACCACACCCTGTACAGACTTAGAGAAACACCCAAAACAAAAACTAGCTGTGTAACCCATTGACCATTGAAACCTTCCGGGCCTCTCTGACAATTAGGACAGAACAATAGACTGTGATGTCTGTAAAACGCTTGGCAAGCACATGTGTATGAAAGGGAAAACTCTCTGTAAATAATTCTGTTCACAAGAAACAGCACGTAACTTTTTTGTCTAGGAGAAGAAAACACAAGTGGGTAGAGGTTCCTCTCAGACTACTCCAATGTCTAACACATGTCTAGTATGTAATTAATAGAGCAGACTATTGAAGCAGAAATGAGCAAACACCAAGGGACGATTACTAGAACATGACAAATAATGCAAGATGCAGAAAAGGTAATCAGCTTCGGACTTTGGCACGGAAATAACAGTTGGGAAACAAAACTTACCGGTATGTCTGTCTTCATACCTATACAGGTTACAGCATTGTGCTCAAACCCTGTCAATTTAATTGATGTCTCCTCAGGTGCAAGTCTCACTACAAAGGGATTAGAACAAGCCTCAGCAGATAGAAGCACCACATAAACTTCAATATCTGAATAGATAGCTGAGAGATAATAGACAGAAGAAGAACTAACGATTAAATCTTTTCTTTGGAATCTTTTCCTCGTTTTGTGAATAAAGAAAGTTCTTTACTGCTTCGGCGTTGAATCTGGCAGTATACTGCCAAAGAAACTTAGTCAGGTGTATACAATTAAGAAGAATTAAATAAAGGTGAATGCTATTCTGCAGGAACCATCAGAATAATCACCTGAACTACAACCACATAGTATTTTGAGTTATTGCGATCACTGCAATCCAAAATATTTGATGAAGCTTTAGTATTAACCTGTGTCAGTTAAAACATTTAGTGAGGAAACAAATATGAGCAGCGAGATTAAAGCTCGAATCTTTAATAGAGGTTATACTGATCCTTTAAGTCAATTGTGTAGTTTGACATATATACAGCTAAGGAGAAGATTTCAATATTCTTCCATGACCTCTATAAACATAAGAAATTGTATTCGAATTCTGAAAGAAGTTCCACTTGATACAATTGAAGTACCAGAACAATACTCTTGCAGAGATGGTCGATTGAGGAAGCACCGAGAACGTCGCGACGGGTTTCGAGAGGCCAGTCATAGTAATCGGGAGAAACTCTCTTGAAGCAGAATTCGTTGACGCCACCGGACCGGAGGATGGTGGAGATGCGATCCACCGTTTCGCTTTCATCAGCCGGTAGAGAAGGCGAAGTAGGAGAGGAACCCTGCGAAAGAACAGTGCTCTCGAGAATTGAAATTCTACGGAGGATTTCAATTTGGAGTCTCTCAAGCTCCGCCGCCGCAGCCTCCATACCTTCTCCGACTTCCATTTCAGATTTCCGATTCCGACCGTCGCCGTAGCAAATAGTGTTTCGTTTCGGACGTTTGATCCCGTAATCACCTGTGATCGTGTATACAGAAAATAAGAAAGGAGCAGGGTGATCTGAGCCGTTGATTTATTGATCATGGGTCGTCTAATATACTACTTTATGTTGTTATTACCGCCTGGCGTGTCTAATCAAGCGCAACTTTTCCTTTAATGAAATGTGTAATATCAAAATTGCTCTCATATTTTTTTAAAGGTTTATTCGTTTATTTTGAATAAAGTCATATTTGGTTATTTGAACGAATTAAATTGAGAAATTTTGAATCGAGTGATTAATGATTTAGTTCTTCCTCTAATTTAGTCGTGTATTCACTTCTTTGGGTCAATTGATCTCAATTTTTCCTCTTAATTTCAGTAATCGTATTCATTGTATTTATTCCGTTATGTATTTCCTATTTCTTCGCATCGAGCTTTTTGTTTAGATTTATCGCTTTTTGTTCAGATCTATCCAATATGTTCTTCATCGTGAGTGTTGCTGGTTTGCTGCTAATCAATTAATTACCCGAAGTCGTCGTTGAGCTCGTGATTTGATTTAAAGCTGCTTGAAGCTTCAAAATTGAGGTGCATGTTCCAATCTATAGAATTTGAGGTGATTTTGATTTCAATTTGGTATGTAGTTTATCAGGACATTGGATAATAGTGACAACAGTCATTCATTATGAATATAGAGAATGTTACGAAGAGACCAGTCATGGGTATGAATGGAATTCCAAAAAAGCAAAAGCATTCGTGTAACGATAAAGACATTATCTGTTGATGATATAAAGTATTCGATGTTATTGGGTAAGATATGCTGGAAAATTGGGTTAGATGGAGCTAAGAAGAAGCTGAAAAATGAGCTATTTGCCATTGGTATTTAGAGGTAGGAAACAATCATATATCTTGGATGATGATGATGTCGATGGTTACCTATCGCCGGAATCTAGAAGCGTTATGAATTTGGAAATAGATGAGTGTGTTGGGGAAGGTCTAAGAAATGATGTAGTTAGTTCTTTCAGTGATAACTATGGAGAGACGACTTCAGATTATAGGTGAGGACAGATTGAAAATTGATGATGAAGATGTTGAAGTTGAAGATGAAGTTGAGAGAATGGATAATGATAATGTTGTTGCTGTAAATGGTCAGAACGTTCTAGCTGTGGATAATGATAGTGTTGTTGCTGGAAAGGGGCAGAACGTAGCAGTGGTCAATGTGGATAATGATAATGTTATTGCTGAAAATGGTGAGAATGTAGTAGAGGTAAATGTGGATGAGAATGGTCATTGGATGAGGGTGAATATGTTTCCTTTGAATACGTTGAAGACAAAAATCAGTTTGTAGGGGAATGGTGTGATGGTACATGTCGGGAAAAAGGTCAGCGATTTCAGAGTAACCCGGTAGTGCAAGATTTATTGTTGAGAGCTTCCCATAAGGAATTGCATGAATTTGAAATAGTAAATTCAGATAGTTGGAGATATGTGTTTAAATGTCAGGCTGAATGGTGTAATTGATACTTGTGAGTGTCTAGACCCCAATATTTTCAAATAGACAATCCATGGGTAGTAAAAGTACATAGGAATATGCATTCTTGCTCTCGAGCGACAGTGAGTACAATGGGGAACGGAAGGAAAGGTACAACCGGAGAAGTTGCAAAAGTTTTACAAGAAAATTTCTCGTGTCAGTTGGACATGCCATATGTGAAATCTGTCATGAGTATTGTTCATGGACAAAGTATAGTGAGTGTCTCATACTCTACATCTTTAAGAGTGAAAAAGCTGGTTACCTCTTGTGTGTGTGGCAGTTAAGCAGATAGCTATAAGATGTTGCCTGCATATTTGCACGTGTTAGAGCAGGTGAATAAGGGTTCCAAAAAAAGGTATGAGGTAGACGCAAAAAATAGGTTCAAGTACTTATTTGTTGCTGTCGGAGCTTGCATTAAAGGATTTACGGCCATGAAGAAAGTTCTAGCTGTGGATGTTATTTTCCTAAAGCTTGGTGGTAAGCTGATATTTGCCACAACCCAGGATCCCAATCATCATCATTATCCTATTGCATTTGTTATGGTTGATGGTGAGAAAGATGCCAATTGGAACTGGTTTATTAGCATGTTGAAGAGTGTTGTGCCAGACTCATAAAATTTGGTATTCATAAGTGACAGAAATACAAGTCTCATCAAGGTAATTATTGATGTGTATCTGATGGTAAAACATGGTTTTTGTGTGTACCATCTGTCCCAGAATGTTAGATCAAAAGCTTCTGGCGTCAACAAAGATGATGTTGCAAAGAAATTCAAAGAGATAGCTTAGATTTATACCGAGGGTGAATTCAAAAAAGAGTATGCGGCTTTCAAGCTAAAGTCTTTGAAAGTAGCTGACTATTTGGTTAAAAGTGTTGACGAGTCAAAGTGGGCAAGGTGTATTTTTCCCGAAGCACGTTACAATATTTATACTACGAACAGTTTTGAATCTCTAAATACTATTTTCAAGAACGCAAGGAAGTACTCATTGCTACGTATGATTGATGCAATTATTGGAAAAATATTTGAATGGTTTAACAAATATAGGAAGAAAGTAACTGGTGGTCCGGATTTAGTGATGATGGTGCATGTTGTGGAGAATGAATTTCATTTTACATGTGAGGAAGCAACAATTTTAGAAGTCAAAGTGAACAACTCATATATACGTGAGTTTACTGTCATGGGACATGATTTCAAGTCTTACTCGGTATCCTTGGATGAGCTAACATGTAGTTGCAAGCGTTTTGATCTAGATAAATATCCTTGTGTCCATGCAATAGCATGTGCACATGAGTACATGAAGATGCATGATAGAACAAAAGATGTGCGTCTAGTTGACTTGTGCCCTAAGTATTATTCGGTAGAGGTGTGGTCGTTGGTATATTCCGAGATGATTTATCAGGTGCCACATCAGGATCATTGGAATATTCCAGCTGAGATATAAGCGAAATATATATTACCTAGATTTAAATCGAGATGTGGGGTTTTAAGAGGAGAAGGACGAGTTATAAGAATTAAGGACAATCAGACGTATAAGTATTTTAATTGCAGCAAAACATGATATTATAATACTTGTACTAGTATTTCATACTTTGTTAAAATTAAATAAATGTTCATAAGCTTATTAATTGGTGGTCCATGTAATAAGAGTAAAAGGCCTAAGAAAGAAACGACAATTAAAAATTAGTACTTCACTTGAAGCGGATTTTCATGTTCAAATATGAAAAGAAGTACAGAAGTACAAAAAAAGGATATGCAGAAATACATGTGTATCGGTCTAAACAAGAAAAATAGAGGCGGCGTCCACACTCACAAGACTGTTGTCTCCTCCCTATACGTGAGCATACTGACACATCCTCAATAAAAAATATTTTAAATATATTTTATTCTGAAATTTTTTATGATTGATTTATACTTTTAAGGAACCAATTATTTTTTCTTTTTTTCCTCCTTCCAAACTACGTGTTAATTAGTATTACTGCTATTTAAATTTATTGATTTATGACGTGATGATTATCTACATATCGGGAACCTAATATCATATTTATTGATAGCAATTATTAACCCTAACCATAAAATGTGTCTTTTCAATAACCAATAGTTATTAGCCCTAACTATATTTATTTTCTCTAACCCTAGTTATTTTCACTTTCCATCTTTCTTAATAAATATACGCTTTTAGGGTTTCCTTTCTTCACATATCACATATAAGATTTTCTTAAACTTCTTTCAACGTTCTCACTCATCATTTTTCAATAACTCTTAACAAAATACTAAAAATGAGTGCCAAAAGAAAAGAACATGTTCTTTATTTTTTTGATGAGTCAAGTGGTGATTATGACTCCAATGGGAGCAGTGACGATAGTCATGATACTATAAGGGATCTCTTGCCTAAATTCTTCGCCGAAATAGACAAGTTGACGATTATAGAGGCTAATAAGAGGTAGTGGAAGTGCCTAGCATTTCAGGGTAAATGTGGTTCCAGAGCCTGTTTTAATCTAGATGCCCTTCTGTCCCACGCGAAGGCCAAGATAACTATACGCGGGAAACTCCATTCGAAACTCGCTGAGACATTAAGCATCGAGATGTAAACTCTAAGAGCACTCGCCACGACGAGTCCGAACAAAAATAAAGGCAATGGAAAGGTCTAGATAAAGGTGAATTGAAGGAACTTTTGTGGTCTCCTTTGGTTATCATGGAGGAAACTGATTATCCTATCGTATGGCCTCCCATTGTAATCATCCAAAATACAAGACCGGGAAAGGATCCCAATACATAACAGCTAAAGTTTTTTCCAACAGAAATACTTTATATATCCCATCCCAACTCATACTTTATCTGTTCTCACACTAATATTTTTTTTATATCTTTTATGTGGTTAGGGATAGGGAATCTCGAATTACTGGATTACTTCAATGAGTACGAGCTTGTTATGGCACGTCATGCTTACATCCCAAAGGGACATCGTATGATGGGTGTTTTGGTGTTTGACAAAATCACTCGTGGTTATTTTCAAGCTGAGCGCCTCCACATGGAGTTTGTTAAGCAAAGGTGGGACAAAGAGGCCTGGGAACATGTGGAAAGGCGATACTCTAGAGGTCTTCGCCAACTTTTTGGCTTTCGTGCAACCATTGAAGATATTCATATCTTCAATCACCACTTACATGGTAATTTTCAAGCACACTTCTTTACACTTCTTTACATTTCATTAGATCTCATATGATATCAATACTTATGCCATTTTCCTCTGACATTTAACTGAATTACTGACTACCTAGGCAAAATGAGGCCGAAATATGATATGAAGTCTTTCACTGAGATGGTTGCCAATGAGGTTAGGGATAAGGCTGAAACGGGAAAGCATAAGGGGAAGGACATCAAGGACACTTTAACATAATATATTTTTGTTGTTTATTCAGTACTACATTGTTGTTTGCAAACTATATGTATGCTACATTTATATATATGTTTTACTGTTTTTAAGGCACAAGTAATATGTGGAAGAATAAATATTGTAATAGCGGTTTTGTAGTCACTATAAATTAAATACGTTAGATAAATTCAAAGTATGTTAAATCTAAAATAAATAGTCAGAGAAATACCAAAATATGTCAAATATTTATAAAGTATGCAGAAGGATTGGTCAACGCGGTAGCATAACCATAAATATATATTATTCTCAACACCGTAGTAATATTATTACTTTTATTATTTTAATTTTTATTTTGTTGGCGTTGTCCAGGTCAACATTCCACATTAATCCCTATCCAAACCCTAAATTTGTCGTTGTCAATGTCATCAATCCACACCAAGCCCTATCCAAACCATAAACTTGTCATTTCAACCCATCCGATTTTCCTAATCCAATAGTGTGGTAGCTTTTATGCTCAATTTGTGTTTTATGTTATATTTATATAATTTTCTCGATTGTCCTACCAATTGATAATTGAGATAGTTTTTATCGAATTTGGAGCCAAAACATAGTTTCTCCACTAATATATATTTATAAATGTTCTAAATTAATAGTTTTAGAGACATATATACTCAAGACAGTTGTATCATAATAGTGTTAGAGACTTAATATACTCGAAGATGTTGTAAATTAATAGTGTTAGGGTCTTATATACTCAAGTAGTGTTAGAGACACATGAATCAATATATAGTTTATCCAAAAATCTATATTCAAACATGTTGTAAATCAATAGTGTTAGAGACTCATATACTCAAAGATGTTGTATATTAATAGTGTTAGAGACTTATATACTCAAATATTGTTAGAGACGCATGAATCAATATATAGTTTATCCACGAATCTATATTCAAACATGTTGTAAATCAATAGTGTTGGGGTCTTATATACTCAAAGATGTTGTATATTAATAGTATTAGAGACCTACATACTCAGATATTGTTAGAAACACATGAATCAATATATAGTTTATCCAAAAATTTATATTCTAACATGTTGTAAATTTTGTAATCTATAATATATGTTCAAACATGTTGTAACTTCTATAAGCTATCGAAATTTTTTGAATTGAAAATATTCAAATTTTTAGATGTGCATCAAAATTGGCGCCCAAACTCAAATTTTTCGATTCCCCCTTCCCTCTATACACAATCTCTACCAAGTCTTACCATTCTTTACATCGTCCTCTCTCTACATCTTGGTAAGTCTTTCTTAGTATTCCCCCTCTCTTCATTCCTTTCAGATTCAATTTCAGATTTATTTTTTATTAATTCCTTTATGATTGCTTATTTAAGATTTTATTGTTGTCAATATGGAATACTCATCAGATAAGGGCCCTTACTACGCCGACATGAGGAGCATGAAAGAAAAGGCCGACCAAATATGGTTTGTATCAGAAACAGAGTTTGGGATTCCAATAGAGTGTCCTTGCGGTGGCCGTATCATCACCAAGATAACAAAAGATCCTACTGTAATGAGATACTTTAAGTGCAAATAATTTAAGGTTAGAACACAAATGAAGCCTTGTGATAATGTAAGATAAATGTTCTTGTTGTGATTCTGTCTATGTTTTTTTATCTATAGGATGATGGTTTACACTAGTGAATAAGATGGGATAAGGCAATCGACGAGGATGTGGGATGTTTAAAGACAGAAGTTGACAACATGACTGAGCATATTTTCAAAACTCAAGTTCCTGCTTCGTGACGTTGTTGAAAGAATCGAAAAGCTTGAACCCAAAAACATGTGATGTTGGGTTAGTTTTATTCAACTATCTTATCTTATCATACTATTGTATTGTTGACTACTTCTGATAATTTGCATTAAGTAATAGAACAGAGATTTGCATTAAGTAATACTACTTTCTTCAAGTACATGGTTTTTAAGATTTCCAACTCAGAAAACAATTGCAATGACGGAAAAAACTACAATTAAAGAAGCAAATTTTTTTTTATATCCTTAGTTCTCTTCTTAGATCAACTCCATTTAGCTAAAAAATCACTTATTTCATACCATCGACCTTCGCTTTAAGCTTGTCAATCTCTGTTTGAACATCAGCAATCTGTGGTAAGGCATCCACAATCTCCTCTAGCATTGCTTCTTCTACCCATTTGAAAAGATGATCCTAAGAAAAATAAAAATGTTCAAAATCAGAAGAAAGTTAAATTTCCTGTTAGAAATAACACTACAAATTTGAACCCATTGATTTGCGTTATTTTTGTAGACACATATGTAGAATGGACGACCAGTGTTGTCCTGCGGAAATTTAGGGTTTCCTTAGAATTGAGAGTTTTTTTAAAGAATGGAAACGACTCACTCTTTCTTTTCTTTGTTTTAAAACAATACACTCTTCCCATTTGAATATATTATAAAAAATAAGTAATTAATCATAAAGAATGGAAACGACACGATTTAAAAAAAAAAAAAAAAAATTAATCATAAAGAATGAAAATGTGTCTTAGATTAGTCCTCGCCATTGTATCCTCTCCGTTGGATCTACAAGTTGGTCTTTTATTAGTGCATTTATATGTGACGTGATCGATGTAGATTCATTTAACCTAAAGTGATAAAAATTCAAACCCTCTATGATGACCACTACAGACGAATCATTAACTCATCCAATTAGGATTTTTTCCCAACTAACGAAAGACGCCTTAACTAGTATATATATCTAATGATTTATGACGTGATGGATATCTATATCTCGAGAACCCTAAAAGCATCATAAATCATTACAAATTAAGCAATAGAAGCAAAGTGCCTATTGATTTGTACCCATTTATTAAGGAAACAAGTCTTTCAACTTTTGAAATTCTTCAATTTATTAGCCCTTGTTTCTCCTCTTTTCTCATACTTTCATCTATCAAACTTCTTCTCTCAACTCTTTATACTTTCTAACGTCTCTCTTTCTCGTAACTTCTACTTTTCCAAAACAATGGCCAACTGGGTTGTCTCTAGAACTATCACTCGTCCCATTCCACACAATACACAAGTTTCATTCATCTATCTCGCTTTGGATGGCAATGTTGAGCGAGCACTAAAGACTGCGCAGATAGCAAACTGTGATGATCTTCAGGCTGAGTCGTCCATATTTTGTAGCCTTGCCCCATCTACTTATGTCCTCAGCTTCTACGACGTGGAGGTAATCCACCAATGAGGCGTCACTCAATAAGTCAATGTCCTCGAGTATTGCGCTAACAATACTCTCTGATGGAGGACCATTACCCTTCTTTCTAAAAGTGAAGTAAAGCTTCTAGCAAGAGATATTCTCCAAAGTATTGCATTCATACACTCTAACAACATAGTGTACTGTGATGTGCACACGATGAATATCTTGCTATCACTCGTTGATCCCCATTGGAGGCCGAACGGCTCATTTGTTCTTGCTGATTTCAAATTGACGATGGAAGAAGAGTCCGATGGGTTTGGCGATCAGCCCAAACAAAAGAGAATTGACTCGAGATACATATACCCAAAGCTTATCACATGCCAATATATTGATGGCTATAAAGTCAACTGCAAAGTTGACATTTAGTCATACGGTTGTATTGTGGTACAACTGTTCACTGGTCGGTATCCCTGGCAATGTTTCCAAATATTACGGGCCATCCACGGTGTTAATTGGCATGACTTAATTTGGATGTGAAGTAAGGTTCCTTACGTTATATCCGACGTTCTAGCCGACGCCTCTTCTGAAGAAAGGGACTTTGTCCAGCTTGCTTACAGAAGCACCCAGCCCAAAAGCCGACGGCAGCAGAGCTCCTAACTCACCATTCGTCAACTAAATGGCGAAGGGTTTTATCTTTTATTTTATTTTCTATTGTTTTTTTTATTTTTTATCCTTGTTGCTTTTTATTTCTTTTATTTTGTGTAATATTATTACATTTTTTAATAATGTTTAAAACTTAATCTATGATCTTTTATATTTAAGTAACATTACAAATAAAAATATAAGAAATAACACTTAAAATATTAGATAAAATGTATATAAAACAAGTATTCTCAAACATTAAATACTAAGTAATTTCTAACATAATTTATTAAAAAAATTTAATGCACGTATTTTTATCCACCCAATAGTTATTAACTTTAGTTTAGTGAATTCAAATAAAATTTTAATGTATTTACTAAATATATAATCTAATATTGTGAGTAACTTGGATTAAGGAAAAATGGAAAGTTTCGAGAGAGAAACGCATAATTTATCGTAATTAACTAAGTTAGTAAGTATGAATGAATGTTGGGAAGACAAGTTTAGGGTTAGGGTTCATATATAAGGTTAATAAATAGAAGATATTTTGGGAAAGACACATTTCATTAATACATGGCTACAACTGAACATACAGTTTACTTTCTTTGCTTAATTTGTTATGATGCCTTGTGCATGTTATTAGGGTTTCCGTAGATAACCATCAAGTCAATCTAATGTATTTACTAACTTTGGAATCTTAATATTCTGCGGTCTTTTTTTGTGATTGGTTAAGCTATAATAAATTTAAATACTAAGTAATTTCTAACGTTAATTATTAAACTTTCTTAATGCACGCGTTTTTATCCACCCAATAGTGTTATTAACCCTATTTTACTGAATTCAAATATAAATTCTAACGTAAACTATAAAATACTTAGAAATTTTTAAGAAATAACACTTAACACGTTAGACATAACATAGTAGTTCTATTATTCATTTTGGTTACAAGCTCTTGCTTATTACAAATCTAGCAACGTTCAAGGATTATGCTTGAACACCAATACTCAAAGCATTGAAAGGGTTGTCTTTCAGACATGTCATGAACACACACTCCATTGTGTCTACAATAGGCCATTTGTAGGTGTTGTAGTAGATTCTCGTTCCATTTGGCCCTATGTCTTCAACTTGTGCAAGAAATGTGTCGGCTAATTCTAGTGTACTCTCTTCGCCTAGAGTAAATGGCACTTCTGAGATTGTACTCCTCCCTAATGTGTAATTCCCTCCAGAAATTGCAAAGATTCCATATGTGATTTTTGCCTCTTGTATCTCATCTCATGTGGATAACATCAGATTTAACCCTCGTTCTGAAAGGCCTTCCTTCACTGCAAGTCGTAGCCCTTCCAAGTATTTTGTGGTAGTGTTGCTTGCTTCAACGCATTTAAGGAAAAACAGCATGTATATAGAATCTATATTTGTCATTGATGGTTGTAGAAAGAATTCATGGAGGTTTGCTTCCTTTATGCATTGAGTGGAAAACACATGTTTTGATCCCTCATTCTAACTTCCTATGAATCCTCCAAGATCTCTGAAATTATTTTTTCCCACACGTTGAATGATGTCGCTTAGTATCTCTTTTGGAAGGAAAGCTATTATCTTTGGTAATTTTGGAAGAGAACCTACTATATTAAATATACAATTGAATAACCATCATTAATTAAGTATACATTTCTTTTCAATTTAGTATTTTTTTTTTGCTTTTTTTCCTCCTTCCAAACCACGCATTATGACGTGATTGTTATCTACATATCGTGAACCCTAATATCATATTTATTAACAATAGTTATTAACCCTATAAACATCATTAATTGCCACAATTATGCAATCTGTCTTTTCAATTATGCTTATTCATTACTAACCCTAATTAGTTTCCCTAACCATAAATCTTTACAATAAATTGTCTTTCTTCCATCTTCTCTAACCCCTAGGTAACTCACAATAATTTGTCTTCCTTCCATCTTTCTTAATATATACGCTTATGGGGTTGTCCTTCTTCACAGATCACATATAAGATTCTCTTAAACTTCTCTCAACTCCCTTCTTTCACAAATAGAAAAAAATGAATCCATTTCGCAATGCTATTTGGGTTATCACAAAGACTCTCTCAACAAGGACCTCTATCATTTGGCTCTCGGAAGATGGTGACACCAAAAAAGCCATTAAATCTATGCCTCTAAATAACTCGGAGTCCCTTCAGGAGGAAGAGGCCATGTTAAATCGCCTTTAATATCCTCATGTTGTCAAGTGCTACGGTCACGAAATTACCTCAGACTATGGTACAGACAACTACAATGTCGTTTTGGAATACTGCTTTGGTAAATCTTTGTTCCGAAAGATCGCCTCTTTGTCTTTGTCTCTCCCGCCTGGACTTCCAGAGAGGCACATGAAAGAACTGACTCGAGACATTCTCCAAGGCCTTTCTTACATTCACGCTGCAAACATTATTCACAATGATCTCTACCAGGTAACATCTTACTAACGGAAACCGAATCCAAATGGAGACTCAATGGGTTTACGCCTGTGCTTGCTGACTTCGAGGCGGCGATAGAGAGTGGGTCCAATTACGAGCAGCATCCAACACATCAGAGATGGAACATGCCTTTCCTGACTCCGGAGATTGTGGACTTTCCAAGTCCTGACAATATAGTCAACTGTAAAGCCGACATTTGGTCCTTTAAAGCCAAGGTACTGTCAATGCTCACCGGTTGGTCTCCATGGCATCAAACCTTGGATCCCAGTTACCGCATGCTAATGGATATGAGTCCCTACTATAGGTGTGATCTCATCTTGGGCAACCGTGTTCTTCCAACCCATGACTCTATCTCGGGAAACAAGATACTTCCTTTACATTTGTCTAGCCAAGCATCATCAACGCATGCCGACAGCTGAGAAGCTCCAGAAGCACCGTTATCTAAGGAATTAGTCATTCCTTTTATTTATTTTTTAGTTTTCATGCAATATACTTTCGTTATTGTTGCATGTTCTTGACAGATATTAGCTCCAACCAAAGTCATACTAAACCAAGAACAAGTCTTACAAAATATGACCAAAACAAAATAACTTTAGATTGTAAATGAACCATTTTCTCACAGAACAAATAAGGTAGGTTCCAAATAAGACAGAGTGTTTGAGAGCCTCTGAAGCGTCCATAGTCTCATTATCAGCTAATCATGAAGCGACACATCAGCCCACCATCTCAAGCTCATCGTTCATCTATCTCTCAATATTTTTAAAATTGTTCTTCAACACTTAGAAAGAATTCAAAATACACACTTCGGATTTTTCTTATTCTAAAATTCTTTTATTAAACAAAATCAGAACCCATGAAATAACCCCGAAGATCATTGGAACAAATTTATGGTTGCTGCAAAGAAAATTGAAATAAAAATCAAGATTTAGCTTAACAAATTTATGGTTGCTTCTAACAAAATCGAAATCGAACGTGGATTTTTTTATGACTGATTGCGCGTTTGACTTGATGGAACAGATATTGAGAGACCCAAAATTGAGATGAGCTTGGGTTTAGATTTGGGGATTTTAACATAATCGATTTTTTCGAAGTTAATCAGAATTGGTTTTTGGGTATTATCGGTTTTCACTTTTAGTTTTTTCGGATAATTGGTGTTCAAATTTAATTTTAATGATTTTTAGTCCGACCCGAAATATATTCAACTGGGTCACAAAATGAGTGGAGTTTGACTGGTTGAATCTATAAATATATAAACTTCTGTCTAGGTAATTTTTTATTAACTTAATACTTGCATTTAAAATAAATATTAAAGAAAATAGAAAGATAACAATAATAAAATAGAATTGTGTTTCCAAAAGTAAAAACAAGAGTAAAATAGAACTTAATTTTGGAGGATTAAGTTCTATTTGGAGGATTTTATAAGATTTTGGAATGTTGTCAACTATGTATTACATATTTTTTATTCCTCGTTATTTAAATTCAAAAACAAATTTGTTTGTCCGCCGAGTTTGGTTGTATTCTTATATAGACTATTTATTTTTTTGATCTGATTCTTAGATAGACTATTTTTCATATAACTTCTAATTTAATGAATATAAGATTGCTTAATGATTAAAACGAATTAATCCAAATTTATGAGATCAATTTTGTTTCTTTATTATTATTATTTTTTTTGCAAATGAAATAAATGGATCACACAATAAAAACACAATTATATACTATTTCCGTTACAGAAAATTTGATTTTCTGGAGTTTTTTTTTTTGTTTTTTTAAAATTGATTTTCTGTATTGTATTAATTGTATTTATATTTACACTGACACTATAGTTAAAGAACTTATGGAGGACTGACCAATAAAACTCTAGACATATTACTTTAAAGTAATACTTTCTCATTAATTCTAGACTTTCTATTTATTGAAATAAAGAAAAAAAAGATAAAATGATTAAGAATTTATGGTTTTCTTAATCTATGTGCAGTATTTAGAAAATTAAACTTTCTATAATGGATGTAGTATATGAAAAGAGAATTTGAAAACACATCAGCATATTGGAGTTCTTTCAATCAACCAATAGAATCATTTTATTAAAACAGATCATCAACATTAAATATTAAGGCCACATATTCGGAACAACTAAAATGAGACTACACATTAGGTTCTTCTTCTATTAAAAGAACCAATCAATTCACTTAATCAATACAGGTCATCAAAAATAAGAATCACTTCATCTACTTCTTCCTCGATTTCTTAAGAGTCGTTTAGAATCATATTCGCTTCTTCTACTTCTGATAAATAAATAAAAAGAATCGCTTCATCTACTTCCTCCTCTATTTCTTCTATCTCTCTTTTATTTCTTTGGATAATCGAAAGATGAGTATCTTCCCTCATTACCCAACCGGTTCGACTTCGGGTTATGCAGAAGACATATATGCAAGTCTTCTTTCGTTAATTGATCATGGAGGTGGTTAAATAGGTGATTTTGGGTTCACACAAAAAGGGGAAAGTTATTAGTATAATTGGTTTTCAATCAATTTTAGTAAACTGTTTGGTTTAATGTTTATTGACAGTGTTCAAACCTGAGCTCGATTGCTTCGATCTCAGTCTTGAAGAAAATTAAAAACTGAGCAAAGAAAAGAAAGAACACACGCGATTTAAGAGTTCGGTTCCAAACTCGGAACCTACGTCTCGCCAGAGTTGCAAATTTGAACTCCGGATTTCACTATCTCTTCAAATCAAGCTCAAAACCGAGCTCACACCTTTTACAATGTACCGGAATCACTCTCTCTCTCACACCCGAACCTATCCTCTTCTTTTAGCCTAAACTACCCAGAGAATACAAAGGAGGAGAAGAAAGAAGTTAACCTAACAAACTCCCTCACTCCGATCAGTTACAGCAATAGTGAATCAACTCTCACGCGCTTTGCTCTAACGGAAAAAATGAAGAGAGAAAGAGAGAACCTGATGAAGAGATATGCGGTTTAGTTAAATGTCAATAACCGATCTAATAAATTGAGCTTGCCAGTAAAACCGAATTGCTTGCTTCATAACCGAAACACAAAGAGACCTTATGTCTCCAACCGAGTCTTCTAAAGCTTGGACTCACATTCAACTTTCATATTGGCTATTACTTCACAATTCTCCACCTTAGCCAACATCAATAAGTTACTTGGTGGACTCCTGAAACTTAGAGTTGTTGCTTAGCTACACGAAGCAGCTTGAGTGCTTCTTGGAGCTGTAGACTAGAAGAACATTAGTGAAAATGTCTGCAGGATTCAATGCAGTGCTGATCTTCTTGACTTCGATAATGCCTTGATCAATTGACTCTTTTATGTGATGGTACTTCACAGCAATATGTTTTGTCCTGCTGTGAAACACATCATTCTTGGCCAGAGCCATTGCACTCTGAGAATCACAATTAATCTCCACTGACCCTTGATGAAACCTGAATTCTTCTGCAAGACCTTTAAGCCATATTGCCTCCTTTGCTGCTTCGGAGAGAGCAATATACTCTGCCTCCGTAGTTGATAATGCTACAACTCCTTGCAGATTTGACCTCCAGCTGATAACATTTCCACCTAAAGTAAAAACAATACCTGAAATAGATTTCATGTTATCAAGATCTAGTACATAGTCAGAATCGCAGTAGCCTTTGATAGTGAAATCTCCCTTGTTGTTAAAGCTTAGACCAACATCTGTAGAACCCTTGATGTATCTCATAATCCACTTGACAGCTTGCCAATGCTCCTTTGTAGGGTTACTCATGAATCTGCTTACCATTCCAACTGGATAAGCAAGGTCTCGTCTAATACATTAAACTCCCCACAACACTTTGATAAGGAATTGACTTCATAAAATGTTCTTGGTCTTCAATTTCTCTGTTTGTTGCAGATTGAAGCTTGAAGTGAGCTCCTAAAAAAGTGGACACTGACTTTGACTGATCTATTTTATGATTCCCTAACACCTTCAACATGTAATGTGACTGAGATACCTTTAACGTCCTACAATTCTATCTCTTATAATTTCCATTCCTAGGATCTTCTTAGCATCTCCAAGATCCTTCATTTCAAACTCAGTATTAAAGAGATCTTTTAGAGCTTGAATCTCCTTCTTGTTTGTTGATGCAATGAGGATGTCATCAACATACAATAGCAAATATAACATTGTGTTATCTCCTAATATCTTAAGATAAACACAATAATCGTAGTTGCTCCTGGTGTAACCATTCAATGTCATGAAGTCATTGAATCTGTAATTCCATTGTCTAGGAGATTGCTTTAACCCGTACAAGGACCTTTTGAGAAGACACACCTTTTTTGGATGATCTTTGTTAATGTAGCCTTCAGGTTGTTCCATGATGATTGATTCATCCAAATGACCATGCAGAAATGTTGTTTTCACGTCCATTTGCTGCAATTCCATGTTAAAATGAGCTACCATAGAGAGAAGGTACCTGATTGTAACATGCTTGACCACATGAGCAAAAATCTCCTTGTAGTCAATTCCTTCCTTTTGAGAGTACCCTTTAGCCACAAGCCGAGCCTTGAACCTTGGATTCTCAACTCTTGCTATTCCTGCTTTCCTTGTGAAAATCCACTTGCACCCTATGGCCTTTTGATCTTTTGGTCTATCAATCAAATCCATATCTGATTCTTCCATAACGAATTCATTTCATCATCATATGCTTTTGTCCGTCTGTCACTATCTGGATCTGACATTGCTTCTTTATAGGATGATGGTTCATTATGCCATGCATCTTCAGTTAAAGCACAGACAAAACCTGCTATATGATGTTCCTCATCCTCATTGCAGTCATAATCTTGAAAGCGAATTGGAGGTTGAATAGTTCTTCTTGTTCTGTCACGAGCAAGTTGATAATCATTATGATCCTCAATCTCTGTTTCATCTGTAACTTCATTTTCTTGAAGGTTCGGATCTTAGCTGTCTTGATCTGGTGATGTATTCGTTGAAGCTCCACCTTAAGTGATAACTTCACCTATTCCTGAGATTTCTAAACTAGAAAATTCATCAGTTACAACATCATTTAGATCCCTTTTATTACCTGACTTTTGTTCTTGAAGAAAATCCTTGTAAACCAACTCTTCTCGAAACACTACATTTCTGCTGATAACACACTTATTTTCTTCTATAAGCCAGACTCTAACTCCTTTGATTCCTTCTGGATATCTTGTGAAGACTCCATGTTTTGGTCTTGGTTCTAGCTTGCCTTCAGATGAGTGAACATACACAATGCATCCGAATCTCCTTAAGTTCTTCAATGATGACATTGATGAGCTCCAAAGTTCTTCTGAAACTCTAAAGTCGATTAATGATGATGGAGACCTATTGATGAGATATACTGCAGTTGATACTACTTCTGCCCAAAACCTCTTGTTTAGGCCACTCTCACTTAACATGCACCTCACTTTGTTCATCAAAGTCATGTTAAGCCTTTCTGCAACATCATTTTGTTGCGGCATGTAGGTGCAAGTTCTATGTCTCACAATTCCTTCTTTCCTGCAAAGCTCATCAAACTCATGATTGTAGTATTCTAAGCCATTATTAGTTCTTAACCTTTTTATTTTCTTTTATGTTTGGACTTCCACCATTGTTTTCCATTCAACAAAACTCTTGAATGCTTCGTCCTTAAACCTGAGAAAATAAACCCAAACTTTCCGAGTATAATCATCAGTAAAAAAGATGAAATACTGGCATTTACCGATACTTAAAGGGACATTTGGAGATCCCCAAAGATCTGAATGTATGTAGTCTAGCTTCTCCTTTGTTACATGCTTTGCTGAGCTGAAGCTGACCTTGTAAGTCTTTCCTATGACACAGTCTTCGCAGAATCCTAACTCAGTATCTTTGAATCCTTTAAAGCACCATTTCTTAGCTAAGATCTGCATTCCTTTATTTCTTAGGTATCCCATTCTGCTATGCCAGAGTTTGATATCTCTCTTGGTATCCTTTGGTGGTTCATCGACTCTTAACTTTACACAATGAACCTCTCCAATTCTTGCTGATCCTTGTAGTATATAAAGAGACTGTCTTCTTACTCCCTTCATAACTACTACACATTCTTTTATGATCTTAATGATGCTTTTACCAGCTTTGAAATCACATTCTTTTGCTTCTAATGTTCCAAGAGAAATCAGATTTCTCGAGATGTCTGGCATGTATCTAACATCATGCAAAATAAAACTTGTATTGTCATGGTTAGTAAATCTAATTGACCCTATACCTTTTACCTCATAGTAGGTCTCATTTGCCATTCTGACTTTGCTTCCGACTTGTTCTTTTAAGTCCAGAAAGAGATGCTTGTTTGGCGTCATGTGAAATGAATAACCTGTATCTAAAATCCATTCATTAGTGTCAATATCTCTTATTGAAACATTTACCTTAGATACTACGAGACCAACAAGGTCTGATGAATCATCTTTGGCCAGAGATGATTTCCCACTTTACTGTGTTTGGCCTTTTCCTTTATGTCTTTCAACCCACTTGTAACATTGCTTCTTGTAATGTCCTTGTTTCCCACAAATCCAGCATTCCCCTGGTTTCTTGTCTCTTGACTTGGATCCTGATTTACTTCTATCTTTGAAAGACTCTTTCTTTCTGATCTTCCTCTTTCAAAGAGACCTTCTCCATTTTTCTTCGGGTTATATCCATATTTCTTTAGCTTCGTTTCTTTTGACTTTGCTGCATTAACAACATCATCAACCTTCAACTTATCCTTGTTATAGGTCATGGTTTCCCTTAGATGCTCGTACACCTATGGGAATGACTTGAGAAAAAGAATTGTTGTTTCTTCTTCAATTTTTATTTGCAAATGTCTAAGATTTTCTACTAACTCTAAGAAATCATCAACATTTTGGTCAATACTCTTAGTTTCTTGCATTTGAAACGCATAAACTTCTAACTTAGAGTAAATTCTATCTGGAAGAGAAGTTGGAAGAAACAACTTGTCGAGTGTGCTAATTGTTGTTTGACAGTTCTCGATCTTTCTGAGAATTTTATCATCCCCAACCAAGAAGATCAGGTTAGAGCATGTTCATCTTTATCTGCTCTTGCTTCTTCTTCTTTCACTATTCTCTTCTTATCTTCGGGTTTCTTTTCTTCTGGCTTCTTTCCTTCTTCTTCTGTTAGAACTGCTGAAGAGAGAGGTTTGAGAACGCTTTTCAAACCTTGAACAGTAAGATTTGCAATCATCCTTTTCTTCCAAATACTGTAATCTCCTGTTCCATCGAAGATTGCTATCTTCGACTTCGTCTTGGTGTTCGCCATCTTCAAACTTCAAAATGACTCAACCTTCTTCCACGGAACTTGATTCTTGGATAAGAATCAGATGCTATGATACCAATTTCTTAAAACCTGAGCTCGATTGCTTTGATCTCAGTCTTGAAGAAAATTAAAAACTGAGCAAAGAAAAGAAAGAACACACGCGATTTAACGAGTTCGGTTCCAAACTTGGAACCTACGTCTCGCCGGAGTTACAAACTTGAACTCTGGATTTCACTATCTCTTCAAATCAAGCTCAAAACCGAGCTGACACCCTTTACAATGTCACCAGAATCACTCTCTCTCTCTCACCTAAACATATCCTCTTCTTTTAGCCTAAACTACCCAGAGAATACAAAGGAGGAGAAGAAAGAAGTTAACCCAACAAACTCCCTCACTCTAATCTTATACTTTGATCAGTTAAAGCAATAGTGAATAAACTCTCACGCGCTTTGCTCTAACAAAAATAACAAAGAGAGAAAGAGAGAAAGAGAGAATCCGATGAAGAGATATGCGGCTTGGTTTAATGTTAATAAATGGTCCAATAAATTGAGCCCGACATTAAACCTGAATTGCTTGCTTCTTAACCGAAACACAAAGAGACCTTATGTCTCCAACCGAGTCTTCTAAAGCTTGATTCACATTCATCTTTGATATTGGCTATTACTTCACAGATAGGTTCTGATTGCAGTTATTATAAAAGGCAATCACTTGTATTGTTTTCATTTTAACGATGAATGAATACAATATGTTATTTCTCAGATTCTCTCTCTCAACATGAATCTTCTCAAATCATGATTCATTCTCGTAATATGGTATCAGAGCGTTGAAACTAAAACAAAGTCAAACTTTTCCTCTGTTTCAACTCTGATTCATCGCTCCGTGTGTTTCAATTTGAATCAAATTGTTCTTCATGCTTTCTACAGAAGATCAAATTTATTCCACTGAGATTCTTCTTCTTATCAACGTGTTTGGTTATTCCGCTGAATCTTCATCTTTCTTTTGGTTAATCCTCCAAAAACCTTATTAGAAATCATGGTAGCTATTCGAAGAAATGAGAAGCTCGCAGGAAAAGCTACATCCACATCAAGAAAAGTTGCAAGATCCTTGAAATCAACAAAGTCAAATACCAGAGAGACTAGTCCTCCGGCTCTTGAATATATCCAGAATTCCTCAACGAAACTGAAATCTTTTTCTACTGGAAATAATCGAGAAATTCAAAGAACCAGTGATGAAATCATGGAGTTTGACAGGATACAATACTCACCTTATCACCTTTCAAGTAGTGACAACCCGGGAATCTCTTTTGTTTCAGAGGTATTCAATGGAACAAACTACAATACTTGGAATTTAGCTATCATTATTGCCTTAGATGCTAAAAACAAGTTGGTATTTGTTGATGGATATTTGCCGAGACCATTTCCATGTCATCCTCATTACAAAATGTGGTCAAGATGCAATAGCATGGTCAAATCTTGGTTTTAAACTCAGTAACAAAGAAGATTTATGGAAGTATATTAAGGTTCAATGATGCATCTGAAATTTGGAAGGATCTCATGACTAGGTTGCACATCACCAACCTTCCACGTTCTTATCAAATAACTTAGCAGATTTGGACCTTACATCAAGGAAATCTTGACCTCTATGCATATTACACCAAGCTCAAAACGTTGTAGGATGATCTTAAAGGATTGGATTGTGTCAAAACATGTGGGTACTGTCAATGCTGCAAACCCACATCAACTAGAACGGAAAATACAAAGATGATTAAGTTTCTGGTAGGGTTTAATGAGTCATACTCCCATGCTAGGGGACAAATAATCATGAGAAAGGCAATTCCTACATGATCCTATGAAGGAGTGATGAACGGATAAGCTGAACAAGTAGGAAATCTCTATGTTCTAGATCAAGCTTCAGTTATCAATAGCAGAGTCAGTCCTTTGTCAATGTCTGTAAATGCTTTGGTTGATAGAGTTCTTTGGCATCATAGATTGGGTCATCTGTCAGTCACAAAAGTCGATGTAATGTCAAATGTACTTGGATTACCAAAAGTCAATAAAAGTTCAGTTCATTGTTCAATCTGTCCACTTGCCATACAAAAGAAACTCATTCATTTCACACAACAACATGTGTTCAGAACCTTTTGAGTTTTTTTACACATGGACACATGGGGATCTTTCGCAGTGGAAATAGTAGATGGACATAGATACTTTCTAACAATAGTGGATGATCACACTCAAGTAACATGGGTATATTTAATAAAGATAAAATCGGATTTTCTTTAAATATTTCCAGACTTCTTACAAATGATTGAAACTCAGTATAAGGCCAAAGTTAAAGGCATAAGGTCAGATAATGCACTAGAGTTGAAATTTGATGCTCTTTAGAAATCAAAAGGCATCATATCTTATCACTCTTGTCCAGAAACTCTATAGCAAAACTCTGTTGTAGAAAGAAAACATCAACACATTTTGAATGTGTCTAGTTTCGTTAATGTTTCAAAGTCAGATGCCTTTGGAATTTTGGGAAGATTATGTGCTAACTTCAATGTTTTTAATCAATAGGTTGTCTTCTCTTTTGTTAAAAGAGAAGTCCTCATTTCAGGTTCTTACTTCCAAATTGCCAAGTTACAGTGATCTAAGGGTATTTGGATGTCTTTGTTATTGTTCAACTTCATCAAAACAAAGACATAAATTTGAACCAAGTTCAAAGCCGAGTGTGTTTTTAGGTTATCCATTAGGCTACAAAGGTTATAAAAAATTGACCTAACCACAAATAAAATCACAATCTCGAGAAATGTTGGATTCTTTGAAGACATTTTCCCATTCATAAACAACATAGAGGAGCATGATGATTATTACAGTCTTTTTGATAATGGAACAGATAATACTTCTACAACAACAATGATGGATACTAATTCTGAATGAGAGGAGCTAGATCAGATCTCAAAGGACAACATTTTTAAGCAAATAGAAATTGAAGCAGTACATGACAGTTTTGGGAGCACAAATGTTGATTCATCGAAGGTATCAGTACCTGAGATAGTTCCTCCTGCGATTAACACTAAGATAAAATCAAAACTCCAACATACTTAAAGGATTATTACTATGATGACAGTACCACCAAGATTCCATATCCACTGATTAACTATATGTCTTATGATAACCTTTTCAGAAGAATACAAAGTCTACATCAACTTTGTTACAATTCACGGAAAACCATCTTTTCTTGCTCAAGCGAAGAAATTTGATATTATGGATTCATGCCATGAATGAGGAGTTGATTGCTCTTCAAAATAATAAAACTTGAAAAATATGTTATCTTCCTTCTGACAAACGAGCAATAAGATGTAAGTGGGTGTATAAAACAAAGTTTAATGCATATGGGACTTTAGAAAGATATAAGGCAAGGTTGGTTGCTAAGGGATATACTCAACAAGAAGGCATATATTTTGTTGATACCTTTTCTCATGTTGTTAAAATGACAACGGTTAAGACATTGTTATGTGTTGTAGTAGCAAAGAAGTGGAACTTAAATCAGTTACATGTTTCAAATGCTTTTCTCAATGGTGATTTAGATGAAGAGATCTATATTCACTTTCCACCAGGATATACAACTAATGATGCAGAAATTTTACCTCCTAATCCAGTATGTAAACTTCAGAAGTCACTATATAGTTTGAAACAAGCCTCAAGACAGTGGTTTCTCAAGTTTAGTGAGACTCTAGAGGCCTTAAAGTTTCAGAAATTCCATACTGATCACACATTATTCATCAGAAACAATTCAGGTTGTTATACAACAATATTGGTCTATGTAGATGATGTGATAATTGCTTCCAACAATGATGAAGATGTTACTCAGCCGATTAGTGCTCTAGAATCAGTTTTCAAACTCAGAAATCTCATACCACTAAATTACTTCCTAGGACTCGAGATTGCAAGATCAAACAAAGGTAATTCTATTTGTCAGAGAAAATATACCTTAAATTTCTTGATGAAACATGAATGCTAGCTTGTAAACCCTCTAGAACCCTAGTGGATCTGAGTCTCAAATTCTGTATTGACAGTAAAGAAGATCTCTTACAAGTATATAGAAGGTTAGTTGGAAAAATGATGTATCTAACTATTACTAGACCTGCTATCACTTATGCAGTGAACATGTTGTGTATGTTTACTTCAGCTCCCAAACCTTCTCACCTTCGTGCAACTAATAGAGTTTTGCAATATCTGAAAGGAACGATAGGATTAGGTCTACTCTGCTTCAAATGATTTAACTCTTCAAGCATTCACATATGTTGATTGGGCCTCTTGTAAGGATACAAGATGTTCCACCACTGGCTTTTGTATGTTTTTGGGATCTGCTTTGATCTCATGGAAATCGAAGAAGCAACAAATTGTCCTTTTATCATTAGCAGAATCAGAGTATAGAGCTATGGGATTTGTAGTCCGAGAAGTTCAATGGCTTGTGAATCTTTTGAATGAGCTTCAGATTCCACAATCAAAACCTGTTGCCTTATATTGTGATTCAATTTCTGCAATTCACATAGCAAACAACCCGGTTTTTCATGAAAGAACAAATTAAAACATCTAGAGTTGGATTGCCACATTGTCAGAGATAAGATAGCTAGTGAATTGATTAAAATACTTCACATTCGTACAGGGAATCAGATAGCATACATCTTTAGCAAAGCTCTATTCCAATCTCAATTTCATCAACTTATAAGCAAAATGGCTTTGAATTCTATATACTTGCCATCTTGAGAGGGGCTATTAGTATAATTGGTTTTCAATCAATTTTAGTAAACCGTTTGGTTTAATGTCTATTGACCGGTTCTGATTGCAACTATTATAAAAGGCAATCACTTGTATTGTTTTCATTTTAACGATGAATGAATACAATCTGTCATTTCTCATATTCTTTCTCTCAACATGAATCTTCTCAAATCATGATTCATTCTCGTAATAAAAGTGTTGGAAGATTGATCGGAGGTGGAAAATCTCATGAAGTTTCAGATGATAGTGTTCTTGGTGATCCCTGATTGGAAAGAAAAGCAACATGAAGCCAAATCACAATTGAACAAGGTATAAACTTATAAATTTGGTTTTGGTAATATTAGGTTCAAGAGGTTTGATTCTCAAAGACTGAAGCTTTTGATGGTTTAGGCCTTAAACGTTATGAGTGTTGTTAGATTGGCAAAAATGTGGTTCTTTCCATTCGTTTTAACAGTTGCAGGTGTCTAAAGCTTCTGAATGTGTTATGTGTTATAAAAAAAATTCTATAAGTAAAGTAATCAAACTATGCTCTGTGTTTTTGTTCTTTTAAAAAGAGTAAATTTTTTTTAAGTATCATTGGTCGCAGAGACAGTTTGAGCTTTTAATAGGTCATGAACTAGGTTTAAAAATAATTTTTTTAATATATGCTTAAACAAAAATAAAAAAAATTTGGACATTTTTGTAATAAATTCAAAACTATTTTTTTATGGGCCTGAGTCGTAGCAATTGCCGTCACACCCTACACGTCGGCCCTGATTGGTTGTGTCGCTATGTTGTTTTGCGTTCAATGCATGTTTACCTTTCCCTTTATAGATGATTCAATCATTCATCTACAAATCAATCGTTCATCTAGAGAAATGACAGAAATTTGTGGGAAAGGAAACCACGGATTTACTTATTACAGAGACTATTTTTGGATTTTGGAAGAATGTGTAGACTTTAAGGATCAAGTACATGAGGAAGTGACATTTGGTCGATGCCTTTATAGTTATGGTGGTCTTGAGCAGGTTGAGGTAAACTACTTATCTCTATAAATCACCTGTCAATTTATGATTGGATAATTGATTTTCCATACCATAACATTAGATATGGGTTTTAGAGAAAATACACAAAAAATGAAATGTATGTGAACAACATTCTCCGCCAAAGATTTTGTGGATGCATGCAAAAATATCAAGATCATTTCGAGGAATATAAGGTGTGAAAATTAAATTTCTTTGACATTTTCTTCTTAGGTTTTTGCAAGCAGCACATCATTTCGTTGGATTCATCACAGATATCAAAAAATATAAAGAAAGAACACAAAGTAGTCTCAAGTCTAGACAAAAATTTGGCTATTTGTATTCCTTTCTTGTTTTCTTTCTTTTCCCTAATTAATATAACAGCTACTTTCAAATTTCTAAATTCTGGACATATAATTAAGGTAAAACTATAACACTACAGGTTTTTTTTTTCTTTTGAAATTGGTTTTGATAATACTACAAGTTCTGAAGCTCCATTTATGTATGGTTGAAGTAACAATTACAAATGACTCAAAGTAGTGTCTCAAACTCAATTTTATTTCTCATACATTTTACACATTGTTTAAGAGAAATTTAAAGAGATAACATGAACAAAAAGTGATGAAGAGAAAGACAACGTATAACTAAAAAACAATACAGTATTCTGTGTAACAAAAGCTTATTACATATCATTGATGATTTTGTAAAATATTCTATGTAATACACGATGATAAGATTTATAAAAAAAAAAGTAAAGAACAAGTAATGGCAAGATTCAACCATGACCATAAAGGTTAAAATTCTCTATAAAGCCTCAAAGAAGGTCGTTGTTGGCTCGGCTGAGCCATCTTTCATAGCAGTTTTAGATAAAGAGCATCAAGACCTGCAAAAACTGAACCAGTGTTTGTGTTTTAATAAGAAGATTGGGATCATAAGGTCAAAACGTCATTCATCATATTTACTGTCTCACCAAATTTACAAAATATTTTTTATGGAATGGTACCACAACATAGCGCGGATACTAACCTAGTTACTTATAAATGTATGCTTTCACTTCAAACTCTCAACTTTCCCATCAACTTTATGTTTATTGAACAAAACGTGTCACTCTTAAGTATATATTTGTAAAATGGCTTTTAACGTATATATCACAATTATACCAATTTTAATTTTCAAAACGTTTTAGATTTTTATTAGATCAAAACCGTAACTCAAAGTTGCTGTTACAAATGAGTTTAAATGTGAAATTGATTGGCCAAATCATAAAAGCGAATCTTAAATTATACAGTAATATAACATGAGTCCCATTCCAAAAGCACAGTTTTTGGTCCCTGAACATTTGAGTCATATGGAAATAGAGATTATTCATGTTCATTAGAAACAAGTGAAACAGGTAGGAGAAAAGAATATTCAGCTCACATTCTTTTTGTTCTCTTGTTTCTGTTTCTCTTCCTTTAATCAGAAGAAGTTGTTCGTACCAGATTTAGCACAAACTTTTTATACAAGTGTTTTATGAGAGTGGTTGCACCGTGTGCGGTTGCCTATGTAACCTCTAAAGAGATCAAGCCGGTTGTAGTTCTATTTTCCTGTTCGTCATTTTTGTTTTTGTTTAGGTGTTTTTTGGGGGCTGAAATTTTCGTATATGAAGTCTTTATGTCGGCTGCGAGCGTATATTCTCCTGCTCGTCACTGGTGTTCCTCTTCGTATATCTTCTGTAAGTCACTCGTCCACTTCACTTGTCTTCTATTCGTCCTTGTTCAAGATTTCTTCATTCATCACTTGGGTGTTCGTTGTGAGATGTTCTTCACTGCTTCAGTGTTCTTCGTTCTTCTGGGTTTCTCCTTCGAGTGTCCTTCATTGTCTATGAAGTTCTACAGCTCTTCTTCCAGGTTTTTTCCTTTGTCTTCTCCATCCAGCTTCCTTTTATAGGTTGCTCAGGATGAGCATGGGCTCCTCAGTGGAATCCAAGTGTTGTCTTCCGTACGCGTGTCATCTTGCATGCAAGTTCCAGGTGTGAGCTCTAGAACACACGTGTTGGCTTCATGGGATTCTTCTACTCGTTAGTGGGATACAGATGTCACCATATGCAGGCATCTCCACTACTAGGCCTTGTTCGTATGGGCTTCTGTTGAGATAATGAGCTTCAGTTTGGGTTTGACTTTGGTAATTGGACCTTAGCCCAATTGCCACTCTACAAGAGCTTATGTAGATGTTTATGTCAGTAATATTATCATACTATTCATTTTTTCTTATAATGATCAGACTTCCAATAACTAATTAGCAAAAACTCCTTAGCAAAAGTACTAATGTTTTGATATGTTAATCATGTCATTATAAACATCTTTTCATTGCCTAGTCAAGCTCTCCATTTCGGCTAAAGTCATCACCAATGTAGGCTACTAGGTGTTTTTATGGTTCAATTGAGGAAAGTCTAAAGACTCATCTAAGTATAAAAAGTTATGCATATTCAAGGCTAGTTAAGAAGCAAAGGATTCAAATGCGATGATCTGGCGCATATAAAAATAGAGAAATTTGAGTATATAGCAAAATAATTGTCAATATTTAGCTGAGCATTTCGACACAAAGTGGAGCTTTTTATAGCACCAAGTTTGACAGTTTTACCCTTCTCCTTTCTATCAGTGCTTTGTCTCTCATCCTCACTTTTGTACAAGAAGAAGCAATAACGTACATGAAATAAGATAAATATATGACATTTTCTTGATTTTAGATATGACTCATAACTCATTTGATGAAACTAATATTACATTTTCGTGTTTTTAGACATGATTCAAGGCTCGATTTTGCTGGGATTTCAAAGGAAAAGAAAGAATGATTAACAATAATAAATATAAGTAACCGATAATAAATTTATTACCGTGTAATATATAGTTTAGCAGATAATATAGGTAAGTTAGTGGATAACATTTGTGTTACTCAAGTGATATACATGTTAACAGGCAATATACATATGTTAGCGGATAATAAATTATTTAACGGGCAATATATAAATTAACAAATAGTAAATGGATTAACATGCATTATATTTAAGTTAGCGGATAATAAATATGTTACCCATGTAATAAATATATTAACAGGTAAAACATTAATATGTTAGCAGATAATAAATATGTTACCCTAATAATAAATGTATTAACAAGTATTATATTTATTGTTAGCGGATAATAAACATGTTACTCAGGTACAATTATTACCAGGTAATAACTATATTAACATGTAATATATTTTGAGTTAACGGATAATAAATATGTTACCCCGATAATGAATGTATTACCGTGTATTAGAATAATGTTAGCGGATAATCAATATGTTACATATGTTCAATATGGCATACCGGGTAACCATGTTCTCCCCTGCATTTAATGATCTGGGCCCTCTCTCTTGCATCAAATGTCAACCAGGGTATTTTGGTCTTTTAATGTACTATGTCATTGTTATTTTTTTAATTATAACAAATCCTTTGTTATTTACTCTATTAATTTCTTTTCCAAGAATTATTAAGCAAATTCACTCATAAAAATATAGCACCAGGCCTAGTGTCGTGCTTAGGTGATATGAGACCTCAGGCCAGTAAATAAAATATTATAGATCATATTAATTAATAAAAATTATATTAAAATATAGAATTATAGGAGTATAATTGAAAAAATTGAAACACACAATTTAAGTTATAGTTTATGATAAATATTATATTACTCAACATAATCATTTACATGATGCTCCCATAATCGTATAAGAAAGTCTTGAGTAATTGATCTTCACTTCTTGAGTATTCATTACATTGTTTTGAGGAAAAATTATTATAATAATTCATTTTATTTTATAAATTGTTAATATAACCCAATTTAAGAAAAATTACTCAGATAACCTACTTTGTTTCATTTTTTTCCATTTTCATATTTTTACATTTTTTTGTCAACAATTGGATCGACAAGACCCGATCCATAGCCTAAAGTCCACCCCTAAAATCTTTTTTTAAGCTACAACAATGTAGTAGGTAGGAATCGAATCTTGTGTCAAGTCATTAACTGGATCATCCTAACCCCTAAACTGAGAGCTATTTGGCATCTTTTTACTTATTTTGAATTTATAAACAAGAATTTCTTGCCTTGACAAAAATAATGAGTTTATTAATAAATATTGTTAATATTTGGATAGTATTTAAATATTTAGGATAAAGCTTAGAAAATAAATATTCCTAATAGGGATTAAATATAGCTTGAAAAAATTGTTACATTGATAAATCTTTCAACAATTTCAAAATCAATAATACACAAAAATTTTGAGAAAACTTTTATTTTGCATATATCATGGAGAAAGATAAACAAAATGAGAGTTTCAACAATCAATATTCAATGTCTATGGATAATAACATAAAACTCTAACCAAAGTATTTTAATTTAGGGTTGGATGAATGTTGAATTTGGTAGATTTACTCCACGTCTGCGAAATTTCGGAGACTTACTACAAGCTTGCGGGAT
Source organism: Lepidium didymum (assembly GCA_963920545.1). Taxonomy (NCBI): domain Eukaryota; kingdom Viridiplantae; phylum Streptophyta; class Magnoliopsida; order Brassicales; family Brassicaceae; genus Lepidium; species Lepidium didymum. The sequence continues at coordinate 9,721,526 of OY986980.1, forward strand.
TTTGGGAGGTTTACTGCAAATATGCAGGATTCTGGCAGAATTACTGCAAGTCTACATGATTCTCGCAGACTCACTGAAAGTCTACTGGCATATGGTAAATTTACTACAAGTCTGCGGAATTATGGCACACTTACTGCAAGTCTGTAGAATTATGGCAGACTTACTACAAGTTTGCGGGGGTTCTAGCAGACTTAGTGCAAATCTGCAGGATTTTGGCAGACTTACTACAAATCTACTAAAATTTTGGCAGACTTACTATAAGTCTGCTGGATTTTGGCACACTTACTGCAAGTCTGCCATAATTTTGGTAGACTTATTACAAGTATGCCAAAATTTTGGTAGATTTACTACAAGTATGCCAAAATCCATGAACAGTATTATGAATTCATCATTTTATCGTCCATAAATTTAACAGAAACATGATCAGTTTTGTATGAAGTAATTATTTGTTTGCCATTTGCGTAATTCATCTGTCGATGCATAGATTAATCCATGTATCGATGGATAAATTACGTGTTTTCTTGAATTGAAGAGATCGATCGGTATATGCATAGATCAATCAATCTGTTTAAGTTGGAAAAAATGTGAAATTCTTTCGTCGATGCATGGATGGATCGATCTATACACAGACTGATCGATCCTTGCAATCTGAAATTTTTTTACTTCTTTGTTGGAGATTTAAGAAAAAAAAAAGATATAACATTAGGAATAAAATCTTTCGAGATTCTCCATTAAATCAATTTATCAACTTCAAGTAATTTCAAAGATTATGAAAGTTTTACTCGATTCAATTTACTTGATTCTAAAAACAATAAGGATATTTATGTTTGAATAATTTTAAGTGGAAAAAAATAAAAGAAAAGAAAGATTTATAAATTCAATATAAACTAAAAAAACATTAAAGGTTAAATGAGTATTGGTATTTTGGTTATTATTAAAAGTATGTTATCTAAGTAATTTCAAATATGTTGGGTTATCTAAGTAATTTATATATAAAAGTAGGTTATATTGGATAATATTTTCTTGTTTTTATCAATAACTATTAGATGAAAAAATTATCTAATATCTATAAAATAAAATTGACTAATATAATGATTTAAACAACCCTAATTTTAAAAAATTACTTAGATAATCTATTTTTTGTTTGAGATACCCAAAATACCTATGATTCTTTTTTGTTTATGTTAAATTTGTAAATCTATTTTTTCTTGCTTTCTCGTTTGTTTAGGATTCTTCAAACATAAATATATTTAATAATTTAAAAATTAACTAAGATTTCAACAAAAAAATAAAGATAATTGTATTTTTCTCATGATTTTGCAATAACAATAGAGTTTTTATTAAATAAAAAAAATTCATAGTCTAAGTAAACATAATCAGTCTATATTTATAATGCATTGGAAAGAATAACGTAACGTAGAGACCGATCGTTCTAAGTTAGGATCAATCGGTCTAAACATACGTTACGTAGTTTATGTGACATAAAATTTTATAAATTAATTGTTAACGTTATCATACACAAGAACGTGAATAAATATTTTGCTTAAATTGTTCCTCTCAAATAATATAAATAAATAACAAAAGATTTAGTAAATTTGGATACTAAATTGTTCCTCATCATTGTCTTTTAACATATAATTTCGTGAAAAAACATAAAATTTCACTTTAAAGTTTTTTATAAACAAAAATTTTAGTTCCACTACCTTTAGTTTTTACTATATATTTTATTTTCTTGATAATTTTGTGTATAATTTATGGTACAAATTTTGAATATGAATTTGTAAAATCTATGTATGGAATCCCATGTACTTCAATTTTGAAATATTTAGATGATAATTTTTTCTGATGAAGTTATTTTTTAAGTGTATAGTTTTGATATATTTTAACATTATTTGACGGGATAATCAGGAATATGCTAAAACCCGGTAGATACAAGAATTCTACTAAATTTTGGTAGATTTGCATGAAATATGCCAAAAATTCAATAAACTTGCAGGAAGTCTGCCAAAAACCGACAGATTTGCAGGAAGTCTATCAAAAATCCGCAAATGGCAGACTTGCACGAAATCTACCAAAAATTCGGTAAACTTGCAGGAAGTCTGCTAAAATTCGGCAAACTTGCAGGATGTCTGCCTAAATCCGGCAGACTTACTCTAAATATACCAAAATGAAAAAAAATTATTTGTAAACTCTAAAACAAATATGTTGTTAGATTTTTACTTGAATGTGCATAGGCAATGAATGATGACTATTGAAATTATGATTTTGTTTTTTGTGTTTCACATAATTTTTATATTGTTTAAATGTGATTAATGTTGAAAATTTCTTGATTTAAACTTATACGTTAAATATAAAGTATTTTTTTCAAAACTTAAATTTTATCTTTTATATGTTAAATATAAAATTTTCAAATATTAACTATTTTCCTATTTTTATAATCAACTATGTCGTTTTTTAGTGTTCCCCGACAGTTCAAACATGGGCACTATCGTTTATCCCCTCTCCCGTAGAGATTTCCTCGGGGAACTCAATATGGTATAATCTTGATTATCTTTTTTGGCGAATCCCATATTCAGTGGAGGCCAAAAAATTTCCATGGCTGATTTGGTAAATCTAGAAAGGGAAGAACGACTGTTGCTTTTCGGGAAAAGGCAAAGATCCCCGTAAATCGTTATCCCAAGCGGAGTAAGATGTCTCAAAATGGTCAAATGCTAGATGCCCAAATTGTCAAGCTAGCTAACCATGAACAATTAGCTCGGCCACGATATGGCGTGAGGTGTCTACACCTTCGATCGCTAATCCAGCATTTACGGGTTAAAAATTCTTTGTGGATAGATCGTGGAAAAGTTCAGATCTTCACTCAGGGATTGGCTGGATATTTTTCCAGATACTGCTTCTGGGGGATGTATGGGAGCACGTTGAATACAGAGGAGTCTTTCAGCAATGCATTCGGGGGTGGAAGCTTTACTTTGGACTATGGTATCTCTGATTTCGCTTCAGATTTTAGATGTGGAGCTAGCTTCAGACTGCATGGATTTCATGAAGATTTTGTTACCAGAAGAGTGGTCGGCCTTCCAACCTTATCAAGAAGATTTTATCAGCTTGAAATTCCTTTTTCGTGGTTTTCTCTCCATGTAATTCAGAGAGTCAGCTACTGGCTTAGTGTTGTAAACTTTTCCTTCACCTTTTGGTGTTGCTTCTATCAATATATTTGTTGTTGACAAAAAAAATAATGTATGGGTATTTTGGTAATTATATATTATAGAGAAAAAATTTGAAGGTTATTCTAGCAATTTATAATTTAGGAGATTATTTTAGCAATTTATAATTATAAGTGGGTTACTGTAGTATATTTTGTGATCATGTATTTAAAATTTTGCCCGATCTATATTATTGTCCTTACATTATCACAATTTTTTTTTTGAGAAATTGATCTGAATCCTTCTTTATATCCCTTTTCTTATCAACCAAAAATTATATTCACCATCCACAAAATTTATTCAAGACTATTCTTGTCCAATTTATTTAATTTTCTGGCATTATCATTAAAATATCGAAAATTGGTCTTGGTCATTTATCAAATCCTTTTGACATCAACTCTTAGACTAAAAATCTATTCGATATCTGCAAAATATATTCATTTTTGTTTAATATATCTCTTTTCCTAACATTATCATGAAAGGAAACTTTAGAATCCATTGTTAGATTAAAATGTTATAGTTTATTCATGACCATTTATTTAAAATTTTATCCATTGTATTTTGGACTGACGATCCAGATTTCCTTCGAAACTATCATATCCCACTAGTTTCTCATAAACTATTGAGCTCTTCAAATTTCTCCCAAATAAAACTTTATAAACATATTTCCTCCTATTTGAAATTTTTGGTATAATTAATATGAACCACGACAAAACTTAAAACATACCATACCACCAACCCGTGAACCAATCTCACAACCCAACAAATCATCTAACCCGACCCGATTAGTTCATCCCCAAATATCGTATCTCATTGCATACCTGACTTGAAATTCACGATTTTGTTGCAGGTAAAATGTGGATCGATTCTTTATTTCCTCAGTCAATATTTTCGAAGTCTCTGAAGCCTAATTCTTGCGATTTTATGATTTGTTATTGAATCAAGATTGAGTAGTGAATCTGAAGTTTCAAATGGGAGTTCAGTAGCTTCAGTTGAAGTTGGAAAGTGAAATCTTTGAGAAAATATATGGTTTGGTCGATGAAGGTGAAAGGAGAATGAAGAAAGTGACAGCCATTGGTTTTGTTTTGGTTGCTATGATTATGATCAGATCAATGATGGTGTTAGAGTAGTTGACGTTTCCATTTTTTGCACTTATGGTTCATGATGTTGTCATGTGCAGTGTATGTAAAAGATTTCGACTAATGGAGTTAGAGTATCATTTGAAGTTGTATATAATTGAGTAATTGTCACTTGCAGTGTCTGTAATTGGTTTATGATGTTGTCATTTGTAGTGTCTGTAAAAGAGTTTGAGTAATGGTGTTAGAGTATCATTTGAAGGTGTCTGTAAAAGACTTTATGTCACTAAAGCTTCTCTATTTTGATTACTTTGGTTCAATATATAAGATGTTTTTCACAATACATTGTTTATAGTTTGTTCTCTGTTTTTAAAATGTTGCAGGTTCTGCATCTCATTATTTTTAAGGTACACAATGTATTGTTTATTGTTTACAATATTGTAAAGATCTTTGACTTGTGCAATTACAAAACACAATATACATGGTGTAAAAGCCGATTGCTTCCACGAAAATATCCATCACTGATACAATCGATTATTTCCCCTACAAATCAGTCATAATAAAGTACCATTGCATACCTACACAACTCGGACAAAAACAGACAGTGTCTCCTCCACTTCGTCCTCGTTGTCTGTCTCTGGGTATGCATCATGATAGATTCGTGGCTCATCAAAAAACAACTCGACAATAGATCCAATTCCAATTAATTTCTCTCTCGCACATCTTCTTCATTCACTTCGTCATCACACCTGAAACTATGTTGTTCTCGAGTTGAATACTCAACAATATACATCGTTGAGCATCGAACACAATAGAAGAGAAAATTTTTGGCTTCGGTTTAACATTTCGAACACCAGAGAAGAGAAGATTCAAAGTCGCGATTTTATGGTTCGATGAAAGGATTTGTGGATTTTTTTTCCATAAGATCCGACTGGTTTTAATCACTAATCGGGTATAAACTTGGTTTATCTCAAAGAATCAGGTTTATTACGGTTTGATACTAAATTGTAGACCGATTAATGGTTTTGGTCAACACTAAACCGAATAGTATTCTGATTTGAGGTGGAATCACATTTTCAAACTTTCATAAGTGGGGAAATAAATTTTTTAAATTTCAATTAAGGGGAAATAGGTTTTTAAATTTTTATCCGAGAGAAAATTTAAAGAACTCAATAGTTTGGAGAAAACTAATATTGACGCGGTTTTGGATCGTCAGCCATTGATTTTCTAGTGCTGATCTTGCATCTCTAATTGGTGCATTGATCCAATTCTCATGTTAGGTCATGCATTATAACATCGTCATGATATTATCTTGAAACATTTGGGCCTACGGTCCTGAACCAGGCTTTTAGTATAGTCTTTGACTGTATAACAAATATGTCGTATAATATCACTTAAGTAGTGTTTATGCGAGTCCACATCGGCCTTAGTTAGCAAACCTGGCCCATTGCTTTGCCAACGTCATACCTCTGGCTTATGGACGAGTAATCCATATGTAACTTGGTTTTGTTTCAATATGTTCTTTGTTTAAGATTAAGATCATATGTATGTATATAAGTTTTTAAAAACAAAAAAAAAGTTTGAATGAGAAATATTGGATCAAACTATGTAATTTGGGAAAATTGTCTAAAACAATTTTAATTCTTAGTGGGTCAAGTTTTAATTGATTTTACACCTTTTAAGAAAACACTCAAAATGAGTTATGGCCTCTTAAGCAAGTATTTGCTTGATATTGGATTGCAATAACGTGAGGCTCATTACACCCTTGAACCAAAGCGTTTGTCATTGCTTGTTGTTGTTGTTTCCTTGCTTAGTCTTTGCAGAAAATGGAGAGAGAAAAATCTTCAAATTTAGTGTGTTGATTTTCTCATTGATTTTGGTTATTAAATCGAATAAACGATTTGCCATATTTGGTTGTGATCGATTTTCTCTTATCCTTTCTTCTAAGTAAGTTTCTGTTTTTTTGTGAGCTAATAGCATAGTTCATGGGTTCATGGATTCCATAATTTGGTGAGAAAATTGTGGTATATGATGATTGTATCTTAGTATTCAAGTCTTTCTTGTTGAATAAATATATAAAATTAGGTCTATTAATAATTTTTAATGGATCAACTTTAAGAATTAGGCCCATATATCTAATCCAATATCAAAACACAATATACATATATAAAAGTTAAATATTACTTTCTTCTCATGATGTCACTTCATCAACTTATATTTAAAACCAAAATTACAAAATCTATATTTTAGTCATGTAATTACTTTTAGAAATTATTTTGTTCTACACTTTCGTCTCCTCATATATTTAAGTAAGAGAATAAATTGATACCTATTGAAAACACACATAAATTGCTAATCTTAACTCTCCTACTACATTGTCTTAACTTTCCACTACATTGTCTTAACTCCCTATTATATTGTCTTGATTAACTCTCAACAAATGTAACCTCAAACTCTCTTCACTTATAAATAGATCATTTGGTAATTCCAAATGATCATAGTCACTCATTACAATATAACTCTCTCAAATTACCACCAAATGAGAACAAGATGGAAACTTCCCACCTCTTTTTCTCGGGACTGAAAGTTGGTCGAAGTTCTCAACATGTTATTGTAAGACTTTTGCATTTTTGGGAAGCATGTAATGTAAAAAAGGCGGAGAGCTCATGGGGGTCGACATGTTGCTCCTTGATAACAAGGTATAATCACTTCGAAGAATAAAGTTAAATGAACTACTCAAATATGACATGTATTGCTTAATATTATCTCCAATACTTGCAGTCTATGGTCATGCAATGATCTATTCATGTTCATCGCCTACATCTATTCAAAGATCTTTTGAAAGAAGGAGCAATCTACTCCATTAGTGGGTTTGACATCATCCAAAGTAATCTCAACTTCAAATAGGATGATTCAAAGATATCAATCTACTTTATCGACCTCACAACCTTTGTCAAAGTAACTGAAACTGTATGTTCAATCCCCACAAAGATGTTCAGCTTTTGTACCTACGAAGAATTAATAGCCTTATCGAACACAAACACCAAATTACATGGTATGCTTCTCAAATTTAATTAATTATATACCTACTCCATATTAAAATTTTAGTCATATAATATTGTTATATACTATGTGTTTAGTCTTATTTTGTTAGTGGATTTCTAAATAATTATAGTCCACACGTTTTTTACTGTTTTACTAAAAATCTTTGATGTTAATGTGCAAAATTATAAATATAGTCTTAATTTTTCTCTTCTTTTATGAGATTTTCAAATCAGTTCTTGTGTGTACAAGAATTGAATGCAAAGTAAACGTTTTCGGAAGATCCATCTTAGTTCAATATTGCACAAGATCAGGTGGAATTTCTTCTCAAGTGCAGTAGTATTCACACTACGACTCTGCAATTGGATTCTATCGGTTTAAAGCTTTTCATTCATTCTTTTTTTTTCATAAATTCCAATATCTCTATTATCGCTTCAGTGCGGAAGATTCATTTGATTCAGGAAAGAGATAATATATATCGCCTTCATCTTTCTCAATTTATAAATTTAGTTTCACTCTTCATTTTTTATTTTTTAAGCTTTTGCTAATTCGAATCTCGATTTGTAAATCGTATAAAATCAGTATCAGTGGCATTAAAATACATGGACTAACAATAACTATAATAACTATAAATACACCCAAATCATAGCTAACTTGTGGATAGTAGCGTATCTTAGTCCATTCTAAGTGATGCAATTGGTGTTTAGAACAGATAACATGTAAGTTTTGAATATTGATAAATCAAAAATATTGACAAGACAATAACTTCAGCGTTATTTAGAAAGAAAAAAAAATCCCACTTGTTAAACTATTCAAAAACCGGTCTTTAAATTTGAGAGCAGATATATTGGCCTGAATGTTATAAAATTTACTCGTGATTTTTTTTCTTTCATCTAATTGAAATTGATTCAAAATATTACATAAGGAACAAAGAACATTAATAAACAACAAGAGAATAATGAATACTTTCAATTCTACAACAAGAAAAAGATGAGATTTTGTCGATCCATTGATACACCATTCACAACCATGATTCTGAAATAAAGTAGACTTTTGATATTGATATTAGATGAATGTTACAGAGTATTTATACACAAGTACTAGGTTATATGTATTTACAAATATATCTTTCTCCTATACACCCCTTCAAGATGAAGGTATGTATATAACTCCAATCTTGTTGATAAGATCTTGAAATCGCGGTTTTGGAAGTGGTTTTGTCAAGGCATCAGCTAGCTGAGTTTTGGTTGAGACGTGAGTGACCCGTAATGTCTTGGACTGAATCTTGTTGCGCACAAAATGGTAGTCGAGTGCTATGTGTTTCATTCATGAATGAAAAACAGGATTTGCACATACATACATCGTTCTGAGATTGTCACAATAGATGACTGGAGGAAGAGGTAATCGAATCTGCAGTTCAGTGAGGAGAGAACAGAGCCAAGTTACCTCCGATGTAGTGGCTGCAACCGCTCTGTATTCGGCCTCCATAGATGATTGAACGACATTACTTTGTTTCATGGATGACCATGACACCGGTATGCTACCAAGATAAACAATGTATGTTGTTGTGGAGATGTAGTAATCCAGATCACCAGCTTAATCAGCGTCTGAAAACACATGTTGTGTTGGAGTAGAATTGGAGCAAATGTAGATCCCATGTGTTATTGTGCCAGCAAGATAACAGAGAAACCCCTTCACGGCTTGCCAATGGAGATTGGTGGGACAGTGCATGAATTGGGACAGCTTATTGACAGCGTAGCAAATGTCTGGTCGGGTGAAAGATAAATACTGAAGACTACCAACAACAACTTTATACTCATGTGCATCCGACAAGGGAGTTCCCGAAGTAAGTGACAATTTTGGTGTTGTGGCGAGAGGAGTCAAGACTAGTTTAACATCATCCATGTTCGTCTTATGTAGCAAGTCGATAATGTACTTACGTTGCATAAGGTGCATGCCTTGTTGTGTTCGCATGACTTAAACACCAAGAAAATAACTTAAATCTCCCATATCTTTGAGTGAAAACTGTTTACCAAGCGTGTCGAGGAGAGTGCAGACTAGTTTTGGGCTGTTGCCGGTGACAATAATGTTATCAACATACACTAATATGTATGCTAAGTCTGGTTCATTCGTGTAAATGAAAACAGAGGTGTTGGCCAAGGAGTTTTTAAAACCAATGCGGAGCAAGAAGGACCATAGTTCTTCATACCACGCACGTGGTGCTTGCTTTAACCCATACAATGCTTTCCTTATATGACACACATAATCATGTTAGTCCTTATCAACAAATCCTGGCAGTTGAGAAATATATACTTCATCAGTAAGATGACCATGGAAGAAGGCATTGTTAATATCGATTTGCTTGATATCCCAGTTTCTTCCCACAACTATATCCAACACCAAACGAACAGTTGAGGTCCTGAAAACCGGACTACATGTCTCCGAGTATTCTTTCTCGTAGTGTTGATTAAATCCATGTCTATAAGTCTCGTCTTATACCTGTCAATTTTACTAATATATCGATATTTGAGTGTATAAATCCACTTGGTAAGGATAACATTTTGATCAGGTCATGGTGGGACAAGATGTAAAGTGTGGTTGCGTATTATAGCGAAATGTTCTGCAATCATTGCTTTGCACTAATTGGGATCTTTAGAGCTTGTCAAAAAGACTTAGGCTCTCTGATTCTCTGTTTCATCTTTATCGCTGAGAGATTGAGCTTGACCTTTAGCTTTGTGATTTTGTTTTAGCCTGTATTCTCATTGGATGTTCATTCTGAACCGGTGTATGAGTATCAGCAGCAGCGTCATGAGAAAATGATTGTGGTGATGGAACAATTGGGCTTGGGGATACAAGTTGCAGCCCATTAATTGATGATGAATTTGGTGGATTTAGACTCGCTTGAATTGGGCATGAAGAAGTAATTTGGCCCAAATCTCGAAGTGAATGTTGTGGACTTGAATCATTATTGTGCCCAATTCATCAACAAATGTAGATGTCGTTGATGGCAACGAAGAAGTTGATTTAGTCAACGGTGCAGGTGGAGAATCGAAGACCGGTTGCTTTTGCTCCGGCGGTGAAGGGAGGTCGAGTTGTATATGTGGCAGAAGTGGCACGGTGGTGGTTGTGGTTGGGTTTGGTGGTGAGGATTCTTCAAGCTCTGTAATCGTTGATGTTGATTTCAGACGGGAAACGAGATTCAATAAACTGAACATGTTGAGATGTATAGATTCTTCCCGTTGCGCGATCAAGACAATGATAGGCGGATTGATGCAGTAAGTAGCCAATAAACACACATGGCGCTGAGCGTGTGGAGAGCTTATTGTTAGTGTACAGACGTAGCCATAGAAAGCACAATGAACCAAATACCTAGAGCTTCAAGTAATTTGGTGTTTGACCAAAAAGCTTGGCATATGGTGAGAGGTGCGCAAGAATTGGGGTTGGTAATCTACTGATCAGATATACCACTGTTTGAAAAGCATATAACCAATAGCTTGTCAGCATGTGTGCTTGGTTGAGAAGTGTCAAGCCAGTTCCACTATGTGTATATGCTTTCGTTCAGAAACGTCATTGTGTTCTGGAGTGTGTGGTGGTGAGGTGAGATGAGAGATGGCATTTGTTGTGAGAAAACTCCGTAAAGCAATGTATTTGCCTCCATTATCTAAGTATAAGTTGGTGATTTTTGATTGAAACGGTTATGAAGGTTATAAATGGGTCTTTGACATGTGATTTCACCTTAAGTGGATAAAACCATGTATATCTTGAGAAGTGGTAAACAAAGATAACATAATACTTGTAATTGTCAATTGATATTATGGGTGAGGTCCAAACGTCTGAAGGTTATGAATGGGTCTTTGACAAGTGTGTTTTTTGAAAAGGTATTTTGTGGGTTTTATTGAATAAGTAATCAATACAATGAATTCAAAAAATGCAAAACTGGAAGTGAAAAATCAGCAACAAGAGAGGTAAAGAGGGATTGCCCAAACGAGAATGCCAAGATGTGAGTGTTGTCTTTGGTGAGGGAGTGACGTAGAAGGTTATTGGAGGAGATGGTTTCTTCAGCCATGCATACAACTCGTCTTCAACCTTGCCGTGGAGTACCTGGGCACCCGTTTTGAGATCCTTCACCTAAAACACATCAAGAAGAAATTCTTATGAACATTATACACATAGAGTATATCACAAAGATTCAAAGAACGTTGTCATCTAGGGAGTATATAAGAATCAGCTTGTGCAATCGGGACTGTAGAGCCATCCGCAATCACAACCTCCTCGCCATCATTGTAAGGTTGATGAAAAGAGAGATTGTGGAGATCCGATTTGAGATGATGAGTGGCGCCACTATTGAGGATCCAATTGTTTGGATTGTAGGACTGTGTGACAGCTTGATTAGCTCGTGGCTGCCAAGGAGAGTGTTGATAGGATGGAGGTGGAGCAGAGTTGGTCTGTATCTGACCCGTAAGTTGATGTAGTTGAGTGCAACGTCGTGCACTATGTCCAAAAATCCCACAAATCTGACATTTACCTGGTAACCTCTCTGGTTACGTTGATCAGATCTCTGGCTTTGAGGATTGAAGCTTTGTTGTTGCTGCCAGTTATAACCGTTGTTGTTGTTCTTAGAAGACCGACATGGATTAGTGTTAGTGTTCTGGTTCCATGTAAAGGAAGTTGGCTTGTAGGAGGCAGCAATGGCGGTTACACGCAAAGGAGATGACGTTAGTTGAGCAGCATCAATCTTGAGCTCGTGATTGATGAGTCTTTCATGTAGTTCTGTAAGAGATGGTGGTCGATCTCTACCCTCAATCTGATCAACAACAGTTTTATATTCTTCTGGTAATCCTTCCAGAATGTATTAAATCTGATCTTCAAGGTCCAATGGTTTATTCAATATCGCAAGTTGATCAAATTGTGTGCGAAAACCTTGAAGATACTCATGAATGGATCGAGTGCCTTTCGTCCACTACTTGATTTTCTGCTATAATTGCTTTAAGTGACCACGAGAGGGTAACGCATATGTGGTGTTGAGGGTTTCCCAGATCTCACGAGAAGTGTTTGTTGTTGCAAGCATCGGTTGAATGGAATTGGATATAGCTCCAAGAAAAGCAATGTAGATCAATTGATCTTGTCTGTGCCAGAGAAGATATGTTGGATTTGGTGTCATACCAGTGGGAATAGTGAGTGTGAGCGGTGGTGCAGTGGTAGATCGTTGATATAACCAACTAAGCCATAGCCATCGAGTATTGCATTGATCTGACAGCTCCACATGAGATAGTTTGAAGGAGTAAGCTTCGTAACATTAGTCATGTTTACGTTGATCAGAGTGTTTGTTTCAGAGACAATGATAGTTTCTCCTAAGGAAGTCGGTGACAGGGTAGCCATTGGTGAAGAGGGAAGAAAATTTTGAAAGAGATTTGAAAAGAGGCGCCTATAGATTTTAGGTTGCCAGGAGTCAATGCTTTGATACCATGAAATGAAATAGACTTTTGATACTGATATTAAATGAATGTTACAGAGTATTGATACACAATTACTAGGTTATATGTATTTACAAATATATCATTCTCCTATAGATTCGAGCCTTGTAAAGACCATCAAAGGAATTTCCCGCACAACATTTCGAAGACGGGCTTGAAACCAAAAGGTGATAACTTGAGATAACAAACTTTGGCTTTCTCTAAAATTAAGATTTTCCTTCTTTATGATTGTTTATGCCAAAGATATCTAGAAGAACTAGTTCCAAAAACTCGTTCAAAAACCAAAGGATAATCTATGACTACATAATACAAACCAAACTAAGATCCAAACAGATATATCAACCTTAAGGGGAAAAGACATTCCCAAACCAAAAGCCTCATCTAACATAAACATGATTCCTAAATGTGGAGGAGAAACCAACATTACCAAGGCAATTACTTAATCAAGAGTTTTCAAGTAAATCCTCAAATCTTAAAAGACCTAACATCTGAAAACGAACTAAGACACCAAAGAAAGAGGTAAAGTAGAAAAATATTATCAAACCCAAACACAAAGCTATTATCATCTAGAAACTCGGATGATGGAGGCCCACGACGGAAGAGACCTATCTTCCGGTAAAATACAGAACCACCAAAGAAGTCCAAAATCTGGCAGCCACTTGATGGTGAAAAACCCAACAACACACCCTTACAAAACACTGACGATAGTCAAGAGAAAACCACCACCAGTTCACCATTAACAGAGCGACCGAACCACCACCGAGATCAAAGACAGCAACAACTCACAGCGAGATCTGACATTGGATTCACTGTGAACTACCTAAAGCAAAGCCTAAAAGAAGGAAACAGAGAAGAGTAAGGTCGGTGCCACTGCTGAAGGAGCCCCCTTTCACCGACCCAGAGGACAACGACATCATAGATATAGGTTTCGACTTACACGACGTTATCTCTAAGAGAGAGAAAACACATAAGATTTACTCGTGATTATTCTTATAAACTTTTTTTTGTCAACAAATAACTAAATTCTCTAACTAGTGTATAATGGAATTCGAACTCACCACATAGTACTTAACTAAATCAAAAGCAAGCCAATTGGAACATCTATTTCTTAGCTACTTGTAAACCTTTTACCACCATTTTATACAATATTGATTTAACTTAAATAATATCTACAATATGATATTATATTTATTTTCTCTTAGAATTGAACTTAGAGCTTCTCAAAGTATTTTGCGTAAATTGTGAAGGTCGGGACTCGGGTTAGTTCTGGGTATTTGGATATCCAGACCCAATCAAATCATATCTTTCAGGTATTGGATATTTTGAAGTTACTTATATAAGATCTATTCGAATATTTTTGAAATTTCATGTAGGGTTCGGGTTATAAATTTTGGGTTCGAGTCGGGTTTAGTTCTTATAAAATATGCTATTTCATATTGGATTTAGTTCGAGTTCGGGAATCTAAACTTTTTTAATCAATTTTTTATCTAGAAATTCTTTAAAAAATTGATTAAAAAATTCTTTTAAAAAAATTTAATTTTAAAAATTATTATTTTAGTTTTTTTGGTTATTTTGGTTATTTTGATTCTAAATCTACATAGCATGGAATCTTTAGGGTTGATGCACTTCTCGTTTCGGAATCAAAAATAGAATCCGAAGCAATTGAAATATCTCATAATCATTTTGGAATCGCAATTCCAAAAATAAAATATTTGGAAGCGTGATAGAAGCTTACAATTCCTCATAAATGTTTTGGAAACACGGAATTGTTCATATCAAGTTAAAATCTTTAAAAATAAACAAACCAATAACAAATTGGCTTCTAATTTGTTAAGTGGTTTACTTTAGTTAAATTTGTTTAAGTCATTAAAATTTAAACAATAAAAGGCTTCAAAATTATTTTATTTTTAAATCATTTATAATTAAATTATAAGTTGGATTTTGTAGTTTAAAAACTTTATTTTGATATAATTTTATGTTTAGCGATTTGTAATATATCTATATGTGGCCATATATATATACACATGCTTGCAACATGTATCCACTTTCCTAATTAAAAACAAAACTTGATTCCATTCATCTAAATGTTTTCACTTCTGCGTACTCGCTTATGTTTCCATACAGCTTAGTTCGAAATTAATTAGTATAATTTAGATTTATAGTTATAATTTTGAGTTTTCATGTAACTAAAAAAAAATATATATATATATATATATATATATATATTATCTTTAAATATATTATAGCATTTCAAGTATTTTGGGTTTCAATTTTTACCTGATCGGGTTCAGATACCCGTACTTCCATGATCTAAAATCCGTTTGGGTATTTTGTTGATTTCGATTCAATTCGATTTCAGATATTTTGGTTCGAGTTTAAGTTTCAGGTTTTATGCTCATGTATATATTCGGGTGGTTGGGTTGATGGATGACAATTTATTTAAATAACTAATGGATTGATATATTCAATCAAGGCTCAGGTTCGTAGATGTGTAAATTTGTAGAGGTTCGGATTCGACTTTTGCTTAAAACTTGTAGCATTTTTTTTGGGTTAACTAGTTCTATACTTGTTTGGATGATGTGAGGTTCCACTAATATAGTGTCAGAGATCTCAGTTTTTTCAAATGTAGATGTTTAACATGATATGTATATCCTGACAAATTTTCATATCCGTAGAATTTTTCGGGTTCGTTCGGATTACCCTTGTTACCAAAAATGATACTTTATTAGTTTTATCAGATACTATTTTGTAGAAGTATAAGTTTATCTACAAAAAGTTTTGTCCGCGATTTGAAAATTTCGTTAATTCAACAAATATTAATGTTATAAATTCTTGCTATAGATACATATTTTGGGAAATCGGCAAAAAAAGCCCTATATTTTAAGGAATCACCAAAAAAAAGCACAAGCTTCTTCGGTGACCAAAAAAACTTTTAATTATCTCTGACTTGTTATTATTTTTACAAAAGTTACGTTGACTTTCTAGTATAAGTATACCGTCGGTAGACTTAACAGAAAAATAAACGGTTGTTAATAAGCTGTTTACAATTGTTAATTTTCAAAAGGGAAACCGGCAAAAAAAAGTCTTAATTTTTCAGAAAAAAGTACAAGCTTCTTCATTGACCAAAAAAATTTTGAATTATCGCTCACATGACATTGTTTTTTACAAAAGTCATGTTGACTTTCCATTATAAGCACGATGGTTAATAAGCCGTTTATTGTTGTTAATTTTCAAAACATGTGGTTTCTGGGATTCAAATTTGTGTACTGGGTAGGCATGGACACGGATCAGATATCCAGAAATTTTGTGATATCCGAAACTAGATCTGTCAGATTCGTATTTTTATTATTCGGATTGGGATCCGAAACAGATATCCAAAACTCAATATCCGCGGATATCAGATTCGATCCATTATTACATTATATATTTTTTTATTAAAATAATACCAAAGATTGTAAAAGAATAAATATGTAGATATATGATATTAAAAACTATAAATAATTAAATTTTACATAAAATACCAAATATATTAATTTTTTCTTATAATTTATATGAAAATTTAAAATAACAAAAAATTTATGTTATACTCAATCATTAACACCTAAAAATATTATCTAATTCATGATTTTGAAAATTTAAAATAAATTTATACATTAAAATATTTAAAATTATTTACTAGAAATAATACATATTATAAAAAATCATACACTAAATCTAGTCAGATCGGATCGAATTTAGATATTCGAATAAAAATTTTTATTATTAAATAAATTAGTTTTGTTTGATTGATTGTTTTTGGTTGTTGTTATTTCCACCCCTAGTATTTACACCTGGAATTCAACAAAACAATAAAACTTTGGATCATAACCAGGGGTCCAGAACCAGGCTTTGAACATAGTTCTTGACAGAAGTACAAAACGGTGTCGTGTGATACCAATATAGGTTACCGACGCGAGTCCACGTAGGCCCAAAACAACAAAGCTGGCCCATTTAGTGCTCTGCTAATAATAACTCCACCATGAGTGTGTAACAATACACGTGACGGGACAGTCCTCGTTGACTCTTTGAACGTTCGTATCTTAGGCCATGTGTTGGTCTGGACATTAAATCCAAAGCAGAAAATCCAAACCGAATTTGACCCTATACCCGAATCCAAACTAAACCAAAAACCGAATGAATATCCGAAAACCCAAAATATAATTATATTTTTTAAAAAGTATTATTTATATTTACAGTTTTAATAATTTAAAATTTTAACTTTAGAATTATAAATCTTAATATATCAGTATTTTAATATCAAATTAACCAAAAATATTTAAAATTTTTTGTTAATTTTAGTTTTAAGTATCTTTTTATTAAATATTTATTCGTTTTAATTTTTCAAAATGAACTATATAGAAATATCTGGATCTGGTTCGGATCTAAAAAAATTCAAGTATTTATATATGTATTCGAACTGACCTGAGATATTTGAATCAAACCACACACAAAATATAAAATATACCCGAACAGATTCTAAGTTTCTAGATCTGAAAATCTGAAACCGAAAAAATCCGAACCAAACCTAATCCGAAACTGAAATGTCCAAACCTAACCACGTGTATGAGGCAGTTGTCGACGGCTAAATAAAAGACAAAAGACTTGTCACCGCGTAAGAAGATTGGTCTCTCCGTAAATTTCTGGAATTATCTGCCCACATTCCAAAGCAAACCAAATCTACAACTTTTGGGCTATAAGAAGAACACGAAACCGACCATAACGCCTAAAGAAAAAACGATGATGAAGAAATTGATTTATCTCTCTTTAATCCTCCTCCCTCTTCTCGCCGTCGTAGAAGGTGGTCTTAATCTCGGTGGTCATACTCATCTCGGTGGTCAGAAGCCGATAGATGTGTCGGATCCGAACGTTGTTGAGATCGCCAAGTATGCTATCTCGGAGCATAACAAGCAATCGAAGGAGAATCTGGTGTACGTGAAGATCGTTCAAGGTACGACGCAAGTGGTTTCCGGCACGAAGTACGATCTGATTATCGCGGCGAAGAATGATGGTGGTGCGACCAAGAAATACGAGGCCGTCGTGGTAGAAAAGCTATGGCTTCGTTCCAAGACCCTTGAGTCATTCAAGGCGGTGTAGATCTTTGAATTTTTGTAATTTCAGTCTCGGATTATATCTAGCTTCCATTGATTTGAGATTTTGTCGTTTGTCTTGTTGTGATTTATATACGTTGTTGGTAAAAAAATTTCTAATAAGAATAAATCAGATATATGTATTTTGAGAATTGCTTAAGAGATCAATCTGTTACACTCGATTCTGCATTTGGGGTGAATAGAAATGGAGGACGATTTGATGCAGTTGCAGACTCGAACAGCATGTGGGTCGCTCATGGCCTATGACATATCGCTTGCTTATAGTCATAGATGTGTCTGAGACGTGCAAATTTATGCATATTTTTCTTATTTTCCTACAAAGTTTTTAATGTTCTATGCTCCTTGGCTGTAAACAACAATGTCAAATCATCGGAAGAAGCACCAATTGTAACTGGAGACCAATCTAAGGGTTGAATCAATTTGAAGTATTGACTGATGATAATCGCGAAGCTTTAATAATTTGTGTTTGTATAAAAAAATAATGTTATTGTATATAGATTTCACAGAGTTACACCATGATCTATATCAAATCAATCTTTTTTTTTTTGGTTAACAACGATAATATTACAGGCAAAAAGAACCACGTTAGCACAATTTATCGTTAATTCGATTTCTAAAAATTCCAAAGAGTCTATACGCTTCAACCTCAACCTCAAAGTGAAATATGGAGAAACTCATATATGCACCCCTTCCACTAAATTAGGAAAACAAATCCTGCCTAGGTTAGAATGATGATCTAAGCCTTCCATAACCCATCTATAAAACATTGATACGCTGATTTAGGAGACTCGTATCTTCTTTAGTATATTATATCCATGATTCATCTTTACTAAGAATTAGTAATGCTAAGAATAGTAGTTAAAAATATACTTCTCATCAGCTTGGCCGCTAGTAGGTTTGGTATACATCGACCAAACGAGTGCTGAATTAGTTTGCAGCTAGAAACACAATAATTTTGTTCACGTTCTAGATTGTGTTATTTATGTTACTATATCATATAAATAACTAGATTTCAGGCTCGTAGCTAGAGATGTATGATGTTTTCATCGACAGCCAATTTTAAACTTTTGTTCTTGTTGGAAGCCCATTAGACCAATATGGTAAAAACTTAAGGCTTAAAAGGTCAAATTATAGAAAGAGATTTAGTTGCTAGAAACAATAATTTCTAGTGACAATTAGTTAAATGATTGTTTTCATTTTTACACTATTTTTCCTCCCACAATATAATTTAGATTATAGATCTGATTTTTTCTATCTAATCATAAACAATAATAAAAAGTTACTTTTACAGCTACTTTTAATTTATTTTTTTGCATTAAAAATTTGTTATATAAGGTCTATTTATTTGATTATTTGTAAAAGAGATAATTTATTAGAAGTGATGATAATAATGATTAGTCCTAAGCATTCGGGTTCGGGTCGGGTTCATTCGGATTTCAAATTTTTGGTTCTATTGATTTAGAATTCATTCGGGTATTTTTAGTTTTTGGATAAGGTTCGGTTCGGATATTGTTCGGCTTCGGGTATTTATATTCAAATTTATGTAAAAAATTAAATCTAAGATTTAATAGAAAAAACTATAAAAAACCTAAATTTAATAAAAATATATCGGGTACACATTTGATTCTCAATTTGGTTTGGTTTTTCGGGTATTTCGTCGTGTTTGGTTCATGTTCGTTTTTTTTTTCGTATCGATTTCAGTTCGGGTTTCGGGTACAAAGAGTTTCTTTCCATCTCATTTAGCTAAAGTCTAAAGGTCGCCCTTCTTTGTTCTCTGGAAAAGAATCACCGTCAAACTTATAAAAAGCCATCATATTCTTTGTTCTAGACGGAGGACAGTAGTCGGTGGCTATCAGAGCAACGGCACTGTTACTCCTCATCTCTGTTTTTTTTATTCTCGTTTTTGTAGATAGGGATGATCAGTGCAGAGCTTTGATATTCAATTTAGAGTTTTTGTTTGTCGGAATCCATATAATTTGTCTTGTTTTCTTAGATTTATTGCTAGCTTTGCCCCTTCTCTTTCTAGAGTATTTTTCCTTGAAGTTTAGGTCGTTGGTGAGGTTTTTCCATCAGGTTGGGGGTATTTTTTCCGTCATGTTTGTCGGATCTTCTAATCTATGTTGTGTGCTTTTGCTCGTGATGGAGACCCTGGTTTTTGTCAATTTTTTTCCTTGTTATGATTTGTTGCTCAACCTTCCCCTTTCTAAATTTTAAGTGTTATTGTTAGGGTTAAGGATTCTCTTAAGTTAGGTGTGTTGGTTGATTTTTGAAGATTAGACTGGTGAGAATCGGGCATGGTGCTTTGTTTGCTTGTTGGTGGTCTATGTCTCCATTTTTTCTCTGGTTGTGGTTAGCGCTCTTGCTTTTATTCCATTGCTTCTTGGTTTTCTCTTTGTGTCGTTTGTGGTCTGGTTTCATTGAGGTTTCAAGTTTGGGGTTCGTTACTTATAGTACTATGCTACTGAGTCATCTACATTCTTTCTCTTTGGTCTTGTTTTCTAAAGGGTTTAGCGATGCAGTTGTTTCGTTTTGCGGTTCTTCTCTAGCGAGGAGGTGGCTTGTCTCTAACAGTAGATGATTAAAGAAGGGTTCGTTGTGTCTGCGTGTAAGTTCGACTTATTCCCTATGTTGACTTATGTATAATCCTAGATGACAAAAAAATAAAAATAAATGAATGATATACACAGAAAGAAGTGAGGTCAATCTTTGGCTCCCTTCAATTTTCAAGTTCTCTTGTGGTATGCATTAAAGGTGATAATTCGGGTCGGGTTGGGTCGGGTCAGGTCGATCGGTAATCGGTTTATTTGGGTCGTAGAAAAACTGTCCGAAATAATCGAACCAAAAAATCGGGTCGGAAAAAAAAATTGTACGAATTTTTTTTCCGAGAATTCTATAAAAATCTAAAAAACCCGACCCGAATTGATCCGAACCGTCCGAAATATCCGATTAAGAAAACGAAATTCCAAAAAAATGATTTTTCATTTTTTTGGAAAATTTCTAAAAAAATCCGACCCGACCCGAACTGACCCGACCCGAATTCTTCAATAAACTATTTATCGATCCGACCCAAATTTTGGTTCGGATCGGGTCAAATTCCCACCCCTAGCATATATGCTTTATTTCTATAGGCCACACATGTTACTTCAACTTCACTAGCAGATAAAGATTGTAAACAAAAGAAGTGCAAATAACGTTTTGTATGTCTTTGATATAAAAGTTAAAAAAAATCTATTAAAATGCAATGGGATAGGTTACAAGATGGAGAAATTACAAACATAAGAATGAACATTAACACATAAAAAGAAAGAGAAGACCATAGAGGAAAACAAATGATACATAAAGGATACATGCTAGCTGAACTAAGGAGCAACTGAGGACAAACATGGATCCAAATCCTATCATCTACCAAACCACTAATCCCCAAATCTTTTTCTGAACAAAGTTCAACTAAACAGAGGCAAAGCAAGTTGAAGAGGAAGAGAACCAAGGAACTAGTTACCTGGAGATGCAAACTGCTAGAAACAGAGACAATAAACCTTTCGGGCTGGAAGAGGAGGTCGAAGGACCATACCAAAAAGAAAGCCACACTGTACCTAAAACTTCAAGCAGCTGCATGACCAATCTAGAAGCTTGGAGGCAACCTCAACAGACAATTAATCCAACATATAAAGATGGAAGAACCTCATAGCACTTCGTGCATAATGAAACCACTTCAAGGAAAAGACAGGGAAAGGAAAGAGAGCCCTCATAGTAACAACGTCACTTAGAAGCTTTCCATATATTCCCATATCTTTTATGTATTTTGGTTTACTTCTAAAATCGGTTAAGTCTAGAAATTAGGGCTTCCCTACACTTGTATAAATACTTTGTTAACGTGATTAATAAAGTAAGTTGATTCATTACCTAATTCTACACGGTATCAGAGCCTTTCTAGGACACAAAAATCGAAAACCTAATAGGTCATCTTCGACATGGCTGGTTAAGGAGATGATGCCGCGGGAGCAATGATCCCAGCTGCGGTGGCTGTGTCACCGTACACATTTGCAAGCTCCGATAACCCTGGAGCACTAATTTCTCCAATAATTTTGAATGGAGAGAACTACAACGAATGGTCCATGGAGATGATGAATGCTCTTCAAGGAAAACACAAGACATGCTTCATCAACGGGACTCTTAGCAAACTTCCTATCACAGATCCGAATTATGACAATTGGATGATAGTGAATTCGTTGATATTGGAATGGATAAGAGCCTCCATCGATCTGAAAGTCAAGTCATCTGTGGCTTTCATCTTAGAAGCAAATCAGTTCTTGTGCATCAGATGAAAATTCAACCGGCTTCTTGTCGTCATAATGGACGTGTCGTGATTGGGTATTACAGCCAGTTATATTCTTACTTGGAAGAACTTCAAATGTATCGGTCAATTCCTACTTGTACATATGGTGCAACGAAAGAGATAATGAAAGAAAGGGAATAAGAGAAGTTTCACCAATTCATAATGGGACTCGATGATGCCAAGTTTGGTCATCTTTGCACAAATATGATTGGAACAGATCATTTGCTGAGTCTAGCTGAAATGTATTCGAAAGTTGTGAGAGAAAAGAGACATTTAAACTCAACTCAAGATCGTGAGTACCAACAAAATCAGGTTGGCTTCACATCACGGGTTGGTCGTCCCAACAACTCTTCCTCGAACACAAGCGAGTCTACTTCCATACTGGTTCTCTTTCACTCACTGTGGACGTTTAGGTCACGAATCTATTACAAATCTATTATTTGTGCCTTCTTTGAATTGTCGTCATTTTTGGGTTCTAGTTCATTGTTATATTCTCGTAGTTGTGATGTATGTTTTCATTAATCCGTTAATCCATTGTGATATTTAGGGACCATATCGTGTGTCTTCTTCTAGTGGAACTATTTATTTTTTTACTATTGTAGATGATTATTCAAGAGTAGTGTAGACGTATTTGTTGCAAGCTAAATCCGAAGTAAAACGGGTCATGAAGGAGTTTTTAGCTTATACTAAAAACAGTTTAACAAATCAATTCATGTTATACGAAGTGATAATGGAGCTGATTTTATGAGTTTGGGATTGTATTTTCGTGAAAAAAGGGATACTACATTAGACGTCTTGTGTTTATACTCCACAGCAAAATGGATGAGTGGAGCGAAAACACAGACACATTTTAAATGTGGCTAGAGCATTGTTGTTTCAATCCAGTTTACCAATAAGTTTTTGGGGAGAGGCGATTTTGACAGCAGCTTATGTCATTAACCGCACGCCTTCTTCGATTCATAAAGGTAAGTTGCCTTACGAAGTGCTTCATGGTGTTCCACTTGATTATTCACACATGAAAATCTTTGGTTCCGCTTTTTATGTTCATAAGGTTGCAAGGGACAAAGATAAATTTGGCGAGCGTAGTCGTTTGTGTGTTTTGTTCGCTATCCATTCGGTCATAAGGGTTGACGAGTTTATGATATGACACAACAAAAATTTCTCGTTTCTCAAGATGTTCTATTTAAGGAGGATGACTTTTCGTATACAAGTCACAGAAGTACAATAATTGCAATGTCATCTTCACATGTGGTTGACGAAGATTGGCTTCCAGAGTTCGCAATTTCTACTCCATTGCTGCATGTCCCATTGCCACATGTTACACCTATGAATGACAATAGGAGGAGTTTAGTTGACACTAACGTCGTACCAGAAAAACTAGTACAGTCGTTGAGTCCTAGTGTTGAACTCATTTCGGTGGATGAAACTCCAACACCAACAGATCATAGTCTAGTCAAGATCCTAGTATAGTCACAGATACATCTCGTCCAGTCATATATGCTCCAAGTAATGTTCCAATTCCAGTGGTGGAACCTTCCATCTCACCTGTTCGACGAAGTAAACGGATTTAAGCGCTCAAAATATGGATTAGAGCAAAAAAAAAAAAACATTTCTGGCACTTTCAACAGTGCAAATTGATTGATATCTATCAGGATCGATCGATCCACACACCACCAGGAGACACGCCCGATCTGAGAAACGACCAGCTACTCTTTGAAGTCGTTCATAACCAAAGATCAATCGATCCCCCTCTGGATCGATCGTTCCAGCTCCTATCAAGTGATATCGCCCGGTGTTGGGAACAACTAGCTGGATCAGAGATCGGCCATTCCACAATGGATCGATCGATATGCACCTGAATCGACCGATCCACGGGCGTGCGCGAGAAAACCTAATTTTTCTTTATTTTGTACCAGACGCGTTTTAGCCTATTTAATTAGGTTTTCTAATATTTCTATATAGACTTTTCAATAATTTACATCAGCCACTTTTAGTTTTGTTCTTGTAAGCTTTGAGAGAAGATTTCATTCTCTACATTTTGAGAAGAATTTGAACCCTCTTAATTATTCTTTTGGAATTTAATTATGTTTTCTTTCACATTTTTTTTGTCTTGTTTGATCATGTCTGAGTAGTTCTACAATTAGGTTTAGAGTTTTCGGGAATCAATGGATTAGGAACAAATATGGCTTTATCTTAGGTGTTCTACATCTATTGTCGAGTGTAATGCTTAGACTACCCTGATCACCTAGTTTATGATCGTAGGTTGTTTAACTCACCAAAAGTGTTTGTTATATGCCTAAAATAGCTTAGATGAGCAATTAGTCGTTAACCGACGAAAGTTGATGTTAAGGCTAATTGTTGACCAATTAGACCAATTCGATAATGCGTATTTAGATCTCTAGGATCAAACCACAGTTTAGGATCTCTAGGTTGCTAGATATAGTAGTCGACACAACGATAGTGAGTTTGTTATAAATTTATGTCTGAGTCGAGAATTGGTTGAATGTTTGCCCTGAATAGTTTCATGATTCGATCCCTTATTTCCTAAATGAATTCCCAATGTCTGATGTTTTTATTATTGATTATCATAATCGTTATGTGTTTAAATTGTTAGTTGCAATCACTTCTATTTCAACTGTCTTAGCTTAAATTAGATTTGAATAATCAATAGTTCAATAGTTAGTTCTCGTAGATTTGATCCCTGAATACTACTTTGATTTATTGTGCACTTGCAGTAGTCTTTTAGGGTTAAACGCACATCAACACTATATGTTTGTCTACAAGATTATGTGCAGTACAATGTCTCATGTGATCAAGACCCTAATCACTTTCTTACACCCTCCGATCAAGCATCTTCAACGTGATTAATTCCAAATTCAGAGTGTGATTAAGACTTCTTCATCTAGTTCACTCACATGAGACATTGTACTGCACATAATCTCACAAGGTTCCATTTATCTCTGATGGTCAATTTTCTCCAAGTCCCATAGTGTTTCTTGTGGCTATTACTGCTGCTAATGAGCCGAAACACTTTGGGAAGGCTGCTCGGATTAAGGTGTGGAACGAGGCTATGACAAAAGAGGTGGGAGCCTTAGAGATACAACGCACATAGGACATTGTTGACTTGTCACAAGGTCGTGTTGCTCTCGGTTCTCAATGGGTCTACAAGACCAAATATAACTCGGATGGGACTATTGAGGGTTATACGGCTCATCTTGTTGTTTCAGGGAATAATCAAGTTGAGGGAGAAGATTATTCTGAAACTTTCGCACCAGTAGTTAAGATGACTATGGTTCACTCTTTGCTTCGTCTTGTGGTAGCAAAGAGTTAGGAAGTGTACCAAATGGACATCAACAATGTTTTTCTTCCATGGTGAACTAGATGAAGAAGTCTATAGGAAATTGCCTCCTGGTTTTTGCCACACACATCCCAATAAGGTGTGTCGATTGCGGAAGTCTCTTTATGGTCTAAAATAGGCTCCTCATTGTTGGTTCAAGAAATTGACAGATGCGTTGCTTAAATTTGGCTTTGTGCAGTCATATGATGACTACTCTTTCTTCTCTTATACAAAAAATGGCAAGGAACTTCGAGGCTTGGTGTATGTGGACGATTTGCTCATTTGTGATAACGATAATTACTTAGTACACAAATTCAAAGAGTATCTAAGTAAATGCTTCTCAATGAAGGATTTGGGAAAGATGAAATATTTTCTTGGTATTGAAATAAGTTGCAGTTCTGAATGAATCTTTATGTCTCAGAGAAAATATGCTTTGGATATAATTGTAGAGAGTGGTAATTTGGGTTCAAAACCGGTGGGTACACCTTTGGAGCAAAATCACAAGCTTGCATTGGATGATGGTTTGTTATTTGACGATCCGACCAGCTATGGAAGGTTAGTTGGCCGACTTATTTACTTGACAAATACACGCCCCAAGCTTTCTTACTCAGTCCACATCCTTTCCCAATTCATGCAACAACTACGTATAGCTCATTGGGATGCGGCTATTCGGCTTGTTCGTTACTTGAAAGGCACGCTAGGGAAAATAATTTTATTGAAGGCGAATGATGATCTTTCTCTTATGGTTTACTATGATTCGGATTGGGTTGCTTGTCATGTGACTCGTCGATCGTTGAGTGCCTATGTCTTGTTACTTGGTGGCTCTTTGGTCTCTTGGAAAACAAAGAAACAGGACACGGTTTCTCATTCCTCTGCTGAAGCTGAATATAGAGCTATGGTAGTGGCTCTTCGTGAAATAAAGTGGTTCTGCAAGCTATTGAAAGAATTTGGTATTGATCAGTATTTGCTAGTTCGTTTGTTTTGTGATAGCCAAGCAGAAATACATATTGCTAATAATACGGTATTTCACGAACGTACGAAGCACATCGAATCTGATTGTCATGCAGTACGAGATGCGGTTAATGATGGAATCATTTCTCTTCACCATATTCAGACCACATATCAGCTCGCCGACATCTTGACTAAAGCTTTGGGCCGAGCACAGTTTCAGGTTATAATGTCCAAGTTGGGCGTTCAAGACTTACATGCTCCAACGTGAAGGGGAGTATTAGCGATAAGAGAGACTAACAACATCATTTAGAAGATTTCCATATATTTCCATATCTCTTATGTATTTTGGTTTACTTCTAAACTTGGTTAAGTCTAGAAATTAGGGCTTCCCTACACTTGTATAAATACTTTTTTAACGTGATTAATAAAGTCAGCTGATTCAGTACCTAATTCTACAGAAGCAGTATGAACAATTTCGAGAGCCGAGACACCACCTGCACATGATGGTATGGGGAGGAAGAAGCTACCCAAACAAAGGCAACAAACAGCTTAATCCGACGAGAAACTCGCTTCTAGCATAGCTGGAACCAGAGGAACCACATCCAACACAAGACCATACCCTAGTGCTCTACTAACTCGGACCAAGGAAACTAGCAAATCAACCTAAAAGTGTCCTCAACTTCAAGAGAAAATAGCTAAAGCCCTATCTCTATAGCTAATTGGAAACCAAGAGAAATAGGTACTCACAAAGGGTAGGGAGAAAAACCCAACGGGATCGAGCAAGCGAGAAAATCACTGCAACTTTTCTTCAACAGGACCATGTCCTCGAAGACCCTGAGGAGGAGTTGTCACCAGCAGTAGAAGCTCACCTTCTTAGACCCAGAATTAGAGACTCGCCGCCATAGATTTGAGAAGAAAAGAGATCCTAAATTAACGTCACTTTCCTGTAAACCAGCACACTAGAAGCCGACGTAGATGAGATACGCCGACAGGAAAGTTTTTTCTAGCGGTGATGAAAGTTATTGCTCACCAGAAAAAAAATTAAAAAAATTTGAAGTCGCCGTTTTAAAATTAGGAAAAGAGAAGAGAAAGCCACTGAGAGACGTTTTTTAAAAAAGTATCTTTGCCATAGAAGTTAATGATTGATATTCCTTAATCCACACATTCTTTTTGGGCTCTCGAAACGAAGAAAGACACGCATGAGTTCTAATCAAACTTTGTAATTATTATGCATTCAACATAAGATTGGATCCACTTCTCTCCATTTCTATACTTATTCCTTTGGCGGCATGTTTACTTTTGTTTCTTCATTAGTGATATTTTAGTGGTGATGAAGACTTCTGTGGGGTGCCATTTTAATGGGATTAATGTTGAACTTAATTATGAATAATTTGTCAAATGAGTTTTCGATTAACCGGGAAATGGTCTAAAAAGTATAAACATGTTTTACACGTGTGGGTTGTAAGAAGATGACCAAAATTGAGTTGACTAATTAATTAATAATAAAAAATTTCTTAACCAAATTACTTTGACGTCTGTGATCTTATCCTTCTAGTAAGTTGAGATGTCCAATTTATTTCTTCTTCGACAAAACTACGTACAAACCCAAACATTTATCCAAAACTTGTCGACCAAAAAAAAACATTTATCCAAAACTATATTTAAAAAACCTTTTTTTTATTTTTATAATTGAACATTAAAGACATTTTAGGATCTCTTCTTATATGCAATAGTGAGTTTTCTTCTCATCAATCACCTGAATTCCCATTATATTGTGTTTGATATATAATGACTGATGCAAATCATAACCTTGTTTTGAACTTAATTTTATCATCACATAACATAAAGAGAAAAAAAAAATTCTTATATATTAAAGAAGAAAAACGCTAATCGAATATTAGACCACAAACTAAAGCTAAGTATACTTTTTCTTTTTCTTTTAGTGTTATGGACTTGCTTTTGTGAAATCATAGCTTTGATAAGTTAGCAAACACGGTTCGAATAAAACCAATAAACTGAGTAACGCGCAATCTTTTTTCCTTTCGAATCATTTAACTTTATGATTGAATTAAGATGTCACAATTTTTTTTGTCAACAATTAAATTATACGTCTTTATCGTATAATATTGATAAACATACATATACGCATAGATATACAATAATGTACATACATACACCAACTCTGTTGAAATGACATTTTGTGATGGAAACATTCGCAAATTTTAAATTATGATTTCGAAAAAGGACAAAAAAGTATGTACTTAATTAAGAATTATAGTATTAATTTAAGGATTACGTAGTCTTTCTTAATTAAGTATTCTACTTTCTACAATAGAAATTGTCTATTTTTGTCGCCGTAGTAAAGGATATACGGCTGTCTAAAGGATTGTTAAGGGTGTGGACAAACACAATCTTTACAATCACATTTATTTTAATTGCATTATTAATCATTTTAGATTCTAGTTGAGGGGTTGAACAACTCACCATACTCTATAATTAATCATCACTTTATTTTTTAATTTATCATTTTGAGATTTTTTGCCTCCCACGCAATTCAGAGTAATTTGCTATAAAAAATACTAAAATTTGGATGATATAGTTGCTAATACCGTAATACGTCGCTTTAACCAAGTTACTACATAATATAGACGATGGGATTCGATCCCTGATTATGCAAGTGAGCATGTCTTATATGAAATTACCGCCTGCCACTACACTAAATGTCAAATCCTATATAG
Source organism: Lepidium didymum (assembly GCA_963920545.1). Lineage (NCBI taxonomy): Eukaryota > Viridiplantae > Streptophyta > Magnoliopsida > Brassicales > Brassicaceae > Lepidium > Lepidium didymum. Next base: position 9,750,827 of record OY986980.1, read on the forward strand.
AAATCCTACATATGTGTTCCATAAACAAAAGTATATTAAAGATAATTATTTTGGCACACTATAAACCCAAACGGCCAAACCGGCCTAAATCAATCGAAAATTGCAATGGTAAAAATCAAAAACCGAGGCATTGGGGCGTATCTATGTCGACAAGGTCCGCACGAGGTGTACATTCACTGTTGGATATCTGAATCTAACGATCTCAAACGTCTGTTCTTTAGCTGTTCATATGATGATATAAAGCCACGTCATCACATCGTGTATTGGAATTACCAAAAAAGCCAACTGGCCCCATGTGTCTTCTGTACTCGACTCTTCTCTTTACAGGGGCTTTTTCGGAATTTGAACTCGACCTCTCGTTTCACCTTACAGTCACACCCACATGGCTTGTGACACAGATATGCAACCAATACGCTGCTCTTTCTTAATCGTTGATTATCAGATCCATCCTTTAAAGCTCTCCACGTGTCACCGTTATTTAGAGAATTCGTCACAGTCCCGTGACTGTCTCACCCAGATACCAACAGCTACAAGCTTTTAAAAGCCTGTTCGTCTTCTTCCTCATGAGGCCTCTTTTAACTTCACCATGAAAATTGTTAGAAACTGAAATTAAAACGAAAATCGAATTCGAGTCATTTTAAATTTTTACGAAGATGATTTCGGTGGAAGATCCTTTATCTCATTCAAATTCCACTCGCTTCCCATTATCAACTGACTTCTACGGTTCATCTTTACCGTCGGCGGCGAGGATACACCGTCAAATTGGTCGCTCGATGAGGACTGTAAGATCTAATTTTTATCAAAGCGGCGATCAATCTTGCTCATTTGTCGGCTCAATCGGTGATAAATCAGAGTATGCGTCAGAGTTCCTTTCGGATTCTGTCATCGACATGAGGCTCGGTGAGCTTGCTTTGAAGAATAGCAATTCTCTCAATTCAAATGCTTCTTCAGTGAAAGAGGAAGCGTTTCTAGACATTTCTCAAGCATTTAGTGATTTTTCCGCATGTAGTAGTGATATCTCCGGCGAGCTACAACGTCTCGCTTGCTTGTCGTCCCCGGATATCGAGAGAAAGGATATCGTCGGAGATAACGAAGCAGCTCAGGATCTAGAGCCAGAGAGGGAACCGTGTTTGGGATTTTTGCAGAGGGAAAACTTCTCTACTGAGATTATCGAGTGTATATCTCCTGAAGATCTGCAGCCAACTGTGAAACTCTGCGTCGACGGCCTTCACTCATCTTCGGTGGCTATAAAGCGATCTGCTGCGGCGAAGCTACGCCTTCTGGCAAAGAATCGAGCGGATAACCGTCTGCTGATTGGGGAATCTGGAGCTATTCAAGCTCTGATTCCACTTCTTCGTTGCAACGATCCATGGACACAGGAGCACGCAGTTACAGCTCTCTTGAACCTCTCTCTACATGACCAGAACAAAACCTTAATCGCCAAAGGAGGAGCGATTAAATCCCTAGTGTGGGTTCTCAAAACGGGGACGGAGACTTCAAAACAGAACGCTGCATGTGCGTTGCTCAGTCTAGCTCTTCTGGAAGAGAACAAAGGCTCAATCGGAGCCTGCGGCGCGATTCCGCCGCTGGTTTCTCTTCTCTTGAACGGATCTTGCAGGGGCAAGAAGGACGCATTGACGACGCTTTACAAGCTGTGCACACTTCAACAAAACAAGGAGAGAGCGGTTACAGCCGGAGCCGTTAAGCCGTTGGTGGAACTTGTAGCGGAGGAAGGGACTGGAATGGCGGAGAAGGCGATGGTGATTTTAAGCAGCCTTGCAGCGATCAACGAAGGCAAAGACGCCATTGTCGAGGAAGGAGGGATCGCAGCTCTAGTGGAAGTCATTGAGGATGGATCTGTGAAAGGGAAAGAATTTGCGATCTTGACGCTATTGCAACTTTGTTCTGATAGCGTCAGAAACCGTGGATTGCTTGTGAGGGAAGGCGCCATTCCTCCGCTTGTGGGTCTATCTCAGAGCAGCTCCGTCAGTGTTAGAGCTAAGCGCAAGGTATGAACTTGGCTATTTGGTTAACTTCCCTCTATATGTTTTATCGGTTTAGCATGATTAATGGATTGGCTTTAGCTATAAGTTTATCGCGAGTCTTCTGCTAATAAGTTCTTAAGCAGTGGTGTCTATGTGTGTATTGTGGACTATCAGATCTAGTTTTGCTATTTTTCGAAAAATGAGCAGTCACAGCAATGTAGACCCATTTTGAGGATAAGCTTGATCAAGATACATTGTTTTCTATCATGCAGGCAGAAAGACTTCTGGAGTATCTTCGGGAGCCAAGGAAGGAGGGATGTTCCACAAGCCCGTGAAATGCAACCACATGGACGTTTCAACAGTCTAGTATGTATATTCCGAGTGTATGTGTTTGGTGGGTTTTGTATAGAATGTAAAAAGAGATCAAATGATTTCCAGAAACTTTGACTCTCTTTGATCTTTCATGTATTGATGTTAAGTTAGTTTTTGAGGGGTTTCAAGTGGAGTGCTATTTTAGATTACAAGTCTAGCTTTTAGGATTTGGCTTATGGTTTTGGTGTGAGGGGGGTAAGAGTATGCTGATTTTTAAGGCAAAAAGCTTGTAGTCGCGTCACACAATTTTAATCGATCTTACATCAATTATTGTGTTATTCGATTCATATCCACTATATACTCTAGTGAACTTGATCTGCATCAATTATTGTAAGACTCTTCGAGTGTGTGTGTGTGGATCTATGTCGGTTTCTTTTGCAAAGACGGTTGATCTGGTAGATTCTTCTGTCTGCAAATGTGGCACCACTTATATTTTCTTGTCCTACAATAGTAATGGTTACCGTTGAAACATTTTGTTTGCCCCACTACATTGACATTGATAGTTATGACTGGCTCAAGTAAAATTGTCACTTCAAACATTTTTTGGCTAAATTAATGTTAGATGCATCTCCAAAAGATATTATATAACCTCAAAAATGAGAATTTTTGCACTTCAAACATTTTTTCAAAACTTTAAGTTTGAAATTTTGAATATGATTTCTTAAAACTTAAAGTTTGAAATTTAATGTTTTTTTATTTGCTTTTCAATTTCTATAGTTATATACTTTCATAATAATATTATTAATTTTGTTGTTTGTCATTTTAGTCCATGCAATTTTAATATTTCCTTAAAATAAATAGTTCTATTGAGTAATTTGATCATCTTTGTAATTTATATTTTAGATTGTGTTTTTTGATCATCTGTATAATTTATATATTAGATCACCTCAAATTTAATTTCCCATATTGTAAAATAAAGTATGTCTTGGAAATTTCTCTTGGTAAAGGTATGTGAGAGGTTCTGCTTTGAATCATGCATTACATTCTCTGAGGTTTTAAAAGGTCTATGATATGATGTATTCCAATCCGATTTCATATAATATTAAAACTGGATTTGGTTGCAACAGTAAGAAGAAATGATATATAGAAAGACAGAAGTGATCATCGTCATCTTAAGCCGTATCTACATCTGTAGCCTTCTTGTTCGTCCGTCTCAAGAGACTAGGCTTGTAACCGACCTCGAGCAACTTCTCTACCTCCTCAAACTGTAGTCCTTTAGTCTCCGGAACGAGCAGCCAAATAAAGAAGAGACCAGTCGCAGAGAAGCCAGCAAAGAGAAGGAAGGTCCCAGAAGAGCCAAGAGCTTTGGTTAATGAGAGGAAACTCTCACTCACAATGAGATTGGAGACCCAATTCGCGACCGCGGCTATTCCTCCTCCAACACCTCTATATCTAAGTGGATAGATCTCAGAGTTAACAATCCATGGGACAGTACCCATTCCTGGTGCGTATACTACAATGTAAAGCCCCAAAAACACTATTGCTAAGAACCCAAACTTGCTTGGACATCCATCTTTAAAGTATGTTCTTCCTTTTGAGCTACAAGTCTTTTTCATGTCATCTGATAACACCACACATGCTCCTGGTTCATATGCTTGTACTCCGCTTGCGCAGAATCCACATTCCGACCTTAGACACTTCATGCAGTTCCACTTTGGGGGAAGAACGTTAGCACCAGTGAGTGGGACAAACGCTGGACATGTAGCGTTTGGAGCAAACGTGGTTGACTCTGTGACATCAATCTTTGGAGCATGAATGGACGCTTGTGAGAACACTGTGGCTAAGATGATAAGACATGTTATAATCCCAAACATAGAGATAACCATCAGCTTCCGTCTACCATACCGATCCACAAACATCATGCTCACAATCGAACCCAACGCATTCAAACCTGAAGTAATGAGAGACAAGGCCATAGCTGTCTTGTTAGAGGCGTAACCAGCGAATTGCACAATTGAAGGACTGTAGTACATCACAGTGTTGATCCCCACAAACTGTTGAGCCACTTGTACTGTGATACCGGCTGCGAGTCCACGTCGTACGACAGTGTTTCCGAAGGCTCCTTTGACTTTAGCAATGAAGCTCTCTCCAATGATTGCCTCGTCTGCTTTCTCAATCTCCACTGACTCTTTAAGTGCTTCCATCTCCGCCTCAACTTCATCCGCCGGGTAAATTCTCTCAAGGATTGCTCTAGATTCCTCAATTCTATCCTTTCTGTATAACCACCGTGGAGATTCCGGCAGCGACAACATTAGCACAAACTGAACTATTGCCGGAACTCCTGCAACTCCCAACATCCATCTCCATGTTCCTGGAGTCTGTACATTACAAAATTTAGAGACTTTATTGATTTGGTGGCAATAGACAAGACTTCAAAGCTACCAGATTCACTTACATTGACGAAAGCAAGATTGATGAGATAAGAGAAGAACTGTCCTCCGGTAATGAGCAGACCATTAGTACTAACAAGTGCACCTCTAATTCTCGCCGGAGAAGCCTCCGAGATGTACAATGGTGAAGTCATCGAAGCCATACCAACACCAAAACCAACAAAGATTCTTCCAACAATGATAACCCAAGGAGCAGGAGCAAAAGCCATCACAGCTGCACCAATAAAGAAAAGAACATCGGCGATTAGAATTGACATCCTCCTACCAAATCTATCGTTGATCCAACCTCCAACGGCTGCTCCGACGATGGCTCCAGCCACAGCCATGCTAACAATAGTTGACTGAAGCCATGTTTTCTTATCGACTTCTTCGAAATCCTGTTTGATGTAGAGAAGAGCTCCTGAAATGACTCCAGTGTCGTAACCGAAAAGAAGACCTCCGATACCGGCGGAGAGAGCAAGTCGCATGATGTAAGGAGTCTTCCATGTCGTTTTCCAACACTCTGTAAATTCTGTTTTGTCTGCTTTCGCTATTCCTCCTTCCACCATTTTTATTTGATCTCGTTTGTCTGAATTCCTCCACAAGTGTGATTATACTCTCAATCAACAAAGGAAAGAGAGAAAGCAGCAGAAATTCTCACAGTCGGTGCCAATTGAGAAAACTCAGAATCCGTTAATTACCCTAAATAAAAAAAAGAAATGATTACATAAATATATTCGAATCATGAAAATCCTCCATTATTAAAGCATTTGAGATATCTCTTTGATTTTGTTTCCATTTTAGACACATGGTATACAGTCAACAATAACATATTGAAGACATCAAAGACCAAACCAAACTATCTAAACCGGAATGTTGAAAAACAAAACAAAAGTCATCGTTTGGAAAATTTTCGAGTCTCACCAGAGAGTTAAGTTAATGTAATCACAGTCACAAGTGAAAGTGAGAGATGAGAGGAGATAGAAGATGAAGTGAATTTGGTTGGATAACATTCTCTAAATTCCCCTAAACCCTAAACCCTAAACCTTAATCGCTAATCGCTAATTGCGTAAATCGCACAGATACAAGGATTTCGAAAACCCAAACCAAACTCTGCTCCCTAAATCGTGTACTCGCGGAAATCAAGTTAAAATCAAACACTGGAAGTAAACAACAACTGCAAATTTTCTTAATCACAGCAAGACATAAAAATTCACAAACCTCAAACCCCAGTGTCAAGAAGAAGGAGACGAAGAAACGGAACAAAATTCTTTAACAGAACAGGATTTCAAAACCTGAATCGAGAAGAAGGATCACAAAGATGAAGAGAGTTCTGAAGAAAGATTGAACACAAAAAAATTTTTTGTCATGGAGGAGAAGAGAATCGTGGAAGATGACGGGTTCGGACTTAGGGATTTAGGGGTCCGATTTTGGGGGTTTTGGTTTAAATCAAGTTTAGTTTTGGTTTAAATCAATTTTGGTTTAGTGTTTGGTTTAGTCAACATGTGTTGTTGTAATTAAAAGAAAGTTTTCAAGTTTTTTTGTCTCTTCGTCTAGCCAAACAGTAAAACATATATTTGAGCAAATTTTCTTGGCAATAAGTGTTTTTCAGCAATTGATCCTAATTATAAGTAGCACCGACATTACCATCTACAACCATTTGTTCGATTTTCACGAGATTCTTATCTAATTGGTTGGATAAGATTCTCTTAATTAGAAGTTTCGAAATCAAAAAGCAGATTTGTTTGGAGTGAATTATCTATTTTCAAGAGATTACCTAAATAACCCTTCTGTATTAATTACTGGTATAACTGTTATGGTACTAATCCAAAGCATAATACATGAGCCCATTTATATCCTAACTAATACATAGTCCATTCAACTTAAATACTACTCTCTTTTATAATATAAAGTTTTTAAAAATTGAAACACACACATTAAAATTTTATTTGATTTCAGTTATTTAATATTTTATTTCAATATAATTCAATCAATGATATAAAAAAATACGGCCAAAAAGTCTTAAAATATTAAATACATTAAAGTTTATATAAAAACATGCAAAACATTTTATAAAATGAAGCAAAACAGAATTTTAGTTACCAAAAAAAACCTTTGAAATACTCATATAGAGAGAGTGTTGAATTAAGGCTTTGCATGCTGCAATATTAGAACATCTACAATGGGAGTTCTCTCATAAGTATCTCTTGTAAAAGAATATAATAATAAATAACATTTAACTTTTTTTATTGTGAAAGTCTCTCAAAATTTTTGGAATTCCCGTCCATAATTTCTCCATGTAGAGATTCTCCTACCTTTATTGAAAGACTATTTTAATAAAATATTATTATTTAATATTCTATTTTTGTTATGAGAGACTCCCATTGCAAATAGTCTTAGAAATTGAATGTGTATTTGAATTAAATGACTCCAAATTAAAAGTAGTATATACTTTTCGTCACAAATATTTTTAGTTTTCTTTTGCTAATTAATAGAAGAAGAAACAGAGAATTTTCAGAGATGTTATTCTTCAGATTACAAAACAAAGCAGTGAAAAATTTACCTGGGCAGTAAAATTGTGATTATAAGTTTGATCTAAATCTCAATCGACTTAAAAAGAAAACCTCTTGGAGTAGATGTTTCTGTGTTAGTTAAGGCTTCGAAACAAAAACAAAGAATAATTGTTAGTCTTACTACAGATGCGCAAAACTTATATATAAAAGGACGAAGTCACATTGAAATGCTAAATTTAGAAAACAAGATAAGAGTGACAATGTGATGGTAAAACAAGTGTATTAATATCCACTAATTAAGGCTTAAGTTTGGGGTAAATATTTAGGATTAGAACGATTCATTGGAAGATGGTAATGGTTAGTGGTTGAATTTTCTTCTTAGTTAAATAACTATGTTCTCCTAAATTTGTGTTAGTCAAAACTATAAAAGTTAAAACCTGACTATTATTGGATATATGAGCAACATTAGTTTTGTCAAAATTTCGAGGACAAAAGTCTTAGCACGAAGAAACTTCATCAACATTATTCAAACAGAACAAGTACTATTCTTAAGCCCAGTCAAACACTACACAACTATATTTATTAACTAAGTTGAATTACCTGTCTAAAGCTCAACGTATCTCGCAAATTCAGTTCTGAGGATTAATTCTTCGTTTCTCTTATTATCTTCTCTCTTTTACACATTTTTTTTCCTTTCTTTCTGAAAACTCTTACAATTGTAACTATACAGAGATCGGATCGATGTTGAAAATAGCAGAATGATTCAGTGTTAGCATAAATGGTGGAGACAATGGTGTAGAAGAAGAAGATGTCTCGGAGAAGACGATATATATTTCCTTAATCTAATCCACATTTATCTTTTGTATTTAATCACCTTATTTTTCGATTTTGGAGATTCAATTTATGTGATAGTAATCTTTTTCCACCACAATTACCATTTATTTCGATGTTATCTCGAATTTAATGGTATAGATTCTTTCCTTTATACGAATCACCATTAACTTTGGAAATTTTTTCCGGAATATCTACTCGCTCTTTTGTATATTAATCGAATTATATATAAATTTAAAGAGAATTCTGCTGCAATGTATTCCATAATCATAATATCTTAACTAAAATCACACCCTAAAAATAATAAAATTCGAATAAATTTAATATTTTGGCCCGATTTGGTCTTATTTCTATTAGTTCTAATACGCAGCTAAGTCTTGCTATATAATCATTTATATTTTTCATATATTAATGTTTCAGCATGGTTTCTACCTTGGCCAAAGTTGATGATTTCACTCTCTTTAAGGACATCAAAACAAACAATCACAATCCTTGGAGAATCAGATGCAAGATCTTGCACACTTGGTCGCCATATGAAAAAATGTATGGTAAAACTATAGAGATGATCCTCGCGGACGAAACTGTACATATAAATTTTTTAATTAAATTTTCAGTTGTTTTATTTATTAAATATTATTATTTTCATATGATATGTGACATTGTTTTCCATTATTTTGTTATTAAGGGTGTCAAATTATCTGCTACGATAAAAAAGGAACATGTTAGAAAGCTCGAACATTTTATAAAGGCTGGTCAATAGAAGATAATCTATAACTTTCATGTTTCTAAAGACAATAGTTTTTACTGGATTTCGTTGTTGTCTTTCAAAAAAACATTTCTCAAGATAACTGGTGTCACTACATGTGATCCTGTTCTGAACGACAATTTCATCTCATTAGCCACATTTGATGGTATTCTCAATGGTGCTTACGATCTCAATGTTTTAACGGGTAATACTTTTTATAATTTTTGGTTCCAAACATTTTAGTTTACGTTTTTAATTATTTTTTCATTTGTATATAGATGTTTTTGGACAGATCGTTAGTGTGAATGAGATTCAAGAACTCCATGTCCGTGGAAAACTAACAAAGAAAGTTGAGTTCGAATTAAGAGATCATAAGTAAGCTTTACTAATTTTTTTTTCATTTTATTATTTATTTTTTATTTTTCGTTGTTTTATTTTGTTTTTATATGTAATTTTATTTATTTTGTTTTCGTAATAAATAATACTAGCTTTACTCATTCATACCAATGCTCATGTATTTGTTATTTGCATCTATTTTTTTTTACAGTGACAATTGCCTATTATGTTGTCTTTGGGGTTCTTATGCTAGAACATTCTATGATAGTGTTTTGCGATCTGTTGATGGGTTAATGTATTTTCTGATTCGTTTTGCCAAACTTCATGTTTGCAATAGTATATATGTTTATAATATATTACTTTTTTATATTATTAAAATGCATGTCTGAATGATATTTATATATTTTAGAATCTTTATTAAGCTTATTTTTCAGTTTTGGCTTTAACTTTTTTTTGTTTGTTTTAGATATCCAAAGTATTAGTAACTCATTTGACACATCTCTTATTGTCTTCAACTCTCAGCTGCCAGAAATCGAAGCTTTCAATGGTTAATATATTACTCTTTGTTTTTTTATAATCATTTTGAATATATTTATTTCATATAATTACTTAGTTAACGATTGAGTTTTTTAGTTTGGTCGCTGATGGATTAAGAATCGTGATGAAGAATTCGAAAACACTCATACCTAAAGTATTTGATGATGATCTTTGGCTTGAACATCCCATGCTTTCTATTTCTGAATTACTTGAAACAGATGAGGTAACGATAACCTTATTTCGGTATTTTTAGCGAAATATTTAGCTTTTTGAAATCTCTTATGCCTTTTCATTTTTTTATCTTAGGTTGGACATTGTCGTTTGTAGTGTACAATTTATGGAATCGATACTGATTGAAGTTAGTATTATTTCGATTGTAAGAAATGTAATACGAAATCATTTCCTGATACTCCTATAAAGATTGAGGATGTACCAACTAAACCCCAGCCCAATTTCTGGTGTGAAATATGTAAAAACTTCACTAGAAATGTGTCTCCAAGGTGTGTTTTTTAAACTATTAATATATAAATCTTCTATTACTCAATTGTATAATGCATTAAATTGTTAAAATAATTCAGGTTTAACCTGCATCTAAAAATTATTAATTCCACCGGTGAGACCAAATGCATGTTGTTCGATAGTTTTCCGGCTGAGGTCGTAGTTCAGAAAGCAAGTGATATTCTAGGTCAAGATTTTGCTCTGGTATTTGTTATTTGTCTTTTGTTAGTTTACATGTTTTGCGATAATTAAAATTATTAAAATTGAAAGCGCTGAAGAATTGCCAGTTGCACTCACCAATCTAAGGGGGAAGACATTTCAGTTTGGTATTGTAGTTGATAAGGATAACATTGGTTTGAGAAATGACACTTTCAAAGTAGCTAAAGTTTGGACACATTTGCTTAATTTTTCATATGTTTCTAATAACAAATTTGTTGAAATTTAATATTTCAAATTTTAATATTTAATTTTTTTTTGATGTTTCTATTATTTTCTATTTCTTATTCTTATTTAAATGTCGGAATTAGCTATTCTTTTTTACAAATCATAGTAATTTTAAACAGTTTATTTTATAATTAGTAGTCATGTGAAATTATATATTTATTAATATGAGTAGTATATAATTAATTATTATATATAAATTAATATGGTAGTATATAAATTAATATTGTTATTTAATAGTTGTAATGTGGTCATAACTTTAATATTGTTTTATTGTTTTAATTATAACGAATTTTTTAGTTAACTATTACTTAATCAAAAAAATTTATTATTTCCTAACTCAGGTTTTGTTTTACACATCTTAAATTTTTTCAACTAATTATTTGAAATGATATTGGATATAAACTGATAATTCCTATGTTTTCTTCTTTTAATTTTGGTAAATTTTATTTATATTAATTTTACCTTAAAAAAATTATGTCCACAATGATTTGTGATTGGTAATTCAAATAATGTCCAGGGTTAGTTTTTTTATAGAATATCTCAATATCTTTTGTTATAATAATTTATATATAAAATATTATTAATTATGATTTGGTGATTAAAGTATCTTCTCCTTATATTATCTCATCTAATATTTCAAACATTTATATTTTTTACCTCAGTTGTATATAACTTTTGTATTGTTTATATATTGTTTCATATTAGTTTTTTTCATTAGGTTAAAGTTGAACTTACATGTAATGGACAATACTGATCTCACCGTTTGTACATTGTCTGAAAGTCTTGCCATTGAACTTATAGGAAAACGTGGAAATGATCTTTTAGTCGATCATTCTGGTGAGGTAATGCAACTAAGTTGTTTTTTGTTATTGTTATGTTTTTTTGTTTTTCTTTTCTTCATCATCATACTTTATTGGAGTTATTTCTTGCAACATGTAGATTGGATACCTTGAAATAATGCCTCTAACAATTAGGTTTGTTTGGAAAGATTTTCCTATTTGGGTTCATTGTGGATAATGGGAACAATCGCAATGGCCACTACACATACAAAGTGAAAAATATTTTGTCTTATAATAAACTTGAGCTGCCTCAGATTGTTTAAACGTATGCTTGATATATTTATTATATTATTTGGTTTGAATATAGTAAAAAACTTATTTAATATATATCAATATTTTCGAGTACTATTAATTTTATACAATAACTTATTTATTGAAAATAAACATATATCTATAACATTGCTTGATCACTTTATAAGTTGTTAATAAACCATAATAATAAATATATTAGTAATTATGTTAAAGTCTTCCAAAACACTTAAAGAAAGAAACATAACAAAAGTTTAAAAGAATATTGTAATTTTTTTTGGTCAACACTAGGCCACATCCCATGGATAGAAAGGGACATATCCAAGATCTAGCTTTGATAACATCTCTTCTCTTTCACAGATTTGTCGAAATCGTCTTGAAACTGTATTCAATCTATTGATCATATACATTCCTTCTGGTGCAAGTCGGGAGAGTGTGTTTGCTAAAATATCATCTGATATCAATTCTATCATATCCATGTTTTCAACCACCGGGTTCTGTACAAAATTAAAAGATCGTTACATTTAAATAAAAACTAAATTTTTAATTAATAACAAATAATATAGGTCTAACATTAAACATTACAAATTTATGTTCTATATCGCTTTAAAAAGATATCTAAAATCCAAAATAAAGTAATGTATGATAATGGTTAAATTTCTAACAAATAATATATTATTATATGTTTCCATCAGTTTTCATTTCATATATATTAACAATATATTATATGTTACAAAAAAAAAAAAATTAGTAGCAATCGGGTTAGAATATCTCTCTCTTCATGTTTCTCTAAAAATGCAATATTTTTAACAAATTAGTTTGGAATTAGAAAATATTACTTGATTTGATCATATATTAAGCGATTATACTGTGAATTACCTTTGTTTTGATGGCGGATTTGAACTCTTTGCTTTAAACCAAAAGTTTTTCTTTCTTATTTGTGAAAAAAAAGTTATGATGGTTTTAGGTTGAAGATGATAGGTTTCTCGATATGAAAGATAAAGTGGATAAAATCTTTTGCAAAATCTTTTTGAGAAGTTGTAAAGTTTAGTCTTTACCTTAATGATTATAATGGTTTCCAAGATGAACTTATTTTTATTTTATTTTAAAATAATATTTTTTTTGCTAATAATTAAATAGATGTAAACCTAATAAATATCTTGGCCGTTTCTCAATTTATAAATTATAATATATTCTTTTTAGTGTTGTCAAAAAAAAGAAAAATAATATATTTTTACCTTATAATTGTAATGATTTAAGTTATATAAAAATATTAAATACTAATTCTGAATAACTAGGGATTACTCGATAAATACTCCTTTTCCATTAATCAGTATTTAAACTCTCATCTTTTAGTTATATCGAATGAAAGGTTAAATCAAATTCGTTAAGCTATTAATATCATTTTAAACTATAAATATTTGTTAAACTATAATTGTAACATATTTAAATCCTAATCTATATCATATTAATTCATGTAATAGTAATAATCAAAGCTTTGTAACATGAATTATACTTTATCTTATTTTGGTCTTGACTAATTATTGTATTTTTGATATATTTATTAATTTGTTCTTCTTTTTATTCACACAATCTCAACTGTCAATGCAATCACACAAGTATAGTCATTTAATATCTTTATTGTTATTCAATTCAAGGATACTATGAGATTATTTATTTGCTTTTTTTTGCAAAAAATTAATTTTCGAATAGTAACACTATGTTTTGTTATATATTTCTTCTTTTACAAATAATGTTTACATTTTCATTATAACTGTATTTAAATTTACTTATAATTATTATTAATATCTTAATATCAAATATAAAATGTTGCATAACAACTTAAATTACTTCTAATAATCATTAAATATCATCCTGAATTTGTAATCCCATAGGCATATATGACATGCTTCTGATATTGGTTCATTGATACCCTCATCAATATCATCCCATCCTTCAAAATACTCAACTATTTCTAAAAAATTACCATTGCACTGACATTTTTCTCTAGCATAAGACATTATGAGATTATTCAATGGAGTACCTCCTCGCCAAAGAAGACATGTCGGACCAAAGCAAATACTTTGTCGGACTTCTCTAAGAAACACCAATGTTATGCCTATTGTCGACCGATGTAGGTTTCTTAAAACTTTGTATCCTCCATCTTTTAAATGCTCTCCACGACATACAAAAATTAATCCATAAACGAATTTTCTTCTGGTACTTCTTTCTCACTAGCTTCGAATAACTGAGTTAATCTGTCTCCAGGTAAACTATGAACAAAATAGTTTCTTACACTACATCTATATATTGCTTCCGGATTATCTGCTCTACGTAATCTTGCATAAAAGTTATTGAAAAGAATTTGGTTGTTTCCCGATGGATAAAAAGGAACATCACCAAGATTAATATTTCAGAGCACGGGATCGAGATCACAAATCAGACAAAATTTTGGAGCAACTAATCTCACATTGTGGATTGTCTCAATTCCTTCTAGTGCACATTGAAAAATTATATTGATTAAAATATCTTCTAGCAAGTCTATGATCGTCATAATTTTCGATATTTAAAACTAAAAACAAAGAAAAACAAATATTACTATCATTCAAATAATACGAAATGCTAATGTTTTAGTTAATTTGAATATAGTAAATCCTAACAACTATCTATGATTATGACTTTAACTTTACAATTTTTGATTAAAATACAATTTCCAGTTTTTATTCGAATCTTTAATATTATTTCTAAATTACAAGGTGTTAACTATAATAATCATATTATACTTTATCAATCTTACAAACAGTTAACATCATGATATTGCTTTTTATTTTTCTTTATGTATTTCTCCAAATAAACTATTTTTAGAGAATTTAGTTTGAAATTACAAGATATTAAGTGAGTTGATCATATATTAATCGATAATAATCCAAATTACCTTTGTTTTGATGGAGAATATTAACTCATTGTGCTTCAAATCAACATTTTTCTTTCAGATTTACGAAGAAAGAAGCCTCAATGGTTTTAGGTTGACGACGTGGGGTTTCTCGATATGGAAGATAAAGTGAGAAAATATTTGGATAAATCGGTTCGAGAATATGGAAAGTTTAGTCTTTCTATTAATGATGATAGCGATTTCCAAAATATATTTGTGTTTAATTTGTTTTCAAATAATAACTTTTTTTTATTATCATATAGGGGTAAACCTATTAAATATTTTGACCGATTCACATTTAATAAATTAGAATATCTACTACTTTTTTTTTGTTTATTGTAATTATTTCAATTTATTTAAATTATACTTGAAGATAATTAAAGATTACTCGATAAATACACTTTTTGTGTTAATCAGTATTTAAACTCTTATCTTTTAATTATATCTAATGAAAAGATAAATCATATTCGTTAAGATATAAGGTATCTTCATAATTAAAAACCTTAAATATTTGTTAAACTCTAATTGAAAAATATGTAAATTCTAATGTATTACATATTCTAATCATCAAATCTTTGTTCTATGAAATATATATTATCTTATTTTGGTCTTGAGTAATTATTTAATAAACTTATTTAGTTATTTATCGTAATTTTATTAAATTGATTTTATTTTATTATACAAAGTTGAAATAATGTAATATCTATCAATTAATAAATAAAAGTTTTGTTTTACTTTATAAAAAAAATGAAAAAAAAATTAAAGGTTATGTGCAACACTAATATCTTTCTTATATATATCCATATTACCTTCAATCGTTTATTTAATTTTATCATATTCAGCATTTTGATGTTATTTGGTCCTTTTTCATGTCTTCTCTATATGGAAAGCATGATTTTGGTATCATGTATTTGCGTGATGATATTCTAATGACAATCACCTCATGTTGTGCAGCTTCGTATATATCTGATGTTAGTAACCTCAGAAAAGTTTGCAAAAAGTTTTGTTCTATACGTAACGAACATCTAGTTCTCAGCGGACTATCTCTTGAAGAAGACATCTTTTATCCATCTTGGTGTAATCCTCAAAGAGCTTATACAAGATATAACAAGTTACGATTAAGTGAGAATCCTCAAGTTTTGTATTGGTTGGGAATAGTTTGTTATTTCTTGGACAACCTTAAAGACGAGGGACTCATATTGTTACGTGAAACTTCTCAAAATTTTTTACCTGAGGCAACCTATCTTTACGGTGTCATTTTAATATCTGTTGGAGATATAGTTGAAACAAATACAAGTTTTGATATTATGTTTGTTCTTATCTAACCACTAATATCAAAAAATTAGAGTACCTTGAAATAATTTGGGGTCAAACAAACATGTATCTTATGTGGTGTGCACATACTATATTGTCTGATTTGAGATTATCTTATATCAAATAGAAGCATGAGTGCGATGGTAAAACTTCCAAGTTTCTAAGTTCCAACAATCTTTGGCATTCTTATGGTTCCAAGTCTGATATGAAGGCATCAACGGTGTGTGTGATTTGTTTATGGGATCATGAGGTCAATCTCTTACTTAATGGGTTGTAATATTTTTTGTTTCATGATTTAATTAACTGTTTGTCTTCTCATATCAGTACTATTTAATATTTTTTATCTAATCATTAATTTCAAATAGATTTTTGCGTGGTTATATTTAAACAATTTAACGAAGAATCCCGATAATTATATAAATATAAATAAAATTTTGTCTATCCATTAATACGATATGTACCTAATTCAATTTAAATTGCCATAAATGTATCCTTTTCATTTATCAATATAATATTTTCAATATAAATCAATTCTTTATTGTCTATATTATTCATTTCAGTTAATTTGAAATTATCAAATCCTTATTATCAACATATCGTTAAGCTATTTGTAAAACATAAATAAAAATAATTTTGATATATTTTTTATTTGATGGCGTAGTTTATATATATAGATTGAAAACACAAAAGAAAAAAGAACTATTAGGTTAACCATAAAAGCAGAAATACAATCTTTCTCTAAACGACGTTGATCTAAACCCAATCAAAATGATTTCGAGAACATTGTTTCATCTCATAATCAAGCCAATGTTTCATGATCTAATCCTCAAACAAATTCTGTGTACTCTAGGTTATTTCAAGACCTTACAAACTCTTCTTTTATCAATTTTGGTGGATCTCTAAAACAACATATTACTACTACAAATTATATCAGAGGTTTGCTTTAGTGGTTTTTAGTATCTTATATGTTGAATATTAGAAGTTCATCTTATTCAAATATTTTTATATCACGTCCATTTATAGCAAGCACAGTCGATAAATATCCTTATCTTTCAATCCATTCCACCAATTCATTCCAACCTTCTTCTTCGTCCCACAATCTTAACCGTCCTATTCTGAAATCTCCAGGCAATCACAAAAGTATAGTCATTTAATATTTGTATCGTTTTGCATTCAAGATGAGAATTCCAATCATATTACAATCACAGAAGTATAGTCATTTAATATCTGTATCGTTTTCGCCATGTCTAGGGTCAGTAAGAAGACTGGACTGAAGATTATTCCCCTTGACAATAAAAGAAATTCTCATAGCAGAACAGCAAATGTTGTATTCAAAGAAGTTTTTCAAAACCTCCCCCGTATGTTTGATTGTTGAAGATTTTGGCGATCAGTATTACCTGGATATAAATTAAGGTCATCTTACGGCATCTTCTTCTTTTTTTTCTTACTCTTTGTATGTATTGTTATTTTCGATCAAATTCTTTATATTGGATCGATATTTTAGTTTTAAAATTTTTGGAAATAGAATAAATCGAATAAAAAATTCGTAATCTTTTTGCATTTATCTCTTTTTCTTAGGAATTTAAAAATAGTGTTATAAGATATTGAAATATACGGTAAACCCTAAATTTTGTTGTTAAGATATACATAATAAACATATCAAATATTTTGTTTCCCTTTATTTTTCAAAGAAATTTGACATTTATATTCAATCAAATCAGGGATAATCCTTATCAAAATCTATTTCTTAAACTTTTCAATGTGATTCAAAACAAATTAAAAACATAACGATTGATATATCGCAATCGAATATACATACCATTAATTTTTGAAAACCCTAATTTATTCCTTATAAGAGATATATAATTTGGGACGTGAGTATTTCTTTTAAACCGTCTTTCTTTTGGTTTAGTTGTTGTTACTTCAGGCCTATATAGTTTTTATTTATGTTTACTTCTTTTCGTATTACTTGATCAGTTAAACTTTCTAGAAATCATATAATGTATATCACAGCTTTGCCTGAAATTTTTTTGTTAGATATCAACTCTATATGTGGAGAATCGTCGTGGTTTTATATTCATCAACTTAGGTTAGTCTGCAAAAGGTTTAGAGATATATCTAATCGTCCTCAAGTTCTGCGTAGTTTTTCTCTTGAAGAATATCGTTTCATTCCATATTGGTTTCATCCGACCGGGTTATATGTGAAATATGAACTATTAGCCAATAGTGGAAATCTAGATGCTTTATACTATATGGGATTACTTTACTATTTTTATGACAATCGTATAGATGAAAGATTAATAATGCTTCGTGATGCTTCTCATGGAAATTTTTTTGATGCCATGTATCTTTACGGTATCATTCTCATATGTTGTGGAGGTGTTGAAAAGCAAGAAGGTTTTGACATTTTATCTTATTTTATGAAGCCATTGTTGTCAACAACATTAGAGTTCCTCGAAAGATTTCGCAGAAGAGTCATCTTATATATCCGTTATTGTAATAATTCGTCTATCACAGACTTGAAAACATCCTATATTCAAGACATTTGTAATTGTGATGGCCAAACAAGGACATTCGTTACCCTCAACCACGACTTTAACCAGTATGGTGCGGATAATGATATGAATTCATCTTCTTCATGTGAGTTTTGTTTATGGGATCATCAACTCAAACTATTACTATTTGGCTTCTACTTTTAAAATTTCAAACATTTTTTTTGTTCATTAGTTGTAATCTTTATTTTATTGATTTCTGTTTAGAATAATTAATATAATTATTTAAACTTCCATTCTTTTAGTATATTTATGTTACTTTTTGTTTATGTTTTCAAAAAAAAAATTTTTATCTTTTCAGTTTAGATATTAATTATAGTTGATATATATTGACTCCTTCAAATATATTTAATAACTAAGATACGGTTCTGTAACCTCTGACCCTAATATTTTTATTATAAATAACCATTGTGATTCAAAGAAAAGTTGTTTTTCTTCTCTATTTTTCTTATCTTTTGCAAATTTTACTTTATAAATTTCATTCCCAAATATAATGTCTCTAAATTTTGTTGTAGATCACAGAAATCTCAATGAAGTCGTATATCCTATCTTTATTTTTTAGTTTATGTTCTCCTATTAATTAAAATATATATATATATATATATATATATATATATATTTTATATTAATGTTCAGTAATTTTCTTTTATAGGATGGAATGTTTCTTATAATTGGTGTTGTCATTGTCTTGACAAGAAACATTGATCCACTTGCTAGTCTATTCAATGGTACGATTCTGCATGTTACTTGAATTGCTAGATATGTAACTGAGGCTAGATTTATTATGGGAGATAGATCTGGTGATAAGGTTATAATAAAAAAATTCGTTCAAATATTTTAAACCAATTGTTAATTTCTGATTTCCGTAATGAAAGCAAACACGAAGATTCAAATTCTAAAGTTTTAGTTCTTATTCTACTTTATTTTATATCGTAATATTCAAATTTATTGTATTTATAAATAATTATTTGCTTTTTTCCAGAATCATTATTTTTCCTTTCAAGCAATAATTTTTGTTTATTATAATTTTTATGTTTTTGTGTTATCTCATTATAAACTATTTTATAAATATTTTTTGTTCTTCAACAACTCAACATATACGCTTCTAAAATCAGTATTCCAGTAAGTTTCTTATATTAAAATAAGTATATTTTATTAGTTTATGTAATAGTTTCTTTTTATTTTTTGTTTGAATTGCAAAAAACCAAAAATTTATTATGTGTATAAAGATGTATCCGCTTGGTTACTTAATCATTATATATTTCCTTTCCTAGTAATACTTTGTGTTTATTAATATTCTTGTGTTTTTGTATTATCTCATTAAAAACTGATTAAAGACATATTTTTCAGTTTCTACAATAACCAAATATATATGCTAATAAAATCATAAATTCAGGAATCCAATGACTTATACATAATCAAATAAGTAAATATTATTTGTGTATGAAATATTTTTTTCTTATCAAAACAAGCAATAGAAAATATTATTCACTAACATATTTTGTTTTTAAAACTAAATATGAAAATAATATATTATTGGTTTACTATGTTCGATTGCCCAATCATATATTTAAAGCCAAGGCACAACCCATAACAGATTTTTTTAGGACAATAATCTAATAGATGTTGGATTAGCTTTTAAAAAAACTTAATTTGATTTTCTTTATAGTTAATCGAAATTATTTATATTGTTGTATGTATCATTTTCAAATTATTTCCAAATGATGACTAATATTTATATATTTATCTCGCATATATATATATATATTACAATTTAAATCATAAATGTAATATATATTTTAAATATCAAACAAGAACAAAAGTTTTAAGTAGTTTTAAAATACCAAAGCAATAGTATAAGTTACATATATTTTTTATTATAAATTATTCTTAAAATAAAGAATCCAATGAATTAATGAGAGAAGTGAATTTTGTTAGTGTATAAATTATTATTTTCTTTCCATAAGAACCATAAAAAATAAAAAAATAATTTCGTTCTGTAGTGCGGGTTAAATTCTACTTTTATACTAAAACGGTAGACACTTTCATTTTAACCGTATTATAAACTATAAGATAAATTTAACATAAGGTTCATAACAATCCTTAAAAATAGGCTTAAGGTAGGTTTTGTTACAGATTTTTATACAATTCAATATTAATAAAAAATTAATGTTAGAAACTCTAAAAATGTTAAAAATTAATAAAAATATATGTGGCACAAATTTGGTTATTGATTCGGTTCCGATTCGGTTTTGGATTCAATTTTCCAGGTAATTCGGTATTTTGGTTCTTTTGATTTAAGACTTATTTTGGTATTTTTAATTTTCAGATAGTTTGGTTCGGTATAGATTAAGTTCGGGTTCAGAGAATTTTTATATAAAAATTCAAAATAGAAAAAAAAAATAGAAAAACTCTAAAAAAGTTAAATCTCGTTCTTGATTTGGTTCCAGTTCGGATTCGGATTCAGTTTTTCGGACACATAAATTTATGATCCATTTGGGTAATTTCTCGGGTTCGATTCCTCTAATATAAATTGATTTCGGTTCGGATTTCGGACCTTTAAAACAAAATTTCAAAAATAATATTCTAAAATATAACACAGGTCTTAACAATGGTTTATAAAAACAATCAAATATCACGTTATAACGTGGATATTCTCCTAATAAATAATGAATTTGGAAGTAAGTGTTGTTAATGATTTCGTTTTGTTTCATGATATTCCGTTTGATAAATAATATATATTTTAATGTTGATGACAGTCCTATTCTTGTATGCCATATGCTCATAACCATAACACATATTATCACTTTCATGAAAATTAAATAAAAAATTTAAAAAAAAAAAGTTGTTGTCAAGAGTGGGATTTGAACCCACGCCCTTTCGGACCAGTACCTGAAACTGGCGCCTTAGACCAACTCGGCCATCTTGACATTTTGCTGACTAAAGTTACAAGGATTATTATAAGTGAAAATAAGAACTTAAACCCTTTGCAGTTTGCTTGAACCCTAATTTTAACTGAAGGTACAATTTCTCCGGTGACGATATTGGAGGGAATGTTCCTTCTCTGGATGAAAACGTTAAATCCGTCTTCTGTTCTCCACGAATTCCGGTCTTCGGTTATTTGCTCCATGTTGAATAGGTTTGCGATGGTTTACTCTCGAGAGTTACAAACAGAGTCGTCTCAGTCTTCATCATCGTTGGCTTCCGGTCCTATGTTTTCCGGAAACGCGACGAGGATCCTACGCCGGATGCTATCGGAGAGGAGAATGGGCAGGTTTTTCTTCTCAAATCCTATCCTAATTTGGAGATTCATTTGCCTAATTTTGGTTTTTCCATCGATTAATCTGGTCGAGCGGGGAAATGTGTCTTGTGATCTACTGCGTCTAAATTGAATCTATGAATGTTGAATCCTAATATGCTTAAAATTGGATGGAGAAACGTATTTATGGGTCAAATCTCGCTATCTCTTATGAGGT
The DNA here is from genome assembly GCA_963920545.1 of Lepidium didymum. Lineage (NCBI taxonomy): Eukaryota > Viridiplantae > Streptophyta > Magnoliopsida > Brassicales > Brassicaceae > Lepidium > Lepidium didymum. Next base: position 9,772,819 of record OY986980.1, read on the forward strand.
TGTAAAGTCTGAAGCTTTCTCCTGAGAGATGAAAGTTTGGCTCACCTGTTAGATGTTCTAGCTTTCAGGTGAAGCATCAAAGAAAGAAAGAGCAGCTGGATAAGACATTAAAGGGTCTATGTGTTACAGGGAGATTGAAAGAAGCTGTTGGGCTATTATGGAGTAGCGGGTTGCAAGTCGAGCCTGAGGCATATGCTATGCTGTTGCAGGAATGCAAACAAAGGAAGGAGTATGCAAAAGGGAAACGGATACATGCTCAGATGGTTGTTGTAGGGTTTTCTCTCAATGAGTATCTGAAAGTCAAGTTGTTAATACTTTACGCCATATCAGGGGATCTTCAAACAGCTGAGATTTTCTTTCGTAGTTTGCAAATTAGGGATTTGATCCCGTGGAATGCGATGATATCTGGGTATGTGCAAAAGGGGCGTGAACAAGAAGGGCTTTATCTGTATTATGATATGAGACAAAATGGAACAGTTCCTGACCAGTATACCTTTGCTTCAGTGTTTAGAGCGTGTTCTGCAATAGCATCTCTGCAACATGGAATGAGAGCCCACGCCGTGATGATAAAGTGCCATATTAAATCGAACATAATAGTCGATAGTGCCCTTGTTGATATGTACTTCAAATGCAGCAGTTTTGCCGATGGCCACAGAGTATTTGATGAATTGTCCACCAGAAACGTTGTTACGTGGACCTCATTAATGTCTGGCTATGGGTACCATGGAAAAGTTTCAGAGGTGTTGAAATGCTTTTATAAGATGAAGGAAGAAAGATGTAGACCAAATCCTGTTACATTTTTAGTGGTTCTCACTGCGTGTAACCATGGAGGTTTAGTTGACGAAGGTTGGGAGCATTTTAATTCTATGAAGAGAGATTATGGGATTGAACCTGAGCGAAAGCACTATGCAGCTGTGGTTGATATGTTAGGGCGTGCTGGTAGGCTACAAGAAGCTTACGAGTTTGTAATGAAGTCGACATGCAAGGAGCATGCTCCGGTTTGGGGTTCTTTACTTGGGGCTTGCAGGATTCATGGGAATGTGAAACTGCTAGAACTCGCAGCTACAAAATATTTCGAGTTGGATCCAACAAATGGGGGAAACTACGTGGTGTTTGCCAATGGATACGCGAGTTGTGGATTCTTGGATGCTGCGTCAAAGGTTAGGAAGAGAATGGAGGATGCAGGTATTAAAAAAGATCCTGGGTATAGCCAGATTGAATTACAAGGGGAAGTTTATAGATTCATGAAGGATGATATGTCTCATAGACTCTCAGGAAAAATATACAAGAAGGTCCAAGAGATGACTTCAGTCTTTATGGATGTTGACTACTATCTAGATGAGTTAGACGCAAGCTGCCCTGTTTAATAGACTGGTATGTCGTATGTCGTATGTCGTATGTCGTGTATAGAAAGTACATTAATACAATTAATGTTATAGGTATTGATGTAAACTCAATTCTTTGGAGAATGTACATAGTGCATAGGATCTTATTCTCATTTCAATGGCAACGGTTAAACTACTCTTCATCTCCTATTAGCTCAGTTATTTGTCTTTCAACTATTCTTCAACAAATGTAAATCAATAGGTTTTCGTTGCTTGTCATAATTCTGTTAAATACATTGCGGACTATTCTCAGCGCTTCTGATCACTGTAATGGACGATAAAAGTGCTCCTTTGGAGTGTTGTAACTTGTAACACAACATCTCATTTCATAGTTTTATACAGAAACCAACCACAACTCTTCCTTGAAAGATTTAGATAGGATCCGCGTCAACTTTCTAATCTCTTACGAAGACAATCCAATCACCTATTTCAACAACAAATTTCAAAACAAATTTAAAACACAATAGATGAAAAAAAGCTAAATCAGTGGAAGTGGTGCTCAATGTATTAATGGGTAAAGAAAAGTTTTAAATTGAGTAAAAGAAAAGCCTCAAAATTGGATGAAGTCAACAAAAGCTTCACAAAAGAAAGAAACCAGTCCAAAAAATGGCATTTCATTTTTTGAAGTTTATTTTTTGAATCTTATCAATTATATTAACTATATGTAGGTCTCATGGCCGGTCCCAAACGATAAAGGCAGCAACGCCACTACGCAAGGCAATGGAATATGAGATCTTTTCCGGCGATACATCCGACGGAGAAGCCAGAGGCTCCTTCTACATCTTCTGCTGCCGTTTTTATTAATTTGTGACGTTTACTTTTAGGGTTTTGCAACCATAAATTTTAAGATTGCCCCTTTTTTCAAGTAACCGATTTCTTGGAGAGAAAATCGCGTCACTAAGCATACACATAGAGATTAAGCTGACGAGCCACAAAATTGATAATCAAAATCGAATCGCAAACTTTAAAAAAAATGGTACATGAGAACAAATAACTAGAAGATGTGAGCTGATGAGAGAATTCTGCGGAGCAGCATTTATAAGAAATACGGCGGAAACCCTAATTAATTCGTTAATCTACCCAACCCAAAAAAACAAAATGGGCCACTTCAAAAATACAGCCCATTAAATAAATACAAAAGGCCTTACAAAATGAAAAACAATAATTGCTTTCATTGAGAGTTGAACTCAAGACCTCCCGCTTACTAAACGGGTGCTCTAACCAACTGAGCTATGAAAGCAACGTGGCTAACTATGCTACAAAAATATAATTATTCTATTATGATCCGTAAAGAAGATGTAATATAAACTTGCATTGTTCTTGCTTTATAATCCATAAACTTATCTAGAACTCCATGATTGTGACTACTAATCCTCTGTGCTATACTTTGTTATTTTCTTATCTATGTTTGTAATGTTGTTACAACTTATGGCATCAATTTAGCCACCCTTGTTACTGAAGATCATAGCCGACTCTTTTGGCATGTGCTAAGAATGCTTTTGCACAGCGCCCATGAACAAAAAAAATATATTTTCCTTTACAATTTAAGGCTCAAAACGAAATTAAAGTAAAAAAGTTCAATACAATAGGGTCATCTTTAACTTTATTTTGCACAAGGCCTCTAATATATTAGAGTCGGGCCTGCTGAAGATCCAAACCTTTGATGTAGATTATTTCTTTACCTCAATCAAACTCATCAATATTTTGAGCAAAAGAGATTACTCAGCTATAATATGTTTCAACGGCCGTTTCTTATTCCTATATACAATCGATGAATGTCGAATAGCAAATTGATGTGACCAAAAAAGAATGGAAGACTATACTGTAATGTAAATCCCACATGGGTTTTGCAACAAAACAAAAGTGGTGAGTATACTAGATTGGTCTCCAAAAAAATAGTATTGAGTTTGCTTTTACAAACATTTATTGATGAGGCCATCTGCAAAAAAGTTGTCAACTCTCATGAAGCTGCTGCTGGACTCCTATTGATGACTCACATTAAGAACAAAAGCAAAAAACGGATTAGTTGGACTGGATATTTTGCTATAAATGAGGGAACAAAAAGTTGATTTAACCATTAATCATCCAAAATATCAACCCTTTTAAACTCTTTGCAGTTTGCAAATGATCAAACGAACCTAGTGATTGAGAATCTGACAACAAACCCTCTTGTTGTTGTTGGCCCTTTGATCTCACAAGTCGTTTCATCCGACTCAGACGTAGCCCACTTGACATTGCACCTGTTCATTAATGTATAGCCTTAATCAAGATAGATCTCTCACACTGACTACATATAAACATATAGCTTAATCAATGGATTACGTCTTGTCTTTGCCTCTGTGTTGATTTCCTCTGCCCCACTAGTACTAGACTTGTTCAGTGTCCTTGCTAAATGCTTCAGACGGCTCAACCGTATAGGTCCCATCAGTTTAGCCAGCTCCTCTACTTGTATTCCCACACCTGCATGTTGCCAAACACATATAAAACTGTTTGCTTTTCTTAATTCCAAACAGATGGAATTGGGTGAGAGCCTCACTCTGATCAGAATCAACCAAGCTGACTCCAGAATCAGGCGGTGAGGTCAGTGTTGCTTGGCTGCTTCCAGTGATTGCTTGCATCTGAGAGTCAATGCGGCTTATCTCAGCTCTTTGCCTTCTTAATTGATAGTTTTTGCGGCGCCGAGCCAAATGTCTTTCCCTCTCATCTTGGCTCATAGACTGTCTTCTTTCTCTGTCTCTTAGACGCCGCCTTTCTCTTTCTTGCTCCTTCCTACTCTTCCTCGATTCCACTGCCTCTTCTTCCATTCTATTGCTTGCATATGACTATGTATCTACTCAAAATTCATTGAAATGATGAACTATGGCCAGATTAGTTTTCGATGTGCAATATATTGATACCAAAATCAGAATCCAACAAGAGTTAATCTAACATGCTTGAGGAAAATCTACATGACAGACCAAAACATAGGAGATATGATTCAAAAGATATACATTTGCGTGTGGATCTATCGAACAAGTAAACCCTAAGCTCCGACAACTTGACAAACACGTTTTAATAACCGACGAACCCTAATTTCACATAAATCATAGGAGAAGACAAATCGTAGGCGAGGTAAAACACCTAATCATACGTTACTGGCAATGCCGTGATGAGAGTGGATCAGAACTATAACAAATCCATTGCGTTTGATTCCGAAATTGTCAAAAACGAAACCAAAATGATGCGAACAAGATTCAATAACTGACCTGAACATAAGCGAGTGGAAACGTCGGCGATGAGTGAAGAGGATTACACGAAAACTTTTTGCCAAGGAAATAATCTCTGTTTATTCTATAACTTTTATTTGACAAATTTTAATTTAACGTTATTTCCATATGACAATTTCTCAACAAGCGACTAAATTATTCCCTGTTTTGATTAGATTTATTTCATCTTGTAGCTGTGGAAAACAATATTACTATGATATTTAATATTTTTATTCGTGTACATCACAAATTGAAAATATACATTTCTCTTAAGAAAACAGTTATGCATGTTTAAGCATATTTTGACGATAAAGAAGTACTTTATTTTTTTTAGTTTTAGTGTTGAAAAAAAAAACTTAACCCTGTGCATAACAGGATATAGGATGAAAAATTAAAGGTATAGTTCGAGAATGGATAGTTTGAAAAATTATATATATACTTTTAGAAACATTCTTTAAAAAAAGCAAGATGGGTAATTCAGATATTGGGCTCGGGAAATTTGGAACTTAAAACTAACTTTCCAAAATTATTCCGAGTCTCACTAAATTGGGTATGGGTTCGGGAAAAGTACAGAAAAATCGGTAATCATGAAAATAAAAATTACTATAATAAATTAATTATGATCAATATAATAGATATAGTTAGGTTTCAAAGTTACTCATTAAGCAAATGGCATTTAATCTAGTGGCAGGCGGTAAGTCCACATAAGACATACACACTTGCACAACCAGGGATCGAGTCCCACCGTCTACATTATGTAGGAACTTGGCTAATGGGCCGGCCTGTTGTGGCCCAATGTTGACAAAAAAAAAATTACTCATTAACAGAATGATTATACGTCTCGAAATCCAACGATCTGAAATTTTTCTGAGTTTTCGATAGATAAAAAAAATTAATGGATTTTTTCAATATTTATTTTTATTCACAATCCTAATCTTATTATATAAAATTAGATCTCAAAATTACTCATTAACACGATCTTATTATATAAAGTTGGATCTCAAATTACTCATTAACATGATTTTACATGTGTCAAATCTAACGATCCTAAATTTACAGTATTTATATATAGATTATAAAATATATTTTTTCTTAAATATTTATATTTACCGCGAAATATTTATCTCTATTCATAATCCTAATATATAAAAAATTCTAAACAATTATCTTTATTTATGATTATAAAATAACCAATGTATAAAATAAAATAATGTTAGATATTTATATAAAAAATTGCTTATAAAACTGGAAATAAATTATAATTTGAACTTATAATTTTTATATATTGTTTTTTAAAATATTTTTTTTGGTTTTTTGTCAAGCATTCTATATTAATAATTCAAACACTCATAACCACATGCAAGAGTATCTCCTCTATGATTCAAAAAACAGGAATACAAAAAACAGGAATACAATGAATACCAAAAATATAATTCAAAAATACTCATGCATTACACGGTCCAGGTTAGAATTTGAATATCATGAAACATAAGCCCAATATGTAAGTCCAATATATGTCCAAAATATTTTAGTATTCTTTTGATATAAGCAAATATTCAATGGTAATTCAAAAAAATGTATAACCCTTTTCCATACCTGTTTGGAAATAATTTTTAGACCTGAACGATAAGTTGTCATTTCCCATTCCAAAAAATATGGTAATTTCATGATGGGAACAGAACAGGAATCCAGATATGGACAAGGCTAAAGTAAACTGTCATACAGAATTTGCACTGTAGCTAATTAACCATATCTGTAACAAACAAAAAAACACCCAGAAACAGATAACGACAATAATAGGACCATGAATTTAGATGGATTGGCCCGACAAAACCCGCAAAATAAAGCATTATCATTTGTATTTTGGTAATATCCAAAACGTTGGAAAAGTTGAGCCAACAACACATAGCATTAAGAGAAACGGATGATAATAGTCAATCCCACTTTGTTTTGTTAGAAAAAGTTAAGCAAATAGGACAGTCATGTAATGAATAAGGAATCCAAACACTAGGCAATAGATGGAAGAATTGAGAGCACAATAAATGCCTCGGAAAGCAGAACCAATCAGATGACTTTCTTTACTTACATCCATCCTCTCCAAAAGCAACACAACTAATTCCAACGAAACCACAGAGGAAGAAGCTACCACATCTTATTGCTTTGGATGCATCAATCTCCTCAAAAGATTCTTAAACTACATATACATTGGCAATCCCCGAAGTGAATCATTTGCAGAAACAACCGGAAGTAAGTACCTCCACACAATATGATAGGAAAATGCCAATGAACACCAATACCTATTCCCAAACCATGACTTGGAGATTTGAATCTAGTTCATACTCAATCATCTGCAATGTTCAGACTGATATATATCCTTTGCAAACTAAGACTTACACTAGAACATACCAGCAGAATCCTATCACTATCAGAGTGGTCTACAATGCATCAGTAGCAAAGGAATTCTTATTGCAACATCACAAACTATCAAATGATCAGAATTTGTTGTCCCAAATCTTATTGGTAAGTCATAACAGACAAACAGAGGCATATATTATCTTCAACAGCAGATAAATTCAACCAGATTACAGGAAAAGAGGGTTTCCACATTCCAACATGAAGCCAGATCCAAGGAAGAAATAAAAACCTAATAGTCATTTGGAGAAACCACCACGCTTCTGGTAACTAGCGACCTCATCTTCGTTAGGGAAAAAACCCATAAGTCGACCTGCTGAGTTCTGGTATGCATACATGAAACCACCCATGAGCCCGATCAGTCCTCCAGTTACCATAGAAGGTCCCTTAATCCCAGGCTTAATACCTACAAAATCGCCAATTCCAAAACACTGATCAGCACATTCTCAGGCATTACAACGGATTTTAGAAACCACAGAGAGAGAGAAAGGGAAGTGGACCAGATAAATAGCCGACGGTGACGGAGATGCCGGATATGGTCGAGAAACGGAAGTAATCGAGGGTGCTGAAATTGCCGACGACTTTAGTAAAAGCAGGATTCCGATCAACGACTGGGTATTGAGGCTTCTCCAAGGCAGTGATATCAGTATTCATCTTCGATCGACAAAATCTACGAATCTCCTTTCCTCTGAACCTATCTTCTGCTTCCCTGTCAAATTACTCTCTAGGTTATTGATTCAACCACAAGCTCGGAACCTCCACTTCGTCCAGAGGCTCTCTTGCAGACATAAATCTTTGTTGTTGGGCTTTTGGACTCTCTTTCTCCGAACAGACCCAACAAATGAGCCCACGAAAAACACTGCGAAAATCATATCATTATTTCAGCTATATCGATATCAAAATAAATAATTAGCTGGACTCATATTATAATGAGTTAGGTCATCGAATTTAATTGATTTAGGTGAGTTCTAATATATCATTAGTTTAGCTCGTAAATGATTATGTTGATATATTATAAAACCAAAATGATTATCAAGATGTTATGTATGAATGTATATCAGTTTTTGTATATTTGGAGGAAACAAAGTTGGAATTGAAATATATTATTCTAAATATTAGTTTTTTTCGTCACCTGCTGGCACCATATTGTACCCTCTAGGAGCAACTCCAATGAGACACTACAACACCAAATTTGGTGTAAAATTCATTCCAATTGGACACTAAAGAAACATCAAAACACTAAATTTGGTGTAATTGCTACGGTGTCACACCAAATTAGGTGTTTCACTATTCATCACACTAAAACTTAAAATATTAATATTTATTTATTTTTCGTTTATTAATATATTTTAAATGATACAAAATTAACTTTTTTATTTGTGAATTTTTAATTTAATAATATAATAATTGAGAATAGTATTTTTAGTGTAATATTTGGTGTTGTGGTTGGAATTGGAAAAAAAATAGTACACTATAACATCAAATTTGGTGTAATTTCAACACCAAAAATAGTGTTACCATTAGAGTTGCTTTAAAAGGGTGAGGGGATCTCGAAATCCCTATTAGGTGCTAGAAATCCAACCCTTAACCACTTGGCCACTCAAGTCTGGGCTTCTAAATGTCAGTTTCAATAACACTAAATTTAATCTTATAATTTAGAACCAACAGTAACTAACGAAGAATAATGAAATGTGGTTGAGTTTATACTCTTAAATCTATGATTGAATGGAACATTTGTTTTCATCTCTCTCTCATTATTACTGACATTTAGTAGATAAGAAATCTAGTCGAATACGATGCAAATAACTTCGAATTTTGATGTGACACTTATTTCATCATGACTCGTTTGGAATATTATAAATTTCATTAAAGAAAAAAAATGCTTAATAGCAAAGCTGCAAAAAGCAGAGTTTGAACATGGGCAAGAGGAGCCCAACTCAAATCAAATTCTAAGTCTGTCTCCTTAATTAACCACTTGTAAGTACATATTTGTCATGCCCCTTTTTGGTTCAAGTTAATGCTTAACTAGTTAAGTATACAAATGCATAAAAAAGGAAATATAAAAGCTCAACGTTACATGAATATGTATATGAGATCCAATAACTCAAATGACTAGATCATTATCATCGTTATAGATATAAAATATCATGATATCGAAGAGAATTAATATATATGATCGCATTTTTAATCATACATATCACCACCACCACCTACAGGACTCTTTAAAAGAGCATACCGACCTAATTAAAAAGAGGTTATACATACATAGTTTTTTTCAAAAGAAAAAGAACAAAAAGAAAAGATGGAGGAAACAGATTGATCGATCGGTTTAGAGATGCAGAGATGTATCAACGTCGTCGTATCGATCAAACCCACAAATCTTTTTCTCGTCTTTCTTTGGCCATTGATGACAAAAGCTTGGCTTCTCAATGGAATCAGAGGTGGAATGTGGGCATAAAGAAAGGGAGAGAAGCTGTTGTGAAGAAGATGTTTGAGAGTTTAGAGGTAAAAACTGGAAGAAACCGAAACTTGTGGGTTCGTTGTAATATTGTAAGATGTTGTCTTGGTGATTAGGTTTAGGGTTAAGAAGCTCTCTTTCAGCTCTTAACTCTCGAGCTCTTTGAAGTTGTCTGAATCTTTCTTGAAGCAAAACGATTGAAGATTGGATTACCATTTGTTCCTTTCGGTCTCTTGCTATTGAACTCATGACGTAAAATCTATAATAATGGTAAGTAATGATACGAGTAAAGTGGAGATTGTTGTAATAAGGTTTGGGGTCATGTTACGTGTGTTGTATCTATTTATATAAGATGGAAAAAGGTTGATTATTTTTTATTATTTAATCTGCATGAGAATTTATTTAAAATAAATAAAAATTGATATAGGATTGTTGAGTAGTTCGATGAATTCCGAAAGGAAGAGAATCAGGAGTAAAGTGGGAAGAGAACAAGAAGAAGAAGGCAAAAGGGACAATCTAAGGATTGTAAAAAGAGAATGTATAATGTGTGAGTGGAGATTTTGCATATTTTTAATTTATTTTTTTAGAAAAAAAAGTTGGCCAAAGTAGAAAATGGTTGGGAGGATAATGACAAGAAGAATGTTTGAAGGGAAGCACATGGATTGGTTTGTTTGGATGATTATTGAGTTATATGTACGTAAACCCTTTTTTCATGCTCCCCACTTACCTCTTCCTTAGGGCTCTTTTTTCTAATTAGTGGAAAACTTATGCTAAAATACCTTACATGGGAAATTTAGATGGGATTTGAGTACTATATAAAATTAAATAAGAGTCTCGTTATTCATTGTCAATTAGTTTTAAGTTGGAAGCTCATAATCTGACATGGTATCAGAGCTTGAACACATCTACCCCAGCCAAACCGATCCGGCCCATCGAAAGAGGCCCAATTTATCTAACCCGAAATTGATCCTATAATGGACTATTGTCGAGACTAATGACTAGACGGGCCATTGTCTCGAGGGAGGGGGTGTGAGAATATTCCACATCGGGAGTTTAGATGGACTTGAGTACTATATATAAGATAAGGGTCTCTCCACTTATTGTCATTTGGTTTTGAATTGGAAGCCCATAATAACGATTCCTCCAGTGATGGATCTCTCTTATCCATGGATATAAACCAAAATTCATAGATTCTTGATGCAGTAATTTGTGCAGAGATTGATTATCTCCTTCAAATAATATCTTTCGGTAACCTCTTATCCATGCTTGATGAATTGTCATAATAAGAGCTTGGAATTCAGCTTCTAACACCGAGGAATAGATGTTACCAATCTTAGATCCAGCTTCAAGGAAGACGCCATTGTCATCTATAAAAATCCAAGCCGCCTTTGCTGGTGATGTCTTGTCTTTATAGCTACAATCATAATTGCATTTAATGTATCCTAGAATTGGTCTTGTCCAATGGTGTTGAGTACCATCTCGATTCCTACTCGGTAATACTGTAGTATTTTGTGTCCCAGTTGTAACAGATGTCCATTCATCCACATCCTTTTGGATAGCTTGAGAAGTCTGAGACCAGGTCATAGACCGTCGCTGGTAAATCAATAAGTTCCGATTCTTCCATATTCTCCATAACGTCCAGAGTGGTATTTGTCTTTGAGTTATTTCTAGTCTCGAAGAGTTGGCAATTTGAACTATAATTGTTAGCTTCTCCTCAAAAGTTACCATTGGATCTATCAAAGCCGGTGATGTGATGTTGATTGCTCTCCAAACTGCAGCTGCATAGGGACATGTAAAGAAAAGATGGTCCAGTGTTTCATCATTATCACAACATCGGCGACACTGCGCATCTTGGATAATTTGTCTAGCCCTTAGTAACTCTCCAATTGCTATAGTCTTAGATACCAATCGCCATAAGAAATGTTTTATCTTAGGTGAAGTATTTAGTTTCCAAATCTGTTGCTTAACTTCTCTCGATCCTTGTGGTGGGCGAATTGTACCTGTTTGCAAGTGTGTTGCTAACCAATATCCAGATTTCACCGTATAACTACCATCCTCAGTATAGTGCCAGCCGATAATGTCTTCACTCGCAAATGAATTAAGCTTTAACTTTTTGATTTCAATGATATCTTCCGAAATAATTGTAGCCTCCAATAGCGTCATGTTCCATCCCTGATTATGAGGAAGCATCAAATCTGAGACTGTATGTAACTGTTGGTTAGCATTACTTCTTTTGCAAGGAGGTTTGGGCGGATTTGTTTGTAGCCATGGATCAGACCACACATTTATTTTGGTACTATCACCAATAATACATCGAAGACCTTGCCTAATCAACTCTTTTCCTTCTTGGAATGATCGCCATAGGAAGGAGGGTTTAAACCCCAAGTCCGATTCTATAATGGAGCTATTAGGATAATATATATCCTTCAAGATTCAGCCAGCTAGATTGTGCGGATTCATTAATAGTCTCCAAACTTGCTTTCCTAATAATGCTCGATTAAATCTCTATATATCCCAGAATCCAAGTCCTCCTTCTTTTTTCAGTAAGCTTAATCGTTTCCAGCTTAGCCAATGCATAGCGTTTTGATTGTCTCCTTTACTCCACCAAAACTTGGATAACACTTTATTTATTTCCTCACAAGTGCCTTTAGGAAGTTTAAAACAATTCATCGTATATACTGGCAAGGCTAGCGCCACAGTCTTTAGTAGAATCTCTTTACCCGCTTCTGAAAGAAATCGATATTTCCATCCTCTTGTTCGTTGTTCAACCTTATCCACTATATAGCGAAAGATTTCTTTTTTTCACGGTCTAATTTGTTCCGGTAATCCTAAATATTTCCCACAGCCCCCATCATTGTGGATGTTTAGAAGGCGTCTTAAATCGGTTTTGATAGATGTTTGTACCGTACTTCCAAACGTAATTGCTGACTTTCTAAGATTGACATATTGTCCCGAAGCTCTCTCATATCGTTGGAACACCTTCGTTATTGTTGTGACAGACTTCTTATTTGCATGACAAAATAGTAGTGTGTCATCCGCAAACACCAAATGATTTATCGTTGGTCCATTAGAGCTTATTTTCATGCCTTTGAGTTGATTTGCATCAGCTGCATGATGTAGGAGATGGCTCAACACTTCTCCACACAGAATGAACAAATAAGGTGACAGAGGGTCACCTTGTCGTAAATCTCGATTCGGTGTAATCTCGCCATGTGGTGTACCATTGATTAGAACTGAATAAGTAACTGTTTAAACACATTGCATAACCCAGTCAATCCGGAGATTTCCAAACCCCATAGCGCGCATTGTGTCTCTTAAAAATTGCCATTCTAATTTATCATAAGCCTTCGATATGTCCGTCTTGATAGCCATATACGATTTAGCCCAACGTTTCCTAGCCTTTAAAGAGTGTAGTAGTTCATGTGCAATTATAATATTGTCCACTATTTGTCTACCAGGAGTGAATGCATCTTGTTCCTCACTAATAATCAAAGGTAAGATCGGCTTTAATCTTCGTACCAGAATTTTAGAAATGATCTTATAGCGTACATTACATAGCGCTATTGGTCGGAAATCTGTCATAGTGCGGGGTGCCTCTGATTTTGGTATTAGACATAAATGACAGTGGTTTGTTCCTGGCTGCATCCTTGATGTTGAGAAAAAAGTCGTAACGTCCTCATATATGTCATGTTTTATTTCCGCCCAAAATTTTTGATAAAAAGCACCCGAGAATCCATTCGGACCTGGGGCTCGATATGCGCCAATCGAAAATACCGCTTCTTCTACTTCCTCAATCGTAATAGGCTTTTCCAGTTGTGTACTCATGTCACATGTTATTCGTCGTTGGAATCCTGAGAACATATCTTCATCGTTGTAATCAGGATCACGTGAACACTGGTACATCTCGGTAAAATAATTACTTGTTGTAATGCCCATAACTTCATCTCCTTGGCTATATGATCCATCTAAATTCTCAATACCAATAATTCGATTCCTAGCTGTACGTTGTTTGGTTGTTGCATAGAAATATTTCGTATTTCTATCTCCAGCTTTAAGTCATTGCGTTCGACTTCTTAATCGCCAATATTCTTCATCATCATAATATGCTTTTTGTAGTTCTTTTTGTAGGGATTGTATTTCAGCTGTGGATAGTGTTCCTTGGGATAAACCTTGATCAAGTAACAGCTTTTTATCTCGAATAACAGTGGCTACATTGGTACGATTAGTCTTCTTCCATTTAGAAATTGATCGCCTGCATGATTGAATTCGATTCTCCATTGTGCCAATTTGTGATTGTCGCCAAGCTTGCATTATTATGTCCTTAAAACCAACAACATCAAACATTCTTTTGTCATATCTAAACTTGCCCCAGCGATTATCAGTTGGTTTACTACAATTAAGGAGAAGTGGCCGATGATCGGAGCTTTCAAACGCCATGAACTCGAGCTGTGCTGAAGGAAATTGTGCCATCCACTCATTATTGGCCATTGCTCGATCAAGACAGCACCACACACGATGTGAGTGTCTCATTCCAGCCCATGAAAACCGGTTCCCAATCGACTTAATGTCATGAAAATGACAAGTAGTGATCATGTGTTGAAAGTCTTGAAAGCTTCTCTCAGGTCGTCTTACACCTCCACGTTTCTCCGAATTGTTTTTAATTTCATTGAAATCTCCCAATATTAGCCAAGGGGCCAGCCGGGATAGAGCCATTCGTTCTAATCTTTCCCATAAGTGATTCCGATGTGTTGGGTTTGGTGGACCATAAACAAAAGACAAGTAAAAAGAAAATCCATTAATTGCAACAGAAACATCAATGAGATTGGCTGACATAAAACCTACATAAATAGAGAGGGACTTCTTCCATAAAATAGCTAAACCCCCACTTATACCTTGTGAGGGAACTGTTACATAGCTATCATAACCTAAAAGGCAGCACAAGTCACGTATTGCATCATCCTTCTGCTTTGTTTCGGAAAGGCATATAATTTCTGGGAGATAGTTCCGATGTATCTCCTTTAGGCGTCGAACTGTCAAGTTATTGCCCAGACCTTGATAGTTCCAAGCGGTTGTGATCATTGATCCTTGGGTGGTTTTGGAACCACCGAAACCTGAATCTTGTGGATGATGTCTTCACCATTATCCGACCCTCGAGATTTTCCAAACGAAGTGACTGCTTGCGAGAGGTGGAGCTTTCAGCCGTTTCTTCAAATTTATGCTTTCGAGGTGACATATGCAATACTGTCTCAATGTCCATGGCAGGGTCAACAGCATCAGAACTCGTTGCCAATGTTAAAGATTATCCATTATCGATAGGTCCTGCTACTGGATCCAAATTTTCTATGTTCATCGCACCTTCATTTTCCTCATTATGCTCATCTCTCAGATCAAGGGAGAGCTCACGGAGTTGAATCCCTGTATTACCAGGATTAATTTGATGATCATCACCATCATCAGAATCCTCACTGCCAGAAGAATTTCCCGGCACTCCATTCTCCAAAACACAGGCACCGGAGTCATGTGTGATGAGTCCACACATCGCACAAACTACCCGAAGTCGTTCATACCGAAAGCGTAACAAAGTATTCACTCCCGGTGTGAATTGAAAATTTCTCTGAAACTGAAGAGGCATGGTAATGTCCCAATTGAGACACACTCGTGCAAACTCAACCCGAGTCGCTGTTTCCAAATTGAAGTCAGTGTGAAGCAACAGTCCTAACGCACATCCAATATGACTAACCACTGCTCGTGTTAGAAATTGAAGCGGAATGCCCCTTATTTGGACCCAGAACGGGATGTAATTCAACATCATTGGATTCATTGTTGGTGTCCACCGTTGGAGAACCAACATGCGTTCAGCAAATGACCACGGGCCTCGCACAAGTACCGATTCCATGAGGTGTTCTGTCGGGAATATGAATTGGAAGCATCCTCCATCCACTAATCTCCCTTGAATGATTCCGCTAAGTCCCCAGGTGCGTGGTAACACTGCGATGATCGACCGAATATTCTGACCGCGTGGGATCGTAGGCCTTCCCACAATCACAAATCGATGTTCGTTCTCGGCTTGGGACGTGACATCGGAAGGAAGAACGATTGGTTCAGCGGCCGCACCAATGTCGAGATCTTGGAACGAATTGCGGAGATTACTTGCCATTGAGAACAGAAATTGAGTGTATCATACAAGTAGAAGACGATTTCGGTGAATGTAATTGCGAATTGTTGAACAAGAAAACCTCTCGTGGTTATAAATAGAACACTCTTTAGAAGAGGGAAATGCATCACATCGTGGATTGTACGACGTGGGTAGTGCCGCCAAGAGTGGGAGGATATTCTGATCCACTTCATCGGCGTTAATGGGGTCAACCGCCAGTGACGAGCGGTTAAGAAAGTGAAGAAGAAAAAGTCGCCTGAAAAATCGCCACATTATGGTATCGTCTATGTATTTTCCATATAGTTATATTTGATATTTTCAGGTATTTTTAACATTTAGATCATAAAATAACATGTTTAACTATAAGAAGCGAATTTTAAAAAAATATTTTTGGTATGCATGTTAAGTTGTTATACCATTTTCGAATTTCCAACATATATACACTAATTTATAGAGATCAACTAAAATTTCAAATTAAAGTTCACATTCATATTTTTGGACATTGTAGAAACTGAAATGAGGTTTATAATATTCTTTGGGAGGAAAAAGTGAATGAGAAAAGGGTTAAGGAGAGATTTTGGTGGCTTGGGAGATGGTGAAATGGAGCCACTTATTTGTCTGGACATCAAATCTTCTGGGTGGGAACTTAAAGTTACATTATTGGGATATCAATTTAAAAACGAAACACACTTTAAAGAAGAGTGTCAAAAAGTTGTTAATGGTTGTATAAAATTAGTTGATCCACTTTTTAAGATTTTAACTTGTTATGATTTGGCAAAGAGGAAAAAGTATGTAAAAGTGGGCCAATCTAGAAATAAAAAGACAAAAGGAGTTCAATAGAGTAGGGAATAATGATATCATCAGAATATATACTAGAGATGTGCTTTTGACTCATAAATTATTGTGATAAAGACCACTCGTTTTTACACAAAGACATTCTCTCTCGATCTACTCGTTTTCTCTCTCGATCACTATGCTACTCTAACACTTAATTCCCATAATGAAAAAAACATCCATGCATGTAAAATACTATGTATTAACTTATTTAGTGTAATTAAGGATTTTCGATTTGGAAAAAGTGAATTACGTCTTAATAACAACTGATTTTGGATATCGGAAAAGATTACGGGTGAAAGATCCAGAATTCTTATAATTTTACAAAAAAGAACTAGTGTAAAGATTTTCTATAATGCTACAAGAAAAAATGTAAAAGTGTTACATGTATATTATATATGTGTATATGTATATATGTATCATGCAATAGCAAGACATAGAACATCACTACAAAAATTTATTAAATTTTCCGATGGAAAAATTGTTGAATTTCCATCCAAGAAAATGTTCTCGACGAATTTCCGATAAAAATATTCCATAATCCGAAAATGATTTGGTCATGAATTTGTCAAAATAATTCGACGGAATCCAATTATTTTTTTTGTCCAAGTAAATTGATTTCGACATAAATTTGTTGGTATGAGTAGTTTATAAGAGATCTCAATATAACATATGTACTTTTTTATAAATCGTAGGAATTTTGTAGAATTTTTGTATTTTTGATATGTAGTCTCTTATGGTGTTTGGAGATAGTTGTTAATAAAATTTATTACATTAACTTAATACTCTTATAATACGGGGAAAATGTTTGATTAAATTTCGAACTTGCCAATGAAAATAGATTAAACACCCAATTCACTAAAGTCCAAAATAAACTTCTAATTTATAGTTGACTTTCAAATTAAACCCTTAATTTTACGTTGACTATTACATTTTATCATGTCACTAAATCAATTAATGGAAATGTTTAACCATGTTTACTATCGTTAATAAGGTTTTATGTTAACGACAATGATATTCTGTGTTTCACTAAACATAACTATGTTAACGATAATAAACATGGTTAAGCATTCCCGTTGATTGATTTAGCAATAAGATAAAACATAGTAGTAGATGTAAAATTGAAGGATTTAATTTGAAAGTCAACTATAAATTGAAGGTTTATATTGGATATAAGTGAATTGGGTGTTTAATCTATCCTTCCTCATTAGGAAGTTCGAGTTTTAATCGATATTTTTTTTAAGGAAGAAGACACGAAGATGCAAAGTTTGAAAGGCACATCAAAAGTGGTGGGAACAAAAGTTTGTCGTCAAGTAATTGGATTGTAATGGCATGCATACTCCAAAGCTGAAGATGCTTACGACGTTCACGATTTGGATTTACATTGTTTCTTCTTTTTTTTTCTGCTTCGGTTTCTGTGAATTTTTTTCGATAATGCTCTGATTTGGTGATACACCCAATTAGATGAGATGATTAACATTAATTAATTGTGATCGGATGAGACAAAACATAAAATGTCTTTAGATTAGTTGAGAGTGATTAGAAGACAACGCGTGCTATTTCTGGTAAAACCATTACAACCACTCCACGTAAAAAGAATACATTATGTTTTTTTTTTAACCTTTCATATTGTAGTTTTACTCCTATTCTTTCTAAATTTGGCTCAAACATGTCTAACCTATTTTTGTTTCTTTTTGTACATTTAATTTTAAAGAAAATTAACCAGCGGTTTAGTTTTAAATAATGGGCTCTGATTCTTCCAATATTATCTTAGGCATGGGTCAGAATTATAACGAGGCCCATTTAGCCTGTTCGAAAAAGGGTTTTAGTTATTGGGTTTTACACTTTAGGTCCTGCAAGTTTTTCTTATGAAACGAAAAGAGTTGATAACTTATATTGTCTAAAATTGAACCCTCTTCTTTTCAGTTGCAGGGCTCATCTAAATTCTAATTCCTCCAATTGTAGACGTTAACCTCCGCTTGAAGGCTTCATATTTCTGGGAATCTACGACGGAGAGGTCAGTTCCGATTATTCAAGACGGTCTTCTTCTATCTGCATTTGAATTTTTGATTTCTCGTCGTGCAATCTATAGATTAGATGATTTGTTTATGTAAAATATGAAGAATCCAATTAGGGTTTTTTTTTTCTTTTTTTTGCCCAATTGAATATTATTGAGTTTTGAATTGTTTCCATCTTGGGTTTACCGGATTGCTAAATTACATCAGATTCAGTAATCAACGGCGTTTCGTTAGAAAAGGGTAATGGAAGGAGAGAAGCTTATAGAAGATCGCGGAGTTCTTGCTGCTCCTCTGACCTTCTTCGTCGTTGTTGTCTTTCAGTTGCTATCTAAGTGGCTTGACCAATTGAAGAAGGTAATCGATAAAAACTATATTGGCGTTTTCAGAATCCACCTGATCATCTATTATAACTCTAAAATTTAACCAGAAAGGGTCGAAGAACACAAGAGAAGCAGAACTGCGATCCGAAATTAAGCAGCTTTTGAGAGAGGCCAGTGCATTGTCTCAGTAAGCCATTTGTTTTCACATTTCAGACATTTCTTTAAGTTCAAAACTAGCAGTGATTTATATTGTGTCATTCTTCTTCTTGTCTATTGATTTAGAGTTAACGAGTTTTGTTGATCAGAGATTTCTATCTACGATTCACGTTGTAGGCCAGCCACGTTTGCGCAAGCGGCAAAACTTAGGAGGAGGGCAGCTGCTAAAGAGAAAGAACTTGCACAATGTGAGTATGCGTTATTGATTGCTTAATGAGCATAGAGCTTACGATTTCAGAAAAATGATGCGCAACTGTTAGTTTGGTTATAGAATGAATAAAATTTCGTAGCAGCTAAATCTATCAGAGCATTGCATCATATTATAGTCTAGTGTAGGTGTGTATCTGCTAATGCAATATTTGAAATTCAGATCTGGAGCAGCATAACAAAGAAATCAACCTGTCATACGATCTGTATGGGAGGGTTCTGCTTGTTTCAAAGGTAACTTAGTTTATGTGTTCGGACTTCTGTTTTTTCTCTAAGCCTCCTTGACTGAGATGTGCTAAGAACATTGTCTCTAGGTTGTGGTATACCTAATCTTCGTATTATGGTTCTGGAGGACTCCAATTGCCATTATCGCTAAGCAACTTGTTCAACCTTTTGGTGAGTAGTTGCTTTCACCGGTTAAAACTCGCTTTATGTAAAACATCGGTTAAAAAAAACAAATGCAATGATTGTGTGGTTGCTTCTCAGGTACTTTGTTATCTTGGGGAACAGGAGGTCACTTGACAGGCTATGTGATGGTATGTTTCTTCTTCTCGATCCATTTTCTATAGGCTTACGTAATTAATAGTGTATTTTGTTGGGTCAGGTTGGGATCATCCCGTGGCTGATACTCTCAACAAGAGTGAGCAAATACGTGTGTAAGTTCGTGGAATTTTAAATCACAACCCTAAGGAATGTGGAGATTAATGGTTTAAGTTTAAAGTTGTAACCTTCTAGGAGACAATTGTGGCCAAAATTGAGCCCTTTTTGTGTTTTTTCTTCACCATAACAATTTTTGTACATTATACGAATCTTATATTATCCACCGGTTTTTGTTTGAGGTTTACCAATAACAAGTTCAGTTTTCAGTGTTGAGGTCAGATAATAATTACCCAATATTGCCAAATGTGAGGGCTATAAACATACCAGCACATTACCTCTCCACTCCTCTTCGTGTGGTCAATTTTTATCTTGTAACACCGACTTTGGATCATCAAAGACGCGTGTACTTCATCAACATGCAAAAGCATGTGGTTCAATAAGTTATTGCACTAAATTACCAAAAATGAAAAAAATAATAAAAGGAGAACGCAACTAGTTTAATGGAGAGAATCATAGCAATCAATTTGAGAGCATTATAATGTCTCCTTCCACCAACCTCACTACTTGATTATTTTAATTTGTTTTTGATTTAGGTAACTACTATATGTGAGTTCGATTCTCATTATGTTCCAGCTGGAAAATTTAAGCTATAGATCAAATTTTGTCCATACAATGTTTACTTGTTTAAAAAAATACACTGTGTCTCATTCTCCACACTTGACTCTGACAAAATCTCCGTTACAAACGTGACAATGAAGCATATGGATTTGGCTTAGCTATAAAAGTTAATAAGAGTTAAATGTTAAGAGAGTTTAATTGGGTGATGGAGAAGTGCAATAAATAAAGAAGAGAAGAGAAAATGGTGTTCATTAAATAGTTGTGTAAGTGTGCGTGGGCATCCAAAGTCCTATCTTAATAATTCAAAAATCTCCTCGGGATATCGATTTTTTTCTTCTTCTTCTAAATATATATATTTAAATTGCAATTTCCTAGAACATTAAAAGACAAATATGGAGCATCGTAATCTCTTTAATTAATCCTAAAGGGCTTTGTGATAGTTCACTTTCGTCTTAAAGATAGGGGGATGTTAGAAAATGTGTTTGTAAGAACCCACATTGCAATTAAATGCAATCTCAGAATACGTAATAACGCCTATAAGAGCTTTTAACACTTGGCAGAATTAAGGACTATGTTTCTGTGTCTCTCTATCATCTGTAAACAGTAATTAAATCTCTACAACAATGATATCGCTTTAAAAACAAAAATTATGTTCTCTTGTAAAACATTTAATTACTATTTATAGTCATTATAAAACATTAAATTTTAGACATGAGATATGTTTAATTGAAAAAAAAGAAATAAAGTATTTCTCAATTGGAACTAAATTTTTGTAAAAAATAAATTCCACATAAGTGAATTCATCCATTTTTTTTTTATAAAATAAATAGTAAAATTTGGAAAAATGGAAGCTTAAATATGGTGGCAATAAGGAAAATGATGACAATAACTAAAAAACCTTCAGAATTATGTTTTTTTTTCACTAGAAGATTCATATATTAATAGACCAAAAGGATACATAGTAATACAAAAACCAGCAAAAAAATATAAATATTTCTCGAATCTAAACCCAAATGAGGAAAGAATTTTATAAAAAAATCTATAAATTTTTTTTTTAATCCCAAAAAAAATTAAACAAAAAACAAATACTCAAAAACTGCAACCCCAAGCAAAGATCGTAATCATCAGCCAACATTAGAAACCAAAAACAGATGATGAAACTTCAAATAGAGAATACGAGTACCTCACAAATAAAGAAAAAGTTACTATACCGACAAGAATGAATCCACATACCAAAACTGCATGAAACCATATAAAAAAATCTGATTGGATGTAAGACCGAGACCAACTAAATAGCAAAAACAGACATGAGAATATACATGCATCTTCCAAAAATGACGAAGTCGAAGCAACAACAATTCGACCGATTTTTCATCTAAATAGAACCAAGAAAATGACTAGACTTCGATTAAATCTATGTAATACTGACACGGAGCGGAACAACCTTTTAACTTCACAATTTATATTATGTATTTAAAATAAAATTATTTCTATTTATATATAAATAGGCCGTGTTCTTCCGAAGGTCGCTGTGACAGCGACAAGTATAAAAAAATTTGTCTTTGTTAAAGACAAAAATAATTAAAACGATCGCTAAAAGAAGTCGCCGGTATTACGCATAGTGTTTCTTTTAATCGCTATAAAACTTAGCGATCTCTTTTATGGTTCAGCGATCACCGTGATAACCAGTAATTACTCACAATCATCTCCGTTTCCATTGTCGTTAAATTCACTTTTGTTCTATTATAGTCGTTGTCGCAGCGATCGTCATAAAAACAAGGCTATAATGATAATTCGATAGGTGAATAAAACACTATGATTGGTATTTTTGTGATTTGTAACATTATGTTTTTCTTAAGTTAAATAAGTAATGTACTCGATGGAGTAGCAAACTTAGAATTTAACACATTTCTCAATTTTGGTGATTTCAATAAATGAACAGGGACCCAAGCTAAAGTTAAAGCATGGAGCTTCTCTATTTAAGGGCTTTAAGCCAAGCTGTCTTGTCCAAAATCGGACTTTTAAGTGTACAACTAAGATATTTTGAGTGATTTCCGGAAACCAGAAAGCAAAGATGAAGCTGATAGATCGAAGATTGAAGCTAACGGAGCTGCTCTTACGGATCTCCGTCAGTGTCCTCGCTTTCATCTCACTTATTCTGGTTGTTACAGACTCTGAGGTCAAGGAAATCTTCACAATCAAGAAGGAGGCTAAGTATACCGACATGAAGGCGCTTGTGTAAGCTCATCTAAAACCCATTTCAATTTTACTCACACAAGACCATTTCACTTGAGAGAAATTTCAAAGTTTGCAATTTTGTTTTTGTTGTTCTTGTTGGATGCAGATTCTTAGTGGTCGCCAATGGAATAGCTGCGGGTTATTCTTTGTTGCAATCACTTCGTTGCGTGGTGGGTTCCATGAAAGGAAGCGTTTTGTTCAGCAAGCCCCTTGCTTGGGCCATTTTCTCCGGCGATCAGGTGAGTTTAGTCTGCGTTTCTCTTTCTCCTTACACTTTGCTGCCAAAATTAGTGCATTGGGTTGTGATATTTTTGGTTTAGCTTTTTGATTTTTGATCTCTCGAGTCAAATACGAGTGTAGTAGGGTTTCTATGTCGAAAAGTCTTAACACGCATTAAATGAGTTTGGTTGGATATCAGAATTTAATAACTTAGGTAGAAATCTTGCCCTTTTTTAAAATTCCAAAGTTGAATTTAGGAAATGAGGTCTTGTTGACATTTAAAAACGTGGAGTGAACTGAGCAGGCAATGGCGTACTTGAGCGTAGCGGCCATAGCAGCAGCAGCAGAATCTGGTAAGATTTCGAGGGAAGGAGAAGACGACCTGCAATGGATGAAAGTGTGTGATATGTATGGCAAGTTCTGCAACCGAATGACTATAGGAGTCGCCAGTGCCTTGTTTGCCTCCATTGCTATGGTTTTAGTCTCCTGCATTTCGGCTTTTGGTCTCTTCCGCTTATACGGTGCCACCAAAGACCGTAAAACCTCGGCGTGGTGAAGTGAATACACTCTTGTCTTTGAATAGTTAAATTGTTGTTGTTAAGAAACTAAACAAAAAGTGAAAAAGTGTAGGCCCTTGTTTTATAATCCTTCTTCTTCTTGTTGATGTTTTCTGTGATAAATGATATGTAAAACTGGACTAGTGTTCTCTGTCATCTGCTGTAATCAAAATCAAAACTGTGTTTCTGGAAAGATCAAATCCTAAATCTATGGAGTAGTTTAAGGTTGTTGCTGTGCTAAGTACCTTCTGCTCGTTGGTCAAGAGACACGATGTTTGTATTCTCAGCCACTTGACCATGCTTTAAGTTGCAAGACTATCTAATTTTCTTACCGACTTGGTGTTTATGCGAAAACTAACAATCGGGAGTAAGAATAGTATTTAAAGTATTCAAGAAATCGATAAAAAAAATTTGATAGTCTATTTGTTGAGAGTCGGGTTATTTCTCGATATATGATTAACCATTTTTTTTCTAAAGTTTTCGATGTGATTGCTTCTTCTTTCCACTTATTTTCCTCTATTTATGCATCCTCTTCCTTTTAGGGTTTCCTGTTGTTATCATTCTTACATTGGTTCTGGATTAATCAGTATTACGATTCTATTGATTGCGCAAAATAATCTCCTTTAATTTGATGGGATGTTGTTTTCTTAATCGACAACAATCCTTTTCTTTCGCGTTTTACGGACTGTTCGTCAAATTTTATTTCCTTTTTATAAAGAAAATAACTTTGTTATGATATTTCTCTGTTACACTTAATCATGTATTGAGAAATAGCCCGACTCTCAACAAATAGACTATCAAATTCTTTTTTATCGATATCTTGAATACTTTAAATACTATTCTTACTCTCGATTGTTAGTTTTCCCATAAACACCAAGTCAGTAAGAAAATAACTTTGTTATGACTATCTTATTTTTTTCACTTAATAACCATATATTACTGAGCACGAATACAAAATTAAACATACAATAGTCGGTGGAAAACAAAGATATCTCCAAAAACAGAGGCCAAACAAAAGAAGCTTTTAGAAACAAGCCCCAACAAAAATCAAACTAAGATCCAAAAAAATAGAAACTCAAAAACTGCAACTCCAAAAGCAAAGATCGAAGTCAAGAGCCGGCATCAAGAACCAGGAGACAAAACTTCTTATAGTGAATATGAGTACCTCACAAATGAAAAGAGGGATACTAAACCGACAAGAATAAATCCACTAGTCAGAACTACGCGAAGTCACGAAAAAAAGTCTAAGTGGGACAAACAAATGATATACATGACAAGAGAGACAAGAGAGTAGATACACTTTTTCCAGAAATGGCGAAGTCCAAACAACAATAATTCAACCAATTTTTCGCCACCAGCCGCTGTTTACCAAGCAAATTGGAGATCTATGCTGAGACGACAAAGCTTCGCTTGAAATCGTCTTCGTCAGGAGAGAAAAAAAGATCACCGACTATCGTATAACTCTAATCATATTTAGGCCCCTTCAAAATATAAGAGGATTATTCTCAGGCCCGTTTTGTCATCTACGTATTCTGTTGACTATTCAGACCCTCTTTAGGTATTTGAGTCTCTCGTTCGTCGTTTTGATCGAACCCAGGTTGCAATTTGGAATTCACAAGAGGAAGCCAGCATCTTTGACACCGTTTTGATTTTCCAATACCTTCAGCTTCTCTGACTTCAATCCTTTAACGTTGCCCTTTTGCCTAGTATCGGTTCCAGAGTTTGGAATTTGCAAGTTTCGTATAGAAAGCGATATGTCGGAGAAGTTCTCACCGACCTTACGGGTCGGAGATCTCAGCGATTTCATTGCTCCGTCTCAAGCTTGTGTCATATCTCTCAAGGGTACAAAACCCATCAACAAGAAGCCTGATCGACCTCAGGTCCCAAATTTACATGCTTTCCCAAAATTGGGTTGAATTTCATTGCTTCTTCAAGCTAGTCACTTCTTGAGCCTCTTCATTGTTAACCGATATAACAAGTTCTTTATATAAATCCTATATATATTTATATATTTACCAGCTAAAAAGTGTCCTTTTTGCTGATTTTGTATTTGAAGGTTGTGATTGCCCCAAAACAGGAGGTCGAACCAGTCAAGATTTCTCTCAAGGATTGCTTGGCTTGTAGGTCAGTTCTCTAATTTCTGCTCCTGAGTCAGTTTAGACATTATAGAGTCTTATGGTTTCCATATACGAATGCAGTGGCTGCAT
Organism: Lepidium didymum; assembly: GCA_963920545.1. Lineage (NCBI taxonomy): Eukaryota > Viridiplantae > Streptophyta > Magnoliopsida > Brassicales > Brassicaceae > Lepidium > Lepidium didymum. The sequence continues at coordinate 9,798,507 of OY986980.1, forward strand.
TACATCAGCTGAGACTGTTATGCTTGAGAAGCAAAGCTTAGACGAGTTTCTTTCTGCCCTTAGCCAAAACAAGGACGTGATCGTGTCCATTTCTCCACAGTCCAGAGCCTCGCTTGCGGTTCACTATGAGATCTCTCCTCTTCAGGTTTTCAGGAAGCTAACTACGTTTTTTAAGTCTCTGGGTGTCAAAGCTGTGTTTGATACAAGCTGCAGCAGAGACTTAGTACTTATTGAAGCTTGTAATGAGTTTGTGAGCCGCTACAAGCAAGCTAATTCTGAAGATAGCGAAATTTCTCAACCCCATCTCCCTGTGCTTTCCTCCGCCTGTCCTGGTAAGCAACTTCACTAGTAGTTTCACTTTATATGTAAGAGTAATGTTCGAAAATTTTCGTGAATCAAGGTTGGATATGTTATGCTGAAAAGCAGCTTGGCTCATATGTACTGCCGTATGTCTCTTCTGTTAAGAGTCCTCAGCAAACTATTGGAGCTGCGATCAAACACCATTTATGTCAAGTGTTAGGACTCAGGTACTGTGATACTCTTGAAACTGTAGTTATCATTTAGTTTTCATATATTTTAGGACTCGATAGTGACCATTCCGTGGAACTAGGCTGGAAGAGATATACCATGTCACTGTGATGCCCTGTTATGATAAGAAGCTCGAGGCATCGAGAGATGATTTTGTCTTTGAAGATACAAATGATAATGGAGGTCTCAAGCTGACTGAGGTTGATTCTGTGTTGACAACTGGTGAAATTTTGGATTTAATTAAGGTAATAGAGATGAAACCTTGTTGTCATTGTAATTTTGCCTCCATCCCACCGAAAATGTGAATCTGGTTCTGGATTATGATGTGTCTTGCAGTTGAAAGGAGTCGACTTTAAAGATCTGGAGGAATCTCCACTCGACAGATTGTAAGGAAAATCATTGTATTTGTATGTTTTGCATCTAGGTGATAAAGTAAAATAATTTCCATTTTCCATGGCAAAACAGGCTGACGAATGTTACTGAGGAAGGAAATATTTATGGTGTAGCTGGAAGTTCTGGTGGTTACGCAGAAACAATATTCAGACATGCAGCAAAAGCACTATTTGGACAAACTATTGAAGATCCTCTCGAGTTTAAAACTCTCAGAAATTCTGATTTCCGTGAAGTTACTCTTCAAGTAAGTTTCTTGACAGACCTTCAAAATTCTTAAAAGAGTTTTTATCTCATTAATCTGAGGATTTGTCTAATGTTCTTCATCGTTTCTCTCAAAGTTGGAAGGTAAAACTGTGTTGAAATTCGCGCTGTGTTACGGTTTCCAGAACCTTCAGAATATTGTTCGGAGAATAAAAACGCGCAAATGTGATTATCATTATGTAGAGATAATGGCGTGCCCTGCAGGTTTGTCTTCTACTTGACATTCCCCAGTAGAAAAATGTATCGTATATGTTAAAATACTAACGATTCCCTGAAATGCTTGATCCAAACAGGTTGTCTGAATGGTGGTGGGCAGATCAAGCCAAAGACAGGGCAGTCTCAGAAAGAGCTGATCCACTCACTCGAAGCTACTTATATGATAGACACTGTAAGTTACCCTGCAGTCTCGTAAATCCTTTCTTAACTAAGCTAGTAATAACCTGACTTTTTGGATCCAGACTGTGATTACAGATCCATACCAGAATCCAATGGCCAAGAGGTTATATGAGGAATGGCTTGAAGAGCCTGGTTCCACGGAGGCGAAGAAGTACTTGCACACTCAGTACCATCCGGTCGTGAAAAGTGTTACAGCACAGCTCAACAATTGGTAGACAAACCGGAGGTGTTAGTTAAAATTTTGACTGATAGAAAAGACGGTTTATGCTTTTGTATTTATGTAGGAGATGAGTGAGAGGCTCCGTGCTCAAGTTTTTATATGTAAAAGACAAATCTCAACATGACATGAATACAATTACACTAAAGGAGCGTTTGTTTTGGTTCGCTAGTACATGGATACAAACCCAACACTTTTACATAGTAGTTACTGTGAGAGAGAGGCAATGAGCTTGTCCTTCAATTGCTCAGCGGTGCAGCCACCCTGAGGGCGGATAGTGAGTGTGTGAACCACACCCTCCTCTGTGACGGCCACATTAGAATCGTGAGGCGTAACTTCATTTTCTCTCAACATTTGTATCACCTTTGAAACTGGATGAGTTTCCAACGGACAGCTTAACCTCACCACGGCGTCCTCATGCCTTTGTTGATAATCAACCTCTGTTGGAGTTATCTGATTACTCTCCCTCCTCTTCATTATCTGCTTCTCTGTTTCGTATACCCTGATTTTCTTCTGCATATCCGTGATGTATGTGATTGCGTCCGCAAGGAGCGAAGCCTTGTCCATCTTGGAGATGTTAGGTACCACAGCTCTCAATGCGTAGAATCTCTGGTTCAGCTTTTCCCTCCTCTGCCTTTCCGCTTCCACATGGTTTAGAGCCTCTTCTCTTCCATTTGCTGGCTTTCTTCCTCTCTTCCTTGGCTTTTGCTCGTCTGTTAGATACAATGCCTCGTCCTTCCCTTGTTCATAACCGTACACTTGATTGGAGCCTCCAATCGCTTGTACCTCATACGATTCCAAGGAGAAACCCTCATCCTCTGTCTTTGGTGAGAAATTAATACTCATAGACCGTGGTTTCGATCCGCCAAGGCTCAGTTGTCGACCAAAGATTTTGGGAGCTTCTTTAGCCTGAACAAAGTCAGATCCACCAAACACTGATTTCACCATCTCAATCACACTCTTATCTTCTGGAATGTGTCTCAAGGAACCAAGCTCCACAACCCCAGAATTCACGGGTACAGACAACACAGTCTGAAACCCAGCAGATCTAGCCAAGAAAGACCTAACCCTGTAATAACTCAAACAGCTAGGCAAATCTGCAGCCCAAAGAGGCTTCCGAGACACATAGGTTCCAGCAGGACCATACTTAGTGGAATCACACCTAAAGGAAAAGTACATAGAAGCCAGATAAAACATGTCGAGATCGGTAATAGCCCCTGATTTTACCAGACGATGATCTTCATCTGAACCGACAAAAGACAAGTGAAGCTTGCGAAGCACACGCCTTTTGGTCTCATCTTGTTGCGAATAGTCCTCTCCTGAAACCCCCTTTTTGCCACGGCAATGGCCATCTCCCCAGATCAGGACACAACCATCTGAACTATTGATATTAGAAGCTAGCCAGAAAAGAGCATAATCCCAATCAGAACCTTCAACAACGTGACGTAGCCCTTGTTGCAAATTAGGATCACTTGGCGGCGCAACTGGCTTAGTGAGGGCAGTGTTTGAAGCCGAAGCCGATGAGATGAAAAAGTCGCAAGCTTCGGAACCTATGGCGGATTCCACAATCGCCCGATCTTCCTGATTCTCCCAAAATTTTTGACCCATTTTCTCTTATTGAAATGAGTACAAAAGAATTAGGGTATAGAATCAAACAAATTGAAGGTATTGACTTGAAATCAGTACTAACAAATAAAGAGATAGAAGATGGACGTCGTGAGGAAGAGAGAGAGAGGGAGAATCAATCACGTGTTTCTTGTTGGGACACCGTTTAATTTTAGGGTTTGGTGATGTCTAAGCAAAACCCTTTAAGCTCTTATCTCTAATTTCTTTATTTGAGAGAAGAGACCAAAAACGTAAACTTGATTCACTCAGATCTTTAGTGACTTGTTGTACTGAATTTGATGAAGAAAGAAAATGAGGAAGAGAAACGAGGAAAATGTGAGAACGGGTTTATTCAACAAAAGACGCCTTTATTTTCCTTTTTAAACTGTTTCACTTGCATTTAGTCTAGTAGTCTAGTATAATGTGGTAAATCCATTAAAGTCAAGTGTACTTGTACATCCAAATATCAAGTTTTATTGCCTATATTAGATAGATATTTATCTAATAGATCGAACAGTTGTATTCCAATATTGACAAAAAAAAACAGTTATGTCTTTTCTTTCTTTTTTTCTTTTCTTTTTCTTTATTAACTTACAGAACCAAATCATGAGTACTTGTAAATAGTATGTTAACCATTTGCTTGGTTAATAGTCACTCGATATTTGATAATGGAAATTCTTTCCAAAACTTCTTCTCATACATGCATTGGTGTGCAGTTTCGGCTCGTTGGCATCAAACCTCATGTTTTCAGTAGTGACCTATTATCGACCACAACATGTATCTTAGTCCTTTAAGCTTAGATCTATTTCTATTTAGCTAGTCGTCGTTCTCTAAAGTCAATTTTTCCGAGACACACCTTTCGTGGCATATAGTTGGCGAGATCTACAACAACTTTAACCATTCACATGAGGATTTTAAGTTTTTTGTAAAACTAAAAATTTACACAAAGAAACTGAAAACCAAACAGCTTAAATCCAAAAACTACATCACCATTTATAGGACCCTTCACTTTGAATTTAGAGCTTTGATGCTAGTAGAAGTTAGTGTATGACCTTATTTCTTTTTGTTTGAAGTTTTCTTGGTAAAAGCTGTATTTGTACAACACATGTCCTTTTACTCATTCGTATCGTCACATACTTTTGGTATTTGAGTTTTTTTTTTTTTCAAACTTTTGGTATTTGAGTTAATATGTATATTTTGTTGTGTTTGTAGAAATTGTATTAATAAAATCTAATTGGCCACGCAAAAAAAAGTGCAATAATTGTGTCATCCATTGTAAAGTTATTTTGGAGTTTTTTTTTTCACTAAAAAAGCATACATTAATATTTAAGGTAAAATAAAAAACCATACACAAACTAGTAGAAAACATTAATATCTCCATAGAGGAAATATTTTTAAACAAAAAACAAATGAGCTATGAAAGAGACTTAACTATGACTTTAAAGACCAAAACCCAAGAAACTCCAACCCTAAAAACCGAATAGCAAAATAACCGCTTAGCAACACGAAGTCTGGACGGATGATGAAAATTCTTATGGTGAATAAGTGTACTTTAGGAGTCAAAAACATTGGACTATACTAGCGAGAAAGAAATCCACACATCTCTTTCGGAAGTGGCAAAGTCAAAATTGAACTTTAACCGACCATTTAACGTCTCGATATAACTTTTGAAGAGAGGAGACCTCAAACAAGTTTTTGATGTATGGACAAGGTAAGAATTTTAGCCTTTGCAAGGAAAAAAACGAACCTAACAAAACCATGCACCCGATCAAACTGGAAAAGAAAACTAAATAATCAACTTAGGACAGTAGAAACCGAGAATCTGACTACAGACCTAACTAAACCTAATCGAAACTAAACCAAACTAAAAAAATATAACCGGCAAATGACTACACGATAAATGAGATCTCAAAATTGAGAAAAGAAGATCATCAAAGAAAGATGGTTCCAACTTGTGGAGTAAGTCTCACTTCCATCATTAGTTGCAATTTTCTTTGTTTTGTTTTCCATTTTGTTTTAGACTTAAGACTTTCTATTGCAATTTTTATTCTGTTTCTTTGAGTCATTAGAATTTAAGGCTAGCTAAAAGGAGTTTTAGAAGAATCTGTTGCAGTTGTGTAAACATTTTTCACCTTCAATTTTAATAGAATTCTTAAGAAGTTTCTTACAAACCCTATTTTGTAAGAAAAACCTCTTCTTGTCTTGTGTGGATTCTCCATGGCTAGAACGAGTCTTACATTATCAAGAAACTCTCCATACTTTTTATGGCTGCCCTCACCTCCACTTTCGTCGTACTTTGAAGTCAATTTCACAAAGGAAAAATACTTAGTTTTCTTTCGTCGAACTTTCACCACCACATTCACCAGAATAAATAATCTAAATTCATTTAACGAAGTAATTTGGTATGATTTATAGACTTTCCATCTTGTCAAAAAATATCACAATAGTAATTTGGTATTTGGATCCGATTGAAATAAATCGGATAAGTAATCATAAAACTTTTTGCTTCTCTGCAAAAAAAAAGAACTTAAAGAGCTTAACACACATAAAATCTAAGAATACACCAAAAAACTATTTCATACAATTGTCTTATTACGCTCCTTTTTCGAATTCTATATACACCAAGAAAATCTTCGGAAAACATCAAATTATAGTTTCAAGTAATATAGCTTATTTTCTTTTCTTTTCTAGATAAACACCAATATTCAGCATAAAAGTTTAGGATTAGTGTGCATTAACATAAGTATTGTTTAGAAGCAGTTAAATTAGTCATATGCGTCTCACCGCGTAATCCGAAAAATCTCAAAACAGAGTGGCAGGCTTACAATATTTACTTTCCTCGACTTCCCTATTTTTCTCAGGTCGGAAAATTCTAAATTTATCTTCGATTAGTACCCTCCTAACAGATCCGACCTGACAAATTTCGACTGACTTTTGTCGAATCCCGATTAGATCTTTCTTCTACGGTACTTTTAGCGAAGCCCTAAGTACCCATTGATTTTGTTGGGCGAGTTCTTCTCGCATGTTGGCATTATATCTTTAGACGTTAGGGTTCATCCTTCTGTTTTCACAAAACCCAAGAATCCAGTTTTCCTGCTTCGGCATCAATGGGTCGCTCCCGAGGGAACTTCCACAATTACGAAGACCCTACCCAGAGGTTTGCTTTTAATTTACCACTTACCTTTCCGATACGGGCTTTTGTGGATTTCTCTTTTGCAATTGCCAATTTCTGCTGTATTGATTGAATTTCAATTTTCTGTGAATCTGCGTTGCGCAGTAACCATTGATTCCCAGTTGGGACAATGAGTATCGCTTCAAATTTGTGGCTTTTGAAAAACTTCAGTAGCTCAATATTCATCTGTATTTATTGTTTTTCCACTCGTTGAAGCTATTTTGAAAGAATTGTGATATGCTTTTGTTGCAGAACGAGGAAAAAGAAAAATGCGGCTAATGTGGAGAACTTTGAGTCTACTTCTATGGGTAATATATACTCTTTAAGCCTATTTTTGTTCTCCTGTCAAGATCCTTCTTCTGCTCTAAAATTTTTTCTTGTGGAGACAGTTCCAGGTACCGAAGGAGGAGGAAAATACAACTGCGATTATTGCCAGAAAGATATTACTGGCAAGATTAGAATCAAATGTGCTGTTTGTCCCGATTTTGATCTCTGTGTAGAATGTATGTCTGTTGGAGCAGAGATCACTCCTCACAAGTGTGATCACCCATACCGAGTTATGGTTAGTTTGCATTCGCTTTTCCTACTATTTTGAAATTTGTAAAGACTTTGATTCACAGAGAAAGCGATGAGATATTTATAGACTCAGTAAATAGATATTTTGGTTTAATACATCAAAACCAAATCTATCTTGTTTGCTTTATCAGGGAAATCTAACCTTTCCGCTTATTTGTCCGGACTGGAGCGCGGATGATGAAATGCTTCTCCTGGAGGTACCACTTCTTTAAGATCTTTTTACTGATATGGACACTTCTTCTTTTAAGATCTTTATGCTGATATAGGTCTACAATTTATGTTTGTTTCATAAAATTATAATTTCTATCTATCACTTATTTCAGGGGCTTGAAATTTATGGCTTGGGAAATTGGGCAGAGGTCGCTGAGCATGTGGGAACGAAGAGTAAAGAACAGTGTCTCGAGCACTACAGAAACATATATTTAAATTCGCCCTTTTTCCCTCTTCCAGTATGTTATATCGATCTGGAAATATATATCTGCTACAATAATCTAGCCTTCAATTGTATTAATCCAGGGGAAACGTTTTATTTCTCAGGATATGTCACATGTAGCGGGGAAGAACAGAAAAGAACTTCAAGCCATGGCAAAAGGACGCATCGAAGACAAGAAAGGTCTGCGCTACTTTGCTTGATGGCTGTGAGATTCTTTGTTGTATGTATTGCTATCTTAACTTGAAAATTGATGTGGGTTCTTCTTTGGTAGCAGAGCAGAATATGAAAGAAGAGTACCCGTTCTCTCCTCCTAATGTCAAGTATGTCTCTCGCTTCTCTCAGATACTATATTGTTACACCCTATACTTTACTCATTTCTTTGTCAAAATTTCTCGCAGAGTTGAAGACACGCAAAAAGGTGAGTCCCTTGCTTGCTGTTCTTCTCGTTGTGCTATTTACTTGCTCTAGCTTACACCAGTAGTTATATCTAGGTCACCATCTCAAAAATGGAGTTTTCTACATCTTAAAGAAGCTAATTCGATTGACCATAGTTTTGTACTCGTATATATTTCCCCCCTTTTTCTCTGTGCTGATGTGCTGCTTTGTGGTCAGATTCTCATACAGACAGGAGTTTTGGAGGAAAGAAACCTGCCGCCTCGGTAAACAGCTCTTTAGTTGAATTGAGTAACTATAACCACAAAAGAGAAGAGTTCGACCCTGAATATGACAATGATGCTGAGCAACTCTTGGCTGAGATGGAGTTCAAAGAGAACGATACTCCTGAAGAACATGAGTTGAAGCTCCGGGTGTTGCGTATCTATTCGAAAAGGTACAGCTTTTAAGATCAGAAGGAGAAGTAAGTTTCTTCATTTGCCACCCTTGTTGATGCGTATGAGTATGATGTTGCAGGCTTGATGAGAGGAAACGTAGAAAGGAATTCATAATAGAAAGAAACCTGTTGTACCCAAATCCCATCGAGAAAGACCTGTCTCAGGAAGAGAAAGTGCAGTGTCGGCGTTTGGATGTTTTTATGCGGTTCCATTCAAAGGAGGAGCACGAAGAGCTACTTCGTAGTGTTGTGAGCGAGTACCGTATGGTAAAACGCCTCAAAGATCTCAAGGTAAGGACATTGTTATTCTCAAATTTCGTGTTCGGTTGCATGGATATGTCTCATTGTTTTAGATTGGGTGGAGCAGGAAGCTCAATTGGCAGGGTGTCGTTCCACGGCCGAAGCAGAAAGGTATCTGGGGAGGAAGAGGAAGAGAGAGAATGAAGAAGGGATGAACAGAGTGAAAGAGAGCGGTGAATTTGGTCAAATTGCAGGAGAGATGGGCTCTAGACCTCCTGTGCAGGCTTCTTCAAGCTATGTGAATGATTTGGATCTGATTGGGTTCACGGAGTCGCAACTGCTGTCTGAATCCGTGAGTGTAGAGAGACTATACAGCGTGAAATGAGTTTTGTCTGTTGTAACTGAAAGAAGGTTGTTTGTTTTGCAGGAGAAGCGTCTATGCAGTGAGGTCAAGTTGGTTCCACCAGTTTATCTACAGATGCAACAAGTGATGTCACATGAGATATTTAAAGGGAACGTGACAAAGAAGTCGGATGCATATAGCCTGTTCAAGATTGATCCTACCAAAGTGGATCGAGTGTATGACATGCTTGTGAAAAAGGGTATTGCTCAACTTTAAACTTGTGTAGCACAAGTTGTGTTGTATCATATGTGAGCTCAGTTTAGTTATTTGTTGACAATCCCTCTGTTTAATACACCTTGTCACAATTATTAATTTATACTAGAGAAAAACGATTCACTTATCCGCATAAATTTTCTTCCTTCTTTGAGAAAAGAGATAAGGTGAATTAGAGCCACACAATCTAAAACCCAAATGTTCAGTATATAAGAAAGAATCAGAGTTATACAAGGGAGAAAGAAGTGAGATGGAGATTACATCTCTCCCCAAAATGAAACTATCTTGTCTGCAACCTCACCTCCATTTTGGTAGTAGCAGATTATTAGCAGCAGGTCAGGCGTTTCCGAGCTCAGGCGTAAGGAACAGAACATCATGTCGCTTTCGGTGCGGCTCAGTCAGAAGAAGACTAACGGCGGAAAGCAACAAGCTTGAAAAGGCACAACAACAACCTCTGGATTTGGAGCGGCACTGGAGACATGCTGTGGTGGGAGGAGTCTCGGTAGGATTGATGATGGTTTTGATATTGGGAATGGATACAGAGAAAGCCATGGCTTTTGGTCCAGAAGGTCCTTTAGTGGAAGAGTTTTGGGATAACGTTAGAAGGTATGGTCTTTACGCTCTCACGGTCAGCACTGGAGCTCTCTCCGCCGTCTTTGAGCCCATCTTTGAACTCCTCAAGAACCCAATCTCTGCTATTCTCATTGTACTCATCTTAGGTGGAAGCTTCTACATCGTCACTCAAGTTGTCTCCGCCATGATCGGTGTCAACGAATTTGCTTATGATTACAGTTATTGACCAACTATAGTTTGTTTTGTTCTCTTCATCAATACTCTGCGTTTATGCACTGTTTTTTATAATCTCATTTAGTTTGTTACACAGTCAATCGGCATTTTATTTGACAGAAGATACACCAAAGTATGTACATTTGTAAAATGATCTTAAAAGATGGAGAATTTTGGGGAGATTCTTTTTCAATCATACTTGTAAGAATCTTCAGGCCTTCCGGCGACGTAATCCATCAGTCTCTCGCCGGTGCCTTCTTCGGAATGCTGTTGAAAGCCACCAAAGGTGACTGCCATCGCCAAGAAGGCAGCCGTTGACGCAAACAGAGGCCAGAAATAGGCTAATATGTTCACAATCCTTGGTGCTGCGTACAAGAGCGACCCAACAATCACGCTCACTATGATTGCCATCATCAAATGGAATCTGTATTCCATTAGCCTTGCCTGGATCTCCATTTCCTTGTGACCGAATTCGGTAAGAGAGAGAGAAAAGCAGAGATGCTGAAGCCAAAACTCAGAAGATTGCAGTTTATGAAGAAGGAAATTGAGATGGTTTTGATTTCAAAATTGGTACCTTTAGCTTTGTTGATCAATTGCAAGTTCTCAAGCCCTTTTCTAGTGCCCTGTGATTGGTGAAGATTCCCTTGTTTAACCCACTAATCAATGATTACTCTATCCAAAAGACATGAATTACCCTTCTGTTTAAGGAATGTGAAGGGATATAGTCGTCATTCTAGGATTAAGAAAGATGGCTTTGTTTAGAGGAATGGGTTTTGTCTCTTTTCTTCATGTTGATTACTAGATCAAAGACTTTGTGTAAGACAATAATGAAGGCATAGGGAATCGAATCACTTTGGAAAGTTTCTTCCTTTTCTTCAAATCCAATAGAGAGGCATCATCTTTCTTCTCTTTATTGACATTATAAAACTCCATTTTGTCATTACCAAACAAGTGATTAATTAACATTGAAGATTTCAAATAAATTAGATTTCAAATAAATAAACTGTGACATTTTGCTCTCCACTAATAGGTCTCCAAAAACAAACCCACTAAAAGAGCTGCAAGTTGAGCACTTACAGATCAGCACTCACAAGATCTTCTCAACACAAAATTTACAACCACTAGACTTGAGTGATCAAATTTCTCTTCTATTACTCAGCGATATTCAAGATATATCAAAAACAAGTATCACAAGTTATCTACTTCTACTATTGTTTACAAAGATGGCTTCCATTTCTGCTTAAAGGAAATGCCTTGTGCATTTTGCAGAAGCTCGAGCTGTTTCCTTGTCAGAGTGTCTTTATAAATCGCCTCCTTCCCGTGAAGCCCAGCTGCCTCCTAAGGTGGTGACTCCTTGACCTTCTCTGTTGGTGCCTCATCCAACCAGACATCTCTAACTTTGTTTTCATGCTTGCAGAGTGATGAGTGAATGCAGTTTCCCATGATTCGTAACGATGTGATGATGCCTAAACACCTACCGTTTTATATTCAGCGCATAGACCAACGTGCAGCCCATCATGTGCCCACTAACCCTTTTCTTTATTGTGGTCAGCTAATGTAGCAGCACTTAGAAAAACAAATCTTGTTTCACGTCTTTCATCTTAATGAAATCAGAAATCAATACTGCATGCTTTCCAGGAGGTAGGCAAAGTCAAATCACCACCGCCCCAATATCTAAAGTCAAGAGGATGTGAAGAGAAGACCATGAACTAAGGAGAACGAGACTTGATCACTTTTCTAAATTGTTTAAAATGTGTATAACCCCAGTTTTCTAGCATACAAAACCTTTTCTGATCCAGAAAATTCCCATATTGGGAGAAATAAAGCTACTAAACAGTAAATAAAGCTCGAAGCCACATAGACGTATCAAAACTACATACCAAATACCAGCTACACAGAAACTTCTTCAGATGAACGTCTAGACTCCAACCATGCCTTTGCCGCAACACTGGTAGTTAAAAACCAGCCAACCTTATCCGGGGCTTCATGGAAAGGAGCATTAAGCTCCTTTAAGTGAGACTCAAAAACAGCTGCCAGACCTTTATCGGAATATTTGTGTTTCCCATGTCCAGTGTTGATTCCAAGCAACGGAGGGAACTCTTCTCCGGATTTCAAAGCTGCCTCTGATAAGTCGTTCATCCACACATGAAGAGCTGTCAAGGCTGCCCCGAGAGATAGACTTTTCAGATGTAAGGACCACTGGGTAGCAGATTTCGATTGGAGACCAGAATAGATGTCCAATTCCAGCCCCAGTTGCAGGATCTCACAAGCTCTTTCCAACTTATTGAGATTGACACAGAGATCAATCAAGCAATTTAAATATGCTTTCTTTACATCAGAGCCGATGGAATCAATCAGCTCAGATGCTTCTTTCTTGAACATCCCTTCCTCGTAGTTTTGCTCCTCAACCAACATCTTTACCACAAGACCAAGTTTTGGCTTAGCCTTCTCGACACAGCCAATGAGTTTACCAATCTCCTTGCTCGGAGTCTGGGTCATTACATTCAGAAGGCACCCACAAAATCTGTCGTCTGGAGTTATACCCAGTTCCAACACTTGATCGAATGTCCTCACAACATCATCTACTTGTTTGGCTTTCCCATAACACTGGATAACTGACGTAAGAACAAAAAGAGTAGGCTCAAAACCTGCTTCTCTCATTTGAAGAAGAGCCGCCTCAGCCTCTGAAACCCTGCCACTGCAAGAGTACACAGTGATCAGCGAAGAGAAGGTCCAGCTGTCCGGATCACAAGCCTCGCAATTCTTCATATCTTGGAAAATTTCAAAAGCCTCATCCACATATCCGATATCAGCACACATGGACAAGAGAGTATTGTAAAGAATCACAGTTAAAGACAATCCTTTTTCCTTCATCTCTCGGTAGATAAGAAGTGCATCGTCCCCATAACGAGCTCTACCATAGGCTCTAATAAGAGCAGCATAAGTACTCCAATTGGGTGTAAAGCCATTGGTAAGAAGATCCTTGTGGATTATTTTAGCCTGCCAAGGCCTCTTGGCTCTACCCATAGAATCTAACAACCTATTGTAAATAACCAAATTAGGCTTCACCCCAAGGGCCTTCATCTCTTCATATATATTGAGACACCCATCATAGTTCCCAGAAACACCATAGATCCTAATTAAAGTTGAAAAAGTAAAAGGGTCAATGCGCCATTTCTCAGTCCTTGCACGGTCATACAAACTCAAGGCCATCTCAACGTTACCAGCACGGCCATAAGCGTCAATCATAGCTGCCAATGTGACATTATCAGGCTCACATCCAAAAACAGGCATTTTCTCAAACCATTCAACAGCTCTTTTAGGTAAACCACACTGCCTAGCACAGCTGATTATCGTTGTGAAGGTTGCATTGTCCGGCTGGACCCGTCTCTCAAGCATTTCACCAAATAGCTTCTCTGATTTGTCAAGATCCTTGCTTTTCCTGAACACCTTCATGGTGACATTGTAGAGAATCACTTCCCTGCTAGGTTTCAGCGTATCCAAGAGATTATTCAACACAAGTGGCGCAGTTTGTGGGTTGGTCATGTTATTAAGGGTAACAACAGCATCTTGCTCAAACAGCTTACCACCAAACCCAGTGATTATATCGCAAACATCAGCCTCGTTTGGCTCACACGCGTCTAGAGACTCGGCTAATTTGATAAGAGAAGAGTACCTCGAATCGTACGACTTTCTACGGAGCGTAGAAGCTCTGGGGTTTTTAGGATTCACCCAAACGTAGCTTTTGTAAGTAGCAGCAGAGTCTGGCAAAGGAAGATCCCCATCAACTGTAGGTTTTTCACTCTGTGAAACCGCCTCTTGTACGGAAACATGGCTTAGTTGGAGAAGGTTTCTGGAGTTGTTAGGAGAAGAATTGGGGTTATAAGAGCAAAAGAAACTCCTCGGAGTCGATTTAGGATAAAGTGAGAGTAGATTGCAGAGAGGAAGAGGGTCATGGAGAAGAGACGAGGAAGATGAGCATAAATAATGAAAGGACATTTTTTTTTGGCCACTTCTTCCCAGTTTGCAGCCTCGAGACCTTATCCAACAAGCGAGTCTCTGCAACTTTGTAGAAGAAGAAAGGAAATTGTGTTGTTGTTTTAGTGTTCCTGAAGGTAACTGCGTGCTGTCTCTATAATTGAAACCCACCACATAGCGGGGCGGGACTTTGAGATAAACGATAGCCATATGGGCCCAAACAAATATACTGATACATAAGTAAGGCCCATTATCTTTCCATACCATTTTATGATTTCTCATTTCTACAAATTCTTGTAGTCATATTAGTGACTTGAATACTTAACATGTAATTCACCACATGAATGAATATTCTGGAATTTCAACATGTTTACTAGTTAGCTTACACAATATTTAAGACAGTGTATAAAGTTAAACATTTATTATCTTCTTTTTTAATACGAAAATTCTATAGATACCATTAAAATAATCAGATTACGAAGCTTCGTAATAAAGAGGTACACACATCCCAAATCCCGATCATCTACCGACACTTTAGTAAAAGGATGGAAACAATGTTAAATCAGAATAGACACATAACATAAAGTGAATTACGTGTAAAGTGGAAAGCTATTATTGGTGTAATAAAAAGAAAATGAGATAAAATTCCTTTTAATGTATACAAAGTTACAGCTTATAGAACGAATGGACAACCAAAATGGAAATGGCCACCATTTACAAAAGACAACGATCCTTCCTTATTTCTTCTCCTAATCACAACATACATGTAATCATCTCTATAAAAGTTTCTTTTTTTAAAAATTATTATTTGTATATAAGAAAAAAAGATTGAATAAAAAGATTGACAGAAGCGGATGATGAGTCATCACATGATGGAGCAGCTTTGTGGGTTCTCTTCACTGAAGTAATCGCATCTGGTGACGTGGCATGGCCGATAAACAGGTGGTGGTGGGCAGCCGCCTCCCCAGCTATCGTAGACTGGTCGTCCATAGCACTCGTATGGTTGCGGCGGTGGCATTCCATATCCATTGAAAGATGGGCCTCCGTATCCGTCATAGTACGGCCCACAACACATCGCTGGGCCTTGTGGCATTACTGGGATAGCTTGTGGTGGTGGTCCAGCCGGCTTTGGTGCTGGAGTTGGAGCTGGTGCAGGTGCCGGTGCGGGTGCTTGTTTGGGAGCTGGTGCGGGTGCAGGTGCTTCTTTGGGTTTTTCAACTGGCTTTGGTTTCTCTGCTTCTTTGGGCTTTTCAGCTGGTTTAGGCTTTTCTGCTTCTTTGGGTTTTTCCTGAGGTTTTGGTTTCTCAGCTTCTTTAGGCTTCTGTGGAGGTGGTTGTGCTTGTGGTGCTGGTGCTGGTGCTGGTTGTGGTGTTGGTTGAGGCGGCTTGGGGGTGATGATCTCGATGGTTTTGATGGAGCCACCGCCTTTGGAGCATAATTTGTCCATGATCCTCTCAGGACTGCAACAAACTACCTTGATGATGACAATGTTGGACTTTTCATCGAACACTTGGTCTCTTATTTCTCTTGTTCCCAATCACACAAGTAATCCACTCAGTCCATTTCCTCACCAATCAAACCATTATCAAACAAAAATTATAATAATTCACACAAAATTAAAAAGATTAGAAGTAACTCACGAGGGAATTTGCAGAGAACCTTCTTCACCTTCTTATAGCACTTTTCACAATCAAGATCCACCTTTAACTTCATCATAGTTACCTGTTTTTCAGATATCAACATCACCAAATCCTCAGTTTCTTCCATAATTAATTTTTTATGGTAAAATTTGGATCATCAGAGGATAAATTACTATATATATACTTTGGATTTGACGTTTTAGAAGATGTTATTACTGGAAGAAACAGAAAATAGAAGAACAGATTCGATCTCTGACACAAAAAGCAAGAAGAATCTGATCTCTTCTTTTAACTTTTATTTATTATTTTTATTGGTTTAAAGAGAATCTGATTTCTTCTCAAAGAGCTTCCACAAAGTTGGCACTCTGTTTTTTTTTAATCCACACAAAAACAAACAAAACCACATAAACAAAAAAACTTCCTTAAGTAAATAATAAAAAAGAAGAGAGATGAGCTTAAAAGGGTTTTATCAAAAGCTCCACAAGATGTAAATATTCTAAAGACCCACATATTAAAACTCAAAACTTTCTCAGTTTAGTGAATAAAAAAGAAGAGAAGAGAAGAAAGAAGAGAATAAACCTTTTCTTTGCCTTTCTCAGCCATGGCTTCTTCTGGGATCTGAGATCTGAAATCTGACGGTGGTTTTAGCTTAGAGTATACTTCAATCGAGAGAGAGATAGGTGGTGGTGAGTAGTATACTTTTTATAATAGCAGACTCAAATCCAACTCAACCAATCATGTTCTGACACGAGTCGCAATTTGCGTCCATTTTCATTAACCAAAACTTTGTCATATTTTACTATTTGTTATCAAACAAAACAAATGCTGTGGGTACAATAATGAAGCTGCCAGAAACCCTTTTCACATTTCTCTAACTTTCATAGTTGCCATTATTTGACTTAATTAATACTATTTCTTTTACTAAATCATTTAATATTTTCTTTATAAATTTAATACATTGCATCGAACAAAGAAATATATGACGTAGTTGATTTGTTCTTTATTTAGCTTAATATCAGATAGTGAATTTGATTTTCATCCAGTTCGTTCGTGATCATGATACATAATATGAAAAAGTGGGGGAGTGAGTCGGCTAATTTAATATCAATCATACTTCCTTCAACGCAACTCTCTCCCTTTTATTTATTTTTTAAAATGCCAAGTTATTTTCTGTTTGATGGTTAGGATGATTCAGCTAAAAATTCAGGTATCGGAGTTCGATTTTTTTCTACTACACTAGTAAATTGAAAAAAAGAGTTAGGGATAAGATTTACTTTATAAATCAGATTTTGTCGATCTAATTGTAATCGTTGAAAAATAAAAAAGAAACTTTGAAATTTGTTTTTCCAGCTCTATAAATCAACTACTCCAATAGTACTGACTCCCACATATCACATGCTTTGTAAAACTATCAATAAAAAATATGGAGATAGTTATTAAAATTTGTACGTTTATCTTTGAATATATCACTAAATAACAAAACAGAGCAATCATCATTTATCATCAATTCTTCCTGATATGTCATACGTAAGAAGGAGATAGAACGAAAGAAAACAACAAGAAAAGAGCTGGAAGATTCTTCGTCACATCCGAAATTAGTTGGTAGAATAAAGTGTTTTTTTTTTTTTTGTGAGTTTTATATTTTACAAAGGCCAATAAAATATTGGGTATATCAGTTTTGATTCGATGGGTTAGTGCAAAGTACAAGATATTACTCTTATTGGGCTCTCTACTTTAGATCAGAAAACTTCAATCCTACTCTTCAAGTCCAATGGGCCGTTCTACATTCTTTAATTCATTCAGTGTATGTCTAAATTAGGTGGATGGTATTTTCATTGTTTTGTTTCCGGTTAGGTAAAACCTTAGCAGGATTGGCTTGTGTTGGTTTTGGTTCCATAATTTGTCTGGAGTGTAATTTTAAGTGTTAAAAATTTATATCACAAGTTTCAAATGACTAATAAAGATATATCAATCTACGCATTTTTAATTGACTTCTAAATCTATAAAATTTACATAATATTAGAACACAAAACACATACTAATCCAGTTTAAAAGTGGTCCGGTTGACCCTAATCAGAAATTGACAAATGTTTAGAATTATGACTAGCAAATCCATTGATGTTGTGAGGAAATATTCCACGTTATAAAGTGGTTTATGGTTTTGATTATTATAGAAGTGATATGAGTCAATTCATTCATTTCCTAATTGATTTTGGGTAACTCACAAAGAAACTCAAAACAAATAACAGTAAGAAACAATGATAAAACTAAAATTAGCAGGGACAAATAGTAAAAGCTTTAGGGACAGTACAAATCAATCAATGTAGAATAAAAATATAATGTGACAAAAAAAAATACAAGTTGATTGACTATGCGAGAAGCATAAAATGTCAATATATAATAAAAGCATAAAATGTCTATATATAGTGTTAATTTAAACATTATGTTATATATTGGTCTCTTTTAGATTAGGTTATATTATTACTATAAAATAATAATCATATAATATTTGTATATATTATTATCTTTTATAATAGTAAAAAATAATTATCTCTTGATAAAATTATATAACTAACTGATTAATATTTTCTTGATAATATTATTATTTTGTTTTAACTTTAAATATTATAAAAATGAAAGGTTTAAATTATATATAACACGAATCGATTTAATTAATAAACTATATCTCTTAAATAATCGTTAAAGATAATAATATGCATTTATATATTAATCAACATATCTTAGGAAGAAAGTGCAAACAAAACTGAAAAATTAAAATTAAGATTCTCAAGCTCTGCAAAATATTCACTGCAGAATTTGGTCAAACTATTGATACTGTTATTTGTGATTCTAAGGTTTGTAACTAATAATTTATCTATTTGTATTTATAATTATAAGGAATATTTTCTAATTAATTCATATTTTTATAGGGTTATAAAATTCACTATAATGTGAAGAAGAAACTGATTTCTAAATTCGTTAATCTTTTTAAGCAGGATTACAAACCTACATGTTTGTCTTGCAAGCAGATCATACCGAACTTCTACGCATAAGTACAAAGTCGCGTTTGTGTACATGAAATTATTTTTTCTTCTATTAAAATATAAAAGAACTAAATGAACAAGTTTTTATATAAGTATAATCAAAATCTTTGATTATAATAACACAATAACACGAGGTACGATTTTTAGGTTTTTAGGTTTTATTGAAAATAACATACTATATATTTGTAGTATGTAAAAGTCAAATGGATATAGTGTATATATTTAATTGATAATATATATAATAATGATAAAAAATATGTAACTTTATATTTAATATATAGAAAATTTTTAATATGATGAAATTTTTTAAAAAACACAAAAACTAAACACTACTAACATTAAAGTTTATCTATATTTAAAATATATTAATTTTCTAAAATATATTAAAGATGAAACAATAATTTTTAAATATAAATTTAGATATCAAAATGAACACATGACACATGTTTGCCTAAATGAACACATATTTACAAATCTAAATGAATATGAATCTAAAACCTTAAATGAACACGAATTTAAAATTCTAAATGAACGAGAGTATAAAAACTTAAATGAATGCGAGTCTAAAAACCTAAATGAATATGAGCATAAAAACCTAAATGGCACGAGTTAAATAAATTAGTTTCCATACGAAAATTGTAGTGTATCAAAACCTAAATTAACAGAGATCGAAAAATTTATTTCGTTTACAACACCGGTCATCATTATAAATTGACTTTTTTTTGCCAACTTAACTCAACTCATAAACGTTTACAAAGTTCGCGACACATTGCTCACTAAGACATGGGACCTAGGAGACCTTCGTGCAGTACGGGCTAGGTGGTCAGCTTTGTGATTTAGTGCGCGGGGAACATGGTGAACGGAGCACGATCGGAAAGCGTTATGGAGTCTGATAAAGTCGTCCAAATAAGGGAGGAAAGCAGGCTACGCTTGAGGCTCCTCAATCATCTTGATAATTTCGGAGCAATCAATTAGGAACTCTACCTCCATAATTTGTAAACCGGATAGACATGTCATCGCCTAGAGTAACGCTTCAAATTCCGCATGAAGGGAGGATAGACTGCGTTGTATACGTTGTGCTCTATATGTGACGCCCTCGGTGCTATCTGGGAAAGAAAACCACCCTATACATGTGAATAGATCCTTCTCCTTCCACGAAGCGTCGACCATGCAACGGTACCCTGAGAATGCTGGATTGACTGTCGTTGGATGTGATACAAAACTTGATGGGAACTGAGGTGTCGTATGACTGCATACTGACACATTAGGTTTGTCCTTGTGTGCCTCTTCCCAAGATCTTGCTTCCACTTCCGCCATTTGTACTATATCCATTGGATTCCTATTTTTATTGGAAAAAGTTTTTACGTTTCGTGTTTTCCATAAGAACCAGAGGATCCAAGGAAAGCTATTTGTTTCCCCCTTGCCAAGTAGTCTCCATATCAGGTAGTCCAGGTTAGAGAACAATGATTCCCCCGGGAAATTCTGACATGCAGGAATTTTTGATAGAGCTCAGGCCTGACGGGCTGGTGGGCATCCAAAAAGTACATGGTTCGCCGTTTCATTCTCCGCTCCACATGTGTCACAACTTGCGTCCCCTGGTATGCCCTGTCTAACTAGTTCGATTTTACTGCTATTTGTCCAAAGATCGCTTGCCAAATGAAATGTTTAATTTTCTGAGGTGCCTTCACTTGCCAGGCTTGCGATTGTAGCTCCTGTACATTTGGACCGTAAAGTCTTATAAATTGGTTTTTAGTATATCAAATATATATATAATTAATAAAGACTACAAATGTATATTAATTTTTCACAAAAATATATCCTATACATAGTATGAGACATCATCTAGTTAATTAATAAAATAAAAACTAACAAAATGAAAACTTCATTAGATTTCCTATATGTTTAATTTGCAGTAAATTTCTTATATGGATTAAAGAAATGTTTAACCAAGATAATGCGTAAATGGTGGTTCAATTTGAGTTGGTTTAGTTTTTTTATTAATTTGGTTTGGTTTCGGTTATAATATATATAATTATTTTTAATCATGATAATTTGATTATTTTATGAATATTTACAGAAGCGCTATGCTGGATTTGAACTTATTATTGACGTTGTTAAGATCTATGCATTTTTATCCGCATAGTATAGAAGTTGATCTACATAATTAGAGGCTGCAAAAGCTATGCAATGGAAACAATAAAATGAACTAAGTTTTTGTTGAAACTTATAATTTGATCATCTAGGTAGAGAAATTACAGAAAACAAAGATGGCTTTGAAATAATTTTTGAAGCTAGCATTTATATTTTTTATGTTCAATAATGATGTTTTTTATATGTTTGCAGCACTAGCTGCCTAGGTGGACGATTAATTGAGCAGTCTTCAATGGTCAATTATGTTTACCTATAGATATACTTTCTATCATTAATAGCAAAACCATTCACAAGCAGAAAGAAAGTGATGAGGGCTATAGCATAAGGCATCATGTTAATGTAGGAGTTGTTGCTGAAAGTGTTGTGAACATGTTGTGGAGTAGGTTTGGCACATGGTGTGGCAAGAGGTGTTTTGCTAAAGATGTTTATCCGAATGCTACTCAGCCTACTTTTGTGCACTAGGTTCACTACCATAATGAGGAATTGTTTTTGTGTTTGAAAAAAGAATTATGTTTAATGTCATCATACATTTTTATTAGTTTTTATCTTGAAAATAAATTAACATAATATTTTCATAGATAAAAATCATTCATGCAAACTGAGACATAATATCAAAATTAAAAAAGAGTTTTGACGAGAAAATTATTTAAGGGATTTCATCGGCAAAAATATGGGAGCCGCATCTAGACCAAGACATATTTGGCTTTTACGGGATATCTTTGTTATGTCAATTCGCGAAAGAAGTACAAATTGTTATCAAGTTTAGGGTGGATGTGCTTCCTTAATAGTATGAAGAGGTTATGTATGAGAGCAAAAGAGTAAGGAAAATTCTACCATCTCTTCATTAAGAATTTAAAGTTTTTTTCTGGACTATAATCTGTATGATCAATCTACAAAAGTTTAAAGTGGAGTTTTCCACAAATAGCATAAAAGCTGTCAAGATCATGAAGGATCCAGAAGAATGACCAACCTTACAGTTTTATTTAGGGACTTCATAAGACTTAGAAGTTTTTCTCTCTTTTCGCTAAATTGTATTCATCGTATTTTAAAGTGTAAAGCGGATTCTCTAGGCTGTCAGGTTAGAGATTTAGATCATAATTATTCCTTTGTAGACATGTCTCATTCACGACTTTATTAAATGAAATCAAAGATTGGTTAACAAAAAAAATAGTTACACAAAACTGACAAAAGAAAATCGGAGACGTATTCAACAAAAACATAAAACTCCAGTAAACAACTATACACAAACAAACTTTTTGTTTTGATGTTGTAAGAATATATGTATACTTTGATTGAGGTCGTTAATAGATATCAGAAAATACAAAATTTGAGAGCTTATTTTTTAGAGGTTCTTAAAGAAAAAAAACCAGATTTAACTTGATGCTCATCATTAAGCCTCCCTATTATTAATGTCTATGCAAAACTCATGTTATGTTTATAAAAATATCAGGTGAAAGCTGTCGGGTATGTTCATCAGTCGATGTAGTATCACACAGAAAAAGGTTAAGTTTTTAATAATTTGCTCTCTTCCTTTAGTGACAATCATGCCTATTGAGATAGGGCCTTCTAAGTACCAAACTTGCTATTGGTTAGGAATTTAGGATCCTCTAATCTCTGCTTCTTCAAGTGTGATGCCTATCTACAAATATTCTGCTACTTTCAGCTGTAAATTATATCGACATCTTCAAATGTTTAATGAGTACAATGTTTTCGTTTGCAATGTCCCTGTATACAATCAATTATTTTGCTATGTAGATCAAGTGTGAAGTACAATTTAGGTGAAATGGATTGACAAGAATATATTATAACACTGAAAGAGACACATATATAAGTAGAACAGAACAAAGGAGTCGTGTCTGCTGAAAATTCAAAAGAAAAATGAGATTGGAAAGCTAACGGGTCCCAATTTGCAACTCAAAAAGTCAGAAAGACTTTGATAAGATTCTGTCCTTTTTGGTTGTGATTTTGCCAAAGATATATATCCTTCTAGTTTGTGTGGTTCACAGACTTGTTCTATTCTCTACCCTATCGTTATCCGTTCACACTTCGCCGAATTTAATTTAGTTTCGTATCATTCTAGTGACGTACGTTTCTATGTAATAAAATAGCTGTAAAAAAAACAGATAGTACGGAGCTGACTATATATTTAACATATAAAATTTTGAATCGCTTTATTTTGTGGCGACAAGAATATATATGTAGTATTTTAACAACTTTAATTTGCGGAGAATCAGCTGTTTTAGTTGGTTTGTCTCTAATCTAATTAGATACTAGGTGGTGAGTTCGAATCATATTAGTTTCAGTTGAAACATTTAAGTTATAAAGCAGACTTTGTTGATTCAAATAAGTAATGTTGACAAAAAAAATAACTTTAATCTTAATTTGTTTTAGTGTGTGCATTAAACGATTTTGAAAAGGAAAATAAGTTTGGCCAAAGTTTGCATTTAGGTCTTTTCACCAAAGTTTGACTCGATAGAGTCATGTAATTCCCGTAATAGAGTTTAGAGTGAATTATGGATTAAGTTTCCGCAATCCAAGCATTGAGAAAAACAAATTTTACGTGAATAGATTTTAAAACTATTATCGTTTTTCAATTATTTTCTTTATATTATAACAACTAGGGCTGGGAATTTGACCTGACAAGGATTTTCCGACCCGACCCAAACCGAATTCGGGTCGGGTTGGGTCGGATTTAAAAATTCGGGTCGGATCGGATATGAATTTTTTTGAAGAATTCGGGTCGGGTTGTTTGGGTCGGGTTTTTCGGGTCGGATCGGGTTTTTTTAGAATTTTTCCAAAAAATAAAAATAAATATTTTTTTCGGAATTTGGGTCGGGTTTCGGATGGTTCGGGTCGGGGTTTTTTGGATTTTTTAAGAATTTTTGCAAAAAAAAAAAAACTGACCCGATCCGAATTCCAACCCAAACCGACCCGATTTTTTAGTTCGGTTATTTCGGATCGGTTTTCTACTACCCGAATAACCCGAATTCCGATCGACCCGATCCGATCCAACCCGAATTACCTGAATTCGCAACCCTAATAACAACAATATTTTTAGTTTAAAGTTAAACCATACTTTTATCTCTATCCATCATCATTTACAACACCAATAAGAAAAAAAAAGTAAAATTCATCGATTGCCAAATGAACTAAGTAAACACTTAACTTTTCTGTGTATGTATATACCAACCTAATCCAACATCATGTAATTCAGCTAGCATTTTTGAACTCAAGATCATATATGAGATAACTATATGTACATATATAATGAATATGCGAAGTTGGTCTGAAAATGACAAGCACTTGTGACAATGAAAATTTGAATGGCGTAGAAGAAATTCGTTTTGGTCGATGCAGAATCAAGCCCGGCCCGCATGGTAATGTCATAGCTCGCTTTTTGCCTTAACCAAAAAGGTGTGAACCGTCCAAACGATATGATTACTGTGAATTTACGGTTCGTGAACAATATACCTATATAAATATATAATAGTGTTTGGTTTTAGCTTTTATGTAATAGTAATGAAAAGGAGAGGAGAAAAATAACAAGTATAAAAAAAAGAGAGACTTTGAAGGGTTTTAAGAGAATAAAGGGAACACTAAACAATAAGGAAATGTCGTTATCTGTGTGGAAGAAGAGTAATGAATCATAGTGTGGGGGATTGTGTGATGTGTCATTCTCTTAAATCCAAATTCATTGCTTTGAAACTACACAAGAATCATTTTTACAAGTGGTTGTGAATTGGTTTCTACAACGTCTCTTTACCATAATTATTCCTTTGGGTAAATAGCTTGACTCTTATTGTGTCTCCGTTAGACTCTTAAGTCTCCCCAAAACAGCCAACGATGAAATGTTGACAGTTTTTTTATTTCTGCAAAATCAAATCAGAATTTTGCTGTTTATCTGATAAGGGGTGTACTGAAACATAAATTTTAGAATACTTGGACTGATTTGATTGATTTTTTATTTTTATATTGAAACAAAGAGATAGATCCATGACAAAATGAGATCCAATATACTCTCCGTAGACTTTTGTGCTTTTTTTTTTTTCTCTTAGAGATATGTCATGACGCTTTCTAACAAAAAGGATTAAGCCATGAGACCTATGAAACTAATCCATATCTTATAAACATTTTCTTACAAGGATTTAACTTCTATGTTTTAAATTTTAAATTTTAAATTTTTAGTCTCCATTCATATGTATTCCAATTCCTAATAATACAATAATATTATTGGCCGTAGTTTCTTAAAACCACTGTTTCTCTTTGGACTTTTCACGGAAAGAAAGTGCAATAAAAGCATATTCAAAGGTTCTAAATCCACTCGGCTAATTCCACGTGTCACCTACCTACTGCCATTCTGTCAACACCACGTCAGCATGAATGGCACGTGGATCCAGTTTTGTTATGCGCATCAGCACAAGCTTCCCACGCCTAATCAGCATGACGTCCGTTAGTAGTGACAGCCGTTCGCGTATTTCTAAAGCGCAATTCTGACGGCGTTAACTTAGCGTCCCAGTCGAGTGTCAAAAACGGGGTCCACAAAAGACAGAACAGAGAGCTGAGTGTGTCAGACCTTGAACGGCACGTGTGTCTCACACGCGGCGTAAGAAAATAAGTTAGCAGCCATTCACAACCTCCCAATGTGTCTCTGCAAATTTCGTTTTATTTTCTTTCCTTATTACCATAATCCTAAGTCGTAATTAGTCAAAAGAATTTAATTTAATTGTATTTATATGATTTCATTAATTGACAAAAGATTTTATCAGCAGTTATGCGTGAAAGAGGAAGAAAAAGGGGCAATGATGTAATTTGAATAGCATCACTTTTGTCAGTCGTTCCTGTGTCCTGTCCTTTTGTATATAAACAAGAACAACGCAACTTTGGCTGGTAATTCAGAGAAGAAGAACAAAATGGACACCGAGAAGAACAATGCCTATCTCCCCTCGGACCATGAGCGTTGTCCAGTGGAGGAAGTGGCTCTAGTGGTGCCTGAGACGGATGATCCTAGCCTACCGGTGATGACATTCAGGGCTTGGTTTTTGGGTCTGGCCTCTTGCGTTTTGCTCATCTTTCTCAACACGTTCTTCACCTACCGCACGCAGCCACTCACCATCTCAGCCATCCTCATGCAGATTGCTGTTTTGCCTATCGGGAAGTTCATGGCAAGGACTCTTCCCACCACTAAGTATAACCTTCTTGGCCGGGATTTTAGCCTCAATCCTGGTCCTTTTAATATCAAGGAGCATGTCATTATCACCATCTTTGCTAATTGTGGCGTCGCTTACGGTGGTGGTGATGCTTATTCCATTGGGGCTATCACTGTTATGAAGGCTTACTATAAACAGAGTCTTAGCTTTATCTGTGGTCTCTTCATCGTCTTGACTACTCAGGTTTCATTCTCTCTCTCTCTTTGGATTTCACAATTCGTTAAAAAGTCTGTTAATTTACCAGAAATGGGAATACAATTTTGTAGATCTTGGGTTACGGTTGGGCTGGAATTTTGAGGAGGTATCTGGTTGACCCTGTCGACATGTGGTGGCCTTCAAATCTTGCTCAAGTTTCTCTCTTCAGGTTCTACTCTAATCTCGATTTGAAATTTCGCTGCAACGCGAGAAAAGTGATTCCTTTGAAGTTGAAATGTACTGTGTTTTTGTCTATGTTTCAGAGCGTTGCACGAGAAGGAAGACAAGTCGAAAGGCATGACGAGGATGCAGTTCTTTCTAGTGGCTCTCGGTGCTAGTTTTCTTTACTACGCACTTCCAGGCTATCTATTCCCAATCTTAACCTTCTTCTCATGGGTTTGCTGGGCTTGGCCAAACAACATCACTGCTCAGCAGGTTGGCTCAGGCTACCATGGCCTGGGGGTTGGAGCTTTCACCCTTGACTGGGCTGGTATCTCTGCTTACCATGGTAGTCCCTTGGTGGCTCCTTGGTCCTCTATCCTCAACGTTGGTGTTGGTTTCATCATGTTCATTTACATCATTGTTCCTATTTGTTACTGGAAGTATGACACCTTCGACGCCAGAAAGTTCCCCATTTTCTCCAATCAGCTCTTCACTTCCAGTGGCCAGAAGTATGACACAACTAAGGTCTTGACTCCGCAATTTGATCTGGATATTGGTGCCTACAATAGCTACGGGAAGCTTTACCTCAGCCCTCTTTTCGCACTCTCCATCGGATCTGGGTTTGCGAGATTCACTGCAACATTAACTCATGTGGCATTGTTTAACGGCAGGTTAGTTAGTTCTGTCATTCTGTTTTTTCTTTTCTTTATTTGTTGAGTAGATTAGCTAGGGCACTGAGAAGAGAATCATCACTTGGTGTGTTTACGCAGGGACATATGGAGGCAGACTTGGTCTGCAGTGAAGACTACGAAGCAGGATATCCATGGGAGATTGATGCAAAACTACAAACAAGTGCCTGAGTGGTGGTTTTATGTATTGCTGGCAGGAAGTGTAGCCATGTCTCTCCTCATGTCTTTTGTGTGGAAAGAATCAATACAGCTTCCATGGTGGGGAATGCTCTTTGCCTTTGCATTGGCCTTTATTGTCACTCTCCCTATCGGAGTCATTCAAGCAACTACAAACCAGGTTAATTTCTAGTTTATATATACCCATAAGATAGGCCTCCAATTACACAACGCTCATATATGTCTTAAAATTGCAGCAACCGGGATATGATATAATAGGGCAGTTCATTATCGGTTATATCCTGCCTGGAAAACCCATAGCAAACCTGATATTTAAGATTTACGGGCGGATCAGCACAGTCCACGCTCTCTCATTCTTGGCAGACCTTAAGCTTGGCCATTACATGAAAATTCCACCGCGCTGCATGTATACGGCTCAGCTGGTGGGCACTGTAGTAGCGGGTGTGGTGAATCTAGGAGTGGCCTGGTGGATGCTGGAGAGCATTCAAGACATATGTGACATTGAAGGAGAGCACCCAAATAGCCCCTGGACTTGCCCCAAGTACAGAGTGACGTTTGATGCTTCAGTCATTTGGGGATTGATAGGACCAAAACGGCTGTTTGGAGCAGGAGGCATGTACCGTAACCTTGTATGGCTCTTCCTCATCGGAGCTGTCCTGCCTGTTCCAGTGTGGGCCCTGAGCAAGATCTTCCCAAACAAGAAGTGGATCCCTCTCATCAACATTCCAGTTATCTCCTACGGTTTTGCAGGGATGCCCCCAGCCACTCCAACCAACATCGCCAGCTGGCTGGTCACAGGAACCATTTTCAACTACTTTGTGTTCAATTACCACAAGAGATGGTGGCAGAAGTACAACTACGTTCTCTCTGCAGCGCTTGATGCAGGAACCGCATTCATGGGGGTGCTCTTGTTCTTCGCCCTGCAGAACGCCGGACACGAACTCAAATGGTGGGGCACTGAAGTAGACCACTGCCCTCTTGCCTCCTGTCCAACAGCTCCTGGAATCAAAGCCAAAGGCTGTCCCGTTTTCTAAATTCAGCAACTTGATTTAAATTCAAACATATAAAAAACACATGTTTTGCCTTTATATTGCTTCTTTCTGTACAGCCTTTCTACTGCTAGATAGTGGCCATCAGAATGCAATAAACTACTTTTAGGTTCATTTTTGAGCATGTCGCCTAATGGGCTATAAAGATATCTGTTATCTATTTCTTTGTTATGTTTTGGGGTCTATCTATATTCAGAGTTTGCCACGATTTTGTATGGCACCAGCCCCTTTGGTAGGATTCGAAACCAAACAATAATTTAAGACTGCCAGGTGACAACTGTTGTGAAAACTTGAAAGCCCAAAACAAACAAAACAAAAACAGAGATTTGCCGGTTTTACAAGTGAAGTCGTTCCTGCATTCTTCTTTTCTAAATTATGCTAAAAAAACAGATGATGAAGTCTTCGAATCTAAAGATTACACTGACGCCGAATACTGCATCTCCATTCTGTTGGTAAAGCTTATTGACAACTTTGAAGACAACAAAATTCGCCGTATCGAGGGAATACTTTGCCTGCAAATTACTCTCTTCGTGTGTCTCCTTCCTATAATAGCCTCAACCATCCTCCAAAGTAGATAGGAGCATGTTGAGTTTCCACATGCTACCCATTAGAATTGGCATCATCATCATCACTCACCTCTGTAGGGACTTGTAGAGCACCACAGTTACATACTTTGCCAGAAAGCGGTGAGTGGAACCAAGCGCAACTACAGAGGGACCACTTTTGCCCTTCTGCATGTAAAGATGATTAAGAATGACATGTTGAGGTCTCGGCAGAGGAGATGGAATGTCAAGGTTGACTGCTGGCAAGTTCAGCAGTGTCATCTGTAGGTGCGGGGGAACCACAGGTGGTTCTTTCGAGTAGTCTTCAGCTCCCAGAAGCAAGTTGCTGTAACTATTCTCTGGGGATTGTGGAGGCTCAAACCCAGATATGCTTTGAATGTCTTCAGGAACATAGTCCTGCATACATCAAAGCATCTCTACTATTTTCACATGTAAATCGAAAAGGAACTATTAAAGCCTGGTTTTAACTTGCAAATCAGCATAGATCTCTTTCCATTCCCTACAACCATGGTTATGCAGTTCCAGTAACCTCTCATTATATTCACCTACTGATCTATTCGAAAGCTGATAACACCTGGAAAGAGTATAGAGTTACCTGGAGATCCAAAATGTTGAACGTGTTTCCAGCATCATCTCGAGCCAACGGGAGCTCTGGGGCATGCCTCCACTGTCCATCCACAACGAACCTATACTCATATACGCCTGAAGGCAGCACTTTCATAATCGTAAAGTCTTTCCCAGATCTCTGTAGCCGACTTCTGATCAAACGCCCAAAACAACAATAACATGAACTCAGAATATAAATAATGATTATAGCCATAAACTAAATCAACAGTTAGCTGAAACCTTGTCTTCCAATTGTCCCAAGATCCCTCCACAGATATTTCCTTGCCTCCATGGCACCATGTGATCATCGTAGGGATTCCTTGCTCGTTACAAGCCTCTTCATACATCGTAGATGGCGACTGCATCCACGACGGATTTGGGATATGAATTTCATCAGGTCTCTGCAGTGGAAGCACTGGAACCTAAAAAGACACAAACTTTAAGCTTCAGATCTTTCATCACATCCTCCAATTTCAGACCCACCAATTTCAGATTCAGACAATCGAGGAAAGTGAATCTGAAATTGACAAACCTGAGGAGCGAACATGAGAGGGGATTGAGTGGCTCGAGGGCTATGAGGAGGAGATTGGCCCATGAGCTCAGGAGGAGCGACATGGTTGGCATCGGAAGCAGCAGACATAGCTTCACGAGAGCAAATCTCAGCGTCGTCTTCTTCAACCGCAGAGACGTTGTTACTATTCGCTTCGTCTCTCGCGTTCACGTTACCCATATCACAACAAAAAGGGATAATCCAATCTCAATCACCCTTATTAATTTTTTTTACAGCAATCTGAAAATAAAAGAGGAAACTTTTCTCACCAGATCTCACCACAATACAAACACACTCGATTACAAAAAACAGGCCCGAGTTTTTAAAGATTCGTGCTTTTTCCGTAGAAATTGATCGAACGAGTAGCGACGGAGAAATTTAGGGGAAATTATAAAAGCCTCCTGAGATCAGAAACTTAAAAAAAGCACGAAAGATGAAAAAACTCTGATTTAACTGAAGACTCCAACACAAATATCAAAACGAACAATTTTGTTTTTAGTTTTTGTTTGTGTCATTCATCAGTTGTTCCATACGCTCTCCATCTTCACCCACTTACATTTCCTCTCCCTCGCTTTACTTTCTTTCTCTTTGTTTTCTTTATTTCATTTATTACCCTATTATTTGCTCTGTTACAAATTACCCTCCACACCCTACATTTGGTCTCAGTCAAATCAACGGTAGGCATATCAATAGTCTTTCAATTCATTAACTCACTCGTTGCTATGGTCCATATACCAACTGAAGTGGTTTCACAAACAAAAATTTGTGTTTGTGGTTGAAATCTTTTGTTTTCTAATGCCACTAATTGTGTCTCTTTTGGCAAAGAAGTCGGCTAACAACAAGGAGAATAACATTTACACTTATGTTTCAATGAGTTGTTGTTTATATCAATATTCTATTCTGGTTAATTTATGTTTCCCACCACTCAACTATTGCTCATAGATGGTTGAAACAAAGAACAATTAAGACATGAGATACAGAGACAAGGAAAAAATCAGAGAACAAATATAGAGAGAGCGTAGCTAATGTGTGTTTCAGTTATGAAGAGTGGAAATGGGATTGCGATGGCTCCTACAGTACGGATGCTTTGGTACCTGTGTTGGGACTAATTCAAGCTTTTCCCAACAAACAAATGATCACCTTTACATCAGAAAGTCAGATGGTGGGCTATTTGCAATAAAGAGAGTAAATTATTCACTTTTGATTAAATCGTATTCAAAGCCAGAGGCTTTTGGTTAGCTTGACCATGCTCAATGCTTGGATTTAACTTATAAGGCCTTAAAACAAAGCACAAAGTCACAATGTTGAAACTTTCCTTTTATTTCACTACTCGCTTTAGAAAAGGAAGGGTCTCTGAAAAGAAAACATATTTGATTAGTTGGCTTACTGTAATCAATTGCATTTCTCACTTGTAGCTAACAGATACACGTTATGTTGCAACTACCGATTTTGACTGTGCTTTCGTTGGTGTGCAGTGGATACCGATCTAATGCTTCTAAGGAGATTCTGGAGGCTGTAAGATTGACATTGTGCTTGCGCCTCATTCTCTTTTGTCTTGTCAGGTTCACAAAGCTATTCACGGAAGCAGATTCAACAGCTTTCTGTTAAACTGGTACAAAGACATTCGAGTCACACCATTAAATCCTAGGAACAAGCATTTGTTTGGTTTGCATTTGCAATATAAAGAGGGGATGGTAGATCAGTGAGGAAGAGACGAAGAGGTTTAGAGAAGCCAAACAAAATTTTAACATGGAAACATAATATTAGTTTGACTGATACCTTTTGGTCAATGGTATCTTATTAGTTTCGATGATTGCATCATAGTATCTCTTTCCATTGAAATGTCAACTTGTCAAAAGTGGTCACCAACTAAGAGGGAGGCGACTAAGTTGAGCCAAAAAACTTGTAGATCGATCCTTTCCCAGGTCTCAGCAGCCAACAACAGCTCTTATGGAGAGAGAGAGATAGATCGTGGTGAAAAATCGGAAAACTATTGGAATAAGTCGTAATCTGAAGCTTCTTTACATACACGCTAAAGAGACAAAAAAAAAAAAAACAGAAGGTGTATTTTTTTGGGATCATAATCTCTTTCTTCTCTCAAAAGTCAAAACTACATTCATTTGATGACTGCATTGGATCGGCAGATTTATGTTCGATTCTTTATTATTATTTTCTTTTTCTGGATACAAAGAGTTTTTGTTGTGATTCAACTGACTTAATCATTTTTCTGTGTTTGTGTTAGGCATGGAAGTAGTGAGTTTTGGGAGAGATAAAGATGCATTGCTTAGATGGATTAAAGCACTTCGCCGTAATTTTGTTGACTTGTTGTGATGCTGATCGTCCCAAAGGTCTTCAGAATCCTAAGGATGTGGCTAGAGGAACTGTGTGTATGTTTTCTTTTCCTTCACTAAAACTTTACTGCTTTGGATTCTCAAAACCACAACAATGCCCATCATATATCCCAAATTGCAGTTACTGTGAATGAGATTGAAGCTCTTTATGAACTGTTCAAGAGCATCAGCAAAGATGGGCAAATCGACAAGGTATGCCAGAATCCATAATTATATATCCGTGCTACTCTACATTCACCAGGATCCTTTCAAAACAATTGCAGGACCAATTTCAGTTGGTACTGTTCAAGATGAACACAAGGAGAAGCCTTTTTGCTGATAGGGTAAAAAAAGACTTGATAACTCCACCATCTGTATTTCCTTGCTGTACACTCATATTCAAGTTTTGCAGGTGTTTGACTTGTTTGATACCAAGCATATTGGGATTCTAGATTTTGAAGCCTTTGCTCGTTCTCTTTCAGTCTTTCACCCCGATGCTCTAATGAAGGATAAGATTGAGTGTAAGTGGTAGAGATTTGGTGTCTATACTTAAATATCCAACCTTGTCATGCTCATATTTTGCCTCTGCAGTTTCTTTCAAGCTGTATGATCCTAAGCAGCAAGGGTATATAGAGAGACAGGAGGTGAAGCAAATGGTGGTGGCGACTCTTGCTGGATCTGGCATGAACCTTTCTGATAATGTGATAGAGAGCATCATAGACAAGGTGGATTTAGTTGATCTTCATTGACATTAACTAGGCTTCTCATCTTTATTCTTTGAAGTGACACATAAATAATTGGTGTGTATAGACTTTTGAAGAAGCTGATACTAAAAAAGATGGGAAGATTGATAAGGAAGAGTGGCATAGTCTTGTATTGCGCCATCCCTCTCTGTTAAGGAACATGAGCCTTCAACATCTCAGGTAAGTCCATGTCTTTGTCTTCCTATCTTCTTCCTCGGAGGCTAACATGTGTTTGTGTTTCTATTTGTGCAGAGACGTAACGAAGACATTTCCTAATTTTGTATTCAACACTACAGTGGCAGACACTCCTAGTAAGCTGGATGTATGATTAAGGATGCGAAGAAAGACCAAAAGATTCAGACTTTCTCGTTTCTTCTTTTCCATTAGTCAAGAACGCGACCAGTTTTAAAAACCGCACTGTTTCTTCTCACACATCGTATCTGCAAACTTGTCCGGCTTATCTTATCTGTTGTAGTGTGCAAGTTGATTGTTTTACCTGGCATTAAGAGATTA
Source organism: Lepidium didymum (assembly GCA_963920545.1). Taxonomy (NCBI): domain Eukaryota; kingdom Viridiplantae; phylum Streptophyta; class Magnoliopsida; order Brassicales; family Brassicaceae; genus Lepidium; species Lepidium didymum. The sequence continues at coordinate 9,832,156 of OY986980.1, forward strand.
TGTTATCCTTCCATGTATTAGATTTGTTCTTACGGTCTTTTCCGCACCAATCTAATTTTACCAGAATTGTTTGGTAAGCAATCAACCCTACATTCTAAAAAGGCACTATGATGTAATGATACCATTTTCTAGTTTCATTTCCTATCCTCCAAAGGCTCATTTCCTCAAAGAAGACAGACTCTTTGAAGCTGTACCTTTCTTGGTTACATGAAGATGAATCAATCTAGCAGCAGGTGAAGTAGCAGATTCTGATTGCTAAACTCGAGATAGAGGCGTATCTAACTAATGTTCCCATCGAATAAGCCCGCAGACAAGAACTTGCTGATAGTGTCTTAAATTTTACCAATAAGTTTGAAAGAAGTAACTCATCATTCAATAGGATGCATATGAAAGTTCGGGTCGTTTCACATCAAACCAGACCAGACATACTAAGATCGGGTCGTTTCATTTTCACAATGATCCACCACCAGTTTATTGAATTTAACCGCAGAAGCAAAAGGATGAGATCGAATAATTCAATCGCACCATCCAAACTTTTGACATACTGAACCCATTTTTCAATCTCAAGCTCTCTCCTCCAACAGTTTCTTCGCTTACTCTTTGAAACCGTACCTTTCTTGGTAACACGAACGAATCAATCTCGATCTAGCAGCAGAAGAAGATTCGTATCTCCAAACCAAAGCCAACATTTTGTTTTGTTTCGTCTTCATCTCTAACTGTAAAAAGGAGTTTGACAAGTGGTGCATTGAAGATTTTGTCAAACCTTTGAGAGCTCCCTATTAGCCAAATATGTAAAGTATATATTACGCGCCAATTGTAATATCTGATTAGCCTTACATTAAGTTGTCTCTCTTGTATATATACTATGTAAATCATTCATAATTAATATACAATAAACTCTTATATGGTATCAGAGCTATCGCTCCAAATAAACCTAAAAATTTATTTCCTCTAGCCTCCATGGCCACCAACACCATTAACTCAACTCTCTATGCAGATCGTGTTCCAATTGTTCATGATTCTGTACTAGCTATTAACATGTCTCATATTTCAAAGCTCAACAGCTCCAACTACCTTGTATGAAGCCTTCAAGTCCGTTCATTCCTTGACAGCTATGGCCTACGTGGTCATCTCGATGGATCTCTACCCATCCCTTCTGCAACTATCGTGGCTGGTGATCACACAATTCCCAACCCTGCTCACATCAAATGGTTGCGACAAGATAACCTTATTTATAGTGCACTGTTAGGTGTTATCTCTGTTCCACTTTAACCTATGGTCTCCACAACGACCACTGCGCCTCAAATCTGGCAAACTTTGGCAACAACATATGCCACACCAAGTTGAGGGCATATCAAACAACTCAAGACGCAACTTAAACAATTCACAAAGGGCACGAAAACTATTGACGAGTACGTACAAGGTGTTAAAAACAGATTGGATCAACTCCCATTCTTGGCAAACCATACGATCATGAAGATGCAGTTGAAATTCTCTTTGATGGCTTACCTGAAGATTACAAGACTATCGTTGATCAAATTGAAGGCAAGGAAACTCCTCCATCACTGCCAGAAATTCATGAACGATTACTCAATCATGAAGCCAAACTCCTCTGCTCTACAGACAACATTGCCGCCTCACCAATTCTTATCCCAGCTCATAATGTTCAACAACACCAAATCAATAATCACTCTCAACAAAACAACAACAATCGTAACTATAATAATCGGCGCTCAGGCAACAATCAAACAAATTGGCAACAACAACAAAACTCGTGGCAGCAATCTTAAAATAATTGGTCGCAATCACGACATGACTCTCGTCAATCTAGACCATATCTGGGTAAGTCTCAGTATTGTAATGTTCAAGGGCACACCGCTCGTCGTTGTCCTGAACTGCAGTCATATCACCCACCACCGATGCAACAACCTTCCCGCCCATGACAACAACAACCTCGTGCAAATCATGTCGCTAACACGAGGCCAGAGTCCAACGATTGGTTAGTTGATTCCGGAGCCACTCACCATATGACGTATGACCTTAACAATCTTTCATTGCATCAACCCTACAATGGTGGTGAAGATGTCCTTCTAGCTGACGGATCCAACCTTGCTATCACTCATACGGGTTCCATATCTCTACCTTCTAAAACTCGATCACTACAATTTGATGATATTTTTTATGTTCCTCACATGAAGAAGAACTTAATCTCTGTTTATCGATTGTGCAATAACAATCACGTCTATGTGGAATTTTATCCTACAATGTTTCAGGTGAAGGATATCAGCACAGGGGTTCCGTTGTTCCAAGGCCGAGCTAGGAATCAACTTTATGAATGGCCAGATTTGGGTTCTCAAGCAATTGCACTATTATCTACATCTGGTCCGAAAACTACTTTTCAATTATGGCATCAACGTTTGGGTCATCCCTCTCTCTCAATTTTGAATCATGTTCTTTCTGTTTTTTCGGTTCCTTTGTCATCTCCAAAAACAGATCAACTGACTTGCTCAGACTGTTTGGTTAATAAAAGTCATAAGTTGCCATTTACACACTCTTCTATGACTTCACATCGTCCACTTGAACTTCTTTACAATGATGTTTGGATGTCTCCGATATTATCAAATGATAATTACAAATACTATGTAGTTTTCGTTGATCACTTTACAAGAAATACATGGGTTTATCCTTTAAAAAGAAAGTCTGATGTCAAGCTCACTTTTCAAACATTCAAGTCACTTGTGGAGAACCGTTTCGACTTGAAAATTAATACGCTTTTCACAGACAATAGAGGGGAGTTTATAGCTTTGAGAGAATTTTTGGCTCATAATGGGATTTCACATCTAACATCTCCGCCTCACACCCCAGAGCACAATGGAATTGCCGAAAGAAAACACAGACATCTCATAGAAACGACCGTATGCCTTAGCTGCCTCAGTATATCTTATCAACAGGTTGCTAACTCTAGTACTTCAGATGTTGTCACCGTACCACAAACTCTTGCTAACTCTACGCATCTTCAGCTGTCTCTGTTACCCGTGGTTAAGGCCAAATACAACACACAAGCTCCAAGAACGGTCATTACCTTGCATCTTTCTTGGCTATTCAAAATCACAAAGTGCGTATTACTGTCTTCACTATCCTACTGGACGCCTTTATACACCACGCCATGTTCAATTTTATGAACATGTCTTCCCATTTTGCCAACAGAATGAAAGTCAATCGGGTTCTTTATTTCGTGACCACGGCCACTTTCTATCTCTGACGAACCCAGTTCCAATCCCGTTTTCTTCAAGCTCTGCCGCGCCACGACCCCCGGACTTGGACCTTCACACAACTGCCACGCCACCGCTTGTCGGTCCTCAAGTATTGCCTCTAAACTCTATCACCACTGATTCTTCCTCTTCATCTTTTTCTGAGCCCATTGCTCCACAAGAAAATGAATTGAGGCCCACAATTCAGTCAAGCCTAACTTCGAATGAGCCCACTGCTCTACTCCAAAATGAGTTACAACCCATAACTCAGCCTCAGTCACCTATACAACAGCCAAATCTGATCCAGGTTAGCCCAAATCCATCAAATAACAGCCCCATATCCACCACAAATAATCCCAACTCCATACCCAATGACCCACTAAACCAAAATCTACACAAAATGCAAACCCGATCCAAGAATAATATTCACAAACCAAACAAACGATTTGCTCTCTCTCTCTCTCTTTCAGGACAAAAATCGCTTAACAGAGAACCATCGACGATAAATCAGGCCCTCAAAGATGAACGATGGAGTCTAGCTGCCTCAATGGAATTTGATGCTTAGATAGCTAACCACACATGGGATTTAGTCCCCACTGAAGCTCATCAAAATTTAATTAGATGTCGATGGATTTTTACAATCAAGCACAACTCCGACGGCACAATAGAGAGATATAAAGCACGGCTCGTCGCCAAAGGGTACACACAACAATATGGTCTTGATTATGGAGAGACTTTCAGCCCCGTCATCAAAACCACGACAATAAATCTTGTTCTCAGCATCGCAACGGCTAAATCATGGACCATGAAACAACTTGACATCAATAATGCTTTCCTTCAGGGAGATTTCACGGAGGAGATATACATGTCACAACCTGCTGGTTTTGTTGACCAGAATCATCCATCGTTCGTTTTTCGGCTACGCAAACCCATCTACGGCTTGAAACAAGCACCCCGGGCATGGTATCTATCTTTTAAGCGTTATCTTATCGCCACTGGATTCACACCGTCTCTAGCCGACACCTCTCTGTTTATCCTCAACACTGGTACTTCAATCACAAATGTACTTGTTTATGTTGATGATATCATTGTCAGAGGTAATGACAACAATCATGTATCTCAAGTCTTGGCTGATTTTGCTACTCATTTCTCCATAAAAGACCTTGTTGATCTTCATTATTTCTTAGGCGTTGAAGCAACACACAACAAAACATGAATACATCTGACACAATGCAAATACATAATTGATTTGCTCACTAAGCACAACAAGGTCGATGCTAAGTCTGTCACAACACCATTACAAGCTTCACCAAAACTCAGTCTCAATGATGGCTCACCACCTGCGGATCCTTTACAATATAGATCTCTTGTTGGTAGTCTCCAATATTTAGCCTTCACATGGCCTGACCTTTCGTATGCAGTAAATCATCTCTCACAATACATGCATCGACCAACCGAACATCATTGGGGTGCAACAAAAAGAGTCCTTAGATATCTTGCTGGAACGACAACACATGGTATTCGACTTCATCGTGATTCCCCACTCAATCTTCATACATTCTCCGATGCGGATTGGGCCGGCGATTTGGATGATTTTGTCTCCACAAATGGATATCTTGTCTACCTTGGTAAGAATCCAATCTCTTGGTCCTCAAAGAAACAAAAAGGAGTTGCAAGGTCTTCAACTGAAGCCGAATACAGAGCTGTGGCAAATGCCGCCTCCGAGGTACACTGGCTTTGTTCATTACTCACGGAACTTCACATCAACTTGCCAGTTGCTCCAGTTATATATTGTGATAACATTGGTGCTACGTATTTATGTGCAAACCAGGTTTTTCATTCTCATATGAAGCATATCGCACTAAATTATCATTTTGTGAGGAATCAGATACAAGCAGGTAGTCTTCGTGTCTCTCATGTCTCGACACATGACCAGTTGGCTGACACGCTCACAAAACCGTTACCACGATCACAGTTTCAACTAGCATGTTCCAAGATTGGAGTCTTCGGGAAGACTCTATCTTGAGGAGGCATATTAACCAAATATGTAAAGTATATATTACGCGCCAATTGTAATCTCTGATTAGCCTTACATTACGTCGTCTCTCTTGTATATATACTATATATATACTATGTAAATCATTCATAATTAATATACAATAAACTCTTATACTTCCAGTTACTAAAATAAATCAGGAAAAATGACGACCGATTTAGTTCGGTTTGTACTTTGACCGGCTCAATCTGATTGGTACATTTCAAACAAGATTAGATTCTGGAATTCTGTCGTTTTGATTTGTAGTACATTTGAAGCTATTGGATTCTTGGATTTCGTCAATTAAACAACTAAAATATTGATTGATGTCTTTTCTAGTTTGTTTTAAAGAACTAAAATACTAGTATACGCTTTGACGTTTATTATTTTCTGACATCCATTTAACTACTCGATATAACAAAACCAAACTGAAGTAAGACAATAATTTATTAATCTAAATCTGAATCAAATATATTGCGATCAAGATGTCTACCTTGGTCTTAATCACAATAATATTGATGAACAAAACAAACTGAACAAAACTAAAACAACAATTTATTAATCTAAATCCGACATCTCAATAGTCAAGAAACATAGGTGGAGAGTTTGATATCCACCCTGTTTCAGTAGGAGAACTTAGGTTATAAATTGTACTTTGTCGATTTAATGATTACTTGTTGATAAAAAAAATTTAGCATTCCAATATTAAATGAGAATTATCCTCCCAAAAATTCTCCAACGTCAACTTAGAAAATTATCTAAAACTTTACTCTTTTTCCTTCGATTTCAAGCTTTTTCACCACTTGGGAAATATTTCAATTTCACCAAAGGTTAACTCCAATGTTTTTCCTGTCTATGGCACTTTCGGGTTGTAAGTGATTTTCGAAGAGGTTTCGGAATTTACAACCAAGTGGCCATAAACTGGGACGGATGCTATTGGAAGACGTTTATTTTATTTTAGAGAATGCAACATCAATCCGTAGAAATAAGCCTACTCTAAACAAAGTGTGACAAGTAAATTCTTTTGCTGTGTATTATAATTCCATTTTCTAGTACAAAGGATCTATCCTTCTTACACGAATCACTTAGCCTGCTTAAAATGGATCTTTTGCTACTCCTCAAACCCTTATTTAATTGGTAAGAAAGATAGTTGTTTGATATTGGGAGCATTGGAGTTAACCTTTGCTGAATTGGTTACTGACTAAAACTCTGAACTTGGTTGGTTTTGGTGAAGTTTCTCTGTCTTTGGTCGTTTGAATGATTTGACTCTTAAAATATAAAAAAGGACTGTAGTGGTGGACTCTTGTTGGACTTACAACTCCAGCTCGACTTTTGCTCCTCCTTGAGTAGGATTCACTTTTTCTCAACTGCTTCCTCTCACGGATCTTTTCCCGTCTGCGTAAAGACAAAGATTCGTCCTTTAGCTCTCACAGATCTACTCCAAAATGTGCTTTTTCCGTTTCTAGGTTTTCACAGTATCTCAAAAACCCCAATTTTCTTAGATGCTGTTGCAGACATTGTATTAGATCTATCTCTGGTCTCCGAAATCGAAGCTCCAAACAATATGGAGAACAGCAATCTTGGTCTTCGCTTTCGTAAGATACCTCGTCAACCTGTTGCTCTCCCTAAGCTCGATCCTTTGGTAATGCATTCTCTTTTTCTTCTCGACTTCAATTGTGTTTTCTCTCTTTTTTTTTTCTTAACCCGATTGAATGTGTTTTCTCTTTCGTTTAGCTTGATGAAAATCTGGAACAATGGCCACATTTGAACCAATTGGTTCAGTGCTATGGCACTGAATGGGTCAAGGATGTTAATAAATATGGACACTACGAAAATACTCGACCTGATACTTTCCAGAGTCAGATATTTGAAGGACCCGACACTGATACTGAAACTGGTAAGGATGCATGACTGTTCTTTTACCTTTTTCAATTTTGTGCTTCAGGCAACTCTCATTTACATTCTGCTTCTTCAGAAATCCGTCTTGCTAGTGCTAGGAGTGGAAACTTTGAGGAGGATGTAGCCAGCATTTCGGGGAGGCCGTTTTCTGATTCCGGATCCTCCAAGGTGTCTTTCTGTGGTCACTTCATTTTGTCTTCTTTATTTCCCATCCTTTAGGTCCTTACTTTCAGTGCCATGCTTTTTTTTTGGGCAGCACTTTGGACTACCTCCTCTCCCTGCTTATGAACCAGCTTTTGACTGGGAAAATGAAAGATCTATGATATTTGGCCAGAGAACTCCAGAATCTCCTGCAGCGAGCAATTCCAGGTTTTTGCATGTCACTATACTTTATCTGATCTTAATCTTGCTATATCTGTCTGAGTATCCTTCTGTTGTTCCCTCTATAATGTTTACAGTGGATTGAAGATATCCGTCCGAGTTTTGTCTCTAGCTTTTCAGTCTGGCTTAGTTGGTGAGTACTCTAACTAACTTTTTGTTGGGGGAGGGATGCTGTCTATTTCCTGTAATTTTAGTTATTTCAACCTCCTTAAGTTCCTTTTTTCCGCCCTTCTTGTGCAATCCTGCAGAACCATTTTTTGGCTCGATTTCTTTGTACAATCAAGAAAGGAAAGAGAAACTCTCCGAGGATTTTTATTTCCATATATTGCCAACGGAAATGCAGGATGTAAGTCACTGAACATAGTAAAATCGTCCCCTTTTCTTCTTTTCCTTCTCATTGTCATATCAAAGTTGGTTTAATTTTTTCTCACTTCATTTTTGCGAAATTGCTACCCTCTGTACATTTTCTTGCAGGCTAAACTTTCATCTGAAAATCGTGGAGTATTTTATCTAGATGCTCCATCAGCATCAGTTTGCCTGCTAATTCAATTAGAGAAAACAGCAACAGAGGAGGGAGGCGTTACAACATCTGTCTATTCTCGTAAAGAGCCTGTAAATTCCGAGATTCTAAATATTCCCTTACTGTCTCCAATGTCTCTTGGTCATGTGAAAGACGTGGTCTTTAAAGATTGTAGCTTTCAATATTCCCTTGGAATGAGCCTGTGACTTACAGTTGCATATATCAACTGTCTTTATTGTTTGTTTTGATTATATAATTTGGAGTAGTCATGGAATAACTGGATTTTGATACTAAAATAGTAAGTAGCCTGTTTGTACTAACTAAGTTATTTGGCCATATGCGAATCAGGTGCACTTAACTGAGAGGGAAAAGCAAAAGTTGCAGGTCTGGTCTCGCATTATGCCTTACCGAGAATCTTTTGCTTGGGCAGTTGTTCCGCTTTTTGATAATAATGTCACCACAAACATCGGTGAGTCTGCTTCCCCTAGCAGTCCTCTTGCTCCCAGTATGACTGCGTCAAGTTCCCATGATGGTGTTTTTGAACCCATTGCAAAGATCACATCAGACGGAAAGCAAGGTTATTCAGGTGGAAGTTCCGTCGTAGTTGAAATATCAAATTTAAACAAAGTTAAGGAGAGCTACTCTGAGGAGTTGTTTCAGGTAGGATGTTTAATATTCACATCCCGCTCAGTTGTTATCATGTTCTTTATGATTGTAGCTACATTGCTTTATATCATTACATCTGATGCTTGCTAGGTAAACTTTGGTTGGCTTTTCCTGAACTGGACATGTTTGTAAGCAATTAGAGTTGAATGCACAATCGATTGACTACATGATTTTGTATATTAATAGATATTTTCTTTTGTTATCTATTTGAATAAATTAATTTTGGTAGTATTTGACAAGTATGTTTTACTAATTACATCACAAGAAAAAAGATCTCTGAAATGTCTCTTCTTTTACTCGTATTAAAAATTCAGATCCGAAATTGTGTTTGATAACTTTTTTAGTCATATAACTGTAAAGCTTTTTATGTATATAACTTCAGACTGCATGTTTCTGCTTTCACCTGAAAGAAAAACATATATAAAACCCCTATAAATTGTTTTCATCAGTTCGATATACAGTATTTCGTCATGTGCTATTGTCTCATACTTTTCTTTTGGTTAAAACAGGACCCTAAGCGGAAGGTTCACAAACCTGTTAAAGGGGTTCTAAGACTAGAAATTGAGAAACATCGGAATGGACATGGAGACATTGAAGATATATCTGAGAATGGAAGTATCATAAATGATTCTCTTGATCCGACTGACCGCCTCAGTGACCTGACACTTATGAAGTGTCCCAGTTCTGGTTCTGGTGGACCTCGTAATGGCGGTTCCAAGTGGAATTTAGAGGACACAAAGGATGTTTCGAAAAACCCAACAAGTTCAAGTGGGACTCTTGACTCAAATTGTTATCATGTAAACTCTCCAACTTTTATCATTCTGTCTACCAATTCCGTGCTCTCTTTTCATCAACTTGATTTCTTTTCGTGATAGTCATCCTTGCCCATCATTCTACTTTCGAGCTAGTTACATCATGGTGGAGTTTCTTGACTACTTGTTTCTCAACTTATCGTGGAATTAGATTTTCTCTTCGTATAAGATTTTGGTTTAAAGAGGATAAAAGTATAACAGATTCTGTTTCTGACCTTAGTTATGAAGCTGGAAACTGTCTCTAATCCTTTGTATAATTTACTCGCAAAGTAATATCATTACCATGTTTTTTGTTTCAGGCTTTTGATTTCTGCTCTATGACAAGAAACGAGCCTTTTCTACATCTCTTCCATTGCCTTTATGTGTATCCTGTAGCTGTTACATTGAGTAGGAAGAGGAATCCGTTTATCCGTGTAGAATTGAGAAAGGATGACACAGATGCCCGAAAACAACCACTTGAGGTAATTATTTTTGATCATCATCAATCCTGGAAACAATCTGGCCTTTCTTTTGAGTCTTTATTTGTTTCTTACTGTTGATTTTGCTAGGCAATCTATCCAAGAGAGCCTGGTACTTCACTCCAGAAATGGGCTCATACACAGGTTGCTGTCGGTGCTAGAGCTGCTAGTTACCATGATGAATTTAAGGTGTCTCTTCCTGCCACATGGACACCATCACATCATCTGTTATTCACTTTTTATCATGTTGATCTCCAGACAAAGCTTGAAGCTCCAAGACCAGTAAGATTTACATAGAGTTCTTGCTTTTTTTTTCTCTATGAGTAATCTGGTCTCCAGTTGCTAATTTTCTTTTCTTTTCAGGTAGTTGTTGGATATGCATCACTTCCATTATCTACCTACATCCAGTATGTATATGATATTCCCCTAGCATTTAGTCACAGAATTATTTATGTACTGCGGAAAGAAGCCTTCCTTTAGATTTCTTATTACTTCTTGTTAATGGATGTGTTATTCATCTGTATGGGCGAGCATAGTAAACTGAATTGAAATTTGAACATGCAGTATATTACTGATCAAAGTTATATGAACAACTAGCTCGCACTTTCAGTAATACAAGCTGGGAGACGTCTATGCCTTGGTTTAGTAATTTTTTAACTTATTGCTGACAATTTATTTTATTACTATTATTAATGCAGCTCACGGTCTGATATTTCTCTACCAGTAATGAGAGAACTGGTTCCCCACTATCTTCAGGACACCACCAAGGTATGTTGTCATAATATGCTATCATCGGTGCCATTTTTTTTTTTTTTTTGCATGTTTAGCTAGTAATAATGGTTCAAATTACATGAATGTTTGAGACTCAAAAGTTGAGAAAGGGACATTATGAAAATTGTTCATACATAAAAGAAAGATAAAGAACAGTAGGCTAGAGTGTTAAGAAGGTTCCATTGCGGATGACTAATTGAGGGAGTAGTCATCTGCAAGCATAATAAACCTTTAAGATTCATTTAAAGTATACTCTGCCACCGCATTCGGAAGTAGAACTAATTAACAGTAGAACTAATTAACAGGTTTTGGCATTGCATAAATCTAGATTGTAGCTTCTCGAAGGATTTTAGCGGGGGGATTTTCATAAACATTCCTAGGTTTCTCCAAATTTTCACTATCCCCAGACAAATACAATTGTGAGTATCCCTCAATAGATCAACGAATAATACTAGGGTGGTTGTAGATCAGCTGACTGGGGCTCCTATTCGTGGAGTTGAATATTAAATGCTGCGTCATGCCCATAGAATTGTGTGTAATTTGGTATAGTCTAGTAAGAGTGATAGGTGAACCTGTTAATCAATTCTAGTTCGTAACTTGGGTATAACTAGTGAGATCATTCTATTTTAGGTGTCTTATTATTATTTTTTACTCAAGCTAGGAATTGTGTAATAACATAATTTTATATTGATCAGCACAACACTACTTTGAACATAATTATACATTAATACTCTGACCATTTCAGGAGAGGTTGGATTATTTGGAAGATGGCAAGAATATATTCAAGTTACGACTGAGACTTTGTTCATCGCTTTATCCCACCAATGAACGTGTCAGGGATTTCTGTCTAGAGTATGATAGACATACCCTTCGGACAAGCCCTCCCTGGGGTTCAGAACTGTTGCAGGTATACAGTTAACTCGATCTTATTTATTTTATATTTCTCCACTGTTGTTATTAACATATTCTTTATATCTCTCTCAAGGCAATAAACAGTTTGAAGCACGTTGACTCTACTGCCCTGCTTCAGTTTCTGTACCCAATTCTTAACATGCTCCTTCATCTTATTGGCAATGGTGGAGAAACCCTACAGGTTTGTCAACTGAAATCTTTTGGTTCCTTTAGCATAAAATTTGAAATAAGCATTATCAAATTTTATTTATGTCCATGTGACTGTTTCTTACATCATTTACCAATAAAGTATTTTCTACTTGCTTCAGGTTGCAGCATTTAGAGCCATGGTGGATATTTTAACTCGGTATATAATTTCCTGTGTATAGCTCAACTAGGTTTAATCTAGTTTAATAGCGAGTAATTTTATAGATGACTTGGTAGTAAGATCATATAATCTGTTCTAAATAAATATTAAACAACAAAAGATCTGAAAAATATTATTATAACATTTATATATAAAGGTTATAGTTTATCTAAATGACCAAAGCATTTTATGTCACGGTGTCGTTGGTCTTTAAGTTTGGATGGTCTTTGATTACTAGAGTTGCAAATAATATATATGTCTGGACACAATAACTGTAGAACAAGCACGCTAAATCTTGTTCTTACTAGATCGCTCAATTTGATTTAATAGGGTGCAGCAGGTGTCGTTTGATGATGCTGACCGTAATCGGGCTCTGGTCACCTATGTTGATTACTCTTTTGATGATTTTGGAGGCAATCAACCACCAGTTTATCCTGGATTAGCAACTGTATGGGGAAGTTTAGCTAGAAGCAAGGTATAAAGTGCACATGTTATCTTGTTAAAACTATTAGCTTATCTTTTAATATGCTATACATTTCATTATACTTATCTCTTCCCAAGGTTGAGCATATGTCCATGTTACCTATTTTGGTTGATGAACACTATGACTGGCTTTACAGGCTAAAGGTTACCGGGTTGGACCTGTATATGACGATGTTTTATCAATGGCGTGGTTTTTCCTCGAGTTGATTGTAAAATCAATGGCATTGGAACAGGCACGTTTGTATGATCACAATCTACCTTCAGGTATTATTGGGGTATACAGTTCCCATTTCTCCATAAATATTCTTTGTCTAGTTGACATGCAATGCTGTTTTAGAAACTGTAACTCCCTAAAATGATTAATTCCGCACTGTAATATTTTTATTGAGAGGTTATAATTACTAAATACATTGTGGCCTCAAATTAATCAGTCTATGAAATGCCCTTTCCTTGTGGCATTAGCTACTTTCAGTGTGATTCTGGTATTAGAAGGTTACTGAGTTATGTGCTCATTTTTTATTTTCTTTCATAGGCGAGGATGTTCCACCTATGCAGCTCAAAGAAAGTGTTTTTCGATGTATCATGCAATTGTTTGATTGTCTCTTAACTGAAGTACATGAACGTTGTAAAAAGGGTTTAAGCTTGGCGAAACGTCTGAACAGCAGTTTGGCCTTCTTCTGTTATGATCTTTTATATATCATTGAGCCCTGCCAGGTCTATGAACTGGTATGTTTTGTTTTGTATCTTTCAGACTATCGCACGTGGCAGCAACGGTTGCATTACTAAACTGCATATGAGTTTCTGACATTGTGGGAGTTTTTATTTATGGTTGAGTCCAAGCATGAGTATGGTTTCATGCATTGTTCTCTCATAGGAGTTTTCTTTTTCTGATCGGGTACTTTTTTTTTACTGATTGCTGTTACTACCAGCTAACTGATTGATCATTTGCATGTGTATGGTTTTCAGGTTTGGAAATTGTATGTTAACATTGTTCATGAAAAAATCTTTAATTCAAAAACGTTATGCAGCTTATCTTTGAACTGATTTTGGGACATATCTTTGCTATCAGTAGTCAGTACTTTAGAACGAATTATCTACCTTTTCAAAATACTATGAAGTTTATGTGACATTCTAGCACTCAACAGGTATCGTTATACATGGACAAGTTTTCTGGTGTTTGTCAATCTGTCCTACATGAATACAAGCTCACGTTTTTGCAAATTATTTCCGATCATGATCTTTTTGTAGAAATGCCTGGTAGAGACCCGTCAGACAGGTACTCTCCTGTAGTTACTTCGTTATCAGTTATTCAGTTTTGCATTGTGAAACATTTGCACTTTTATTCTTGAATACTTTTTACTTTAATAGCAAACTTGATCACATAAAAGTTATAGGAACAGAATGTAAAGTGGCTACTTTTGCAGTAAGCACATGAACTGTTGAATAGAAGTAGAAAAGAAAAGCCAAAACTGAATTTCATATTTATCATCCATAAACGAAATTTTCTCAGCTAACTTAATGTGTATGTTCTAGGAACTATTTATCATCCATATTAATACAGGAGCTGTTTCTCTCCCTGGATCATGATGAGGTGCCTCTGCGGGCAAAGGTATTTTTGGTTTAATTGTTTGCATGTATTAGGAAAAATCATGTAAAAAATTTATATTATTAATTGATTGGCATCCTTGCAGGGAGCAAGAATTTTAGTTATCCTATTATGCAAGCATGAATTTGATGCTCGGTACCAGAAAGCTGAAGATAAGCTGTATATTGCACAACTATATTTTCCTTTTGTGGGGCAGGTATTATATCACAGTGGCTTGAAAAAGATTATTGCATAAATTATTTCATTTAGGTAGTCCTTTGACCCAGTTCTGCTTTGAAATTTTTTTTTGGTCGATGGTTATTTTCCAAAAAATTTAGCCCAGGAGCATTTTTACTCAGTTACAATCTCCTCAATTATCACGTCATAAACATCCGTTATTATCAGGCGGAAGAAAAAACACATCCATTATTACAGTGAAATAAGAAACACGCTTTAAAGAATAAAATGGTGTGGCAATAACAACCTTTTGATTGATTGCTATGTTTATACAATCATAGCTTAGATCAGTTGACATAGTTGCCTGAAATTTAAGGTTTTGCTTTCTCCTTTTTGCAGATTTTAGATGAAATGCCTGTCTTCTATAATCTAAATGCTACTGAAAAGCGTGAGGTTTTGATTGGTGTGTTGCAAATTGTTCGTAATCTGGATGACACATCACTTGTTAAGGCATGGCAGCAGAGCATTGCTCGTACTAGATTGTACTTCAAACTCATGGAAGAATGCCTCATACTTTTTGAGGTTTGTTTCCACAACCCTTTCTCAACATTTTGGAAATGGCTAGACTCTATCATTTAGCTCAGTGTTAAAGGAAGCTAAACGAATTTGTTATCCATAGAAATATGGAGATGTTCTTTGGTGTCTAATAAGTTGTATACCATTCTCTGCATTTTTATCTGTTGTTGGAGAAAATTTAATTACATCTAGTTGTGTGGATGTGGTAGAATGATATGGAGGTTGCTAAAAGTCTGTTAGAGCTTATATCTGATTTTAGGTACCCATAAATATTTTGTAGTTAAAGTTGCATAACGTTTGACTCCTAGGCCGATTCAGTAGTCTTAAATTGAAATATTTCAGCACAAGAAGGCTGCTGACAGCATCCTGGGGGGAAACAATTCTCGTGGTCCTATTAGTGAAGGAGCTGGATCGCCAAAGTACTCTGAGCGACTTTCTCCTGCTATCAACAATTATCTGTCAGAGGCTTCCCGCCAAGAAGTCAGGGTGAGTTGCTAAATTTAACCTGTGTGTTCGTTCCTCTCTTCTACTTTTCTGTAAAAACCTACCAGTAAACTTTGATTTCTGTGACAGTTACTTTCTGTTGGTGGACTTCTCATAACTAAGTTAGAAAGTCCTATGCTTTTTGCTTATTTTAAGTTTAATTATATGGTACGCCCAAATATCTTCTTAATTTTTAATGCAGCTAGAGGGAACACCTGATAATGGGTACCTGTGGCAAAGAGTTAATTCTCAGTTGGCCTCCCCTAGCCAACCTTATTCTCTAAGAGAAGCTTTAGCTCAAGTACAATCTTCGCGGATTGGAGCTTCAGCCCAGGCATTACGAGACTCACTGCACCCTATTTTAAGGCAAAAACTGGTAATCTTCTGTTGTCCTCATGCCTTCTCCTTGATATTACTCATCATTTTTGCTGGTGTAGTCTTCAATGATCTATTCTACTAATTGCATTTACACTGACCAGGAACTTTGGGAAGAGAATGTAAGTGCCGCAGTCAGCCTTCAGGTTTTGGAGATCACTGAAAAATTTTCGTCAATGGCAGCCTCTCAAAATATTGCAACGGACTATGGCAAATTAGACTGCATTACTACAATAATGACGAGTTTCTTCTCCCGAAATCAGTCATTAGCCTTCTGGAAAGCCTTCTTTCCGATTTTCAACAAAATCTTTGATCTTCATGGGGCTACACTGATGGCCAGGGAAAACGATCGCTTCTTAAAACAGATAGCCTTCCATCTTCTCCGGCTTGCTGTTTACCGCAATGACAGTGTCAGGAAAAGGGCTGTTATTGGTCTTCAAATACTAGTTAAGGTAAGATATCTCGATTCACATAAGAAGTTATTTGTTTCTTGCTATCAGGCATGAGTCCATTTGCTTTGTTTTGCAGAGCTCGCTGTATTTTATGCAGACTGCTAGGCTGAGGGCCTTGCTGACCATTACACTGTCAGAACTCATGTCGGATGTTCAAGTGACTCATATGAAAGCAGATAATACATTAGAAGAGAGTGGAGAGGCAAGGCGGCTTCAACAGTCGTTAAGTGAAATGGCTGATGAAGCTAAGAGCGTCAGTTTGTTGAGGGAGTGTGGTCTTCCTGATGATAGTCTGTTGATAATTCCCAAGAAATTTACAGAGAACCGCTGGTCTTGGGATGAAGTGAAACATCTTTCTGACAGCCTTGTTCTCGCTCTTGATGCCAACCTCGGGCATGCCCTTTTGGTATGGTTCATAATCAACTTGTCATTTTTAAAGATATCCTTTCTGATATCAGTAATGGATGAAATGTCTTCTGCTCGTCTTGTCACCAATATTGGAGGACATGATTGTAGAAATGGTCCCTGCTTGTTATATGGTGGAAGGGTCATGTCTTTTACACTCAAAATCCTCCCAATCGACACCTATTTTTAGTATTTTTACCGAATTGATTGGTATATAAGATAATACTGGATCAAGTCCCGGTGTGTCTGAACACATTTGCATTTCCTGACATGATTGTACGGTCTTGTTCCTAATAGAGGGATACATTTATGCGTATAGAAAGTTGATTCCTGTCTCCCCCTTCTCTTTCCTGGCATTAACTGATCTTTTAATCAGAAAATTTTAGAGAGTGCCCCTGATAGGTGAGTTCAGATATTTTTGTCAATGATGGTCTAGACATCACTTATCTAATATAAGTATGACAGAAGTGCTTGTCACATTTAAATAGGTTTTCCAGTCCTGTTTTGCGGCATTAGTGTCATCTTTGCACTAATCCCTGTCATGTGTCTTCTTTTCTTATTGTGATTAGAAAAATAAAACTATTAGACTCAGCCATCTTGCAAGTCATTCTGTATTTGTCAACGTCTAAATTCTGTTATTTCAGGGATCTGTGATGGCTATGGATCGATATGCTGCTGCAGAGAGCTTCTACAAACTTGGAATGGCATTTGCTCCTGTTCCGGATCTTCACATAATGTGGTTGCTGCATCTATGTGATGCCCACCAGGAAATGCAATCATGGGCTGAAGCTGCACAGTGCGCTGTGGCAGTTGCAGGTGTGATAATGCAGGTAGTAATTTCTAATTTGGTTTGTATTTTTGATGCGGAAGGGATTACCTCTGCAGTCTGGTTGGCTTTCATGCTCGACTGTCTTCGTTTAAGTGTCTATTTTCCTCTAAATACTACTTCCAGAACATATGTGCATGTTATTGGTTTTCTCCTCGTAGGCCTTGGTGGCTAGAAATGATGGTGTGTGGAGCAAGGATCATGTGTCTGCCCTGCGTAAAATTTGCCCCATGGTAACGGGTGAATTTACAACAGAGGCATCTGCAGCTGAAGTCGAGGGTTATGGTGCTTCAAAACTAACAGTTGACTCTGCTGTCAAGTATCTACAGCTTGCTAATAAGCTCTTCTCTCAAGCTGAGCTCTACCATTTTTGTGCAAGCATTTTAGAACTTGTTATTCCAGTTTACAAGAGCAGAAAGGCTTATGGGCAGTTGGCAAAGTGTCACACTTTACTTACTAATATATACGAGTCCATTCTTGACCAAGAATCAAACTCAATCCCATTTATTGATGCTACATATTACCGGGTGGGATTTTACGGGGAAAAGTTTGGGAAGTTAGAGAGGAAAGAATATGTATACCGAGAACCACGAGATGTGCGGCTAGGGGATATAATGGAAAAGCTGAGCCACATATATGAATCAAGAATGGACAGCAATCATATTCTGCACATCATTCCAGATTCGAGACAAGTAAAGGCAGAAGAACTGCAGGCAGGAGTGTGCTACCTGCAAATTACAGCTGTTGATGCAGTGATGGAAGATGAGGATCTTGGGAGCAGAAGAGAGAGAATATTTTCTCTTTCAACTGGAAGTGTTCGAGCACGAGTCTTTGATCGGTTCTTGTTTGATACACCATTTACAAAAAATGGTAAGACTCAAGGTGGATTAGAAGACCAATGGAAGAGACGGACAGTACTACAGACGGAGGGTTCATTTCCTGCCCTTGTGAATAGGTTGCTGGTTACCAAGTCTGAATCCCTTGAATTCTCGCCGGTGGAAAATGCTATAGGAATGATTGAAACCCGGACAACCGCTCTGAGAAATGAACTAGAGGAGCCTCGTAGCTCAGATGGGGATCACCTACCACGGCTTCAGAGTCTGCAGAGAATTCTCCAAGGAAGTGTTGCAGTGCAGGTGAGTAATTTTCTCCCATAATATCTGTAACAGATTGTGTTGTAGAACCTACAAAATGCTCATGATATGCTTTTCCATGGAAATATACAGGTCAACAGTGGGGTCTTGAGCGTGTGCACAGCTTTCTTATCAGGAGAGCCTGCAACTAGATTGCGTTCGCAGGAGCTGCAGCAACTTATTGCGGCACTTCTTGAATTCATGGCTGTTTGCAAGCGAGCCATTAGGGTTCACTTTAGATTAATAGGAGAAGAAGATCAGGAATTCCATACTCAGCTTGTCAATGGATTTCAGTCTCTTACCGCAGAGCTCTCCCATTACATCCCTGCTATCCTGTCCGAACTTTAGTGTATCATTTGTCAGTTTTGCTATGAGTTTTGTGCTTTTTCTTCCCACTAATTTGGCGTGGCTATATATATTTTTCATTTCTTGAATTCTTGTTACTTCGTTTATCTGTTGTATATGGGTTTGATTAGCTGAAAATCTTTGATTATTCATCTAGACGAGAACGAGACCCCATCAATTAAAAGTTTTAAGTTACGAACATATAAAAGGTCAATTTGGTAATGACCACATGAAAAAACTGTATATTAGGTGAGGCCAAAATCGAGGCATAAGCCTCAGCTTAAGACACAAGCCGCTCAACAATTAAAGATGCCTTGGAGCCACATCTCAGAGGCATCAACAGCCACACTAGAAACATAGGCGAACGAAAAATGAAGAGGAAGTTGATGAGACCGGTGTGATGGCAGGGGTGTCACGCAGCTGGGCGGTTAAGGGCTCAAGGGTCACGTCTTAAGTGCAATAATATGGAACTCACTACTCAAAGAGAGTCATTCTCTATCTGCTTTGGCACGAAGACTCTTGTATTTGAATTATTGGTTGAGAAGGACGCTTTGAAAAACAATGATCTCAAAACACTAGGCGAAAATTATAATTTAGTTTACATATAAAGGAAAAAAAAATCAATGTTTACCATTTCACCCTTAATGAAACTGAAAAATTACAGGATCAAACCTATCCACCCCGAATAATTGGGTCAAAATTTGGATCTTGTTATAGATATATAGGTATAATAATTACCTATATGTAAAATATCTTATATCTTTCACCGCCATACACCTCTATATATATGAGTTTGTGGTTTTTGTATAATACAACTGAGCAAGTGAAACGAAAAGAAATAATTATACACTACACAACTATCTCCTATCTTATTCCTCTCCCGTTGTCTCATTTTTTTAAATTTTCTTTACAATAATATTATAATAATATAATATACCAAATTATCAATTTTATAACACGTTATCAGCACGAATTGCTCCCGCGCCGAAAAAAGGTAAAATTTATTTTTGTCAATTTTGATTTTATACTTTGATATAATGGGTGACTTGGGCCCATACATATATACTATACATTTTAATTTAATTTAGAAACTATAATAATGTATGAATTACAACATGAGGGATTTAGTCTCCATGTTTAAATATTAATTTTGGGCAGATAGGCGATGCCTTCCCCGAATCGATCGTTAGAAGGCTCTGCCTTCCCCGAATCGATCGTTAGAAGGCTCTGCCTTCACGATCATGATCATATGGTAGACTATGTCTCCTCAGATCAAATTTTTATATGTCCAGAAGACATTTATAAAATGTTCCAGAAGAACATAAAAAATAAAAAAATGTCCAGAAGACATTTACTAAAACGTTCCTGAAGAACAGTAAAAATAAAATGGATATACATATAAATCTGTTTCACACGAAACAATGAAATTTGTCCAGAAGACAAATAAATAAAAATGATTTTTGTCCTGAAGACAAATAATATATTTAAATTTACTGTTATTGCATTATATTTAATTGCGTAATTTATATCCTGAATATTTCGTGATTATGTTATTATTAATTTTGATAATTTTATTTTTGGATATACTTTCCTAACGGTTATGACAAAAAAATAAAAATAATAATATTACATAATTCTCCAACGGTTATAAACACTATTTCCAACGGCTACATACAAATTTTTAATCTATAAATACACTCACCTTTCACTCATTTTCATCACTCAAAATCTTCTACCTTCTCTAAAATTTTTTCTCTCGAAATCGATTCATTTTTGTAAAATGGATTGGGTTTTAATCTTTTGCTTCGGTATAATTCTTTCCACTATTCCCGGATTTTTCATCGGTGATTTCACTCACATGGAATTTTGGGTGAATTGTTGGTTACTTATTGGTACTTTGTATCTTTTTGTAATCGCCTGCTTATTTCGTTTTTATGTGTTTAATTATTGACATGTTATTGCATTATATTTTATTTTAAAAATTTAATAATAAAATTATAATTATTATGCAGTAATTATGTCTAATTTGGCAAAACTCAAGATCGCTGCCCTGGATATATCAGGCAATAACTATATGAGATGGGCTGTTGAAACAAAAATGCACTTAAGGGGAAGAAAACTCCTTGACACAATTGATAAGTCAAAAACGACTTCCGAAGAACAAAAGGCTAATGCCATGATATTTTTGGTCCATCATATCCACGATGGCTTAAAAAATGAATATATAACAAAAGAAGATCATGCAGATCTTTGGCAGTCACTAAAAGATAGGTTTGATCACCAGAAATACGTGATCTTACCAAAAGCAAAACATGAGTGGCTGAACCTCCGATTCCAGGATTATAAAAGCGTAAACGAATATAATTCTGCGCTGTTTGGAATTACCTCCAGGATAATGTTATGCGGAGAAACGATCACTGGTTATGATATGATCGAGAAAACTCTCCAAACATTTCATCCCGGAAATGTAGTCCTACAACAACAGCGTATGGCTAATTGATACAAAAAGTATTCAGAATTAATGCAAGTGCTTCTTATAGCAGAGCAGAATAATGAACTCGTCATCCTGAACAATCAGTCACGTCCTACTGGATCAGTAGCATTCCCCGAAGCGAATGTTACGAATTATAATAATTACAGATGTGGACGCGGTCGAGGTAATTACCGCGGTCGTGGACGAGGAGGATACAAACGTGGATATGGACGTGGGCAAAGGAAAAGATCTCGTTCTGCTGATTCCAACGATGAAAGGAATCACAAAAGACCAAAAGAAAAAGAAGTTAGAAAAATGCAACATGAGGAAAGTTGCTATAGGTGTGGCATGAAAGAACATTGGTCGCGTACCTGCCGTACGCCAAAATATTTTGTTGAACTACACCAAGAGTCCCTGAAGAAAAAGGGAAAACAAAGAGAAACCAACTTTGTTTATGGCAATATCGGGCATTCTTTTGATCATGAAGCTGGTCATTCTTTTGACCATGAAGTCGATCCACATCTCGATGATATAAACAATGATACGTATCTCGATGTGGCTGATTTCGCTGTTGATTCCATAGAAATCAACGAAAGCCAAAAAGATTAAAATCATCATGAAGAAGAAAGTATAATATAATGTATAAAAAGTATAATATAATTAGTTATGATTGCATAATGTTGTTTTCTGTCTTGTTTGTAAAATATTACCGTGTAATATACTGTTTGTGTTAATATTAACGCATCCTTTATAAATATTCTTAAATCAGAAAATGTTGAAATACGGAAACAAGGATGGAGATATGTGTCTGGCAGATAGTGCTACAACGCACACAATACTTAAAGATAAAAATTACTTCTCTTCCCTTAAGATGAACAATTCCGTCGGAAGCGTGAATACTATATCTGGTGATGCAAAAATTATTATAGGCTCCGGAAGAGCTTGTTTTTCAATGCCAAAGGGGACAAAATTTGAAATAGATAATGCATTATATTCCCCTAAATCATGTAGAAACTTACTGAGTTTCAAAGATATTCGAAGAAATGGATATCACGTAGAAACAATGAATAAAAATGGTGTTGAATATCTCTGCATCACATCAGTTAACTCGGAAAAGAAATGTATACTAGAAAAGCTGCCAGCTTTATCCTCCGGAATATATTTCACAAAAATAAATATGATTGAATCATATGTTACAGTAAACCCGAAGTTTACATGTACGTTCAAAATCTGGCATGAACGTTTAGGGCACCCTGGTTCAGTCATGATGCGAAAGATTGTGGAAAACACAAATGGCCATTCGTTGAAAAACCAGAAGATTTTTCAAACGAAAGAATTTCCATGTAATGCATGTTCTCTTGGAAAACTAATAACTCGGCCATCACCAGCCAAAGTTAAGAATGAATCTCTGGTATTCTTGGAAAGAATACATGGTGATATATGTGGACCGATCCATCCACAATGCGGGCCATTTAGATATTTTATGGTATTGATTGATGCATCTAGTAGATAGTCACATGTGTGTCTATTAAGCACACGAAATATGGCTTTCGCAAAATTCATTGCCCAAATAATTAGATTAAGGGCACAATTTCCTGATTATACAATAAAGAAGGTAAGACTTGATAACGCTGGTGAATTCACTTCACAAGCCTTCAATGACTATTGTATGTCATTGGGAATAGATGTTGAACATCCAGTTCCACATGTTCACACACAAAATGGTATGGCTGAGTCATTAATCAAACGGTTACAAATTATTGCTAGACCGTTAATAATGAGAACAAAACTCCCAATTTCAATATGGGGTCATGCAATTCTGCATGCTGCATCACTAATCCAAATAAGACCAAGTGCATATAATAAATACTCTCCATTAGAATTAACATCTAGCCAGAAGCCAGATATATCTCATCTCCGTATTTTTGGGTGTGCGGTATATGTCCCCATTGCGCCACCACAAAGAACAAAAATGGGACCACAAAGGAGATTGGGAATATACATTGGGTATACATCACCAAGTATAATTCGTATCTAGAACCAAAAACTGGTGATATGTTTACGGCACGTTTTGCCGATTGCCATTTTAATGAAGATGAATTCCCCGCGTTAGGGGGAGGAATTAAAGAAGTTCCAAAAGACATAACATGGTACACACCGTCGTTATGGCACCTTGATCCCCCTACAAAACAACGTGAACTGGAAGTTCAGAAAATTGTGCATTTACAAAATATGGCAAATCAGATACCAGATGCATTCACTGATACAAAAAGGGTGACAAAATCGCACATACCCACTGCGAATGTTCCATCAAGAGTTATTGTTCCGGAAGAACAAAATGATGGAAACATAACAAGTAAACCCAATGTTCAGTTAAAAAGGGGGAGACCTATAGGATCAAAAGATAAAAATCCCCGAAAGAAAAAGATTTTGGGAAAAATAAATATAAATGGTCCAGAAGAACCAAATTATACAGAAAAAAGTCTTGAAGACGAAAATAGAGAAAAACATGAGATTTCCATCAACTATGCCCAAAACGGAAATATTTGGGTTAGAAGTGAGATAGAAGATGATGATGGAATTTTCTCATTCTCTGTATCAAAAGAAATTGACAATGAAAATGATGATCCAGAACCAAAGTCTATATTAGATTATGGATTGATTATGAAGAAACATATTCCCCGGTAATGGATGCAATTACTTTTAGATTTTTGATGAGCTTAACAGCATCTAAAAATCTAGAAATGCATCTAATGGACGTTGTGACAGCATATCTATATGGATCACTTGATAGTGAGATATATATGAAAATCCCAGAAGGATTAAAGATGCCTGAAGCATTGAACACAAAATCTAAGGAAGTATGTTCAGTCAAATTACAGCTATCACTTTACGGATTAAAACAATCCGGACGCATGTGGTATAATCGTCTAAGTGAATATTTATTGAGTAAAGGATATACCAACAATGCAATATGTCCTTGCGTATTTATTAAGAAATCTGTATCTGGATTTGTGATCATAGCTGTATATGTTGATGATTTGAACATAATTGGAACTCAAAAGGAGATTGATGTCGCTAGAACTCATATGATAGAAGAGTTCGAAATGAAAGATCTTGGTTAGACAAAGTTTTGTCTAGGACTCCAGATCGAGCATATTCGGAATGGAATTTTCGTACATCAGTCGAATTATATTAAAAGGATCCTAAAACGATTTTATATGGACAAAGCAACTCCTTTAAGTACTCCAATGGTTAATAGATCACTCAATATCGATAAGGATCCATTCCGACCTTGTGAAGATAACGAAGAGGTATTAGGTCCTGAAGTACCTTATATGAGCGCTATTGGTGGACTTATGTATCTTGCAAATTGCACTAGACCAGATATAGCATTCGCTACAAATCTGCTTGCGAGATATAGTTCATCACCTACGCGCAGACACTGGAATGGAATAAAACATATATTTCGTTATCTCTAAGGAACAACTGATTTGGGATTATTTTATAACAGAAATTCTAGTCTCGATCTAGTTGGTTTTGCAGATGCAGGCTATTTATCAGATCCACATAAAGCCCGATCGCAAACCGGATATGTTTTTACAATTGGAGGCACTGCAATTTCTTGGCGTTCCCAAAAGCAGACTCTAGTTGCTACCTCCTCAAATCATGCAGAAACAATTGCACTTCATGAAGCATGTAGAGAATGTGTGTGGCTTAGATCTATGACGAAGCATATACAAGAAGCCTGTGGAATATGCATAAATAAATAGCCAACAAAAGTGTTTGAAGATAATGCTGCTTGTGTCGCCCAACTCAAAGAAGGTTATATTAAAAGCGACCGAACAAAGCATATCCCCCCAAGATTTTTCTCTTACACACGAGAACTCGAGAAGAATCAAGAAGTGAATATTCAATATATTCGTTCAATAGACAATGCAGCAGATTTGTTCACTAAAGCGCTTCCCACTACAACTTTTAAAAAACATGTTCATGGTATCGGGATGCGTCAGTTACGAAATTTATGATACTCATCATTTCAGGGGGAGATTATGTTACTGTACTCTTTTTTCCTCATCATGGTTTTTATCCCACTGGGTTTTTCCATGATAAAGTTTTTAATGAGGCAGTACATAATATAACAATAGGTAATTAAGGGGGAGTGTTATAGATATATAGGTATAATAATTACCTATATGTAAAATATCTTATATCTTTCACTGTCATACACCTCTATATATATGAGTTTGTGGTTTTTGTATAATACAACTGAACAAGTGAAACGAAAAGAAATAATTATACACTACACAACTATCTCCTATCTTATTCCTCTCCTATTGTCTCATTTTTTAAAATTTTCTTTACAATAATATTATAATAATATAATATACCAAATTATCAATTTTATAACAGATGTTACTCAAAATAAAAAAAATCGATTTTTTCATGTCTCTTCCTTCTTCGTCTTTCTTCGAGATTCTGCAAGTTTTCCTCAGATTCTGCAAAATTGATCTTTCCCATGGATTCTTCTTCTCTTTGATTTTCTCTCTAACATCTTCATAGCAATTTCTCTTTGATTTTGTCTTTTCTTCTTTGCCCTAATATCTTTTTTTTCCTCTTCTATCTACTGCTCTTACTCAGATTTCACCTTTACTTCTCTCTCGGTCTTCTTGAACTGACCTGTACATCTGAGTTTGAATTCGAAACTTAGATTCCCATGTTCAACTCTCCTTGCTCTTCTTCGTCTCTCCTCTGCCATCGTCAAGGAGGTTTGAATTCCTCTAGTGGTTTTTGTCTATGAATTATGCTCTAATTGGTGATGGATTTTTGTATTCGCCATTGTTGATGAGGTTTTAAAGAGATCAAATGTTCTTAAGTTTCTTGAGCATTTGAGAGATGAGTTGAAAACAGCTGCAAAGAAGAATTCAAGAGGAAGATTTACTGCGATGATTGGTTCTATTAATTAATGTTGAAGATCAGCTTGTGCCTCTTGTATCTAGATTAATTAATGTTGAAGAGTCATAATAGTAATAATCTCAGTGAACAAAGCAAAGCTACAAATTCCATGAAACCAAAATGAAGACCTCGAGCAATCTCCAGCGGAAGCGACACTAATCAAGCAATCTCCGGCGTCGTCTATCTAACAAACTGATAGGCTAGCAGTACCTCTGGCGTTTGTGTCAAAGAAGCTGAGGTCTAAGAGGACTGAGAAGCATGAAAGAAGTGGGTAAATGCTAAAGTATGGAAGAGTCTCTTGGGGAAACAGAGGGTTTGTTTCATTCATTAATCTCCGGCGTCACCGATCAAGCTATCTCTGGCGTCGCCGATCTCGCAATTTTCGGCAACGTCGGACAATCAATCTCTTGGGCGAAGAAGAAGAATGGAAAAGTTCGATTAAATTCCTAATTATCTCAGTCATTTGAAACTGTTTAGAGGAAGAATTGTTGGAATACTCTCGCAATATTTGGAATGCTCATTCATTCTAATTTTACTTAGCATGTGTGAATTATATATATATATATATATATATATATGTTCTTGCTGATTTCATTTTTTATCTTTGTGATCATCGCTCAAATACACTACATATATGGTAAAAGTAAGTTAAGTTATCCGAATTATACTACGTATATATGGTAAAGTAAATTAAGTTATCCAAATTATACTATGTATATATGGTAAAAGTAGGTTAAGTTATTCGAATTTGAGGAGATGTCAACTGTTATTGCTTTTTCCCCTTCACGTCGTGTACGAAACCTTCTAGCTTTAGGAGCCAAATGAACCAAAAAAATGTAAAAAATAAATGGTATGGACCCAATGAACCAAAAGAAGAAAAATGTAAAAAAGGTGTGGGGTAAACTAGCCAAAAAGAGTAAAAAATAAATTAACTAAAAAGTAAAAAGTGAACAAATCAAAAAAAATAAAAATTAAATGAGTGTGGACCCAAAAAATAAGTGAGTGGTTGTCTCTAATTTACAAAGTTATACTCGGTAAACGGTTGTACAAAAATTTCAAAGAGTTATATTTTGGATGTTTTAAATTTAAATTAATATTACATATCCTTCAAATTTGTTTTTTTTTGTTATAATGTTGATTGAAAGTGTTCTATGCATTTAGATTCTAAAAATTTAGATGTATGTAATTTTAAGGTCCTAAGTTGATTATTATTTACAAAATGACTTTAAAAATATAAGGAATATGTTGTGTAAGATTTTTCCCAAACATAATATATAATATTATTGTAATTTATATATATATATATATAGTATTATAGTATATTAAGTTTTATTTCTAATCATAACTCTTTACCAGAATTTGTTTTCGATTGATATGATCTTTTTATATGAAATTATCAATTGATATGACAAGAGATCAATTGGCATGTTATATAAATCAAAATTATCCTTTAGTGTTGTCTTCATCACTAAACTACACATGCAATTTTTGAGAAATATTTGATGATCTTGATGCTCATTCTATCGTGACAAAACTAATACAAAAAAAAAACTCAATCAGTATAGTATAGTAATACTAAGAGCATCTCCAATCCACCTCTATAATTGTCTCTAAATACTATTATAGAGTCTCTCCAACCCTCTTCTATTTTCACCTCTAAAATAGTGTAATGCTATTTTTTCCTTTATATATAGAGGAATGATATTTTTTCTTTTATTTTAGAGGTAACTTTTTTATTTACAAAACAGTCTTTTAATTTTTTTATAATTAATATAAATAATCATTAACTATTATAAATGATTATTAAATATAAATAATAATTAAATTTTAAATATTAGAAATGATAATTAATATCTACATAATAATTAAATTTTTAAAATTAATTTTTTTAAAAATATTATAAATGACAGTTAAGCTTCTAAATAATAATTAAATTTAAATATTATAAACCAAGGTATGAGAAACATTTAGCATGAGAAAAAATTAAACTCCAATATATGAAGTTCATAGATTAAACAACACAAAAGTCACAAATGACGAACTAAACTCCAAAAATATGAAAAAAGTTCAAAGAATAAAATAAATAAGATTAATTTGTAATTTTTAGAAATTAGTAGGTATTAATAATAAATTAAAAATAAAATATACTAAGAATATTCTTTTATACATTGGTGTAAAACAAACTTTTATTATAGAGTTCTAAAAAATAGAGGAATACATTGAAGATGGTACTAGTTTTACTCTGTTATCTTGTCGCAAAATCACATGATATTAGAATTGGATAATTGGATTGTAATCTATAATTTACTTTGATTCAACTTCTCGAATCCATTTGTTACCAAATTAAAGTCCTAAGTGACCCATAAATCATGGTAATTGACTCTCAATTAATTAATTCATACATCCCAAATCTATAACTTGTTTTCACATAAATCTGATTTTGATTGTGATGTCGAGCTCAACGGTGATACAACACTTGACGATTGAGATGAGTTGGTGTTTTGTGGGTCTCGTTTTTAGTTTTTTTTAAAAAAAATTTAAAATAAGAATAAATGAAAACTTATATTTATTCTAAATTAAAAAAAGAAAGGAAAAGGTATAATGGTAACACCATATTTCATTAATCAAACTTTGGCATGTAGAAGAAAAGTGGAGATAAGAGATTTGGTTTTTTTTTTTTTTTTTAATATTGGGCCACAACTAGCCGGTCCATCAGCCAAATTCCTATATAATGTAGAAGGTGAGACTCGATCTCTGGTTATACAAGTGCACATGTTTTAATGGACGGTTTTCTTTGAATTGGTCTATTCATTTCTAGCCCCTTGTATTTCAGAAATTCCGATTATAGGCCTTTCAGTCATAAATTGTTTACCCAAAATCTTTACATTCGTGAACTAATAATAAATCCCAATCAAAAATCTCTTCCTCTTAGTGGTGATTTTAAATAAAGAAAACCTACAATTTCTCTCTCGTAAAATACTGTTGAAGGAAAGAAAACTCAGATTTGCAAATCGTGACTGGAGACCGGCAGCAAACGGAGGCTCTCGCAGCTCCGATGGTTTTGTCGCATGTTTTTCCTTTGACCCTCTTACTTTTAAGCTTGTTTGTGATGTAAGCATGGTCTAGATCGGGATCTATGGTGGTGATGTTTATATTGGCGGATCTGGTGTTATCTCCGCCGGTGAGGCTCCCTCTGCCGTCGAGGCTTCTCTGGAAGATGTCTTCTCTTGGAGACTTCTCATTCCATGAGGTTTTTGGTTATGGAGGTTTGCTCGGTTGTGGGGGTGTTACGTCGTGGAGTTTCCGGAACCTCACAAGCTCCACCGTGAGGATCTTTGCTCCGTCGTGGTGGTCAAAAGTCCTTGGGTTTGTCTTCCGTTGCTGATCCTTCCTCGCTGGTTTGTTTCTCTTCACTGTCAGAGGTGACTCCTATTCCGATAAAGCTTCACTTGCTCATGATTCATTTAGATCTATTTTATTTGCTTTGTAATTTGGTTAGTGTGTTGGTTTAGTCTGTTGGTTTGGCCTAATATGTTTCTAGATTAGGTTCTTGGTTTAGGCTTGCTATTTTGCTCCCCTAGATTTGATTGACTATTTTATTTATCTCCGGTTCAATCGTTGTTGTGCTTGTCTGGGTTCGGTTTCTCCGAAGAGGATTAGTTTGCTCCTTGTATGTACTTTCAAGACCTGGTTGGGGTCTGGTATTATTTTGAGTTTTATCGAGGTGTAACAGTGGTTGATATTTTTTTGACTTCGCCATTTCTGGAATTAGTTTTGTCCTGGTGCAGCAGTCCTTTCTGCCATTTAGTTTCTCTTCGGTCTTGCTTCTAGTTAGGCTTCTTTCCGTGGTTTCGTGCAGTTTAACATTCCAGAATAGCAACTCTTTCTTCATTTGCAAAGTACTTATATTCATTATAGGAGGTTCCACCATCATCTATGTCTCGTTGGTTAGATTCTGGTGTCTCGATCTTCTTGTCTGGGGTTGCAAATTTCAGAGTCTTTTCTTAAATTATCTTAGTTTAGTATTTTTCTAGGTTTATTTTATTGCTTCTCTTTTTTTAAATTTTCCGGGGAATATGTATGTTTTCTGCCGGCTTAAATATTCTACTTTTATATTCCACATCCGAATTTTTTTTTATAATATTAATGAGTAAAAAAAAATAAAGAAAACCTACTGCCACATCACTACCATTATTTTCAAAATAAATAAAAAAAGCTTTTTAATGAAAAACATTTTTAGTTATAATTCGATAATTTTGCAAGCTCAATTTCAGATCTTCCTCTTTAAGTCGAATCCAAAAAGGAAAAAGATCAGATCATCCATGGAAACAGCGTCGAGAGTGGAATTGATTGCTAAAGGTAGCTTACCAGAGGTTCCTTCTCAATTCGTTCAGCCACAGGAAGCTCGACCTAATCTCCACCAGTCCGGCGATGCAGCTTCTATCCCAACCATCGACCTCTCGAGCTCCGAGTCAGCAAGAGAAGCCATCGGTAACGCTTGCCGCAACTGGGGAGCCTTCCACGAAATCAATCATGGCGTTCCAATCCATCTCCTCGATCAGATGAGGTCTTTAGGCCTCTCTTTCTTCCAAGACTCCCCCATGGAAGAGAAGCTCCACTACGCCTGCGATTCCACCTCCCCCGCATCCGAAGGTTACGGAAGCCGTATGTTGCTGGGCACTAAAGACGACGTCGTTTTGGATTGGAGAGACTACTTTAACCATCACACTTTCCCTCTCTCGCGGCATAACACTTCCCGTTGGCCGATCCACCCTCCTGATTACAGGTTCTTGCTTTGATTCATCTCTTCATTCCAACGAAGTGTTTCATCTTTATTTGAATTATGATGAAAAAATTTCATCTTTAAATTGGATTGAGATATTGGTAGACAAGTTGTGGGAGAATATGGTGATGAGATGAAGAAACTGGCTCAGATGTTATTAGGCGTAATCTCAGAGAGTTTGGGTCTTCCTTGTGCATCCATCGAGGAAGCTGTTGGTGAAATCTATCAGAACATCACTGTGAGCTATTACCCTCCTTGTCCTCAGCCAGAGCTCACACTTGGTCTTCAGTCGCATTCCGATATGGGAGCTATTACTCTACTGATTCAAGATGATGTTGGAGGCCTTCAGCTTTACAAGGATGCTCAATGGCTCACTGTTCCTCCTGTCTCTGACGCTATTCTGGTTATTATAGCCGATCAAACAGAGGTTTCTCTCATTCTCTTAATTGAGAGATCATACACAAATTGCAAGCTAAGAGAAATTCTGACGTTTTTGGGTTGGTTTTCCATGTTTTTAGATAATAACCAATGGGATATACAAAAGTGCTCAACATAGAGCAGTAACTAATGCGAAACGGGCGCGGTTATCAGTGGTTAGCTTTCATGATCCTTCAAAGACTGCAAGGGTAGCACCAGCTTCTCAACTCTCCCCACCGTTTTACAAGGAAGTTGTTTATGGTGAATATGTTTCTTCCTGGTACTCAAAAGGTCCAGAGGGCAAGCGAAACCTTGATGCTCTCCTCTGCTAATCATATCTTCAAAAACTTTGTTCAGTGCATTGTCTATATTTCGCTTACAATAACTTCGTCCTCTCCAACTGAATATAAAAAGCATTCCAACAGATCCCAACGGAGCAGCCTTTAACCAAACATAATAGTGCCTTGAAATTGCACAAGACTCCGTTGCACCAGAGCTATAAAGTATATACCCACTACTTCTACGTGATGAATCCTCAATCCAGTTGCTATCTTCGTTACCCTCAATACTGTACCAAAACAAAAACAAAAACTCAAATTCAATTCAATTGTCAAACCTCAGATGCGGGTTGAAGGTAGTAATAACAGTAACAAATTCAATAACCATTTATGTACAACAGACTAGTGAATTTGACCTGTAAAGATTGGCAACGAGTTTAGCTTATCGAGAGATGGGTGATCGTTCTGCATTTCTAGAAAATCGTCGGCCATAAAGAAAAAACGACGTTCAAAAGAATTGCCATAGCTGAAAAATTTAGCAGATGAAACCAAAGACAAACAGGAGTATGCTCCGATTAGAAGTTAGAACCATGAAAAACATTCAGAACCCAGAGATCAAACTCAGTATATGAAGCCATATTATATACGATTTTTGATAAAATGTAAATGCAATGGAAATTTAATAACATTGATGAGCATATGTACCTCCCAATTCCCATCAACAAGCAGAGTAAGTTTTGAACCAATGCATCTAATCAAAAAGAGCTTCAACTGAGAAGATCTCAGCTTTCACCAACTCGGGTAAAGTGAATTCAGCAAGTCTTCCTCGCCTGCAATGCCAGCATCAAACTTTCACCCACATTGCTACGAAAGCAATCAAGTCTAAGAAAAAAGCAGATGAAACATACACACAACAAAAAACCTGTGTCGTTGCAGTGCCTCTTCCACAAGCTGCTTATAAGTTGAAGACCTTGGAAGAAGATATCAATATTGAAATGCTTGGGAGCTGAACTAATTGTTAGTTTTCATCTTTACCTTCAAGACTGAGAAAGACACACCTGCAACTTTATTACCTCAGATTTCCCCTTCACAATAGGGAAAGGAGACATGACACTGCTATAGGCAAATCAGAACATTACATCATACTGGAATTTTTGACTTTAAGCTAATATTATCATTGCCTATTTGAAGTGAAAAGCTTTTCTCTTAGATTCCAGAAATAATATATGAATTTCAAGAAAAAAAATTCAGATACCTGAAAGAAGAATTCTAGCTAATGATGTTAACACTAAATCTTGAGATCTATACAATTACTAAAAATAATCAGCGTGAGTTGAGAACATGTATCATCTGAAGGGACTAATGAAAGACACATCCATGAAACCTTGAACAGAAGTCCTCAGAACATTGCCTTCAGGAAGATAGAAGATGCTTCACTTATACCTTGCAATACAGCAAGACCAAATTCTTCATCAATTCAGGTTAATGCCAAAAACTTGTCTTTCTCATATCTTCTGGTATAAGAAAATATCATGGAGAAGCTCTTTCCACATTAGACCATCTGCTTCTTTGATACAAGCTTCCTAATACCAGAGCAATGATATGTGGTTTGTACGAAGGAGGCTTTGCCATCCAGCAGATACCAACTCAACTACCATTGTACATTACTGTAGATCCCAATGGCCATCAAGGTTTTGGAACTTGAGCCATGTGCTTGTCGACTTGTTTGTCTACGAAGTCACGAATCTGCATATATATTAATCAAAAATCGACATTTCCACTTACACCAGAGATAGGGACATTCAAACTTAATAGCTGTGGCGAGAGGTAGCTAGAAAACTTTTGAAGCTTTTACAAACCTTGTTTTTTCGCTTAGAGTCGAGGAATTGTGAAACAGCCATGGCTTTCTCCACGTCTGTTGTATGTTGCATAACCTGATAAAGCCCACGAGTATCAGAGGAGTTCTTTTCTATTTTCAGACAGAAACAAGAATAGCAATATACTAGTTGAAATATTTTGAAGAGTGTCAAACTACGAAATGACAAACCTTTGTTGCAGTCTTCTTCATTATTGACTTGTATACATCTCTATCAATTTTCTTTGCTCTATAGGGCGCCATAAGCAACGATGCAACAAAATCTACAACCCCCTGTTTCAAACGATCTGCACCCCGAATACGAGATTTGTGTGACTCTTTATTCACTGTAACCTGTGACACAGAACATTCATTTGCTCGTTGGTCATGCTTCCAACTAGGAGGGCCTGTCGAACATGCAACTGAATTTTCTTCATCCTTAATATGCAAAGCACGACTGAAAAATTCAGGATCAGCAGCAGCAGCTTGAGATTGCCATCTATCTATAGCCTGATAATCCTTGAAACCATCGCTACTACCACCAGTATCGACCCATGCCCCAGTAAAAAAACTGGCATCCGCAGCGCCGCTTTCCGGGGAGCACTCTCTGAATTTTGAATGAGATACAAGCTCATTTGAATGGCTACGCTGTGAGCAGTTATCGACTGGAATCCTTGAACTGTCAAGGTCAAGACAGGAGGCAGGAAAATCATACCAGTCCCGAACCTTGCAGTTCCTGGAGTCTATCTCTGACATACAATCCTGTCTTCCTAAGGCATTGCCGGGAAACTTTTTCTTAAAATCAGATTCGTCCATCTTTGCATACTGCTCTCGCCTGGCAAATTTATGAAACGATGGAATCTTCGGAAGCTGCAATGAAGTACTATTGTAAGCCTCAGAAAACGCCTGCAAGACAAGAACATTTAATTTCCATGTTACAAACAAATAAAGAAAAGAGCTGATTAAGAGAAAAAGCACATTCCCGTCAGAGAAAAAAACACATTCAGCACGCATCAATTAATGCTTTCACTAATTTGAAGAAAGAAAAACTTGCCTTTGCAGCTGCTTCTGCTGCTGCACGAGCAGCCTCAGCTGCAGCAAACACAGCTTTTTCTTCCTCTGACATAGGGAGCTGATTGTCATCAAGCTCTCCATCTGTTTTCACATCGTTGTCATTGCTCAGTTTTCCCTTACTTTCGGAATCCACACTGTTCAGCTTTCTTCTTATTCTAGAGATATTTGTAGTATTTATTTGTCCCAATGATTTCATTCCATTATTAGCTTTTTCTTTCCGGTACAGTTCCAGCCACACATTAACAAGCTGGCTTGCAATGGCACGGATATCACGGCTTGTGTGTGCACAGACCTTTTCTCTCACAGTCTTCCCAATGCCTAGATCAACAAGTGGAAACCAACCAGCTTAGAGAAAAACAAATTAACTACAGGGGCTTATATTTCTAAACCAATTGCGCATGATATGAGTTTTAAACAGAACTGATTGCGTGTGAAATGAGGTTTGGGACAGATAGAGGACTTGGACGAAAATAACCACAATACCTGAGAGCCTAACGGCAAAGAGATCACTTGTAACTCGAACAAGAATATGTACACAGTGACGCAAAAGCTGGGTTCCATTCTTCCCCATTGAATCCTAATTGAAAAATATATATATTATCATGTAGAAAAGACAATAGAAATTCTCAGAACAAAGATAAAAGAAAAGAATAGTTGTACTCTTTTCTTTTGTAAACAAACTATCTAACTGAGCTTACCAGGATCCATGAGTTCAGTACTGCAAGTCCTTCTTTTGTACCTGCAAAGGATTTCAAGGTTTCACCAGGTAGGTTAAGCAACTCCTTGGCTAAGTGTAAGCGCCCAACAGTTGTTTTAGCAGAGAAGAACATGTTCCTTAGCAATGATTGTCTTGCCAACACATTAGACAGCTCAACAACTTCAAGCCTCTTTATTAGGTCTCTAACTTCATCCCTTACAGATACATTTTTCCTCTGTGCTTTTTCTAGTGTTTCTATTTCAGCTGTGTAATCATATCCACTTCTAAATATATCAATTATACGGACAGCTTCCCGGACTCCAGTCATCATTGCACCACCAACAGTATCAGGATGCTCTTTGCATGTTGCCTCACCAGCAAAAAACAAACAATTCTGAACAGGCTTTCCCAATACATCATAATCTTCACCTGAAGCACCAATAGCAACATATGAGTAGGCACCATAACTGTAGGGATCAGTACCCCAGTCGGTAACTACTGAAGCAACTGGATCAGGCACCATATCTCCACCGAAAAGCTTACGAAGAACCATCATTGCATGGTTTACGTGCTCAGACTTACTCTTGTTTTTATAGTCAAAAGCAGCCTTCCCGACCACCAGAGCTATCAGAACAGGTGCACCAACAGTTTTCTTGACATTCCAAAACATAAAGCATTCACCTCTTTGATCAGTCTCCTCAGCAGTTGCCCCAAAATAATCTACACTATCATCCCAAAATACCTTTGGAAACTCCATCACAACCTTATTCAGAACTCCAAAGCCAAGTTGTTTGATTGACGAATATTTCCAGTCTGGCAAGGGTGGTGAAAACTTAATGGTTTCTGCTTTCAAGCACCCAAGAGGAACAGTTACCAGTACAGCATCTCCAAGATACTCGCAGCCATTTGATGTACTAACTCTGACTTTATGCTTGCTATTTTGTATAGCAGATGCATCAGAGGCGTAAGTTACCTCAGAAACTACTTCATTCAAGTGTATGTCAAGTCCTTCTGCAAGCGATTCAACAACTCTGCTATAACCGCCCTTGATCATAGCATGTGGCCCTCCAAACCCACCATATAACTCATCTTGATTCCAGTGAGGAAGTGAAACTTCTTTGAGGACAGCAGCGCAACCATATTCTGTGTGAGCAAAATGCCAGTTCATAACTCTGCGCTCTAGAGGATTCAAAAAATCATCTTTCAAACTTCCATCAGGCGTAAAGGTACCATTGATGCCTGATTTTGGGCCGTGAGCATTGACTGAATTGACAAGTCCAATTCTTTCAATATTCACCTTGTCATGAGGCATCCTCAGCCGTTGAAGGCCATACTCTAGGCCCTCCTCAAGGGACATTTTATTAGCCTTTTCCTTGCCTATTTCTTCAACAAGCAAATCCACGTCATCAATTAGACTGTTGAACTCTGCTTGTAGAGCATCATCTAATTCCGGGGGAACTTTTTTCCCTGTTACAGTATCATAGAGAGGGCAGAATCCATGCAACACGCTCAACTCCAGACCTAATTGGTTACAAACCAATACAGAGGGATCTGGCATTCTTTCAGATGGCACATCAGCCTCAATGCCTGTAATTATGCTAGCCCCAAGATCCACAGGAACTGAAAGAGACGACCGGTCTGTAAATACACGACCACCTACTCTACTCCTTGCCTCAAGAACGGTGACAGAAAAACCTTGGCGCTGCAAATGGCGTGCTGCTGTCAACCCAGCAGGACCAGCTCCAATAACTATTACTTTCTTCTCATTGTTAACCTCACATTGAACACAGTCCTTTCCTCTTGTTTGATTACTATTTCTAGAGGACAGTGTGCTAGATAAAGCAGGCTTCGCTACTGACACTGTTTCAGGATGCTTTTCAACCTTAGATGCAGTACCATCCGCTTGTAAAGCATTTATGCTAACAGAATGTTTACAATCATCAGTTATACTTGCTTCACATGTTTTGCTAGTAGATCCTAGCATTTCTGAGGTCGCACATCCTACCAATTCCCTATCATCATTCTGGAGTGCACATTTCTTACCCTCACTAGTTGATTCAATGGCTTTGACTTGACCAAGAATAAAAGCAACTCCATCTTCAGAATCTGCAACAGAAGCCATAGAACTTTCTTCAAGCTTTTTCCCATGGAATAGATTATAATTTTGATTAGGCAAAGAATCCTCCTTCCCCCTGACAGATGAAATCCCAGCATTTATATAATTCTGCAGAAAAAACACCAACACATGTGGACAATAAGAACTTAGCACTCATTCGTCGTTCAATAGTGCATACAAATATTATTATTTTTTTAAGGAAACTTGAGAAAAATTTTAGGGGACAAGATAGAAAAAAAAGAAAGAAGCAACAGTATGAACTTACTCTCTGATCAAGAAACTTATAGACCTCTCTGATAAGGTAAGCTGAAGGCAATTCACTCTCAGAAGGGCCACCGGGAACACCACACTCAGTGATAGGTAAGATTCGGCTGACATTTTTACTCCACAGACCAAAGATAGAATTCCTGTATCACAACAAATCAGTTCTGACATAGAAAAGGGTTTAAGGAAGTCTTCAAGAGGATGAATGGAAACACAAATTAAAATCCGTGAATCTCACTAAGTAGGCCTGTTAAACAATACATTAAGTATAAAGGTTTACAGCAAATGACGAAGGTTATAATGGGATCAACATCTTGAGATACAAGATAGGCACACCAAAACCAAGTACTTGAATGCATTACAGCTACAAAAAAAAAGGAAAACTAACCTGCAATCTAAGTACTCCTGATGGCTACCTTTGCGCTTCAATAGCTCTTTGAGTATAATTTTCTCAATTGGACTTAACGTCTGGGCTTTTAGTCCAGCTGACACTGCAGCTGCTTTACCAATTTCAGTTTCCTTGGAAGTAGATGTGATGATATCACACTTGTCGCTTCCTTTAAAGGACTTGTCACTTTGACAATCAAGAAACCCTTGCTCATTCTCCCAATTCAGGTCTCCTTCATACACCATGTTTCCAAGCTTACGCTTTCTAGCAGTGCGCTCTGGGCGTAGTAAGGTGGACGGCTTTCCAGAATTAGGTAATAATATTGCATCACCTGGGGAAGCTTCAACCGTTCCATCTTTGAGGGTATTAACTTGAATACCACCTCCATTAGAAGCATCATGGTGTGAAGAATACTTGCACTTCTGACAGATAGCAACCTGAGTATCAGACTCAAAGGAATGATCCTCAAAATTAACTTGCATGCCACAATCACATGTTACCAAAATTTTCTCATGGGAATAACCAGAATCTGACGCTGGCTCTCCCAACTGTATGTGCCGATCAGGAGCGATAACCACAGTTTCTTTTCTAACAGTAGGAGAATAAACTTCGCCATGGACATTTAGCATAGGCCCAGACACCCTGGAGAGCTCCATAGCCTTCCCCGACAATCGTCTCCTGGGTCCATCATCTGGAAATTGATTGACATCTCCCTTCTCGCTGGATACTGTCATGGAAATTTCTACATTTTCATGACCGAGAGAGGCTCCTTCATCCTTACCATAAGACTTATGCAGGCCAGTTCCAGTTTCTGAAGCACAATTTCCAATTGAATTCGAAGCACCATTTTCCAAGATGCAATCAACTGTTGAATCAATAGGAGGAACATCCTTGTGGTTCCTAATCCTTGGGATTCCTAATCCAACAGTTTTCTTGTTGCCCTTTAATCTCTTCCTGAAACTGGCTAAGGTATCACCCATATCTTCAGAATCCATGTCCAAAGCCCTCATTTTATCCTCCACAGCTTGTTTCTGCTTCTGTTTACCAGTACTTTCTGTCTCACCCTTATTCTTCTTGGAACTTTTATGCTTCATAATCTCAAAGAGAGATCCGATAGGTTCATCATCATCAGCATCATCGTCAAACTGAAAAACCTTCGATCCTCTCTTGGAACCAGATTTCCTGTCTTTACCATCCATATCTATCTTCTAATTGCTTAGACCTAATCTCGACTCCACTGTAAACACTTTCTGAAAAAACCTCAAATTCGAACTGCAAATTAACAAAACTTTCGCCTTAGCTTCTCCCCTGAAAAATTAAGTACATATATCACAGACAAAACACCTCCAAATAGACCAATATACAAATTTAAGCAAGCTAACCGTGAGAATCCTTGGAAAAAATAAGGTCTCTGAAAAAGATTTGTCTTTGTGGGTGGGTTCTGAAATATCTTACTCTCAAATTTTCCAAAGAAGTTACA
Organism: Lepidium didymum; assembly: GCA_963920545.1. Classification (NCBI taxonomy): domain Eukaryota; kingdom Viridiplantae; phylum Streptophyta; class Magnoliopsida; order Brassicales; family Brassicaceae; genus Lepidium; species Lepidium didymum. Next base: position 9,871,828 of record OY986980.1, read on the forward strand.
ACATCGAAGAATTTAGGGTTTTCTAGCAGAGTGAGCTCGAAAACTAGACCCAGAGTAAAACGATAACGAAATGAGGAAAGACCGAGACGATTGGGGCAATCGCAAACATTAAACAGAATTGAAAACACTGATGCAGGACGTTTGAAATAGTGGATAGAAGCACGAGAGATGCCTGTGTAAGTGAATGATAACTTCAAAACTGGATTTTAGGGTTTATAAACACCACTCGCTAGGAGATTAATGATATTAAAAAATTCGAAATTGAAAAATACCAGCAGTAGCCCAAGAGTTATTATCTTCGTTTAGATCCCAGAAGCTACGCTTCAATGTTCAAACCCAAACGAACATGGTGAAGTTAAAATTAGGAAATCGAAGATTAAGAGACGTACCATTCAAAACGCAGCGTTTCGTTTGTATCGCGTGAGCAGAGTAGGCTTACGTTAGCATGTTCGTATCTACAACCATCAGGCTACAACGACGAACCGCAGAGATAGACCAACCCTTTCTTAAACCCAAGTCACTAGAATGTTTGTCTCATATAACTTTATGTTATTCAGAATTGGCATCTTGTACCATATACTATATGTCCATAAATTAAACATATCACTTGTTGAACAGAGAAAAAAAACATATTACTTCAAATTATTCATATGGTCATATTCTCAAATTTTCTAATAAGTTTATGGAGGTTAATGGTTACCCAACTAGAAAAACAGTTTGTTTTTCTTTATCGGAATAGTTATAATTTCGTATTTTTTCTAAGAAGATTTAGTCTTAATAAGTTACTAGTATTAAGGTCGTGTGTCTTGCACGGATTAAGTTATTATTATTATTATTTGTGTGATTTTAAATAGAAGAGAATAGCTGAACTTACCATTTGAATTTTTTTTTGGGTCTGAATATTTTTTTTTAGCTCATATAGAAATCAAATCTTTATACCTACTAATCCAAGCAAACAAAGATATGTGTTTTTTTTTTTCAAAATTCTGTAATCAGAAATAAAAAGGAGCAACTAAATCATAACATAATACCAAAAAAATTTAGCAAATAAGATAAAAGGAGAAACTCGGTGCTAAGATTTGGTAACAGATGGAGAGAAAGTGAAGGTAAGCTAATAAGCTTTGTTACTAATCTCTTGATCTTAGCAATGATCTTGTGAAACCTTTAATTTTCTGTCAGAACTTAATGGCAATTGAAGAGCAAAACAAAGTTGGCGAAGACATGATAAAATTGGCAGAACAACATGTAGTTTTATTGCATGATAATTAGAACCTATACCGGGCTACATCCGCTTGTTTTTTTTCCGCAAAATGTATTATTGAATTAAATAAAACCATAGTTGGTGATAAACATGAGAATAAGAACAACAACTACATTCAGATAAAAAAAAAAGAACAACTACATAGTAGATCCTCAAGAATAGAGGAGACTTCACGCCAATAGGTATGAATTGAAAAAGGATAAGGGTAAAAGGTTGTGGGAGGAGCTAAAAGCCGATTGCATTCCTCAGCCTCAAAACCTCCAATCAGCTCTTCTCAAGCGGAGCGAGTTTAAAGTTGTTCAGTCCAAATGGGCGCTTCAGTGGAAACATAGGATTGGTATCGGCCTTCGCGTGTCACTGAAAGTGCTATTAACTGTGCTTGTCTGTTGTTTGTTGGCTCTTGATAGGTGGGTTTTCATTCTCTTATCTCATTCAAGTACCCCTGTAACTCAACATTCATATCGGTATTCAACCCAAGATTCTCTCTATGTTGGAGGTCACGGTATATCTTCCGAGAGCTAGATATGAATTGTACTCTGCTCTGACGTGTATGACACATGCTTTCTGCAGCCAACAACAAGCTTAAAGACTCTGCTTGTTCATACTGATGGACACCGGAGAAAGCCCGTCTTCCGTGAAGTAAAATGTTACCCAAATGATCTCTGAGAATCCATGCAGCACCACAGTAAAGTGTTCTTTCACACCAAGCTATTCCAATGTTGCATTGCTTCCAATATGCGGGTGTGGCCGGGGTCTGATTCAATACATGTCTCTGGCTATTTGCCCTATGCCAATCTGAAGCTTCCTCTAGAGCTCGGTTAACTATATTGTCTGCTTCCCATCTTGTTTGCTCAAAGATTAAAGAGTTTCTGCCCTTCCAAATCAGCCAAACCAACCACGGTATTGCTCTTTGGACTGTCTCTTGAATTCGTTGATCCTTGTGGCCTTTAAGCAGATAGTGTATGTTCAAAAACTAAGATGTTCTCGAGAAACTTCTTTCAGGTAAAGGCATGGACGATCGTTGCCAAACCTGTTCCGCAGCTGGACAAATAAAGAGTACATGGTTGATGGTTTCGTCGTCGTTGTTACAGGCCAAACAACGATTGGTATGGTTAACCCCTCGTGACTGAAGTCTTTCTCCGACAGCAAAAGCTCATGCCAAAGCTTTTCAGAGAAATTGTCGAATCTTTGGAGTAGTTTGAGCTTTCCATAAACTCTTCCATGTTGGTTTTTCCAATGGAGGTGTAATCCGTATATCCTGATTTTCTAGCCACTCTGCTAACTGGTAGCCACTCTTTGTAGTATATGTACCATTATTACCCAAACTCCACACATAAGCATCATCTCTGTATTAACAAAGTTTCATTTTGCGTATGACAGAAGCGTTATGTTACGTGAACAACTCGTTTAGTTTAGAGTTATTCCAGTCAATAATATCCGTATTCCATAGGTATGCCACTTTGAGGGAGTTGTATGTGCTAAGGTGATCACCTGATGGGGCACGTGGTAGAGGATCCTCTAGCCATTTCTCTTTCCATACACTCGTTGTGATGCCGTTACCAACCCTCTTAATCAGACCCTCGTGTAAAAACTCCCTGCCATAGAGAATACTTCGCCAACCAAAAGATAGTCTAGAGCCCATTTTAATGTCCAGAAAGGTCGAATTTTTAAAGTATCGACTCTATAAGAGTTTGCTCAATAAGGAACCAGGATTTTTCACTATCTCCATGCATGTTTACATAAGAGAGCATGATTGAATTTCTTGATCTCTTTGAAACCAAGAACTCCATCTTCCTTGCTTTTGCACATTCTCTTCCAAGACACCCATGATATCTTCTTAATCTTATCCCCACTACTCCACCATAATTCTCTCATAGCCGTGGTTATCTTTTTGCATATGTGAATAGGAAGTTTAAAACACTGCATTGCAAAAATGGGCAACGAAGAAGCAACTGCCTTTATTAAAGTTTTCTTACCACCTGATGTATCACATTTTATCGGTTTTTAACCCTTGTTTTTAATGGTTTTATTTAGTCAAAGTACATATTTTAGAGTATTTTAGTCTTTTATTGAGTTTTTTCAGGTAATAGGTCACACTGAGAGAAGATGAACTCTTTTGAGTGAAAACAAGCATATGGAGATGCAGAATCATGTAAAAACATCAGAAGTTTTGCTTTATTTGAAATACTTTCCACCGTTGGATCGCGTTCATATTTTGACACAAGATAGCCACGAGAGTTATCTTTCATTCGGCGCTGGTTTGAGGACAATCGGACAAGTGGTTAAGAAGATATGACGATTTTACTGAATACATGTCATTCTGAACCGGTCCTGCGAGAAAACAGGAAATTTGCCTTATTTCGTCCGGTTCAATTTAAGTTCTTAACCGCTTGTCTGATTATCCTCAAACCAGCGGCAAAAGATCCAATTTTTTAATTTAAGTTCTTAACCGCTTGTTCAATGACTACCAGATCCGATTTTTATATATTATAATTAGGTTTTTAGTTACTTTTTCCGAACAAGCTTTCATTATTCTTTTCAACCACTTTTAGTTTTGTTCTTGGAGATTTAGAGAGAAAATTTCACACTTTGTCACTTTTGGAGAAGATTTCTGAACCTTTTTACTTTATTGCAATTCTATTATGATTTCTATTATGTATGTTGCTTTATTTTATTTAATTATGTCTGAATAGTTCTTTAATTATGTTTAAAGTTTTCTAGGGATTTTAGGGAATCAATGGATTAGAGACAAATAAGGTTTAATTTTACTGTGTTCTCCATTTATAGTTGTTCTTAATGCTTTGGTTAAAGTAGCTAACTAGTTTATGATCATAGGTTGTTTAACTCACACAAAATGCTTGTTAGATGCCTGAAAGAACATAGATAAATAATTAGTTTATAACCAACGAAAGCTGATGTTAAGGCTAATTGTGGACTTATCAAACCTAATCGATAATGCGTGTTTAGATTCTAAGACCAAACAACAGTTTAGGATTCTAGGTTGCTAGATATAGTAATCGATGCCACGATAGTGAGTTTGCTATATAGTTATGTATGTGTGGAGAATTGGTCTTAAACTTATTGTGAATAGTTCCCTGATTTAGATCCTTGACTTCCTGATGAATTCCCTGAACTTGATGCTTTTATTTGTTAAGTTTACATCGTTTTATTTTCTGATTTGTTTAACTTCAACCACCATCATTAATTGATTTGTCTTAGCTTGAATTTGGTTTAAGATTGATTGTGTAACTACTTGGTTCTCGTGGATTCGATCCCTAGAATACTACTTTGATTTGTTGTGCACTTGCAGTAGGATAATAGAGTTAAAACTCTGTGTTATCACCACCCTGAGATAAAGACCTTGCAAACCAGCCTGACATACGAGATCAGAGACGTTCATGGATAAAAGCCAACAGCTTCTATTTAGATCCATTAAATCATTCCAGAAGGCCTATATACATGAATTTACTACTTTCTTGATCAATTCCTAGTGTTGTTTCTAACTATTGTCTAATGCCCACTGTTGCTTTGGAACCAAAGAACATAGACGATTTGTTGAAATTGATCGCTTGTCCTCATGCTTCCTCGTACATGTGAAGACATTCTTTAACTTCACTACATTTTGTGATCTTGGCTTTGCATAGGAGGAGGCTATCGTCGGCAAACAGTATATGGTGAACAGCTGGACCAGATGGTGATAATCGCACCGCACCCCACTAAGTTTCCTTGTAGCTTTGTATTGATTAAGGAGGTGCACTAGAGCCTCAGCACATAGATTAAACAAGAAAGGTGAGAGAGAGTCTCCTTATCTCAGACCCTCTCTGGCTTGATCAAATTGTGAGCTATCTCGTTCATGATAATTGTATATGTTACATATGTAACACAATGCATTATCCAACCTATCCATTTCTCATGAAATCCCATTCGTTGCAACAATGTCTCCAAAAAAATTCACTATACTCTGTCGTAGGTCTTAGACATATGCGTCCTTATATCCATAAACCCGACATCTTTTTTCTGATTAGTTTGCAAGGAGTGTATAAGTTCATGGGCTATGAGGATGTCCGAAATTAATCTCTCTGAAACAAAGGCGCCTTGCATTTCAGATACAATCCTGGGTAGAAAAGGCTTCAGTCTCGCACAAAAGATTTTGGAGATGATTTTGTAATGCACCAAGCACAAGCTTATGGGTTGCAACTTTGTCATCATCTTGGGAGACATTACTTTGGGGATGAGCCATAGTTAGGTGAAATTCTAGTCTGGTGGAAAGAAACCTGATTCGAAGAATTCGCCCTTATAGAGACTTATATTTTTCAAACTTTATGAAATTGTCTCATATAGTCATTGAATTAAAATATTGTGTTATTAGTTTGTACATATTCCTTTACAAAAATACAATCTTCAAAAGTATTATATCTTGATGAAAGATTTTCAAAGTCATTCACTATGAAAAAAATATATAATTTTTTTTTAAAATATAAAAATCAAGAATAATGGATCCAGAAATAATATAAAAAATTAATTAATAAAATTTGACATACCTCCAAGTTTGAGAAAAGTATTGATTGATATATGTAAATATTAGCTAATCTTCACATTTATTTTGCATCATTTGACATCATTTAGCATTCATTTATCCTCACTTTATACCAATCCTTTATTTGCATATTAGAGTCCTATGAGTTTTACTTGCATATTTTGCATTTCTTAAGTCATTTAAGGTGATTTGGAGCTACTTTGAAAGATTTGGAACTTGGAGTTGGATGAAGAGGCTTAAGAATAAGGTAAAGATGAATTGGACCAAGGAAGAAAACCCTCTGGATGAGATTATCGACCACATGGTCGATGTCCCAGTCGATAGAATTGCATAGAATGTGACAATTCCTTCTGTGTCAAAGTATCGACAAACTGGGTCGATAGAATTGCATAGACGCATTTTTTTTATTTGGTCTGACTTGGTTTGTTCCGGGTCGACCCGGTTCTATTTTTAAACTTAAAAACCCTATTGTTTAAGGGTAGAAAAACATCAAGCTTTCTTTTTGTAGCCTCTTAGAACACTTTTGAGAGTGAGTTCGGAGAGAAACTTTGAGACTCTTTGTTGGATGATGATCTCTTGATCATTTTTCTCCATATATTGAATATCTTTATCTTTTTATCTTATCTCTTGCATTATGTCTTTCATTTTTCATTTTGTTTTGTGTTTTATTGTTGTCATGCGTGAGTAGTTCATAAAGTGGTTGAAGGCTTGGTAGATCTTAGGGAGTTGGGTGATTGATTTTTGATGCTTAGGTTGTTAGATTCCTTCATATTAGGTGATCTTAATGCTAGTTTCAAGTTGGTCATTTGAAAAGATGTTAGGATATTTTTCGCCTGGAAGGTGTTTGTGAAAATTCTCGAGAGACCGATTCATGTGCTAAGCTTCCCTAGCAATTGGAAGATGAAGTTAGTGTGTTTAGTGGACTAAGTGAGCTTGCTTGTAATGCTTATTAACTTTTGAATTTACAAATGGAAGTTTAGCTAGATTTTTTGGTTACTATAGGGATTAATGTCATGGAAGTGGGTTGATCTATTTGAGTATTTTATATCTTAGGTTGAGCTTAATTGTCCCTTATTGTATCATCAATTAGTTACATTCTCTTTGAATCAATTACCTTGCCTTAAGTCATTCACTTTCATTTAATTGCCTTTCCTTCTTTATCGTTCTATTTTTGTTTAAGTTTGTTTTGTGTCTAAATTTGCTTAGATTGTTTGGTTTTGATTTAGGTTGCATAGTAGTAGTTGTAGTTTAATTTCACTCTTTTGGATTGCTTTAGCTTAAGTGAGAATCTTAGAGTCTTATTGTGTTAGTTCTAGATTTCTTGTGGATTCGAATCTCAAGTGTTTGCAATGACGTTTGTTTGCATTTGTTGATTTAATTGAATGTTAAAAGCAAACATCATTGGTACAATTTATGATTTTTGTTAAATAAAATTTATAAAATTAAAATTAAAATACACTATAAAATATTACATAATATTTTTAATATATTTTATGTATGAAAATTTATAGATGTAAGAATATATAAGATTATTCAAAACTCATTAAAAGTTTTATGTAGTCTTTAAAACTTTTTGTAAAAATATTAAAAACTTTTAAAATTTTCATTAGTTTCAAGTCATTAAAATTTTTCTAAAATATAGATCCAATAGCCGAGTTGCTCTCAGTCTGGTGGTTAGGATGATCCAGCTAATGACTTGACACCAAGGTTCGATTCCTACCTGCTGCATTATGGTCCTTTAAAAATGGGATTATTGGGGGGTGGGCTTTAGACTATGGATCGGACCTTGTCGATCCAATGTTGACAAAAAAAAAATATAGATCCAATAACACCCTCTTAGTGTTTTTGTCTCCAGTTTTTATCCATAGTTCCTGCTACGTTGCTTCCAAAACTTTTCTTCCTCTCTATCAGCTTCACTAAGGTCTCTCTTCAGCTGTATAATTTTAGTTTTGTCCACCTCCGCTTGTTTAAACACTAAATGTTTATATTATCAGAATAATTTTTTCATTCGAAAATTAAATTGTATTTTATATATATTCAAAATTATAGCTATGAAATCGAAGATTTTCATTTATTTTTAATTATTAAATATGTTATTAAAAATAGATTAGATATTAGATGATTTTGTTTTTAATTATAGGGAAAATTAAGTGAATAACATGTATTTGAAAACTAATTTAAGTATATAACATGTATGTTTCAAAATTAAGTAAATGACAATGGACCATTTGTGTGTTTACACCAAATTAACCTTCAAAAATTAAAGGAAATTAATCTTCTTTTTTTTGGGGACAAAAACATTTAATGCAAACTGTTGATCGTATCTCTTGTGGAGACAACACATGACATGTGGGAATAGTGCATTTAATGCTTTGTTTCCAGATTTATTAACCGTTAACACATACATATCAGAGTAACACATAAATTACATACTAACACATACAATATATTATATATTATCTGACTAATACATAGAATAATTGTTAACACGGGAAAAAAATTGTTAACATATTTATCATCTGTTAACATATATAATGCCGTTATTATTGTGAAAGAGGCATATGTCTCAAAATATTTGTATGAAAGATATGCATCTCCATGCTTAAATGATTCAAGTAAGATATTATGTGTTCATCAAATGTAAAAGAGGACAAATCAATTTCATTATAACTTTAGTAATTTTATTGATAAGTTAACTGATAAATAGATAATTATCGGATAAAATAATAATTATCAGTTATATATTTTTACCAGATAAGGAAATAGTTATACGTTAAGAATTATAATACATATAAGAATTAAAGGTTAAAAACAATTTTATATCATCAAATATAGTAATATTTAAATGATAAGCAATTTTAACACATACAACAACTCAGATTTAGTGGCCCCATCATACCCTAATCTTCGCGTGACGAATTCAAATATAGTAATAAAACCCCAACTATCTATATGTGATAGACTTAGGAATTGCCGCCGTGAGCTTGCTAAGTGGAAAAAAACGACTAACGTTAATTCTAAAAACAGAATTGAGAGCTTACAAGTAAGATTGGAGGAAGAAACTTCAAAGCTTACTCCAGATCGTGATTCCCTTTCTAGACTTAAAAGTGAGTTAAGTGAAGCTTATTGTGAGGAAGAAAGGTACTGAAAGCAACGAAGCCATGAACAATGGCTCAAGGCTAAGGATAAGAACGTATTACTTTCACAATTGTGTTAAGAGCAAAAATATTTGTAAGCATGTTCATATGCTTCTGGATGAGAGTGGGAATGAACGGTTTTCAGAGGGTCCAAAGGCAATGTAGCGGTCAACTACTTCAGAAATCTCTTTACCAACTCGAACCTTACAAAGGTAGAATCAATTTTCTCTGGTTTCTCTCCCCGTGTGATAGCAGACATGAATAGAATTATGTTAAAACCAATATCAGACATCGAAGTGAAGAATGTAGTTTTTACCATAAATGGAGATAAATGTGCTGGAGCTGATGGGTTTTCTGCCAGATTTTACCAACAATTTTGGTACATTGTGGATCCTCAAACGTGTGCAGAAGTGAAGTTTTTTTTCAGGTCTGGTGAGTTATCATCATAATGGAATTTCACACAGGTCTGTTTAATTCCAAAACTCTTAAATCCAACCCGCATGACGGAGATGAGACCAATCAGTCTATGCTCTGTCCATTACAAAATAGTTTCCAAGATCTTATGTTCGACGCTCAAAAAGATTCTTCCAGACATCATTTCTCCAACACAAGGTGCCTCTGTGTGAGGAAGAATCATTTCGGATAACATATTGGTGGCACATGAGATTTTCCATTCTCTACGTACCAATGAACGTTTTGCAAAAGGTTTCATGGCAATAAAAACCGATATGTCGAAAGCCTATGATAGAGTAGAATGGTCTTTTCATTCTCCAGAGAATGGGCTTTGATGATTAATGGGTGAAGTGGATAATGCAATGTATAACGACGATGTCTTATACCATTGTGTTGAATGAGTGAGCTTATGGCATGATAGTACCTGAGCGAGGTCTCTGTCAAGGAGATCCTTTGTCTCATTTCCTCTTTAATCTATGTGCAGAAGCTCTAGTTCACACCCTTAACCAAGTTGAACTGTCTGGTAAAATCTCCGAGATACGTATTGGTCCTACTTGTCCAACATCACCTACTCTTTGCGGACGACAACCTATTACTCTGTAGAGCAGATATCCAACAATGCATTGCTGTAAAAGATTATCTTCGATAATACAAAAGTGTGTCAGGACAGTGCATTAATTTCCAAAAATCCTCAATCTTCTTCGGTAGCAAAATATATAACAATGTGAAAAACCAGATTAAGAAGATCTTGGAGATTCATGAAGAAAGTGGCAAAGGTATGTATTTGGGCCTGCCAGAATGTTTTGGGGTTCCAAAAATAAATCATGAATTTTATCCATGAGAAACTCTTGTCAAGAATGAATGGCTAGTTTTATCGCATGGTGGGAAAGAGATACTTATCAAAGCGGTAGCTTCCTCATTATCGGTGTACGCGATGATATGTTTTAAACTCCCGGTCCATACTTGCAAAAAGATAACGTCTTGTATAAAAGAGTATTGGTGGAGTAGCAAAAGCAATAAGAACAAGATACCTTGGGTTGCTTGGAAAAAGCTGTGTAAGAAAAAGGGAGATAGAGGTCTTGGATTTAGAGATATAAAGCTATTTAATCAAGATCTTTTGGGTAAACAAGTGTGGCATGTCCTTAATAACCTCCAATTCCTCATTTCATTGACCTTAAAAGGCAGATACTTTCAGAATTCTACAATTTTGGAATGTGGGGATGGTAATAGGCCATCATATGGCTGGCGCAGTTTGCTACACGGCAGAGACCTTCTGAAGATGGGTTTATACAAACGGCTGGGTGATAGGCGCTCAACTAAGGTTTAGCAAGAGAAATGGCTCCCAGATGTTACACCATGAATACCTTCAGTCTCAGATTTTACAACCATTACGAATATGAAGGTATCATAGCTTTGGGACAGGGCAATAAATGACTGGGATAACAATAAACTTCGAGTTTGCTTTTCTGATACTGATATTGGACTTATTAGACATCTTAAACTCATACCAAATCAAATAGACTGCCATATTTGGTTCTACACGGCTAATGGAGAATACAATGTGCGCAGTGGTTATAGACTAGCTGAAGATTTAGATAACCGTCAGAATCCCTCTTCTCCACCACAATCGCTTTTGGAACAAAGTACATGGACTAAGCTGTGGAAAGTTAGAGCAAGCCCAAAAATTCGTTACTTCTTGTGGAAGGCTCTCTTGGGAGCTCTAGCAATTTCAGAACGCCTCCGAAACAGAGGGATTGTAACGCACAATCGATGTCTTCATTGCGACTAATGAGATTTGAGAAGCCAAGAGAACACGCACATTAATGAGGATTTGAGAAGAACTCTTCCATGGTTGCTCTGGTGGTTATGGAAAGCTAGAAATATATTTGTGTTTGAAAAAACAAGATTAGAATCGAATGAGATTATAAACCATGCCTTCGATGATGCAAAAAAATGGTTTACAGCCAACGCGGTTCCAGCTGGTTTTGCTCAATCCCAAAACTCAACGAATAACGAAATCTGTTGGTCTAAGCCAGAGTTTCCCTAGGTGAAATGCAATTTTAGGAATTCCTGGTCAGCTTAAAACTGCTTTAGCGGAGCTTCATGGCTTGTTCGAGATTTTAATGGGAAAACAGTTAATCACAGCAGAAGAGCATATGCAAATATCTTTGATCGAACTCACGCTGACCTTTATAGCTGCCTATGGGCTGTAGAGAGTATGTGTTTCACTCGGCAGCGGAAGATTATCTTCGAATTCAGCTCTGCAGCTATATTCTCACTTCTAATGAAGCAGAGCCTTCCAAGGAACGAGCTCGAAAAGAAAATTTTAGCCTCGACACAGAGTCATTTAAATTCCATCGATGAATGGAAACTAAATCTTGTATGTGACTCAGAGAATCAGGTAGCCAAAGCCATAGCAGACTCCATCATCTCTGGAAATCACTTCCAATCATACATTGCAGTTAATGAACCTCACTTGTTGAAGAAAATGATAGCAATGAATGTTCATTAATGAATATCTTCACTTACTTTATCACTACCAAGTTCTATCTTGGCTTGTTTTTAACTTTGTATACCGGTTGGTTATGCCCTTTCTGTTACTTTCGTAATTTCCAATATATTTCTTAATAAAATAATTTATCTTTACGGAAAAAAAAAATCAGAAGAATATATAAGTCATTTTCTTCTTAACTAAAAGTGTTTGAGTCACTATCCCGTTTGATATGGTTAGCATTTTTTTTTTTTTTTTGACAACCTGGTTTACATTTGGTTCGAAATCAAAATTTCCAGCGAATGAGTAAAATATCGATTTCATCTTCTGTTCGCAGTCGATACTCCTTTTTTTTCTGTTTCACATTGATCCCAATTCCTAGGGTTCATTTCCGGATTAGAATTGCAACTTTTATCTGGATTTTCACAGTTCGTCAATCTGGATAGACACCGAAGGGATCGCCACGAGAGTGGCGCCTATGAAGATTCCTACCATAACCACCGAGCCCATCCTAGAGGTCACCCGCCTCGTCCCTTAGATTCACGTTTCGAAGAGGATGGTGATGCTCTTAGCCGCCGTCGTCGTCGTGGAAACAGCCCTAGCAGTTATCGAATTGGAATTGGAGGCGGAGGTCGACGCTGGGAAGGTGACAGCCCTACGGATTTTGATAGAGTAGATTTTCAGCCAATGGGTCCTCGTCATGGTGGAAGTTTTCGGCCTATGGGTTTTGCCTTCGATGATGGTTTTCGCCCGATGGTTCCTAACGAAGGGACACGGTCAATTGTTGGAGCTGGCGGTGGCGGAGGAGGATTTCGGCATAGCGGGCCTGCGAAGTTTCCGCAATCGGGAAGTCCAAACGGAGGGACATTTATCGGTAAAGTAATGGAGCCTGATTATTCTGTAAGACCGACTCCATCGCCGCCTGTCAAACAGCCGCTTTCGGGTCAGAAAAGAGGGCATCCTCTCTCGGAGCATGATAGCTTTGGTGGAACTGGTAAACATGGGTTCACTCTTCTTTTTACGCCTCTTTATTCTTCTAGTCTTTTAGCATTCCGGAGGATCTCTTGTTTTTGTGGGAATCAATGATTAGAATATTGGAGGGTAACGTGATTGTTGAATTTTTTTCATGTGATCTTTCGATTTTCACTTTATTTGATAATCAGAACTATTTTCCATCCTAATTTAATTTGCAGATGTTTCTGATCGTAGCAGTATAGTCAAGCTTTTTGTTGGCTCCGTACCAAGGACAGCTATAGAAGAAGAAGTGAGTTCATCTGGAATATTAGTTCTAATTTGTTATGTAAATATGCACACTGTTGAATATTCTACACATGAATCTTGTTGACTCTTTTCATACCTTGATAGTTCTTGTTGAGATATTCTCTTTTCTAATTTCCCTCGGTTGGTATTAATATACCAGGTTCGTCCCTTCTTTGAACAACATGGAAATGTTCTTGAGGTTGCTCTGATCAAAGACAAGAGAACTGGACAGCAGCAAGGTATGTCACTCTCTATTTTACTAGGAAATAGTTGTGATTTATACTTTTCTAAATTTCAGGTCTCCTAAAAAGGCTGATGGGAAGCAACCTTAGTCTCATCATTGGCCTCCATTTGTTTGCAACAATTTTCGGGCTTATTGCTTATGCTTGCGAGCGTCTTATCTGTATTCGAATCTGTCACAGAAGGAGACTACTTGTGTAGTTTGCTAAGAAAGAATTTATGTACTGACCTTGGGAAAATAGGTTGTGCTACTAGTGTGTATTTTGGAATTTTAGATGTGTTTGAAAAGTAGCAAACTTTATTGAGGATGTTTTGGAGTTGGAGTTGATGTACAGAAAACCGAAAATATTTGTTTCTGTTGTTTTTGTAGTGGGTATTGGTTAAAAGAACACGCTATTTTCCTTTGCTATTAAAATTCATCTTTCCTCAACCTTCCTATAGATGGATTTTATATATTGTGTATGGTCTCGACAGGATGAATGTATTTTTAGGGTGGTAGTTTGACAAGGATCAAAGGATAATTTGCCTGATTTCCTACCCCTGCTGGTCAAGATATGGCCGTTTCATATATCATGTTGAATGTCTGGAGTCTTCATTTTCTTCCATTACCAGTTATTTTTGTCCGGATTGGTTGATGATGGAATTCCTTTTTCCTTTTTGGATGCTTGATAGCAGATTGAATGCGTTTTTCCTTTTCTTTTGTTGATGGACTGATGAATGTTTTTCTTTTCCCTCTCTTTGAATGGCCTGAGATATCAGTTTCTATATGTCTTCCCTCTCTATTTCTTGTATGGCTTGTGATGTGATGTACCATCTCTCGTCATAGATGAGTGACTGTTTTGATAATAGATATTATTTGTGTACTCGCATTTTCACCAACGAAGCCATTGTGCTTGCAATTGTTTCTTTTAAATTTATTTTCCCTAGTTCTGTCTTTATTTTGTCAGTGTGATCTCTAGATGATGAATGATGTGATTGTCTGTGTTGTATAGTTATTCATTACTTCTTGACTTTCCAAGAAGTTATTGTATCTATATCTGCCAGTCTGCCACACCTTCGTGGGTGGCATAACAAGTACATGTGATTGTGGTGACATTAAACTTCTGATCGCAGTTGATTCCATTCAACTCTTTCTTCAGTCTTGTAAAAGGTTAGGTGGTGCGAACAATGGAAGAAATCTGAATTTTAGTTTCTTAGAATAGTTTAATACAACATGTTGACTTTGACTTGCTCTCCCTCGATCAGTCAGCACCAGGCAGGAGCCTAATTATGTTATACATGAAGCAATTATGTGCTTTTCTGAATTGCTGTTATTTCTAATGAAATATTGTTGGATTGTGGTTACCCTTGACCACAACTGTAGTCTTCTTCTTTTCTTTTTTTTTTGAAGTCTTCAAATGCGTGATGTATGGTGACGAGAATGTGATATATGTTCTGGTTTTAATTATCTGTTACTTATCAATGATTGAGATTCTTAAAAGCTATATCCTTAACTTAGCCTAGAGTCGTATTGTACATTTTTCTTGATTTTCTTACCAATAGATGGATCTTGTTTGCTACGCTTTGTCTGAAAGGCTAATGAAGATACGTTATGTGCAGATCCGACTGTGTTCTTTTCAAAATATTTTTTCAGTTCTTTTCCATTTGAAGCCATTAATTTATTCATTCCAACAACTTTACTTCAATAATCTAAGTGGATGCTGTCAGGACACGTCTTATAGATTTTCCTGCTGAGCTTGTGTCCTTTGAGTAGTGTCATTTATTTTCTCAAAATTGTGGGTGTGTAGCTTGTACATGTGTAATGTAACTTTCTACTAGTACCACTTCATGTTGATCGTGGGACAAGTTGAACTATAAAACAGACAGCTTAAGTATCAGTCTTTAATGCAGGGTGTTGTTTTGTAAAATATGTAACTCCTAAAGATGCGGATAGAGCCATTAGAGCACTGCACAATCAGATCACACTTCCTGGGGTAATTGCCATTGAGATCTTCTCTTATCAAGAACAGGAAAATACAGGTTGTTTCACCTTTTATAATTTGTTGATTCCCAGGGAACTGGTCCTGTTCAAGTTCGATATGCTGATGGAGAGAGAGAACGCATAGGTAATCAACTACCGCACATGTTATCATAATGGGCCTGTCATTGTCGGGCGTTCATAGTGATGACCGTACGGCTGTATAGATTCAGTTTACAAGAATTGAGAAAATTTGGGAAATGATATGAAATTCTAGGATATTGATCCTTTTGTTTTTTATCTGTTGTCTTCGCCTCACTTGATATTGTTCTTCCTTTTAAAGGTGCGCTAGAGTTTAAGCTTTTCGTTGGTTCAGTAAACAAGCAAGCCACAGAGAAAGAAGTTGAGGAGGTATGTCTCATATCCTACCTTTTAAAGTTGTTACTTATGTCGGATCAACAGAACATGGAAGATTTCTAAATTTTGAACTTGTTGGCTCAACTGATAAATTTAAATGATTTTCTGGTAATTCTTATTATTGTTTTCAAAGGGTAAGCGGCTGGAAAAATTGTGTCAATAATGCAAGCATCTACATATTCTTAATAGATAGACTTGATAAATATGTGAATGCCTACCTTCTCAATTCAACGCATTTGCTTCTATTTTTTTCTGTACTGTTTCGAACTATTTGGTTGTTATTGTTTTAACAGATCTTTTTACAATTTGGTCGAGTGGAAGATGTCTATCTCATGCGTGATGAATATAGACAGAGTCGTGGTATGTCTTGTATCTGTTACTAGATTCTATAAATTGTTTAATGCGTGATGGTGTTGAGAAAAATTGTGTATTTTCATTTATAGGATGTGGGTTTGTTAAATATTCAAGCAAAGAGATGGCAATGGCAGCTATCAATGGTCTCAATGGAACTTATACCATGAGAGTAAGCTGTAAATAAAAAATTGTATCTCAGTTTCTCTCATTGTTACGCTTTAGACCTGTTTTGTTTACCGGCCTCTGTCCTTCCCCAGGGTTGTAATCAGCCATTGATTGTTCGGTTTGCTGATCCAAAGAGGCCTAAACCTGGCGAGTCAAGGTATTGCCTTGGAAACTACATTCTACTAATCAATTCTAATGCTCTTATTAAGATAATTGGATATACCTTGTTCTGTCTGATTTACTTCTATTGGCAATATTTTGTGGCATGGGTGGAGAGTTGGTAACCTTGTTTTTATATATCCATAAGTGGTTTCTGTTCCCAGGGACATGGCACCTCCTGTTGGACTTGGTTTAGGGCCTCGTTATCAAACTTCAGGACCAAGGTAACTGGGGTAAAAGGAGATCATGATTATATTCATCAAGTAACTATATATTTTGACTAACCCTGGTTTCCTCATCACTATTTTTTAGGTCTACCTCTAACCTTGGTGACCCTAGTGGGGCTGTAAGCCATACAAATCCTTGGCGTCCAACCAATTCACCAAACATAGGCCTACCCAGTAACACTGGGATCCGTGGTATGGGAAGCGACTTTCCCCCTAGACCAGGTCAAACAATATTGCCTTCAAATCAGGTGAAAACAGCTTGATGATCATGTATATTATCTTACATTTACACATCCATACAAGTAACCACACATAGTTTGCATGTATTGTGTGAGACAAATGAAAAGAAAGTAGATTGTGTACTGCACATATATGAGCGTATGGACTCGTGAAAAGAAGCAAGTTCCGACCTTCCATCTTTTCATACTATGCAGCAAACATGATATGGCCTTGATTTGCAGTTTGTCAGTCACTAAAGCAATATTTTATTTTAAATTATTTCTACATCTGATGTGGGCTTTGTTATATGTGACATTCTATAATTTTAGGGAGGTCCATTGGGTGGTTATGGTGTTCCTCCTTTAAATCCTCTTCCCGTCTCTGGAGTCTCATCTTCTGCTATTTCGCAACAGGTACTTTAGCTATACTATTCCAGTTGAGAATATGTGAAAATGTTGTGATGATAAACGTTAAGTTTCGACTGTTTCTATTCCACAGCAAAACCAGGCAGCTGGCCAGCAAATATCACCTTTACAGAAACCTCTTCACAGTCCACAGAATCCCTCCCTTCGTCCACAAACTAATTTCCCTGGCCCCCAGGCATTCTTGCAGAATCCTTATGGTTATCGCAGCCAGTTGCCTACCTCTCAGCTGCCGCCACAACATAGTGTCCCTCCTGGAACTGCTCCTCAGACTCCTTTGAACATCAATCTACGGCCAACACCTGTGTCTTCTACAAGTGATCAATTGCTTCGTTGTGACCAGCAGCAACCTCTACAAAAGATGCAACATCCTCCTTCTGAGCTAGCTCAGCTCCTGTCACAGCAAACTCAGAGTTTACAAGCAACCTTCCAATCGTCTCAACAAGCAATTTCTCAGCTCCAGCAGCAGGTTCAGTCCATGCAGCAACCAAACCAAAATGTACCAGTCTCACAAAATGGCCAAGCTAGTAAACAACAGGTATGAATATAGTCTCTCGGTTGTGTCTCCCTAGGCGGATTCTTCAGCTGCTGTTGTGTTGTTTTAACTTAAGATTGTTTCCTGGTAGAAATCTCAATTTTCTATTCTTCAAGGGTTATAGTATTTCTCCCTTCTTTTCTGATTTTCCTCTTGGCTGCTTCTTTATCAGTGGGCAGGATCTGCAATTCAAACAGTTGTTAGCACCACTGGTTCTACACCAATTAGCTATGTGCAAACACCTACACCTGCACTAAGTCAGAGCGTTGTTTCTGTCAAATGTAACTGGACCGAGCATACCTCGCCTGATGGTTTTAAATATTATCACAATGGTCTAACGGGTGAAAGCAAGGTGAGAAGCTTGCTTCGTCTTTAATTAAATTGCCTTGTGAGTTTTCAGTTGGGTCCTGTTTGTTGTGCTATTTATTATCCTTGCACAGGAATACGTGTACTTTTTTTGTATTTGAAGTTCTCTCAATACGTGCCATAATTGACTTTTTCAGTGGGAAAAACCTGAGGAAATGTTAGTGTTTGAACGACAGCAACAGCAACAACAGAAGCCGACTATACAACAGCCCCAGACCCAATTACAGCCGATGCAGAAACTGCCACAAGAAGTTCACGAGCAATATCAGGGCCAGCAAATACAGCAGCCGTTTTATTCCTCACAGGTTGGTTTTTCTTATGCTGGTTACATTCAAATAGTTTTCTCACATGGTCTCTAACTTGCATATTTACTCTTTTCGATTTTGAGTTGCAGTATCCAACTCCAGGGGCTACCCTGAATGCTCAGGTGTGTACTCTTTAGCTGTTTACTTACATTAATGTCAAGATCTAGTTCATGAATTGCTATTGTAGTGGTAAAAGTAGATTGACCACCTTATGTAATAAATCAGTAAGCCATGGTTTAGCTGACAATTAAATATAACGATGACAAATCTCTAACCTGAATGTCTGTTTTCCGTTTTAAAATGCAGTATCCATCATTGCCATTTGGTCAAAATGCTCAGGTATATATAGGAATCTTTCAGGCTGAACTGATTGATTCTCCTCACTTACAACTGAACTTCATCTATAATGCGTAATTTTGGTAACATTTTATAAAGAATAAAACGTTATGCATATATTTTCTTGTTGAAATTCCTTTTTTTTTGGGAAAATGCAGTTTCCTGCGTCAGGAATTGGTCAAAATGCTCAGGTATATATTTTATAATGTATAAAAAACTCTCATATTTTCCTGAGTACCGTTGAATTTAATTAAAAACATACATGAGGACATGCATTTCAAAAAGAAACATAATTGAGGTGACTTCCTTGGTTGGAAATTGTAAAGGCAGATCTTATGCTCTAATCTGTTTGGATTTTCTAGGAATATGGTCGGACACATACCACAGTGGGAGCTGCTTCAACGAATGATCTGTCACGAACTCAACAGGTGTTTATGGTTTTTATTCAGTGATTCAACTT
The DNA here is from genome assembly GCA_963920545.1 of Lepidium didymum. Classification (NCBI taxonomy): domain Eukaryota; kingdom Viridiplantae; phylum Streptophyta; class Magnoliopsida; order Brassicales; family Brassicaceae; genus Lepidium; species Lepidium didymum. The sequence continues at coordinate 9,891,129 of OY986980.1, forward strand.
CTATCTGTTCATCATTCTTTAGTATTGTCAGATATTCTTTTTTTCTTTTTGTGGAGAGCTTTTTCTTATTCTCTTACAATCATATCTCTGTTTACAGAGCCGTCAATCTCCCCAAGAACACATGTGGAAGTATAAAGCTTGAGGTTCAGATCTTCCTTGTGTTCCCTTCTTTATTGTTTATTTCCATACCAAAACACATTCCACCAGTATGAGGTCTCTTTAGTTTGAATTGTATGTTGATTGATACTGTGCAGGTACATAAAACGAGGAGCTAAAATCTTCCAGTAACTAGATAGTAACTTGTGGAACAAATTAGTCAAGCAGAGGAAAAGAAGCAATGGTCTCTAATTTTTTTGATTTAACCCTTCAGGTATACTAGATAAGCGACTGGACAACTCTCTGCATTCGATCTTTTCTCTAGAGAGATAGTTTCGTCTTTTTCATTTCAAGAGTTACCAAACAATCTGCCTGTTGTAACATTGCTTGCGCAAAGTCATGTCTCATATTGTGTTAGTAGTATTAACTTAGCTGAGTAAACCAAACTTTGATCCAGGTTAGGAGACATATATAATTTATATAAATAAGAATTTATATGATCACTTAGCCAATATCTCGGTTTAATGCATGCTATGACTTAACAAAATCCGACTTTGTTATTCTGTCTTGAGAGTTCTATCAAATTCCTAGTTCCTCCATCGAATTTGATTGATCATCCACAGTGTTTGTTTCTTCCATAGATTTCATAAACCAGAGTCTAATGTAGACATCCTTAATTTTTATATAGATATATCAACAAGTCTGGTCTTGGACATGAATGGTTTTATCCTTTTATTTTTAATTAATAATTCTACAGTTCCTTCTAATCTCGCCATTACTACCACCGGGTATCCCTCCCATTTTAACCATAGCATTCTTAAAGTCCTCAAAGAAAACGGACTGATCTGCTGCATAGGTTTGAACAAGCGCCCTTGTTCCTGGGTCTTGAACTGCCAAGGCTTGGTCCGATGGAAGCAGTCCCTCACCCGAGAGAAGGTTAATGTAGTACTGGTTGTCAAATGTTGAAGGAGTCACCAAGTCAAGCTGAGTGATACCAACATTGGGGTCCACGGTCGAGCACAGTTGTTGTAGTGACTCCAGGAACACAAGATTATCTCCGTGGTTAGCTGGTTCTCCAGTTTGCAGCGGCTGCAATCGAGCTGTAAATGAAGTGCACCGTGCCTTTCCCAATGTATGTCCACCTGGTTTCACATGTTAAAAGTATCACTCTATCTTGGGTTTCTTCCAAACCTGTTGGTCTAGATGAAGAGTTTAAAAGAATGTATACCGGAAAGCGCAACCATATCGGTTTGTGAAAGGCCAAGTTTTTGAAAGACAGAGATGAGAGTTGGTATGGTTGAATTTGGTGAGGGCAAGCCAGTTATGGCTGCCTGTTTGCTTGCTGTTCTACTGTCTCTTCTTCCTACTTCCACCTCCCATCTTGGTCCACCCGACTTACAAAACCCAATTTAAAAAATGTACAACCTTAGATTGAGTTCATTCTGTTTATAAGAGTATGATTCGACAGTGGCTGAAGTTAGTTACCACAAAGACTGAATCTCTCGCGGCTATGGCAAGAATGTCTGCGCATGACACGGTCCCTGGACATAAAGATTCTAGATCAGACTTAATTGAATCGATCACTTCGAATCCTCGGAGAGAATTTAGATTAGGAGGCGCCGTTTTTTCACCAACCAATCCTTCTGTGTCATCCAACAACACCGAAGCATCACATCCCTGCAAGGCAATGTAAGTCAAAAAAGTAATCTCGCTTCATACTTAACCGGTACCAATCTGGATTTATCACGGTTTAACCAGCATTATCAATAGTTTCCCGGTTCAATGGTTTGTAAATGACGGGGATTAAATAATTAACCAAAACAGTTAACTCGAAATTGAAAAAATGAAACGGGACTTGCATTGACAAAACAGTCGTGGAAATGAAGACGCAGAAGAGAAGCAGCTATTCTTGGATCCTGTAACACTGCAGCTTCAACCCATGAGTAGACGGTAGACTCTGCTTCCGGGCAGCTACTTCGGTATAAACCGAAATCGAGAACCAAACCGAACCCTACACCGAAGCTAGAACCTGTTTCTCCACTTCCGTCTATGCAATTCTCACTGAAGTTGGTCGGATTGTCGGAGAGTGAGAGAAGTGGCGTTGCAGCAAAAAGCATAAGGAACAAGTTAAAGAGCTTCTTCATTGTCGTTTATAAAATGAAGATATCACCTCTTTCTTATTGAGCTTTTAACATTCAATGGAGTTAATACTATTTTAGGAAGCTGGTGTATGTGTATCCATATTTATAGGCGCAATTAACTATACATCATAACACACAAGTAGAGATGTGTTACTCCATGTGCTTTACAACAACCATTACATATTATGGACCCGTAACAATTAACCATATGCAATATTGTGATGTTATTATATGATACAAAATTATATACATCTTTCATATTTCGCATATTTCAATCTATGATCAGAGAATATTGATTACCAATAAAAAGCCTTGAAATATGCTTCATTTTTATGTTTAATGTTATGAATTTATTCATAGAATGTAATTGGAACAAAAACATTTTGACTAAAGTATATACCGTTTTTTTCTTTTTGTCGCAACAAAGTTTATGATTTATGTTTTTTTTTCTTTAATTTATGGTGTCGGTGTACAGTAAGTAGTAGTTAAAAGAACAGACCAATTCAAGAGCTTATCAACAATATGTTTCATTATATTTCAAACTTAGAATAAAGTTATATGTACGAATAATTACATGATGATATTAGGTGCATGGGAATGTGCATGTGGTTGTTAATGTATGAAACAGTACATCACTCTTTAATGAAGAAAGGGTCAAATTTATTTCGTCTTGTCCTAATCCATTTTTCTCTCTTTTTCTTTTACCATAAAATTTCCTATGGGCCGGCCCATGGGCTTTACGAATTACCTACTGTCTGAAATTCCCGAGAAAGTTTATGAGACGATTGCCATTGTACAGCTTTTACTAGAGCTTGAGATTTTCTCGTTCGTCTCCGATTAAACGAATCCCGCCAAAGACACTGAGCTGAGAGAGTGAGTGTGAGAAATTAGGAACCTCTCAAAAACTCGTTACCTATAAAGATTCTGTGAAGATGAGTACTATGAAATTTTGTCGCGAATGGTAAGTACGAATCTGTTCTTTGCTCTTTTCTTCTGAAATTGAATACCATTTCTAAGTTTGTTTCGAATTCGGTGTTGCACCCAGTTCTTGCCAAGTCCCGAGATTGTTGAATATTGTCGAAAGTTTTATATTTGGTGTTTGGCTTATGTTGTCAATTCGGTTAAAAATCTCCAATTTTTCTTCAATTATATGAAATTTTGATTTTTTTTTTCTTTTTTTCGACATATTCAGTAATAACATTCTGTATCCTAAGGAAGATAGGGAGCAGTCAATCCTCCTCTACGCATGCCGTAATTGTGATCACCAGGTAAATTTTGTTTAGCTTTCTTTCTTTGAGAAAATTAGGGTTCTATAGTGTTAAACTGTTAATAGCATATTGTTGTGTAGAATCAGTGACTGGAATTTGAGTCTTTTGAAGCGTAGCTGTGGTTGAAATCAATAGACTCTAGTGGAACCTCTTCTGTTCACTTATCTAGTATTATTCCGTAGAGATTTATGTATGCTTTGATTTGATCATTGTTTGATAAAATCATCTATATTTTATACAGCTAAGATTCAAATGTAAGAACTTGAAATAAAACCGAAGAGTGAGAATTTAACTAATCTCGATCCACAATTCAGCTCATTGTCTCAGATCATAAACCTACTAAATTAAGATAATGTTTGAGTTCTTTTGAGAACTACTGGAAAAAATGCAGACTTTTGGAAACGCTAAAGCTTCGAAAAACCATTTGAGGCTCAACAAAATCCATTGGGGGTGCCCAAGCTTTTCTTGTTGTGCAACTTCTTAGTGTTTCTGTGTTTTTGTTTTTAGCATTTATGTTCTGTTTGTTAATACAATCCTCAAGCCATTTTTAGCCTAAATACCGTAGGATCCCATATGAATCTCTGTGTTGCAGCTTAAGCTTAATGCTGGATTTGCTTACAAAATAAGATATCAACATATAGTGTTAGCTGGATTACCGTCCTGTTGCTATGAATTTACACGATTCGAAATCAACTAAGTTTTCTTAAAAATTGGCTTTGCAGGAAGCTGCAGATAACAACTGTGTCTACAGAAACGAAGTTCATCACTCTGTAAGTGAACAAACTCAAATCCTATCGGACGTTGCTTCTGACCCAACTCTTCCCCGTACCAAGTCTGTACGCTGTGCCAAGTGTCAACACGGTGAAGCTGTCTTCTTCCAGGTGAACAATTATCTTAAAACTTAAGCATTAACTGACTGTCACCGATTAAGAACTAAAGAAGCATATTCCTGTTTCTCTGTTCTAATCAAAGAGCAAAAGAGATCTCTTTATTATGCTTTTACACACCAAATCTGAATATTCAGTTTGATATAGCTCATCTGTGTCATTGAATTTGCAGGCCACGGCTAGAGGCGAGGAAGGAATGACTCTGTTCTTCGTTTGCTGCAACCCGAACTGTGGTCACCGTTGGAGAGAATAGAAACTTGAAAAGATTACAATTGTTTCAAATGTAACGTGTTCTTGTGTTTCTCTGTAAGAGTTTTATTTGATCCAATTTGGACCTTTTCTGTGTACAAATATGAAAATTGTGGCACTATTCTCAAGTTCTTGAATTTTCAGGGTCTTTTATGATCATTTCGGTTTTGATTTGAGTCTAATTATAAATTTGTTGGTATCTATGGAGCCAATCTGAAAGTTGGTCGTTGTCCCTGTGTTGGAATTTGAGTACGTGGAAACTTGAAAATGGCAAATTTCGTTGCTTCTAGTGTAGTCGCCGGCTGCTGACTTTCCTGTGACGTGTGATATCATACATAATGATTATCTAAGTTTCTAAGTAAAATTACTATAATATAATGATGCTGTGTAAACTTAGTTAACATGAAATAATTAAAATTGAAGTTTTATATGTCCAAATGAATACACGATTTGATAAGCCTAAGAGTTGTACTCTACTGGCTTTTAAATATTTTCGTAGCACAAATATTTTCAAGTGTAGATAATTAAAGTGGTATGTAAGTGTCTGACGAGTTTTTATATCCGGAAGATTTGTCGGGTTCGCTTGAATTACCCTGTAATATATAAAAAAAATCCATAAGACTACCCATAATTTAAAATCTCTTTTTAATTTTCTGGATTGACTCCTTGAAGACTGTAAACTTAAATCGATCTTATTTTGAGTTTTTATTTTTTTATTTTTCCGTCGAAATGTTTCTTTATTATGGAATTGAATCATTCATTACAAGAGAGTATAAAAATGCAGGACAACTATCAAACAATTGCCAATGTAAATCTGGTAAAGAAAGCACATGCTTTGCTAAACGATTTGCGCATGTATTCGTATTCCGTGGACTATATTGAAATTGGATCCCATGTTTGCATGTAAAGGGGTAATTGGGCCTACATAAAAGGCCCAACTCAACTGCGGTCCAATAATAAAGTCCAATAACAAAAAGGCCCACTAGACCAAGGTCCAACAAAAAAGAGACCAGCGTTTGGTGTCACCTGTACCCCACTGACGAGCAGACATACCCTGCAAAGCTAACACGTGTCTCCTAAAGCTCACATCTGAAGTAGCATGCAAGAAGACACCTGTAATTCCCTATAGAGCATGTGCTCATCTTGAACCCCTATAAAAGGGGACCTGGATGAAGGAGAAAAGGGGGAGGAAGAAACGCGACCAAGAACATTCAAAGAAGAACCCAGAAAAACAAAAACACATTCAAAGAAGAACGCAGAAGAACGAAAAATATTCAACACGGACAAACAAATACAAAAACGAGCACACGTTGTACGAAGACTTGTACAAATTATATAAACACCCTAGTGGTGAAGGGGATCGACGAGCACACGTTGTACGAAGACTTGTACAAATTATATAAACACCCTAGTGGTGAAGGGGATCGACGAGCACACGTTAAACGAAGACGATCAGAGGCTGTACAAGGACAAACACAGGGCAAACAAGAAACACTAGTCACTAGAGGAGAAACAAGCGTTCGCAACTGACATAAAGGCTTCACATACGGAAGTCTCGACCCACGAAGAAATACTTCAACCAAACATATGACAGACTAAAAAATAGAACTACGACCGACTTGATCCCTTTAGAGGGTACGTAGGTAATCGAACACGGTGCAGCCGTCCTCCTAAAAACGTTAGTATAAAAATTATGCTAAGACTGGTACGAACAGTTGGCGCCGTCTGTGGGGACAGAGATTCTTCTAGATGCAAGAAGTCATAATAGCAGTTGACGAGCAAGTGTACGGAGCTCAAAGCAGTGACGAATAGTTGCTATGAGTTGAAGACATCAACAACAGACAATCTCCAAGACAAGAAGTCGCTTCTCACGACGAACCCGAGAACCACCAGGTTCGTCAAGTGACATTACTAGCGTCACCCTACGAACAGATGGACATCCCAGAACTTCTCCAAACTCTCCTAAGGAGGTCGGAAGAAACAACTCGAAATATGAACAAAAAGTTTGAAGAGTTCCAGAACAAGATTGTAGCACTCGAAGAAGTGCGAGCAAGGGCTACCCCAACAAGCACCGACCATTCCTCTCATCAGAGAGTCCGGTTCGAAGAATCACCAAACTCAGGCGTTCGGCAAAACCAACAGCCGATCGAGTTACAAGAAGAACAAATGACGAACCGACATATCAGAAGCCCTCAATATCAAGAGTTACGCATCAGCCCAATAGAGCCAACATCTCCAGTACGTGACCGTCTAGAGGACCAAGTAGTAACCATTAGAGCAATGAAAGAAGAGATCCAGAGGATGGCTTCGCGACTCCATAGCGCGACCAGTTCAACCCCAGAGATCGACCAAATGCTAACCAAATCACAGAATACACCATTCAGCAGACAACTACTGACAGTTAAAGTTCAACATAATGTCAAAATAAAATGCCCAACATACAATGGAAATACAGATCCGAATAGGTTCTTAACAGCCTTCGGAATCGCCATGGGCAGAGCTCAGTATACGCCACAAGAATACGACGCTGGGTATTGCCAAATGTTCATAGAAAGCCTAACCGGAGACGCGCTAGATTGGTTCTCAAAGTTGGAACCATATACAATCAACAGTTACAGACACCTTTCGAAAGTATTTCTCAAACACTACTCAATGTATATCCAGCTAGCAACGACGAGCGCAGATCTATACTCCATCTTCCAAGGGACAAAAGAAACCTTGCGATCATACCTCGAGCGATTCAAAGCTATCGTGTCAAAAGTAACTGTTTCAGATGATGTTGCAATTCCAGCACTCCGAAACGGGTTATGTGAAGATTCAAGCCTAAAAGACGATTTGCACATCAACACACCGCGAACATTGGAAGACGCTTTACACCGAGCTAATAGGTTTGCCGAAGTAGAGGATTGAAAATCCCGATTCACCAATCAATCAACGACCAAAGATTCCTTTAAAGAAAGTGAAGAACACAAAGGCAAAGAGTCTCGTCAACAACATAGGAGAAATTATGTCAAAAACGATGGTAGAGCAAACACATTTTATGTCGATTCGCCACCTCGTGGAGCAACACAGAAGAGCTCAAACCCCCGTTGGAACAAGAGCGCCCCTACCGACATCCCAGATACACAAGCATATTGCGAGTTCCACAGGTGAAATGGGCATTCGATTTCACAGTGCAAACAGTTGCAACGGATTCTCCTCGAGAAATACCAAAGAGAGCATTCAGATAAAGGTGGCCTAAGTACGAACCACTTCGAAAGAGAAAAAAATAAAGCTGAGACATCAAAAGGAGATAACAGTAGCATACAAGAAGAGCACAACGCTTCGACAAGTGCAAAAGCCCCAGTAAACTCGTCCAAACGAGCGCATGATGACGATAAAGATAAACTACCACCACCAAGAAAAAGGATAAATATTATAATGGGAGGACTTGTAGCATGCAATGATTCGGTCCGAGCTATTAAAGTTTATGAACGAGAGGTAGGAGCGGCGCAGAATCACCAAAGCCGAACTAATGAAAACAGGCAGACAAAATGGGTTCCCGAACAAGACATATGCTTTACAAAAGAAGACACGATAGGTCTCACTACGCCACATAATGATCCTCTAGTTATAGAGTTAAGGATCTCCGACTGCGATGTATCGCGAGTGTTAATCGACACCGGAAGCTCCGTAGACCTAATTTTCCAAGAAACATTACAACGCATGGATTTGAAAGACATAAAGATGAAACACTCAGTGCGTCCAATGACAGGATTCGATGGAGACACAACCATGATGTTAGGAACAATAAAGCTCCCTATCTTCCTCGGAGGAACAACTACCTGGGTAAAGTTTCTCGTCGTTGACAAGCCAGCAATCTACAATGCTATCTTAGGAACCCCGTGGATATACACGATAAAAGCAGTAATCTCGACCTACCACCAATGCCTCAAATTTCTGACTAACGGTGGAGTGTACACTGTTCGAGGAAATCAACAAATGGCAAGAACCTGCTTTATAATAGGACACAAACTCCGAAACAAAGGAAGAACTTATATGATCATAAATTCGACATGTGCTCAAGAAAGTCAAAAACTCGAGGACGATATTTTGGACAAGATCGAGCAAGTCAATATAGACCCTTCTGATGATAAGAAATGCGTTGGAATCGGTTCGGAAATCCCGACTAACATAAAGACCGAACTCATCAAGTTCCTTCAGCAAAACGTTTCAACGTTCGCTTGGTCAACTAAAGACATGCCGAGAATAAGTACATATATAACATCACATGAACTAAATATAGACCCAACATTCAAACCAGTCAAGCAAAAAAGAAGGAAGTTGGGCCCTGAACGAACGCGTGCCGTAAACGAAGAAGTTGATAAACTAATGAAAGCCGGATCGATAATCGAAGTGCGTTATCCCAAATGGCTCTCAAACCCGGTGGTCGTAAAAAAGAAAAACGGAAAATGATGAATATGTGTGGATATCACGGACTTGAGGAAAGCCTGTCCGAAAGATAGTTTCCCATTACCTCGCATCGATCAGTTAGTGGAAGCAACATCAGGCAACGAACTATTTTCTTTCATGGACGCATTCTCTGGATACAATCAAATTCGAATGCATCCCAACGATCGCGAGAAAATGTCGTTCATCACGGATCGAGGAATATACTGTTACAAAGTGATGCCATTTGGACTTAAGAATGCTGGTGCAACATATCAAAGATTAGTCAACAAAATGTTCAAAGATCAAATAAGCAAGACTATGGAAGTTTATATCGACGACATGCTCGTCAAGTCAGCAAAAGCCGAAGACCATTTGGACGATTTGCGAACATGCTTCGAGACCCTCAATCAATATGGAATGAAGTTAAACCCGACAAAATACACATTTTCTGTAAAGTCCAGTGAGTTCTTGGGATATGTAGTAACTAAGCGTGGAATTGAAGCCAATCCGAAGCAGATAAAAGCAATAACCGACTTGCCATCACCTAGAAACAAGCGAGAAGTTCAACGGCTCACCGGGAGGATCGCACCACTTAATCGTTTTATATCGCGATCTACGGATAAATGCTTACCTTTCTACAAACTGCTACGCAACAACAAAAAATTCGAATGGGACGATGGATGTGAGTCCGCCTTCACAGAGTTAAAGAATTACCTTTCCACACCTTCGGTATTGGTGAAACCCGAAGACTGAGAAACATTATATCTCTCCATTTCGGTAACACATGCAGCAGTAAGTGGAGTGCTAGTTCGAGAAGACAGCGGAGAACAAAAGCCAATATTTTACATCAGCAAGTCGTTGAATGATGCCGAAACAAGATATAAGACAATGGAAAAGCTGGCCCTAGCAGTCGTGACATCCACAAGAAAGTTACGCCCTTATTTCTAGTCTCACGCTATAACAGTCTTGACTAACCATCATTTACGCTCAATTCTACATAGTCCGAATCAGTCTGGAAGGTTAACCAAGTGGGCGATCGAGTTGAGCGAATATGATATCGACTTCAAAGGAAGAACTAGTGCAAAATCCCAAATCTTGACTGATTTCTTAATTGAATTAGAACCTGAGCTGCGAGAAGATGGATATATTGAAGAAAAGTGGATGCTATATGTAGACGGATCATCATTCGCGCACGGAGCAGGAGTTGGAATACAATTTGTATCACCCGAAGGAAGCATCATCGAACAATCGTTCCGATTAATGTTCGCTGCATCCAACAACGAAGCAGAATACGAAGCCTTGATAGCTGGGTTGCGACTAGCCCAATCACTAGGAGTCCAAAAGGTGGAAGCACATTGCGACTCTCAACTCGTGACAAGTCAATTCAATGGAGAATTCGACGCAAAAAACGAACGAATGGATGTTTATCTCAAAGTGGTGCAAGAACTAGCAAAAGAATTCTCAGAATTTTGTCTAATAAAAATCTCGCGTAGAGAAAATACTTCTGCCGACGCATTAGCCGCATTAGCATCAACCTCAAACCCGGATCGGCACATGATAACTCCCGAAGAAAGCATAAAAGTTCCAAGCATAAGTTTACCAAAGGGATCTTGCTTGACATAACAGAAGAAGGCCAATCCACAGAAGAAAATCCCGATGAAGATCAAATCATCAAAGATCACATAGATTGGCGAAAGGACATCAAATTATACATAGCAGACGAAACTCTTCCAGAAGATAGATGGGCGGCACGACGGTTAAAAGTACAAAGTGCTCACTATACGTTGCACAAAGAACATTTGCTGAGGAGAAGTATAGACAGAATTCTATTAACATGTATTCACGGGAGGGAAACCTTACAAGTTATGCAGAGGTTCATCTAGGAGCAGGAGGTAACCACTCTGGCGGATGATCACTCGGTCTCAAAGTTCGGCGACTAGGATACTTTTGGCATACCATGAACTCCGACTGCGAAAAGTTTGCCGCAAAGTGTGAAGCATGTCAATATCACGCACCTATCATCCATTTGCCGGTAGAATTTCTTGCAACAGCCACCGCACCTTATGCTTTCATGAGATGAGCGATGGACATTACCAGACCACTACCTCCTTCCCGACAAAAACGCTTCGTGCTAGTACTTACTGACTACTTTAGCAAATGGGTCGAAGCAGATTCTTATACAAAGATTCAAGACTCGGACGTTCAAAAATTTGTATGGAAGAACATTATATGCCGCCACGGACTCCCATACGAAATAGTGACGGACAACGGCTCGCAGTTCATCTCCAACAAGTTTGAAGACTTTTGCGCAAGTTGGCAGATCCGTCTAAGCAAATCAACACCACAAATCCACAAGGGAACAGACTAGCCGAAGCATCAAACAAAATCATTATAAATGGACTCAAGAAGCTCCTCGATGACAAAAAAGGGAAATGGACTGATGAATTAGACGTTGTATTGTGGTCATACAGAACAACTCCACGAAGCATGACAAGAAAAACCTTTTTCTCATTATCTCACAGAACGGAAGCCTTGACACCAGCCGAAGCAAGCATCCCAAACCTACGAAGGACAGAACTTCCAAGACAGCACAACGTGAACAACGCAATGATCAAAGATTCCCTAAATCAAGTTGAGGAACTACGAGACCAAGCTTTGTTAAAACTCCAAAATTATCAACAAAAAGCAGCAAAGTATTATAATGCTAAAGTCCGAGGACGTCATTTTGAAGAAGGAGATTTGGTACTACCCCGAGTATACATAAATACGATGGAACCAAATGCAGGAAAACTTGGCATAAATTGGGAAGACCCTTATATAATTTCAAAGATTGTCAAACCTGGTGTATATGAACTTTTGAAGATGGATGGAACGTCGATACCACATAGCTGGAATGCGATAAACCTGCGTCGTTACTACTACTAAAGCAATCCGGAGAACATACGGTTCCCCGTATATTATTAACTAAGTACTTTTATCTATAAATGTTTGTAATAAGAACTAAGTTTGACTTGATCCCATTCTAAGAGGGTACGTAGGCAATCGAACACGGTGCAACCACTTGTATAAAAAAAAAAAATATACCTATGCGAACAAGTTGTAAGTTCACCAAAGCAGAAGAAAATCAGGTCAACGATAAACGATAACCTAAAGACATCAAAAACCTCGCACAACGCGTATACGAGCTTAGTCCTCAAAACACAGTGCTGAGTCTCTCGCAACGTGTATACGAGCTTAGTCCTCAAAACACAGCGACGAGCACAAAAATCTCACGCGGCGCATATACGAGCTTAGTCCTCAAAACGCAGTGCTGAGTCTCTCGCAACGTGTATACGAGCTTAGTCCTCAAAACACAGCGACGAGCACAAAAACCTCATGCGACGCGTATACGAGCTTAGTCCTCAAAACGCAGTGTTGAGTCTCTCACAACATGTATACGAGCTTAGCCCTCAAAACACAATGACGAGCACAAAAACCTTACGCGACGCATATATGAGCCTAGTCACCAAAACAAAGCAACAAGTCTAAAGCTTCACAGCATTAGAAACACAAAACCAGCCTCTTAAAAAAAAGACGAGCATAGCCTCGACACGAGGACAAATCAACTTTCATCACACAAAAGACAAGCTTAACTTTTACTAAGGTAACAAGTTTGTCTCTACACTAATCTCTGATTTCAGAATAAATGGCAGGAATCACAATACGGAGTTGCATTAAAAAAAACATGTCAAAGTATTGGATTACAAATCGCATAAGTTCCAAAGAGTTCATCCATAAAAACAACAAAAGACAAAGTTCCAAGAAAGCAAAAAATTGAACGAGCATAAACAAGGAACTACAAAATGCCGAACAAAAGAAAATGTCAAAGTACAACTAAGATGCATAAAAGCTACAAGCGCTTAGGCTTCTGGGTCGTTAGATTGACCATGAGGTATCTCCTCCTATGCTAGTACAACGCCGCTCGCAGGCACATCTTCACTCGTAGCAACATGATCACCTGCTGCACCATCCTCACGCTGGTTTTCGGGAACAACGAGCCCAGTCTCAGAATTACGCTGCTCTCCAGAAAGAGTGGTTTGAGCAGGAGTTGGGACAGACGTTGGAAGAAGGTCCTCGTCTTCAATGTCGAACGGCTCCACGACTTTAACATGAAGCTCATATATCTTCAAATCCTCTTCCATCAAGTCTAGGGTGTCTTGTGGTATTTTAAATCCCTCATCCTTAAGGAACTTAAGGCAGTTAAGGGTACCCGCACATTGGTCAAGAAGAGCCAACGGTGCTTTGATCTCGCTAAGAAAAACGAGACGACGGCGTAACCTTTCAAGACGAGCGGAAAGAGGATTGAAAGATAAATGAAGTTTATCGTTCTCAGACTTGACGAAATCATAGAGCTTCCTATAGCGCTTGCTCGTCGACTGAAGCTTCTGATAGCTTCCTTGCAAAGTGTCGAGCTCACTATCCTTGTTGGTGAGCTCGTCTTTCAGATCAGCCACTACGGATGCATTCTCTTTCTTGAGTTTGTCCATTTTCTCCTTGAGATCTCCAATTTGGGCTTTGAGAAGAGCATTCTCGTCTTTCTCCTTCTTCAGCTCATTCTTTAAATCTTCAAATCAAGCATTCTCTAAAGCTTTACGAACAGCTGTAAGCTTAGACTGATATTGAGCTATCAGTTGATTCAAGGCTGCATCACTCTGCAAATCAAAAGCGACGAGCATAAGTGTGAAACACGTTAACATAAAAATGAATATATACATTTAAGTAATGAGAAAGTTACCCGCATTCTACTACGAGCATAGTCTAGATAGGCGTCTTTCTCTTCCAGCTCGTCAAGCAGAGGAAATGGTGAGTCAGAATTCCTCACTGAATATAAGTATTCACCACATGCTCGTCTATGATTGATGAACGCGATTGGTTCATCTTAATGGAAATCCAGATAGTCTGGACGAGCAGAGGAACTTCCTGCACCTGATTGCTTCGACGAGCGGATGACGGCCTCACGTTTCTTATCTTTGGACTTCTCAGCTGCCAAAGAAAGAACTACTCTGCGAGAACCAGAATGACGAGCAGAGCTATCTTCTTGTGGAACAGAAGACCCTGATGCTCGACGAGCACATGTCTGATGTGTGACCTTTTGACGATCAGAGGTCTTGCCCGCGCTTGGTGCAGTTAAAGCCCGAGGAGATCCTTTCTTAGAAGAATCCTCACCTCCCTTGTCAATTGAAGGCCTCTTGGAAGGACTTTGACGAGCAGATGCTTTGGTTTTTCTCTTCTTAGCCATATCACGAAGACGAGCAGAATAATCCATTTGGCTTGGATCTGTTAAAACTGTTAGTTAAAATAAAGTAAAGAAGAAATCAAAATTGAACAAGTAAAAGAGCTCACCTCGATCAAGACGAGCCTGTCTTCGTCGAATTCGTGCTTCCACAATCGCTGGGAAGTGTTGGTGCGAAAATTCGCGAATACGGTCAACCTCTGCTCGGAATTCCGCGTGCAATGGACGACCAACTGGATGACAATCTACACAATAAAAAAATTATTAAACAGTTAGAATTACAAAGGATAACAAAATCAAAGAGGTTAAAAACCAGACCAACGAGGGCACTCCAAGATCCTCGAACTTTTCGACGAACGTCAAAAACAGAAGCTTCATTATTCTTGACATAGAAGAACCGACGCTTCCAGTTATACAATTTGTTCGGAGATCCACAAATGATCTCGTACTTTGGCTTCATGCTCACATATATAATAAGCGCCTTGATAGTCAAGACAACGAGATATGTTTGACACCTCCTCAAAAAAGCGACAATCAATCTCTACCCCGCACTTGTTCGCCATCCAAGATAACATCAACAGATTGTGAACAGAGGTGGGAGCCAGTTGAGTAAAGGCTAGCTTGCGCTCGTCACAATAATTGACGAACAGCTGCGGGAGAGGGAAACTTAAACCGCACGAGAAAAAACCCTCATATACGCAGAAATAATATTCAGGGGAACGCCATGGATGATCATGAGGTTGTGGAACAAGAAAATCAATACCTCCTAGCTCCCGATTCTCTATTAATTGGCGAATAGACGCTTCATCACAAGTGGAAGACAGACCTTGTAGAGAATCGAGCCACTCTTTCAAACTT
Organism: Lepidium didymum; assembly: GCA_963920545.1. Classification (NCBI taxonomy): domain Eukaryota; kingdom Viridiplantae; phylum Streptophyta; class Magnoliopsida; order Brassicales; family Brassicaceae; genus Lepidium; species Lepidium didymum. Next base: position 9,906,331 of record OY986980.1, read on the forward strand.
CTAATCTCACGACGAATACTAGTGGATAGACCGACCGCGCGCTCGTCTTTGTGAGAATCATTAAAAGCACTTCCTCGAGAACTGCTAGAAAAATTCACAAATTGATGACCAAGTGGTGGCAGCATAGGCTCGCCACCAAGAGGAGCACTCCCCATCTCAAGAAGCATATCTTCAGCTTTATATTCTTCATAAAAAGCTATCATATGCTCGTCATGTTGTCTACTTATGCCACCAATTTCAATCCGATGATCTCCAGAAAATGGAATAATGGCAAGTCGAGCAGATTGCCCTTGCTCGTCGACCACACGCTCGTCGTGACCACTAGGCGAAGCTCTCACTTCTGCAGATTGACGAACATTCACTCCGTGCTCGTCGTGTCCGTGAGGTGAGACCATATGCTCGTCATGATCAACGGAAGAAGTTTTTTCTTTCAATTCATGAACTGACTGAGCGCGCTCACCATTATTTGGATCGATGAGCATCCGTGCGTCGTGTCCTATAGTCATGGTTGCTTCTTCGTCCAATTGACGAGCACGTGCTTTTCCTTCCTCGAATTCGGAACCAAAATTCCTCCGTTCTGCGATTCCCGAAGACGAGCCCGTAAATCTCTCCAAACGACGAGCACTCGCTCCACACTTGACAAACCTATAGGAAGAAATCTCCTCTTCCCTGAACGACGAGCACTCGGTCGTAGAGTCAACTGAACCAATGTGGGACGATCTAGCGAGCACGCGATCGACAGAGGCAAAACTTTCATGAGACATGATGTAGAAACCAAGCAAAGATCGAGACGATGAAGTCGAGCACGAGTTCGAACCTCGAAACCCAAAACCCGCAACAAAAAAAAGAAGAAAAGAAGACAAAAAACAAAAAGGGAAAACTTAGAGAGAGAAAGTACCTTGAAGGAGAGAAGATGCAAAATGAGACAAAGTAAGGAAATGTACACATATTTATAGTGAAACGAAGTGACCTCAGCCCATGAAGCCTGTTAGTTTTCCCACAAATGAACGCACCAACAGAATCATGACACGTGGCCTATGCATCAGTTCGTCAAAGTTCAGACGCTTTTCTTTCAACGAACTTGGGGGGACTGGTTGTAGAGGGGTAATTGGGCCTTGGTCCAATTACATAAAAGGCCCAACTCAATTGCGGGCCAATAATGAAGTCCAATAACAAAAGAGGCCCACTAGACCAAGGCCCAACAAAAGAGAGACCAGCGTTTGGTGCCACCTGTACCCCACTGACGAGCAGACATACCTTGCAAGGCTAACACGTGTCTCCTAAAGCTCACATCTGAAGTAGCATGCAAGAAGACACCTGTAATTCACTATAGAGCATGTGCTCATCTTGAACCCCTATAAAAGGAGACCTAGATGAAGCAGAAAGGAGGGAGGAAGAAACGCGACCAAGAACATTCAAAGAAGAACCCAGAAAAACAAAAACACATTCAAAGAAGAACCCAGAAAAACAAAAACACATTCAAAGAAGAACCCAGAAAAACGAAGAGTATTCAACACGGACAAACAGATACAAAGACGAGCACACGTTGTACGAAGACTTGTACAAATTATATAAACACCCTAGTAGTGAAGGGAATCGACGAGCACACGTTGTACGAAGACTTGTACAAATTATATAAACACCCTAGTGGTGAAGGGGATCGACGAGCACACGTTGTACGAAGACTTGTACAAATTATATAAACACCCTAGTGGTGAAGGGGATTGACAAGCACACGTTGTACGAAGATTTGTACAAATTATATAAACACCCTAGTGGTGAAGGGGATCGACGAGCACACGTTAAACGAAGACGAACAGAGGCTGTGCAAGGACAAACACATGGCAAACAAGAAACACTAGTCACTAAACAAGCGTTCGCAACTGACATAAAGGCTTTACATACGAAAGTCTCGACCCACGAAGAAATACTTCAACCAAACATATGACAGACTAAAAAATAAACTACGACCGGCTTGATTCCTTTAGAGGGTACGTAGGCAACCGAACACGGTGCAGTCGTCCTCCTAAAAACGTTTGTATAAAAATTGTGCTAAGACTGGTACGAACAAAACAACAACATCCAATCTCGAATTGCAGTTAGATAGTGGCGGAGCCGAAGGTGTGAAGAACCTGAATTAAGTACTCTATTAAGGATATGATAAGACTGTCACCCTCAAACAGAACATGCCGATACCCAAGAGACCAAATTGATTGTAAGGCCCAGAGCTGAACACTCAGCTTCTTCTACACTATGTCGTCCCTCAAAACGACATGTTCCACCATAAAGGAAATGACCAGTAGAATCACGTAATTGCCAACCCAAACCTGAAGGTTTATTATCAGTATGATTTGAAGCATCATAATTATATTTAACCCAATCTTGGAGTGGTCGTTGCCATGATTATTGTTTGAACCGGATTTAGCACAAAGGTAGTAAACCCTAATTTTGATTATTTGTAAAGAGAAGTTGGTAAGAATTCTGATCAATAAGAAGACAAAGAGAAGAGAATACAAAGTTGTGTTTATTGAATATTCGAATAGTAGTTTCTCAATTGTGAATGTGGAAGAATCCCCCTCTTTGGAGGTAATCTTTACTAGTTTTGAATTTTATTCCAAATCATACGCAAAGAGTTAAATTGAAAAGTAGTTCATCCTGCGAGAAAATAAAGTTTTTGCGTTTGAATCAAAATCGGTCAAAACTGATATTTGGTGACTAAATTACATCGAGATTATCAATTTCAAATCATGAAATCAAATTTAAAAAAATTTAAACATGAATTTAATTTAATTTGATGAAAGACAAATAGAGGTCGATAGTAGATTTGAGTCGAATCATACCTTGAATAGATAAGGTTCTAGTTTTGTCTAGAAGCTTGCTTTGGTGGCTAAGGAAATATCCTTTTGTCTTCTTTGCGCTTGAAGAATTCTTTTTATTGTCTCTATAGAGCCAACTATTTGAACCGGATTTACCACAAAAGTATTAAACCCTAATTTTAATTATTTGTAAAGAGAAGTGGGTAAGAATTCTGATCAATAAATGAGACAAAGAGAAAAGAATAAAGAGTTGTGTTTATTGAATATTTGAATAGTAGGATCTCTCGAATAATCTCCCCCTCTTTGGAGATAGTCTCCTCTATTTATAGATGAATAGAGGAAGTTTTGACCTAGATTACAATGTAACTTTTCATTTTCCTAATAAGAATATTGACATTATCTCTAAAAGATCTTCCTACATTCTTGGAAATATTCCATATTTGAGATATGAAATATTTCTTAACTTTTTGATTTGTCTTGACTAGTAGACTTTGGGCCGAAGTCCGAGACGGGTTTTGAGCCGAGGTCCGAAATTAGCTTTGCGAAGAGGTCTGAGATGAGCTTTGGGCCGAGATCCTTTATGGTCTTTAGGCTGAGATTTGAAACTTGTACTGAGCCAGGTTGAATTTATATTGGACTAGTAGTGGAGTGAACTCACCTCCAATAATTGTCGGGAAGGACTAGTGCGTGTTGTTAAGGATGTCATCGATTGTAGACCTGGTGGCTGATGCTGAAGCCATTCATTTACATCCGCCTGTATGTAAGACAATGTATCTAATACCGGATAATCTCTTCGGGAGTAGAAGAAAGCATTGCAATTTTTCTATAGGCGCCATAAAGTCCACCATGGTAATAGTCGTTCCCGTTCAGTGACCGATGTATTGCGTGCTATCGTCAAAAGAAAGCCTAGACGTGTCTCCAAGGTAGTGAACGGGTTACATATAACATCTGTAGGTACACAAGTACAACGTCACATAGCCTGAGCATAAGCAGGGCCGACTCAATCAATATAGACCCTATTCTAACAATTTTTTATGTAAAAGAGGTCCTTGAAAAAAGAAAACAATTTAGAAAAAGCCTCTAATTTTATTTATTATTTTAATTTGACTTAAAATATTTGAAATTTTTTTTGGTCCTGAGCAATTATTCTATTTGCTCATCCACATAATCGACACTGAGCATGAGGACACATAAAAAAATTATGTTCCGTAGTTTCATAACTCGAGCAGCAGCGCACACAATGTTGTGCAACTTGTATATTACGCCGTTGAAATATGGGTGACAAAAGAAATTGTTTATAGTGAGAAAACTTTAAAACGAATCTTTAAGACTTGACCAACTCAACTCTGTTGATTTGCTTAGGTTCTTTAGAAAATAATATCAAGAAATTAAATAATAACATTATCTCAAATTAAAGCTTTATTTTTATTTGTAAACCACACAAGAAAAAAAACACGTTAGCTAAATATTCAAATTGGTACATCACAAAAGTCAAATAATCAGCAACCAACTCATGAGTGGAAATATATTAGATTCAATGACACTAATTAAAAACTATCTAAACTTCAAAAGTTAGAAGTTATTACACGTTAATGAATATAGATATGACACATTCATATAAACCAAATATCGTAAAAGAAATACAGAAATTGATATGTCAGTCAATGTTAGAAAAGATGAGCAATGTCCCATTTTCTCAAGGTGGAAAGAGACATTTTTCTACCGTACTTTTAAAAATTAAAATTTTCTAGTTTGCATCAATTGATAAATTGAACATATATTTGCACTCAAGCCAACGTTAGCACTTGATTACTTGACCTGACCAATCACTTATTGAATAAACAAAGATATTTTTCGCTAAATTCTACAATCTATGCTTATCCATATTTTTAATAACGAAAACCTAAGTACGTACGTGCCAAAAATTATAAAGATTAGCTATTGAGAAAGTATTCATAATAATACCGAATTTTCGTTGAATTCGCCAATTTAAAATAATTGTTAATCAAAAATTAAAATTAGAAATTTTTTATTAATTTATTATATTTATTAATTTAAAGAAGTTATGTTGTATATAAATAGTATTAAACAAGTTGAACAAAAATTCAAGTTGTATTAAATAAAATATTAATAAAACAATATGGTAGCTGCTAATTAATTAGAAAATTTAGTCTGTTTTTTTTCCACCAAAAAGATATATTGGATTCATCAAATTTTAGTAAGTTTCGATCATACAGCCAAAAGGGAAAGACGATACCCTAACTTAACTTGGGACAAAAGATAACTAACAATTAAAAGACAAGCATAGAAAGAAGGGGAGAAAAGCTCGACCCTGACCAAAACAAAAGGTGTCTAGTAATGACAGTTGCATATGGTTATGCCCTTAGGAATAACTAGGAGTTCATGGCCCTTCTGATTTCATATCCAGATTAGTTGCAGTGTCCTGTGGCTCCTCCGCTGTGTTATGTGACCTGTGTGGTGTTGTCCTGTGTTCTGGAGTAGGACTAGGTAGTATGGTTACATTTAAGTCCGGTGGTAATGCATTGACATCCGCCATGAATGTGTCATCGGGGTTGAGAAGCACATCATCCACTATGATTGTTGCAACTGGATGTGAGCTTTCTAGGTTCAAGGACCCTTCTGCGAATGGAGAGGTGGGTTGCGTAGCTACCGAACTCGACATTAAGGTCGGGTCCTCAGAAGATGTGTCACTCTTCGGGCTCAGGATGCCGTTATGTTCCTGCGCTAATGGGTGGCCAAGGTAGTCCTATGCCGTGAGGATATTGTGACAGAAGATTGTTGTGTGTGTGATCCGTTGACAGTTAAAGCAAAATCTCGATACCCATTCATAGTAATATTGGATTTGGAAGCTATCTTCGTTCTCACATTGCACCGCATTATAGAACTTTAGTCTGTTTGCAATGTTAAAGCTTACCTTGGCTCGAATCAGGAATGGGCGAGTTACAGAGTAATCGTGAAGATCCACTTCGATAACTTCACTAACTTTACCCGCAATCAGCCGAACAACCTCTTCTGATGCATATTGAATCAGAAGGTTTCGGAGCTGCACCCATAAGTGAATTTGTGTGAGGAAGTTTGGTGGAGGGTGGTCCAGCCACTTTTGTGCCACTACGAGCTAGCCATTATAAATAAATGGTTGTATTCATAAGATGGAGTTGAGATCTTCCTCCGATGAAAAGAAGAATTGGCCGATTTCTTTCCCGATCATCTGGCCTCTGACCCTAATTTGTAGGCCCCAGTCCTTGGGAAGGTCTTCAATAAGCTCCTGTATGTTCTGTTCCATTGGATTCATGGGTCTCACAAAGAAGTTGTTGCGGTTGTTGTGTAGGGTGTAATCATAAAGTGTCGCCGGAAGGAAAGTTGGAGGGTCAGATCGACCTATGTCGAACTAATTTAGTGCTTGCCAAAGATTGTTGTCCATGAGAGAGATGATCTTTAGTATCGCTGATGCTGTTTGTATTTCCAAGTTCCCTTTGTTCATCTTCTTTTATACTTGCTTACTGGGATATGAATCGTGAATACGTTGTTTCATCATGATTATCTGTTAGTGGCCATTGGCGTCTTGATTAGTGTAAAAGCGATTGAGTAATCGAGAAAGTCCTTCACGCCGTGTTGCAGGGTGTGATTTGGTGTTACGTTTTACGCAACTCGAGAAGCTTGGTGGAGCTTGAGACCCGCTTACTTCTGTTGTGTGTGGAGATCGAAGAGTCTCATAGATCTTCTCCAAGATGACGTGGCCGCAGTTTTCTGTGATCATTACCACTAAGTGATGATTAGCTAGCCCTAGTCTATGAAGTACCCGGTGGAATGATTACTAATCTTAGAAACAATGACTACAAGAAAATAATCCAAAACAGAGAAATTCAAGAGGCGGGAAGAAGAAAGATCGAATCGAGTTGGGCTTCAAGGTTTAGCAGGCCTAGATGAGCTAAGTCCAAATCGTTATGGGTTACCGTAGTCCAGAATAATATGGGTTCAATATTATTCTAAAATACATGTCCTTTGTCTCTAGTCTATCTGCGGCCCAAGCCCATGAAATATAATTCCTAATGCAACACGTAGAACGCATTGAAAACGCAAGAGGACCTGGAATGGTAAAGCCCATCTCGGGTTCGATAGAGTTCCAAGAGCGTGTGTTAAGCCATTATTGCGTTAACTTACTAGAGGAATTTCACATTCTAGAGCCCATAAAGTGGAGTTAGCCGTGAGTTATGCACCCTCTGTATGTTAGTTGGCATTAACTGTGGGGGTTTATGGCTGGGTGGTTGGGTAAGTACTTCCCAGAAATTGAATCCAACTAGGGACGCCACTCGCTATGTAATCATTGTATCGTCCTTCAGCTACTATACTACAAGCTATAGCCCTCACTTGTGTGTTCCGGTGGGGTGGGGGGGGGGGGGGGAAGGGGGTTATGGGTGTGAATTGTAACTCCCCAAAGCTCACATTGAGATCTCCCACTTTTTTGTTCCATGAGTTGTATCGAGGCCAAACTTCCGGAGATGTGATTATGTTATATAGAGTTCTGTTATCAATTTCTATCTCCACCCTTAGTAATCGGAGTTCTAGTAGTGTCTTAAGTACCCATATAAGACCCAGAAAGGCAAGGCTCATATATGTGGGGGTATCTGTGAGTACGTGCCTCGCGTGAATCCATGCTAATGTTCTATCTTTCGTGATAATCAGAGCTGCCCCGTGCAGATTATGACATGATGACTGGTGTATTGTCCAGTTTACCTTGAACTAGAGTCTCGTATTTGAGCTATCGAAGTGTGTGTCCTGGTTAGGATATTTACTTCTAGGTTGGTCTTTTTTACCTCGTTGCGTTATGTTCCAGTGTTCGAACTCTTGAGTTGCTTCCCTGAGTATTTCTTGGAAATCTGGCCTTTGTCCATGTATCATTTGGTCGTTTCTCATCTTCAATATTGCCCAAAGTATCCATGGAAAATCTATATTCCTTACAGACCATGTCGTTGTACTAATTTTATTCATGAGAAATGCAATGTTCGAATGGACCGAATCCCTCGCATATCCTTGTTGGGGTATAGGAATGTATGCCATTGCAAGTAGTAGTTTGGCTGAGGGCACAGAAAGAGACAATGCTTGATTGTTTCTGGACCACTATCACATATTGTGCACTGCTCATGTTGTATAATGTGTCTGTGTTTTAACCGCTCCTTTACCGCTAAAGCCCCTGAAAGGACTCTCCATATGGGTGTGAATTGTAACTCCCCAAAGCTCACATTGAGATCTCCCACTTTTTTGTTCCATGAGTTGTATCGAGGCCAAACTTCCGGAGATGTGATTATGTTATATAGAGTTCTGTTATCAATTTCTATCTCCACCCTTAGTAATCGGAGTTCTAGTAGTGTCTTAAGTACCCATATAAGACCCAGAAAGGCAAGGCTCATATATGTGGGGGTATCTGTGAGTACGTGCCTCGCGTGAATCCATGCTAATGTTCTATCTTTCGTGATAATCAGAGCTGCCCCGTGCAGATTATGACATGATGACTGGTGTATTGTCCAGTTTACCTTGAACTAGAGTCTCGTATTTGAGCTATCGAAGTGTGTGTCCTGGTTAGGATATTTACTTCTAGGTTGGTCTTTTTTACCTCGTTGCGTTATGTTCCAGTGTTCGAACTCTTGAGTTGCTTCCCTGAGTATTTCTTGGAAATCTGGCCTTTGTCCATGTATCATTTGGTCGTTTCTCATCTTCAATATTGCCCAAAGTATCCATGGAAAATCTATATTCCTTACAGACCATGTCGTTGTACTAATTTTATTCATGAGAAATGCAATGTTCGAATGGACCGAATCCCTCGCATATCCTTGTTGGGGTATAGGAATGTATGCCATTGCAAGTAGTAGTTTGGCTGAGGGCACAGAAAGAGACAATGCTTGATTGTTTCTGGACCACTATCACATATTGTGCACTGCTCATGTTGTATAATGTGTCTGTGTTTTAACCGCTCCTTTACCGCTAAAGCCCCTGAAAGGACTCTCCATAAAAAAATTGCTAGCTTTCTAGGTATCAAGAGGTCCCAAATTTTCCCTTTAGTGTAGTGGGAAAATCTATGCTTGTGGTTGATCTGGACTGTCCTCTTGCATTTTGTTTATTGAGCAGCAAATTCCCACTTCGTACAGTATATTCTCATGAGGTGTTGTAGGCCCAAATCCAGGATTCTTCCATTGTTGTGTTAGGGGGAAATTCAAGTATTTTCTGAGCATCTAGTGGAATAAAGGTGTCACAGACCTTATCATGGTCCCAATCTTCTTGTGTGACTAGATCAGATGGTCGTACACAAATATTGAAACATGTGTCTTTGTTGATTGGTGGTCTTGGTTGGTCATGGAGTATCCATTTGGTGGTCCACACATAAGTGTTTTCACCGTTTCCAATTTGTCTCAGTAAGCCTTTTGTGAGCAGTTCACGGCCCTAGCAGATGTTGCACCATGCATATGAAGGTTTTGGCCCAGTTCTGCAATCCAAGAAGTAAGAGTTTCAAAAATATTTGGCTGCATACACTTTAGCTAGCAGCGTGTTAGGTTTGCTAAGTATCCTCCACGCTTGTTTGGCTAGTAGTGCCCGGTTAAAATTTCTGATGTCTCTGAATCCCAGTCCTCCCTCTTGTTTAGGTTTACACAAGTTTTGCCAAGCGATCCATGGGATTTACCTTTTCCCACTTGCATTGCACCACCAGTATTGTGCCATGGCGCTCGTGAGTTTCTTGCATTGCAGTTTCGAAAGCGTAAAACATGACATCGCATATACTGGGAAAGCCATGGCTACTACCTTGATCATTATTTCCTTCCCACCAAAAGAGAGAGTTTTAGAGAACCAGTTGTCTATTTTTTTCCCTAGTTTTTTGGAAATGAATTCGAAAACCTCCTTTCTAGAACCTTTGAAGCATTTTGGGAGGCCAAGATATTTGCCAATGTCGTGATCAGAGTGTATGTTTAAAATTGTTTTGATGTTTTGTCTCGCGGCTGCATTAATTTTGGACCCGAATGCCACTACGGATTTGTCATAGTTGATACATTGGCCTGAGATGCTTTCATATTCATCAAGGCATCGCTTTAGCTCGGTAACTTATGTTGTAGAAGCCTTACTAATAAACAGGTTGTCGTCCGCATAAAGAAAGTGTTGTACCTTGGGGCCATTTGGTTGAAAAATGATCCCCAAAAATCTGGCCTCATGTTCTGCTTTTTTCATTATGTGTATGAGTGCTTCGGTACCAAGAACAAATAAAAACGGAGAAAGCGGGTCCCCTTTTCTGATTCCTCGCTGGGGTTTAATATATCCATAGGGTGCTCCATTGATTATCACCGAATATGTCATAGTTGTAACACAGAACATCACCAACTTTATCCAATCTTGATGGAAGCCCAACTTTGCAAGTGTTGCTGCGAGAAATTGCCATTCAATTCTATCATAAGCCTTTGACATATCAGTTTTAACAGCCATATAGTTTTCATGTCCACTTTTACTGGTCTTGAGATGGTGCAAGATCTCATGTGCAATTAGTATGTTGTCGAAGATAAGTCGGCCTTTGGTGAAGGCACCTTGAGTTTCCGAGACTATTTGAGGCAATACTTCTTGTAGCCTCCTCATTATAAATTTAGAGATAATCTTGTACGTGACCGAGCAAAGGCTTATTGGCTGCAATTCCTTCATTTCCGTAGGGTTATCACATTTGGCAATCAAGGCAATGTGGGTGTAGTTCCACTCCTCCGGGAAGTGGCCTCGCTGGAACGTTTTTGAACTTCATGTATGATTTTGTCTCCAATCACGTTCCAGTATGCGTGGAAGAAACTGGCTGTCATACCATCCGGCGCTGGTGAGCTATCACCTCTGATGCTGAAAGCCGCCTGACGTATTTCAGAAGGAGAGACAGATCGCATAAGGTTTTCATTCATTTCATGGGTTACTTTGGTCTAGAGTCCTTGTAAGGCATTATGTATCCCCTTCGGAGCCGAAGTTTGGAATAATGTTCTGAAATAGTTTGTTGCTATGTCCCCTTTAGATCCTTCTTCAAAATGCAAATTTCCATTTGGATCTTTGAGACATATGAGGTTATTTTTCACTCTCTTGTAATTCACGAAGTTGTGGAAAAACTTGGTGTTTTGGTCTCCTTCCCTGAGCCATTGCAACTTACTCTTGTCTTTCCAAAACTTTTCCTCTTCTTTATAGTGTCTTGTAATCCCCGTCTTCAAAAGCCAAATAAGAGATGTGTCCGACCTGACCTTTGCCATCTCCTTCTTTAGTCTAGCTCTAGCGTTCTTGATGAGAACTTGGGAGTTGGTGGTTACTGTTTTCTTCCAACGGGAGATGTCCTTCCTGCACTCGGCAATGCAGTCGAGTGTGTTATATAGGGGATTGTTTGCTGTTTTTAACCAGCTTGTCTTAACGATGTCCGCAAATCCTCTTCGCTCCATTTCTTGTAAAAAATAAATCGTTTGTGATATGTTGTGGGGTCTGTCATGATCTTGGTATGCAATGGTCTGTGATCGGAGCCCATGATTGGGAGGTAAGCTGTTAATGATCGGGGGAGTTCCTGGAACCATTTCGTGTTTCTATATCAGTGATCTATACGGCTTTGGATCCACTGTCCTCCTCTATTTTCCATCCATGAAAAGTGTGGCCCCGTACTAGGGAGCTCCTTGATTATGCAGTTTCGTATAAAAGATTGAAAATGTCGAAAGGTACTCTCAGTTCGTGCAGGACCACCCATTTTATCGTGATTATGATACATCTCATTGAAATCTCATGTGAGTATCCAAGGAGAATTGTTTCCCAAACCACTGGCCTTAGGTGGGTCAATGGGTGACCATATATAAAAGTTCCTTTAACCTGCACTCCCCCGATGTAGAATGTTGCATCTATAAAATGGGGTGAGTCCTGTGTTATTTGTAAATTCATGTGGTCTTTCCAAAAGAGGGCTAGTCCTCCGCTTAGGCCCCTTGGCTCTACTGTGAATAGGTGATCATATCCACTCCAACGTCTAATTGATTCCAATACTGTTATATCGTTTTTTGTCTCTATGAGGAACAGTATGTCTGGAAATACCGTTTTTCGTATTTTCTTAAGACGTCGAACTGTCAGGGTGCTCCTTACTCCCTGACAGTCCCAACTTATTATACTCATTGGCTTTCAGGTGACTTCAGGATAGTCACCACACCTTTCATCTTTTCTGGTTCGTTTTCCGTTTTGAGTATCATGTTCTTTGCTTTTGTTCTCTGTTTTTTATATGTTCTATAGCGTCGCATTCCTATGTCATAATATTCCATGTATTCCATATCATTACGTAGTGCATAATGTTCACTCTCTGGTGTCCGCATCTCCAACCTAGTAAGTGTCGATCCTGCTAAGGCATCAATGTTACGCTTAAGATTAGTAAGTGGCATAATTGTGAAGTTCAGATCCACCAATTTTTTCATTATATCATGTTGTGATTGCTCTGTGGTTTCATCTAGGTGCTTCGTGTCTTTGTTGGCTTGTGTATCGGTTCCTTCTTGTGCCTCGTCTGTTCCGCAACTACTTGTTGTAGCTTCAGGCCTTTGGTTTCCGATGTGTTTTCCTTGCCTGGCAGGGCTTCTTGTTTCATTGTTGTTGTGCTGGTGCTCATTTTCTTTGTGTTCCGTGGCCGAGGTTGTGCGATGGCAATTGTTCTCACTATGTGTTAGTCTGCGACATATATTACATAGTTTTCTGACCCTTTCAAATGTTATCTTAATCGTTATGATTTCACCAGATGGTAATCTGAGGGTTCTACTTTGGTGCACTAGGTTCATTATGTTGAAGAGAATCTTCACTCTGATAAAAGCGTGGAGGTGAGGCTTCTCCGGGTCAAAGTCCAATTCGAGGACATCTCTAATAGAGTTAGCCACCGCCTTGAAGAAATCCATCGTGAAGTGATTAATCGGAATATCCGATAATCGGATCCACATTGGTATCAAGTTAAGTTTTTCCGGAGTGAAGGACTTATCCTTTTTCATTACAACAATTCCCCAATTCTCAAAATTCCAATAGTTAAATTTCAGGATTTCTTGTAAATTCTCTTCCGATTGGAATCGAAATTGGAATGTGTCATTTCCCAGTACCGTTCCATTAATTCGATTTTGTAACCGCCAGATTCTAGGGATACCCATCATCCTAGCTATATTTTGCTTTTCCTAGTTTAGTAATTTACCTATTAGGATGTGTTGATTTGTCGTGTTAGCGTGGTAAGTCCCCACCGCCGGTAAATCTATTACGGTGTCCTCTGCAATGGACATCGCGCAAAGCTCCTCCACCAGGCGTGTGTCCATATTAGGTTTACTGATGTACCTGAGTTATAATTTGTGATCCAATGTAAGTTTATAACGCCTCAGATTTCTCTTCCGTTCACTCCATCTCCTTCCTTGGAGTCAATTTGTCAAAAACTTCGGAGAGTGCGATGAATGTTTGATTAGTTGTCGTCGTAATTATTATGCAATGAATCAAGTACAGATAGTTGAGTACAAGAGAATGTTTGTGAGAAAGGGGTTTTGAAGCTTGTTTCAGAGTGTTATCGGAGGTGATTAACCACCGAGAGAGTTGTTGGGGTTGATGAGCCACCGAGAGAAAAATTACTCTTTTTTAGATAGAGAAAATGCCTGCCTGTTTGTCTCAATTTTTCTTATAAATTTAGTCTATAACAATATTTTTTTCGTTAAATGTCTATAATAAGATATTTACTCGAACTTGTATCATTCAACAATTGTATAATTCTGCTTTTTCAACATAATTGTTGCATAATTTATGTTGTAACTACAGATGTAACAATAATTGTATAATTCATGTTGTAACTACATATGTTTTATAATACTCCAATGATAAGGAATATATCCAACTTATCCCACCTTAATTTACTAAAATTGTATTAGCTTAAGATAAGTAAAACTGGCAAATATATCCATTCTTATCTATATTCTAGTTGACTAATAATTATAAATAGCGGAATATAAGGATAAATATTTATATAAACCAAACAATATCAAATTATAAACTTTTTTACTTACTATGCTAAAAAAATTGTTAGATATACATATATTATTTTTGGTGGGGTTAGATACACACATATATATATATATAATAAATTAATTAGATTTTTTTTTGGTCGACATAAATTAATTAGATATACTATATATATATATATATATATATATATATACACGTAAAAATTTAACAGATATTATTTTAATTATGAAAACAAAATAATCTATGTTAGATATTTTATATGAGAAGAGATATGTTAGATATTGCAAGTGAACAATAAAGTCTTGAAGTTATTAATATCTAATGTGAATACCAAAACATAAAAATAAAAATAATAATAATAAGGAAAACAGACAAATAAGTACCTAACTTACACGTAACTGGCAAAGAAACTCGAACTACCTACTTTGCCAAATAATATCCCAACTTGACCAAGCCAATTTAAACATAGAAAAGTCAACTTTAACGAACACTTACGGTCTGCTACTGTTTAGGTGAAAAATACCAAATTTTCACGAATTTTCCAAATTAAATATTAACTACAATTTTAACCAATTTAATTATGAACTATCGCTGATCAAACCAATTTAGATATAAAATTAATCAATTTTGACAAAAATAATTATGAAAATTGTGATTTTAGAAATTAATGAAAACTGAATATTCTACGGAACGAATACAAAACATTATGCATTTGATCCATTATGCATTTCTGCAAGGAAAGATCATTCCCCATAGAGGACTTAGGCAAAGAGATCGTTTGTCTATATATATATTTATTCTATATATATGAAAAGAAAATTTTTAGAATCTCAATTGCGAGACATAGTTGTAAGGTTTCACATATACTCTTCGCAAATATCAGGAATCTTTAAGAAGCTCTAAAAATTCTTAGGATTCCGAAAGAGTACGAGGATATCTCGGGACAACAAATAAATTTTGAAAAATCATCTATTTAGTTTGGTCATTCTTTTCCAGATGAATGGGAGTAGGGGGAGATTCAACAGATATTAGGTATCCAAACCATTGGAGTGATGGGTATCTACTTAGGTTTACCTAAAAGTATTGATGGAGTTAAGACCAAAGTTTTTTCATTTGTGCGGGATAAATTCCAAGAGAGAATCAATAGCTGGTCGTCTAAATTTCTTTCGAATGGAGGCAAATAGATACTTATTAAATTCGTTCTTACAACATTACCAACCTATATCATATCATGTTATTTAGATTTCCAAAATCAACGATAACAAAGTTGAACGATGCTATAGCGGATTTTTAGTGGAGTAATTCATAGACTTCTAAAAGAATACATTAGATGAAATGAAAAAAAGTTATGTAAAGAAGGAAGGAAGTTTATGTTTTAGAGCATTGGAAGAATTAAATTATGCTCTTCTACACAAACAACTATGGTGCCTAATAGGTTACCTGAG
Source organism: Lepidium didymum (assembly GCA_963920545.1). NCBI lineage: Eukaryota > Viridiplantae > Streptophyta > Magnoliopsida > Brassicales > Brassicaceae > Lepidium > Lepidium didymum. Next base: position 9,921,611 of record OY986980.1, read on the forward strand.
TTCCCTATTGGTTCAAATCTTAAAAGGGAGATAGTTTAATAATAATTGTCCTATGGACTCCATTAGTTGTACTTCTTTGACATGTGTATTAAAGTTATAATGGGTTTGGTTGGTAGCTTTCCAATATCAATTATAGGTTTTTGGTCTATCATTAGCTTTGGGTGTTAAGTGTCTGAGCAGGCTCGTTCGATCTATGCTCTAGAGTTGATCTCTAAGTCTATGTATTAGGTACTTTTAATTTTATGTTATATCCTTGTCTAATACAAGGTGGTTGTTATGGGATCACTCCCTTCTCCCTTCTATATTATTAAAACTACAATATGAGAAAAAAAATTGTACTTCTTTATCGTATACTTGGAGAAATATTATTTAAAAAGATCTTTAATCAGCAAAGGGATTATCAAGAATATAGAAAACGACCAAACTATCCTAGCGTGGAAGGATCCTCGGATCCCGAATACAATTCCAAGACTGCCGCAAAGTATAAACCCAAATATTTATCCAAAGTTTACGGTGGATCAATTTATTGGTCTAGTTTCGAAGACTTAGAGGGAGATTGTGTTGAGACAGTACATATCACTTTAGGATGTGCAATTAATTTTGGGTTTCCTAATTTCTAGGAGAACGAAAATCGATTATTGGGGTTGACATTTTACATAAACCGGCAAATATACAGTTAGATCAAAATATTGGGTTGAGGAGAATAATTCACCAACTGACATAGTGGGCTAGGGTCCTAATTTTCAAGCACTTTATTTGGCAAGCCATCTCAAATTGTGTGACAGTTAAAGATAATCTAAGTCATTGAGAAATTAATTGTGATATTATCTGCATTATTATAGCGCAGATGGGGAATCGGTAAACCATGTATTATTTGAATATCCTTTAGCTACTCAGACATGAACACTATCGACTATTCCATCACCAATACATATAATTCAATTTGGTCCAATATAAATTATTTATTATGGAGAATACTGGATTCTACAAATAATATATAAGACTTTCTCATGGATTATGTGGCATCTATGAAAAGCGAAAAATGAGAAGATCTTCTTAAATACTAATAAGGACCTGAGAGAGATACTTTAACAAGCTAAATTAGATTCATCTAAATGGTTTCATGTTAGGAAAAATGATATAAAGGATCCCCATCTTGGGACTATTGACTTTACTCCGATTTGGCGTGCAGTGGCACGTCCATCCATCTCAAATCTAGAATTTTATCGTTACCGGTGTTTTGTTGACGATTCATGTAAGGCATCATATCTTCACTCAGGTTTACCCTAGATATGCTTCTCTGATTCAGTGGAGGGGTTGTGCATGGAAGCTCGTGGAATTAAAAGGAATCTCTTTGTCTTACATGTTGAGTTTGAAGTTGTGCTATGGGCGATGTTGTACCTCTTCTTTCTCGATATGAAGGAAGTTGAGAAGGCAAAAAACTGTGCTGACATCTTGCATATGGTGTTACATCCAGTGGAGTGATCAGCGTTCTACCCCTACCTAGAAGATTTTGCTAGTTTGAAGAGTTTGTTTAGGTATTTTTCCCTTCATGTAATCTCGAGAGCATTGAAACACAAAGCAGACTCCCTTGCCCGTAAATTTAGAGGGACCGCTAGTGAATCAATGCTTGTATATAAACTCTTTTACCACTTGAGTTGTCTAACTATATTAATGAATTTTAAGTTGATAAAATAAATTAACGAAAACAAAATAAAATAATTATTTTTTTTAACTAGGAAATTTGGGGTCCGTGGGCCTATAGTCTCTCTAGGGTATGACCCACACCATTTTAAATTCATTCCTTTTTGGAAAGCGAGATCTATGCCCACTGACACTCGATTATGTGACTTTTTAGATTATTTCAGAATAATTTTTCAGTTGAACTATCAACCTCCGATAAAATAAAATAATTGTTGCATGTTGTAGGTTAGAGAATCTGTGCCTTCCTTTGATTTTTGTAACACTTGCTCTAAATTTTGAATCAAAGATTCAAATCCTGAATCAACCCAAGGAGAACGAAATACTAAGTCTGACGAAACTGCAAAAAAATCACTTACTCTAAATTTTATGGTTAATTTTTGTCGCACTTACTATGTTCCGTTAATTTATATTATTTTTTTGCTAATATTTTATTTTTTTGTGGCTTGATTTTGGGTTTGAATTTTTTTTGAAATTGTAGACCTATTGCAACAAAATATATGAGGAATAACATATTAGCGAAACAATTATAAAATCAATCCAAAAAGAATGAAATATTGACAAACCAATAACAGAAATTAATATGCAATTATTATTTTTTAAATTATACTAATTTCATATTTAAATTGGATTGGTCGAGAATTGTTCATAATTAAATTGCCTAAAGTCGTAATTGATATTTAATTTGGAAAATTCGTAAAAGTTCAGAGATTTTTTTTGACCTAAATAGTTACGGAGCAATAACAACACTTTAACCGACCATTACTGTTAGTTAAAACTGATTTTTCTATGTTTAAATTGATTTAGTCAATGATGCTAGTTAGGGTTTTATTTGACAAAGTTGATAGTTCAAGTTTATTTTGGCAATTCCATGTAATTTGTATATTTATTTGTTATTTTCCTTAAAAAATTAATATAAACACAATACACAATATAAATTTTCTTTTTTCTTTTTGCCGAGTTCTTCTAAATTTGGTGAATAGGATGATCTAATTAATGACTTAAATATTGGAGTTCGATTTCTCTTCACTACAAGTAATAGAATAATAAAATATTTTAGGGAGTGTGATTTATGTTATGGATCGAGTGTTGCCCATCAATCTTATTGTTGACAACTATATTAAATGTTTATAACTTTAAAGCAACTATATTTCTAAAAATTATAAACAAATTTAGTATTTTCATAATTTTTTTTGTCAAATAATAAATATTAATTTGTAGATAAATTAATATTATTAGAAATGAATAAATTTTTTAAGTCCCAACATGCCAACATTATTCAAAGGAAAATGGATTTTTCACATTTAAACTATGTTCTCGTGTTAAAATCAGTACATGTACTATATAACCATGCTAAAACATACCCAAACTATACTTTCATGTTACATTCAGTACAAATATGTGTATAACATCAATAATATTATATCATTTAAATAAATCACACTATATAGAGTTACTTATTAACAAATGACACATTATATGTGATTTAACATCATTTATAACAAATGATTTTATTATTGCATCTTTTACAAGCACACAAGACATCACATGTAATATGATGAAAATAGTTCCATCAATTGCTTAAATTGACACTAATTATTTGAGTCGTCATTTTCAAAGTCATTTTTATAATTGATGTAAATAGCGATTGTATCAATTAAAACTGATTCAAACAAATAAAATAAATGATATTATACGTCTTATTTCTTGTAGTGACTATATGACTCTGGTAAAACATACCCTTAAAAAAAAATTACATACCCATAAAACTAACATGTTTATTAAAATATTAAACATCCAAAAGATATTAAAGTTAAAAATAAACATAAAATCCAGTTAATAAATACTATTTAGTTTAAATAAATAAATTAATTAAATTTTAAATAAAAAGTTTTCAATTTCATTTTCATTCTCATTATCATCAACTCCATCAAACAAATTCGACTTATAATTTTGATTCTTAGAGAGACATATCCTTTTATTTAAGTACTACAAGATTTTTAAAAAAAATTCACATTAATTTACAATCACTTTTAAATTAGTAAAATTAAAAAATATATCTCAAAATTTCCTATATATTTTGTGTTGTGAAAAACTAAGTAAGTTTCATCGTATTTCCAAAAGGGTAACAATCTTAGAATTGAGATATATTTTTTAATTTTCTTAATTAAATACTTTATTATATAGTTAATATGAAATTTGTTTTTATAAATCTTGTAACATTTAAATAGATAATATTTTTCTCCGAGAATCAAACCTAGAACTAAATTTATTTGATGGAGTTGATGAAAATGAGAATGAAAATAAAATATTACAGTTTTGATTTAAAATTGTAATTTATTTAATTATTGAAAATAATTAGTATTTATTAACTAGATTTTTGTTATTTTAATAAAAAATTTAATATATTTTGGAGGATCTTCGATTAAATAAATAAATTTTACAGAGAGAAAACATTAGAATTGCAAAGCACAAAGATCTCCAGAAAAATAAACAGAAAAAAAAAAAAAAGCCAAGTCCAACTCCAATAGGGCTCTTATCTTACCACGGTACGAAAGAGATTAAACCACTAGTCCATTCCAGAAAGAAACCCTAAACAATGGCCGACGAGAAATGGAGTCGTTCTTCCTCCTACCCACTTCGTTCAATGGCAACCGGCGAGAAGCATTCTCCTACTTACTTTGGTTGACGATAACTGGCGAGAAGTGTCCTCCTACCCCTTCCGTTTAACGGTTACCGGCGAGAAACGTCCTTCTACCTATTCCGGTTGACGGTGAACAACGAGATGAAAGACTGACTCCCTCATACCCACTCCGATCATCGAAGAGGGAGACCAGAGATAAGCTGAAGTCCAGATCCACTCAAACGTACATGACGCTGAGAACGAAACCCTAGGTAAGGGTCGCTGGAAGAGAAGGCTACGCACCCACTCCGCTTCACCAACCGTGTCCTCGCAACTAGGTCCGCTAGGATCCACCTTCCTCTGCCGTAGATCTGCTACTTTCCCATTGAGAAGATGAATCTCACCATGAAGACTTTGACAACTTGGAGGACCCAAAGGAGAAGAAACCTAACAAAGGGAAGGGAAGAGAAAAGAAAGGGAGCAAAGAGACAAACTTTTTCGGGTGATGGTGAGAACCACCGTATGCCAAAAAAATCGAATCCGGTGACTTTGGTCTTTGGCCGAGTATCTAAGAGAGAAGGTAACAGGCCACTCAAAGGTTCCACCCATTGTCACGTTTCATATGTATATATAAGATATGTTAGTTTTATGAGTATGTAATTTTAATTTTACATTAGTAAGGGTGTATTTTAGCACATTCATATAATATATGTATTGATTTTAACAGAACTGTATAGTTTGAGTATGGTTTAGCACAATCATATAGTACATGTACTGATTTTAACACGAGTACGTAATTCTGGTATGAAAAATCAAATTTTCCCGTTATTAACTTATAGAAGTTCTAGTGTCTTGTAATATAACTCTATCTGTTTAATTAGTTGGTCAATTGAATATTGTTCAATTAATTAAATTTCTTTATATTGCCAAACCTTAATTTGCTTTCCATCAAGACCAGTTACCTAAATGACCCTATTATTTATTAAGAAAATCTAAGTAAGTACATGTCAATTTTTGTATATATATAGCTAATTAAGATCATATCCAATTAAACAACTAGCAATCAATATCAAAGACCTACGATAAATACATAAAATTTCTAATCGTTCGAGAGATTCATCGATTTGATATTGATCGATCGTCACCAATGACTCCACTATTCCTCCTTCTTGCTCTCTTCACAACTATCCTCAATCCAACAAGTCTCTCTCTTTATTCCCATATCATATATTCGTATTATTAAGAACAGATCATAATTATGGTTAATTAACAATGTCTTCTGATAAACCAGGTGGAGAACCAGTAGGTGTTTGCTATGGAATGTTGGGGAATAACCTTCCTTCTCATTCAGAGACAGTCGGTCTCTTCCGACAAAACAACATCCGACGTGTCAGACTCTACGACCCAAACCAAGGCGCATTAAACGCTCTTAGAAACTCCGGTATCGAAGTCATCGTCGGCCTTCCAAATTCCGATCTCCGATCAGTTACTAACCCTTCTTCCGCTAGGTCATGGGTCCAAAACAACATCCTCAACTATTACCCTTCCGTTAACTTCAAATACATCGCCGTTGGTAATGAAGTATCTCCTTCGAATGGCGGCGATGTGCTCCCTGCGATGCGTAACGTTTACGATGCTCTAAGAGGTGTAAATCTTCAAGATCAAATTAAAGTTTCTACCTCCATTGATATGACCTTGCTTGGAAACTCTTTCCCTCCTTCCGCCGGAGAGTTTCGTGGAGACTTTAGGTTTTATACAGATCCCATCATCGGGTAAATACATTTATTCTTCTTAACTCTTCATTAATTTAACGAGTGATGTTCTATTGGTTTCCACTTGAGTAGAAAGTTGTCATGTTGGTCTATATCATATATCGATTTGAGCTTTGTTAATCATCTTGAGCCGCGTCCAACCACCGAGAGATTGGTTTGTGCTTCGGCTCAAACTTCTCCTTAGAAACTCTTAGATGTATTCTTCTTTCAAATACAAAATCAAATGATCATTATTTACTCTTTACAAATCAGGTTTCTAACGAGTACAAACTCGGCGTTACTGGTCAACATCTATCCTTACTTCAGCTACGTGAACAATCCACAACAGATCTCTCTCGCTTACGCTCTCTTCACCTCTCCTTCCGTCGTCGTTTGGGACGGATCTCGCGGCTATCAGAATCTCTTCGACGCTATGCTTGATGCTGTTTACGCCGCCATTGAACGAGCAGGCGGTGGATCTCTTCCTGTTGTTGTTTCCGAGAGTGGATGGCCTTCCAACGGCGGAAACGCAGCGACTTTCGACAACGCACGAACGTATTACACGAATCTTGCAAAGCGTGTTAGAGAGAATACAGGAACGCCGAAGAAACCTGGGAGAGGAGTTCCTACTTATTTGTTCGCCATGTATGATGAGAATCAGAAGAATCCTGAGATTGAGAAGAATTTTGGTTTGTTTTTCCCTAATAAACAACGCAAGTATCCGATCACATTCTCCGCTCGTATTGCTGTGGAGTGAATCATCAATTTCTAAAATGAAGATAGTCTTAATAAGTGAATCATCTGAGATTCCAAAAGTTTGATAATGTAATCATTTGGGAGAGATAATCCCACAAATAATTCCATTTATCATAATAAAAAGCTAATGGTTCCTCATAAGTCATAACCGAGCAAAAAAAGGAAGGGATTTTATGTGAAATGCCATGGTCAAACTGAAAATTATATGCAACACCATTAAAAGTAATTTATTGTATATTTCCCATGATTTGACAGATTATGGTATCAGAGAAAAAAAGACAAGCGTGTTCCTGAAAAAATCGGTTAAAATCGTAGACAAATAAAAATTTATCAATTGCAGATAAATTTTTATTATAACGTCGTAATTTGACATATGTTAATTATTTACTAGAATGAATATATGTTTAGAATAGACGAAATGCTGACATCTGACATGTGTCTATATCCATCATTGAACACAAATTCAGACGTGTCAGTCAGCTATTCGGCCAAATGGACATCATCGAAAAATATAAATGTCCAGTAACCAGCGTCGTACCAAACTTCACTTTATGTTGAAAATCATCTTGATTTCTCAAATCAATCAACACGCACATAAACAACGAAAACAAATAAGCAACACTCAAAATCGAAGAATATAGAGTTTGAAAAGAGAAAAATTAGGAAGCTTACACTGAAACCCCTATCAGTGATTGAACTATGTGACGGTTCGTGAGTTGGAGAAAGTCCGAAGCAGGGAATTTGAGGTAAACGAAGAGAATAAGAAGGCAACGGTTCGGTCAGAATTAATAATACGAACAAGTAAAGATCTTTAAACTTCTCAATAAAAATTGAAACTTGTGACTGTAAATGAATGAAGAATCGAGAAGGTTCAAATCAGGTGGTGATGAAAAGAGATTGGAAGGGGAAAACGGACTTTTTGTTAACTGAAAAATGGAAAGAAAAAAAAACAAAAAAAAAACATATCCAATGAGTGGCAATTAGTAATGGGCTGAGGCCCATGAAATTGTGTTTACTTATTGACGTTGCTGTTTATGGGATCATCAGATATTTGAATGACGATACATTTCGTCATTGTCTTAATGATCAGCCAATCAGCGGTTGTCATGTAAGAACAATGACGTGGCGAACATTTTTGTCACAAATAATTTTATTATCTCTTTAATTTAAATTATGGTTATAATCTCTGTTGACCTTGCTGACTTTTGGCGGTGAATTAGAATTTCCAGGTTAGATCTTCGGCGAAACCATGGCGGGTGAGAAATTAAATCGGAGGAATCCGGCGGTGAAGAGGATTTTGCAGGAGGTTAAGGAGATGCAAGCTAATCCCTCTGATGATTTCATGTCTCTTCCCCTCGAGGTAGATTTTTCGAAAGCGATTGCGTAATTAGCCTTTGATTTCTTTCCATGTTTGATTCTTACTGCCATTGGAGCGGTATCTATGTTTCTATTTCAATTAAGGCTAATTGGGATTGGAATGTTTCGAATGTTTTACATGTTCAAAATCCTTTTAATTTTTTTTTATGTACCCGATCTAATCGGTGTTTTGTATCAATAGCTCCATAAATGGTCTCTTGTATTAATATTTCTTTGGAGCTGTGATCTTTGAAAATTAATGGTGTTATTTTAAAATGGTATCTTTTGATGGAACAATCATGCAACACATGATTCTTTGATGGTTAATTAATGATTGAGTCATTTGGTGGAAGATACTTGATCTGATTTCAGCTTTCATGTTAGCTTTGTGCATTTGTTTACAATACTTAGCCTTTCATATTGGAGAAACCGCAATCCTGAAAATGTTTTTTTCGTTTTTAATGTTATAGCTGTTCTTTCAATCTTGGTGTGTCCAACTAGTAACATGATTTCTCCATCTATTCTTAATTTCAGGAGAATATCTTTGAGTGGCAATTCGCAATCCGAGGGTGACACAGAATTTGAAGGTGGGATTTATCATGGGAGAATTCAGTTGCCTGCAGACCACCGTTCAAACCTCCTTCATTTATGTTATTGACTGTAAGGATTCTTACCCTCATGTTTTGAAACCAACACCAAAATTTGCTTAAGCAGTTCTGACTACCATCCCGAGCATTGGCAACCATCTTGGAGTGGTAAAGTCACAGAATTTTATATCATCATCTTCAACTTAACAATATCCAAATATGTATTGAGAGATTTTTAAGAATTATAATACCTAATATAAAATTTAAAGCTTTTTGACTAGAGCAGTGAATCTTATCAGCATCTTTACATCCGTAACTTTCATATTTGTAGTTCGGACTGCTTTGGTGGCTCTCATTGCGTTCATGCCTTCAAACCCCAATGGAGCACTAGGCTCAGTAGATTACCCAAAGGAGGAGAGACGTGCACTAGCCAAGAAATCACGCATGTCACCACCCAAATATGGTTCTCCGGAGCGTCAATGATGAGGTACTTCACCACATCATCCTTGTTTGAGAGCAATATTTGAACACTTCATACACATTATTCGGATTGAAAAAAATGAATTTGGCTTGACATTTGAGAAGGCTATTGATTAGTTAACCAATAAATTGGGAATGTGGATTCCAGATCAATATTCTAATTTTGTGTGGTCTTAGGTAGTTTTGAAACTTTCTGTAGCGTCTAGATAGATAACCCTAAAAATTCATTAATGATGTACTATTATTATTGTTAACCAAAAGTAGTGTTTAAGAATCTCATTTGATTGTAAAATTCACATACATTATTTGGTATTGGTTGAAGTATGGCATAACTTTATTTTAACATGTCATTTTGATTGAGATACGCAGATTCATCAATGCGTGCTCAGCAAGACACCTTGTACTCCCAAACCTAACCATCAGGAATGTGACAAAACTCCCTTGGCTGATTCAGACTGTCAGTCCCACCAAACCAAGCCGCAGGAGAGTGCAAGGGGTATATCAGAACCTGATAACACGGCTGCAGTGAGTGTAGTTGATCAAATCACTGAAGAAGCAGCCGAGACTGTTCGTCCAGGAGCGAATGCAGCAGTAGAGGTTGCAGAGGGAGGTAGCGGAAACGGTTTAATGAGGCGGCAGGAGCAACGAACCTCTGTTGTCAGAACGGCTCAGAAACAGGGTGATGACAGGTTGTTCACATGGGCGGTGGTTGGACTGACGATTGCGATTGTGGTTCTTTCGTTGAAGAAGTTCGTAAGGTCAAGTGGTCATGGCGCCGTGTTTATGGACGAGTCTTGAACGCTGAACAAAAACTGGTAAGATGGTCCAGAAAAGCATCAAAAGGACAAGTGTTGGTTTATATATATCATTAACGTAGTGAATGACTGAAATGTGAAAATAAGTAATTACATAATTATGTTAAGAGTTACATTTGATAATGTGTTGAAAGCTCGTAAATTACTTCACATTAACACTTTTTTTTTCTTTCTTTTGTATAAAACTACACATTTGAGTTAGCACAAACTCTTATAATGTTTATTGTCCAGGTGTACCAAACTCCATCTCTAACTGACGTTGCTTGTAATATAAATTGAAATTTGAAGGTCAACAATTCTCATGGAGAAATGTTAGAGATTCAATGTATGTCCACGTAAGTAGAGAGCTTTTGATTCTCTGATACGTGGATAGTTTTATTGGATTTAACTATAGTAGGCTTCGTTTTGGTCCACGTTAAACTTAGTAAATCCTCAAATGGTAAAGAGAAACTTAAATCTGTTTTTCACCTTTGAAACCGCAGATTTTTTATTACTTACAATGAAGGAATGATCAGATATATCACCACCGTTGTGGCGGACTCTCACGCCCCTAGGCCCACTTATGAGTCGTCCCTCTATTGCCTCATGCACCCACCAGTGGGAACAATCCACATCCCACGTGACCTCGGTACCTCACAAAACAGACAAAACAAAGTTTAACATTACGCTGAAATTTTATTGGGTTAAATTCATAATTATACAAGTTAGTGGGGACTTGTTTAACAAATTACGATAGACGAGGCAAAGCAGCAAAAGAAAAAAAAAGAGCATCGTCTTCTTTCAGTCTTCACCGCCTCTGCTTCGTTTGACTGGTTTGGGGGCCCAAACGTTTCCCATTTCGATTTTATTTCTCAGACTCTGAGCTCTCTCTCGTTTTGTATCATTTTCGCAAGAAAGTTTCAAATTGGTTTCTGTTTTATCAATTTGAAAAAGTGAAAAACTTCGCCGTTAAGCTATCGACTGTGATATTATTCAGCTATCCAAAATTCATTTTTGTGTCCATCGTAATCTATCAGTTTCAGTTTTGTTGTAGCAGATTACGTTTTCCTGATGATTGACGGCGATCTTCTTCATTTATCACTGTAATTATTCGGAATTCAAAACGAGTAACTACATAATAACATGGTCTCTGGAGACGGTAGAGTAACCAGATGTACAGAACGCGTTGGAGAGGCAGCTTCGTCAGGGCATCGCATCGAGCAAGCTCAGTCTTCGGCTAGCAAAGTCCTGAGGTCACAAAATCATCAGTCGCAAAACCAAGATGGCGGTACAGACTCCATGAGTAAAGCTATTCAACAGTTCACTGTCGACGCGAGACTCCATGCCATCTTTGAGCAATCCGGAGAGTCATTCGAGTACTCTCAGTCTCTTAAAACGACGACGTACGATTCTTCCGTACCGGACCAGCAGATCACGGCGTATCTCTCGCAGATCCAGCTCGGGGGTTATATCCAGCCTTTTGGCTGCTTGATTGCTATTGAGGAATCCACTTTCACAATCATCGGCTACAGTGGAAATGCGCGGGAAATGTTGGGCCTCATGTCACAATCTGTGCCAAGCATCGAGGAGAAGTCGGAGGTTTTAGCCATTGGCACGGATATGCGCTCTCTCTTCAAGCCATCGAGTATCGTTCTCCTCGAACGCGCTTTGGAGGCCCAAGAAATCACGCTCCTAAGAACATTGAAAAACCTTTTTACGCGATTCTCCATAGGGTTGATGTAGGAATCGTGATCGATTTTGAGCCAGCTACAACCGAAGATCCAGCGGTTTCAATAGCTGGTGCAGTCCACTCACAGAAACTTGCATTTCGCGCGATTTCTCATTTACAATCGTTACCTGGAGGTAATATCAAGCTTCTCTGTGACACAATTGTGGACAGCGTCAGAGATCTCACAGGTTACGATCGAGTTATGGTGTACAAGTTTCATGAAGACGAACATGGCGAAGTCGTAGCGGAGAGTAAACAAGATGATTTAGAACCTTACATCGGCCTGCACTATCCCGCTACTGATATTCCCTAGGCTTCTCGGTTCTTGTTCAAACAGAACTGTGTCAGGATGATCGTAGATTGCCATGCTTCACCGGTACGTGTAGTCCAAGACGAGAAGCTCACTCAGTCTATATGCTTGGTGGCTTCGACTCTACGAGCTCAGCATAGCTTTCATTCTCAATACATGGCTAACATGGGCTCTATTGCGTCACTAGTGATGGCGGTTATAATAAATGGAAATGGAGAAGATGGAAATGATTTTAATGTTGGAGGAAGAAACTCGATGAAGCTTTGGGGTTTAGTTGTTTGCCATCACACATCGGCTCGTTCGATACCGTTTCCGCTGAGGTACGCTTGCGAGTTTCTAATGCAGGCTTTTGGCTTACAGCTAAACATGAAGTTGCAGTTAGCCTTGTAGGGCTCTGAAAAAGGTGTTCTGAGAATGCAGACATTATTATGCGATATGCTTCTACATGATTCACCCGCAGGGATTGTCACGAAGAGTCCCAATACCATGGATTTAGTAATATGTAACGGCGCCGCGTTTCTTTATGAAGGAAAGTATTATTCGTTGGGTGTGGCTCCCACTGAGGCTCAGATACAATACATGTTAAACTTAACTAAATGAGTCTCTTGTTGGCTTAAATACCAACTAGAAGCTTAACTAAAAGAAACCAAGTCACATGTGTGGGTTTGACTAAACAAAGAGTCACATGTGACCTCTTTCTAGCCATTGGAACAAATGGGGTATTGTCTCCCTCTCACTTTGGTGCCAGCAGAAAATGTACTAACCAAATTGGGTAATTCTTGTTTTTAGCTATTTGGAGTGTAGAAACATGGTATATTCAAGTGTATACGTATGTAAAGGATAGGTCTTAGTCTTCTTTGTCTATATATATTGTAACCACATAAGTTGTAAAGATTTAAGAGAGAAAATTTCTCCTTCCACACTTCTTAAACTCTCTTGGTCTTCCTCTCAACATCTCTAATCTCTTATACTCTCATACTTGACTAAAACTTACATGGTATCAGAGCTTAAGATCTCTTAAGACTCTTGTTTCCGCTGAATCTTTCTCTTTCTTTTTCCGTTCTCTTAAAACCTCCATTGTTGCACTTAAAGCTTTCTCTTGGACCGTTGGGGAAAAGAGTGTTTCTTTGAATTTTTTGATGGATAATTCCAAGAACTTTGCTGTCCATGTTATTTTTAAAGGAGTTAACTACTTGCTATGGTCTAGAACCGTGAAGACCGTGTTGAGTGGCCGTGGACTTTGGGCTCATGTTGAAGGTGAAGCTCCAAAGAGGGCGGTCCGTTTGTTGGGTAAGGAGAAGGAGGGTGCTTCTAGTATCGTGGTAGCTGTTGAAGATGAGGAGGCAAAATGGTATCAAGATGACCAAGTTTCGCTTGTAATCATCCAAAGCTCACTAGTTCCACCTATCCATGAAGCCTACTCATATTGTGAAAGTGCAAAACACTTGTGGGAAACTCCAAGAAGGGGTATGGTAATCTCTCAAATCTTAGCCATGTTTATGAGGTGAAGAAAGCCATCAATGACCTTAACCAAGAGGATATGGAGTTCACTCTATGGTTTGAAAAGTATAGATCTCTTTGGGCCGAACTTGAGATGCTAAGGCCTCCGACGGTGGATCTGGTTGTGTTTGGTTTCATGTTGAACCTCAATCCGGCTTATGGTGATCTTATTCGTCACCTCTTAAGACAAGACAAGCTTCCTAGCTTGGAAGAAGTTTGTGGCTGCATTCAAAGAGAACAAGGTTCTAGAAACCTTCTCGGAGGAAAGGGGGAGATTGTCATGGCAAATAAAGCTTCTTACCGTCATGAGGAAAAGAAAGGTGTATTTTTGTGACCATTGCAAGAAGAAGGGTCACTCTAAAGAACGGTGTTGGATTCTTCACCCACACATCAAGCAAAACAAGCCATGGGAGCAAAACAAGCCAAAGGCCAACTGTGCAAGTGAAGAATTCATGGTTCATGCCAGTAGCTCAACTCCTTCTCAACCGGCTATAGGAGGTGCAATGGTGGCAAATCAAGGAGACTTTTTGAGAAAATCCGATCTTGAGAAACTCATCAAATCTATCAATGCTTTAAAGGAATCCGGTAACTCTTTCTTTGTTTCAAAAATTAACAAACCATTGGTAGTAGAATCCGGAGCCACTCATCATATGATTAGCAATGTGAATTTACTTGAAAATGTAAAACCAGCTTTAGGTTGTGTTAGTATTGCGGATGATAAAAAGGTTCCTATTAAAGGTATTGGTGATCTTAGGTTGTTTGATAAAGAATCTAAAGCCTTTTATATGCCAACATTTCAATCTAATCTCCTAAGTGTCCATAAGGTCGTTTGTGATTTAAATTGTAAAGCTATATTCAATCCTAACTCGGTTCATTTTCAGGATATTAAGAGTGGAAATGTTCTTGGCAATGGTGTTACCAAGGACAGTTTGTACTTGTTGGAAGACATCAAGAGAAATCCAAATCTATCTTTACTTTCATGCTTATCTAGTTCTGGTTCTAATGCTTTGAACTCTAGTAGTAGTTTAGACAATAATGTGTTGTGGCATGCTCGTTTAGGCCACCCACATTCTAGAGCTTTGAATTTAATATTTCCGAATGTGTTTTTTAAAAATGACAATTGTGAGGCTTGTATACTTGGGAAACATTGTAAATCGGTGTTTCCAAAGTCTTCAACCATTTATGAAAATTGCTTTGATCTTGTTCATTCCGATGTTTGGTCCTCACCGTGTGAATCTAGGAATAACCATAAATATTTTGTCACTTTCATTGATGAAAAATCGAAATTCACTTGGCTTAATTTATTATCAAGTAAAGATAAAGTTCTTGAAGCATTCACTAACTTTCAAACTCATGTTTTTAATCAATATAGTGCCAAAATCAAAGTCCTAAGGACGGATAATGGGGGAGAATACACAAGCAATGCTTTCAAATCGATTCTTGCCAAACATGGAATCATTCACCACACCACGTGTCCATACACTCCTCAACAAAATGGAGTTGCTGAAAGAAAGAATAGACATCTTATGGAAGTGGCTTGATCAATGATGTTCCACAACAATGTTCCAAAAAGATTTTGGAGTGATGCGGTGGTCTCAGCTTGCTATCTTATTAACCGAATCCCAACTAAAGTGCTTCACGATGTGTCACCATTTGAGGTATTAACCAAAACCAAACCATCAATTAATCATTTACGTGTGTTTGGGTGTGTTTGTTTTGTTCTTTTACCAGGAGAACAAAGAAACAAACTTGACGCCAAAAGTGTTAAAAGAATGTTTATTGGGTACTCAACTACACAAAAGGGGTACAAGTGTTATATACCGGAGACAAGGCCGGTCATGGTGTCTAGAGAGGTGAAGTTTATTGAAGACAAGGGCTTTTATGAAGATAAGGATTGGTCCAATCTTCAAGAACTCACCCAAAACACATCAGATCGTGCTAGCAGTCTACAGATGATTTTGGAAAAGCTTGGATTAGGAGGCTCGATCAATCACTCGAGTGGCTCTCGGCCGAGTGATTCGAGCAATGTGGAAGACTTGACCAACAACTCGAGTGAGGCTCGGTCGAGGAAAGCGGATACACGTAATATGGTAGCTCTTATTACTGAGAACAATGATGAGGAATTGATTCCAGTCATCAACCTACCAGCAGAGGAGCACAATGAAGAGGGTTCATCACGGGCTGAGGAATGTATACACCATGAAGAGGAGCAAGCACCACCTGGTTTGGACAATGTTGAGCCCGATGAATCAACTGAGCAACCAACGTTAAGGAGTCAAAGAGTGAGAAATGCCCCCTCGAAGCTCAGAGATTATAACAACAACTTGGTTGAAGCTCACCCGAATCAAGCTGTATGTGATCTTGTCATGATTCCGATTGATCATCAAGTGTTCCTCACTCAATTAGACCAAAACTTTGTACCAAAGACCTATGAAGAGGCTAAAGAGCATAAATTGTGGCGTGATGCGATCAGTGCAAAACATGGTGCTATGGTCCGAAATCATACTTGGGATGAAGCTGAGTTACCTCGTGGAAAGAAATCCGTGACATCACGATGGATCTTCACTATTAAGTTTCACAGTGATGGTACGATTGAGAGGCACAAAGCTAGCCTTGTGGCGAGAGGATTTACTCAAACCTATGGGGAAGATTACCATGGCATATTCGCTCCGGTTGCCAAATTACATACGATACGTGTTATATTATCTTTACTTACTAACCTTGATTGGGATTTATGGCAAATGGATGTCAAGAATGCATTCCTACAAGGAGAACTTGAAGATGAAGTCTACATGCGTCTGCCACCGGGCCTTGATCATATTGTAGCTCCCGGGAATGTTCTGCAGCTTAGGAAAGCTATATATGGACTCAAACAATCTCTGAGAGTGTGGTATCACAAGTTGAGTCACACCTTGCGAGATAATGGGTTTAGAAAATCAGAAGCGGATCACACTCTCTTTACACTTCACGGTCTTAATTAGATAGTGGTCATTCTTATCTATGTGGATGACATTATAATCACCAGGAGTGATAAAGATGGCATTAAAGGTATTAAGGATCATCTCAAATCTGTTTTTGATATCAAAGATTTAGGCGAAATGAAGTACTTCCTTGGGATTGAAGTTTGCTGATCTAAAGAAGGGCTCTTCTTATATCAAGAAGTACACACTTGATCTTTGGAATGAGTGTGATGTAGGAAACCGTTTAGCCAAGACACCACTTGAAGATGCCTACAAAGCAACGTGCAAGGGGGAGAAAAATGATGAGCCATTTGAAGATGCGGGTCAATATCGGAGAATGGTTGGAAAATTGATCTATCTCACAATAACAATACCAGATTTGTGCTTTGCGGTGAACCAAGTGAGCCAACATATACAAGCTCCAAAGATGTGTCATTGGGAAATGGTGGATCGAATCCTTAGATACCTCAAAGGGACTCCGGAGCAAGGTATATGGATGGGTCGGAATGAGAACACAACACTTGTTGGCTATTGCGATGCGGATTGGGCTGGAGATACACAAAACCGCAAATCAACTACCGGATACTGCACGTTTCTTGGAGGCAATCTAGTTACTTGGAAAAGCAAGAAGCAAAAGGTGGTATCTTGTTCAAGTGCGGATGCCGAGTATAGAGCAATGAGAAAGCTTACAGATGAACTTATATGGCTGAAAGCTTTGCTTAAGGATTTGGGGGTTGAAACTCAAGAACCGATCACAATGCATTGTGATAATCAAGTTGCTATTCACATTGCATCAAATTCAGTGTTTCATGAGTGAACAAAACACATTGAAGTAGATTGCCACAAGGTCCGAGAGAAAGTAGAGCAAGGAGTTATCTTACCATGCTACACAAGGAGTTCGGATCAACTTGCGGACATCTTCACTAAGGCTGCAAGCTCGAAGGTGTGTGAGTTCATCTACTCAACTTGGGTTGATTAATCTACCAAAGCCGTGACCATGATCTACACTCTTTTTATCTTAGTCGGTTTTGTCCCAATTGGGTTTTCCACTAAGGTTTTTAATGAGGTAGGGAGTGACAACTTTCAAGCTTGACCTTAATGATTCACATTGCAGATTCAAGCTTGAGGGGGAGTGTTAAACTTAACTAAATGAGTCTCTTGTTGGCTTAAATACCAACTAGAAGCTTAACTAAAAGAAACCAAGTCACATGTGTGGGTTTGACTAAGCAAAGAGTCACATGTGACCTCTTTCTAGCCATTGGAACAAATGGGGTATTGTCTCCCTCTCACTTTGGTGCCAGCAGAAAATGTACTAACCAAATTGGGTAATTCTTGTCTTTAGCTATTTGGAGTGTAGAAGCATGGTATATTCAAGTGTATATGTATGTTAAGGATAGGTCTTAGTCTTCTTTGTCTATATATATTGTAACCACATAAGTTGTAAAGATTTAAGAGAGAAAATTTCTCCTTCCACACTTCTTAAACTCTCTTGGTCTTCCTCTCAACATCTCTAATCTCTTATACTCTCATACTTGACTAAAACTTATAATACATTGTGGAGTGGTTGCTTGCCAACCATTCTGATTCAACTGGATTAAGCACAAATAGTCTAGGCGATGCTGGTTGTCCTCTGGCAGCAGCTTTGGGAGATGCTGTGTGCGGTACGACAGTTGCATATATCACAAAAAGGGACTTCCTTTTCTGGTTTCGGTCTCATGCTGAGAAAGAAATTAAATGGGGAGGAGCTAAGCACCATCCTGAAGACAAAGATGATGGCCAACGGATGCATCCGCGTTCTTCGTTCCAGGCTTTTCTTGAAGTTGTTAAAAACCGATGTCAGCCATGGGAAACTGCTGAAATAGACGCCATTCACTCGCTCCAACTTATTCTAAGAGACTCTTTCAAAGAATCCCAAGCGATGAAGTCTAAAGCCGCTGCCGCTGGAGAGGTTCGGTCTCACAGAGAGAATATGGCAGAGCAAGGGATGCAGGAGACAGGTGCAGTTGCAAGAGAGATGGTTAGGGTCATTGAGACTGCGACGGTCCCTATATTTGCTGTGGACATTGACGGCTGCATCAATGGGTGGAATAGCAAGATAGCGGAGTTGTCAGGTCTTTCTGTTGAGGTAGCTATGGGAAAATCTCTGGTTCACGATTTGATATACAAAGAGTGTGAAGAAACAGTTGATAGGCTCCTTTCTTGTGCTCTCAAAGGTTTACACAATTCTTTCAAATTTCAATTTGTGCAAGACTCTAATATGCATATTCTGATAATGTTATTCATTTTGTATCATGCAGGGGATGAAGGCAAGAATGTGGAGGTCAAGCTGAAAACATTTAGTTCAGAGCTGCAAGGTATAGCAGTGTTTGTAGTTGTCAACGCATGTTCGAGCAAGGACTACTCAAACAACATCGTTGGGGTCTGCTTTGTTGGGCAAGATGTAACTGATCATAAAATTGTTATGGACAAGTTTATCAACATACAAAGCGGCTATAAGGCCATTATCCATAACTCAAACCCTCTAATTCCTCCAATATTTGCAGCAGATGTGAATACGTGCTGCATTGAGTGGAACACAGCGATGGAAAAGTTCACAGGCTGGCCTCGTAGCGATGTGATTGGAAAAGTGCTTGTTAGGGAAGTATTTGGTAGCTGTTGCAGACTAAGGGGTCCTGATGAGTTGACTAAGTTCATGATCGTTTTGCATAACGCTATTAATGGCCAAGACGTGGATAAATTCGTGTTCCCGTTCTTTAACCGCAGAGGGCAATTCATTGAGGCTCTCCTGACTTTGAACAAACGTGTCAGTGGTGATGGCCAAATCGTTGGGGCTTTCTGTTTCTTGCAGATACCGAGTCCCGAGCTGCAGCAAGCTCTAGAAGTCCAGAGGAGGCAGGAGAGAGAGTGCTTCTCAAGAAGGAAAGAGTTGGCTTACATTTTCCAAATTATAAAGAATCCATTGAGCGGTGTGCGTTTCACAAATTCATTACTGGAATCTATGGATGTAAACGAGGATCAGAAGCAGCTTCTTGAAACTAGTGCTTCATCTGAGAAGCAGATGTCGAAGATTGTAGGAGACATGGACGTCAAAAGCATTGAAGACGGGTGAGACTTTAGAGTCGTCTTAATGCACACTAAAACTTGTCTATAAAGGTCCTT
Source organism: Lepidium didymum (assembly GCA_963920545.1). Lineage (NCBI taxonomy): Eukaryota > Viridiplantae > Streptophyta > Magnoliopsida > Brassicales > Brassicaceae > Lepidium > Lepidium didymum. The sequence goes on from OY986980.1 coordinate 9,941,317, forward strand.
GCACAACTAAGCAAACGACCTCTGTTTTTGTTCATCAGTTCATTTCAGCTAGAGAGAACAGAGTTCTTGATGGGTAGCGTCATGAATGCGGTGATAAGCCAAGCCATTTTGGTGGTGAGAGAGAGAAAACTTCAGCTGATCCCTAACATTCCTACGGAGATCAAATCTATGGTTGTCTATGGTGACTGAACAAGGATTCAACAAGTCGTGGCAGAATTTTTGCTAAGTATCGTACATAACGCTCCCAATGAAGGCTCGATGGAACTCGATCTACACCCGGTTTTGAAACAAATGGCTGATGGGTTCTCCGCTATACGCATGGAGTTCAGGTAATCTTTCATCATTCCATATATGTCTCTCACATTCTATGTTTAGCCGGTGAGCTTAAGCTGAGATCAAAGATAAGAAACATAGCCTCATTATGCAGCAGAGTATATGGCTTTAACTGATATCTCTTTCTCATTAATCTGCTTGCTAAGGATTTCTTTTTGCTTCATATTCGCATTGAGAAACTCATGAATGATACCTAACACGATTTGCCACCATACAACTTTTAAAGCCTTAAAGATTTGATGTTAGCAAACAATGAACACTCAAGATTCATTTTGTCAATTGTTTGAATAGGATAGCATGTGGAGGGGAAGGCGTGCCGCCGGAGAAAGTGCAAGACATGTTTCATAGTAGCCGTTGGATGAGTCTAGAAGGATTAGGACTAAGCGTTTGCAGGCAAATTCTAAACCTAATGAACGGAGAAGTTCAGTACATAAGGTAATTCGAACGCTCTTATTTCATAATCGTTAATTGAACTTCCGGTTCGTCTGATGATGACAATGAAGCCCTCTTAGTGTTAAATTCCTTGCAGATACGTTTAAGAGAGGAACTGTAAAATATGGTCTAAAGAATATAGTTTTATAGTTTCGACAGCTTTTTTAGTTGGTTATGCTCACTGTATACTTCATAGCCCTTATAGATTTATAAATCTTGAGTACTGCTCCAATGACTATAACTGTATATAAGGGTTCTCTATTCGGAAACCCCCGAATAAATTCCAAATATATTCGGAAACCCCCGAATAAATTCCAAATATATTTGGAAACCTCCAAATATATTTGTAACATATACTGTTAAAAACAGTTCTTTAAGTGATAATCTGGAAATGCCTTAATCGAGCCATACCTACAAGTGACATACTCCTAGCTCGAAAGATTGGGGGTAGACCCAAAATGCAATAGATGTGGGGAAATCGAAACTCAAGAACATGCCTTGTTTACTTGCAAATTTGCGATGAAGGTATGGAAGTTAACCCCTTTCGCAACCGACTATCGACCTCAGCTATCCGAACAATTCCCTGAAACATGGAGAAAACTACGAGTCAAGAAAATGTTACCCCTAATCGGTATTATCGATACCCCTCTCGCAGCATGGACCTTATGGTCAATTTGGAAATCCCGAAACCAGTTGGTTTTCAACAAAGTTGCCCAATGCCCAGAAGACATTATTCAATCGGCTATAATCGCAGCAAAGGAGTGGGAGGAAGCTCAAGGTTTGATTAAACCCAAGCAATCGAATGGAAAAGGGAGAACAACTAACCTGTGTACAGGTATGGCTGTGTGCTATTCGGATGCGGCATGGAATGAAAAGAAGCGAGTTGCGGGAACTGCTTGGGTCATCAAGGACGGCCAAGAACCACCACAACGAGGAGCACATATTCAGGAATATGTAGCATCGCCATTGATAGCTGAAGCGTTGGCGCTTCGCACTGCGATGATCGAATCTCTGGTCAATGGATTCCACCGGAGCGTGTTCCGGTCAGATTCTGCTAACCTAATCACTGCCATTCAATCTGGAGTGAAATTAACGGAGATCAATGGAATATTGTACGATGTTGCCTATCTTCTCCCCTTGTTCGAATCGGTTGAGTTCGAATACATCCCAAGGTCTCTCAACAGTTAAACCGATTGTTTGGCCAAATCTATCTTATCTTCTTTTAAGTGTTGTAATGAGGCTATTGAAGCCACTGAACTATCTCTCTAGTGAAGTAATGAAAGTAATTGACAAAAAAAAAAAAAGTGATGATCTAGCCACGAATATTAATCAAATAGCAACAAATTTTGTTTAAAAAAAAATAACTACGAATAGCCACAATTTTTCTGGCAACGTCTGCATTCGTGATCGGTGATGTCACCACTTCTACATCTATTCATCTCAAATGTGAATTACATAGACACAAAGATGATACAAAACACTAATATAAAAGAAACATATGTGTGCATATAATTTAAAGTAGCAGATTGAGGTAGTATGTCTTTCTTTTCACATAGTACAAACCGAACCAACGGCTTTATATCAGAATATACCTCATCTGTAAGGATGGAAAGATGAAATAAAATTGGTCAATACAAAACCGAAACCCAAAAAAGTATATGTATTTATAAGAGTTGAAGCCGAAACCAAAAAAGAAATATGAATCAAGAGATGCAAACCTTTGTTGCCGAAAAACTGAGCCAGTGTCTCAACCTGTGCTATATAAAAATATGAATCAAGTTCTACTTAGCCATTCACATAACCAGGAAGCAAGAGAACAGTACAAATATTCGATAAATGAAGAGATCACATATCAAAACTAACCTTAATTACTCACACATTTTCTGGACACTTGTGAAATACAGAGTGATTCAGAGAATAATTGCGATAGCATCTTTACTAACTGCGAGAGCATCTATAGAATTAGACGAACGTATAATGTTATTAAGTGTTACAAAGTACAAACCATATGTTTCATCGTTTTCCTTTTTCCAGTCACGCAGTAGTGGAAAATCTCGTCTCTTCATGCTCTTGTTTTTCATAGTTATATTTCCTGCTATTCCATGGAGAATTCCGAAGGATTGTAATCCATCAAGAGAGAGAAAACAAATGAGCCGAAAAACATACAAAAAGAATATAAATCGAACTCTTCAGAAACGGAGAAGCTAAGGCTCGGGGTGAGAGAGATTTAAAAATAGTTGATGGCTTTTTAGTAAGTCACGAAACAGGTGGCCTAGTTGGTTTGTCTTTGATTTAGCTACACACCTGATGGTGAATTCGAATTCCACCCAGCTCCAGTTAGAGAATCGAGGCTATGGATCGGGTCGTTGTCGATTCAATAGTTACTTGTTAACAAAAAAATAAAAAGCCACAAGAACCATCATTTTATTAGTATAAATTCCATGTTCCTTAATATGATCCATAAGCCGTGACAAATCATTCTGTCACACAATTAAGGGTCTACTTTCCAGAAATCCCCTTCACGGATCCAATTAATGTTTCACTTCAATAGACTCATATCCAACACTGCCCGTATGAAAGGTACTTTGACTGTTTCACTGCTTATTTCAAGTGGTTGGATTGGTAATGGACATGAATTCATAAGAGTGTTATATGTCACTGATTTAGTAACTATATTTGCAAGGTTGAGTTCTGGTTACCGGAACAAAGCTTCATTCTCATCTACGTTCTCTTTCAAGGTGCTCTTTGAATTCCAACACTTTTCTTTTTAATATATCTCCACTACTTCTACCAAAAAACCTTCCACCTTTCCTCTCTGTTTTTGCATGTAACAACAGAATTCCTGGTTACTTATATTTTTCTTTAACTTTATAATAATCTATAATTTTATGAAAGTTTTATATGAACTCAAGTGAAACTACCATAATATATACGAATCATAGTTTAAAAGTGAAAATCTTCTTGAAAATGTTAGAATGTATGCCCCATAGAGAAGATATATGTGAATTATTTTGATGGAGTGAGGAAAGACCTTTAATTTACAAAAAAAAGAAAAGAAAACTATTCTTACCGTTCATACTTCAACTTATAGCATTTCAAATCTGCAGAAAATAAAAAATAAAAATTGTATATTTATTAAATAAAAACCAGACGTAGCCCGGTATAACTTCTAGTTTGGTTAATAGGGCTAATATGGCCAATCTATGTTGGTTTCTTAATTTTCAAACACATTGTGTCATTCTCTTAATTTATTGAAAACCTATGGTTATTCCTTTAATTCACTCTTGTTACAATCAAATGGTGGATACTCTTTACATATCATCAGTACCTCTGGTTCGATACATGAAATTAGAGATGATGTACTGATCACCAGTAAAACTGTCATCATCAAAACACCCTACTGATTCATGATTTCACTGTAGATCTGTATTGTTTTTATCTTCTTCGCCTTGTTCACTTGTAACTTGCTTTTATAAACACCAATTTATGATATTTTTCTCCAATATTTTGGGGTTCTTCATTAGTAAATGTCAAGATTTTTTTATTTTATCACAATTCAATACTTTATTAAAAAAAGATTTACAACAGTTTGATCATGGTACTCGAAAGACTAAATTAGCACAAACCGATAGAATACAAATCTTAAAATGGAAAAGCAAAGCCACTGCAAGGTTGGCGAGACCTCCTATAATTGATGCACCTCGCAAATTTCGTACAAGGTTTCATATCCAGAGACTTCCAGTAATGGTAAAGTCGGGTTGACTAGTTTGACGCCGACTGAGATACTCGATTTCGATCAAATCTTGATTGTGCGAACAAGATGCTAATCCCATCCTAATCCGGTAGAGCAAATACCAAGAGTGGTATGCCGTTGATCGATCCGGAGAAGAATAACTTATGCTTAAACTAAGATCTGGAAAATCTCAAGTAGTGAACTAAAATAGAACTAACCAAAACCCAAACTGGAGAATACCCATTGACCTTCTCTAAGCCAGAATGATCTAGCCATAAAGATCCGGTATGCATAAACATACAAGATATTGAAGATCTAAAACCAAGCTAAGAACCATAACCTTAGACCAAACTAAACCACAGCAAACACTAAAACCAAACAGTAAACCATATTAAGAAAAGAAACACTTAAAACTAATCAATGGGAAAAGGGATCAAACCAAACCAAAGGAAGAAAATTGAATTCACCAAGAAGGCCAAATTCCGGCCAAAATCCAATGAACCACCACCATCCTCCTTGGCAAAGAGGATTTCAAATTCGCTGTAAAGCCAGCCAAAACCGAACAGATCTATATGCAAGGAGACAAAATATTTGTCTATGATGCAAATGTATAAAATCAGTCTACGTTTTATATTTTAAACGTTTTCTTAACAAATATTATTTCGCATTGCATGTCTCCCAATAAAAGTTCAGTTTTATTCATCACACAAATTTTTTAGTAGGTAAAATGTGATTATTTGATAATTCTTGAAAAGTAACTATTATATTGAACAATAAAAAAGGTAATTTATTATATTTTAGGGAATTTTGTGTGAAATGCCAAGGCCATAGTTAAACTGGAAATTGTGTGCTACGCCATCAATAATTGTAAATTATCTGCAATGCTATAAAAGCAGATTTGTGGTATGTGAGTATACCCTTGAAGCTTGGTAAAATAGTAGCGGACTGATACGATCCTACCAAGGAATCAATCCCAATTTCGGCACTTAGAGGATCTGGAGTAGATAGGCTCGACTTAGAGACGACAAACGAACTCAAAGACAAGATTAAGGATGGATATTCTTGAGCTGGAGACGACACATGACTCAAACACGAGATGGTGGAATGATTAACGCCACAAAAGGTTGCGGAAAGACCTTTTGATAAGTCGAAAAGATCAAAATTCGACAAACGAAAAGAGATCCATACTCTATGCTTAAAAGAGGTTTTTGATAAAAAGATAGGTGGTTCTTATAATAGAAATCACAAAAATATAAAAAGAAGAAGAGGAAGAGACAAAGCCTTAAATCAGCAATAAAGGCTTGTCTTGAAAATTACTTAAACATTATTACTAAGTTGAATATCCAAAATATGACTCTTCATGCTCCATTTTCGTCACTCCTTTTGGACAACAAAATATCTTCTTCATTTTGGGCCTTGTTTGATCTTAAACAATGCTCAAAAGGGGCTGGACTTGATAGATAATATTCCCAATGGACTTCTGATCATTTTCTGGCCCAAAATTTTTCTAAAATTCACTTGATGGTACATGGAGTCTTAAGCCACGTTTTTGAACCTATAATGGGCTTAAAACTCATTAACTAAAAGAGTCGCTTGGTAGTATATCCACCATATTTTGTGTGAAATGCCAAGGCCATAGTCAAACTGGAAATTGTGTGCTATGCCATCAATAATTGTAAATTATCTGCAATGCTATAAAAGCAGATTTGTGGTATGTGAGTGTACCCTTGAAGTTTGGTAAAATAGTGGCGGACATATGGGTTAGACGTCTAGGAGAGACAAGTACATTCAGGAATCAGAATAAACTTACATTTTGGTTTTGAATGATTGCACGTGTCGGTAATCTATTTAAGCAACATGTGTGTATAAGGCTGGACATGGACAGTTGTCAATTCTAGACATAGACAAATGTCCATGGTAGACAATATTATACACCAATCTGGCACAAGTTAATCATTGTTAACGGGAACATTTCGATGTCCAGAATAGACGAAATGTTGATGTCCAGTATGGACATGTGTCCATGTTTAATGTCAAACACAAATTCAGACACGCGTCAATCATCTATTCGACGGAATGGAAAATTCCTTGTCTATGATGAAAAAATGTAAATGTCCATCATAGACATTTATTCTTTACCAGCGTCGCACACCTTTTTCGCCATGTGTCGGCCATCTACTCGCCAAAAAAATTTCTATCATCAAATGTCGAAAAAAGAGATGTTGGAAAAGACAAAATGGTATTTTGGTTCTTAAAAATCAACAAAAATAAACTTAGGGTTTATATGTGGCATTTCACACAAATTTCTCTATATTTTATTTTAATATACTTTTTAAACATATATGAACATTGCAAAATTGATATTTAAAATGTACATCGCTAAGCATTATGTTTGAAATGCGAACTAATTATATAGTGTCTTCAAACAAATATAATTTAGAGATTCCAGCATATATGATAAGTATGTTGACATTTTTTTTGTATATAAATAGCTTGGATAAAAAAAGATTAAGCTTAGATCTAAGAAAACATTCTGTTAAACATATACAATTCATGCATATGAAACAATTACTACAAGAAATTGAGGCGGATTCTTACGTTATATCCGATCAGAAACGATCACAAAACATGAATTTTTAACCATTTCTGACAGGATTTAGTTCGTCAGATTCACATGATCGAAAAGCCATTTCCGGTCAAAACCATCGGAAAATTCTGAATATCTGAGAGTACGTCACCAACAGTCGAAAAATACCGGTCAAATTTGGTCAAAACCGTCAGAAAGTTCTGGTCACAATCGTAAAAAAATTCTGATCAAAATCATCGGAAAATTCCAGTCAAAATCAGTCAGAAAAAATGGGTTAGTACCAGTAAGAAAGTATCCCGGTCGATTCCGGTCAAAACTAGCTCGATCAGTATTGGTCAGAAAAATTTGGTCAATACGGGTTAGAAAGTGTTTCGGTCGGTTCCGATCAAAACCGGTTATGAGTTTAAATCCGGTAAGTACTAGTTGGAATTTTCCTACCATTTCCGACTGGTATTTTTTTTAAAGTAATTAAAATATATTATAATTTAAATAATTTAAACGAGAAATCAATAAAAATATATTAAATAATTTAAATTATAAATATATAATAAATTTTTAAAAAGATGTAGTACATAATTAATGTTTTGTAGAAAATAGATCTACACATCCGAATGTCGTTGCGAAAACGAGTTTCCCATAGATGAGAAGCTCTAAAACATGTTTCAAAATTGTATCATTTCATCCCGCATATCCCGCATCTCTTCCTCCATTTCTCGTTGCGGAGTCAAATTGTTTCTAGTGGGTCAAACCCGCACTTCGTTGGGCGTAACGAGATTCCTGAAGATGTACGGACAACCTTTAGTATGAGGAGTTGACTGGCAAAAAAAGATGTAACATTTTTGTAATATAGTTAAACAGTAGATAACAAAATTCAATATATTACGTAATATCTCAGTGACTATCTGGTCGATTCTTCTCGAGTGAGTTGAGCGGATCCGCTAGCGCCATCTTGACTACATTGCGTTAGTAGTTCATCCTTCTTCTGTTGAATGTCTCTAGGACCGCATGTGCCTTCTTGTCCTCCACTTTTCCCGTCTTTTTGTGTGTGTGCGTGGCTTCGAACAGGGTGATGAAATCAGGTTCCTCACCCAACTCAGCTGTCTATAAAAAGATTTTAAAATTAATTACGACAACCAAATTAAATATGTTAATAGGAAAAAAAACTGCACTAACCATAATATGGGAACGTTTGTCAAATTACTGAGCGCCGTTGTTGTGCGTTGCGATGCCCATCCCATCTTGATAGTTGTTCCTATTGTTAGAGTTTCTTTTCGCCACAGTTTTCTGGATTGCACTTCTCTGGAATTCTCTTGTTGTTGACCCAAAAAAATTTCCAATAGTAAATGGTGTGTCTGTAAGAATTTCGACACTGGTCGTCGAATTGCTGTTTGATCCACTGAGTCCTCTCAACCAACCAAGTGAAATCTTGCTAAGAAAATTAAAAATTTAATAAAAAGAACAAAATTTAGAATTGCATAATTAAAAATGAACATAAACTACTAAAATAGTACCGTGAACGACTTGAGCCACATCTCTTTCTGCTGCGGCGGCATATCGTTGTACGTAGGATACGCGAACAGAAGTTGGTATCGAATCATCATCAAAATATTATAAAAATTATTAAACCCATTTATATAACTTACCAGGCAGCTCTGTCATCAAATACCAGAAGGTGACCTCGTCCTGGCTAAATTAGTAGCTGCTCTATAGTGAAATTCACAACCGAGTTTGGTAGTTGTGAATCTAGAGCAAATCGAAGGTTCGGACTCTGACTCGGAAACTGTGTCTCGGAATCACCACTCGGTGGACGAGGTCTTTGACTCTGGAAATCACGGTAACTAGGCCTCCAGTATAATAAATAATTATCATATACAAAATCAAATAATCATTTATAATCATCAATTAAAATCAATCAATAAAATCAATAATTTCAACCAATCGATACTCATATATTTTTGTCCCTAATCGAAATTCTACAAATAAATTAAGTATTTGAATAAGTTAAGTATTTACATAAACTAAGTATTTGCATAAGTGGCCTTTAATCTAGTGGCAGGCGGTAAATCCACATAAGACATGCGCACTTGCACAATCAAGGATCGAGTCACACCGCCTACATTATATAGGAACTTGACTAATGGGCCGGCCTGTTGTGACCCAATATTAACAAAAAAAAAAGTATTTGCATAATACAGACTTGATTAAAATTCTTCAAGTGCTTTACCAACCAAAACCAAGAAATGAAAATCAAAACCAACAACAAACACAATCCGATAGCCAAAAAACCAACAAGCACAATTCAACAACAACCCAACTCATATCAACGAACCTAATCCCTTTCGATTTTTTTTTTTCCAAAAAACTGAACTACACAACACCAAAATTTAGAATCCACGTATTCAAAACGAAATCCAAACTCAAAACTAAACAACCCAACGACATTCAACACAAGTCAAAGGAAACCATGAAAAAACCGGTTTCTTTCCATGAAAATCAGTCACCGTAATCAAACCTAATGGAAAATAATGCTACAAATTTCGAACTAGATACAACAAAATTGGACTTATTAAAGCCTTAATTCAACCATTCTAAATCTAAAATATTAGATATATGAGTTTAAATCCCTAATCTAAAACATCGAAAAACTTACATCATTGTGAATCAAGTTATGGGTGGCGAGTTTACCCACGGATTGGATGCTTAAATCGCCGGAAAACACGAGTTTTGGCCAAGAGTGTATGGAAATCTAGAGTTTTTGTCAGAAAAGACAAAGTGGAAGTGGATTAATACTAATTTCTTTCTAACCGCAAAAACCGGTTAAAAAACAAAAATCGGACACGTGGCTAGTCACGCACATAACCTAACTAAGCCAAAAAAATTGGTGGAAATATTTCCTTTTTAATAACGGTCAGAAATTTCTGACTGTTTCTGACCATTTTTTTAAATATTAAATATTAATTATAGATATTGTTATATAGATTTTAGAAATGAACGGTCATATATGTAGACCATTACACATGATTTGTAAAAATTGTTGTGCTTTTTCGGGATGGATGATCAACTATAAGAAATCACCTATGGCAGTCAAACCAGGAAGTCTTCCATCCATGCTTAAGTTGGAAAGTTTATGTGTTGCCCTAACAATTTGGACATGATGAGAACCTACCATGTATCGTCCAACCAGACAACATTCCATAAGCAGGGAAATCACTAATAGTCCACATAAGAACTGTTTTCATCTTAAAATTTATCCCAGAAGAAACGGCATACGCTTCTACACCAGTCTCCCATTGATTCAACTCGTAAATCAGTTGCTGTAAAAATATACCTAGTGATCTTCATGGATGATCTGAGCCTGGTACAAGGACTGTCAAGAATAAGAACTCGGACTTCATGCATAGGGACAGTGGTAAATTGTACGGTGTAGCAATCACTGGCCAAACAAAATATTGCCTCCCATGTTTTCGGAACGGACTAAACCCATCTATACATAACCCGAGATATATATATTCCTTCTTTCCGCAGCAAAATCTAGAGAAACGGACTGGAAATGTTTTCATGCCTTGGTATCTGAAGGGTGTGCAATCTTCCCATGTGAATTGTGTTCACTATGCCATCTCATTTACCCGCGGTACGCTCTAACTGGTATAACCTCTTCAACCAGCCAGAGGCAAATTCCACATCCAGTTATAAGGGACCCGAGATGTACCACAAGTTTCCTGGAACCGAAGTTTGCGACAAAAACAACATCATAGGGCATCTGAATTCGTTCTCTAGTAGATCATACAATTATTGATGCATACATCAATCATCTCATATGGTAATCCAAGTCCGGCAACCAATTTCTGGACTTTCGTGTAAGAAGTGGGGGCAGTATTATCTCTGGGAAGTAGCAATCCGGTCAACACAACTCTCTGCTGAATTGTAATACGTCTTGATATTCATCAACTCCGATGCGGTCCCTAACAGGGATAGTTCATCGTCACACCCACTGTACAAAGACTTCTTCTCTACATCCAACATATCATAAAATCTCTGTGCTTCGAGATTAGGTTGCTCCCCTCTGTTTACTTCCTCTGCAAACGCATGAATATTCTCTCTAAATGCATCGTTCACCATCTGAAATGTACCATTTTTTCGACCTCCACAATTGATTCCATCCCTAAATAACTTTCATTACGCTCACTAGTACTACCAACATTAACCATACATTAAACTCCATCATGAACATTACATTCCACACACAAACCAGCATCTATATGTTCACTAATAGTAGCAAAGTTAACCATAGATGCATCCTCTCCATGACAGTACCATACTTTATACCCATGCATAAATCATTTACTACATAACAAAGCCATACTTGTTTGACAGAATTAAATCTCCTATTCCGATATTTAGGACATGAGCAATACATCTTACCTGTTTCACGTGTTGTACTTTGATTACTGGCAAATTGCATAAATTGTTGCATCCCTTCAGAATACCCCGGGGTGAGTAAGTTTGTCACTAGATCAATTCTTTCTTGATCCATCCACGACCGAAAATAAATATTTGACATCTTGGAGCTAATATTTCATTTTCTTTATAGTGTGTTGAAGATGGGATGAAGTGTGATTGGTTATATAATTGAATTTTCGGACCGAAATTGACGGCTCGTGACGGAATACCATTTCAGTTACAATGAAGATAACATATAGAAAACGTACTTACTTGTTTTATGACTTACCGTCAAATCCGGTCAGTTATAGTCGAAAATTCTTAACCGGTCGAAAACAGTCAGAAATTTCTGACCGTGACTGACCATAAAATATATTTTTTTGCCGTCAAATGAGGTTACAATTTCGGTCAGAAAATTCTGACCGTAATTTGCTGGTCAGAATTTCGGTCAGTTTTCGGCAACATTTCCTGTAGTGAATATAAACAAATACTCATATATATATATATAGTCTTGAATTATATACATTGAAATTTATTTCGAAGTAAATGTTGATATAAAAGATTCACCATGTCAAACTCTTCTTTGGACAATCGACTTTAGTCGGTGATTAAAAGTACTCGAGACACACTAAATGTATCTAACTATGATTAAAGAAAATGATAGGGTTGAAAATATGATAGGTATACAATTGGAAAGGAACACATGCTCAACATTCATTAATTACTATGAAGAAAATTATAGCGACCACAGATTGGGAAATGAGAAAATCTGGGCTCAACTAATTCTCATTAATGCTCTTGTTTTTTTTTTCTAAAACTCTCGTCTATAAATAGAGTAGTGAAGGTGAGCAAACATTAATACACTGACAAACACTTTGAAAAGTATAAGTAGAAAGAAGAAGATGGGGAAAGTTTCTAAGCGATTAGGGTTTTTGAGTTTGATGCTTGTGGTGCTCGTTATTGGAGTTGCTGAATGTAGGAGGTTTGAAAAGGATACTTTGGGAGGCGGTGGCTTAGGAGGAGGCGGTGGTGCTGGAGGAGGATTTGGTGGTGGGAAAGGTGGTTATGGTGGTATTGGAGGAGGAGCTGGAAGCGGTGCTGGTGGTGGTGTAGGCGGAGGTCATGGCGGCGGTGCTGGTGGAGGCAAAGGTGGTGGTTTAGGTGGTGGTGGAGGTCATGGTGGAGGATTTGGGGGTGGAGCTGGAGGTGGTGCTGGAGGAGGATTCAGTGGTGGTCACGGAGGTGGAGCTGGAGGAGGATTAGGTGGTGGTCACGGAGGTGGTGCTGGAGGAGGATTCGGCCGTGGAGCTGGTGGTGGTCATGGTGGTGGTGCTGGTGGAGGATTCGGTGGTGGAGCTGGTGGTGGTCACGGTGGTGGTGCTGGTGGAGGATTCGGTGGTGGAGCTGGTGGTGGTCACGGTGGTGGTGCTGGAGGAGGGTTTGGCGGTGGTGCAGGAGGAGGAGGAGGCTATGGCGGTGGAGCTGGAGGTGGAGGAGGCTATGGCGGTGGAGCTGGAGGTGGAGGAGGCCATGGTGGTGGTGCGGGTGGAGGATTTGGTGGTGGTGCTGGAGGTGGAGGAGGCCATGGTGGTGGAGCTGGTGGAGGTTTTGGTGGCGGAGCTGGAGGTGGAGGAGGTCATGGTGGTGGATTTTAAATTTAGCTTTATAGGGCTACTTACTTACTTGTACACCAAGCGAGATAAGAAAGGAAAGAAGAGTCTATATTTGCTTGGAATTTTATGATGAATGGAATAAATGATACTTGATAATTATTAACTGTTCCATGTTCTTGACTTCACTTTAATGAACAAATCTCATACTCCAGTCGTCGGGCAAAACGCTAAAATAAAATTTAATTCTAATTTATTAGAAAGAAAAAAACACATAATATCTCAGTAATGTTTTGAATACCAAATCTTATAAAAGTAACCAAAAAGGTTTTCTGTTAACATATGAAAAAGAGTTGTTAATAACGTGATCATATCTACGTTTTAAAAATAAAATTTTCTAAATTATAAAGCCGAAACGAGTCACATACTCGCAGTCCTATCGTGTTCGTAATCAACCATTCACACTTTAAAGCTAACACTATTGGAGTTCATCGTCCAGATCTCTGAGGGCTCAGTATTTCACCATTTTGATCAATATACTAGTCTTTCCATGACTCTTTCGGTTTCTCTCCATTGTAGTAATCTTAAACTCTTTTTTGGTTATGTTTCTTGAGATGACTGGTTGGTAACTCCATTTACATATTTGGGTTGTGTGAAAGCCATGATGATAAAGATCATCCGTACATTTTCCGCCTCTAGTCCAAAAACGGCTGGAGACTGATACTGGCCATTCATAGAAATGATTTTTAGTTCTGCTTTGGAGCAACGGGATCCCTGAGTGAAGATCCTTCACCTGAAAAGAAGCAGGGAAGAATTTGATGGACATATTGTTAGTGTTGCACATACGGTAAACCGAGATAAATTCCGTTGAATATTAGGAACACAAAGCACATCATCAAGCTTTAATGAACGAGATGGAGAAGTGAAAAATTTGGAACCCCCGTGTGTGATGGAAAGATTATTTCCATCTGCAAGAGTCACATCATCGTTGCCATTTTACGGTTCATGAAGTGAGAGGTTGTTGAGGTCCGACGTCATGTGGTGCGTAGCTCCCGAGTCAAGCAACCAGTTCGGGTTATTGGAAGAAGTATCTCAACAAAGTTGGCTTTGGGCTGCCACGACATAAAAGGCATGTTGTTGGGAGATGATTGCTGGTTTAGGAATTGTGGGCATCTTCTCGCATTGTGCCCTTGCGTGTTGGAGATTTGGCATCGTCCTTGGTATGGGCGTGGTTGCCGTCCATCATTACGTGGTGTTTGGGATTGCCAATTGGTATTATTGGATTGTTCAGGACGCTGATTTTTGTTGTTATGGTAGAGTTGCTTTGGCCGTTGTAGTTCTGGTTGCTGTAGTTGGAGTTGTAGTTGTTGTACTGTTGGTTGTGATTTCCACTGTAACGTTGTTGAGTGTTATTAGCAAAGATGGCGAGGGAAGTATTGGTGTTGGCGGCGCAAAGTAACTTAGCTTCATGATTGAGAAGCCTTTCGTGGACCTCAGCAATGGATGGTGCAATATCCTCGCATTCAATTTCGTCAACTACGGATCGATACTCCTCTGGTAAGCCATCGAGAATAGTTTCAATTGCATCTTCGTGTTCGTAAGGCTTGCCTAGAATAGCAAATTGATCAAGTTTAGACTTGATTCCTTGAATGTAGTCATCGATTTTCTGTGGTCCTTTTGTGACATGCTTGAGTTGATTCTTCAATTGCTTGAAGTGGCCTCAACTAGGTTTAACATACGTGTTCGTCAGGGTAGTCCAGATCTAAGCAGCTGTTGTGCATCAGTAAACAAGAGGCTGAAGGGGGGTTGATATAGCACCGCAAAGAGCACTATATATGAGATTTCCCTGACGGACCCACTTCGTGTAATCGGCATTGGGAGAGGCCGTGTTGTTAACAACAACAGTGGCTGCGGAAATGATAGCAGTCTCATCAAGGTAGTTGACTAGACGGTAGCCATCGAGGAAGGAGCGAACATGAAGACTCTATGCAAGGTAGTTGGAGCTTGTGAGTTTCGAAACATGATTCATGTTTACACTCAAAACAGAGTTGGCGGTGATAGGAATAGCTTCAGCGGCGGCAGCCATGAATGAACAAGTATGTACCAGACTTAATGAGAAAATTCTAAAATATATACTTAACATATATGTGTATTACGACCAACTCCGAGTCTGTGTAGCAGATAAATGAATGCAGTCTTCGACAAAGATTTGATGAAAATATCAGTTGTTTGCAGAGCTGACGGAATGTGACATGTTTCAATGAAACCGAGAGCCATTCTGTCACGATAGTTTAGTTCGAAATGCTTGGTATATGAATTATGTTTCTTTTTAAACATCATAAATTATATTTATTTACATTTACTGTAAATTATTTTAATAAATTTAATTGTTCTTTCTTTACAATATTTTTTCATTTCAAATATAGAATTTAAATGATTTATTTTAAGTTTCTAAAACCCGTGTCGGATTTACAAAAGAACTACTAAAAGTTCTAATGAGTTATAATCAATATTTTTGTCGAAATTTTTGAAGTCTTACTGTTAATAAAGTCGTCAAATTTCTACGGTGGGCTTTATCGATACTCGATAGTATTGTCACAAAGTTAAGGATACAAATTTTTGGAATAATCGATGGTTCTATCAACAAATAAATGTAATTATTGGTGTTTTAACGGGTTTTAGATGGAAAGATACCGACGAAAATTCTGATTGTTTCTAATGTTATGATACCCCATGTTGCCAGTCTCGTTGCTAATTGATCCAGTTACACATCAGTGGAATGAAGAGAAGATTACTTCCATGATTGATTCTCGTGATCATGGCCTGATATACAAAACATTCTTGGCATCATACCCTGTGTCTGATTCAGTCCTCTGGGCTTATTCCCTTAATTAATGGTATGTATACTATCAAGACATGTTACCGTCTTGCTGCAACATCTTCACTTCGTTGGTCAAATACTACTCCATCACTTGCATCATCCTTGATCTTTCTCAGAAAATTTGGAAACTGAAGATATTGCCCAAATCAGTTCATTTCCTCTGGCGTTTGTGGCAGATGCTGTATAGCGGATGAAACTATTGATCATGCTGCCCTCATTCTATGTCCATTTGGCGAGCGACTGGACTTCCGATTGATTGTCTGTTTATTTCCACTATGACTGTCTCGAAGAAGGTTCGATACCTATTGTCCTTAACAGACAACATGACTATTGAAGCTCTCTATTGGTATCTTCCGTATTGGACACTGTGGCATATATGGAAAAGTCGTAATCGTCTTACCTTTCGTCATTATTCGGATAACTTTAGAGATGTCCTTACATTTATTCTCAGAGACACGAAGGAATGGTTAGAGTCTCGTATAAATACAGATACTATTGCTTCGGGCTCCCGTCGTCATCAACATTGGACTCCTCCGGATGTGAATTGGGTCAAATGTAATATTGATGTCTCGCATCACTTGGGGAATACTGTATCTGGTTTAGGTTGGGTTATTAGAGATCATATGGGAACGTTCTTACATGGTGGAATGGCTAAGTTTCAGGATAGAAGTTCAAGTGAGGAGGCAGAGGCAGCAACCCTTCTATGGGCAATCTAATCTTCGTGGGCATTAGGTTACAGATCTGTTATGTTTGAAAGAGACAATCTGATCCTGCATCGCTTATTAGATACTCATTCAGTCAATCTTAAGTTACGTTGCTGTGTTTCCTCAATTCAACAATGGCGCGAATCCTTTACTCAGATTGCATTTCAGTATCAATCTCGTGACTGCAACAAATGTGCAGATATGTTAGCTAAATCTCCTTTTTTTCTTTTTCTTTTTTCTGACAACCTCCTGCAGGTTCCTTTATAAAAGGGAAAGATGAATTACGAAAATGGTGCTGCCCAGGATCGAATTGGAGACCTTTTGCGTGTAAGACAAACGTGATAACCACTACACCACAACACCTTACATGCTGTCTCATGTTGTTAATTTGCTACGTTCTTTGACTTCGATTTATAAAACAATGTCTGCCACATAACACTAAATCATGCATGGAGACCAGTCCTGGTCCATACACTAGTTATAATTCTTTTTTTAAAAAGATTAATTGACTTTATAACTCAAAAACGCTAAGAAAAACTAATTACACTAATAGCATAATCAATAGATAAGAACAAAAACAAACAAATCAATTAGAACAATTTTTAAACGCCCAATAGAGCGAAGCGGTTCAAATTTTGAGCTTAAGGTTAGCAAGTTGCTGGAGATTGATCGGAAAAATATCGGAGGTGTTGCCAGAGAGAAGACGCCGAGCAATGATGACATTAGCAGCTTCCGTAGGATGGTACGGATCCCAAAATACGTATTTAGAACGATCCACACATACATTCGAAGACGGTCCACAAGGAATCAGCCCACCTACTTTCCCAACTAACGAACAACACGGAATCTTCTCACTCTCAAAACCTAAATTTGTGAATTCATACGTTATAATCGAAAATAAGTATCATTAGATTCATAAAATATGGTTGAAAATTGACGTACCATAATATGAGTAATTTTGAAGAATATCATAAACAATTCGGAAAACGTCTGCGTAGACGAATCTCGAACCTTGTAGCTTTTGATTTAAATCTTCTACGACTGTTTTAAGCTGAACATTATACATTTGTGCAACTTCATTAGGTTCGATCGAACATTCATTCCCAGCCGTTGGATCAGACTCTCTCTGGAATGGTATGCAACCAACTGGACCAACATTAATCACCACTATTTTCCTCGCACCCAATTCGTACAATCTCTACCAAATTAAATTAATTTCATCAATAACCGATTTGGTTTAATTTTGGTTTAATAAAAATTAATGAGAATAGATGATTGATTACGTACGGTGAGTTGTAATTGGAATTTGGTGATCATTGAGTCAACGAATTCTTGTGGAGGCACAACTCTTCTTTCAACGGTTGATACGACCGGAATGAAATAATTATTGATTAAATCATTAGAACCGGTCGTAACCGAGAAAATTGCAGACCGGAATAATTTAGCAGCCTCGGATTCACCAATCCATGAAATTATTTCTTGTCTCGTTAATGCAAAGTTGTCAAGTTGTGCATCCACATTTATCCGTTCACCCTATAATTAATTATTGTAACAATAAGTAAAAGAAAATATATATATTAATATTCGTATGAAAATAAGAAATAGAGTAAAAAATAATTCATACAAATAATTTTCCGGTAGCATTGAGAATTCCACTTCCACCGGAAGCATAATTAACACCGTTGAGAATAAGAGATCCTCTTGTTGTTGGTGCTAAGTACGGCGGAGTTAATTGCTCCGAACCCAATGCTTGACCTGCGGTTTTCCAAATTTCCGGTTATCGAGAAATAAACCAAAAATTGGTATTACGAACCGGTCCAAAATGCAATCTTTATTATTACGGTTTTAACGTTGCATGGAAAGTTCTTTTTTTTTTGAAAACTTGTACATATTTATTGTAATTGGTAAAAGAGATTAACTTACAGACGATATCGACGATTGTTCTTCCGTTAGTGAATCTCCCAGAAGGTGAACCAAAATCAATCCCATTAGGTTCATAATTAGCCTTTGATAATGTGTTTAAATAGTTGTTGTTTCCGACATCGACCAATGAATCTCCGAACACGAAATTCGCCGGAACTTTCTTTCCGGCGAGACACAACTCCGAGAAGGAGAAGACCAACATTGCTATAACTTGGCAAAGAAGAACAAGCAACGACATTACTGATGGTTTTGAGTTTAAAATTAATTTCCTTAGACAAAATATTATCTACAAAAACGGGACTCTTTTTGTGAAGAACCAAAGACGAATAATTATTATTTTCAAAGGAAAGAACATTGAAGAAGAGAGGTGTACATGAAAATAAAATATACAACGAACTTAAAGAAAGAAAGGTTTATATAACAAAATCGGAATGGCATTAAATTGAACTGTTATTATGATTCAAAAGTTATTAAATCAAAGACAATGGAAATGACCAATAATAACGAATATCTACTGTTTTTGTATGCTAGTATAAAAAAAAGTCAAGAGTCTGAAAAAGAAGGCCGGTTTGGTATTAATTGCCTTACATCTACAAAGCCACCATATGAGCGTATTATTAGAAATTTGAATTTATTGAATAGCTTGATCAGGATTTTTTAAAACCAGATTAATCTACCAAAACTATATTATATATTGTATCTTTCAAAATTGTCCGAGCTATTTGAACACAGAATGACGGGAATCATAAAAACATATGAGTAATCGAGTTCAATATTCATGTCACGGTGAATATTCTTCTAACTAAACCAATTGAATCCACTTTATATACCAAATATTCATGTCACGGTGAATAATTAATTGACGTTTATTATAGTTGAAATTATGAAAATTCAAATATTGTTCATGAAACTAGTTATTCAATTTACGAGCTTATTAATCATATTTTTACGATTTGATTTTTTTTTGTCGTGACTCATAATTTCGCAAAAAAAAAAATTATATAATTTGAAGAAGTATGTCATAAATTATAGGGGATATGACGACTTAATAACCATAAAAGCAAAAAAAAAAAAAGAACTAATAATGTTACGGTAAATATCTATATTTTTACAAGTGACTTTTAGTCTAGTGGCAGACGGTAAATCTACATAAGACATTCGCACTTGTACAATCAGGAATCGAGTCTCATCGCCTACATTATATATAAATTTGGCTAAAGGGCCGGCCTCTTGTGGCCCAATATTGATAAAAAAAATATCTATATCTTTATACATCTCATTCTACCATTTTCAATTTAACTAATAATTTTCCTCTGCCTTTAATTTATTCTTTCCAACTCCAGTTTATTTATACTATATCTTTTAAAAAAAAAAATTCAAATATAAAATATCTTTTAAAAACATAAATTTTTTCTTACATATATTAAAATTTAAACTTTATAAAAATGACCAAAACTGACTAAACATGAATATATAATTAAATAGTTTTATGTTATATAGAACTTCTCTATATATAAAACTTCTATTTTTAATAAACATCCGTATTTGTGTTTGTTTTTATAGTTATAATGACTAACTATACTATATAGATGTTCTATATTTACGAGGGAAAATCAGTTATTACTGTATAAATATAATCAGGAGTGGATCGAGAACCATTTTTAGTATACGGCACTCTTCGTATACAAATATAAAAATAAACTCATAAATTATAGTGTAGAGTAGAAGTAGTAGTTTGCAAGTAGCATTTAGTCTAGTGGCATACGGTAAGTCCACTAAGACATGCGTACTTGCATAACCAGGGATCGAATCTCACCGTCTACATTATATAGGAACTTGGCTAATGGGCCGGCCAGTTGTGGCCCAGTGTTGACCAAAAAAAAGAGTAGAAGTAGTCGGCTTGCGACTGACTGCAAATGCTTCACAAGCGAAAGCAGTAGTAGACAATGTGCAATCTAAAATCTTTCTTCGCTAAACTATAATAATATCTTATTCTATATAGACTCAAAACAGGTACAACACCAGCTCAAAGCCCAAACAAAGCCACCTCCTACGCATCCATTAATCACATACCTCCAAGATATAAGTAGAATGCCTAAGTCCAACAAATACAACTTTTGTCATGTAAATAAAAAATACAATGTAGTAGCTAATAGACTGGCTAAGCAAGTCCGAATACTTCAATGTGCCTCACTTATCTTTTGGAACTCTTTGTATAACTGTTAATTACTAATGACAACAACAAAAATTAGTATGAAGCACATGTCCACCCTCTACCTTATTGCTTCTGCCACTCAATATAATAGTGAATGTGGTTAGATTTAGGTTTAAAACTTGTTATGGTCATATTTTTCATTATTATTTAAAAAATGGTATTCAGCAAATTCACCCTCACCCTAAACTATAACCAAACCACTTTTTTTTTAAATATACACAAAAATGGTATTCATTCTCATTATTTATCCGTCTTACATGGAGTGTTACTTTAAATATACACAAAACCCATACTGTTAATAATGAAATGAACGTGAGAATTTTAATATTTTTGACTTCTCGTAGCAGTGAAGAAGTTAATATTGTACCCTGCAATGCAACTTCCACCAAACTCAAGTCATAGAATATTGTATGTGGATAATACAGTCTCTGTTGTAATAGCATCTAAAGTGAAAAATGGAAGCCAGTGGTTGTTTACTCAAGTTGTTATCGAGACAAGACTATCAATTGTTCTAGGAAGTCGAGAAGACGTGTCATTAATTAACAATATCTGCTCCAATGGAACTCTATGGTTCGATTGTAGAGGTAACACAACCCATAGATATGGGGTTTGATTGATTAATTACAAAAAGTCGTTTACGAACAAAACATATCCTTATTTTGCTAATTGTTACCGAACAGTATTTCCTTTGAAATCATCTTTTAAAACAATCGTTTACAAACAATATTTTCAAACAGTTGCAAATGACATTTCCAAGCGATATGTTTATTATGATCGCTTGAAAAGTTATTTCAAGCTGAGCTATTTACAGTTATTTTGGAAACGACCACTATTTATAAATACAAGTGATTGTGTATTTTTGTATTTTATGTATAATTATGGTTTAAAGAACAATATATATGATTTATATTATGGTTCAAGAAGAAAAATTATTCGATTTTTTTATTGTCAATAATTGGACTGATAATGCCCGATCCATAATTTAATGTCCATTCCTTAAATTTTTTATTTTTTTCACTCATATCAGAAAGGAATCGAACTCCGAGTGCTAGAGCTATTAGTTGGGGCATTTAACTACTAGATTGAGAGGAGTTTGGTAAGCTATTCGTTTATATTTAAAAATAGTGATTTGATAGTATACAAAAATTATTTTTAAAAGAGTAATTATATTTTATATATTTATTTTTATATCAAAAATGTTAAAGGTATATGTTATTGCATAAATATTAGAACAATTATTTAAATAAAATTTTACATACTAATTTTTATCTAATTATACTATTTAACCGTTGTAAAGCCACTAATCAACACTAACCTTTAAACAACTTTTGTATAAAGGAAATAGGGTGCGTAGTGGCCACGCGCGGCGATTTCATCGCTCTCCTCCCTCTTTAACTTTTTCACCGTCGTTTCCTTCGCTGACCGGCTTTGTCCGGTGCTGCGAGGGGGACTGTCTTTTTTTACTTTCCTTTGCTATGTTGCTAACCTCCTCTATGTGGCTAGGGTTTCTTCGAAGCATCTTTCTTCGCGGTGGTAAATCTGGAATGATGATGCCGGAGTGCAGAAAGTTGATCGATTTTGTGGTGGATTTGCTAGGGACGGCCAGCCTCGCCATATGTTCTCGATCTTCTCGCCGTTGCCATCTGCGGCAGTTTTGTCTCGCCGACGGTTGAACTTTTCCTAGAGGTGTTACTCTACCCTCTGTGAACTCAATCGTACATGTCCGTCGAAGTGACTCGCCGGTGCTTGAGGTCAAAGTCGACTTTGGGTCTTTGAGGTTCGCCTATGTCCATGTCTCTTTGTGTCTGGTCTGAGTTCCTTAGAGATTCATTCTCTGTTAGGCTCTTCGGTGATAGTTCATTGCTCTTATCCGTGGCTGCTAGTTTGGAGGCTTAGTGGTTATCTGGGGTTTTCTTTTGCGGCCTCTTTGGTTGTTGTTGGCTAGTTGCTTGTCTTTTGCTCTGAATTTTTGATAATTTGATGTGTGGAGGAGTAATAAATCCAGACTGTGGTGATGTGATTGCTCTCTTCGATGAGGCTTACTTTGGGCTTAGTTGTTGGGTGTTAACCTAAGACTAAGTCTCTCGATTCATGGAATATTTGTTTTTCATTGTTCTTGGTTGGTATAGTTCCATACTAGATAGCTCATGGCTAGGTTTTGGACCTTCTCTTGCTGCCGTGGAGGGGGTTAATGTCGAGGTGCTTTATTTCTAGTCCGTTGACAGTTCTTGTTTTGGGCTATCATCGAAATACTTCTTATCGTCTGCTATTTCTGGTTCGATCATTGCCGTCTGCAATTACCTCGCTCTCCCTAAAGACGTATCAACGCTTAGATTGCCTCAAATGTTTTTATCACTTCATTGTCTCTGAGTTTCGGTTTCGATAAACCAATTGATCTTTACTTGCATGTTTTTAAAGCTTTTTTGGCATGGAACCAATCTATAAGAAAATTTATGTAGTTCCTAATAATTTTATTTTAATGAAATATTTACCATTTATTCAAAAAATAAAAAAAAAGTGAGGACTTATTTTACCAACTGCTATCTTTATTATAAAAGACATTCGTTTCAACCATTTTATTTTTTCAAACAGTCGTTTTAATCGGTGTCATTATCCCAACACATGGTAAAACAAGAATGATTACATTTGGCGATCTTTGATCTAATGGTCTTGCAACTTGTAATCTTGTAAAAAGATAACATGGCTAAACGATCAGAAAGTCATTAATGTTTCGTCTTAAAATCAGTTTTAGTTTTCGCAAATAAGAGTAATAAATAAATAAAAAAGCAATCGAATTCATGCTAACAGGCGTTATTACATTCAAAAAATAATTACGAGAAAAACCAGTTTTGAACCGATGAACAAAGTTCATACCGGTTCAATTTGGTATACAAATGGTTAGTCCTGCGACTTCGGGTAATTCAGTTTGAGTCGGATCGGATAATTCGGTTGTCGTGTATTTATCAAATTATCGAATGATTCAAAAATACCCGAATTATTTAACGAATCAGGTCAGGTCGGTTATTTTGTATTTTCTTTAATGGATCCAAACCAATCCGAATTACAATCAAAAATCAGAAAAAAAAATAGTTACTAATTTTACCAAAATCGCATAAGATTGAAGAAGAGGATTGAAGAAGAAGAAGATTGAAGAAGAAATAAGAAGAAGAAGATTGAAGAAGAAGAAAATTGAAGAAGAAGAAAATTGAAGAAGGGAGAAGATTGAAGAAGAAGAAGATTTAAGAAGAAAGAAGATTGAAGAAGAAGAAGAGAAGAAGATGAAGCGTAGGAAGAAGATTGGCTGAAGTTTTAGATTTAGGTTTATAATTTTGGTTATCGGTTAACCAATCGGTTAAGCCTACCAAACAGACCTGAAACCATACCTGAATTTTTGAATCAAACACATACCATATTACCCAATTAACAAATAAATACCTGAACCAATTTGTCTAAATCTCTGTTCGGGTCGGGTCGGACAAACCGATTCGGATTTCAATCCGAGGGTTACAAATGGTTACTGGTTGTGTAATTTTAGCCGGTTAACTTATTTTGTCAAAGTTGACTTTCATACAGAATCACATGCCTTTACTTTCTTCACCTTGCCGTTTTCGTGTTCCAGTAACAAACTACGCAGCGTCTACGCAATGACCAAAACCGGGACACAAAATTTTACTAACGACAAAAGAGTGGCACATTAACCCAGGTTCTTTATCATCTCGTCCAGATTGACTTTAAAACATAGCTGTTTCGAAAAATTGAAACGTTTCGATCGAAATCATCGAAAATGGATCAAACAGTATCGCAAAATCTCATCCAGGTGAAAAAGGAATCAGGCGGAATCGCCATCATCACAATCAACCGTCCGAAATCCCTCAATTCCCTTACGAGAGCGATGATGGTGGATCTCGCGAGAGCATTCAAGGAGATGGACTCTGACGAATCGATCCAGGTCGTGATATTCACCGGATCGGGTCGATCTTTTTGCTCTGGCGTTGATTTGACTGCAGCGGAGTCTGTTTTCAAGGGAGACGTGAAGGATCCGGAGACCGACCCGGTAGTTCAGATGGAGCGGTTAAGAAAACCGATTATTGGAGCAATTAACGGTTTTGCCATAACCGCCGGATTTGAGCTCGCTTTAGCCTGCGATATTCTCGTCGCCTCCAAAGGAGCTAAGTTCATCGATACTCACGCCAGGTCTCTTTCATCTCTTACGACGTCGTTTCTATGGTGTCAATTTCGCTGATTATATGTATTGGGATCATGAGAATCGAATCGAGAAATGAAATCAAAACTGTTCTTCCTAAAGATATAGTCAATTCAACATTTACAAATTATATTCCTCTTTATTCCATCTATCTTGATGTTATGAATGTTGAATACTCTGTTTTTTCTTTGAAGGTTTGGAATATTTCCTTCATGGGGATTGTCTCAGAAGCTGTCGAGGATCATCGGAGCAAACAAAGCTCGGGAAGTTTCTCTAACATCGATGCCATTGACAGCTGACGTGGCTGGGAAGTTAGGGTTTGTAAACCATGTGGTTGAAGAAGGAGAAGCCTTGAAGAAAGCTACAGAAATCGCAGAGGCTATAATCAAGAATGAACAAGGCATGGTTCTTCGGATTAAATCAGTCATCAATGATGGACTAAAGCTTGATCTTGGACATGCTCTTACTCTCGAAAAGGTAAAACCTTTTGCCATTTTTTTTATAAACTTTGTGATCAAATTCTTAATTGAGAGAATCTAAAACTGCTTTTTAGGAGCGAGCTCATGCATATTACAATGGGATGACAAAGGAACAGTTTAAGAAGATGCAGGAGTTCATAGCTGGTCGTGGATCCAAGAAACCTTCTTCCAAGTTGTAGACTATTTCTATAGATCTTAACAAAAGACGTTGTATCATCTTTATTGAGTTTTTGATTAGTCTTTAATAATATATTTGTTTGCTTTACGAAGTTGTCCGAAAGTTCCTTAAAAACTTTTTAGTTGAAAAAGTATGTCCCAAAAACTCACCGATTAAAAGAGCTTCATATGGTAGTGTGCCATTTCTTGATAAAACTCCATGAACTTTTCAAACACACAACATATAAGAGAGATGAAACTCCATCTCTTGCACAACAAATCTCAATTGCTTGTCTTTTTATTACCTTGATTACTGGAGAGAATACACAAGATTTAAATCATATTGAGTCAAACAGAGTTCAATGAGATACTAATTCATGGAAATTTGAAGACATTACAAACCAATGTTAGTACAGAGTGAAACAAAGAAAAGGAAGTCATAGTTAGCTGGTTATAGAAATACGAGAGTTGGAGTTGCTACCATTTTCTTTTTCCTTATTTTGGAAGAAACAAGAAACCGTAATTGAGATTATTCACCAATAACAAAATTCCTTATTCTCTATTCGCTGCCTATAACTTAAAACTAAACACTAATGATCTCTTTTCTTTTAGTGGAGCAAAGCAACATGAGTGAATAATAAGTAAAAACATTTAAATATCACTAGTTGAATAATAAGTGATGTTAGTGACTACAATATTATCAGATACCGACCAAAAACACAACATTCCGGCTCCCAGCAATCCACCATCATCTAATTGGATATTTCATGTCGATAACACATTGTTGGTAACACATTGTTTTTTCGTAAGTTTGGATGGCCGAAGTTGCCAAAGAAATGACATTTATTCAATATATATATATGGACCACCGAGATAGTTCTGGCTATAACTGGTGCCACAAGTGTTTGTGGAAGATAAAACGAGTCGGTCAGTGTAGTGCCTAGACTTATGGAGATCTAAATCAAATTATAAAATATATAAAATTTTATTAGTTTTATATTTATATATAATTTTATTTTATCAGTAGAAGCAATCCATAATTTTAATAAAATGGGATTTAAAATATTATAAAAAAACGTTATAGGAATTTTTTTGATAAAGAATTATAGTGACATAACATTCTCAAATTAATAGTTGTAGAAAGGGAAAAATAACATTAGCTTTGTAAAAAACATGTGGCCTTCAATTGTGTAAAAAAGAAATTGTGGCCTTCAATATGATAAAAATTTTGGGGCCTCAGACAATTGCCTTATTCAATGCTAGGGAGGCACGCCTGTGGAGCCGGTCCTTGTAGGTTCAGCTATGTAACTAACCGGTTTGTGTTGTAAAATTATAGGTAATAATTACCTATCTTCCTAGACATTATAATTATGTCATACAAAATATCTTTCTTTTCATCGCCTATAAACTTCTATAAATACATGTATTATATAAAAATTATGTATGACTGAGATTACACATTATACTACAACTTTCATCATTCCTCTCGCTTCCTTCTCTTTAAATTTTCTTTACAATAATATTATAATAATATAATATACCAAATTATCAATTTTATAACACATCAGCACGAACCGCTCCCACGCCAGAAAAAATGTAAAATTTATTTTTGTCAATTTTGATTTTAATATTTTGATATAATAGGTGACTTGGGTCCCATATATATATACTATATATTTTAATTTAATTTATAAGTTGTAATAATGACCAAATTACTGCATGAGTAATTTAGCCTCCATATTTAAATATTAATTTAAGGAAGATAGACATTGTCTTCCCCGAATCGATCGTTTGATAGGCTTTGCCTTCACGATCATGATCATATGGTAGACTATGTCTCTTTAGATCAATATTTTTATATGTCCAAAAGACATATACAAAATGTTCCAGAAGAACATAAAAATCAAAAATGTCCTGAAGATATTTACTAAAATGTTCCTGAAGAACGGTAAAATAAAATGGATATACATATAAATCTGTTTCAGACAAAACAAATAAATTTGTCTAGAAGACAAATAAATAAAAATAATTTTATCCTGAAGACAAATAATATATTTAAATTTACTGTTATTGTATCATATTTAATTTATTAAATTGCGTAATTTATACTCTGAATATTTCATGATTATGTTATTATTAATTTTGATAATTTTATTTTTGGATATATTTTTCTAACAGTTATGAAAAAAAATTAAAATAATAATACATAATTCTCCAACGGCTCTAAACACTATTTCCAATAGCTACATACAAAATTTTAATCTATAAATACACTCATCTTTCACTCATTTTTATCACTCAAATTTTTCTACCTTCTCTCAAATTTTTTCTCTCGAAATCGATTCATTTTTGTAAAATGGATTGGGTTTTAATCTTTTGCTTCGGTATTATTCTTTGTACTATTCCCGGATTTTTCATCGGCGATTTCACTCACACGAAATTTTGGGTGAGTTTTTGGTTACTTATCTGTACTTTGTATCTTTTTGTAATCGCCTGCTTATTTCGTTTTTATGTGTTTAATCATTGACATATTATTGTGCTATATTTTATTTTAAAAATTTAATAATAAAATTATAATTATTATACAGTAATTATGTCAAATTTGGCTAAACTCGAGATCGCTGCCCTAGACATATCGGGAAATAATTATATGAGATGGGCTGTTGAAACAAAAATGCACTTAAGGGGGAGAAAACTCCTTGACACAATTGATAAGTCAAAAACGACTTCAGAAGAACAAAAGGCTAATGCCATGATATTTTTGGTCCATCATATCCACGATGGCTTAAAAAATGAATATATCACAAAAGAAGATCCTGCAGATCTTTGGCAGTCACTAAAAGATAGGTTTGATCACCAGAATTACGTGATCTTACCAAAGGCGAAACATGAGTGGTTGAACCTCCGTTTCCAGGATTATAAAAGCGTAAGCGAATATAATTCCGCGATGTTTGGAATTACCTCCAGGATAATGTTGTGCGGAGAAAAGATCACTGATTATGATATGATCGAAAAAACTCTCCAAACATTTCATCCTGGAAATGTAGTCCTACAACAACAATATAGGGTTAATGGATACAAGAAGTATTCAGAATTAATGCAAGTGCTTCTTGTAGCAGAGTAGAATAATGAACTTGTCATCCTAAACAATCAATTTCGTCCTACTGGATCAGCAGCATTCCCCGAAGCGAATGTTACGTCATCAAATTATAATAATCATGGACGTGGACGCGGTCGAGGTAATTACCGTGGTCGTGGACGAGGAGGAAACAAACGTGGATATGGACGTGGGCAAAGAAAAAGATTTTATCCTACTGATTTCAACGATGAAAGAAATCACAAAAGACCAAAAGAAAAAGAAGTTGGAAAAAGGCAACATGAGGAAAGTTGCTACAGGTGTGGCATGAAAGGAAATTGGTCGCGTACCTTCCGTATGCCAAAGTATTTTGTCGAACTACACCAAGAGTCCCAAAAGAAAAAGGGAAAACAAAGAGAAACCAACTTTGTTTATGGCAATTTGGGCATTCCTTTGATAATGAAACTGGTCCTTCTTTTCACCATGAAGTCGATCCGCATCTCGATGATATAAACAATGATACATATCTCGATGTGGCTGATTTCGCTGTTGATTCCATAGAAATCAACGAAAGCCAAAAAGATTAAAATCTTCCTGAAGAAGAAAGTATAATATAATGTAGAATTAGTTATGGTTGCATAATGTTGTTTTCTGTCTTGTTTGTAAAATAGTTTATCTTGTAATATACAGTTTGTTTTAATATTAACGCATCTTTTATGAATATTTTCAAATCAGAAAATGTTGAAATACGGAAACAAGGATGGAGATATGTGTCTGGCAGATAGTGCTACAACGCACACAATACTTAAAGATAGAAATTATTTCTCTTCCCTTAAGATGAACAATTCCGCCGGAAGCGTGAATACTATATCCGGTGATGCAAAAATTATTATAGGCTCCGGAAGAGCTTGTTTTTCAATGCCAAAGGGGACAAAATTTGAAATAGATAATGCATTATATTCCCCAAAATCTTGTAGAAACTTGTTGAGTTTCAATGATATTCGAAGAAATGGATATCACGTAGAAACAATGAATAAAAATGGTGTTGAATATCTCTGCATCACATCAGTTAACTCGGAAAAGAAATGAATATTAGAAAAGCTACCAGCTTTATCCTCCGGAATATATTTCACAAAAATAAATATGACTGAATCATATGTTACAGTAAACCCGAAATTTACATGTACATTCAAAATCTGGCATGAATGCCTAGGGCACCCTGGTTCAGTCATGATGCGAAAGATTGTGGGAAATACAAATGGCCATTTGTTGAAAAACCAGAAATTTTTTCAAACGAAAGAATTTCCATGTAATGCATGTTCTCTTGGAAAACTAATAACTCGGCCATCACCAGCCAAAGTTAAGAATGAATCTCCGGTATTCTTGGAAAGAATACATGGTGATATATGTGGACCGATCCATCCACAATGCGGGCCATTTAGATATTTTATGGTATTGATTGATGCATCTAGTAGATGGTCACATGTGTGTCTATTGAGCACACAAAACATGGCTTTTGCAAAATTCATTGCCCAAATAATCAGGTTAAGGGCACAATTTCCTGATTATACAATAAAAAGGGTAAGACTTGATAACGCTGGTGAATTCACTTCACAAGCCTTCAATGACTATTTTATATCACTGGGAATAGATGTTGAACATCCAGTCCTACATGTTCACACACAAAATGGCATGGCTAAGTCTTTAATCAAATGGTTACAAATTATTGCTAGACCGTTAATAATGAGAACAAAACTCCCAATTTCAATATGGGGTCATGCAATTCTGCATGCTGCGGCACTAATCCAAATAAGGCCAAGTGCATATAATAAATACTCTCCATTAGAATTAACATCTGGCCAGGAGCCAGATATATCTCATCTCTGTATTTTTGGGTGTGCGGTATATGTCCCCATAGCGCCACCACAAAGAACAAAAATGGGACCACAAAGGAGATTGGAATATATATTGGGTATACATCACCAAGTATAATTCGGTATCTAGAACCAAAAACTGGTGATATGTTTACGACATGTTTTGCCGATTGCCAGTTTAATGAAGATGAATTTTCCGCGTTAGGGGGAGGAACTAAAGAAGCTCCAAAAGACATAACATGGTACACACCGTCGTTATGGCACCTTGATCCCCCTACGAAACAACGTGAACTGGAAGTTCAGAAAATTGTGCATTTACAGAATATGGCAAATCAGATACCAGATGCATTCACTAATACAAAAAGGGTGACAAAATCATATATTCTCGCTGTGAATGTTCCATCAAGAATTATTGTTCCAGAAGAACAAAATGATAGAAACGTAACAAATAAACCAAATGTTCAGTTAAAAAGGGGGAGACCTATGGGATCAAAAGATAAAAAATCCCCGAAAGAAAAAGATTTTGGAAAAAATAAATATAAATGGTCCAGAAGAACCAAATTATACAGAGAAAAATCTTGAAGACGAAAATAGAGAAAAATATGAGATTTCCATCAACTATGCCCAAAACGGAAATATTTGGGTTAGAAGTGAGATAGAAGATGATGATGGAATTTTCTCATTCTCTGTATCAAAAGAAATTGACAATGAAAATGATGATCCAGAACCAAAGTCTATATTAGAATGCCAGAAAAGACCTGATTGGGAGAAGTAGAAAATGGCCATGATAACTGAATTGAACTCCCTAAATAAAAGAAAGGTCTTTGGATTTATTGTCATAACTCTTGAACATGTAAAGCCTGTTGGATATAAATGGGTTTTTGTTCGAAAAAGAAATGAGAAAAATGAGGTAACAAGTTATAAAGCCCGACTTGTTGCCCAATGATTTTCTCAAAGACTTGGGATTGATTATGAAGAAACATATTCCCCAGTAATGGATGCAATTACCTTTAGATTTTTGATGAGCTTAACAGCATCTAAAAATCTAGAAATGCATCGAATGGATGTTGTAACATCATATCTATATGGATCACTTGATAGTGAAATATATATGAAAATCCCAGAAGGATTAAAGATACCTGAAGCATTAAACGCAAAATCTAAAGAAGTATGTTCAGTCAAATTACAGTGATCACTTTACGGATTAAAACAATCCGGACGCATGTGGTATAATCGTTTAAGTGAATATTTATTGAGTAAAGGATATACCAACAATGCAATATCTCCTTGCGTATTTATTAAGAAATCTGTATCTGGATTTGTGATCATAGCTGTATATGTTGATGACCTGAACATAATTGGAACTCAAAAGGAGATTAATGTTGCTAGAACTCATATGATAGAAGAGTTCGAAATGAAAGATCTTGGACAGACAAAGTTTTGTCTAGGACTCCAGATCGGGCATCTTCGGAATGGAATTTTTGTACATCAATCTAACTATACAAAAAGGATCTTAAAACGATTTTATATGGACAAAGCAACTCCTTTAAGTACTCCAATGGTCAATAGATCACTTAATATAGATAAAGATCCATTCCGACCTTGTGAAGATAACGAAGAGATATTAGGTCCAGAAGTACCTTATATGAGCGCTATTGGTGGACTCATGTATCTTGCAAATTGCACTAGACCAGATATAGCATTCGCTACAAATTTGCTTGCAAGATATAGTTCATCACCTACGCGCAGACACTGGAATGAAATAAAACATATATTTCGTTATCTCCAAGGAACAACTGATTTTGGGATTATTTTATAATAGAAATTCTAGTCTCGATCTAGTTGGTTTTGCAGATGCAGGCTATTTATCAGATCCGCATAAAGCCCGATCGCAAACCGGATATGTTTTCACAATTGGAGGCACTGCAATTTCTTGGCGTTTCCAAAAGCAAACTCTAGTTGCTACTTCCTCAAATCATGCAGAAACAATTGCACTTCATGAAGCATGTAGAGAATATGTGTGGCTCAGATCTATGACTCAACATATACAAGAAGCAAGTGGAATAACCATAAATAAAGAGCCAACAAAAGTGTTTGAAGACAATGCTGCTTGTGTCGCCCAACTTAAAGAAGATTATATTAAAAGCGACCGAACAAAGCACATCCCCCAAGATTTTTCTCTTACACACGAGAACTCGAGAAGA
This sequence comes from Lepidium didymum, assembly GCA_963920545.1. Lineage (NCBI taxonomy): Eukaryota > Viridiplantae > Streptophyta > Magnoliopsida > Brassicales > Brassicaceae > Lepidium > Lepidium didymum. The sequence goes on from OY986980.1 coordinate 9,974,168, forward strand.
ATCAAGAAGTGAATATTCAATATATTCGTTCAACAGACAATGCAGCGGATTTGTTCACGAAAGCGCTCCCCACTACAACATTCAGAAAACATGTTCAGAATATCGGAATGCGTCAATTACGAAACTTATGATACCCATCATTTCAGGGGGAGATTATATCACTGCACTTTTTTTTCTCGTCATGGTTTTTATCCCACAAGATTTTTCCATGACAAGATTTTTAATGAAGCAGTATATAATTAATGATAGGTAATTAAGGGGGAGTGTTGTAAAACTATAGGTAATAATTACCTATCTTCCTAGACATTATAATTATGTCATACAAAATATCTTTCTTTTCACCGCCTATAAACTTCTATAAATACATGTATTATGTGAAAATTATGTATGACTGAGATTACACATTATACAACTTTCATCATTCGTCTCGCTTCCTTCTCTTTAAATTTTCTTTACAATAATATTATAATAATATAATATAACAAATTATCAATTTTATAACAGTTTGATATTTGTTATTATTGGAATAATTGACCACGATATGACCGATAAGAATGTATGCGCATTGTACTAATGGGAGAAGTAAATAAAACATATCAAATATCTATTATTCTAACCATTAATAAGTTGATAATCATATATCATCTTCAGAATTCGATGACCCACAAACTATTTTACAGTGAAAACTGAAACAAAGAGACAATACTAACAAGATCAGTTCGTGGTATGGTTATGAATCCATACATACATATACATAAAAGCAGGTAAAACCGAGTAGTGATCGATCTTAATAACTCTACTTTGTTGAGGTATGAACAGCAGCAACGGTAGATACCATTGTGTCCATACCACACACATTATTACTTCCCCTGCAGATTTTGTAGTAACCGTGCTCGCCCCACAGTTTTCCCCGCGAGTTCTTTATGATCCAGTAAGGCTTCTCCTTAAGACGAATTGGTGCATAACCTGATGAACCAAACCCAACCAAAAGCACTCCATGGTCTTGGGTCTTCGAACATATATACGGACACGAGAATCCTCCTATGTAAGTTTGCATCCACATCGCATTGATAGCAACTGTTGAGCACAAAGACAAATGTGTTAACTCTTTAATTGGTAGGAACAAGGTAAAAGAGTTTTCAGAACTTACTAGCTAGAGGGCCGTGTTTGACTAGATTTGCAGCGATTTGGTCTTCATCTGAAGAGACAACGCTGAAATTAGACACACTGGCACTGATCTTGCTCTTGTCAAACTTACAGGCGGAATGGCCAAGTCCTCTATAAGGATAGTCTTCTTCCTTCATAAGGCCACCAGTTTTGAGAGTGTACTCAAAAGCATTGTTCATTAGGCCTCCACTGCAACCAGAGTCACATGAATTGGGTTGTTGTGGATCACACTGCAGAAAGAGGAAAGTTTTTATCAATATACAAATTAGTTACAACCACTTCCAAACACATCCCAATGGGAAACCCAATCATCAAGGAATCAATTTCAGTTTAGATCCTAATCTTGAAAGCACTTTAAAAGCTAGAGAAACATACAATCGATGATGGAAACAAACCTCATCGTCGCAATCTATGAGATGCTGCTCACTGAGACTGACAAGCTCATTTGTCGCCAGAAAATGTGCTCCTTCAAGAGCTCCAGTCGCGCTAAACGACCAGCATGATCCGCACAAACCCTATTCACATCAAACGTACACACTTTCTTCAGTCACTACCATCGAGGTTTGCTAAAATTGGGAGAAATCACAAAACTGATTCACGAACCTTTTCTAAGTTCTCGCATATTGCAGATATTGAGCTACATACCTGGTTCTTAACAGGTGAGACGGCTCCTTTAGCACACCAATCGAATTCCTCGGGGAGATCGGTAGTCGGAAGAATCGGCGCTCTCTGAGTGTCAGTGGGAAAACGAAACCGCTGGCGTTTGAGCCCTAAAAATTGGCGGCAGAATTCCTTCGGAGTAATATCTGAGAACTGCGTGACGCCATGGACGGTAAACGTGGAGAATTTTACTAATTAAAGTGAAGGATACTTTTGGATAAAATTGTGCAAAGTGTGTGGTGGTATCTATAAAGGAGAAATGATTTGATTATGGGGAGAAAGAATATCAATTCTAGCTTCTATTTTTTTTCTTTCACTCGTGTTTAACTTACACTTATAATGGCCTAAAGCCATATTTATAGTTGGAGTATGTCGGTTGTTTAACCGACTTAAGCATAACTAGGATAATCTAAGATTATTCCTAGCTAAATATCTTTATCAACTAAAGTCCACTTAATTGCCATACTTCTCTCGGCTATTCTAATAGCTTTGCTTTATGACTTTAATATAATTAATTGGTTTAAGATGTCAAATATGTCGGCTCTTTAATTATTGTTCCTCATTAGCTTTCTTGATTCTTCTTGGGACCTTAAGTCGGTGGAGACATCTTCAACACTCCCCCTCGACACCGACTTTCTTCTTCTTAAACTTGATTTGTCATCCCAAGCAAACTTTTGAACTTGACAAAGTCCTCATACTTGAGTGGCTTGGTGAAGATGTCGGCGACTTGATCTTGTGTTTTTGTATACTCCATTTGAACTTCTTTTAGTGTTGTACGTTTTCTAATAAAATGAAAACGTGTTTCTATGTGCTTCCTCCGATTATGAAACACTGGATTTTTTGACAGCGCAATCGCTGACTTGTTATCCACATAGATGGTTTTTGGCTCTTCTTGTGGCCATCCAAGATCTTGCAATAAGTTTCTATGCTAAACTGCATGACAAACAGTAGATGTCGCAACCACATATTCTGCTTCACAAGTTGATAGCATGACAATGGGTTGCTTCTTTGACATCCAGGTGAATGCGGTATCTCCTATGAAGAACACGAACCCACTTGTACTTTTTCAATCATCATTATCTCCAGCCTAGTCGTTATCACTGTACCCGACAAGATTATAATCATTAGTACTAGTATAGAATAGTCCAAAGTTAATCGTACCTTTGAGATAGCGGAGTATTCTTTTTGCTGCTTTGAAGTGGACCGTAGTAGGATTTTCCATATAGCGACTCACGAGCCCTGTAGCATAAAAAATATCTGGTCTTGTGCACGTTAAGTTTTGTAGGCTTCCAACTAAACTCTTGAATAATGTTGGGTCTACTTTTTTTCCTCCGTCATTCTTAGATAACATGATCCCGCACTCCATTTGTGTGTTGACGTCTTTGCAGTCATCCATCTTGAACTTCTTGAGGATCTCCTTTGCATATCCTTCTTGTGTGACAAAAATTCCATCTTCTTGTTGCTTGACTTCCACACCGAGATAGTATGCCATGAGCCCAATGTCAATCATCTCAAATTCTCTAGTCATGGCCTTCTTGAATTCCTCGAACATACTTGGATTGTTTCCTATAAAGATAAGATCGTCTACATAAAAACATACAATTAAAATATCTTCACCCTTAATTTTAATATAGAGGGCATGTTCATGTGAGCATTTAATAAAGCCATTTTCCTCCAAGTATTTATCAATCCGACTATTCCATGCCCTTGGTGCTTGCTTTAATCCATATAAGACCTTTTTTAGCTTTAAAACGTTGTCTTCTTGCCCCTTCACCACATAGCCATCAGGCTGCTTGATGTAGACTTCTTTGTCTAGTACTCCGTTCAAGAAGGCTGACTTCACATCCATTTGATATATCTTCCATTTGTTTTGAGCTGTAAGAGAGATTATTAGTCTAATAGTTTCTAAGCGAGCGACTTGAGCAAATATCTCGTCATAGTCGATGCCATCTCTTTGACTATCCTTTTGCGACGAGCCTTGCTTTATATCTCTTAACATCTCATTTAGAGTTCTTCTTAAGTTATACACCCACTTAACTCCAATAGCTTTGTGTCCTTTTGGTAGTATCGCAAGCTCCCATGTGTCATTCTTTTATATGGCTATAATTTCTTCGTCCATTGCATCTCGCCATTTTGAACTTTGCGCAGCTTTATTGAAACCAACTGGTTCACAGTCAGCAAATAGACAGAACAGTGTAAGATCTTCTAACCTTTTGGTGTCTTCATAGATCTCGTGTAGACTCCTTGTTCTTGGTGCGGTTCTAGAAGGCGGTGAGTCTTCAACACCTACTACGGGTGAAGTGGGTGGAGTGGCTGGCTCTTGTTGTACATCCTCTGCTTGCTCGACCATCTTATTTTCTTCGAATTCAGGGATAAAGGTGGAGTCATTGTTGGAGCCAAAATCCCATTCTCCTTCTTCGTCGAATTTCACATCTCGGCTTATCACCGTTTTCTGTGTGGATGGATTATATAATTTATAGCCTTTAGAGTTAGAATCGTACCCGATGAAGATGAAAAGCTCCCTTTTATCATCCAGCTTATCCCTTTTTTGATCTAGAACGTCTGCATATGCTTTGCTCCCGAACACTCTGAGATGGACAATTCCTGGCTTTCTACCACTCCAAGCTTCCTGTGGAGTTTTCCCCCAAACACTTCGTGTTGGAGATCGGTTGTTTAGATAGACCACACACGCCACTGCTTCGGCTCACAACTCTCTTGGTATGTTCTTTGTTTTAAGCATGCTCCACGCCATCTCTATAATGGTTATATTCTTCCTTTCTGCAACTCCGTTTTGTTGGGGAGATCTTGGAACTATTATAGGCTGGCGAATTCCATTTTGCTTGCAAAATTCTAGAAACTCTATGGATGTAAATTCTCCCCCTCGATCAGTCCTTAGAGCTTTGATCTCTAGCCCATTCTCTTTTTCGACAGCGACTTTGAACATCTTCAAGGCTTCAAACACTTCAGATTTCTGCTTTAAGAAGTACACCCACGTTTTTCTAGAATAATCATCAATGAAAAGTAGAAAATAATTATTTTTACCGAGGGAGCTTGGCTTGATTGGCCCACAAACGTCAGCATGAATTAACTCTAATGGCTTTTGAGCTCTTGAGCTTGACTCCTTTGGGAATGGCTTCCTGAACTGTTTCCGAAGTAGGCATCCTTCGCATAGTTGATCTGGATGCTTTATAGATGGTAATCCTTGCACCATCTTTTTACTTGATAATAATTTTAATCCACCAAAATTCAAGTGCCCAAACCGAAGGTGCCATAACCAAGACTTATCTTGGTAACAAGCTTTCAAGCATTTTGCCACGTCATTTTGAATATTCAATATAAACATTCTATTTTGAGACATTGGCACCCTGGCTATGAGATTATTTTTGCCATCTCTTATTGAAAGGTTATAATCTTTCATGTGAATATTATAACTTTTCTCTAAGAGTTGTCCCAAACTCAAAATATTATTTTTCATATTGGACACATAATAGACATTTGAAATAAACTCGTGATCTCCATTCCTAGACGAATAAAAATCTTGCCTTTTCCTTTGACCGAAATCTTAGATTCATCACCAAAGGAGACACTTCCACTTACCGACTCATCAAGCTCCACAAACATGCTTCTCTTCCCACACATGTGGTTGCTTGCACCGGTGTCGAGGTACCACACGTCATCTTGGTTTCCAGTTTCTCCTTTATATGCCAGAAGAACACTACCATTTACTTCGCTGGTGTTCTTGGCATAATTAGCGTTCTCGTCAACTTTAGATTTTGCATCTCTGCATTCGGAAGCATTGTGCCCAAATCTGTGACAATTATAACACTTTATTGAAGATTTGTCATACCTCGACCGCGAATTGCTCCCTCCTCGACCATTCCTTGAGAACTCCTTCGTTTCATAGTTGGTGAAGCCACCTCGTCTATATCCTCGTCCTCGACCTTGGCCACGATTTCTTCCTTGTTGATCTCGACTTGAGCTAGAGCTTTCCTCCTTTTCTTTTACTTGTAACTTTAAAAGTTGTTTTACGATTTCTTGTTTTTTCTTTTGTTTTTCCTCATATGCTTGCAACGACCCCAATAAGAGATCGATAGTCATTTCTTCTAAATTCTTAGTCTCCTATATTGTCACCACTATATGCTCAAATTTTAGAGTTAGTGACCTCAAAAATTTCTCATAATTCTTATATCCTCCAATTTTTCACCATTTCTTTTCATTTGATTTGAGACCGTCAATACTCTTGAAAAGTAATCCGAAACTGACTCGGACTCTTTCATATGCAAAGATTCAAATTCTCCTCTTAAAGTTTGAAGACGTACTTTCTTTACTTGCTCGGCTCCTTTGCAAAAATTTTGAAGCTTCTCCCATGCTTCATAGGCGGTGTTCGCGCTTGAGATTTTCTCAAAATTGCCGTCCCCTAAAGCTTGGTAGATGAGATAGAGAGCTTTCTTGTCCCTCTTTCTCGCATCCCGTAACTTATCCCTTTGTTGTTGGGATAGTCCGGTGTCGTCTTGCGGATCCTCGTAACCATTCTCGGCGATATCCCACACGTCATGGGCTCCCAATAGCGCCTTCATTTTTATGCACCAATTGTCGAAGTTACTCTTATTGAGCAAAGGGACTTGGAACGATTGCAAATTAGCCTTGTCAAAGGATCAAACCTCGCTCTGATACCACTTTGTTGGAAATAAGTATATATGTGGAGAATTTTACTAATTAAGTGAGGGAGATTTTTGGATAAAATTGTGCAAAGTGTGTGGTCGTGTATGTGTAAAGGAGAAATGATTTGATTACGGGGAGAAAAAACACAATTTCTAGCTTTTATTTTTTTTCTTTCACTCGTGCTTAACTTACACTTACAATGGCCTAAAGCCATATTTATAGTTGGAATATGTCGGTTGTTTAACCGACTTAAGCATAACTAGACTAATCTAGATTATTCTTAGCTAAATATCTTTATCAACTAAAGTCCACTTAATTGTCATACTTCTCTCGGCTATTCTAGTAGTTTTGCTTTATGACTTTAATATAATTAATTGGTTTAAGATGTTAAATATGTCGGCTCTTTAATTATTGTTCCTCATTAGCTTTCTTGATTCTTCTTGGGACCTTAAGTTGGTGGAGACATCTTCAACAAAATCCACCTACCTCACGTGCATCAATGGCGGACCATCATCTTCCTCTTGATCATGTAATTTGTTTTTCAAATGCATCCTGGATTGAAGCAGAAAAGAGAGCTGGATTGGGTTGGTGGTTCACGAACCCAGATGGTCATTACATAACTGAAGCTTCAACCTCCTCTGATTTCACGATTTCAGCTTTAATTGCTGAAGGTTTGGCCCTTGGACGAGAAAGATCAATGGCTTAAAGACTCCATTGGACGAGAAAGATCACAAATACTCTCCCATTTTTACACCTATTTAAATAATTCAGTAAATTGAGAGTATTGTGGTTTATTACTCCTTTGTCCAGAGTTTTAGAGTTATTTGCACGATCCAATTGAACTAATTGGGCCCCGAACCCGTTACCCATTTAAAACGGATCTATCTCACTAACCGTAAGAAAATCAGAACAATAAGGCGTTAACCAATTTAATCCAAAATAATTTACATTTTATCAGATACCTTTTAACTCTAATTCATTTGTCACTCATGATCTTTCTCTTTTCTGAAGAAGACTCAGAAAGAAGTAGCCCTCTCGTCATCGTCTTCTTCCTCTAGAAAACCCTAAAAATATCATAGCCAAAAAATCGATCACCACAAGATAGATAACTATGGAGTCTTTTATAGAGTTAAGATTATCGGCGTCATGGTTCCCGTCTCCATCCATCTGCATGTTCCTTGTCGTCCTTCTCACTTAGTCTCTCTGTCACCTCCGACCCGCAGATCCGTACTGCCGCTTGTTGGATTATTTTTGAATCCACATGAGATTTGTTACAAGACATGGGAAACACTCGAGAAGAATCAGGTTTCACTAATAAGATTCAAGTGAAGACTAGTTGGAAACAGAAGGTTTCAAGAATGAGTCTGGTCCTCTTCTCTTTACGTAACCCAAGAAATTTTATAATAGACCTATGAAGTTAGCATCACATGAAGACACAGCAAGCAGGCCTGCACTTTGTTGTCTTTTGAAGCATATGCTTGCTATAGGGTTTTGGGTCAATCTTATTCAGTATCATCTAAGTGATGATGGTACTAAAATATAAGTGGTGAGTACGTTGTCATTTGTAGTATGAGTGTGAGGTGAAAGACAGAAAACTCAGTGAAAGTTGTAAAGGATTAAGAGCTCGGTTTTGAGCTAAGTTTTAGTGGATTTCTTCGGGTAATCTCTCCGGCGAGACGTAGGATCTTTCCCAAGGATTTGAACTCGTAAATTATGAGTGTCTTTACGCTTAAGTAGCTTAAATTTTCATTACCAAACACACACAAACGAGAGCTAAACACAGAGAGAAGAGAGAAAGAGTGAAAACTTGTTTTCTTTTCTTTGAAATCGAACAAAGAACAAGTAGAGTTTGGGACGTCAAGACTCAACACCGCTAATATAATATACCTCGAGAATCCCTCCGAATCCGCCACTGTTAAGCTTGAAGGCAGCATCGCCAACGTTATCGTCTTCGTCCGAGTTTCCATAGTCGCTTTCGTCCTTGTTCTCCTCTTAAGGTTTATTCGAAAGTAACATGTTCTTGTATTTTGACCATTTTCAGGAAAATATTGTTGTTATCTGAACGAAGATATTAAATTTCAGAAGGAGAAAAAAAAACAAGGTTTGATACGTTAGATCATTAGACAACGAAGCTAAATCGAGATACACCTGTTTGGTTATACCAGTTATGTAGATAGGCATAAATACGTATAGTTATATTTTGGCTATTTTTGGCAAATTATTAGTTAACCCTAATATAAATTAATTGTAATTAGTTGAACGATGCAAATTATGTTGTTGTTTTACAAATTTTACGATAACAAACATTAATTCTTCATGGTTTCCAAATGTAGTTTCAAGAATTAAAATCAACACATATATATACATGATATCTTACTAAAATTGTAATGGATCCATAATGAATATGAAATCGTCGAAAGTAGATGTCTTACAATATTAAGTTTGCTAAAATAACAAACCAATCAATTATGTAAATTTCTCATGTGAACTGATGGATAATGTAAACCAAACTTATGCTTATATGAACCAATGTGAAAGATATATGTAGGTAATGTTTGAAATTATCGTGAACTAACCAATTATAGTATTGAAACAAAGAAAACCGATAAAATTTTACCGAACCCAATAAAATTGTATATGTACCGATTCATTTGATATTGGTTCATTAATATAAACCAATCATTTTCAAACCCGATCACATGGATAGAGGTTCCAAATAAGGAGGAATGTGGACCCAAATTCATTTAGAAAAAGAGGAGTATAAGGATTTTTTTTTTTTTTGAAATGGATTTGAGGAATATAAAGACTGTTTATGACTCAATAAGAATAGATTGATTATAAGTAGTTTAAAACTTTAAATAAGAGTAGTTCTGATTTTCATCCCCTTATATATATGCTATGATTGAGGCCAAGGATCTCCGATTTTCCAAGATGATTTTCTACTCTGATTAACTACAAATGATTCAAGCTATCAACCATAAAGAAGCATAAGAGGAACTTCATAGAATTATCCAAGTTATTTTACTTCTATCTGATTTTTTTGCTTCTCTGTTTAGCTGTTTCGTTTAAGAGAGAGAACAATCACGTGGCCGACAAATTTGCTAAATGGGCTCTGTCGAAGCCCAAAACTGTTTAATATTTGTTTGCTCTAAGTGAATGAATTTGATGTTAGCCCAAATGAAAAAAATAGACCCAATAAAATTTCAAAAACTCTTGAATTGTGAAAAACTAGTCTCTAGTATTCTCCAATTTATTTCTATTTTCTTAATAACTCGCTATTCGGTACTTGGAGGAAACGCGTAATACTTAGCAAAATTTTGAGCAGAGGGTAAAACTTGTAGTATGGGTATATTAACAAATGTAGTATTTAATTATGACTCTCGTCCCTAAACGCTAGCTGACATACTTGCTCAAAAACTCGTCCGTTTAGCCGATTAATCTTCTGTTTAAGTGTTATACACTCACCAATCGAGTCGATTAATACTTAGATGATTGTAAAAGTTGAGTTTTTAACTAGTCCGCACATAATGCAGATAATTTTCACCTGTTCTAGTTAATATCTGATTATTTTCCAATTTAATATGATCAAAATTATATTTTTTAAATTTTTTATTAAACTTTTAATCAAATTTCCTAGTTAAAATAAGAAATTTTTTAATCATTTAAAAAAAATATATATATTTTTTGTTTGTCAACTAACCTAGTGACTTTGTAACCTCTCTCCTAATACGCCAGGTAAAGAGTTTGAACATTGATGCCTGAGGATTTGTAAAATGAGTACTACCACTGGCCCACAAGTCTTTGGCACATGTTAAAATATTTATAATTTAATTTTTAAATAAACAAAAGTATTCTATAATTAGAAAATGCATTTAGTTTACAATATATATAAGTTGAATGTTATTTACAATTAAAAAAAATTCTATAATGACATTTGATTTTTTTATCAATTTGTTTTATGAAATTGTAACATTAAATTGTTAATTAATAAAATTAAAACAAAAAATAGTTCCCGATTAATCTCCGCGTAACCTTCAATTAATTGATTATGCGGTAGATATTACCTCACCGCGCGAATAATATCTAGATAATTTCAAAATATGGGATGATATCAACAATATCAATCAAAGTAATGTAAGAATAGACCGGTTGCAAGTGGTCTTTAGTCTAGTGGCAGGCGGTAAGTCCACATAAGACATGCGCACTTGCACAACCAGGGATCGAGTCCCACCGCCTACATTATGTAGGAACTTGGCTAATGGGCCGGCCTGTTGTGGCCCAATGTTGACAAAAAAAAAAAAGAATAGACCGGTTTAGTCTAAACCACTTAGTTAAAACGGCTAATCATTAACCACTAAATTTCAAAGTGATTGATGTGGTTCACTAGTTTATTGGGTGTGATAAGCTATTTACAAACTAGAAACTCTTCTAGTTGCATTAAGAAGCTTCTACTTCTACTATGGTACTGCACTTGTTACAATCTTTCACCCTTAAAATTACAATTTTTCATACATTAAATATGTTTTATATTCATCTCAATTACATCTACTTTCATCAAATCATCGTTGTTACGTCATCTCCATCATGATCATCTCTTTCAGAAATTAGATATGCATACAAATCATGATCAATACAGCCGAAAGATTAGTGGCTTTGGGGGAAATTACATGGCTATAGGTTCATAGCCTAGCTGAAATCACTTAAAGAAAATCATATTTATAGTCTCGTAGCTTACAATAAAGGTGGCTATACATGACTAACCAGCCACAACTTTGCCAATGTATACTTTGTGGATATATTCACGAAATTGCAACTAAACAACGTGGCAAATGGTTACCAAAACACTCGTGGTTATAGCCTCGTGGCTTTAATTAAACATGTAGCTAAAAGTGGCTACCTTTCAACAACAATTGTATGATGTTATAGTTCGTGGCTATGTCCACAAATTTTGACTGTTTTATGCGTGGCGTTTTTGCCACTTTCTAACGCAGTGAAAAATAAGTGGGTAACTGCTTTGCCACTTCATTTATACGATTCTAACGTGGCTATATAGTCATTTAGTCCCGTATCAATTACGTGGCTAATTCCTTTGATATATATGAGTTTTGAAATTTGTCTGTATATTATAGTCACAAAGTTATAATCCATACACAATACCTTGGAAGAGAAAATATTTTACTATAAACCAAATGCTACAATGTCCGGCTTCATCTTCACTACATAAAGGCATTTTTTATACGGTCGTATTTAAAAAAAATGAATTTAAGTTCATATTTAAAATTAGTTCAACAATCATATGTAGACATTTCAATCTTAATGGAAATAATACCTCTCCCATATTCCGAATGAGCAAAAGTACTCGATTTGCTGTATACTTTAGACTATATTTCATATTTGCATAATTGGTGTTGAGACTTTAAAAATTAGCTTCGAGAGATTCAAAAAAATTGACTCCAACCAATTCATCCGCATCTTCATGTCAATTTTTCTGGAAGCCGGCACATTTGGCAATGTAACAACAGCTCGGTATTGAATGCTTCTATTTCCATATATACATCATGTGTTAGACAACCCACATTGTGCAAAGAAGAAAAAATAAAAAGAGCATTAGCAAACATTAAACAAATAACATATGCAAAATAGAAGATGACATAATTATCTTGATATAATCTTTGTTCAGTTTAAGATGGCAAGGATGAGAATATGAGACACTTTGGCTGCCAGCATTAGTAGAACTATCAAGTGAGAAATGTAAAGCAGCACGCTCAACTTCTATAATAAGAGTCTCAACACAAGGGTTATTGAATGTTCTACCGCTACCATTCTTAACCAGTTGAGAAGAGAACATAAGTGCAATTGATGTAAGTAAAGTACTTAAAAAAAAGCTACAAAAAACTCACTTATCATGTTTAATAAATTTTTGAAAAAGATTAAGCGTCTCCACAAGTCAATGGCCGAGACATAATTTTGTTTACTCTGTCGAATTGTTTTTTAATTGGTTAGAAAGTTCAGAGAACTTGGACAATGTGATGGACCATAATTTTGAGAATTTAAGTTTTGTTCTTGACATTGGTGCATTGGTGCACGTACTTTGTTTAACTTAGCTTAGATGAATTAAGTAATATTTCGTACCCCAAAAAAAATTTAGAGTATTCAAGCCTATGTTATAAATGTAGAGATAGAATTGAATAAAGTAGATAGAAAATAAATGTCCTGGGTTATACCATGGAGGTTGAGCCAATTAGTTTTGCTTTTAATTATCTAAATTAATTGCAAGACATATTCACTTAATTGGAGGATGAGAACTAATTATGACGTAAACAAGAGTCTATTGGTTTGGTCATTTGTGAAATTACATAAAAATTAGTTTGGAGGAGTAGGATCAAGTCGACCAAGTAAACAAAAATTGTTTACTCTATTGAATTTTTCTTTATTGGTTAGGAAGTTCAGAGAACATGGACATTGTGATGGACTAGAATTTTGAGAATTTAAGCTTTGTTCTTGACATTGGTGCACAAACTTTGCTTGACTTAGCTTAGATGAATTAAGTAATATTTCGTACCAAAAAAAGAAGTACGCTAAAGTATTCAAGCATATTTTATAAATGTAGAGATAAAATTAAATAAGGTAGATATGAAATAAATGTCATGGAAGTTGAGCAAACTGATTGCTTTTGATGATCCAAATTAATTTCAAAATCTGAGCTTGAAAAATTATTTTTATTAAGTCTTATGACTTATATGCACAATTAGCAAGTAGCTTTTACATCTAAGCTATTTCATTTTTTTCTTTTGTCTTTTCCGATTAAATTTAGGGTCCACTACATATGAGCATTTAACCATGTGAGCTTTGTTGCAGGAAGCTTATAAGGAGGACTATTAGGCCGCGAGAGAAGGAACAGTGGTGATATTCTATATATTCTAGGGTTTTGATCAACCTTAGCTCTGCATTCTCTTCGTTTGACTGCATAGCTTCATAACAACACAAAAACTAAGAACTCATTTTTCTTTTTTCTCCAACCTCGAATTTGACATACGGCCCCTGGGTCAGTTCCACATACGTGATTCTGACCGTGGGAGTCAGAGATCAACAGATTCATTAGGTTCTCAAGGTATATGTTGGCTTTAGTCTCTTTTTATTTTACTTGTTTAGTTTATTCAGTAAAACCTACAAAATCTTTAGATCCAAACATCGTAATATGTCTAACATTAATCTTCATCTAATTTACAAGCCAAAATCCGCATCTAATTCTAACCTCGTGTGGCAGATGCCAAGTTTTGCATACGACTCCTGGCGATCAATAAATATTTGAATTTTAAAATATAAAATACAACAAGCTAAAGCTTCAACATATTACAACAAGCCTAAAGCCTAATGCTTTATTTTTGCCTAACACTTAATTTGGAATAGCTAATCATACAACATATAAATATTGTAAGAATGATGTCATTCTCGTCTGGTTGTCAACATAAACAAAAAAAACATGATAATGCATATATGTAACGATAATTTAGTGTTAGATGTAGGTTCATGTTTCTTTGTTTTTCTAGGTAAATTTTGAAATTCGATAGAATTAGAACAATAATAAGTTTTATATGTTTGATCTTCATCAGTCAAATGAAAAATGTCTCTCATTTACAAGCTAAGTTTTCATTCTAGGACTTGACTTTTGTTTATTTTGTTTTTATCTATGATCTTGACATAATTTTTATAATTGTGTCACACATATTTGGAACTGATGTCTAATAATATAATTAAGCATAAGAAAAGGAATGATAGACCCTCATTTATTGGCGCCGAAGATTGGTTGAGAACTTTTGTGGTAAGGTTTTCCTAACCTAACTTAATGTCTAGTTTAATATCAATATGTTTTTTTTGTAACTAATACAATTTTTCTGTAGCAACACCATTTCTGGTAGGCCTCGGCATAATATCCGAAACTCGAAACCCGAGCCGAAGCCGACCAAAAATAAGAGGAACCAAACTGAATCGAAGCCGAAAAAATATCCAAACGGGTTTTACATCATGGAAGTTTGGGTACCCGAACCCGAACGAGTAAAACCCAAAATCCAAATGGGTACCCGAAATATATTATATAGTTTAAAAAAATTATATATATATATATATATATATATAACCTTTTAGTTACCTAAATATTCAAAATTATAATTATAAATCTAAATATATTACAATTTGAATTAAACAAATGAAAAAATCTAAAATATTCAATTTTTAAAATTAAATTATGATTTCTCTAAGAATTTTTTTAGTTTTTAAAAAGATTTAAATAAAAATACTCGAACCCGACCCAAAATATGTCATTTTATAATAATCGAACCCGACCCAAATCCAAAATATACCAAACCGAACCCGACCGAAATTCTAAAATACTCAAATAGATTTTATATGTGTAAACCCAAAAACCCAAAATCCAAAAGGATCCGACCCGAACCCGAACATGTACCTGAATGCATAGGCATAATTTCTGGCTCCCAAATTATCATGACCAAATATATGGAGCATGGAAAACTGAGTCAAGGACATCAATTAATAATCGCATAAGCAAGCATAAGAAAAGGAATGATGGACCCTCATTTATTGGCACTGAAGATTGGGCAAGGATGAAGGTTTACTAGAACTTAGACGAAGGTGTTAGGAGGAGTCAGTTAGCTGTTGCAGCTCGTATGTATGATCCTGATGGCAAAAGGGTACACAAGCATTGTGGAGGGGCTCAAGTTTTTCAAAGATTGAATATGATATGGTGAGTTACTTGTAGTTTTTTTTGTTAACTATTTTACTTTCATCAATTATATTTATGTTCTCTTTTCAACTTTCAGATAATTGAGAGTGGTGGTACTGAACTTCCAGCCTACACTAATCTTTTGCAAAAAACACACTCAGAAAGATGGAACATTCATTGACTCTCGTGTTGAGGCCCTTATTATTGAAAATGAGCAAGTTGCTAGTGGTGCCACCCAAATTCCTTCATCTTCTCATTCTGCTCGCCTTAAACTGAGCAAAGAATATGTTAAGGTAATTATGTTTGATTTTGTTTATTTAATAAAGTTTTGTATGTGTTACTTGTTTAATGTTTGTTATTGCTCTTTTTTTTCCTTGGCATAGCGTGGTCGGACTAACAAAAAACGTATTTATGGAATCAGAAGCGTTCAATTCTGAGATGCAGCTACAACGTCAAATGTGCCAGAATCTATTTCCAGAAACATTGACATGGAGACGCAGATGCAAGGGATAAATTCAAATTATGACTCTCTCAACACTAATTTTCAAGATCTCAACAGCAATTATGGAGAGATGAAGTCTTACCTAAAGCAAACAACAAAAGGAGTACGTAAGCTCCTTAGGAGGTTTTGGCAGGTATTTTTTCTATTAAGATTAAAAGTTTTACGATTGTTTTATGAACGTGAATGTACTCCAGTGTTGTCTAACTCTTAATTGTTTTCAAATACGACCTTATAGGAAATTCCTTCATGTCGCGATGATGAAGCTTGAAGTTGGACTCTATATCGTTTGGCTTGTTGTTAAATATTAGGAGAAGAAGTAGAGTATGGTGAATTGGTGATGTAGATGATTTTTGAGGTTAAGTCACCAATCGTTTGGCTTGTTGTTATATATTAGGAGAAGAAATAGGTTATGATAATGTATATGGTTTTTGAGGTTAAGTTACCAATTAGTTACTTTCGGCTTTATATGAGATTTTCAGCTTCATATAAGAGATATGAATGCTTGTAAGTTTTTGGATCAAACATGTGGAAGTTTTGTCTTATATTTGATTTTGTAACGTTATAAAACATTGGAAATATGAATGAAATCATGCTTATTATTTTTGTTTTTGTACCAACAATCATTCTTCTTATTTTCTGTTTGTGTATACATTAGTCATTTTTGTTTTGTTAATAAATGATAACTATTATCTAAATCCAACAAAGAACACTACAAACTGACAGGGCAAAGTGATGTTCAACCATCAAACATTTTATTTGTACAAATACTACTTTCAAAGCATCTCGTAGAACTGATTATACTATCACAACCATCTAATATTATATGCAATACCAAGATGGAATACTTTAATCATCTTGAAATCACAGTAGTTAATCAGAATCCTTTGAATTTTTTTAGTAACCTTTTTTGGTGATTGCGCCCATTGACTTGAGGTTTTACTATCTTGTGTTTTTTCCAATCGACTTTCTTTGAAACCAGATCTAGTCCATTCTGTTACAACAAAACTGACCATAACAAAACAATAATGTAGAGTACATAACTGCAGTTTATATTATTGACCAACTATTTCAAACTTAACTCCAAATTTTAACTTTTACATATACTAATTAACATTTCTCCTTTACGTTAAACTCTCTGAGTTTTAGCTTGCATCACTAGCATCAATCATTCCAAGCAAGCTTCTTAGATTTTCAAGTTTCAAAAGTTTTATGAATATGTCTGCAACCTGATTTTGAGATGCACAATAGCTTATTGTAACCCTTCCTTCATCCACCAAGTCTCTAACTCCCTTTGGTGACTCCACAAGCTCCCACGTGTGATTCTTTTCTATTGTATCAATCTCTGCTGCCATAGCATTCTTCCATTCTTTATGCCTCATTAAATGTGAAAACGTGATTAGACCATTTTCTACTACCATCATTAGACAATCATCTACATGTTCTCTTGTCATGTAATCTTCTTTCATCCATTTGGTGGAGAGATATTTTGACTGCTTGAATTTTTGGAGGCAATTTCATGCAATTTTGGACATTCTTTTCCCTACTAAAGTGTGTATTGTTTCTCATCATTACAGATATCTTCTAATCCCATCATTAAGCAATATTTCATGCTCTTGTCATCCATGTTTTTTCTTCTTTGATCATGTATATGTCAGCATGTGCATATCATGTCTAAAGCCACATTTACCCAATAACCACTTTTGAACCACGTTTATCGGTGGCTCAATAGTGACTTATGAAATTAATTTTTATAGTTGGATCAAAAAATTAGATAAAACTATAATGATTGGTAGTTGAATTTTGTTCAATTTTTTAGACGAAAACAAATTTCCAATACTCGAAAATTTCAGATATCATGACAAATTCAACGCAGTGACATTTCTATCTACCACAACCGTGTCTTTTCTTTTTGTCTCTGTCAAAGTCTTTTTACTAGTTGTCTTCAAAGTGATTAATGTGGATCGACTCTTTGTCGAAGACTATAGTATATCTAAATTGCCATAATGTATCAATTATCATCATCATAATTAATATTATAAATAACAACAAGATATATACATATATTTATATAAGGGTCAATTAAATGAATATACATAGATAATAGATAATATGTAAATAAGGAGAATGACAAGGTTTTGAGAAATTGATTCTCTTATTTGACGGGCACGAGGTGAAATTACTGGAAAATGGTTAGAGTGGGACATGTGTGTGATTGTGTCAGAAAATATCTCCATGTCATATGAGAGATAATGTAACACTACAAGAAATATCAGGCGATTTGCGATAGAAAATGGTCTTGAGAATCCCTCGCAAATAGCCTTTTACGACGCCACTGCGACCTAAACTGTTTCATCGCAAACTGTCGCAAATTCTGCAATGGACACGGACCTCTCAGATTCGTCGCAAGATTTGTCAGGTACCTGCGAGGCTAAATTTTGCGAGTTTGTTGCAAGATCGCCTTTGCAAGGCTGTTGCGAAGCAGAGTTTGCTAGGACGTTGTGAAGCAAGGTTTGCGAGGCCGTCGTGACACCCTAGAAAAAAATTATATATTTTTAATTTAATAAATTAATTAAATTGAAAATAAAATATATTCAAATGATTAACTAAATTATTAAAAAAAATCTTAAAAGTTTTCCGAAATGTCCAGGTTATGTTTTGCATTTTGGTCCGTGTTCCCCGAACTAGATTTGAGATCTTCGGAGTGCACTTGCTTCAGCCTAGCAACTATTTCATCGTCCTTCTCGGCCAAAATAAAGAACAACTCATCATATGTCGATATCTTCTTCGCCTGGGACGTGATCAAACTTTTTGCTTCCGCTAGCTCATTCTGCGTCCGATCTACCACCTCCCTAAGATCATAGGAATCCGCAGAGGCTTGAGATGGAGATCTTTGCGGCGAAAAACACTGCTCTATCCTCGATCCAAGTGAGCGACCAGTCCCAAACAGTCTTCCCATTTTACGGGAGCGACTTGATAAGAAAAATATATATTAATACATTACTGTAACTACTTTAAACAGAAAATACATGAAATAAATTAGAACAATCTTACCTCGACGTATATTTGGTTCTTTTGTGCGGTATATAGTCCGCCAGATGTAGTGCTCTCATCACCACAATCTTGAGTCAGCTCCTGCATCTTTGCAGTGACCTCGTTGTAGATACTCTCCATTCTCTTGTCGACAAAGACTCCGACCTTGTTCTGTTTTCGTTTGGTAAAGAGTCTTTACCAGATCAGGGTGAGGATCCCCTATTTTCTCTTGCTGGAAGTATTAAAAATGTATATATAATTAAATAAAATTTTATATAATATATTGAAAATATACTAAACGAAATACATACCTTCTTGCGGGCTCGGGCTTTAAACGAAGTCTACCCCGAGCAATGCTTGTGTGGAGCAATACTTGCGCTCGTCTTCTTGGACTTCGGATCTTGCCAATAGTGAACAAGACCGGGCCAGACCCTTGTATCGAACCATCGGGGGGCATTGCATTGTTGATGTCTATCCTCCATTTATGCTAGAATAAAAGGGTCAAACTTCGAATATGTTTGGCTTGCATTACATTGGTTACCCCTAACTGGTTAGTACGCACTCCTCGACCGACCGTTGTATTGTACCAATAACATTTGAATAAAATACATCTCAATCCAAGAACTCATGGATATGTGACTTCTATAATTTTGTTCAAAATACCGTAGAAGTCGGTTTCACCTGGCATGTGGATTCCATAATTTTGCGGTTGATTTATTGGAACCATAGTCGTAAGTATGAAAATTGTATTCGCGAGTAAAATACATTGGGGTTGTTACGATCCTTGCAATTGGTTTATCAACAATCTCATGCAACCATAATGGCAAAGGTTTGCCTGCACATCCATTCTTGACATACAAATTATATATATATATTAAAATATTATGTGGTTCTTTAATTTTGATTAAATATACACAATTATCTTACGTACGTAGTAGTTCAACCATCTAGTAAAATCACGTTCTTTGTGGGTTTCATATTCTGTTTCATTTAAATCAGGGAAGGCTTCTCGTATCTGTCTAATAAATTCACTGCAAATTAAATAAAGTTGATATTAATTAACTAAACTATATGTAATAAATTAATAAATTGATATGTATATGTACCTCTCAAATGGTACTACATCTTCACAATTTCTCACTATATAGTTGTGAGCTGCACGACAATACGTGTGGTTTTTCCAGTATTCTTCCTATATTTTTCCAGCACGTCTTCCGATCTGAGTAAAGATATCTGGAACAACAAATGTATATGATGGTGCAACCCCTTCATCATTATATCGTCTTACTTGGGTTCTTTTGGTTTTGACGGTTTGACTAAACTAATATGATGTGAAATGAGATGTTTCCTCTGTCAAACTTCCTGCAACGATCGATCCTTTTCTACTTTTGCTTATTTTTTACCTTTCTTTTTAGATGTCCCATGAATCGCTCAAATGGGGTACATCCATCAAAATTGTACGGGGCCACCAAGAGCTGCTTCATGAGGTAGGTGGATTGGAAGATGTTCCATCACGTCAAAAAATGAGGGTGAAAGATTTTTTCCAAGTTACAGAGCAACATTAGGATATTAGTTTCTAATTGAGCTATGTCATCCTCTGTTAATGTTCGTGTACATAGATCCCTGAAAATGCTCTAATTCCTATAAGTTGATACGAATTAAATATATATAATTGAATAACTTATATTGTTAATTAAATGAGAAATTTACTTGCAATTGCATCGTAGACAGTTGTGGGTAAAAGCTCAAGTAATGCAAATGGCAGTACTCTGCATGAATACATGGCAATCATGACTCTTCCTACCAGAGATTTTTTTTCTCTTGCTCGATACATCGGGAGAATTTGGACACGTAACCATCGGGAAACTTTACATTTGAAGAAACCGACGATAACAATCAAACCAACATGATTTCTTACCATATTTTAATTGAAATGCATCAGACCATTCCATACAATATAGACAAGATAACTTTCCATGTGTAGTCCATCTAGATAGCATTCCGTACGTAGGAAAATCACTTATCGTCCACAATAAAACTGCATGCATCTTGAAATTTTTGCTGCTACGAGAAATCAAATGTGCGAACACATCTATACCATAACTGTTTCAGCTCGTGAATCAGAGGTTGCAGGAACATATCAAGAGATCGCTTAGGATGACTAGGACTTGGCACTAGAATAGTCATAAACAAGAATTCGCTTTGCATGCACATATCAGGTGGAAGATTGTATGGCGTCAATATGACAGGTTATAGAGAATATTGTCTCCCAGACAAACCAAATGGACTAAATCTATATGTGCATAAACCAAGATAAACATTTCTAGACTCTTTAACAAAGTCACAATGTACCGTCTAAAAGTGTTCCCGGGCTTTTGCATCTGACGGGTATGTAACCTCACCATCATTTGTTGTATGTTCTGCATGCCATCTCATTGTCGCTCATGTCCTTTCTAATTGTTATAGTCGTTTCAATCTATCGGTGATTGGCAAATACCACATACGTTTGTATGGGACACGAGTCCTTCCACATGTTGCTCGATATCTTGGCTTCCCACAAAAACGACATTCCTGCAACTTATCATCGTCTTTCCAGAAAATCATGCAATTTTCAATGCAAACATCAATCATCTCGGATGGTAATCCAAGACACGCAACTAACTTCTGCATTTCATAATAACTCTCAGCAGAATTATTATCTTCTGGCAAATACTCTTTAAACGCATCCACTAATTGGTTCATACTTCTCTTAGTTATGTTTCCCTTCACTTTAAGTAAACATCAACCTAGATGCTAATGATAGTTAGATAGACTTTCTCTACATCTCTCATAGATAGGTTGATTTGCAGCATATAACATATTATAAAACTGTTTCGCTTCAACGTTAGGTTCTTTAATAGTATTTTCACTGACAACTGGAATAGATCCATAATATGCATCTATAGTCATATCATGATACTTATTTCCTTGTGGATGTTCATAATTTTCAAACATATTTTCACCATAATTATAATTAGCATTATAACTAGGTTGATCATCAACACCAGCACCCGTACTACTACTTCATGCACCGAGACTATACCCCTCCCCATGTGAAAGCCAAACATAATAGCTCAGAGTAAATCATCTATTATATACATGCCTTTTCACCATATCGATATTCAAATATTTGGTGTTCCCACAGTTTAGACATGTACAAAAGATGTTACAGTCATTCGGAGTAAATGGGTTATTAGCCGCCTGGTTTATGAATACTCGCAACCCATCTCGAAACTCTTTCGTCGCTTCTCTAGTCTCTAGATCTTTTCGATTATACATCCATCGTCGTAATGTGAACACTTCATGTTCCGACGTCATTTATTTTTCTTTAAAAAAAAGAAAAATTTCCCAAAATTTTGTTCCCCAAATTCTTTCTTTCTTTAAGTGTTTATGAGATTTGGCGTGAAGATACAATCTCATGGTGGACTATTTATAGAGAAAAAAGGAAAATTTACTATAGAGTTGCGATGGAGGTTAATTATATCGCAATCTCATCTCAAGCGTTTCATAATTTTGCTAGGAAAAACACGCATCGCTAGCACGTCGCAATATTGCTAGGCCCTTGCAATTGCCGAATATACCTTGCAAACACGTCGCAAAGACATCGCAAGTATGTTGCAAAGACATCGCAAGTATGTCGCAAAGACATCGCAAGTATGTCGCAAGTTTGCGAGGCCGACTTTCGTCGCAATGTTGCGACGCGATTGCGATGTTAGGTAATTCCTTGCAATCGTGTTACAACAACGTAACAATATTGCGACGTATATTTTTCCTTACATTATTTCATTGCAAATTAGTTATTTTCTTGTAGTGTAACGTATAAACTTTTGTGTAAACATGTAATAAATATAATAAATTGTTACTTACCATGTGACCCATGTGAGTGTGAAACATATATAAATAAAATATTAGATATATACTTTTCTAAAGTACATCTTTTACTTTTGATTTACTCTAAGTCTAGTGGTTAGGATGATCCAGCTAATGACTTTGGCACCAGAGTTCGATTCCTCTCCACTACACCAATAGATTAGAAATGAATTTTAGGATGTGAGCTTTAAAATATAAATCAGGTCTTGTCGATTTAATTGTTGACAAAAAAAATACATCTATAACTTTTTAGTTACGGGTTAGTCAATAATTATGTATTTAACCATATGAATGTCTAATATAAACATGTAAAAATAAAATCTATTATATAATCCGAGTGAACCCAAATGAAGGTGGCATACGCCAAAAAACTTTATGCATGCCAACAAGGTAACTTAAACATACAATTTTTTTTTATGTATAACTAAATTATTAGATACTCCTTATGTTTTTTAATACTTGATGTTTTAAAGAAAACTTTTTGCAATGTATTATTTAGCCTTATTTATTATTAGAAGATACAAAGAAAAATATTAATTAATAAAATATGAAATGCTAAGTCAAAAACAAAAAGAAAAGAAGAAGAAGGCGAAGAGAAACACAACTTCGACCTAATTTTTGAGTAAGCCGCTGTCGTTTGTTTTGGGAGCAGCGACCGGAGGTTTTGTTAGCTCTGATCGCCGGTGATTTCCTTTTCCCCTTAGTCTTGTTATTTTGATGTGATTTTCGTTCTTGTTGGTGGTTAGAGAAAAGTTCAGATATGTGCCATAAAGATTGGTGGTACTTAGAGAGTCTCGTTGGAGGTGTCCTGGCTGGAATCATGTCAGTTCAGCAGATGAGTGGTGAGTGCTATGGCTGGTTTATCCAGATCCAGCAAGGTGGTGATGTTGTCTCCCTGATGACTTCGTCGGAGCTTGCCACCACCACCAGTTTTGGTTTGGTTTGGTACTCTTTCGCTCTCCTCGTTTTAGTTGGATTAAGTTCTAGTTGACTTAATATGGTTTGGTTAGTCTAGAATCTGATTGGTTAGGCTGCTTAGGTTGGACTTTGGTATATTTACTCCCTGGGTTTGAACTTGTGTTCTTCGTTGGTTCGATCTTCTACTGTGCGCGTTTGTGTTCAGTTTTTCTCAAGTTGAAGTGGTTTTGCTCCTTGTATGCACTCTAATGACCTGATCGAGGTCTCGTCTCTTCAAGTTTCTAGTGTGGTGTCATTTGGTTGTTCGTTATTCAACTTCAGCAGTTTCGTTTCTCGACTTCACTTTTTCCAAAAGATTTGTGGGATTTTTCTTCCGGTTTAGAAGTTTGGATCTTCATTAGTGAGGTGCCTTTATTCATTATAGGAGATTTCGTCTTCCACATTACCTAGTTGTGCTTTGTGGTGATATAGTTCTTTCGTTTTAGGGTAGTATTTTATCGAGTCTAACTTTTGTAGTTTTTTCCTTAATCTTTTTCTAGGTTGTTTTCCTTGGCTTCTCTGTTTTGGACTATGTTTCCGGAAATAGTTATGTTATTCGCCGGCTTAAGTATTTTACCGTTGTAATCCTTTTTAGTTTTATTAATCTATAAGATGAAAAAAAATGTGAAGTCAAATATACATGGGAATCAGAAACATCCACTTTTTAGAAACAAACTTTTTTTCCAAAATATCAACTAATTGTATATAATTTTCTAAATATCAATTTAACTTTTAGTTATGTGTTTAGTCATAAAATTTACACATTTAGCCAAACAAATATCTAACTACTTGATGCAGGCTATAAGGTAATTTAGTTATACAATTATTTGTTTATATGTATAACTAATATATTATATATATGTTATTATAAATACCTGTTTAACTTTTTATATTTGTCAGGCAAATAATAGCAAAAGTTGGAATCAATTCTGCAAAAAGGAGAAATAAAAAAGACTAAAAAAATATTAAAAAATCGAGAAGACTATGAACCAGTTTCATCTGAAGAGGCATATTGTCGACAAGAAAAGAAAATATAAATACAAATCTTAGACACAATCTTTATTCAAGATTTAGATAAGATATATGAAAATTAGACGGGTATGGATATTTTTGTCAAATAAAATGTACAGTAATCTATTGTAATAGTGAATGTCAATAATCTAATTAAAGAAAAACTTATTTATATCTAGTGTAGTTTCTCTTTATATTTATATAATGGGCATGTATCGTATAATTATATTGGTGATTAGCCTTGGATCAATGACCATTCGATCACGTTTACAGTAGAACTTGACTAAATTGTATCGTATTTTTCAACTATATATTTAAATAATTTTGACTGAGGGTAAATTAGTAATTAGCATTCATTCTCCGTTTCTCCATCTCCCTCGCCGTAAACGACTTGTAGCGGACTCTCTTCAGTCCAGTCCAAATCGGGGGGGTTGAGCGAAATCTCCCGTTGATTTTCAGTCATGGGGCTCAGATCGGATTTACGATCGAATTCGTTTTATTCTCTCCTGCTCGTTTCGTTTCTCTCAGTTTTAAGCGGACTCGTTTACCGGACCGAGTCGGCTCAGCAACCTTTCCGCAGGGAGCCGGGTCATCCTCACTGGCATCACAGCGCTTTCCTCGACGTACGAGAGAGTGTTCGATCTGATGTCCGCCGTATGCTTCATTCCCGTGCTGAGGTAAAATCTAATAATGTGAATCATCGTCAGGGAGTCTGGTCTGGATTAGCTAGAAGAAGAAACCATCGAGTAATTTGGTTTGGTGGAGTCACCGAAGTGTAATTCAAAGCGTTTAGCTCACTATTATTTCGTTTTTGTTGCTTCACGTCTATGCTAGTAGCCTTGTTCGTTGCATATGGTTGTGAATATTAACCCTCAATAGTATCTGCATCTTTGAGGATTGTATGTCAAATTAGGTGACACACCAAGAGTTGAATCTCGGATTATGAAAGAAAAATTTCTATCATTTTTGGCAGGTACCATTTCAGGTTCCTCTGGAAGTAAATATAGTGCTTGTAGGTCTGAATGGAGATGGAGGTTACAGGTATTCCGTGGATCCTCATAAATTAGAGGAGTTCTTAAGAGCTAGTTTCTCAACCCATAGGCCGTCATGCCAAGAGACGGGAGAGCCACTTGATATTGAGCATCGAGTTGTTTATAATATCTTTCCTGTGAGTAGTTATATATCTTGAACCAGTCTTTACGAATATATATTTTTCCTGCTTTTCCTCCTTGAATATCCGATATTGTATGTACGTAGGTTGTTTATATCTTTCCAGTGAGTTATTATAAATCTTAAAAACCACTTTCATGGAATTATGCTGTTTCTCCCTTTCCTGCTAGCTTCACTATCCAGTACTGAATGTAGGATGATATTACTTCGCGTTTTGGACTGTTCACAAACTAAGCTGTGCAAGTTTTAGATTTTTTTTTTTGCTTAGCTGAAAGATGCACTTTTGCATTTCGAGCAGATTATACTGTACATGCAGCTGCTTGCACTCCATATTATGTAGTAGTGGTACCCTTTGAGTCCTGATGTCAAGATCTTCCCTTTTTCCCATTGACTTATGTATTTATCTTTACTTTTATTTTGTTAGAGTGGGCAACCCGAATTAATAGCTCTGGAGAAGGCAGTGAAAGAAGCCATGGTGCCTGCTGGAACTGCACTAGAGGTTAGTGTGATCTTATCATTTCAATTTTGACTGTTTCTCATAAGTAACAAACTTAATATGTTGGTGAAATGTAGATTTCATTGCTGTAAAATCTACATCTTAATTTATATGATGCTAAGCTGCAAAAGTTTTTGCATTCAGGTTGATTTTGGAAGACACTTACCTGCCTATGACGTAGAGGCAACAAAAGTTGAGTCAGCATTTAACCAGCTTTACTCGTATATTTTTGATATGGATGTGGGAGCTGGATCAGCAGCAACGGCGGATAAACCAATACCAAGTGCCATATTTGTAGTGAATTTTGATAAGGTATGGCTTGTAGTGCTCGTCTTACTTCATGAATCTTTATTATGGTATGCAGAATGTCCAAATGCATTTGGTGTTCTTTTTTTCGTTTGCTTTTCTTTACAATATTCTTTATGCTTTATTGGGTTTATAACCCTCATACTCTCTTAGTTCTTGAAGTTGTTTTTATTTCTTGTCATGTTTGCATTCGTTCGGTGATTGATTCTGTCCTGCTGGGCTCTTTAACCGCCCATTTCTTCCTCTTAATTTATTATTCAGGTAAGGATGGATCCTCGAAATACAGAAATTGATCTAGACAGCTTGATGTTTGCAAAGCTACCAGAGCTTAGTGATGCAGATAAGGAGAAACAAGAGGCAGATTATATATATCGATATAGATACAATGGTGGAGGAGCATCCCAAGTTTGGCTTGCATCAGGCAGGTAAACTTATCTTTTTTTTCCCTTCCCTGTTTGTGGTAAAAAAATATGGAAATTTTTTCTTAGTGGGTTTCCTCTTGGTATCTCTTTGTTATCCTACGAGTAATATGATTGTGCCATAGGTGTGATCAAACAAGAATCAAGAAATACCACCCTATTCTGAAAGTACATCTATCTTGTAATTATTCAATTATGTATAAAAAACATGTGAGATATCATTGCCCCTTTTTCTTGATTATGTATAGGCCCAAAACAAGAACAAAATAAGAAAAACTTTAAGAAGAAATACAAAGTAAATAGGCACTTATTATTACCTCATCTCACTAGGGTAATTATAGATCATTGTAGTAATCAGCTTTTAAGTCCTAAAGTTAATAATTGAGATATTGCTGGCATAACTATTTCTGTTTTTATCTGCTATATTTTTCCATCTAACCTCTCAATATGGTTCTTTTTCTGATTTGTCTTCTCTTCTTGATAGATATGTTGTCATAGATTTGTCAGCGGGACCTTGTACATATGGTAAGATTGAAACTGAAGAGGGAAGTGTTAGTCCCAGAACATTGCCCAGGATACGAAACATTGTACTTCCAAGACACGTTAGCCCTGTTGGTCATCAGTCTACCCATGATATCTTTTCTGGTCAATTGGCAGCTTTAGTAGCTACTACAATTGAGCACGTCATAGCTCCTGATGTCAGGTAATATTATATGCCAGACTTTACTTCCAGCAATGAAAATTATGCGTAGATGATTCATTCTGAGTACAACCAGGTTTGAGACGATTGATCTGACAACTAGAGTGCTGGTGCCTATCATTGTGCTCCAAAACCATAATCGATATAATATCATGGAAAGAGGACAAAATTACAGCATCAATATTGAAGAGATAGAATTCGAGGTAAATGCTTCTAACATTAAAAGAATGATGTGCATGAATACTAGGAGTTCCTTATTTATGCTCTCTGAATGGTGTTTGCGTCTCTATGAGTATAATTAGTAATAAGACATGTTAGCCAAGTTCACTGCTATCAGAAAGTTAACATCAATGACAATTTCCGAAGTACACTCAAGGATTGGAATCTAGATTGGAATCTACTGGTTTTCACATGCTAACTGTCCCGAGTCTTTGCAGGTAAAGAAAATGATACATCATGGGCAAGAAGTAGTGATCGTTGGAGGGGTTCATCCATTACATCGTCACGAGAAGTTGGCTATTGCTGTCTCAAAAGCCATGCGTGGGCATTCCCTTCAGGAAACTAAAAAGGACGGAAGATTTCATGTGCATACCAAAACATACTTAGATGGTGCTATGCTTAAAGAAGTGAGTTTCAAAGTTGGCAACTGTGGTTTCCGAGTTAGGTCTGGTAGATCTTGGGCTAAGACCTAACAGAGAAAAAGCTTTTCTTAACCTGCTGTTACTGTTCCCAACCAGTGAAGTGTCGTGTGGTTTTAAAGAAATTTATTGGCCATTGCAGGAGATGGAAAGGTCTACCGATGTTCTAGCTGCTGGTTTGCTTGACGTGTCTGACCCTGGGCTTTCGAATAAATACTTTCTCCGCCAGGTAAATCTCAGAAAATGGAAATTTGCTTTGCATGTTTTGTTTCTTTCATGGCAAAGATTCCACATTTTTGTACTCAGAGCTGGGATGATGAACCTGGAACTTCGGGTGATTCCATAGTAAAGCACAGGCCTCTCTGGTCATCTTATAGCTCAAAACTTCTGAAGGGAAAGAAAAAGAAAGCCGTTAAGAAAAAAGGCGACCTCTACCGGACTTACGGAACAAGAGTCATTCCAGTGTTAGTTGATTTATATAAACCAACTGACTGGATTATTCATTACACTAGCCAAGCTATATTCAAAATTTAAGTTTTTGAATTGCACTTCAACCATAACAGCAATTAATACAAATCTTTAATCAATATATAGGTTTATACTGTCACTAGCTGATGTGGATCCAATGCTCATGATGGAAGATGAGAGCCTCGTGTGGGCAAGCAGTGATGTAGTCATTGTGCTTCAGCATCTAAACGAGAAAATACCTTTGAGGTTAGCAAAACACAACAATAATAAAAGTAAAAAACAATGATAAACCTGCTACCCTGGTCATCGCAATGATTTTAATTTATTGCTTTTGCAGTTATGTTTCTGAAACAGAGAGACAGCATGCGATTCCATCACAGGTACAGCGGCATATACTTGCAGGTATAGCTTCTGCTCTAGGCGGTGTAAGTGCACCATATGAAAAGACCTCTCATGCGCATGAAAGACCCGTCACTAATTGGCTTTGGGCAGCTGGTTGTCACCCATTTGGACCGTTCTCAAACGTCTCCCTGATCAGTCAAATGCTTCAAGATGTTGCACTAGTGAGTCCAATCAGTATGATTTCTTATTTATATAAACATTGAAATCCTTCTGGATCTCGTGAGATATTGTATCTTTAATATGCAGAGGAATACTATTTATGCTCGGGTTGATTCTGCTCTACGCAAAATCCGAGAAACATCAGAGGTAAAGCTGCTACTGGTAAATTATTTAGTTCCTCCGCTGAGAATTCATCAATTGTAGTTATAATATGCAGGCAGTACAAAACTTTGCATCTGAATACCTCAAGACTCCACTTGGTGAGCCCGTGAAAGATAAAAAGAACAAAACCAAAACGGAGCTATGGGTGGAGAAGTTTTACAAAAAGACAACCACATTGCCTGAGCCTTTCCCACACGAGCTTGTCGAAAGATTAGAGAAATATCTAGACGTAAGTGAATTAAAAAAAGAAAACTCACTTTACGATTTCAGATTTTCCACCAGATGGATTATTTTCTTACATTCGATTTGTATGTGTGTTATTATTATAACAACAGACTGTAGAGGAACAATTGGTGGATCTATCTTCTTTGCTGTACGACCACAAGCTATACGATGCTCACCTCAACAGCTCAGAGATTCTTCAGACCACCATGTTTACACAACAGTAAGTTTCTTTCTTTCTTATGCTGTGTAGTATAAACATGCTGTAACATTAAAAAAATCAAAATTTGGTTGCAGGTATGTAGAACATGTACTGGAAACAGAAAGGGAGAACATGAGATGCTGTAAGATAGAGTACAAAAACACACTTGGAGTCAAATCTTATCAAACATTGGTCTACGGAGGAATACTTGTCGCTGGTTTTCTCGTTTATTTCCTTGTCATCTTCTTCTCTTCTCCTCCTGCTCGCTAACCTCATTTCTCTTCTTTTTTTGACAGTCATAGATCTTGTAAAACTTTTGTTTATTTTTGAAGAGATGTAATACTATGAAGTACTAACTTATTACTCACTTAATGGCTTTTTATATCAACTTAACTAATTCACAATCCGAATAACAACACTGACTTAACTAACATATTGAAGTCATCATAGAATTGGAAATAATTTCTTTTGAATCTTGATCACTTTTATACTAAAATGTCGCACCGTTTTAATAAAAAGAAATTATCCTCTATTAGCAACGTTGAGATTATGTAAGATTTTTCTTTTCAAACATTTTCTGATCATGGACCTTATGTTCTTCTTTTTTATACTCGACATTCAAAAGATTATCGACGAGTTATAACCATAAGATTCTAAGATAGAAGTAAACGTTAAGTAGGTCCTAGTAAATATAACCCACACATAGCCAAAAATCAAGGAGACTTGAGTTTCAATACCAACCAAAAACTTAGGAATTAAATAATATAACAACACATTGAATCTTACCTCAGCACAAACATTACAACACATTCTGTTTATTAACCGCTCTATTGTTTTTGTCTTTAAATTTCTAGAATGATTCAAGAAAAAAAGGATGAATATACATTATGATAAAGGTGAATATTGAATCATACATATATATTCATAACGTTAAAATAGCAGAGAGATATCATTACGACGATATTAAAAAATTACTTTAAAAAAATCGGAAAAGAAAAAAAAAAGACAGCTGGGCCAAGCTAACCGAGCATGTGTGTCTCTTCCTCATCATGACCTGTCTCCGGCGGTGGCGGCAGAGCCGAGCTGGAACTGGAGCCAACGGCGGAGATAATAGCATTCAAAGCTCGAATCTGCATCTCCATGGCAACAATATAATCGGTGGTTTCTTCAAGAACTATAGGTAGCGGTTGTTTCCGGCAACCGGGAATTAACCGGCTTAGCAATTTCACCTTCCTTTGTACAGCTGGCAATCCTTTCCCCTTCAGTTTCAAAACCGTTGCTCTCTTTTTCCTTAACCGGTTATTCTTATTCCTGGTTATCGATACAACACTCGGAGATTTCGAATTTCTTAACCGGTTCTGTTTCCTGAACTTAAGTTTAACCTTCACGGCTTTAGATAAAATAGCTCTGCTCCACAGTGTTTTTCCTCTCGCCGTAACGGCCAATGATCTATAAGCAGCGTCACGTATGGCTCGACCTCCGCTGCGAGGAGACAGCGGCTTGGAGGCGGATGGATTTTCGGCTGAGCTAATTCGAAGTTCTCTTAGAGATTGAATGATATTCGTTGAGTAGATCTGTTGTTGCTTCTCCGATCTCCATTTCTGCACCGATGATTGAGACGACGGAGGTTGCGACGGCGGTTTCTTCTTCCGCTTACGACGTGATTGATCATAACCAGAGCTTTGCATCGTCACCGGAGAAATGGAGTCCATGTCTTCTACTCCGCTCAATCAATTATCGTTTCCCGCTACATAAAAAATCAGAAACAATCGGATTAGAGTATAATAAAATCAGAAGATAGAAAGAGGTTAATAGAGAGATTAGAAGAAGAAGAAGATGATGATTAAAGGTAATTACATGACGCGAGTGGAAAAGGTGAGACGTAAAAGAGAGAATGTAGAGGAAGAAGAATCCTTTTTTAAGCAAAAGGAAAGGTAATGAATTCGTTTTTATATTATCTTCCTCCGTGTGATCTCCACTCTCCATATTTTTTATTTATTTTACA
Organism: Lepidium didymum; assembly: GCA_963920545.1. Lineage (NCBI taxonomy): Eukaryota > Viridiplantae > Streptophyta > Magnoliopsida > Brassicales > Brassicaceae > Lepidium > Lepidium didymum. The sequence continues at coordinate 10,006,155 of OY986980.1, forward strand.
AAAAAATAAATAAATCATCATTAAAGTTGACTAATTTAAACATTTATATTTAAATAAATAAATAAAAACCTAAATTCTGACTTGTTAAATAGTTATGGATCCATGTGAACTTTACTCTACTACCAGGTGGTAAATGCACTAAACTCATACGTACTTACACATCCAAAAATTAAGTTTTACTGTCTACATTATTTAGGAATTTAATTATTAAGTCGGCCAATTGTGGTCTAGTATTGACAAAAAAAAAGTATTCATGGGTTGTTTACCGGGAAAACGGTTATTTTCAAAATGAATTTTTTCCGTCGAGCTGATTTCAACACGAACTACAAGATTGTGCATAATCTTAGACAAATTGTTTAAAATTTTAAATAAATGACATAAACTTTAAATCATAGGTCAAAATCAACATTGACCGTTAATAACATTAGCCAACAGTTAAATTTTCGTTAAAGTATTGTTAAGTGACATGTGTACGGTTGTAACTGCATTAGAAAAAATGTCAATTTCAAACTGAATTCCAAACCAAATTCAAATAAACTACATAAACTTTAAATCGTGGACCAAAATCACATTGACTGTTAATAATGTTAGTCAACGGTTAAATATCTGTTAAATGAATGTTAAGTGACATATGTACGATTGTAACCGCGGTAGAAAAAATGGCCATTTTGAAATTAATCGAGGCTTTACTCTATCCGTAATTATGTAGACAACACATAAAATTGCTATGTTTCGATAATCTGGTTTTCGTAAAATAAAAATAAAATATGAAAAATGCTTCAAAAACTATGAAAATTTATCAGAAAATTAAATTCAATACTTAATTACTCAAAAAGAAAAACTTAGAATCTGTTTTATTATTATTATTATTATTTTTATCAAGTAAAGCTAATATAAAATAGGTGAGGATCTATTAGTTGCATACTTCCTTTAGACTTTAGTAAAATGCTTTATTATTGCGTCGGCTTTTCTTTGTACAATTGATATATCATGATGATGGTCGTTAGCACAGACTTTTTTTGGATGGTGAAAGTGCCGTAATGAATATATATACTTCAGATCAACAGACTACAGTTGTCTCCTTGTCATTAAGTTGTGTACATTAAAATTTGATTCTTCACCAATTTATGCGTAACTTTATGTACCCTATTAATATTAAATAGCTATTAATGACTCTAGACTTATTTTTCTCAAACTTTGATAGCTTTAAATTTGCATGGGTAAAGATGGATCAAATCGAATCTTTAATTACTGATGACACTCTATTTGCTTTCCCTAACACAACTTTCAAGTACGTTTAATACAATGTTTAAGGTTTTGGCACATCGATTAAGAAAAGCTTTTTTATTTTAAAATATTATTTTTAATCTATTTAATTATCATTCAACTAATTTAAAACTAATCTGCAAAATACAAATTGTCAAAAAAAAATTTATAGAACATCAATTATTTAAAAAAATTTTGGTTTTTATTTCATTTATAAAAAATTTTGTATATTTTTATACATATTTAAATGAATTTGATACCATTATTAATCTGCAGTATTTTTTATTGGTCAGATTATATTTAGTCAATGTATTAATAATTTAAAGAAAAGCAAATCAGTTGTGCTTTTAACTAAAAACACTTATATGTAGGTAGTAATAAATATTTTCCAAATACATCACACATTGTCTAATTTTTTATATAATATTGGACCACAATTGGTCGGTTCATTAGCCAAATTCTTATATAGTGTAAATAGTATAACTCGATTTCTAGATGTGAGATAATATTTTTCTTTAGTATACTTATCACATGCCACAATACCAATATCACTTCACCACATTGTCTAAATTAATCACCAAAATTCCAATAATTTTACAATACCATAGTGTGTTTTAAAAGAAATAAAAAATACTAGAGAAATGTATTGTGTTTTCGTACCTAATTCCAGTGAGAACTAACAAGTTTAGTTTCAACAAAGACATATTGGAGTTGATTGAAAGAGTATATTTTAAGTTATTAACTAAATTACAAAATATAAAATACAATTAATTTTATCTACACTTAACCACATCGATGAAGGCGATTCCATGGTGATTTCCAGATTTTTCAAGTTCTTATCTCAGACATTGAATCTGCTTGAGGATCTAAGGGTATTCTATTTTTTCATTCATATTTATTATTCAAGTGGATCGAGATTGTTTCTGATCAGACTTTTTATGTGAAATGGATCTTTGATTGTGATGACATTACAATCGCAAGATCTGTATCAAGATGTTTTATGGATAAAATAAATCCACTGATTGACACTATTTATGTTCTCCAGATCTCTAATAATCCAATTCCAAGAAGTAATCTCTCGATATATGATATCTCTTTCTCTAAAGGGTTTCGATTTGTCGATCTTGTGACTGGATTTAAGGTGTTAGAGATCAATTTGCAATCTGCAATGAAGCATAGTATCATATGTCATTATTCAGTATTAGATTTTGATTCAAAATCTGATCCGTATTAATTGTGAAGAACAAATCTTTGGGTTTTTCACTACAAGAAAACAGGCGTTTTGCGATGGCAAATGGCGTTGCAATGGCGTCGCAAATGGGCTAGTTGCTACACCATTGCGACATTGCAATATTCATCGCAATACATGTGTCGCAAATCACATTCCTCGTAGCTGCCTCGCAACATCTGCAACGCCATTTATATGTCGCAATGCTGCGATGGAAATGGGCCTTACACGTATGTCGCAGACCTTGCGAGGCGTTTGCGAGGCATATCCTGCGAGGTGTTTGCGAGGCCGTTCTCTGCGACACCTTTGTGAGGCCGTATACTGCGACACCATTGCGAGGCCATATTCTACAACACATTTACGAGACCGTACACTGCAACGCCATTGCAAAGTCTTTCACTGCAATGCCATTGCGACGACATTATTAAAAAATTATTTTTTAAAACTTTAAAATATAATAAATATATTGAATATTTTTAATAATTTTAAAATTAAAATTAAAAAGAAATATATTAAAATAAAAATAATTTACAAAATAATTTATTTTGTTTACAAAAAAAAAAACTAGAAATCGTCTGAAACGTGTGCGTTATGGTCCGTGTTCTGGTCCGGGTTTACGAAACTCGATCCAGGCTCATCGGGATGTAGGTTTTTTAGCTGAGACGCAAGCACGTCGTCTTTTGAAGCCAAGTAGGAGAACATTTGAGTGAATTGGGCGATGTTCTGCTGTAACGACGATATCAATTGATCCTGTGTTTGCAGCTTACTCTCCATTCCGCCATTTTTGAGGAATCGGCGGAGGCTTGCGACTGTGATCCTTGCGTCCAAGTGGTCTGCTTGATCTGCGAGCCCATCAAGCGACCGGTCCCGAATAGTCTTCTTTTTTACCGGGGAGCAACCTGATAAGAAAAAAATAATTATAATGTTAGTTTAAGAAATAGAAACAGAAGAAACACGAAACTTCTTACCTCAGCATAAATCTCATTCTTTTGTGCGGTTGAAAGCACGGCAGATCCAGTGCTCTCATCACCGCCATCTTGGGTCAACTACTGCATCTTCATAGTGACCTCGTTGTAGATCCTCTCGGCCCTTTTGTCGACAAAGACGCCGGCCTTGTTGCGTTTCGTCTGGTAGAGCGTCTCTACCAGATCTGGGTGAGGATCTCCCGTCTCTTCTTGCTGTAAGTATTTAAAAAGTAGTATTCTCGGCGGACGTTGGGGAACGAGATTGGGCAAGTATTTGTGATGTGGGTTATTGAAAATGTCTTCAATCGCCATCCCCGCAGGAATGTCGGTTGGAATCAGCTGGTAGATAGAAGGAGGAGGTCGCGCGGACTCTATGTCCCATACCGGAGTGAAGCCCGGCTGAGAGCCGAAACTATATCCCGGCGTGGACATGACAGATTGTGACAAAGGCGATGGGACAGCCTGAGATGTCTCCTCCCCGTGAGGCGTCTGCGACTAAGAGCCGGAAGGTGTTGCAGGGTGCGATCCTCCACCATCGGTCAAGTACCTAGTATACAGGTTACGAATCCCGAACATCTGAAATCACAACGTTTTGAATTTGGAATTACAAAAATTCATAAAACGTTTTTTAGTATTCCAAAAAATTTTTTAAAATCAAAACGTTTTGATTTATGTTTTAAAAAATTGTCTTTTTTACAAAATATTTTGGAAAAATTATCTTTTAATTATGAAACGTTTAACAAAACGTTTTTAAAAATAACTAAACTTATGAAAAAATTATTAAACGTTCTGAAAATTATTTTTTTTAATTAAAAACGTTTAACAAAACGTATTTAAAAATAACCAAAATTTTGTAAAAAATAATAAAACGTTTGGAAATTGTCTTTTAATTATAAAACGTTTTGAAAAATATGAAAACGTTTTATATATGGTTTTTAAATTAGAAAAGTTTTAAAAAACGTTTTTAAAAATAACCAAAAATTTCCAAAATTATAAAATGTATTAAAAAAATCGAATACATTTTTTAAAATGTTTGTAAAATAAGGAAAAATCATATAAACGTTTTAGAAAATTAAAATTCGTTTAAAATTTTTTTGAAAAATCATTTCTAAATTGAAAAACGTTTCCTAAATCCAATACACAATTTTTTTTTGACAATCCTAAATCTAAAATCCGAGTTCCACATCCTAAATCTAACAATTCCATCCTAGATATATTTTCCATGGTGCCTACATCTACGTTCATGAGGAGGAAACTTACCTTGGAAGACTATGGGACGACGAGATAGAGGAAGAAGCCGTAGAGAGAGGAAGAAGATGAAGAGGAGATCCGACAGGAGAGAGGAAGACGTTGAAGAGGAGATCCGAGAGAGGAAGAAGAAGAGAAATGAAGAGAAAAGAGAGGCCCGACGAGGAGAAAGAGAGGAAGAAGAAGCTTAGATGCTTCAACAATGGCGAACACGAGAGAGAAGAAGCAATTCGCAAAAGAGAAAGAGAATCTGCGATGGATTATTAAGGTGTTGGGTCTCGCTAACAAGTCGCACAAGACTCGCAACGTTGCAAGTCCACTGCGATGACATGTGTACGGACGTCACAATGGACTCGCACATTGTAAGTCCACTGTGACGACTAGTGTGTGGTTGTTGCAGATGAATGGCGAATTGTGACTCCTCTGCGACGTATATGTTCAAGACGTCGCAGAAGACTCACAAAACACTTAATATTAACGGAAATGAAACGAAGATCGGTGCATAGATACATGATTGACAACACATATATAACATTGGTGATACGAACGTAGGATTATTTCTAAGAATAATACGTAGTGAATGTTTTGTACGTTTTTCAAATTACACTTTTGTACCTTGTTACGTTGTCCGTTTTGTTTTTGGGGTAAGATTAGAGTTTAGCAGATTAAACCGCAACCTTAATTCGCTAAACCGAAAGGTTTAATCCGACAACGTTGTAACACTTATATATAAAGTTCTCGGTATTGTGGAGGCTTAAACGGAGAAAATGCGACTGATGAATGGTTATCGTTATGTTATTGGTCTATTTGAATTGAACTTTGATACGTTGATCCTGAAGTCGGTTATGTTGTAGGATTGGGGTTTAACGGATTAAACCTTTCGATTTCAGCCTCTGCGACACTACTGCGACGTCCACAGATAAAATGTCACAAGTTGCGAGTCACTTGCAATGTCTTATCCCTGGACGTCGCAGTAGTGTCGCAATATTGCGACTCTCTTGCAACGTTTTGTCCCTGGACCTCGCAGTGGAGTCGCAGATGCTGTTTTTTTTATAAAGAAAATCCATAAATTCATTCAAGATACAACAAAATATAAATTACACCAACTTTTGTTATTTTCATTATCAGAGTCTTCATCTGTCGTGTTTTCTTCTTTGTCTGTCCCTTTGAACTCGTCACAATCCGCGTTTTCATGTCCTGATTCATCCTGAACAATGTTTTCTACGCCTTGTTGTGCATGTATGATATATTCAGTTGATTCGACAGCTATAGAAACTTCGGGTGCTCTTTCTTGTTGCATAGCCACATCGTTGATCTCCCTGACAATACAACCTCTTGGATTCACTTTTATTACAGATAGCCATGTCTCCCGTTTTTGGCTTTATACGAATATAAGGACTAAAACACACTTGTTCTGCTTGACATGCTAGAATAAAAGAGTAAACTTCGAATATGTTTGACTTGCGTTTACATCGGTTACCCCTAACTGGTTAGTACGCACTCCTCAACCAGCCGTTGTATTGTACCAATGATATTGGAATAAAATGCATCTCAGTCTTAGAACTCCTGGAAATGTGACTTCTACAATATTGTCCAAAATACCGTAGAAGTCGGTTTTCCCAGGCGCGTGGATTCCATAATTTGCAGTTGATTTATTGGAACCATGGTCGTAAGTATGGAAAGTGTATCCGGGCGTAAAATACATTGGGGCTGTCACGATCCTCGCAATTGGTTCATCAACAATCTCATGCAACCATAATGGCAAAGGTTTGTCTGCACATCCATTCTTCACCTACAATCACATAAACAGATTAAAATCGTATGTGGTTCTTTAAATTTGATTACATGTACACTGCGATCTTACGTATGTAGTAGTTCAACCATCTAGTAAAACCACATTCTTTGTAGGTTTCATACTCTTGTTCATTTAAATTAGAAAAGGCTTCTCGTATTTGTCTATCGAATTCACTGCAAAGTAAATAAAGTTTAAATTAATTAACAACACTTTATCAAATTAATTAATTAATTGATATGTATATACCTCTCAAATGATACTACATCTTCACAATTCCTCAGTATATAGTTATGAGCTGCACGATAGTACATGTGGTTTTCCCAGTATTCTTCCTTAATTTTTCCAGCGAGTCTTCCGATCTGAGTGAATATATCTGGAACAACAATGGCATATGATGGTGCAATCCCTCCATCAGCGTATCGTCTTACCTAGGTTCTTTTGGTTTTGACGGTTGGACTAAAGTAATATGATGTAAATTGAGATGTTTCCTCAGTCAAACTTCCCGCGACGATCGATCCTTCTACTTTTGCTTGATTTTTGACCTTTCTTTTAAGATGGCCCATGAATCGCTTAAACGGGTACATCCATCGAAATTGTACAGGGCCACCAAGAGCTGCTTCGTGAGGTAAGTGGATTGGTAGATGTTCCATCACGTCAAAAAAGAGGGTGGAAAGATTTTTTCCAACTTACATATCAACACTGCGATATTAGTGTCTAATTGAGCTATGTCATCCTCTGTTAGTGTTTGTGTACACAGATCCCTGAAGAATGCTCTAATTCCTACAAGTTAATACTTATTATATATATATAAGTTGAACATCTTATATAATTAATATAATGAGAAAACTTAAACTAAGTACATGCACATGCTTCGTGGACATTTGTGGGTAAAAGCTCAAGCAATGCAAAGAACAGTAGTCGCTGCATGAATACATGGCAATCATGATTCTTCATACCAGAGATTTTTTTCCCTTGCTCGATACATCGGGAGAATTTGGAGACGTAACCATCTAAAAATTTTACATTTGTAGATATCCTGTTAAACAATTCTTGTCTCGCTTCCCCGAACAAACGAAAGTTGGGAATCGGTTGTTTGTCATCCCGTTTAATATGTAGTTCGCATCTCGAACATATTTCTGCTATGTCCAACCTCGATTTTAAATTGTCTTTACTCTTTCCCTACACATTCAATATCGTGTTCATGATGTTATCAAAAAATTTTTTTACGATGTGCATCAGATCAATGTTATGACGCAGTAAGAGATCTTTCCAATATGGGAGTTCCCAAAAGATACTCTTTTTGTACCAGTTATGATATTCTGTATATTCGTCAAGCATGTTTGCTAGAGTGTGCCAATTGCCCCCACGTTTACATGTTTCTTCAGCACTATAATAATTAATCTGCTCCAACAGCTCATCCCCTAACATGTGTGTTGGAGGAGGAATGCGCACAACCTTGTTCTTCTTGAACAATTTCTTGATCCTCCTGTAGGGGTGGTGCATAGAGAGAAACTGACGATGACAATCAAACCAACAAGATTTCTTACCATGCTTTAATTGAAATGCATCAGGCCATCCCATACAGTACAGACAAGATATCCTTCCATGTGTAGTCCACCCATATAACATTCCGTACGCAGGAAAGTCACTGCATACATCTTGAAATTCTTCTGCTGCGAGAAATCATAAGTGTGAACACCACTATACCATAACTCTTTCAGCTCATTAATCTGCAGGAACACATCAAGTGATCACCTCGGATGACTAAGAGCTGGCACTAGAATAGTCATAAACAAGAATTCGCTTTGCATGCACATATCAGGTGGAAGATTGTATGGCGTCAATATGACAGGCCATAAAGAATATTGTCTTCCCGATAAACCAAATGGACTAAACCCATATGTGCATAAACCAAGATAAACATTTCTAGACTCTTTGGCAAAGTCAGAATGTACTGTCTAGAAGTGTTTCCACGCTTTTGCATCTGACGGATGTGTAACCTCCCCATCATTTGTTGTGTGTTCTGCGTGCCATCTCATTGCCGTTGATGTCCTTTCTGATTGGTATAGTCATTTCAATCTATCAGTGATTGGCAAATACCACATACGTTTGTATGGACACCATTCATTCCACCTGTTGCTCGATACCTCGGTTTCCTGCAAAAACGATATTCCTGCAACTGATCATTGTCTTTCCAGAATATCATGCAATTGTCGATGCAAACATCAATCGTTTCTAATGGTAATCAATGACCCGCAACTAACTTTTACATTTCATAATAACTCTCAGCATAATTATTATCTGCTGGCAAATACTCTTTAAACGCATCCACTAATTGGTTCATACTTCTCTCGGTTATGTTTCCTTTACTTTTAATAGACATCAACCTAGATGCTGATGACAATTTGGATAGACCTTCTCTACATCACTCATAGATAGGTTGATTAGCAGCATCAAGCATATCATAGAACTGTTTCGCTTCAATGTTAGATTCTTCAATAGTATTTTCACTACTAACTAGAATAAATCCATGATATTCATCTGTAACCATATCATGATACCTATTACCTTGGAGATGCTCATAACTTTTAAATATATTATTGCCATAATTATAATTAGCATTATCACTAGGTTGATCATCACCCATACTACTACTCCCAGCACCGAGACTATACCCCTCCCCATGTGAAAACCATACATAATAGTTCGGAGTAAATCCTCTATTATATACATGTCGTTTCACCATATCAACATTCAAATATTTGGTATTTCCACACTTTACACATGGACAGAAGATGTTACTGTCATTCGGAGTAAATGGGTTATTCGCCGCGTGGTTTACGAATGCTCGCAACCCATCTCGAAACTCTTTCGTCACTTCTCCCATCTACGAATCTTTTCGATTATACCATTTATCGTCGTAATGTGAACACTTCATATTCCGACGTCATTTTTTTCTTTAAAAAAAAATCTTAAATTTTTTTCCCTGAATTATATCTCTCTAAGTGTTTATGAGATTGGATGTGAAGATACAATCACATGGTGGACTATTTATAGGGAAAAAGGGAAAATTTGCAATGTAATTGCGATGGTGATTACTTCCATCGCAACCACATCGCAGGTGACTCACAATTTTGCAATGAAAGAGATGACTGGCAACAATATCGCAATATTGCTATGCTCTTGCAATTACCGTTTGTTCATCACAATCACGTTTCAAATGAATCGCAACGATGCCGCAATATTGCGACATATATAAACGTCGCAATATTATGACATATATAAACGTCGCAATATTGCGACGTTGTTGCGATGATGCTTAATTCGTCGCAACAACGTTGCAATGACGTTGCAAAACTACAACGTTTATTTTTCATCGCAAATTGACTGTTTTCTTGTAGTGTTTTATTTGTTTCTCGCTATTATGTGATTACCAATATCATGAATTTTCTCTAACAGATTTGATTTTTGACATTCTATATTGTGACTTAAAGATCTGTTTTTATGGTTTTCTCTTCAAATTGATTATTGTTGTGAATCCTTTGATTATATATTTAAGTAAGAGGTTTTCAGAATCATTTTCACGATTGGATTTTCAGGATTTTCTATGGTATGCTTACTATCTGCTCATAATATCTTGTATATCTTATTGCAATACTGATTTCATTATGATTACCTAGAGTTACTATCTAGATTTATAGAGCATGATCTGTATCAACTAGAAGTTATAAGTATCCCTGATGTTGCAGCTGTATCTATGTATTATCTCATTCTAATATCATATTCATGTTCTTTGGAAAGTTTATGATTTTTATTTCACCATAATCGGATCCTCCATTACTCTTTTTATTTATGTTCTCGATTCTGATCTTGATTCTTTTTATGCATTATATAAAGCATGAGCTGAGGGTCTTTTTCATGCATAACAATTCATTCAACTTACTCTTTCTCACTCGGCTTCTCTGTTTTGATATTGAAGTCTTCACCATTCTCAAAATGTTACATCTCTTATTATTGGATCACCGTCGGTTGTAACTCTCTCAAAAGAGCCTTCTCTTGGCTCTCCAACAATGAAAGCTCAATATGCCTTTGGTGAGTCCTTTATGTCTAGATCTCTATCCTCCAAAAAGGTTAGAAGACCATTATTTACACAGGAAGCAGACCTACTGTTCTGGTCACTATAGCTAGTGAAGTAGACACAAATTCTTTGGATATCTCTACCGCTGCTGCTAATATGCTTGGATAGAATTCAGCTGCCAAACCAGGACCTTTCTCCCACCCAGTAGAGGAAGGTGTACACGATAACCATTTGTCTCTGGAAAAATTACCTACAAGTCAAGATGATGCTGAGATGACAGAGGTGGAACTTGAAGAGCTGGCAGAAGGCCGCAAAGATGTCGCAGATAATGATTTCACTGATGCTGCAACTTTCGAGTTCCATAAAGAGCTTGAGATTAAAAAGCAGCAAGTCATGGAGTTAAAGGCGATGAAGCCGCCATTACCGAAGCCATCAGCACTTCTTCGAGGAGTTAGTTCTCGGAAGATAAATGCACTGGCAGCTATGTCCTCACATAAGATGCCAAAGAACGCTAAGGCAGTTAATGGGAAGAAGAAGGAGCTTGAACAGTACTCCACCATCAATTGGATTTTTTAATGTTTAAAGTCTTATGTTGGAATTATCAAGGTATTGGCAACAAAATTACAATAAGTTTTCTTAGGGATATTTGGAAGAAGCATAAACCTGATTTTTTGTTTCTCTCAGAAACTAAGAATAACAATGTTTTTATTGAAAAAATTTAATTACATTTGCGGTATAATATGCTTTGGACCGTTGAACCCAATGGAACCAATGGTAGACTAGCCTTATTCTTCTCTTATGATTATAGTGTTGTCTTAAATTACAACGACAAAAACATGATCGATATTACAGTGGACATAAAGGGCAACAAGGTAGATATTACTTTTTTATATGGTGAACCAAGCCAAAGTAAAAGAGATTATGTTTGGGAGAGATTAACCCGAATGGGCATTTCTCGAAATTCTCCATGGTTAGTCATAAGAGATTTCAATGAATTATCAGGCAACCATGAAAAGCAAGGAGACTCTTAAAGACATGCAAACTCTTTTAAATCTTTTAATCAAATGATTCAAGATTGTGGTCTTGTATATTTTCCAAAACTTGGTAATACATGATCGTGGCGAGGTGTACGGAACAATGGCATAGTTCGTTGTATCCTCGATAAAGCCTATGGAAATGAAGAATGACACGATTTATTCCCAAAATTAGAGGTGGAATACCTTGATATGATAGGTTTAGACCACAGACCGATCTTGGGAAGGTTTAATGATCAAGATTTTTGATCTCATAAACAATTCATTTTTGATAACAGATGGGTTGGCAAAACTGGTTTCAAAGAAATAATTGAAAAAGTTGGCAAGGTTTTCCTTGTCGTCGTAGAGTATCGTTCATGGGTAAGATTAAGAGATGTCGTCATGAGATATCCCATTGGCGAAACAAGAATATTTTGTCGGGACGACATCACATTCTAGAATTAGAGAAAATTGTAGAGGATCTACAAAATTTTAATTCCAACAATACAGATGATATTATTAAGGCCAAATCAGACCTCAAACAGGCATATGCTGATGATGAGGTTTATTGGAAACAAAAAAAATCGAAAAAATGGTTGCAGGAGGGAGATAAAAATACAAAAAATCTTTATGCTCAAACGAAACAACGAAGAGCAGAAAATAGAATCATTGGCCTTATGAATGATGTTGGCAGTTGGATAACTACCGATGAGGGGATTCTTGATGAAGTCACTCGATATTTCTCTCAACTATTTACTACCAATGGTAATGTCAATGCTTCATTAGATGAGATTGAGTCCAAAATAACAGATTCGAATAATCACATGCTAATGGGAAGAGCTATATAAGAGGAAATTCAAAAAGCTCTTTTCATGATGGTCCCGGAAAAACACCGAGACAAGATGAAATTACAGTGCTCTTTTTCCAAAAATAATGGGAAGTTATAAAAGAGGATGTCAAAACACTTGTTAATGATTTTTTCCGTTCGGATTCCTTTGAGCAAGGTTTAAATAAGACAAACATATGTCTTATACCCAAGATTTCTAGACCGACTAAGATGATGGAGTTTAGACCTATTAGCCTATGTAATGTTGGGTACAAAATCATTTCTAAAGTTTTATGTCTTCGACTTAAGAAAGTCCTTTCAAAACTTATATCTGAGACTCAATCAGCCTTCGTAGCAGGTAAACTCATTTCAGATAACATCTTGATCGCTCAGGAAATGTTCCATGCCCTACATACTAATAAAGCGGTCAAAGGAATATTTATGGCCATTAAGACAGATTTGAGCAAAGCGTAGGGCAGAGTTGAATGGAATTTTGTCAAGAGTTTACTCCGTAAACTAGGATTCGGCGAGCATTAGAGTAGATGTATCATGCACTGCATCACGAGTGTAGAGTACTCAATTAAATGGTATACCTGGCAGTAGAATAATTCCGCAGTGTGGTTTAAGATAAGAGATCCTCTCTCCCCTTATATTTTTATCCTATGTACAGAAGTTCTTATTTCTAAACTAAGGAAAACAAAACAAGATAAGCTGATTACGAGTATATCCATACCGAGAGAAAGCACAAATATTTCGCACCTCTTGTTTGCTGATGATAGTCTGTTTTCTGTAAAGCAAACAATGCAGAGTTTACCTAAATTCTAAGAATTCTTAAAGAATATGAGATATTTTCAGGTCAAGAAATTAATTTTGACAAATCGTCAGTCCAATTTGGTCATGCTCTACCAGATACCCAAAAACCGTAACTTCATAGTATTTTGGGTATCAAACAGGTCGGAGGTATGGGTTCTTATTTAGGTTTCCCGGAGAACATGGGCGGAGCTAAAACAAAAGTTTTTGCCTTTGTTAGAGAGAAACTTCAGGAGAGGATCAACAGTTGGTCATCAAAATTTTTGTTGAAAGTCGGCACGGAGGTTTTAATTAAATCAGTCTTGACGGCACTTACGACATATGTCATGTCATGCTACCGATTACCAAAAACCATAGTGATAAAATAAAATTCCGCAACCAGTTTATGGTGGTTAAACACAAAGACCTCCAAAGGTATTCATCGGAAGAAATGGAAAAAATTATGTAAACCCAAATCCGAAGGAGGTTTGGGTTTCCGGGATTTGGAGAAATTTAACTCTGCACTTATCGCCAAACAATTATAGAGATTATTGGATTTTCCAGATTCACTTTTTGCAAAAGTGATGAAGGGGCGATACTATAAAAATCAATGTCCTTTAACGGCAAAGACAAATTCTAATCCATCATATGGGTGGCGGAGCATCTTCTCAGCCCGATCACTGGTGAATAAGGGTATCATTAGAAAGATTGGTGATGGAAGATCAACCATGGTTTGACATGACCCATGGATTCCTGATGTTTTACCCAGACCTGCTCACAGCATAGGCCCAATATTGTATCGAGATCTAACAGTCGATCAATTTATTGATCGTCAATTAGGAACATGGCGTGAGGCTATCTTACGTCAATACTTTGTATTTACTGATGTTCAACTAATTCTGGGAATCTCTATTCCTCAACGACAGATACCAGACTATTGGGGTTAGTATTTTACTAAGTCTGGTCGATATACAATAAAATCTGGATATCAAATCGAGGAGTCCAATTCCTTATTAGAGGTGGGACAATTTGACCCAAACTTTAAGACATTACAAGCCACCATTTGGATGTTAAATTTCCCAATTAAAGTAAAAAACTTTGTATGGAAAGCACTTTAAGGATGTACTGCAGTTAAGCAGAATCTCAATCATAGAGGCATCAAATGCGATGTTAGATGTTCTCGTTGTGGGGCAGAGATGAGACCATTAATCATGTTTTGTTTGAATGTCCACCATCAATACATGCTTGAGCAATATCAAGTATACCCTATGCGGTTGATGTTTTTCTAGGAAAATCTATTTGGTATAACTTGGACTATTTATTCTGGCGAATCCCGGATCAAGTCGAAGTTAAGATCTTTCCTTAGCTTATATGGCATATCTGGAAAGCCAGAAATGGTAATTGCTTTACTGATATTACCAGTGACCCACAAAGTGTCGTCCTTCAGGCGGAAGCAGATTACAGAGAATGGTCTTTAGCCAGAAGTGATTTGACAGATTCTAGAAAACCCATGGCGGTTAATTCTATATCAAAGTGGTCACCAGTGGTTTATCCCTCTACACTAAATCCAAGCTTCACATGCTATACATGTTTTGTGGACGGTTCCTGGAAAAGCACAGATCTTTTTTCAGGTTTGGGATGGTTTTGTTTCTCAGATTCTGTAGAGGGCGAGTGTATGGGGGCCCGGGGAGTGCACCGAAGTCTATATGCACTTCATTCAAAAGTTGAAGTGCTGCTTTGGGCAATGGAGTCACTCTTGTCTTTTCAAATCACGGAGGTTGAGATAGCGACATATTGTGTTAACGTTCTGAAGATAATGTAATAACTAGAAAGTGACAGACTCTCCTACCATATTAAGAGGAGTTCTTGAGGCTAAGTTTTTTATTCCGCTATATTTCTTTTTCTGTAATCTCGAGATCCTTAAACCACAAAATTGATACTTTCGCTCGTCATATTAGAGAGTCTAACACCACAAAATTTGTTTTCTATTTACAACATGGAAGTAAAAGCTCCACTAAAATATATTGGTTTAGACACATGATGAAGAACCTAATTGAAACCAGTTTTTTTCATTTCCAAAAGATATGATAAATATTTACTCACATTTACACTTCTTAATTTGTGAGCATATCATCTGTTTGCTAATACAAATCCTTTTATTGTTATGTTAACTTGAGTTTTGCCTTGAAAAAATTGATTAAAAATTAGTGTATATACTTTTTGATTTTGTCAAAATTTCAACGTAAATGAATTTGTTGATTAAAAAAATGACACTGATGAAACAAAAATTATACCACTCTTGCAATCAAATGGACTAGTAGTTGCTGAAATAAGAGTATGTATGACTTATCTGAATAATAATCATAATGTAAACACAATATTATTTTTTCTACATTACTAATTTAATAATTTTATATAGATTTTTTATAATATAATAAATTTTTTTATACTAAAATAATATATATACTATAACCCTAAAAACAAGAGTGAAACAATTCAAAACCATATTATCTTGATTACTCGAATTGGAACAAAAAACGGAGTCCACTATTTTGAATTCTAAAACACCTCGATAAACAAATGTGGTAATAATGGATTTGAGAACTTTTCATACATGTATATATATATATATATATCATACAATTACTGTAATATAATTTTACTCATTTCTTTTTAAAACTATGCAGCTTCTTGGCCAAATCTTTGATGGGCAGGTATAAGAAATTTGTTAGTCGTATATCTGAAACATTATATTCTAAAAACTTTCTTTTAGCTTTCTATTATGTCACACTAATTATATTGAGTGTTGCTGGTAAATTACATAATAAAATAATAATTATTTTAATTTAAAAAAATATTTTTTTGTTTCAAACTATAAATTATGGAAAAGAATGTGAATGTTTTTGTAATTAATTTATATGAAAATAACAAAAATTTGAAATAGTATTATTAGGATATTGTTAGATCATAGTGTTCGGTAGGATGATGTTCGATAGGATGATGTTCGATAGGATGATGGCATCTCACATATACATTAAAAAAATGTAGAAATTTTTTGAATTTATCGGCAAAACATCTTTTTGTTAATATAGAAGAAAATTTTCTAATAGAAATTTGAAAATTTACCAAAGAGTAAAAACTTTTATAAAGGAAAATATATTCGTTTTAGAAAGAGAATGAACATGCAATGCAAGAAAATACATTAACATCAAAATTGTATGTGATAAATTAAATGGATATAATGCATTTTGATCATTCTTAAATATAAAAGTGAAAATTCAGAT
Organism: Lepidium didymum; assembly: GCA_963920545.1. Lineage (NCBI taxonomy): Eukaryota > Viridiplantae > Streptophyta > Magnoliopsida > Brassicales > Brassicaceae > Lepidium > Lepidium didymum. The sequence continues at coordinate 10,022,647 of OY986980.1, forward strand.
ATTTATGTATACAAAATTTTTTTAAAATTTTCTATTTAGCTTTTTGTTTAACTAAAACATCACAAGAAGAATGTTTTTAAATGATAATATTATGATTTTAGAAAAAAATTATCGTACAATAAAAGTTCAAGATTTATGATTTCATTCTTATATACAAGATTAATGATTTCATTGTTCCACTAAAATGTATTTGCCTAGACACATGATTAAAATCCAAATCGAAGTCATTCTTTCATTTCCAAAATATATGATATATATGTACTTATATTTAGACTTCTTAACTACTTCTTAACTTGTGAACAAAATATATGTTTACTAATATGAATAATTTTATTATTATAGTTTTGTCTTGAAAAAATTGATTAAAATTTAGTATATTTACTTTTTTTGTCAAAATTTCAAGATAAAATCTATTTCGAAGTAAATAATTTTGTTGTTGGAGAAAAGCAGACTAAAGAAACAAACATTATGCAACTCTTGCAAAAAAAGGATCCAACAATGCTGACATAAAAGCGAAGCAATCGTGAACTGTATTATCTTGATTATAGAATTAGAACAAAAGACGGAGTCCACTACTTTGAGTTCCAAAACACTTGGAGAACTAAATGGGGTGAGCATGGATTTGGAAAATTTGAGAGAAAAATAAGTCTCAAACGACAACTTTTTCAAACCATAGTTTATATGTATCTTCATACTTCATATATATGATTACTGCACAGTTACTATTATAATTATTATTTTGTTTATAATTTTACTAATTTCCTTTTGAAACTATATAGAGATCTTCTTGACCAAAAAACAAAGATGAGAAATTTGTTGGTCATATATCAGATTCATTATTTTCAAAAAAAGGATTTTTTGGATTTTCATTGTTTAAGACTAATTGTCACAGTGTTGTTGGTAAATTACATAATAAAATACATGAAACTTATAAGATATAAAATATGATTAGAAACTTTGATAGAAATACAAGTAGAAAATGATACGTTTCAAACATAAAACTTACAAACTTAAAAACTTGCAAACTTACAAACTTACAAGAGAGAGAGTTTGAGGGAATTTTCAGTTCTTCTCTCATTAGAATTCACTCTGCTTTTACAAAGATACAAACTCTTATTTATATATATGTCACTTAGTGTAGCTAGGTATCCTTTTGTAGTGATTTTGAAGTATGAGTAATGAAGTTGTCTCTTGCATGTGTGAAGACTTCTTGTTGCCATAATTGAGAAGTTGTCTTGTAGCTTTGATGGATGAATTTGTTGGTATCTTCAATTTTGTCTTCTTCACTTTATTTATGTTTAGATCATGTGGCTTCATAATTCCTGCAGAAAGTAGAGATAATTTTATAAAACTAAATTTATTTTCTATTTTAACCTTTTTTTTTATTCGTCGAACAGATTTTGGACTAACGGTTCTTCATTAGGATAACCTGTTGATGTAGAAGTGTCTTGAGTAATATCGTCTTCGTCTTCGTCAGAGGATATTTGCATGGCAATGGCTTCCAAAATTCTTTTGAGTTTATCTTTTCCTTTGTTTTTCTTTGATCCCGTGGATGTTGCATATTCTGTTGGGTTTGATGGTTTTGGCTTTTGGATGGGTTTTGTAATTTGTAGAGGTATGGCTCTTGATGCAATGGTGACTGATTGTTTTAGTTCTTGGTGAGATTTGATCCACTTTTCGAGGTTGGTGATAGAACAACGATCCAAGTTGTATTTGTCCCACCATTTAATCTGGTATTCTCGGACTAGAGAGTATGGCATATCAATTAGAAATTGTACGATGTTGAAATGCCAAGATAATATCCAGGGTATTCCCATATCTATATGGAAGGCTATTTTTGGTAATGGTCCGATGGGTTGGTATTTTTCATATTTGGTATAATAAGGTAAGGAGACTTTTGGTATTTGTTAAGGGTAAATTTGATCACAGGGTCCAAACCAATACCACCATTCATAGATTCATCCTGGTATTGATTTAGGACAATGGAAGTCAAAGGAAATAAACCAAGAGTGGTCATAGGTTCGTAGGTAAAGGATATGGAAAAAGGCCTTTTGGTAGTCTATATAAGTAAAGCCTGGAATATGGTACCCCGAAATGGAAAATTCTTTTGTTGTGTGGAGGTTGATAAACCCGATTTCTGAGGCGGTGCACACTCGTAGGATTTTGCAGGTGGAGTAGGATATAAGGTTTGTGTTTGTTTTGTTGGGGTAATGGATTATTTCAACTGATTTGGTATCTACGAGAATAAATTCGTAGAAAGTACGATTTTTTATGAGGTTATCGGTAAAATATTGACTGTCTTCATAGAAGAGTCTATTGGTAAAGCTGTTTAAGTCTTTGAGAGATATTGGTTTGGTAAAGGATGTTGTTGTTAGGTGTTGGCGTTGCAGTTTAAGGAAGTAAGAAGATTTTTGGTCATTAGTTTTTTGTGGGGAAGCAGTGAGTGTTTTTTGTGGTAGTGGATTGACAGCTTTTGTGTAAGATAAATGAGGGAATTCTGCTAATGCAGAAAACTGGTTTTGGATGGATAATTGTTTTCCTTGGAGGTGGGGTTGATTCTTGATGTAATATGTAGCTGTCATGGGCTTCTTTTGTTCACTCATTTTTATTGTCTTGATTTTTTTCTTGTAAGTACTCTCTTGTTAGAAAATCGGGTAAACAATTATTTTTTCCTTTAATATATTGTATATCAAAATCGAAAACAGATAATATAGCTTGCCATCTTGCAAAAATTTGTTTTGAAACTATATTTTTAACATCTTTTTGTAAAATCTCTTTTGCTGATTTGCAATCAACACGTAATAAAAACCTTTTATTGATTAAATCATCTTGAAATTTAGAAATATAGTTTACTATAGATAAAACTTCTTTTTTGACTGTAGAATAATTCTTTTGGGGTCCTATCCAAACTCCTGAATGGAAACGTACTATAGATTCTTGACTAGATTCAGATATTTTTTGTTTAAGGATGCCCCCATATCCTATTTCTGATGCATCTGTTTCTACTATCATAAATGCACTAGGATGTGGGATAACAAAACATGGTAATGTAGTAACATTTTTCTTGATATCATGAACTATATTAGTATGCATACTAGACCATGAGACTGGATTCTTCTGCAATCTCTGAAATAGGGGTTGAATTGTTTTACATATGTTAGGTAAGAAATCTGAGATATAGTTTAAGCATCCTAAAAATCTTTGTAATTGTTCTTTCTCTTTAATTTCATCTGGAAATTTAGTAGTAAATTCTATAGACCGTGATATTGGTGTTATAGTTCCTTGATAAATATTATGTCCTAAAAATCGTATTTTTATTTGAAATATTTGCATCTTTTTTGCAGATACTACTAGTCCGTGTTTTTTAACGATATTTAAAAAATTAAATAAATGTTTAAAATGTTGATCAATTGATTTAGAAAATATTAATAGGTCATCTATATATACTATAGAGAATGTGGAATATGGATTAAATATTTCATTCATAATATTTTGAAATTCAGATGGTGCATTTTTTAATCCAAAAGGCATGACATTCCATTCATAGTGCCCAAAAGGCACAATGAATGTTGTTTTATATTTATCTTTTTCAGCTATTTAGATTTGCCAAAAACCACTTTTCATATCAAATTTTGAAAATATACAAGCATCATATAATCTTTTCAATAAGTCTTTTCTATTAGGTATTGGGTATCTTATCTATTGTATAACGTTGTTTAGTGGTTTATAGTTTATAACTAGTCGTGGTACTCCTCTTTCTTTTTCAGCTTGATTATTTACGTAAAAGGCTGAACAACTCCAAGGTGATTTGGATTTTCTTATCAGTTTTTTATCTAATAGTTCTTGGATTTCTTTTTTGCAATGTTCTAAAAGCTCTTGATTCATTTGAATAGGTCTAGCTTTAGTTGGAATATTTTTTTCATTGAATTTTTTTTCATAGGGTATTTCAATAATATGTGTTTTTCTTTCCCAAAATGCATTTGGGAGTTCAGAGCAAATTTGGTTTAGTAATTCATTTTCTAATTTCTTAATTTTACTTATTATTAATGGATTATTTAATTGTTGCTCTATTTGTTGGTACTTTATTTCTTGTTGTAAATATAGAATATGTTGTTGTTTTCTATTTATTAAGTTAATAGATTTTTCTATTGTAGAGTTTTGTAAGGCTAATATTTCTTTAGACTTCATAGGAGATAAAAATTCAAATAATAATTTTTCTCCAACAACTTTGGTGCTAATTCCTATTTCGGTGACTTTAAATGGATAAATTTGTGTAAAAAATGGGGTTCCTAATATAATTTCTTGACTTAAGTTTTTTACAAGTATAAATTGTGTCTTAAAGCAATAGTTTTTATTACATATTTTTGCTCTTGGTAATTTATAATTAACCTTTAAACTACTACCATTTGCTCCACTGAGTTTTTCATATGTTTTTTCATAATATTTGGTAGGAACTATTCCTTCTCTAATGCAGTTATAGTCTGCTCCTGTGTCTAATAGTGCTATTATCTATAGTTTAAAATCATAGCTTATATGTAGAATGATTTTTGTATACCACTTATGATAGTTTATTTTATCTATGATTTGAATATATTCTTCTTCTTCATGGGTTGGTTTTTTATTTTTTTCAAGGTTGCTTGAAGATGGTTGGGTTGGATCAGTTATCGTAGGTTGTTGTTGTATTCTTGGTTCTATTAAGGTTAATCTAGCATTTAGTTGTAATTGCTCTAATTGTTGTTGATGAATAATTTGTTGTAATTCTTTTATTTGATTTTTTAATGTTTTTATTTCTCCTTCTAATTCTCCAGTAGTTACTTGTTTAAAAAGAGTAGGAGAGTGATATTTTTCCAGTATTTTATTGAGACTAAAAGGTTGGAACGTGGATAATTGATTTTTCCTATATACGATATCTTTTAATGTTAGTAAGTATTCTTTTTTAGTTTCTGGATCATCTGTTTTATCAATTATGTCTATTAGAAATTGTTTATCTATGTTTTTAGTAATTACGTTTATTGTTTTACAATTGCAGATATCATCTGAACAATTTTGGGAATAGTCAGAAGATGATTCATTTTGGTTTTCTATAATATCTAAAGAGGGCTCACTACTGAATTCTTCAGAATTTTCGGTTTCTGATAGTAATAATTTTTATAATTTTTCCTTGATGTCTTGTTGATCATGAAAAATTTCAATTTTTTTTTTCATTTTACATTCAGTTGATTTGTGACCTGGACGTTTACAGTTCCAGCAAATAATTTTTTCTTTCTTAACTGGTTTGTTAGGTTTCTTATTTTTAGTATAGTAAGGGTTGGAAAATCTTTTTGAAAATTTGTTATGCTTGTTATACGAATGTAAATATGAGAAGTTGTTGTTTTTATGAGTTTTTTGTTTTTGTCTAGAATGTGGTGTAAGGCGATTATAACCATATTGCTCACAAAATGAGCCCATAGTCTCACCGAACTTAAATTTATTAGTTTGTTGTTTATCTTTATGTTCTTGACATATTTGTAATCCTTCTTTTTTGATGAAGGCAAACAATTGTCCATATGTGATTGAATCCCATGGAATTAGTTGTCCTCCGGAGAAATCTTTTAGTTTATTTATTAGTCTTTCTGCAAAGAATGAAGGTAATCCAGCAATAAACCTTTCTTTCCAGAAAGGTTGATTACCATCATTTCTCTGAAATATATTGGTAATAAATACATCTTTATACCATTCAAAATCTCCTAAGGTTGGGCATCTAAGATTTGTTAAAACAAGTTTTTTACTTGTTAATTCTCCTGCATGGTTTCCTACAAAATGCATAGTCATAGTGTGTAATAAAACTTCTACAGTGTTTTCTTTTTGTTCTTCTTCGTATAATCCATCATCTCCTTCTATTCGTATATTTTCAGTATGGTTTATTATAGAGTCTTGTGCTAAAGTATCTAAGGCATTATCCCACCAATATTTTAATGCTCCATTAAATCTTGAAACTAAGAGGACACATGCTTGTTTGTCTGACAAGCCTTTAGCTTTGTAAGCCAGACCAGCAATACCCATTTCTTGAAATAAGTTCGTCATTTCGTATTCTGATCTACCATCTATATTCCATTCATATATACCTTCCCCGGTGTACATGTTTGAAGTTGAAAACTTATGGTGCTCTTCAAATAATAGGTCGGGTGGAGAGTGCCTAGGATAATATGGTTTTCTCGATTGTTGATGAAGTTTTCTTTTTATACGATTGATTTCTAATTCTTCATCAGATTCTATTTGGTTGTTTTCATCAATATTATTAATACCTTTATTTTTGTCTAATCTTTCTAGTCTAGTTGATATAGATTTTAGAATTTCATTTTTTGGAAATTTAATGGATTTAGTTGTGGGTTTAAAAAGGGGTGTTGAAATAGAGCTAAAAGGATAAAAAAGTGTTTGTTGATTTGTAACTAAGTTATGCTCATCCTTTTCTAATTTATTGTCTATGTGGTCTATTTGACGTGATATAGTATGTAGTATTTGGCTTTGATAGTTATTTTGTTCATAAACTATTTTAATATCTGACATAGTCACTATATCTTTATCATCTCTATTGGCACCGGTTCTAAAAGGAGTGGTTATTATTTATCTTTGGGGTGTGTAGACTTTTAAGTCTTTTAATGGTGGATGAACTGATTTAATTTTTTCTCCATTAGTTAACTCTCATGTATAATATAAAGTTGAACTAGTGTTAATGGATTCATTTTTATATGGATAGCTTATTTTATTATTTTGAGAATAAGTTTCAAACCATGTGAAGAATGGAATATTAGTTTTTTATTTATTTATATAGTCATACCATTTTTCTTGATAAATTATTGTTGTTTCTTTATCGAAGGTTTTAAAATACTATTTTCTTTTCTTTTCATTTTTTTCAGTTAAAAATTCATTTTTAAGATATCGTTTATCTATTTCAAAATTTTTTTGTAATAACATTTATGCTTTTAAAATCTGAGGGTGTTGGAGAGGTAGGGAAGTTAGATTCTACTTCGGTATTTTGAATAGGTTCAGCTATGGGTGCTTGAAAATTAATTAGTTTTTTCTCTAAATTTTTTGTTAAATTTTTTTCAACATTTTCTTCTGATTAAGTACTAGATTTACCAGTTCTATAATCAGAGAAAGAGGATCTTGGGTAGTAAGAACTAATCTTTAAGGAGGAAGGTTTTCTAAAGGATCCAAAATTTAGAAGTATTTTTCCATCATTTTGTTCACTTATACTAGTAATAGTTTTTTGCTCAAAATTTCTAAGTGATTGTGTAATATCAATTTTTCATTGATCAGGAATGGTAATTTCTGTCCATTTTAGTAGTTTAGGTGAATACATAGATGTTGGAGTATTTTTACTGTGTACAGCTAGTATAGTTGTTTCGCCTTTATCATCTTGTAATAGACATCTTGGATTAAATTCAAATGTTGATTGTTTAAAATAAATTCTATATAGTAATAAATAACCGTGTCTTTCTTGCTGAAATTTAATTTCAGGTAGATGTACGTTTAATACTAAAGTATTAAATATTGTTGGGTCATGAAGACTTACTTGAAAATTTGGAGCACAATTAAAATATACTACTTCATTACATAAATTTGTTTGTACAGCTCCTAATAAGGAGTCTTCAAATTTTAAAAGAGTTTTACCTCTTAATAACATAAGTATTGGAGAATCAATCCATGTCCTAGCCAGGGGTTTAATTGCTATTTGTATTAATCTAAAATGGATATAATTAAAAAAAATTTGTTTATATTTTTCTAGAGCCATGGATGATAATAATTTGATTTCTTCAAATTCATTTTGTAAAGATATTGTTTGTTCATGTTCTTTTATAGAGTATGCAGTTTTAAAGTCAAAAGTTCCTATTTGATATATATTTTCTGGACTAATATGTGGTAATTTATCATATGATATTTGTTGATTAAAAGTAGTCATCTTTGACATAATTTTTCTTGAGTTAATTGTTTTTTGAGTTGCAGATGATGATGCATGCTTAGTCTTAAACAATTTTCTAACCGTAGATGCTATGTGTAAAATAAACTAAGTTTATGCTATATGTAAACTAACCGGACTTGTTATCAATGAGTGATGCAACAGGCTTACCAATGGTCTTACTGCCTTCTAGGATTTGCAGCCTGGAACACCTATGCTATCAAAGTTGGGACAAAGCTGATAAATTATATGTAGCAAAAGAGTCGAGTTACTTTAAACGTAGGAGCTAAGGTTTGGACTGTTTAAGAAAACATTTTTTGTTTCAAACTATAAATTATGGAAAAGAATGTGAATGTTTTTGTAATTAATTTATATGAAAATAACAAAAATTTGAAATGGTATTATTAGGATATTGTTAGATCATAGTGTTCGATAGGATGATGGCATCTCACATATACATAAAAAAATGTGAAACTTTTTTGAATTTATCTGCAAAACATCTTTTTGTTAATATAGAAGAAAATTTTCTAATAGAAATTTAAAAATTTACCAAAAAGTAAAAAATTTTATAAAGGAAAATATATTCGTTTTAGAAAGAGAATGAACATGCAATGCAAGAAAATACATTAATGTCAAAATTGTATGTGATAAATTAAATGTATATAATGCATTTTGATCATTCTTAAATATAAAAGTGAAAATTCAGATAATTATGTATATAAAGAATTTTATTTTAATTTTCTATTTAGCTTTTTGTTTAACTAAAACATTACGAGAAGAATGTTTTTAAATGATAATATTATGATTTTAGAAAGAAAAAAAATTTATCGTGCAATAAAAGTTCAAGATTTATGATTTCATTCTTATATACAAGATTAATGATTTCATTGTTCCACTAAAATGTATTTGCCTAGACACATGATTAAAAACCAAATCGAAATCATTCTTTCATTTCCAAAATATATGATATATATGTACTTATATTTAGACTTCTTAACTTGTGAACAAAATATATGTTTACTAATATGAATAATTTTATTATTATAGTTTTGTCTTGAAAAAATTGATTAAAATTTAGTATATTTACTTTTTTTGTCAAAATTTCAGGATAAAATCCATTTCAAAGTAAATAATTTTGTTGTTGGAGAAAAGCAGACTAAAGAAACAAAAATTATGCAACTCTTGCAAAAAAAGGATCCAACACTGCTGACATAAAAGTGAAGCAATCGTGAACCGTATTATCTTGATTATAGAATTAGAACAAAAGACGGAGTCCACTACTTTGAGTTCCAAAACACTTGGAGAACTAAATATGGTGAGAATGGATTTGGAAAATTTGCGAGAAAAATAAATCTCAAAGGACAACTTTTTCAAACCATAGTTTATATGTATCTTCATACTTCATATATATGATTACTGCACAATTACTATTATAATTATTATTTTGTTTATAATTTTACGAATTTCTTTTTGAAACTATATAGAAATCTTCTTGACCAACTTTTTGATGTGCAAAGATGAGAAATTTGTTGGTCATACATCAGATTCATTATTTTCAAAACACGTTTTTTTCGATTTTCGTTGTTTCAGACTAATTATCACAGTGTTGTTGGTAAATTACATAATAAAATAGTAATTATTTTAATAACAAAATATATTTTTGTTTAAAACTATAAATCTCTGAATAAAGAATGTGAGTATTTTTTTTAATTAATCTATATGGAAATAATAATAATTTGATATGGTATTAAAAGAATATTGTTAGATCATAATGTTCAATAGGATGATTGCATCCCATAAGTGTTTGTGAAAAATATGGGAAAAGTCATAAGGAGGTGAGCAAACTATTTTTCTAAATATTATTTAATAGTATTTTTTAATATAGCTAAAGTTATTTGGTATTAAGACGAAATATATTTTTACCCAAAACTGTCTATTTTAATGAAGAAAATCTCTTTTTTTAAAAAAAAATTAAAATTGAATTATATTGTACGGAAAGATGAAATTTTAGAAAAAAAGATTTTTAAAAGGGAGGGGAATATATTATTAGACCATATTGTTCAATAGTATAATTGCATGATCTATATGTATATCAAAGGTAAATGTGGAATACATATATAGTTGTCTTCAAAACATCATTTTGCTAATAAAAGAAGAAAATTTACCAAAAAGTGAGGACATTTTTTGAAAGAAACTAAATTAGTTAGAAAGAGAAAAATTAGCAGCAAAACTGCATATGAAAAAGTAGAAGTAAATGATGTATTTTGTTATTTTGATAATTAATAAAAATAATACAAAAAATATTTTGGAAACCCAATTTAGATAATGTGTGTTTTGTTAATTGCATTTATTAGTACATATTTAGAAAGTAATTTTTAGATAATATGTGTTTCTTTTTGTCAATACTAGATTACAACTAGCCGACTCAATAGTCAAAGTTCTACATAATGTAGGCAGTAGAACTTGATTTCTGCATATGCAAGTACATCTGTTTTTAGTAGACTTATCATCTGCCACTAGAGTAAAAGTTACTTAACACATGTGTTTTTTGTTAATTTCATTTATTAATTATATTTCAATAGTATATTTATATGGACATGTGTTTTGCTAATTTTATTTACCATTTGCAAAGAAGATTTAAGAGAATGCGTCTATTATATAAGCAACCAAACATGACCATGGAAAAAAAATTATGTTATGTTTTGAACATAATTGACCATTTATTTACACATCATGTCATTGAGTTAATAGTTGTTATTTGAAGATTAACAATAAATGCGGTGATAGTAGAATTGCCAAAAAAAACTATACTATAAAATTAACCCATAGCTTTAAATTTGCATGGGTAATGATGAACCAAATTAAAAACTACACTCCATTTTCTTTCCCTAACAAAAATTTCAAGTAGTTGAATACTCTTTATCATTCAAAATATAAAGTGTTTAAATTTTTTTCGTTTTATAACATTTTATAAAACCAAATTTTTATTCGTCTGGTAGTTAGGATGATCCATATAATTTTGGCATTTGTGATTCGACTCCTTCCACTACAATTATTCTTCACTTTATTGTTTTTCCTAAATCTAACCATAATTTTATCGAATTATCAAATTATCAAATTGTAATATCTGTTTGTTTATTGGATCAAAATAAAAGCATCCCTCGTAATCGTGGTATAGCAAAAAAACAAGATTTATCAATTTAGTAATTTTTTCTCTCAACATTAGCAAAGTAAGAGAATTGAAATTCAATAAAGATACGTCAGAGGTGAATAAAGAGTATATCATTTAGGGTTTGATTGTTTAGTGTAGGACGGGACGAATTTGACTATGTGGCACCGCTTTGTAATAATTGTTACCAATCAACCAAAATGTTAGGATAGGCGTTTTTTTGGAAAAGTAAACCAAAAACGCAAATATTTTTTTGACTTGTAAATAGTCAAAACGCTATAGTGTAAAATGATATCAACCCAACTCTAGCGGATTCTATAAAAACGCTACAGTATCTTCTTTTTTTTCTTTTTTCTGTTTTCTTTTGGAAAAAGAATGATTTTTTTTAGCAACAGGAAAATAATGATTTTATTAATGTTTTCAACTACAGGATTGATTATTCTCAGCAACACCATTGTATTTTTTCCTGTTTATATTCCCTTTGGTAATTTATATATAAAGAAATTGATTTTCTATTTTTAGCTAATTGAATCTATTTTCAAGAAAAAAAATAGTCCATTTAGTATTTCTGAAAAAATTAAATGGAAAAATCTAAATAATTATTCAAATACAAAAATATATTACTATTTAAATCATTATAATAATATTATATTTTTTCTTGAATTCATTGTTTACTTGTTTGATCAATTATAATAAAATATAACTGATATAATAAATTTTAATTGTTTATTTTTGTAAAAAGTTAAAATTTATTATATCAGTTATATTTTAATATTATCTAAAAATTGGACTGATTTTATATTCTACCAACCACATAATTTTTGTCCTGAATTTTTAATGAAAACCGCACATGTCAAAAACCACACGTACCGCACCGTATTTTGTCTCACACCGCCAAAACCGCAGTAATTTCATATTTTGTTATCCAATAAGCTGAGTACAAATACTTCCAAACGATTATGGTAATTTCAAATGTTTTAGTAATATCATATTTTGACCCCAGAGCTGTTGTCTCTCGAGCATACGATGATGTTGATGAATGGATAAATGTGTCAATGGAGCCTTCCAATAATGACCAAGAATCGGCTGAACATCATCCAGGACAAAATAGATGGCATAAACCTCCTGCATCATGGCTTAAATGCAACATTGGATGTGAATGGAATCCGATCACACGATCATGTGGTGCAGCGTGGGTAGTTAGAAATGAGTATGGTGGGACTAAACTGCACGGACGACGTGAATACTCTGGGGTACTGAAAAAGTTTTAAGAGAAAAAAGGTTTCTTGAAGAAACTTCAAGTTTATTGCTCTTTTACGGCTACCGAATAAGGATTACAATGGTTGTATTTATAGAGAACACTTAAGCAACCAAAACCCTACAGCTGGCAGTGTAATCCATTGAGCCGAAAGATTGGAGAGTATCAAAAAGATTGAGCCGAAAGATTTGATATCTGCAGAAACGGTTTCGTAGGTAATTTACTGCTGATATGCTTTTCGTCTTCTTGTACAACACAACTCACAGTCTTGCTTTTACCGTTACAGAGAGGAAGAGCAGATGGGCTTGATGTCTTCTTGGGCTCTTCTTTTGCTAGAACAAGTTTGGCTTGCTGATTTGTTTTGTGATCCATTAAGCTTGAGTTTTGAACATCTGAACCGAGTTTTGAACCTCTTTCTTCAATGACTTCCTTTACAGATACACCAAGCTTTCCAAGCTGAGCTACTAACCGGCCTTTGGGAGGTAGAGAGTGCACGCTACACTCATCAAGATAGAATCATCTTTGAAGTAGATTAAAGTCAGCTTTACGAAGCTATGATTAATTTGAGAAATTCCACGCATAGCAGTGGAACCCTGAAAGTAATAAAGGAACATCTTGAAGCAATATCAACTTGGTGAGTACAGAAGATCGATCCATCTTTTAGCGAAGTCTCTGCGATCAATGACACAAGAGCAGCGCCATCAATCATACATGGAAAATTCAGGTCGATCCACACTGGCTACAACAGATCTTCAACGATGAAGCAACCTAAGTGAGTTAGGATCATGTGCATGTACTGAATCCATTAAGCAATCGTCTTTTTTAAGAACTCTGTTTTCACCTCCGTGCCTATTGGTACGTAGATCTCTTGTTTTTGGGCCGATTGCTATCGGGACTATTGACAAATAATAAAGGATAAACTTTTTGTAGAAAAAAAAAAAAACCAAATACAGCATCACGGAGTTTTCTGTCCTGGCCCCCCACGTAACACGTGTCTTTATCCATATCAGATAAGGTTAATTTCTAAGAGCATCTTAAAAGAACTCTCTATAACTTCAACTGGAAATTTTACCTCCTCCAAAAAAAACTCTAAATCTTAAATTTTTAAATTTTGAATTGTGACACTCTATATTTAAAATTTTACTATTTAAAACTTCAAATTTAAATTTTTTATTTATTAGCAATTTAGTCTCTATAATTTTATATTTTAAAGAATAATTTAATTAACTTTGATGTCTATCACTAAAATCTATAATATATATATATATATATAAATATTTTATATATGTATATAATTTTGATATTTTTTATATATGCATACATATATATATATAATTTTTGTATATAAAAAATAATATAACACAATAATATTACGTATTATTAAATATAAATATTACACAACAATAATATTACATTAAGTAAATTTTACAAGATAAAAAAAAAGAAAAAATATAGTTACAAGAATACATAAATTACACAAATAAAAAAATACAATAATACTAATATTCGGGTACTTTTGATCCTGAAACTCCAAAATCACCAAAATATTGTCTGGTTATTCTTCTTCTTGTACTTGAGATCTTTTTGTATGATTCTTATTTGTTCAGATCGAACAAATTCACAAGTATTACTATATCTCTTAATTCACATGTATTACTATCAGAGATAGAGTATGAATTTGTTAACAATATTCTATTTTCCTATTGCATTTCATTCAAAGCTAATTTTTTTGCTTGATTTTGCAAACGTAATTCAACCAATCACCAAATGGGTCGTTGTGATGGAGAACCGATAAAATCCTTCGAAATGCATTGATTGATTATATATGGGGTATTATGAAAATAATTTTGTTGAGTAATGTGATATTTCTTGCCTATTATAATTATATATTTTTTATTTTATTATTGTGTAATTTTATATTTAATATATTATTTTATTAATTAATGGTGTTTGTACCGTTAATATGTATGTTTTCTAGGTAATTATAAAAGTCTTATAGTTTTAATTAATTTGTGATCAATAATAAAAGACTATAATACAAAAAAAATAAAATTTTGAAGTTTTGTTTTGAAGTTTGTGTTTAGAGACAAAACCAAAAACTTCAAATATGAAGTATACCTTTGGAGGAAATATCGAAAACTTTATGAGGAACTTCAAAAAATGAAGTTCCCTTTGTTCTTTATTTCTAACTGATGGAAAAGTGATCTCTGGCTTTTAAGAGTTTCAGACAAAAGACCTTAGTCGGCATTCTAGAGAATTTGTTTCTTGAAAAACTGAGACATAACCGATACATGAAACAACCATTGTAATCAGAGCTTCCTAGTTAAAACCATCTAGAAAACGCTAGAAAGGAGATTAGCAGCTGTGGAAATGGCAGCTCCGGTGAGAGCTGACTGAACCACTTGCTCATGGCTTGTCCTCTCCGACGTTGTCATTGCCATTGCTGCTCCTGTCAATGCTCCAGCCACCGCACTATTCCTCTGTCGTATATACATGATGATACACTTATTAATCTTAAGGATCATTTGTTCATTAATCATGAGACAAAATGATTATAAGTTAAATTATAATTCAACTAACCCAATCATGAGCTCCTCCACGAGCCTCCTTCATACCGTAAGTGATACCTGAATACAACCCTGCAGCTAGCCCTACAATTACCAAAACCCTTAATCATCACAATATTTATTCCCAAGGTTAATCCTTTAACTTAAACACATCTACAAACTCACCCCATTGGAGAGATTCTTTGCCTGTGTTCTTCACCTATAGACAAATTAACCAATACAAACTCATTAAGTTAACTCTAAAACCAAAACTTACATACATGGTCGATCTTTGAGCATGTCACTATGCAACATGTAAGCACTAAGCACGCATGCGGACATAAGTCGCAAATAAAAAGTTGTTAATTGAACTCACCAATGCGTCAAGAGATTTGCTGCTCTCCCCTGGAAAAAGCAACGATAAACATTATTAACATAATTGAACAATAACGCTAATTAGATAAGGTTTACTAATCAACTAATCTTACAACCAAATAAGTTAGTTGTTTCGTGACATAACGGACCTCTGAGATTAGGGAATCTATGTTTCTTGTTGCCTGTAATCTCCGACGGTGGACCCACGTTGTTCGAGTCAAACCCTGCCCCTATATTCATAACCAAATTACTTCATTTATACATTTTGACTCATATTATATACCTTAATAGTCGAAGTTGTTACCCTCAGCGACGGTAAAGTAAGCTTCCCTGGACACGGCTTGTAATGCTCCCACCTTCATTGTTACATCATGTTTTAGCTACGTTACTGCATGTTATACATATACTACCGGAAAATGGAAGGATAGAGCTTACTCCTGCGGCTTTAACGAAGGAATCAGCGATACGGTTGAGAAGAGGATGACCAAGGTCGAACAAGTGTGCCTTCTCGAAGCTTCTTATTTCATCCATTACTTTTCTTCCTCCACTCTTCTCCATTTTCTTTCACTTATCTTCTTCTTTTTCTTTCTCTGGTTAAAACTTTCTCTCTTTCACAACAAGTAAGGAGAATAATGTGGAACTAAACACAGACTTCCTTGACACGTGTTCTGTTTCTCCACACGTGTCCGGGTCTGCCGCTTGAACTGTTCTTCCTTCACCTTCCCACGTGGCCTCTTCTTCCTAAGCACAAGATAATGTTATCACAGGCGGAAATACAAAAGCCCAATGGGCTTTATTGGTAAGATATTATAAACCGGATTTTGTGATTTCTCCGGTTTAAAGACGACAAATGTGCCACGTGTCGTTTCCGCTTTGATATCTCCGTCTCTGCTCGTCGGAGTGAGGCCAACTTGTCATCTCCGTCACTCTCCCATTTCCTCTCTACTGATCTCTCTATCTGACACAATGCAATCGGCTATCTCTCTTTCCTTCTCACAGGCTTCGCTTCCTTTACTGAATCGTCCGCTTTGTTCTTCCGACGTAGCTCCTTCTTCTACGCCGAGGAATCTCCGGTTCTGCGGACTCCGGCGGGAGGCGTTTGTTTTTTCTCCGTCGAAGCAGTTTAACTCGTGTCGTTTTCAAATTCAGAGTAGGAGGATCGAAATCTCCGTCGCTGCTTCTACTTCCGCAGCTGGCAATGGAGCTCCGTCAAAATCGTTCGATTATGATTTGATCATTATTGGAGCTGGAGTTGGCGGCCACGGGGCTGCATTGCACGCCGTCGAGAAGGTCTGCTTTCTTTCTCTTTCCAATTAGGAATACAAGTTGATTATGATTCGATGCTTTGTTAATATTCTTATTAAAAAATCATGATTGTTCTTAAATTATACGAACTCGAAGCTCTAAATCGAGTTGAAATCGTATGGCATCCTGGGAATTTTTTTTCTTGATAACTCTTGCGTAATTGAGTTGTGAATTTGGAAAGTTTGCTTAGTGGAATCATATGCTTTGCTTTATAGAAACGGTACATGGATGCGTAGCAATATCTTCTTCACTATGCCACTTTGGGAATCTTACTCTATTTTACTGTATTTCTTCTATCGTGATACATTCGGGTGCATTGTTGTTTTCATAACGTTCTATAGGGACTCAAAACTGCCATTATTGAAGGAGATGTCGTCGGAGGAACTTGCGTTAATAGAGGCTGCGTACCTTCCAAAGCTCTCCTTGCTGTTAGTGGTAGGATGCGGGAACTTCAGAACGAACATCACATGAAGGCCTTTGGTTTGCAGGTATAATGAACTGCTGTTAAGTGCAAGTAATAGTCCACTGATAGTGATTTTAGTTTGAGTTCAATTAATTGTGAAGCAAGTACTATCTCGCTGCCCCTGACCCTTGCTTGCTTCCATTATCTCCCCTGTATAACAGGTTTCAGCTGCCAGTTATGACCGTCAAGGTGTGGCTGACCATGCAAGTAACCTGGCTACCAAAATCAGGAATAATCTCACCAATTCTATGAAGGCACTTGGTGTTGATATATTGACAGGGTTTGGCGCTGTTCTGGTCAGCATATTATTGTCTTTGTTGACTAACTAAATCTACATGATACTTTGTTGTTATTTGGTGATCCTAATACTCTTTAGTCTTTCGTGCACTTGTGCAGGGCCCACAAAAGGTTAAATATGGTGACAATGTTATCACTGGAAAAGATATAATCATAGCGACTGGATCAGTACCGTTTGTCCCAAAAGGAATTGAAGTTGATGGTATGTGTTTTGTTTTAAACATATTATATATATATGCCAGGGGAGAAGCCTCGAAAGCCAAAACTTCTCATCTTTTTTTAGCATAGGAAATACCTGATATTCCCCATATTTTGTGCTGCAGGAAAGACTGTTATCACAAGTGATCATGCATTGAAATTAGAGTCTGTTCCGGACTGGATCGCGATAGTAGGAAGTGGTTATATAGGTCTTGAGTTCAGTGATGTTTACACAGCCCTTGGAAGTGAGGTAAATTGTTGATTGTGCTAATGATTTCCATTGGTATGATAGTGCGTTTTGCTTTCTCTCTAGTTTTCAGTTTCTCTTAATTTTAACAAAAGACTCAGGGAGCTTCGTTTAAACTAAAATTAAGCTGTCGCTGTCTCTTTCTTACTTAAGGTTTGCGATGCACTATAGCTCCAGGAAGTGACCTAGCTTAGGACAACTTTTTTCCCAGGTAACTTTTATTGAGGCGTTGGATCAGCTGATGCCTGGATTTGATCCTGAGATCAGTAAGCTGGCCCAAAGGGTTCTAATAAATCCAAGAAAGATTGACTATCATACTGGAGTGTTTGCCAGCAAAGTAAGGCATTTTATAATCATTAATTCTACATAAGAATTTTTCCTTATACAGTGGGTTTACGGAATTTTATTTGTTTAATTTTTCTCTACAGATCACTCCAGCAAAGGATAGGAAACCAGTGATGATTGAGCTAATTGATGCCAAAACCAAGGAACCCAAGGATACTTTGGAGGTAAAGGATATGGATTCCATCACAATTGACACGTTTATGTGTGTTATTTTCTGCACGGAAAATTTGAATCTAAGTTTCTTTTTCAAGGTTGACGCTGCTCTAATTGCTACTGGAAGAGCTCCGTTCACCGATGGTCTTGGCCTGGAAAACGTATATAAACTGCATCCCTTATAAAATTTAATTTTCATTTAGTTCCCTGAGGAACGTATTTGGTTATTAAAGACATAACCTTAAAGCCATGTTTTCCACACAGATCAATGTTGTGACGCAGAGAGGTTTTATACCAGTTGATGAGAGAATGCGTGTTATTGATGGAAATGGAAAGCTGGTTAGTTTAATTTCATATGAACACCTTATTTTTTATCAGGAGAGTTGTATATTCTTCTATTTACCAAGTAATTCTTGGTTCGTAGGTTCCACACTTGTACTGCATTGGTGATGCCAACGGTAAACTGATGCTTGCTCATGCAGCCAGTGCCCAAGGAATTTCTGGTAAATGTTTTATCAATATTCTACTATGAATGCATCTGTCTTTTTTCACACTTTACTCTCTTTTATACGGCCTCTTATCTAACTCTGTGCATCTACTTGTGTTGGCTAGTGGTGGAGCAAGTCACAGGTAGAGACCACGTGCTTAATCATCTTAGCATCCCAGCTGCTTGTTTTACTCATCCTGAAATCAGCATGGTGGGATTAACAGAGGTATCTTCTACACAGTTTTAGTGGACTGGTGTTTAAAAAAAGTGTAAATGTAACCTCTTATGATTTTGACAAATCATTTCTGCAATTCCTAGCCTCAAGCGAGAGAGAAAGCTGAGAAAGAAGGATTTAAAGTAAGTATTGCCAAGACTAGTTTTAAGGCAAACACAAAGGCCCTAGCCGAAAATGAAGGAGAAGGACTCGCCAAGGTTTGAGAGAAGAACTACATCGAATAATATAATATAGTTCTTCAAGTGACCTTGAGGTATCTGAACTCGCCTTTTATGTGCACAGATGATATACAGACCTGACAATGGTGAAATCCTTGGAGTACATATCTTTGGATTGCATGCAGCTGATCTTATCCATGAAGCATCCAACGCAATAGCTTTAGGAACACGTATTCAGGTAAATTTTATTACACTCTTCTAGCTAAACCAAACAAACATGTCTCAGATTTTGATAGTTGGGCTTTAGATAGTGAGCTCTTTTTTCCTTTTTGGCTAATGTGATAATGTTGCAGGACATAAAACTTGCCGTTCACGCACATCCAACGCTGTCTGAGGTTGTAGACGAATTGTTTAAAGCAGCCAAGGTAAATACAAGAACCTAGATTTGCATTTTCTGATCGATAGAGAAGTCAAATCTCGGTTAGCAGCAACCCAAATTTTATTTATCTTAATTTCAGGTCGAAAGTTCAGCTTCAGTAACAGCACAAAGTGTAAAAGTTGCTGTATAAACAAGAAAAATTGAAAGCAGTCTCTGTAACAAAATTTTGTGAGAGAAGAGCTTACCAATATTCGACACTGGACGATGATTGATTCTCTGAATTCATCACGTATATTTGTTTCTTTTCTTTTCATTGTATCTTAGATTAAAATAAAATGCAGATTCTCACAGACACATTATTTTGAATATATTCTTTATTATTTAAGTCAGAAATACGAAGATAAAAACCAGAAAACAAACACTAACGAAAGAGAATATACAGATAAACTAAAAACTCCATTAGCTTAATTGCCAGTTTTCTAATCTCACAAAAGTCACATAACTCTCAGTACAATACTCCAAGAATCCCCAAAAAAAAAGGGAAAATACAAACGACAAGACGCTCTATGATAATCTTCCAGCTCCAGGACTGATTTACCATAATACCCTTTGAAACCTTTTTGAAAAAACAGCTTCTACAAGGTGGTTATTGCTCCTCGTCGTTTACAGAAATTTACATTTACACAACATTTTTTATTTTTTATTATTATTATCTCCCATTCAGCTCTCCATAGCCAGTTTATCAGTTTCTTGCATCCCATCATACTCCTCCTATGTCACAATTCATGTTTTAACATATATTATTAATCTAGCTTTATATCTCAAATAGTGTTTCAGTCATATGCCACTATATTTGAATTGAGTAATAAAAATCAGAAAGAAGCAAAAGTGATTTTTACCTGAGCTTCTTCATGAGTCATTTTCATCCTTCTGTAATCTTGCTGCGCCTTCTTGGACCGGAACATGGCCTGGACTCGAACCACTGACCTCTCGAGCCGCTCCTCTGCTTGTTTCTGGCTTGTTTTGTAGAAATCCTCTACCACCTCAGTCCCTTCCTTCTCGGATTGCTGACTAATCTGAAGCCCTCTGAATCCTTTTCTTTTCAGTCTCCACCTCAGAATCGCCTTCTCAAGAATTCCCACTGACCACGTTATTTTCTGGTACTGTCTTCTTACTTGGAATCCTCTAAACGCAGCCTGCATAACATTCACAAATTTAAAACCACAGAGCACTTTTATAGGTTGCAGAGAATTTTAAGTGTCTTATTAGTTTTGCTGCTTAAATATGGTATATAGACCAGCTTTCTCTTGTACCTGGATCCGAATTGCCTTATTCCGCATGTTCAGAAACTCTCGCCTCATCTTCCATGTTTGGAACCTGTACTGAATTCTAGCAGCAGCCAGAATCTTCCTACGAACCTCAAAATTGCGAAACGCGTGCTGAATCTTCATGGCGGCTATTATGTTTTTGGCCTCTTCTTCCTTGCTAGCAAACCTAACCGCACTTGACCTAACTTTCAGCTCATGCTCCCTGAACGCTCCCTGAATTCGCGCCGCTGCTTCTGCAGCAGTTCTGTATGCCGCCAGAGTGTCCTTTAGGCTCTGCTCCTCTTCATTGGTATTCCCTGAGTTCTCCGATTTCTCTGCCTTGATAGTTTCAAGGTTGCCACTAATGTTTCCAGCCATTTGCATGTCCTTGAACTGTGCTACAAGACATTTCTCAGCAAGAAAAGCTGCTAAACCATCATAACCTTTCTGCTGTGCCAGATCAGCAGCCGTGCAGCCTCCGAGGAATTCCTTAGTTGGGTCTGTCACCAGGTTTGGCCTTGCCCCGGCAGTCAGAAGAGTAGCCACCATTTTCTCTCTTTACAAACTAAACTTGGTTAACGAAGTAAATAGAAAGGAAACAAGACTAGTAAATATCACTACAAAGATGTAAGTTAGTTTACCTTCCATAGTATGCTGCCCAATGAAGAGCAGTCCAACCGTGCTTATCACGGAAATCCAATGATATACTTGCCCAGGAGAAGAGACAGATCGACCAAGTGTATCCTAGAATGGCACAGAGGTGGATCACTCCTAGGCCTTTCGAGTCATACTCCTTTGTGTTGTGGTTTTCTATGACTTTCTCCAAAAGCCACTCCTTCAGCTTATTTTTCAGAGTAAGCTCAAAGAGATGATCCCTTGCTTGATCAAACGGCACCTCATTTGCCTGGATTGACTTCATTAGATACGCCCAACTGTTTAAGAGATGGGATGTCCTGCTGGCGAGTTTCTTAGCCTCTAGCAGGTTATCAGGTGAGATTTTGCTTGTTAGAACGCTGATTTTGTTGGAAGAAGTGAACAGAAGATGAGCAAGTCTGACTTGGAACTCAAATTCTTCCCACTTGTATAGCTGGTCATCTTGAGGGATGGCTTTTTCAATAACTGGAACTGAGCGGTATTCGAAGCTGAATAATTGACTGATAGGTTTGTTTCCATCAACACTCAGATAAAGGTTCACCACGCCAAGAGATTGAGGGGGGAGGAAGCATCGATAAACCCCCATCTGGAGAAACTCTGCAGGGACACGCAAGTCTCCGCATATACAGAAGAGGTTTGATCTTCCAAAATGTTGGAAGCTGTCGTGAAAGAACCCAGTTACAAGAATCTGCATAATTGACGTGCACAAGGTCAGTCTTTTACAGCAAGAAATGCTTAATAGATCCATGCAAAACGTAGTTTTAATATACAAAATTAAAATGAAACGTATCTCCTGGCGTATCATAATATTATGATTTATCTATCAAGGTTTTCCATCTCGATTTCATATTGTAAATCACACTATACAAAATTTCATACTGTAAAAACACTACTCATACTTGGCCATAACAAATCCATCAGACCTATACACATACATTAAGGTCAGAAAAACAGTCATTTCAATGTAATCTTAATTGTGCAGACTTTTGAGTTACTGCCTCAATATTTTATTACTCTCTTTTTTAAGCCAAAGTCTAAAAGAGTACAATTCTATTCTTTCCCTTCAGCATCATAAGAGAGATAACAATTCCATGAAAGCAAAATTTTGTTCAGTTATAGGACCAACCAACGGTGGCATGATAGGAAAAAGGTATATAAAAAAAGGAGTATGATTCAAAAAACCTTTGTTTTCTCTGTCGAATAGGCCCAGGCAGGTGAAACATCAGTTATGTTGAATACTTGCTCTGGTATGTTCGAGTTTGAATGAGATACACCAGTAGTAGATGAATCCTGGCCAGGTGTATATACAGCTTCAAGGGAAGAATCATCCACAGAACCAGGAGAGTCACTAATGAAGTTGTTCACCCACCTTCCAAAACTATCCTGACTTCCAAAACCGTTATTAACCAAAGCTTCACCTGGTTGGTCAGCAACAGTTGTACTGGAATTCTTTCTCTGTTGATTTGGGTCTACTCCACAGTGCACATGCTGATTAGAAAATTCTCCTGCCCCACAGGAGTTATTGTTTTGATAAACAGGATCTTCAAGACCGGGAAATGATGGTATATCTATTGATCCGTTGTAGCCTGCAATGTGATTTCCCTGCACAATGAACAAGATGACAAAATACTGACGAGAAAGACAGATAAAGTCTTTCATTCTGGATAAAATTAAATGTCACTCACTTGCTTTGCAGATCCTTTAGGTGCAGTTTGAAGCTGTTCTGTGAAGTATAGCATGTCTTCTGTAAGCAGAGAACAAACGGAAAGAAAAAGTGAAATGTTTTCAGCATCATCTCATCACTCTTTTTTTACAAGAGTCAGATATTCTTTTTTGTGACAGATGGGAAATTTTATAGGATAAGCTCAGGTAACAAGTAAAGTAAGTACCCTCTGTTGGATGAGACTGGTTGCTAATATCTGCTGGTACAAGAAGCTCATCCCAATCAAGTGTATTGATCTCATGAAGCCTAATATCATGATTTCTAGCACCCAGACTGTTGCTGCGCACTTCAAACCCTAACAAAAAAAGTGCAATTAATTTTCCAAATGAAGGGCACATATTACTCTCTTTTTTTTGTCAAACGAAGGGCACATATTACTTATACACTGAAAATATGTGAACAGTCCGGACGAGTTGTCAATATATATCAAAAGTTAAGACTTAAGAGAGTAACAGCTCAGCATCATTCAGAGACACCTTCTCACCTGTATTACAAGCATTATGGACACCAGAATTGATATCTTCAGCCACAGGTTTTGGTGGTAAGTGGTCAGAGATCGAACTTGAGTACGAGTTACCAGGTGTTGCTGGAGCTGCCTGAACTTATTTAACCAAAATTCCTTAGAGGGCTGCAAATGGTTACATTCTTTTGGATCTAAATTCTGCCAAATGAAGGCCACACTCTATTCGACAACAAAAGTACATCATCCTAATCCATAACCACCTCTAACATATAATCACTGGGGACAGGTGGAAAACAAACCTCATGTGTCTCACGATAATGTACAAGAACTATGTGTTCCTGAGACCTGCCATTACAAGAAGTGGTGATTATATTATAACCTTCAGGAACAAAGCAGAGGAAAGAAGGCATCTTTTGTTGACACGTACTTATCCAATAACCAGTAACACCTTCGCACAAATGTAGGGTGATCTTCACCATGGGCATAGTAAACATGAATCCTTTCTTCATTACCAACCTGAAAATGGAAGAACAATACACAGAGATCAGAAAGAAAATATATATTTAGTTATAGAGGAGACAGGCAAGGCATGTAAACTCAACGACACTTAAAAACCAACTTTTAGGTGTTCGTGAGCTTCCTTAATGGTCTTTCCATCCTTTTTCTTTTTCCAGTTATGACCATCCTTTCTAAAATTCCTCAACATCTTACGGTCAAACAGCACAATTGTACCACCTGCCCAAAATATGAACGTATTAAAAAATTGACAGAACAAGAGTTTGACTAGAGATTTATCAAAGTTATTATAGCATCTGGATTAAGAAGTCCCTAACAGAGATTCAATTCCAAAACTGGGCAGAATTCTTGGATGACACATAACAGAAGAACAAAACTTGAAAATACTTAGACACGCGATGAGGGTTTAAATGTTTACTTTTGGGTAAGTTCACAGGCTTGACGTTGATCGTGAAATATTTATGGTTACAGAGGAGAGCATGAATCTCATTTGGCCGGAGCCACCTACTATATGTTTCCTCCAACATTGTTTGTATATCAAGATCTGCACACACAAGTAAAACTATCAATCATCAACAATAACATTGAGGACAAAATTCCGTATCTATGGATGCATCAAATATTAGTCAATATCCACAATCGAAAAGAGAAGTACATAAAATGGCACGATCTTCTTTTCAAGTGAATAAAGGATTAACTCTGGATATACTGAGACATGCTCATCAACAATTATTCAAAAAACGAATTTAGCAACTGTGAAAAGTCTCCTGACGACCTAATACTCTGCTTCGATTCGGTATCAAAGTTTTCTCTAACCAGTCAATCCAACTAAACTCCATGAATCACAATTAAATTCACCACATTAAATCACACAGAAGCCCTAATTACACAACTGTCAGCGAAATCTATTTCAATAGCTGGAAGAATCAAGATCAAATCAGAAAAAGTCCAAAACCCAAAAATGAAGAGACAATAATTGATGACAAGCGATGTTCGTGCGAATTTAAGGAAGAAAACAATAATAGTCGAACTAGTTTTTCATGAATCAACACGAATAATCAGCTATACATACAAACCTTGCAAAGTATGGAATCCATGAATCTCAGAGCCGATAAGCCTGCCGGAACCAACGCCGGCCATCTCCGTTTCACGATACGTGCGATGATACTCAAATGTTCCGATGAAGAACTGAAATTACAAGTCGATGGAGTGTGTAAACACAAAATTGAGAAATTACAAATGATGGATGGGACAAAGAGAGGGAGGAAAAAGAAAATGGAAATTTCCGATTTGAAGCTATTTCCACTAATGATTTTAAGAGAGAATTTATTAAAAGATAAAATTATCTGCGTTTGACGATTCAACGAAACTAGTCTGTTACTATATGATTTAACCTGCATAAATCAAAATATGCCATGTTTTTACTTTTTTATCATACCAAATTTTTTTTTCTAAATTATTGTAATTCATTTCAACTTCAAAAAGTTGAAATTATACTCTGAAAGATTCTTACCAAAAAAAAAAAAAACTCTGAAAGATATGTGCCTTGATAGAGAATTGAAAAATCATTTGAAAATAAAAGTCCAAAAGGCTTCTCCAAAACATGGAGGAGAGAGTAAAATAATTGGGTCGAAAGACCTATAATGTGACTCTCCGAATCAGAGCTTTTCTCCTCCGCCTTCATTTTAATCAAACCCCAAATCTAATCTTCTATAGCTTACTACCTAGCATTTTAATCTTATCTTCGCCCGGGTCGGAGGCTGGTGGCTCCGACAGCAGCAACCCTAATCTCTTTTTTCTCATCTCACTGTTAGGGTACTTTTATCCGGGTTAGATCTAGTATTTTGTGGTGGTATTTATTGAGGTGAATGTGTGTGGTGATTCTGAAATTCATCGCCGGTGAAGGCGGTTTCGTTGGTGAACGTGGACCTCGCCTCTCCTCTGGTCCTCACAGATCTAGTGTCTCCTTGCTTGCCTCCTCATCTTTTCTCGAGTTCGGGATGCATCTGTGCAACCAGAGTTTGGGTTGCATGTCGTTCTTAACCGTCTCACCAGTTTGGCTTTTGGTTCACTTTCCTCTCTTTAGCACATATTTCAAATATCTTCTTCGTAGTTTCTGGCTTTTGCCATGTTTTTGGTTTAGGTGGTTAGTGTCTGTTTGGGGCTTTCACTGATTGTTCTTGTGATTGTTCTCGATCTTTGTAAGGCTTCGGAGGGTTTCTCTCTCTACCTTGAAGGTTTGGTCTCTTGTTGTTTGTCTCGTGTGTCTGTTTCCCAGCGCTCTTGTTGGTACTTCTCCCGGTGTACTTGTCGGCACTTCTCCCGTCGTACTTATCAACACTTCTCCCGGGTTAACTGGTTTCTCCTTTATATCTTCGGATCTTTATGTCCCAAGGTTCCTTATTCTTCCTCTGTTGTTGTGTCTTTGGTCTTTTCTTTTTTAGGTTTCATATGATAAATTTCAGTAGTCACCATCCAGAATTAGTCGTCATCTTCTCAGCTTTTTTCATGTCTTAGATCTGATCTATGTATCAAATTAGGCAATTTCCATCAAGGTTGTTGGTGATTATGTATTGTTGTGCTCTTTGCTAACTTTTGGAGGAGTAAATCTCTGCCTTGTTAGAGTTGTCTGAGTTGGTTTTCAACGCTGGAGTTTATTTAGATTCAACCATTACGAAGGAAGTTGTAACGGAACTCGTCTGATTAACTGTTAATTGTACGACCTTAAAGAGTGCTTACCGGTCATTGTTACGGTGAAGCGACATTGATGGTGTACCGGCGTTCTACTTGACGGAACGCAATTTGGACTGTGATCGATTGCTTAGGCTGTCTCATACTCTTTCATCTGCTGCTGGTGAAATCCTTGGTTTAATCGAATTGTATCCCTCTTCACTCTTTTTCCTAAAGCAAGTGTTGAGTCAGTTAAATGGCTTTTTTAAGTCTCCTCCACCAGAATTGAATATCAGATTTAGGCGAGGTCTGATTAGTTGATGCTTCTCCATTACCATTAAAAAGAACGTAAGTAAGGAGGCACAAGTGCTATAATTTTTAAAGTCTACTTAAATCACAAGGGAGGACATGATAATTGAAGTTGCAATGAGTTTGGTTGGTAGCCTTCCAATATCAATTGTAGCTTCTTGGGTGATTAAGTGTCTGAGAAGGCTCGTTCGATCTATGTTTTAAATATTGATTTTCAAGTCTATGTATAAGGTATTTCTAAGTTTCTGTTAAATCCTTGTCTAATACAAGGTAATTGTAATAGGTTCACTCCCTTCTCTCTTCTATCTTAATAAAATTACACTTTGGAAAAAAAGACCTATAATCATCTAAAAACAAAATTCAACCTTAGTACCCATTGACCTTAAAGTACCCGATTCAATTAGGATTTGAGAAACCGAATCATGTTCACAAACCTTGGGAATTCTGGCGAGAAAACTCATGTTTCCAAATTTTTGGTCATGTTCATAGCAAATGGGTTCCTTGATAACTTCAAGTCATTTAAGGCGGAGCTTTGAAGAGGTTTAACAAATCTGCATGAATTTTGACAGTAGAAGAATATCACCGGAACAGTGAATTCGGCTACAACCGAAACTACAAGAGGAATGCTTTTGGTGCCTTAAGTCTTGGCAGAAGAAAATTCGATCTATAACATAAATTTTTTAATTGGAGTAGGATAAAGATTCTAACTCACCACCTGATATTTACCTAAATCAGAAATAATTCAACTAAACCATCAGTTTCTCGGCTTTTGTAAATTACAAAGGTAAGTTAAATGGGTTGAGTTATCGAATATTGATTTATTCCTTTAGAATATTTTAATAGAAAATAAGCACATAAAATGTACACTAAATGAATACAATACATTGGGAAATTCGAGAACTATGAATGTTTGTAACTAAATTTACAATGGAAACGTGGCAATATTAAATGGCTTATGGAAGATGTAGGTCGTAGTTACGAACTTACCCTTTCACTAGTTGACAAATACTTAAAAGATACAATGCAACTTAGGAGTAGGAGTGGTTCCAAAGATTCCAAAATATAACAAATAACATTATAGGGGAGGAGAATTTGACCCGACCCGAACCAAAATTCGGGTTGCTTTGGATTGGGTCGGATTTGAAATTCAGATTGGTTCGGTAAAATAATTTATTGAAGAATTCGGTTTGGGTTGGTTCGGGTCGGGTTTTTCGGGTCGGGTCGGATTATTTTAGAATTTTTCCAAAAAAAATTATTTTTTGGAATTCGGGTTAGGTTTCGGACGGTTCGGCTCAATTCGAATCGGGTTTTTCGGATTTTTTTAGAATTTTTGCAAAAAAAAATAAAAAAATTCGGACCCTATCCAAATTTATGATTCGTTTATTTTGGATCGGTTTTCTACTACCCGAATAACCTAATTACCGATCGATCCGACCTGATTGACCCGAATTCCCTAACCCTAAATAACAACGTAACAAAAGATAACTGTACGGACCAAATTTCTTTTCAAATTAATAGACTATTTACACAATAATTAACGTCTATAAAATGTCATTTCAAAGGAAACAACATTCATCTTTCAATTTAGGATTTATTTTTGTTAATTTGTTTTTCCCGGTTTAAATTTTGGATTTACACTCTTTTAATTCTTTTGGAAAAATAAAAAATGATGTTCTTCAATTTAGTAAAAAATATGAAGTTACTCTTTTAATATATGGATTTACTCTTTTAAGACTCCCAATATAATTAGAGGCAATTACAAAAATGTCTACAAAGGAGCTCATTTTATTGATAAATGACTAAAATATTTTCCCAGCTTTTAGATACTAAACAATGACGATTCCTTTTTTATCTATATTTTTCTCATCTTCATTTTTCTTCTTCCACAATTTCTCTTCATTCTATGAAATTTTCTTATTGGATCTCTGAAGTTTATTCATATTTTGTGGTAGTTCATTGATATATTTTGGTAAGTTCATAAATTTGAACCTCTTTCTTATCTCTTCAAAGCTATTTTTTTTTTATTTTGTCATAAATTTCTTATTCTTCATGGATTTTGATTATTCTTCTTCAATTTTGATCACTTTTCTTCAAATTTCAAAGATTTAAGCTTAGATTTTGTAATATTTGAGCTTAGATTTTGAAAAAGTCAAAATTTTAGGATTTCCAAAGCTATGAAATTTAATAAGGATTCAAAAATGGACGAATATATCGTGGAAAGAAGGAAGAAAAACAAAGAAGAAATAAACAAAAGAAATAAATTTCAGATTTGAAAAATAAAATTGAGAGAAGATAAAAGAGATAATCAAATGGCAAAACAAAACTAAATAAATGAGAAATTTTTGAAAATGAATTCGAAATCTGACAAAAAGAGATGCTTTATGTCGAAATAGACTAAAGGAAAAAGTGGAAAAATGACAGCAGTTCTTATTAGGGCTTAAAGGCAATATTTCATAACATTTTATATGATACCTTATAAGAATATATAAACAAACCTTTTACGTAGTTTTTGTAAATGTACTTATAAAACTGTATAAAGGAATATAACATGGAGACAAAACAAATTTTATAAGGTACTTAAATATGTAGTTTTTATAAGCGTACTTATAAAAGCTTATAAAATGTATAAATAAATATTTTACATAGTTTTTATAAGTGTACTTATAAAACCATATAAAAAATATAACATCTAGACGAAACAAACATTTAGAAGGTTTCAGAAAATAATTTATAAGGTTTTATAAGTCATGTTTTAAAGAGCCAAAAAATTTATAAGGTACTTGATTTATAAGTATACTTATAAAAGCTTATAAAAACATATAAACAAACGTATTACGTTGTTTTTATAAGGGTGCTTATAAAAATTTATAAAAAATATAACATGGAGATTGAAGACGAAACAAACCTAAGGACAAAAAAAATTATAAGGTTTTATAAGCCAAGTTATAAAATAGCGAAAAAAATCTGGAGAAGAACACTAAGATGAAAATCTCTAAATCGCGAAAAAATAAATGAATCTTGATCAAAATAACTTAATTGATTGCACAAATCATAGATCGAGTAATCATATAGCTAAAATCATAAACCTAAATCTGATAATCTCAAATCTGAAATTGAAAATTGCAAACTTGGAAGTTCAGATTTGAAATTGAAAATTACAAAGATAATCCATATTTCTTTCGATTTTGCAAAAAACTTTAGCACCTAAGATATGAATTATGAATCGTTGAATTTGGAGGTTAACAGCTTGGAATCAGAAGGCTTTTTAGAAATCAACGAAGAAGTGAAGAAGGACAAAAAATGGATGATTTTTTGGTGAGTGTACATCCAAAAAGGGCAATAGCAAAATTTGGTTCTCTTGTTAATTTTTTGTTGTTGTCAACTTAACTCATAAAATCATACAAAAAACTAAAGACGCGGTACTCGGTTAACAAATGCAAGAGACCTGGGAGACCCTCTGCCTGTGCGAGCTAGGTGATCAGATTTGTGGTTTAGTGCACGGGAGACATGGAAAATTGAGCATGACCAGAAGGTGCTTCAGAGTCTTGAGAAATAGTCTAGGTAGGGTTGGAAAGCGGGCCAATCTTGAGGTTCCTCAAGCATCTTAAGAAGCTCAGAACAATCTACTAAGAACTCTACCTCCCCGATCCGTAGTGAGGAAAGACACGTAATAGCCCGAAGAAGCACCTCGAATTTTGAATGCAGAGGAGACAGACTGCGTCTAATACATTGAGCTCCATAATTGATACCCTCAAAACTGTCTGGGAAAGAGTAATAGCCCAAACCTGTGAACAGATCTGATTCTTTCTAGGAGGCATTAACCATGCACATTGCATCCGGACATAACATGACCACCTTTATGTGCCTCTGCCCATACTCTGGCCTCGGTTTCTGCCATTTGGACAATATCTCGAGCACTCATATCTTTATCTGAGAAAGCCTTATCATTGCGCGCTTTCCATAGTAACCATAGAATCCAGGGATAACTATCATTC
Organism: Lepidium didymum; assembly: GCA_963920545.1. Lineage (NCBI taxonomy): Eukaryota > Viridiplantae > Streptophyta > Magnoliopsida > Brassicales > Brassicaceae > Lepidium > Lepidium didymum. The sequence goes on from OY986980.1 coordinate 10,053,838, forward strand.
TCCTCCTTGCTGGGTAGGCGCCAAATTAGATGATCTATATTAGAAAAAATGGAGTCTCCAGGGAAGTTCACACTTGCATGAATTTTTGATATAATCCAGGCCTGACGGGCTGGTGGGCATTCAAAGAGAACATGATTTATCATTGTTGTGTCGGCACCACATAAATCATAACGTGCATCACATTTTATACCGCGTCTGATAAGGTTTGATTTAACTGCCAGTTGTTCTGAAACCGCTAGCCAAATAAAATGCTTTAGTTTCTGTGGGGCTTTTATTTTCCAGACCCGAAATTGTAGCTCTTGTATATTAGGACCATATGGTTTGAACGAACATAGGGAGAGATTCCATTCTGCCTTATAACTTGATTTTACCGAAAAGGTACCATTCTTATTGTAGTATCATCCAAGCCTGTTAGGACCTGGTTGTCGTGGAATATGAAGACCTAGGATAAAAGTTGCGTCAGACGGGATGAATAATTGGGTTATTAAAGGTTTCCGCCATAGGCGTGTATTTGGGTCTATCAACTCCGATACTCTCAGATTCGGGTAGAGATCGGAAAAGAAACCCCTGGCCGGTTGTGAGTTCAGATCTAGGATCCAAGGGTCTGACCATACCCGAATAGATTCTCCATCAGCCACTCGCTTGATTAAGCCCTTAATTACTAGCCCTCGAGCGGAAATGATACTCTGCCAGCCGTATAAGGGAGAGTACAACCGACAAGAGTCTAGTGGATGCGTGCCAAAGTAATAACGACCGCATAAAATCTTTGATAGGAGGGAGTTCAGGTGGTCCAGCAACCGCCAAAGCTGTTTGGCAAGTAAAGCTGAATTAAATTTTTCGATCACTCGGAAGCCTAAACCCCCTTCCAGTTTGGGTTTACAAAGTTTTTCCCACCGAACCCAATGAATACCTTTCGAGGAACCAGAGTTGTGCCATCAGAAGTTTGCAATAGCTGCACAAATCTTCAAAGTTATCTTCTTTGGGAGACGGTAGCAAGACATAACATAGGAAGGAATAGCGGTAAGAACCGAATAAGACCTCATTTTCCCTTTTGGATAGAAACTTAGTCGTCCATGAATTGATCCTAGAATTTATTTTCTCAGAGACAAAGGTGAAAACTTGGTCATCGAAGAGATCAATGATTCTGTTTTTTGCTCGTCGTTGTTTTGTTTGGGCATGAAAATACTTATTATTTTTATCCCTTTTTATAGGTCATCTATTTCGGCTCTTTTGTTTCCAATAGGTCTCTTCTTCTTTATATGCCAAACTTAAGTCAAAGGCTACTTTCTGGATCTCCAGAGTAGGGCAGGAATCCAGATTTTTCATACTTTCTAATTTAGCTTTGAGTTCCTCAATACTTTGCTTTCCAAATGAGATTTTTTTTCCTCCATCTCGAGATTTCTCTCCTGCAGTTTTGGATCTTGTTAGAGATTCGATACCCTCTTAAGTTTGCATATCTCGACCACCCTTTTGTGATATTTGTATCAAAATTAGGCATTCCCAACCATCGTTTATCGAAATGGAATCCTGGCCTACGAATGGACTCAGAATGCTTCATTTCTATAAATATTAGTCTGTGGTCCGATCCGATTATTTGAAGGTATTCGGTTTTGGACTGTGGGAAGAATGCGTGCCACTCCTCATTCCCAAAAGCTTTGTCTAATTTGTAATGTATAATCTCATTTTGTCGAACACCCTTCCATGACCATATGTCACCGATGCAGGGGAATTCAATAAAACCGCAGTTTTGTAACATCGTATTAAAAGGCACAAAGGAACTTAAACTCCGCAATCGACCACATTTCTTTTCATGGTATCTGGAGAGTTCATTAAAATCTCCTATAACGAAGCAAGGTTATAATCTTTGGATCCCAATTCTTGTTAGTCTTTCCTACACTTGATCTCTCAAATTGTAGATCGGTTCTCCATAGACGAAGGATATGTAAGTCTTTTTTCCACGTAAATCTAAAGATATTTCTATAATATCCTTATCTTTATGGGATAGACTAACATTATAGTAATCTTTATAAAATAAAGATAGACCCCCACTCGATCCGATTGGTGCTACTGTGAACAAATTATCGAATTTTAGATCACTCATTAATCCTTCCATATAGTTGTCTTGTTTCTTTGTTTCTATTAAAAATAAGAATTCAAAACAAAAAATAATATCCTTCAAATAATTAAGGGAAATAGGGCTCACAGTACCCTGACAATTCCATGAAATTTTTTTAATCATAAAACAAATCAGAAAAATAATTAAACGGACGATGCCGATTTGCGAGATGTAACACTCTCGTTGGATCCCTGTGGAGGCTTGCCACCTTTCTTGTTCACCTCTGGCCGCTTATGTGGAATCACTGCACCGAAAAGGTTTTGCTTCTTGGAGCTCATTACCTTGAACCCACTTGATGTTTTAACCCCTTTTTGCTTGATTCCGAAGAAGACTCTCAAAATGTCTTGGTGATGGCTGTTTTGGTAGGCGGCAGTGGGGGCTTGGTCCCAACACTTAGAGTGTCCTCTGCCTTCATCATTGCCAATCGTTCCTCCTCAGTGATGGTGCCGTAGAATTGTAGTTTTTCCAGATCCTCAACGGACAAGATTTCAAGTGCTTTACCTTCTCCTTTATACTTACTTTTCGGGAAGAGGTCACAGTTCATTGGGTCGGATTCTTCTCCCTGTGAACCAGACATTGTGGTTCCTGCATTCATCATAGACATCGTATGGTCAGGCTTAGAGGATACCTCATCACCTTTAGCCTTTGTAGGCGACCGCTTTGATTTTTTTGAAGATGAAAGAGTTGCATCGATTTGATCCACTTTTTTATTATCTTGCGGAAGAGATTTCATGTTATCACCTGCGCCTGTTGCTTTGCGTTTATGCCTGCGCACAATTGAATCCTACTACCAGTTAGGAGATCATCAAGTTTGGCATTAAGAGATACCTTTTCTTGCCGCTTCGACGCTTCTGGCTGAGCCATTGGTATTGGTGGAGAACACTTTTCCGATTGAGGTTGAGGAAAGTTAGAACCATACTGGTCCAAATTTCTTTGTTGAGATTCCTTGCTCGCAATTTGACCACCGAGTTCCAGCTTCACATTATTTATCAACACCCCTTTGAAGCTTTGATTACGATTCGATAGTCTTTCCACATGCTCATTTTTCTCCTTTTCCGCTTTTTTGTTTTTGTACTCCATCAGTCTCTTGCAGCGAGATACATCATGATTGATGTAGTTACAATAGCTTCAGATTTCTTGATGGCATTCATACTTTATCTTAACAAAAGTTTCTTCTCCATATACAAATTCGACAATTGTTTTAATCACCAATGCCTTCATAACATTGATGACCATCACCACCTTTGCACTGTCCACATCCACCCGCAAAACATGGCCGAGCTGTTTGCCAATATCTTGGAAGACAATCTCCGTTGCAAATTTCAGCGGGACATTAGAAATGTGAGCCCACAGAGTGATAGTCGATGGATAATCTTTTGGTGCTTTGGCTTTCCATCTAACAAGGGTGATCATCCACCCATCGAAATGCATATGCCCTAATTTTAGAACCTCCTTCGTATCGTCTTTGTTCTTGAAGGTAAATTGGAAGCCTCGAGAGCCCAAATCTGTGCCTATGACTCGGTCTTCCATTCTCCAAATACGCGGAAAGCATTGAATTAGGGCCCCTACATCTTGCTTTGTCGGGTTAAGGCATCTACCCAATAGAGTCTTTGAACACTTCGCAAGAAGTGCATTGTTATTGAATTTTTGTATCTTGATTCGCGGTAATGGAGCTCGAGAAGCCCCGAGGTTAAACTTCTTCTTGATGTTGAGTTGGGCCATTAGCAAACAACTACAATTCTCTCGGTACAAGCAAGAGACTTTGATAAGTAGAGAGTTTGTGATAAAATGTGACAAGAAAGGCATAATATAAAGAGTTTGAGAAAAGGTTTCGCGAATAATCGGTTGCCTTATTTGTAAATAGATCTCAGTAATTTTCCAAAAAGAATGTACATGTTTGGTAACATAGAAAGGATACTTCCTTTTTTGGTTGTTGAGAAGCATTCTTCGACTCATTAAGTCCCCGAAGATTCAAATATCAACTTGAGTTTCCTTTTCTGAGAAGTGCCATCTATGTCATGAAAGAGTTCCAATATGAAATTGGAAAATCTCAATAAATTGAGACAAATCAATTTTATCATTGGATATTTGGAATCGAAAAATAATAAACTTCCTTATGTGGTTCTTGGTTTCCATTTCTCGGCTCAAACAATCCTCGTTGATCACGTGAGCTTGGAGGGTATTCTTTCCAGACGAAAGCCTTTGATATCCCGTGAGGCTAGCCATAAGCAAAAGGGAAAGCACAATTAATTTTGACAATCCTAATTTGTTGTTTGAAATTAAGAACCAAATATAGATATTAACTTTGTAATCTTTAGAAAATTCAAGTTTGACTGACCTTTCCAAACGAAGAGAATCTATTGACGCCGATAATTGTCCTAAGGCAGTTCTGATGTATTGGACGGCAACAAATTCTATTGGGGATGGCCATCGAATGACGGGGCACCTAGCCGGAACAATGTACTGTTTTCATAGATATGCTCCTCGACCAAAACTTGTATCGAAGGGCTTAATCTTGGCCAGGCTCCGATGCCCAAATGGGTGAGGTGCAGAGCGGGGGTGGGTTTCAAACCCTAGATTTCTTGATGATTCCAATTTTGGAATGTAAAAACACATTTTCTGAGGATCTTCAATTGGATTGAGAATAGGAGTACGGGGTAATACATCCGAACAGTTAGTATTACCCCAATCGCTAAGATTGGTAAATTCAATTGGAAAATACGTTAGTGAAGAGACGCCAGATTTATCGTTGGGAAAAGACCCGAATGGTTTCTCTTTTTGAATCTTCACTCTCATCCATGATAGTTTCCGATCAAGGGAGGTCGCCGCTGCTACCTCCTCCCTATGTTTCCGCCGCTTGATACCCGCATAACACATGTGCTTCCCTCGTCGCCATACCTTCGCATAGTATCTGGTTTCCGTAGAAAAGAAGTTCCACCACAGAAAAACCCTGAGATTCAGAATGGGAATTGCCTTGTACATTCGCCGGAAATCGCTCTTGAAGCCCTTGACATCCTTTAGAAAATTTGGAGGAAAAATCACTGAAACCCTAAAGTGGGTAAGAACATCGCTCTTTGGTTGAAACTTAAATATCCTCACGATCTGCGAAGATCGGAAGATTCAGACCTCCATGGAGTTAGGAAGAACACCCTCGTGCACCGCCGTCTTCAGATATGGAAGTTGGTCTATCATGATTCTTGCTCGCCGAAAATCGCCTTTAATGTTGCCCTCATCTTATTGTATTCTCTTGTTATAATTAAATGCATTAATATTAGACAAAATGACTAAAATACTTCACAATATATAGGTAATTACTAGAATAGTTCAAAATTTTTTTGAAAAAACAAGGGTGGAAAAAGTCACAAATAATATAACTTGTCCATTTTATTACAAAACTGCCATAAAAAAAAACTTTTTCTTTCTTTTTCTTCTCCAAATGTTCAGTTTTTTCTTATTCTTCGTCTTCTCGAGTTTCTTCTTCTTCGTCTTTGTCTCGATTTTCTTCTTCTTCGTCTTTATCCCGACTTTCTTCTTCTTCTCTTCTTTGTCTCGACTTTCTTCTTCGTCTCGACTTTTTTTCTTCATCTCCTTCTTCTTCGTCTTCTCAATTTCTTTTTCTTCTTCGAGTTTCTCTAGTGGTTTGTATAGTCGTTTTCTTTCAAATAGAAGGTAATGTAGTAGTTTTTCTGTAATTTCGAACTCTAAATCGTAGGGTTTGTAGCATATTGATGTTGATTTTGTTTTCCTAAGGTTTGAGTGATTTCGAACCGTAAACTTACAGATTTAACAATTCATGGCATTATTTGGTCAAAGTAAATGTTGTATGAGAAGTTTTAGGGTTTCTATAAATATTCTAGGTTTGTCTTCTTGTTCTTCTTTTTTTGTCTATTTGGGAGGGATTGATGGTAGTTTGGTAGATTTAGGTGTACTTTGTTTACAGGTTGGCCGAGTTTGTTTTTAACTTAGTGGAGTTTGGTCGAGTTAGGTTATTGTGTGATAGAGTTTGGAAGAGATAGTTATAGTTAGTAGAGTTTGGTAATTGTATTTTATTGTGTGATGGAGTTTGGTGGGGTTAGTTTATATAGTGGTAGAGTTTGAACGATTTTTGTTTTAACTGTTTTATTGTTTCTTTTCCATAGCTATGTCGGAGGAGAAGTACCTCGGAGGATAGTTTCAAGTGGAAAGCAGTTGATGGTGAACAAAAGCATTAACCACTATTGCTCATTGAAGAAAATTACAACATAAGGACTCTTATTGGCGCTGATGCATACGATGACATAGAAAGAAATTCTCAACTTGGTATTATACTTAAGTGTGCTGGTGTAGTGTAGTGCCCCGACTGTGATTCGACTAGTAAGTCACAAAGATCAAGGAAATGATCCAAATCATGGTGTTCGGATAAATTGTCGGAAGTAAATAACTCGTAATGGGGAGAGTTTAATTTGGTCACGAAAGAGGCTAGATGGGTTAGAAAGTGTTTGGGAATACTTTGGGACCAAGTGTTGAAAATCGACATGCTTAGGATTATGTCGTGATCCAGCATGAAGGCTGGAAGCTTACAAGGAACTTGTGTGGTAATTAAGCTTCTTCCGCTGAATCATTAACGATGACACGTAGCGCAATTAGGGGAAGCTTAATCACCGTGGAGCTTGTGTGCTTCAACTCCTTGTGTGCTTGGTTCACCTTGTTGCTTAATCCACCTATATATAGGTAGTGAAGCCTTGAGTTTTTGGAGAGAAAACCATAGTGTTTGCTGCTAAGTGTTGCCAAAACCTTTGATAAAAATCTTTACCAAAAATCTAAGAATTTAGTGCTTAAAAGAAGGATCAATTCCCAAATTCTCACCGATCAAAGGAAGGAAGCTATTGAGGTGAGTTTGTGGTTAGGTCTGCTTAAGGGAAAGTGATTGTGTGTCCGTGATTATGTGTCTGTGATTGCGTGATGAATGAGTTTAAAAGATATTATCATGACCATATGTTGCTATGATAAATTGTTATGTTATGGCCGAGTCTTGATAGTAAGGCCTTGTGTTAATTGCGGGTTGAATAATTATGGGATTAGGGGTTTTCATGAGTAGTTGCGTGAATTGTGTGGCCATATATTGTAGGTGGATAGTGTGGCAAAGTATTATGTGATGATTGTGATTGTTCTAGCTTGGCCGTAGGTTGATAGTATGGCCAAGTATTATATGATGATTGTGATTGTTCTAACTTGGCCGTAGGTTGATTGTGTGGCCAAGTGTTGTGTGATAGTTGTGATAGATCAAGTTAATATGATATATTCATAACATGATTACGTTGAGTAAATTGAATAGATGGTTAACCACGTTGTGGTTAGGGTGCAAGAATCCATATAGTGAATATGAATTTCACCTAGTAAATTAATGGAAGTTGATTAAACCCGCTAAGTGTAGTTGCGAGTACATTAATAAAGTATAACGATCATGAATTGGTAATAATGGGAAATGAAAAAATGTTATAAGTAACTAGAAGACACGTGAATTGGTATGTGTCATGGTATATAGTATATGAGTAAAGGGTGTAAGAATGATGGGTGTGATTATGCGTGATGACTTGTTCATGTGTGCGTGTGTAATTGTTATATAAATTGATATATACGCACAAGATTGAGATTGTATGTGATATGGTGTGGTGATTGCTAGTAAGTACGTGAATTATTTGCTTTCCGTGTTCTCATGTGCACATGATTTTTATTGTTGTGACTTCATACCGGGTGAGGGTGCATGGAGTATGTGTTGTGACTCCGTACCGGATGAAGGTACGTGGAGTATGTGTTGTGGCTTCGTACCAGAAGGGTACGTGAAGCGTGTGTTGTGGCTTCGTACCAGGTAAGGGTACGTGAAGCATGTGATTGTGAATATGGTTGTGTACCTAAAGGTACATGAAGTGTCAGGTGACCCGTACTGTGTGTACGTGGTGCATATCGGACCAGCAATGCGGGTACTGTAATGTATTGCCTTGTGACTGGTCTGTAAGTGTTTGTGAATGTTGAATGATGGTTGTGTGTTTGTGTTTAAGATAAATTGTTTGTTGTGTGAGTTAGGTGAATGCATTTGATGCTAAGTATTGTTGTGTTAACATTGCCTAGTGGGAGTTTCCAATCTCGCTGAGCAAAGTAGTTGCTCAGAACCTCTAGGCCGCGAAGGAAAGCATAGGACGCCGGTATAGATTTCTCCTTTTGCAAATATATGTAAACGAATTGCGGTTGTAAAGTTGTTTTAAACTCGGCCGAAGACTTGGATTTGGTGTTGTAAACGCTTTTGAAATAATACAACTGTTTTCATATAAAATGGGTTCGTGTGTGCTTAGCTTTGGTCCGGGGCAAACTAACGGACTACTGTCTCGGGTTGCAAAGCCTTAAGACATTAGGACGGGATGTGTGTTCGAGCTTAGGTCAAGGACCAAATGTGTTTTGGATCCCTTGGCTTGTCGGCTTGGATGCGCGTCAATGTGGCTTCTCCGGTCTGGCGAATAGACTGAGGGTGTTACACGCAGGGTTCACATGGGCAAGCAAACATTTGTAACACCTTTTCGGTAATATGCTTCAGACACCTAAGACGTGTGAGCTGTGGGTGTTGGCCAATGGACGTCCAATTAAATTTTCTCTGCTTGAGTTTTCAGCATACCACGGGGTTTAACTATGGATTGCGTGATCCTAATGATGCAGATTTAGCCGCAGGAGATTTAAGGACAGAGATCGGTTTGCTACACGGTGATGGCCCGAACTGGGCTGAGCTTGCCGCAACATTAAGGCGATGCAAGGATTATCGCTTGCCAAGAGAAAGATGGTGGGGTTGCTAGTGGTGATGTACATAGTTATTTTTGGTTTGCACGCCAATAGTCGGATCCTAGTCTACCATGCGAAATTGGTCATGATCCAGAAAGATTTGAGAGGCATCCTTGGAGCAGAGTAGCATTTAATGCTTTGGTTAGATCGCTCTCTTCATCATCACTGCAAGCTTCAATGTACACTCTGCACGACTTTGTGCATGTGTTTCTAGTATGGGTATTCGAGTATGGCTGAGCTAAGATGTAGAGTAGCATATGTTGGTTTTTGGTTGGCAGATGTAGTGTAGTAGAGTTTGGCAGAGTTGGTAGATATAGTATGCCTTTGACATCTGACTTTGTTTTGTCATTTGTAGATTCGCGTGGTGCACCTTATTCAAAAGCCTTACAAAGAAATCTACCATGCTTGGCGTGGAGATGTCGAGGATCCCATTGACAAAATGATCCGACACATAATTGCTGGGACATTAGATGAGTTGTTTGGACTGTCTCGGCTTCTACAAAGAGGAAGGCAGATGAGCAGCACGGTGAGCTGCGAAACTCCAAGAAGTCAAAGGTGAAAGTGCTAGAGAAGAAGAAGGAAACTCTCTATTAGGCACCCGATATGACTTTAGCCGACTTTCGGAAGGCGGCCAAAGAAAAAGAGAAGGAGAAGGATAATAAATGGAGAAAGAGGTATGAGGCAAAAACCCAAGGGGAGGAGAAGGATAAGAAAATGATGTTTGACATGCTGCAGAATTTGTCAAACATCGTTGAATGGCTTGTGCGAACGAAGGAGCAAAGAGTAGATGATGCAGTGACGGATGAGCAGCTTTGCAGGCTTGTGGAAGGCATGACACAACAACACTTGATCAATGAACAACAGAACTTGATGAATCAACGCCTCGTTATGGTTGAGGAAAGCATTGCACAACAGCGATTGATCAATCAACGTCTTCTTAGCGTTGAGGAAAGTATATCACAACAGAACTTGATCAATAAACGCCTCCTTATGTTGTTGGAAACAAAACCAATGGAGGTGCTGACCTTGGAAGAGAATAAGAAGTCTACTGCGGATCAAAATCAATCTCGTGGAAGTGAGACCCGAGATGGGAATGATGGAGGAGGCGATGGTGTTGATGGCGTTGAGGCCTCAGTTGGAAAAAAATTATACGTAAGAGTCTACTTGATTATGATTGAGTTTGGTGGCCTTTGGTATGTAAGAGGCGTAGCGAAAACTTGTAAACTTTGCCACATAGTTTGGTGGACATTGTACACTCTATGGCAGAGTTTGGTGGATATTGGTACGTAAGAACCGAGTCAAAAAAATTGTAAACTCTGCCACAGAGTTTGGTGAACATTGTACACTCTGTGGCAGGGTTTGGTGGACATTTTATGACTGTATTTGGTGGACATTGGTACTAAAGAGTCGTATCGAAATAAATTGTAAACTTTACTTGCGTGTGGTTGACATTGTACACTCTCTGTCAGAGTTTGGTGGACATTTTTGATAAGGTGTTATAGACATGTTAGCTTAGTTGATCTTTCTTTGTTGTATAACTTCAATGGTTTGTTTTTGTCTATGGTAGTTCTTTGACTAACTCTGCGTAGATTATGGTAAAGGTGAGTATTGTAGTTATTTTGTAGAGTTTGGTATATCTTTAGTATATACTTATGCTTTTACCTTTCTTTCCAGAAGCAAAGGATTTCTGAGGAGCAAGCACTCCCAAAGCCTTTGTCCTCAATACCCCATTCCAAAAACCTAGAGGTTAGTATGGTAGTTCTTTGGTCGAGTTAGGGAAAACATTTGGTAATTCTTTGATAGAGTTTGGTAAACTATTGCTTTTACCTTTTACTTTCCAAAAGATACGGATTTCTGAGGAGCAGGCACTCCCAAAACCTTTGTCCTCAATACCCCTTTCCAAAAACCTAGAGGTTAGTATGGTAATTCTTTGGTAGATTTAGGGAAAGCCTTTGGTAGAGTTTGGTAGACTAACGCTTTTACCTTTTACTTTCTAGAAGAAACGGATCTCCCAAGAACAGGAAACCTCACCGACTTTGCCCCAAGCATTACAACTTCCTCAAAACCTAGGGGTTAGTATGATACTTTGGTGGACTTGGGTGGATTTTGTTTAATTTAACCTTTTTCTTTCCAGAATGAATGGATACTTGAAGAGTAGGAAACCCTGACCCTATGTATGCAGCATTAAAAATTTATAAGAACCCAGAGGTTACTAGAAACCTAAAAACACCAGAGCAAACTTCTACCATCGTCTCGAGTTAACTCCAGAGCAGTCTCAGCTTCCCATCATCAATCTCAATGAAGATAGTGATTGTCGTATTTTGAACAAAACTATCGGTGGCAGTAAAGGCGACAAACTGATATGTATGGAGTACGTGCTGCCAAAACAAACTAGACATCGTACCCTTGCTGCGAATCAAGTATTGTTTGCTAGAGTTTGTAGACTACATTTTTTAGTTTAGTAGAGATAGACCGTTGTTGGGTAGAATTTGGAGGAGTACGGTGGAGTTTGGTGGATGTTGGAATTTACGTAGTAGACTTTGAAGGAGTTTGGTGGACTTAGAGAAGTAGAGTTTGGTGGAGGTTGGTTGATGATGTTAGACTAGTTGAGCTAACTATTTCTCGACCAAACTCTGTTTCTAACAGGTATAACAACGTTTTGTTTGTTATACAGAAATCGCCTTTCGAAAGAAGTTCTATTGTTAAGCGTCTTATGGAGGATGAGCGCCTAACGGATACGATACATTTGGGCCAGTACAAAGATGCAAAATTGTTCGGCTACGTAACCTTATCATGTGCGAATAATAAGCCTATTATTTTCTCTTTTAAGACGTTTTTGAGTTACCAATTGGTACAATATTGTTGTTTGATGATTACCCACATTTCCAGGAATAATTCGATTGATGATGTGTCTCCTTTATCTGAGTTCTATCTTCAGTTGCTCATGTCTAAAGACCGTTGGCCAGTGGATCAATATGGATGGTTCACAGATGTGGTAAATTCCTTGAAACTGATTGGTAGAGTATTATGGATAGTGTGGTAAACAATGGTAGACTGTGATAAACTTAATATTGTGTTACCCTTTTTGCAGCATTTGACTAGTGGTATGAACATGTTCCGTCGAAGAAGTTTGCAGAGACCATCTCCGTATAAGAGTGATAGGATTGCATTCCTTGATCCTACCCTATGTGCATGGTGGTGTATGCAGTACACGACCTTCGCAGAAAACTAAGTATGTGTTTCATGAATATTTTTGGGAAATGTTCAAAGGTAACTACCCATGTGGTGTCAAACGAACAAGCAATGATTCATTGACGTTGACATATTGTATCTGGCGCATAACATCCAAAACATCCATTGGGTAGCACACGAAAGTTAGAATCTACGATTCGGCCATCTCAGTTGTGCCCTATGTGGTCTCATCGAATCAGTCAGGTAATGTTGGTAGACTATGAAATATTTGGTAGATTCTGGTAGACTATTATGGCTAGTGTAGTAGAGTTTAATAGACATTGGTAGAGTCTGGTATACTATTATGGCTAGTGTGGTAAAGTTTAGTAGACATTTGTAGATTGTTGGTAGATCTTGATAGAAAATGGTTGATTCACATGTAGATTGTGTTTATTTATGCAGGTTGTACGTGAGGATAATTCCATATTTGGTTTGGAGGATGACACCAACGAATATAAAGAATCAATGTAGTCTGAAGGCTTACACTATCTATAAGGTGAAGTCGAAGTCAGTGAACTACCAATCTAGTAATTGTGACATGTATACGCTCAAATTCATTGTGTGTCTAGCCCTGGGATGCAAATTTTCCATACTAGATGATAAGTTCATCCCTTTTTGCGCATGAAATTAGGCATAGAAGTCATGAATGAACTTCCAATACCAGAGACAATCTCATGTAGTGATCCCAATGTGCGTACTAAAATTGATAAGGAAATAGTGAATACAGCGTCACATGGGTTATTTCTTGATTGGTAGAGCTAGGGATATCACTCGTTAGTATGGTAGACTGTTGTATATGCTTAGCAAACTCTTATCTTATGTTAACAAATACTCCCAAAGGACAATAATTTGTATGTATAACCTAGATAATGGTCCTACGAGAGTATTAATATTAATTTGTACTTATGACTTCAAAAAACAAGAAACATGCTAATTATGAAGTATGAAGAGGCATAACGTCTACGGTGTATCTCGGACATTGGAAGTATGAAGAATTTGAGAAAAGGGCTATAAAATTTGTTCCACTCTCGCAAGCCAACACTCTCTTAGAAGAGGAGCGTATGCTAAGACGTGTTAGTTGTCTATACGTTCTTGAGTGTCATGGATACGAGATAGCTCGTGATGAGTTTGATCCAAATATATCGAATCACAATCTTATTCTCGAATACATATCTGGTGGAAATCTTAAAGAGCTTATTCGCAGAAACCATCCTAGAGGATTGCAGGTGTCTCACGTTAGAGAAATTGCCAAAGATATTCTCAAAGGGATTAAGTATATACATGGCAATAACATAGTAAATTGTGACATAAACCCGACAAACATACTATTACGCCCTACCGATTGGGGATGAAGATATGTCGAGTATATGTCTGTCATTGCAGACTTTGGGTCAGCAATGGATGAAGATTGGATGACGCCATACGGCCACCGATTGGCTCATAAATCGAGAGATAAAAGGTACAAAGCTCTGGAGCTTATACACTTTGGGACAATTGACTATGCACTTGACATTTGGTCTTTCGGATGCACATGTTAATATGGTTGTTCTTTGGTAGATTTTGGTGGAGTTAGTAAATACATTGGTCGAGTTAGATAGATTTGGTAGACTAACGCTTTGACATTTGAACTTTCTAATGCATAGTTTTGGAGATGCTAACATGACAACCTCCTTGGAAGCAATACGAAAGGTATGTTAGAAACTGGTGGAATGTAGTAAATACCAATGAACTGTCGTACATACAGGATTGGTACTCAGACGACACCAAAGATTTTCTTCATAACTGTCTCAATTGGAATCATGTGGAAATGCATAGTGCAGCTACCCTCCTTCACTATCCATTTCTTATTGATACTGCTTGAAACGATATGTTATTTTATTTTATAGGTTATGTAAATTATTTTCTAATTTTCTATGTTATCTGACTTTATATGTTATTAACTATGTATGTGAATACTATTAATCTTTATATATCATATCTTCAATCAGATATTATCACTCGTTAGTATCATATCCTCAATCGTCATTTGTATAACTAATTATACCAAATAATCGGAATAATTCTGTCTAACTCTACATAACTCTACCAAACTCTCGGAATAATTCAATTACACTCTACCAAACTCTCTAACAAAAATAACTCTGCTAAAATCTACTACACAGTGCACGAACTTTATCAAATTCTATCAAACGTACTAATTGAAAATCTATCAAAATCTACTACATAGTGTGACATATGAGTTCAAGATTGGACATCTGCTCTACATGTCTGAGCATTATGTCCAACACCTTTATATCTTGAACAAGTCGTTACTTTCCTTGGGCGTTTTGCCTCAAGCGAGCACTCGAGCCAACTTTTTAACTGCGAGTTCTTTGGCCAACCAGATTGGTTACGTACAATATGAGATTTACAAACTTTACTAGTGACTTCTTGGGTATTGGAAGTGTTGCATCTCTTGGCATAACACATTTGGCGTACGCATGGTACAAGTAACTCGTATAATAGTATGGATCTGTGAGATCGATCTTTGAACGCTATCATGCTTCTACTGCGGCTAAGGCATGCACACAAGGTATTTTATCCACGTCAAACCATTTGTAAGAACATGTTTTCTTCGTCAGATTAACCAAATGTGAAGACCTCGAGCATGTGACAACAGCTTGATGCTCATCTATGTCTTGAACATTGTATTGTGTAGCTTCTAGAAGTCTATTATGCATGGACAGAAAACTAAAACCGTCAATTAAACTCTGCCAAAACGAAAACCGTCTTTACACCAAAGTCTACCAGACTTTACTACATAGTTATTTAAGCACAACCAAATTATCCCAACTCTACCAGACTCAATCAAACTCAACTACATAGTTATCCAATCTCAACCAAACTCTACATAGTTATTCATATAAACTCTTCCAAACTCTACCACACTGTATCAAACACTTAGAAGCCGTACCTTTAGAAGTTTCTCGATTGTTGTAGTGAGAATGGTCATTGTTGCCCCTGCTTTTGCCCTCATCTTCACAAACTACCTTGTTAACATTGCCCTAATGGCATCTATAAGCTGCACAATAGAAAAAGTTCTTGCTTCAGCTAACGCATGATTGATAGATTCTATGATGTTCGACGTGGTGAAGTTGTATCTATTTCCAGGAAAATGTACACAAACTTTTTCTATATGCAGTTGCAGCCTTCTTAAACAGCTTAAAGGCCTCTCCTCCTATAAAATTAGACAAAAAATGTTTTTACGCAGATGGTAAGTGCAAATACCCTGAGCGGCGAGCAGATACACTTTTGTTATCGCTTTGGCTATTGATATATGCCTATTTGAAATGATGGCCAATTCTTGATCATCAGGAATTACGCGGTTGAGTTTTCTAAAAAACTATTCCCATGATTCATCATTTTCGGTATCAACCACACCAAAAGTCATAGGGAAAATGTTGAAATTTCCGTCTTGCATTGTGGCCGTGAGAAGAATCCCTTTATATTTTCCTTGTAAAAACGTTTCATCCACAAAAACAACCTTTCTCATATATGAAAATTCTATGATGCTTGCATCGAATGCAAGGAATAGAAACTTGAACCTATCATCTCCGTCTACTTCTAGCTTTATAAGTGTTCCCGGATTTGCTCGTCTAATCATATACAAATACGAGGGAAGATCTTCAAAACTATTCTTTGAAGTCCCTGTTACTATAGACCGAGCTTCCTTTAAAGTACGACGTATCTTCCAATACCTTATCTGTACAAAATGCAAACAGAGGGCCAGAGTTATAACTGCCTCTACCAAACTCTACGAAAGTAAAAAAACCTCTACCAAACTAGTCATACAACCTCAACCAAACTATATTAAACTCAAACAACCTCTACTAAACTCTGCTACAAAGAATTCATAGATCTACCCAAAGTATACCACGTACTATAATCTTTATGCCAAACTCGACCATGAAGAAATCGTACCTTCAAACCGAAATGTTTGTTCAGTGATTCACCAACATGTCGAGGAAGAACAGATGGACCAACACCACCAACAAAATCCAAGTATAAACGACCAAGAATATCGGGCGTTGCTAACGAGCCCGAGATGATCTCTCTGTAACGGAGCACGTGTGTTCTCCACAGTAGACCCGAATATAGAAACATAGATTCTCAGCATCGTGGCGTGAAGCACAGACTCTCCAAGAGCAGTTTTGAACCCATCATTTCACAACCAATAATGTCTTCGATGAAGAGACGACATCGAAGTCAAACCTATGTAAAACAGAATATATCTTCAACCTTGACTCAAGATTGGCTTTTGCAGGATAAATTTGTCCAACATATAATTGAAGTGACTTCATTTCGATGTATAAATATTCATCACCAAATGTCAAATCTCTCTTCTTATGAGGTAGATTTTTTCTATGTTATTCTTTACACTTCCTCCAAAAATTTATGAAGTCTTCATCACCAGAGCTTGCACCATCTACATCCTTGCAGTAGTCAAATCTCATTTCCGCTTCCGCATCTTCTTCAGCGTAGTCAACATGTTCCTTTTATTTTTTGACAGTCTCCCTAACTCTACCACACGTTGAAGATTGTCTACCAAACGTAATATCAAATTTATCAAAGGAAGGCTCGCATTTAGGTTCAAATATATTACCTTCTTCCACAGCTACATGAGATCTCCTTGAAATCTCCACACAAAGATGAATTGCCTCTTTTCGAAATTGTTGCACATACCCACGCAATTGCCTCTCGTTGGTCATAGAGATATGAGGTGTATCTTGTGGTAGTCCCTTCATGATTTCAATTTTACCTTATAGATCTCTTGACTTAGCTCGAAATCTTCATGCACCATTCTCACAAATTCATCATAACGTAAATCTTCACTCACTTGCATAATCTTACAACCAAGAGAAGTATCCACTAAAAAGAACCAATAATTTTTGTCGAATCTCCAAATTCCACAAACTAAGATGATATGATCCATAGATCCAAAAACAAGAAAATGAGGTCAAAAGATAAGAAAGGAGCTCAAGCAACAATGGTGATTTGTGTGCTTCAATGGTGTTTGGCCGACAGTTGAAGCGAGAAAGAAAGTAGGTGATGTAATAATTAAGGGCTAAAATCATCACTCTACAAACTAGGTTAAATGAACTAACTCTACTTAACTCTACCAAACTCTCGGAAACAACTCTGCCAATATCTGCCACACTAGCAAATATAACTCTGCCAATATCTGCCACACTAGCAAATATAACTCTGCCAATATCTGCTACACATTGTACGAACTCTATCAAACTCTGTCACACTGTCGTTACTAACTCTGCCAAGCTGTGACAGATAACTCTACCAAATTCTGCTACACTAGCGATTCAAACTTTGTCAAAATCTACTACAAAGGGTCCAACGTCTAATAAACTCTAACAAAATCTACTACAAAAGGTCCAACGTTTGGTAGAGTGTGGTGGATCTTACGCTGACGTGACATAATTCATTAATGGCATTTTCGTTATTACGTTTTTGTTTATATATTTAAAAAGGACAAAATTGTATTATACAATTTAATAAGAGTATTTAAGTAATTACAAATTAATATAAATTCTTTGAAACATTTCACAATTATTACGAAGTATTCTAGCAAATCACCGTTACTATTATCGAAATGATTAGACTTAGGAGTTAAACTAATGTTGGGCCAATTATAGTTGCTTTCTAACTTCTAATTTCATGTTTTATTTCATATGTTGGCGTTTAATAACTGTTAATTTCTTTTTCCCTTTATGGTATCTAAGATTTTTTCCAATATTATACAGTATTTGTTTTTTTTTCTTTTGATAAAGCTATATATTGAATTGTTCATTCTCGAGAATAATTGAAGCAAGCAAGGGCGACCAATAAAAACAAAACAAAGAAGCACGGGCAACAGAGTTGTATAACATGATTTTTTTAAAATTGTATTGAGTCGAGTATAACAAAAGGTTTTAAACTATGTTTCTTAAATCAAGATACTGTGTTTTGGTATTTCTATCATTTTAAGAGATTATTCTACTAATCTTATTATAATAGTTAATTTGATAAGAAGAGTAGGTGAACATCTCATAAAATATTGAATATGATTAATTAGCTAGTTGATGTTATCCGGACAAGATAGAGATGACAGTAACGTTAGGTTGGGTATATTCTAATTATGACTGGACTTTATATTAATTGTATGTAATAATGGATGGCACACGTCGGATGGATTTAATAAATCCACTTTAACCCCTTCTTGTCTAAAATTTATGAACAACTGAGTATATTAGGCGTACGCATAATAATGGAACTAAAAAACCGAACTGAACCAAAATTTAGTTATAATTCTTAGATAATTTTATTTCTCGGTTTAGTTTTATTTTGGTTTCTGCAAAGAACTGTTTAGTTCCAAATTTAGATAATTTTGGTTTTGAGGACTGAAAATTATCAAATAGGAAGTGAAACTAGTTAGTACTAAAATACTTTGGTTATAAGTAATTATATTTTTTTGGTATTTGGTTACTTTTTAAAAAAAAGTATCCAATAAGAACTGAACCAATATTATTTTAGGACTAATTCGATTCTACCCTTTTTAAACAAGAATCGAATTAAATTTTAATAGGTACACATTGATTACCATATTTCCATAACTAAAAACCGCACTCGAACTAAAACTAAATTAAATTTTAATAGATACATATTGGTTACTACATTTTTAAAACTGAACCAAATAAATTAATGCGCATGGCTAGAGCATATGCATGTTCTAGGTTTATTTAAAATGTTTTGAATTGAAAACTTTTTGCAATTATTTCCCTACCGCTGCACACAAAATGTAGTCAACTATCTTATGAGATACTAGTATACTTTTTAAGACTAGTAATGTAACTACCAATATGAATAAATAAACTATGCAGATCTGACTAATTATAAATTATGTGTGACTATAACAATGAAGAAGCTAGTTTTGGATATGTAGTTAACAATTTGTGAATATGTTAACTAAATATTTGATTAATTATTTGTAGATATATAATTAAGTATATGTGGGTATAGAGAATAAGTACATGTGACTATACAAATCAACGATTTGAGTGTATGTAGTTAATAATTGTGAACTTAATAAAATACGTGGACATATATTTGACCGTTTGTGAATGTAATACCTTCAGTGGAATTGTTGTTAGACTCAAAAAATATAAGAGATTTATATATATTCTACAAGACACATTTGTCATGATACTGCGAAAAATATCCTTACACATTGCGGTAAATATTTTTAGTGGCAAAGAGTTCAATTGTTTTGTGATTCTGAGAATTAGTTTGGATTTATTTTTGGAATTTTTTCGGTTATTATAAATGATTAAATATGATGGATCATGGTGGCATTTGTTTATAAAGTTACAACAATCGTGAAAAATGAAAGGGACCATCAAAATCATTAAAAAGAATGAAGGACCATTGAGAGAGAGAAATCAAACAATACGAAAAATATATAGTCCTTTTTGTTCTATTAATGGTAAGCCATATTATTGTAAAGCAGAAACTGATAGACATTGTTTTCCTTACAAAAAATTGAAAAGAAAAAAAAATCTTCCACACTTCTTTAAAATATTTCAGAATCAGCAATAGTTTTTCAAAAAACTTTAAAAACAAAACACTTTGAATAAGTAATTACAGATTTTGACATTTCTAAAAATTACAAAAAATAATAATTTGAAAACAAATCATAACAAATTATATATTCAGCACTTAGGTTTTTTTATCGTTTTTAAATTTTATTAATTATGTCCAAAATAGACTTTGGTTACAAGTGGAAACTTTTGTTACAAGTGAAAATTACAAAGAAGAAATATGGGTTACATACAAAATCCCAAACGGAAGAAAGATGTAGCACATAGGTCTCTTCACGCGTTGAAGTGCCACGTGTTAGACCTCTGGTATTTTTTGTTATGAAACGGAGCTAAGCCCAAAATAATATTATAAAACTCATCAATTCGTACATCTTATAAACTAGAAACACCATTCTTTTCTTCAATTAAAATGTATTCAAGACTATCATGAATTACCTCTAAAGAATGAAAACCTAAGGGTAAAGAAAAAACATGATTAGCAAAGTCATCCGCTAAACGGTTCGCCTCTCTAAACGTGTGAGAAATATGGACTATCTAGTCTTTTGATAAAAAACCATAGAACAACCGTACCAAGAATGAAAGGAGATGTGAATCATTTATCCTTTTCTTTAGAAAACTAATTACCACTTTCAAATCCACTTCAAGCTCCAAATATGTTATCTGCTTGTCCCATGCTAAAAATAAGTCATAATAGACGCCCCAAAGTTCAGCCAACGGGACCGTACATATCCTTATATCAATGAGAAGTCTCCAATACATTTTCCCGTGTGATTTCTTAAGGCTCCTCCGGCTGCAGCTAGTCCTAGATTTCCTCTTGAAGCACCATCAGTATTTAGTTTACACCACTCTCACCAATCAATGGCTTCCATGCGATGAGTTTGACACAACCACACACTCTTTACACTACCCTCGCCATGTGCATTCACTTGGTGTACCTCAATCGAAATGTCTCGTAGAAATTTTACTCTATCTTTACACTTCCCAACGGATCCAAATATGTAACCACATCTCCACTTCCAACCACACCATAATACCATTGCAAACCGTGTAAATCAAGGGCATTCCTCACGGATTACATTATCACCTAAATTCTCATAAAACCATCCAAGCACATGCATCGAAAAGAAGGAATCTTGTTTCGTCTTGGTACCAAACGTCGCCAAATACCTTCTATAAAAGGACAATCTCGTAACATATGGATAATGGTTTCATCATCACCACGACATAATGAGCACAAACCCGAAGCAGAGAGGTGTCTTCTCTGTCTCTCTACGTTGGTCAATAAGATCTGATTCGTTCCCATCCAAAGAAACAGACAAACTCTTTCAGGGACTCGGACTCACCATAACCGATCAAAGATGCCAGACAGATTTGGTTAAATCATATTATTACGTATCAATGAAGCATAAGCTGAGCTCACTGTGAATATCATGTCCGTTATGAAACCCTAACTTAAACGGTCATTCATCCTCGTGATCTCATCCACTACGTAAGCTCCCAACTATAACTGCAAATCACGCGGTAAGTTTGGTGGATTTGATATCGATGTCAACCTGTACATAAGTCGCAGATTTTGATATTTTCCATCCCAAAGGTAGAGTTGTAAGCTCATGGTTACATAACAGATCATCATAAAGCCATCTATCACCCCGAAAGTGAGACGTAGTGCCAGATCCCACAACCTATTTAAGTCCTGGTACAACTACTTCTGTAAGGCCAAGAAGAATACTTTGATATGTCTCAGATTTACATCCCACTCTGAACATCCATGAAGTATCATGTACATCACCAATTTTTTATTTGCATTGCAAGAATCTCGCCCAAAGACATCACCAATTTCTAGAGTAAAGCTCGATTCATATATGTAGACAACTTAACCCCAAGACCACCTTTTGTTTTCTTTGTACACACACGTTTCCAATTAAACAAGTAGACTTTCTTCTTCTCAGTAGTTTCTCCCCAAAGAAAGGATCTAGATATTATATCTAGACTTTTGAGAGTTGATGATGGTAACATGTTGGTGCTCATGGAGTGGATTGGGATTGACGACAACACCGACTTGGTGAGGGTCAACCTACTGACCATGCTTAGCGTGCAACTCTTCAAACCAGCAAGCTTTGATGAAACACGAGAGATAACTTCACCAAAAGTCTCTTTATTCACTCGGGTTTGCAGAATCGGAATACCCAAATATTTTTCCAAATCTTTTGTTGAGGCAATGCCACTCACATTACTGATCTCTCTTTCCAATTCTTGACTTACTTTCTTTGAGAAAAATATATTTGATTATCCATACTTATCTTCTGTCCTGACGCTGCAAAAAACTTCTCTAAAACTTCTCGAATAACTCGTATTTGTTCAACTGAAGCCTCAGCGAACAAAATCAGGTCATCAACAAAACAAATATGTGATATCTCTTGTCCACCACGAGATATGCGAACCGGTTTCTACTTTTTGCTCTGAACCGCACATTCAATAAGGTGACACAACCGCTCTAGGAAGAGAACGAATAAATAAAGTGATAAGGGATCACCTTGGCGCAACCCTGGTGTAAATTCCTCCGTCATTTCACCATTCCATAGTATCCTCATTTTGGACTAGATACCGCTTGCATAATCCACTACTTCCAACCAATAGAGAGATCAAGAGTAGTAATCGTGTCTTCTAAGAAATCTCATCGGATCCGATCATATGCTTTCTCCAAGTCGAGTTTGAGTAACATCCAACCCTTCCTCCCTGATTTACGCCTCATAGAATGCACAATCTCTTGAACCACCACCACATTATCTATGCTTAATCTTTCTGCAATAAAGCTCGATTGAGCAGCTCCAATTATCTTAGGCATGATCCTTTTAAGTCGCATCACCATGGTATTAGTGATAACTTTAAACAAAACGTTACATAGGCTCATTGGCCGAAATTGGGTAATCATCTCTGGTATCTTTAGAATTAGTGTTATCAATGCATCATTTGTCACACTCGGTAACTGACCAAACTCAAAGAACTCGAGCACAAGAATCTGAGACCGGTTTCCTAACTACATCCCAACTAGAAACTTTATATTGTCCCATACTTCTAATTGATTTTTCAATCTCCACACGAATGAGCATAGCCATGTCTGCATCCGAGAGAGTTACAAACCCTCGCTTGGTAACACATTTGGGAAAACTTGTAGGCCTTCTAGTGAGTAAATATACTTGTAGTAATTTGTTGCTAACTCCTCCAACTCATTGGCATCTGAAATCCAAACCTCTTCTGAATTCTTCAGGAGCTCAACTTGGTTCCTCGTCCTTCGAATAACATTTGAAGTGTGAAAATATGAAGTGTTTTTGTTTCTCAAAGTAATCCACTTCTCCTAAGAATTCTGAAACCATATAATCTCTTCTTACTCTAAGATAGCATCAAACTCTTTAAGAAGCTCTACTTCGCAAACAAAGAGAGCATTCGTGACAAGTATATCAAGCGCATGATGTACATGCTCGATAGCTTCCAAAGACTTTTCTTTTCACTTCATAATGTCACCAAACACTTCATGGTTCCATTGTCGCAATGTGTTTTTCAGTTTTGTTAAAGCCATCGGAATTGAGATGAAGTAACTCCACAAGTTTCTTAGCAACTCCTTGAAACCCGAGTGCGTAAGCCATGCCGCCACAAAACAACATGGTCTTCTTCTAGGATCTTTTCGAATATCATGGCAGAGTTGAACGTACAATGATGCATGATCCGAAGAGAGAAATGGTAAGTGATTAACCATTGCTTCTTGCCATTTTAATCTCACAGATGCAGAGCACAAAACCCAATCCAATCAATTTGCAATACATGTAGCCTCAAAAGTTTCTCTCCTCCAAGTAACAGCTACCCTTGTGCCCAAGTCAATGAGTGATGACTTATTAATCCATATCCCCAAACACAATCGAATCACCTGATAACCTTCCATTACCACAACGTCGTTCGTCCACACAAACAATAGTGTTAAAGTCCCCTCCAACAATAAGAGGATCATAAATAACCATTATCTCATCTCGTAATTGGTTCCAGAACCCCTCTTTACAACTCACTGAAGGTGCCGCATAAACAACGATTACATGAAAAAACCTCTATACCATCTAAAATTCGGATATGAACAAATTATTCACATGACTTAAGAATATTTACTATTCCCATACCATATCTCTACAGCAACCAGATGCCACAAAACTGTCCAACTGCATCAACTCAAAAAGAATTCTCAAAACCCAACTCTCTACAAATTCGGTCATCGTTCATTCTTTCAACGTGCGTCTCAAATTAGACTTGAATTTTGTCAAAATGTATCGAATGTATCTACGAAAATTGGGTTTATTTTCCCCCTGACAATTCCAAAATAAGCTATTAATCATTAGAAACACATAGTTGTGTACCAAAATTACTAGGGTGTATTGCTAGTGACCCAAAGGTCCTTCAGCATCCTCACTACCACTCGTTTGAGTCTCCATATCTCTACTCGGAACACTTGTCATTGGTAAGAGGGAAGTCTCTAGATTATCACCTGAAGTACCATATACTCTTCTTGTATCTCCATTCTTAACAAAGCTGATCACCTTAACAGAGTCATGGCTATCCACAACCACATTATCACTAACTCGAAGCCTTTTCCCGCAGATGATGTTTCAACGTCGGGCATAATTGGAGCGAAAATTAAACCCTTGGAAGGTCTACTATGTTTCTTCATTCTCGATCTATTCGGCTTAATCCCACTAGCTTTGCGATACTTAGTAGTAAATTCACCTTCCTTACTACCACTATCTGATCGTTGTGCAAAAAAAATAACTTGGAGATAAGCCTCAATTGGACTTTGGAGGGACCACCAACAACATTCTGTTTCCTAGACATAACTGTAACCATAGGTTCCACCGTATCATTCTCATTCCCCTGCTGTTGCAAACCCAAACTTTTTAAATATCCTAACACTCTGGAAACCTGTATTCAAAGGGATTTCACACAAATTTCATCCCAAATTCTTCCCTACAGATTTACTAGGGTTCTGATTTTGCGTCTGCTTCCGATTAACTCTTCGAACCAGCGTAAAACCATTAGCGTCCTGGTTTGATTGTACTTTACCATCATGCGAATGTTCCACCTGCATATTCTTAAGCTCCTTCTCAACACCTTTTCCACCACCATCGGAGTAACTCGCGTGCAGACACTAGACACATGCCCAAAAATACAACACTTGGAACAAATGTTAGCTAATCCTTCAAATTCAATGAAATAGCACTCACCATTCACCACAACGAAACCTTTTAATGGCTTACAAAAATTCACCTCAACACACACCCTATTATACCGAGCCCTCTCAAAATTCACGGTTGTGAGATCCACACGAATAGGTTTCCCAGCACCACTTTCCTATAATAATACGTCAGTGATACATTGTGTATATAATGTTCAACACCCGAACCCACACATGTGTAGTAGTTATATCAAACCTGCTTCCCAATTATACACTAGGAGATAACTTCCAAACACTCTCCACATACCACCTGTAAAAGCATGAAGATATTCATCCTTGATATCAAACCGATTTACGTAGAATTGTCTTGGGAGATCTGCCACCATGTATTCCACCTTTCAGTTTCCATAGCTCTCGTAACTTCCTTGCCAAGGCAATCATTATAACACTTCTTCCTAACACCTTAGCGATGATACATTGTTTCCATAATTCTCCTATCATGTTCATCACTTCATCTGCAATGGTTACAACCGCTTCTCCATCCTTGCCTTTCGGAAACTCGACAACTATATTAGAATCCACAAAATCATCATCCATAATCATATGAGGTGAAAGCCTCTCTCCAACACTCGCATCCTTCACCTTATGTTCCCGTGAGATTGACATGTCTGGTGGATCCCTCGGAGGAGACCCACTCACTGCCACATCGATCATCAAAGCATCATCTCCACCTCTAGTCGAAACCCTAATATCGCCCCTTGTGTCACCGCTAGACATATTGAATCTCTAGTTTGTTATGAGTTGTTTTCAAATTATTATTTTTTGTAACTTTTTCATATGTTAAAATCTGTAAATACTTATTAAATTTGCAATCATCTTTCGAAAATACTATTTTTATATATTATTATATGAAGATTATATCTTATATATAAATTATAATAATAAAATTTGCACCGTGATTTTATTTAACAGATTTAACCTATTTAGATTTTTCTTCACTAGTGGAGATGAGATGATGTTGTTGCTTGGAAGGACTTATGGTTTATCGATGTTTCTGTGTGGTTGTTGGACCATCCCCTCTTTCTTTCTCCCAAGAGAACAACTTTGTGCTTTTGATACTTATCCCAAAATGTGAGAACAAAGACTTCAAACGTCCACAAAGATATTGTAGCAAGGAAATTGAGGGAGTTGGCTCAGATTTATACTGTGGCCGAGTTGAAGCCGGAGTATGCATAATTTAGAAGTATGTATTCTAAAGTGACAGAATATTTGGACGACAGTGTTAACTTGGAAAAGTGGGCTCGTTGCTACTTTCTTGGAGTAAGGTATAACATAGCAATGACAAATAGTGCGGAGTCGTTGAATAATATTTTCAGGGAGACGAGGAAATACTCTTTACTACTCTTGATGGATACAATTATTGTCAAAATAGGAAGAGTGGTGTAACAAACACCGTAATGGATGTATTGAGCTCACAGAAGTTCGTTCCTTTGGTGGAGAATGAATTACATAGCAGTTATGAGACGACACACTTGACCGTTCGTAAGCTCAATTTGTATTTGCGTGAAGACAATGTCATTGCACATGATGGTAGTTCTTTTCTTGTGAATTTGAGGAACAAGACTTATGCTTGCAAATGTTTCGACATGTACAAGTACCCTTGTATCAATGCAATAGCCGCTCTTTGCATGTATAAGAATAATTCGTACAAGTCGAAGGATGTTGAAATACATGAGTTATGCTTGGAATATTATCAACTTGAGCAGTGGACTTTGGCTTATAGTCAAATATTATATCCGGTCCAGGATATGTCTCAATGGGTTGAGATCCCGATTGAAATTCTAGCAACGCATGTCTTACCGCCACATTTGGTGAAATAATAAAACATCTTAAATAAACTCGATATCCATCGGTCGGTGGAGCAACGTTGAAGAACGAATAATATATCAGTGCCTGGTCTAGATTTGGAGAGGTGTTTTAATAGTAGTAACACCGGATTGTAGGCGTTGGTGTTGATTTTTATTCAGGTACATTTCTTTTGTTTTTGGTGACTATGCTATTTCTGTATGTTTCTTATGTTGTTGTTGAGTCTTTACGTTTTTCACAGTTTATGTTTTTACTCAGGTCCATATGTTGCATGCAAAACCAAACCATGTTACGTGATGTTGGTGTTGTTATGTATTACGTGACTTTGGTCTGTATTATTGTAGGCTTTGAATTAAATTGGTGTTGACTTTGGTGTTATATTTGTTGTTCTATTATGTGATTTAATATTTGTTGTTCTGTTATGTGATTTAATATTTGTTGTAGATATCATAGTTTTTGTTCTGGGACTTTGTTCTCGAGATTAATATATGTTTTAGGAGGGATGTGGAAATGAGATGGATCCAAATAAAATTTAATCATGGCTCATCGAAAACTAATGGCCCATAATCTTAGTCGAGGCCCATTAGTTCTATTTTTCCACTTCTCTTATCTTTCCTTTCGTAACACATAAAACACTCACGAGAAATAGGGTTAAAACCATTATCTCCCACCGCTTGACACAACCAAATTTTTTTGAGGCTCCACGTGTTGTTCGGTCGTGTCATTCGTGTGTCAAGATTGAACTCTCCTTCTTCTCTATACGTGTAGTCTATTCAATCATTGTACTTGCTTATTCAACCTTCTTTTATTTATTTATTTTTTAATTCCATATCGGTTACTCAACAACTGAAATCAAACGGGTTTGTAAACATTTATTCGGTTCATGCAATGATTTACATTTCATTTGTATTGTTACTCTAAATGACTTTATTTAGTACATGTAACTATTAATTTAAACACAAAATATATTTGTGATCTATAGTATTGATAAACTAAATTGAGATAAACATTGTTGAGTATATATAAACAGTTTAAATCATATTAGATCAAAACATTGTTAATCGTCACAACATTTGTATTGAGTAAATATTGTTGATTTATTAGTGGTCATCATATGTTGATTTACTAGTGATCATCATACTATGAAACCAAATTTATATATTTATGTAATAACAAACGATTAAATGTAAATGTAATGGTTAATAATAATATCATAAAGAATCAAAACAAAACATTTTGAATCATCAAAACATTTGTTTGAGATTACATCTACTAGCAAAACATTTGATAAACTAAGTTGATTTACTAATAATTATCATATTATGAAACCAAACTTATATATTTATGTAAAAATAAATGATTATGGGTTAGTAATCATTAAAAATGTTAAAAGATGACATAATCTATGATTTCTATAAATTTAATTTGGCTGAAACTAATAATTTGCAACTAATGATCCAAAAATAACTAAAAATTTGATACAACTGGAAAATTCAAATTTCGCTCCAAAACCAAAAAAATTTCAAATTTCGCTCCAAAACCAAAAAAATTCAAATTTGGGTCCAAAATTGAAAATTTTCAGTTTGGCTCCGACATTAAAAAATTTCAAATTGGTTTGATTTCCATTACTTAAATTGTATCCTCACTTTTCTTTATTCTTGATCTTTTCTTCACTATTATATTTTCACAAACCACAAGAACAAAACCTTCTTCTCCAATCCTCTCAAACCTAACGTAAGTCCATATCCTTTTAACATCTTATTCACCTTTCTTTACTCGATTTTGAATTCTTTCATTTTAGATTTATGCTTAATGAATTTGTTGTTTTCTTAGGTAAGCATGAGTAATGACTCTTTTGACCCGAATGAGGATCCAAACTTCGAATTTGAAAGGGAGAAAAAAGCTTACTACGACCGTCTTTTTTGAATTGCGAACAGTGACCATGGGATACCAACTATATGTCCATGTGGTGGTAAGATTGTAAGAGAGACCACAAACAAACCGTCCATGACATACTTCACCTATAAGTACTATGATGTTAGGATACTAATCTTGCTATGTTTTCTCACACTTGTAAGGTGGGATCTAGCTAAGTTTTCTCACACATCGTTGTTTGCAGAATGATGGCATGCACATGCGGTTGAGGTGGGATTTAGCTATAGAGGATGAAAGTTAACAGCGTGAAGAACAAGATCGATAAGATAGATATGCAAAGCGTGGAAATTGCATTGATGAAATTGGAGATTAAAAAGATGAAAGAGAAGATTGAAAAGATGAACAAGAAGTTTGCAAAGATGCAAGATGCAATCGGTTTGTGTTTTCCTTAACTGTTATGTTTAATTTATATTTTAAGTACTAAGTTATGCAATTGGTTTTTCTTTTCTAGTCTTAAGTCCTATCTAAGTCTTATGTTAATTTCAATTGGTTTATATATTTCTAAGTGTTATGTTAAATTTATCCATCGGTTTGCCTATTTGTAAGTTTTAGGTGAATTTTTAAGTTTGTAATTCAAGACAATGATTCAGTATTAAAAATATAGTCTCTATTTTGGACGTTTAATTCTTAAAATCATAATATTAATAATGAACCAACTAGTATCTTATTATCATTTTTGAACCAATCGTTACATATATAATGAACCAAGTGTTATGCTCATTATTGAACCAATTGTGATGTAAATAATGAACTAATTGTCATGTAAATAATGAACGTAAATAATGAACCAAGTGTTATGTTCATTATTGAACCAATTCGATTAATTAATATTGAACCAATTCAATTAAGTAATATTGACCAACTTCTAAACTTACTCGTAATATTTATAACCAAAAACGTAGTATGATATTAGTGATTCCCTGATATTAAGTTGCATAAGTTCATGTCAATTTTACATACTTACCAAGGGAAACAAAAGAGAAACAAAAGACCAAATACAAAAACGTCTCACATACGGTTTCGTGATGATTCGACCTCGTCATACACCTCTCAACTGTGAGTGGATTTACCTCTGAAACCACTCGTTTCTTTGATCTTTTATCCTTCTTCAGGCCACCACGTACTTCTACTTCTTCTTCAATTACAGTTATCTCTTTTCCCACGTTCTGCAGGCAATCACTGTCTTTACCTCTTTCAACCCACCTGATGAAGAAGGTCTTCCAACTTTCTCCGCAACCACAACACTCTTCTTTCTTGCCTCCTTGTCCTCCTTGCACATTCGTTGAAAGCATATACGTTTATTCTCAACCAATAGACGCCGCATCTAACTATCAATTGCGGCGTCAACCACATCATCATCTACCGGTATATCACAAAATAATGACCCTCAACCAATGTTGGTTGCAATATACTATCAATATTTTTTAAATACAAAACCATACACATCAATTTCTCGATTAACAATAAGAACTGAATTCAATACACCATAACAACTAAATTCAATTTTTCAATATACCATATGAACTGAGTTCAATACACCGTAATAATTAAATTCAATTTTTCAAATCACTAACCTTTACTTTATCAAGTGCCTTGTTTATTTCCTTAACACGAAATCCTTTCATTGCACTAGTTTTGAATTTTCTCTTGCGCATCCTAGGACAATGGCTATCTGCATCCATAACCAAATCTCAAAACACCTTCATCATCCTTGGGATTGCTTCAAATGGCATAATATACAATCAAATAAGCCATTAATTCAATCTACGACATTGCCAAAATATAATTTAATCAACTAATTAAATACATAATTCACTTATACCTCCAATGGAACTATAAAACCCGGAAGATTGGCTGGTTTAGCGGTATCATCGAAGAGATTCATCATCCGTTTTAGTACTGAAATATTTTTTTGAAATGCCTCTTCACAAATTTGAGACTAATCCTTTGTTTGTAGCCATCTGGGAATTCATGACAATGCAGTCCCAAAAGTAACGCATGTTCTCTCTGTGAGTACTTGATTGGTACTCCATTGACGATAAACCATAATTCTTTCTTCTTCTCTATCTTATCCATCCGAGCAAAGAGCATCCACATCCCCATCGGTTTTTGGTTTGCACACTTTGGCATATGGAAAAAATTGGAGAACTGTGGGTGGTTGTAGAACCACTGCATCTCAAAGACATCAAGAACACTCTCAATTGTCTCTACCACCTTTGCAACATAACACCTTGTTGCAATCGGATAAAAATAAATCAATAATGCAATGTTAGTGAATATTTAACTTACTGTATCAAATCCTTCTGTATCAGAAGATGACGATTCATCTTCATCCACCTCATTAGGTGGTGGATCCTTGGATGGTTCCACTTCAGTCATATCTTTATCTTCTCCTCTGTCATCTTTGGTTTGAACGTCTCTGTCGTCTACCAAAGGTATATTCGGAGAGTCATCGTCAGCTAGAAGAGGAGACTCTGAAATTTTACAAATTGGAGAAGGACGACTGAGGGATCCACAGCTGAGAAAAAGTGCAAGCGGACCCATTGCTATCCTCCGTGCTGCATTCTTGGTGCATGCCATGGATACAGATCTTCGCCAAAAAATACTGATAAGGGTTCCGATAAAAGATCCTCCAATGAAAGAAGAGAGAAATTAGTTGAGTAGTTCTGCCATCAAGGGACGCTAAAGTCGAAGGATCGAAAACTAGTGTAGATAGTAAAATTGGGGATTTTGAAACTGTAAAATCGGTTCAGTTTAATCCAAATGAGCCGGTTTAATTTTTTTTTCTAGTTTCAATTTGGATAATGAATAAAACTAAATAGGATCCGAGTATAAAATTTGGTAATGGGTATGTATTGGATTCTTGGTTTGGATCATGTAAATTGCGAAAAATTGCCGGATATATTGGTAAACAACCACTATTTTCAGTAAAAACATATATAATTTAATCCATCTGAAATTCACTTTGTACGGAAGAGTATTAATGCACATTTTGTTTCACTTAGGAGCCTTCCAACCATTGATCCATCTCAAATTGCTCCAAATTTAATGGCTTGGTGAATATGTCTCCAATTTGATTGTTGGTAGAAAATCAATTGATCTTGATAGTTCCATCATTCACCAAGTCTCTGAGATAATGAAACCTCACATCTATGTGCTTGCTTTTGCCATGGAACACTGAATTTTCGGGAAAAAAAACGGTTGCACTGTTGTCACACCTGATCTCTGTCCCAGCCTAATCTTCAACTCTATTACTCTCAAGTATTTGTTTGATCCATACAAATCGACAAGCACACATAGCTCATATACTATGTCTCAGTTGTAGAAAGAGTAACAAATAGTTGTATTTTTTATGCCCATGAAACAAAACCTTGAGCCATCAAAAAAACCTAACTAGAAGTGCTTCTACGATCATCTAGATCACCTGCATAGTCACTATTTATAAACACTTTACGCCCTGAATCTCCACCTATTTTGTAGAAAATTAATAGCTCTTTTGTACATTTCAAGTATCTTAAGATTCTTTTACTAGCAAGCCAATGAGACATCCTTGGATCAGACATAAACATACTGATAAAACAAACATTGAACATTAGATCATGCGTAGTTACCGGAGATGCATGAAGCTTCCAACAAGTTCCTTGAAGAGAGTATCATCAACTCTTTCACCATTGTCATCCAAATGTAGTTTTGTTCCAGGAACTATTGGATTCTTGACTGCATTACTCTCTTCCATGCCAAACCTTGTCAAAACTTCCCTTGCATATCTCCTATGACATATGAGAATACCATATACAAACTACTTCACTTCAATACCGAGAAAATGCTTCATTTCTCCTAAATCTGACATCTCAAACTCTTGCATCATCAATCTTTTAAACTCCTCGCACATATCAAAATTATTTCATGT
Source organism: Lepidium didymum (assembly GCA_963920545.1). NCBI lineage: Eukaryota > Viridiplantae > Streptophyta > Magnoliopsida > Brassicales > Brassicaceae > Lepidium > Lepidium didymum. The sequence goes on from OY986980.1 coordinate 10,086,546, forward strand.
GTGAATTATATCATCTAGGTAAAGACTCACAAACAACAAGCTTTTTCCTTCACCTTAGTAAACAAAGTGTGTTCACTTGGACATCTCTCAAAGTCTTCTCTTAGAAAGTAAGCTTTAATACAAATGTACCATGCTTTAGGAGCCTGTTTCAGACCATATAAAGCTTTCCTTAGCTTATATACTTTCTCCTCGTTTCCTTTAATGACAAATCCATGAGGTTGTTGTACATAGATTTCTTCTTTGAGTTCATCATGCAGAAATGCACTCTTAACATCGAGATGGAAGATTTTTCAGTCACAACGAGCTGCAGTGGCTAACATTATGTGAATTGTATCGAGTCTTGCTACTTGAGCAAACACCTCAGAATAATCAACACCATAACTTTGAGCATACTCTTTTGCCACAAGTCTAGCCTTGAGCTTATATCTCACCATCTTCTTCTTTTTTTATATAAACTCATTTTACTCCAATTGGTTTTACTCCATATGGCAGCTGTGTTAGTTCCAATGTATGATTCTTCTCGATGAAGTTAATCTCTTCTTTCATGGCCTCTCTCCATTCTTTGTATTGCTCTGCATCCATCAAAGAAGTTGGATTACTTTCAGATACCATTAAGACCATCATCATAGCATCGAGACAATCATCAAGCTCTTCTCCTGTTTCAAAATTTTTCATCCATATGGGCCTTCTTCTTTCTCGCATGCCCCTATCTTGAATTTGTGCAGGTACAAGACTTGTTTCTCATGAAACAGTTATGTAGCTGCTACCATGACTGATAGCATCCCCTTCTGCATTAGTAGGCTCACTCTCACATGAATTCGGTGATTCATTTTCACAGATTAATGAATCTTGTTTCACCTTTGCATCAGTTTGCTGCCAATTCATACCCCTTTCTTATTTGAAAACAACATCTTTACTGATGATGACCTTCTTTTAACTTGGAGCATACAATCTCCATGCCTTTGACTCATCACTTACTCCCAAAAAGATACATTTTTGACTCTTATCATCAAGTTTGGTCCTCTTTTTATCTGGAATATGAAAATGAGCAAGACTACCAAAAGTTCAAAAATACTCTACATTAGGTCGCTTTCTAGTCCATACTTTTTCTAGAGTCTTGTCTACAACAATTGCATTCGGCCACCCTTTTTAAATGTGAACACACTATCTCACAGCTTCAGACCAAAACACCTTAGGAACACATCTCTCAGTGAGCATGGATCACACAATATCCATAATTGTTATATTTCTTCTCTCATCAACTCTGTTTTGCTAAGGTCTGTAAGCAGTCGTGAGTTATATACTGATGCCTTGTGATTCACAAAACTTTATAAAATCTTTAGAGTTGTACTCCCCATCACGATCAGTCCTGAGACAGATTGTGGCCACTCATTTCTCATTTTCTACTCCAGCTTTGAAGCTCTTAAAAACGAATAAGATTTCTGATTTCTCATGCAGAAAGAACACCCAAGTTTTTTGTGAGAAGTAATTAATAAAACTTATATAGTACCTCTTGTTGTTGTGTGATGCTGGAGTTATTGGTCTGTAGATGTCAGAGTGAACCAATTATAGACATTCAGTAGCTCTCCAAGAGCTCGCTTTTGGCATACTTTCTCTATGTTGCTTCCCAGTAAGACAAGTGGATCATCTGGTCGAACCATCTGGTTCTGAGCCAAGACCTTTAAACCATGATAACTCAAATACCCAAATCTGCAATGCCAAACAAAGTCTTTTTTTCCTTCTTTTCAATCTTTTGCGGGCACATAGAATTATTTTGTTGAGCAAGTTCCACCATCAGATAGAACATCATGTTCTTTATAAAAGTTAGCAGGATCAATCCCCTCTGATGAAACACTTTGCACATGTCCTCTTTAATCAAGATCGATAATCCATTTTCTTGAAGCAGACTGATGCTCAACAAGTTTTTTTTTCAACTCTAGGATGTAATAAACATCTGATATTACCTGAGTAATATCATTGACTTGCATTCTTATACTTCCTCTCGCAACCATGGACATCCTTGTATTATTTCCCAACTTCACTGAATGATCTCTGACCGCCTCTAGATCAATAAACCATTCTCTGTTTCCAGTCATGTGGTTGCTATAATCTGAGTCAAGAAACCACCCTTTTGTAACCTTGTCTTGGTTCTCCTTAATTTATGCCATCAATAGAAGATATGCCTTTGTTTCCATTTCAGCATAATTGGCCTTTTTGTCCCACTCTGGACATTCGTATTGATAGTAACCCAGCCTGTGACATTTGAAACACTATGGTTTCTTTGTTCACAGAGGATCATGTGTTATCTCCAATGCTTTCTCTTCTTCTTGGTTCCCCTGCATCATCTGCTCATGGACCATGTAGCTCATCAATAGACAGCTTACTCAAATCGTTTGACTCTTCAATCGAGAAAACAACAGAACTAAAACTTGTCAACAACGATCTAAGTATCTTACTCACAATAGTATATTGATCCATTGCCTCACTATTTGTCTTCATTTTGTTTACCGCACCTAGAGTTCTCTCAAGATAATTGTCGACCTTCTCTCCTTCTTTTATTGTCAACAGCTCGAACTCATGCCTAAATGCATGCAATTGTGCTCTCTCTCTGTCAATCGCTTGGAAAACAGATAATTCTTGACGTTCATATCCTTCAGCTTTGCTTTTTCCACACTATTCTTATGCGCTTGTGGTGTAGATCCACTTACTGCAGACACAATAATTCCTGCTTCAACCAAGTTCCACATCTTCTTACTCCTCAAGAAGTTCTCCATTGTCATCAACCAGTGGTTATAGTAGCCATCAAATTTTGGAATAGCTGCACAAACTTATATGAGGATGACATCTCTTTCACTCACTTTCCACCTCCCTCTTTGATCTTATTCGTAACTCTGATACCAAATGTTAATTTGCTATAAACAAAAATGTGAAAAGTACTTTATTTTGCAGAAATTACAGACAATATAATGTCCTTACAAAAAAAGAAATTCAAAAGATAAAACCATAACTGAAACAAAAGCATTAAACAAGAAAAAACATAATTGAAATTGGTCTTGTAAGAAAGAAAATAATGCTAAAAACATGTAAATCTGCGCGCAACGGCTAGGGTTACAGAATGATCATGTCTTAAAATTGAAAATGGTGGCAAAATGACTATAATACCTTCATTTAAATGAAAAATAAAACAAGAAGAAAAAATGTAATCAATAGCACTCGAACACTTTACATCCACCTATATAAAAAGCCAACATAACCACTATACTACCTTAACATATTATTTAAATGTACGATAAATAATATATATTGATAAATTCATATGCCAAAAAACTACTTCCTAACTATGCAAAAAAATATGTCCATTATATTATTATTCGGTTGCAGCTGTAGCCACACTAATTATGTCATTTTACCGTGGAGTTGGAGTTAACCTTAAATATATGATATGATGATTTTTGATACAAATATTTTAGGACGACATAATGATATTTGATGTAAATCATACGAGGACATATCATGATTCATGTGGCGTAGTAGCTGGAGTTTAAATTCATATTATACTAGTAGTTTATTATCACTTAATTTCTTTCTTTTGTAAAGGGGTTTTCATATTAAATAAAGAGGATTACATGGGGAGAATATAAGAACTACATACACCGTGGCCTGCTAAAATAAATAAGTACAGATAAAATAAAAGGCCAAACTCACCTGATCGACCTAAAAGATATAAACTCGGCCTAGATTAATGGTCTAGCAGCACACCACGAAACCCTAAAACACCGCATGGAAAGGAGTACAACCAGCCGCCTCCTACGTTGTGAAGAGATCTAACTGCCAAAATACCAGAAAAACTAGATCGGGGGAGAGAGAAGACACCATACACTTGATTCTTCGGAATCACCTAACGAGGAGCAAAGGCCTTAACAACAGTCGCCTGCTGTAGCATAGTCGTAGATCAGTGGACAAAGATGCTAAACCACCAGAAATAACCCTTTCGAGACCCCCACCCATCCTCGAGTGTGATGGGATTACTCAGATGGTCGTGTGGTGTACAACATCACCGCCTGAGATCCTTTTCACGAACCACCACTCGTGCGCAAGTGCGATGGCCTTACTCGTCGATCACGACTTTTCTTACTTCAATCTCACCTTTGCTAACCACGAAGCTCATATATCGGAAGTAGAAACCTAAGAGAGGTTCACTGGAGAGGGAGAACGTAGATCTTTAGAAATCATCCGCCTTTGTCCTTAAGAAGGCCGAATCTGCAAGCTTGACCACAAACATCTGCTGTCAAATCACTGGATCTGCCTCTCGAAGACCTAGAAAGCCACCTCCTGAAACTGAAGATTAGAGCCCAAAGCCGCAAGAGAAGATCCAAGGGAAGAGAAGAAGAGACGGAGAATAAAGGAATGAGAAATAGGGGTCCCTTCTCCGGCTACCGGCGAGAAGTGGTGGCAGCCCAAGAGGGAAGATCAAGATCTACTTTATCGTCGACAACAAGAGAGAGAGAATACCCTCTTTATTATCACTTCACCTAAATAATTATATTGACTTGAGAAAGTTAATTACCGAAACATCTTAATTTAACTTTCATGTACAAAAATCAGAAAACTGATTCAATTAATAACCCTAAATGTTTCTACTAATATTCACTTTTTCATATGATTGTTGTTAGACTTATATCTTATTTGCCGATCAAAAAATATAAGATTTTTTCCATCAAATTCTTAAATTTATTTGGAACAAGATAAAAAAAAAAATTTACAAACAGTGAGTAGGAAAAAAATACAACGTAAAATGAATTAGGAAAACTTTCTTGTACCTTTATCTTGATGCCAATTGTTACAAGAGAACCTGATAAATCATCATATCGTGAAAGGAGTTGTTGCAAAGTATTAATTGAACCAATCCAATGTGCTCCTAAGAGTCCACAAGTCTATACCTCAACTCCAACATATCGTGAACGTGTCCAAACAATCCAAGAAGAGGTGATCTCATATGTTATCAATTTTCATGAATAGAATTCTTTGTAGAAAGATATATATTCTTTTTTAGTATGTATTTTTCACAAGCCAAACATTCATGGATCGAATCGAAAAGAAGTCCAACTCGGATATATCTGTAGCCTGTAGGACCACATGCAACCGGATGAAAAATCACAATTCAAAACCTATAAAAGAAACGATATAAACACGTAAATAAGAAAAATTAAGTGTACATAGCTAAATGTTATCTCTTTTCCTTAACTCAATAAAATATCAATCTGTGCATTTTTTGAGTCCCATGATACAACTGAGACCATTTTTGCAACACTCGAAAATGGAATAATGGAATTTGAGAACTAATCTACGTACAACACTCTAACTTAGAAGTGAGGGAGAATTTTGGCAGAATTTCAATTCTCGAAAAGAATGTTACAATGAGAGAGTCTTAAGGAAGAGTTGATTATATAGAGAGGGAGTTGGAGAGGAAGCTCAGAATATGTTTGGTATCTTTGCACATGAGCGAAATGGTCGCATGCGGTTAGGAGACTTGGTTTAGACTTGGAATACAATTCACTTAGAAGATTAAGTCCTGCACCGCATGCGGTTAAAAACGCTTATAATTTAAGTTTAAAATTCAAAGTGTTTTTCCTTAATGAATTTTAATAAAAATATTTTAGCCCAAAAAGAATAATACAGTGTAGGCGCCTCCCCATTCTCCAAGCATGGCGCTTGATTTCTCATTCTCTCATACATGCTCTTTTGGCTTAAGCTCGAAAAATGTTTTCATATATACTTGAAGGAAAATAAATGTTTTCCTAAGCAATTTGGGATATTTTACTTATGAAATTAAGTGAAACTTTAATCCTTTTTTCTTCCCATGTGAAAGTTATTATATATTTCAAAATTAAATATTGATATTCGACGTTACAGCAAGAAGCAAGTATCGATGAGAGAACAATAGCGGCAATAGAAAATTTAACACCAAAATCATCACGATACTAATGGTCATAAACTTGGAAGTTCCGAGAAAAATGACATAGCTTTGGGGCTTAATAGTAATAAGGATCCTATAACCCATGATGGTGGATCATGTCAAGTGTTTCAATCAAGGATGAGCTCTACGGTTTTTAAAACTGGCAGTTTTGCTAGTTCTTCTGGGGCAAAGGTTTCAATGATGAAATATCGAAGGAGGCCAAGTAAATGGCGTAGACAACAAGTCAGGAAGAAGACGATGCTGGTCTATAGAGAGAAGCATAAGGATGCGGTTAGTGAAGGTACTCCGCCTAAAAGAAAAGCTGAGGAAGATCAGGAAGAGGGTTCGGGTGAAAAGAATGCAAAAAGGTCAAATGTTGAGGTGGTTCCGAGTGAGGAACCGCCGAAGGATTTATGAGCATACTGAGCTGGAATTGTCAAGGATTGGGGAACACCTTGACAATTCAGCTAATCCAGGAAATGAGACGGTCTTATTTTCCAGATTTTATGTTCCTTATGGACTCCAAAAACTCCAGTGGTTACGTAGTAGGTGTGCAGAAGTCTTTGGGTTATGATAATTCGTGTATTGTTGAGCCGGAGGACTTGAGTGGTGGATTAGTTTTGTTTTGGAAAGCATCATACAATGTTACTGTGTTGCAATCAAATAAGCGGATTATAGACGTTCAAGTGAGCTTGGGAACTTTATCTTTCTTTATCTCATTTGTGTATGGTGAACCAATAAGGCATTTGAGACAAGAAGTGTGGGATACGTTATCGGATATTGGTGCTTCACGAACGGATGCGTGGATGGTAATAGGTGATTTAAATGAGATTCTTGACAATTCGGAGAAGCTTGGAGGTCCATTAAGGGCTAAGGCAACGTTTTACCCTTTTCGTAATATGATAAGTGATTGTGGTTTGAGAGAAGTGCGATGTACTGGGAATAAATTCTCATGGGCCGGAACAAGAAATGGAGAGAATGTTCAATGCTGTTTGGACAGGGCCTTGGGTAACGCACAATGGTACCGGTTATTACCTTTGGTTCAAGGTGAGTTCCTTGACCGTTTAGGATCCGACCATAGACCTTTACTTCTCCGTTTTGCATCAGATTCTGTTCGAAGAACAGGCAAGTTCCAGTTTGACAAAAGATGGTTGAAGAAACCAGGGGTGAGAGGCGTAGTTGAGAATGTGTGGCTGAAGAATGGTGGAGATTCAGAGTGTCACTTGGTTAATAAAATTGCCGAGTGTCGATTGGAACTGTCAAAGTGGAAAAAAGGAGTGGATTGTAACTCCTCAATTAGAATTAATAGGCTCAAAGGTGAGCTTAAAAAAGAAGGAGCTAAACTTCATCCGGATACATGTAAAGTAAGAGATATAAAAGCTGATTTGTATCAAGCATATAGAGATGAAGAGATTTTTTGGCGACAAAAGAGTAAAGAGTGTTGGCTAAAGGAAGGTGATCGTAATACTAAGTTTTTTCATGGATGTGTTCAGCGTAGAAGAGCAAATAATTCGATTCCCGTATTGATAAACGCTGATGGAATTGAGCAAATTACTGAGGGTTCTAAAGGCGATATTGCAGTCGAATATTTTAGGAATTTGTTCAAGTCCTCCAAGCCAACGCACATTGGTGAATTACTCTTGAATATGGAACCTCGAGTAACTGAAAGTATGAATCGGGAATTGACTAAGTTGGTCTCCGATGAAGAGATAAGAGTGGCAGCTTTTGGTATCAAGAGTACTAAAGCTCCTGGAGCCGATGGAATGACCGGATTATTTTTTCAGTCGTTTTGGGATATAGTTGGCTGTGATGTTATCCGTGAGGTTAAAGGATTTTTTGAGACAGGTTCTTTACCGCGTCAATGGAACTTTACGAACATATGTCTTCTGCCTAAGGTTACTAATCCGTGTAAAATGACAGACTTAAGGCCCATTAGTTTATGTTCTGTCGCGTACAAGATTGTTGCCCGTGTTCTTAGTACCAGATTGAAGAAGTGGCTGCCAGTGATAGTTTCCGATACCCAAGGTGCTTTTGTAGCTGGGAAGTTAATTTCGGATAATATATTGGTAGCCCATAAGATGATTCATGCGCTTAAGACTAATCAGCGATGTCACTCGGATTACATGGTCATTAAAACTGACATGTCGAAGGCTTATGATGGGGTGGAGTGGGATTTCCTCGAAGAGCTTTATAAAAAGCTCGGTTTTGATGATAAATGGGTGAGATGGGTTATGGAGTGTGTTCGCTCGGTGACATATTCGATGTTGTTGAATGGAGCAACATACGGCTTTATCAAACCAGAGCGAGGCTTGAGACAGGGCGATCCACTATCTCCTTTCCTCTTTATTTTATGCGCTCGGGCTCTTATACACTCGATGAAACAAGCTGAGGTTGAAGGCAGAGTTACGGGTATCAGATTAACTCGACATTGCCCATCAATTCAACAGCTTTTGTTTGCTGATGACAGTATTTTTATGTGCCGAGCAAGTTTCAGAGAAGGGGTGAGGTCTTACGGCGTCTTAACCTTTATGGCAAGGCTTCCGGCCAAGAGATAAATTTTTCGAAATCAGCTATCACCTTTGGATGTAAAATCGATCCATATATGAAGAGGTTGTTGGGCTTATACATGGGAATTACCACAGAGGGAGGGGATGGTAAATACTTGGGCTTGCCTGAGTGCTTTAGTGGTTCCAAACGTGATCTTTTACAGTTTATATCAGACAGACTTCAGTCGCGGCTTAGCGGATGGGCGGATAAGACATTGTCTTTGAGTGGTAAGGAGGTTCTTATTAAATCTGTTGCTTTATCACTCCATGTTTACACTATGTCATGCTTTAGGCTCACAAAGCATCAATGTAAAAAGCTGACTTCGGCTGTGACGAATTTCTGGTGGAATGGATGTGACAATAAGAAAAAGGTTCATGGGTTTCTTGGCAAAAGCTCTGTAAGGCCAAATCTGAAGGTGGATTAGGCTTTCGAGACATTGGACGTTTTAACCAAAGTCTTTTAGCTAAACAAGCATGGCGTTTGCTTTCTGAGCCTTCCACGCTGGTGAGTAAGTTGTATAAAGCTCGCTATTATGTGAATCATGATTTCCTTGGAAGCTTCAGCATGTGCTCGGCCCTCTTTTGCGTGGAGGAGTATTCTCCATGGTCGTGAGCTTCTCTCTAAAGGGATTATGAAAACAATAGGAAATGGTGAGTCAACACGAGTGTGGCAAGATAAGTGGGTTATGGAATCAGTTCCTCGATGTCCTTTCAGCAAAAATGACTCCACCAATCTGGATCTTAAGGTTTCTGATCTCATTGAAGAGGATGGCTCTTGGAATTTAAGCTTAATTCATCAACTGTTTCTAGCAAGTGAAGTGAATCGTATTATAAGCTCACATCCATGTACATCACACGAGGACACGTGGGTGTGGCCTTTTACAAAGGAAGGGTCTTATTCCGTGAAGAGTGGGTATTGGTTTGTCTCTCAAGATGACAGTAGTATCAATGCAGTCTCTATTGATAATAGCAGGATCAATAGGCTTAAATCGAAGGTGTGGAAGCTGAACACACTTCCTAAAATCAAACACTTTATGTGGAGCATTTTATCAGGTGCCTTAGCAGTTGCCGAGTGTATAACTGTACATGGCATGAATGTTGATCCTCTTTGCAAAGTATGTAAACAAGGAGCAGAGACTTTATGCCACGTACTTTTTGAATGTGGACACGCCCACCAAGTCTGGACGTAGATTAATTTTCCGCCTCTCCCTCATGGATCAGATTACTCCATTCTATCCTATATGGAGCATCTATTGCATCACATTGGTCATAAGGCTATTCGAACTGACTGTAGAGATGCTATTCCGTGGGTTTTGTGGCAAGTGTGGAAACAACGCAATGGCGAGGTTTTTAACAATGATCCATACAATACAGAATGTGTTTTAGCTTTGGCTATTGATGAGGCAAATAGTTGGTATCAAGCTAATACTATGGAAGAAATGGGCCATGTAAATTGCAGGAATAACGCACAAAGCATGATTACTTGGAAGAAACCAAGAGGTGGAATTTTAAAATGTAACGCAGGAATCTCGTGGTTTCATCCTGAGAGCTTAAGTGGGATTTCATGGGTGTTGCGTAATCATTTTGGTGAGATGCTATTTCATGCACGTGATGCGATGACACCATCACAAACAAAGATGATTACAGAGCTCAGATGTTTATGTTGGGCAATGCGCAGTTTAAAGGATTTAGGAATCAAATCAGTGGAATTCTGGTCGGAGTGCAATGCGCTGTTAAAGGCGATTGAGAATCCGAAGTTGTGGCCAAAATATCGCACATTTCTGAACCAGATCGCATGTCTTACTACACACTTTACTAGCTGTATGTTTTTTGAGTCCACACCAAAAGCAAATCGGGTGGCTCGGCAAATAGCACACAGTGTTACGAGTCAGGGTTTGTTTGCCTCCTATCTTGTGACGGGTGCACCTCAATGGCTTCGTTTCGCAGTCGAGGAAGATATTAGATTATCATAGGTTCCTCCAATGTTCGATTGATTAGGATCGATTTTACAGAGTATACTCTGTTTTTGTTTGTTTTGTTTGGCACATTGCCTGATAATGGCTACCACTTTTTGGTGGTGTTCTCTTTTAATAAAATTATTGACGGAAAAAAAAATTACAGGTATAACATTTTCTTATTTATGTCATCAATTGCATTTATGAAGTAATCATAATTACTCACTGCATTATGGTAACTTAAAAAATAAATTATAGGGGTGGATTTTAGGCTATGGATCGGGCCTTGTCGATCCAATTATTGACAAAAAAAAATAATCATAATAATTCATTGAAAGTGGTTTGGGTACGGGTCGAATATCCATGATTTTTGTAATGTCTGGATTCGGATCGAACATTACGAATATTTGGCACTCGATATCTGAATATATTCAAACCATTATTATATTACATAATTTTTATAAAAAATAATATTATATTTGTAATTAAAAATGAGAAGAAAATAAATATGTAGATTTATAGTATTAAAAGTTATGAAAATTTCACAAAATACAAAATATATTAATTTTTCTTATAATTTATATTAACATATCATTTGTATTATAATTTATATTAACATATCATTTGTATATTAAATTCTAACGTTAACACCTAAAAATATTATATAGTTTATGATTCAAAAATAAAAAATGAATTTACACAATAACACATTTAAAATTATTTCATAGAAATAATATATATTATGAGATATTATACATTAATTTTTCTAAGTCGGGTCGGATCCGGACATCCGGAAAAATGTTATTACTCGGATCCGGATCCTGCGGATCTATAATTTTTATTATCTGGATTTGTATATCGTGGATATTCGAAATTTCGAGATGGATTGGGACAGATCACGAATCGGATTTTGGATCACGGATAACATGCCCATTGCTAACTGAAAGTTTCGTATAACATTCAATTATATTTGCAGAGAACGCTTCGCAAGCACCTTCCACCAAGAAAACCGACCTGTGCAACAGGACAGCACATGAGAATCTGGTGAGAAAATAACTTGATTTTAAGTAATCAGTAATAACAAATACTAATTTGTTATTTTCATGTTATGTAAATACGATAAATTGTTAACAGATTTTTGACAAATAATTTTGCAGATGGAGTCGAGCTTTTAGAGTATAAGGAAAAAGAGTTTGACGTGGAACCTGAACGTGATTGGTTTTAGTGGTAGGCCTACTCACGTGTTCCATGTTTTCCTTAAAAACTTGTTTGCAGCTATGCACACCTGTTCTGCTTTTCCGTTCTTGGTTCATAAAATGCTTGTCGTTTCAATAAAATTCGCAGACAATTGTTACTATTTCTCTTTCTGTTTTTGTCTTTTCGTCCAAACAAGCCTACACATGAATATTGTGTTTTGAAAAAGACAAAAAGAAAATGCAAAATAACAGTTCTAGTGAACTTTGACATTTTTTTGGGATCAAAAACAGTAATTCATTAAAACTGAAATAAAACATAACAAGACTAAGAAAGCTTCATGGGCTTGCCTCAAAGCCCGTTTGGCAACCTGATCTGCTAGAGAGTTTTTCTCTCTTTGGATATGTTTAAAGGAGATCACAACCATTCCAATCAATTAAAAGGCCAAATCCCACAAAATTTTACAGCTTTCCAGGTTTACAGCTTGTGTCCCTCCGTGCTAAGCTTTATAAAATGTTTTACCAATCAAAACTGACCATTTAAATTTTAGTTTGATTATTTTTTTATTTTTTGTCGTCTACAATTTTTATTGATCATGCCCAATAGGCTATGATTATTACATATGATAAAAAGGCCAAAGGTCCATTATAGTATGGATTAAAAATGGAATAGTACAGCTTATAATATGAAAGCCCACCAGGCCCAGATGTGGAAGTTTCTAGCAGATCCATGTATGCATTTCTGCATCAACCATTTGTCTTCACATATCGAATAAGAATTCTGGCTTACAACCATGCCACCACATGTTGAGCTCTCAATATCACGCCATGCAACCTCCGGCAAGGCAAGCCAGAAGCTGTTTAGCTTGTCTTTGCAAGTCGTTCTTCACTCCGGTGAAATCTCTTCTCTGAATCAATTCGCCGGAATCTAAGAATGTTTGTCAGCAACGACCACCAAAACCCATATACTTTAACCCCTTAGAACCAACTTGTGGCCCCGATATTCACCCACCTTGATAATGGTGGAAGGTAGCCAAAGATTCACTCATGGGAATCGGAACGCCTACAACAAATTAAAGTGCAAGATCTGTTGAATTAAGCTTGAATATAGTAACTTGTTGAGTAAGTTACTAACTAGATAAAATTAAGTTTGTTATGATTAGGAGTTATCTATTTATATTTTCCTATTGTGATAAGGAGAAACTTAGTCTTATCTCTATATATATATGGAGATACCAAAGTGTGGTATAACCTAAGAATTAGAGAACTGAGAGTTTAGGTTTTGAGGAAGTTTCCTGAGCTAATAAAGAAGAGAGTTCTTTATTATTCTTGTGTTCTTAATAGTTGATACAATCGTTTGATACAACAACTGGTATCAAAGCGAAGGTTCTTTGATTAAGGAGGAGCCTTGATCATGAGAAGAAAAGTTACGCGTGAGGTGTAACAAGCCATGGGGGGCAATCAAGCGATTGTACCATCGGAGAAGAAAGAAGGAGGAGGGTCTTCTTCAATTCAATGTCCAATGTTGAATTCAACTAACTACACTGTGTGGTATATGAGGATGAAGGTGTGCCTCAAAATATCTAAGGTGTGGGAGGTTATAGAAAACGGTACAACTGATGAAGAGAATAACAACTTGGCGATGGGTTTATTGTTTCAATCAATACCGGAGTCTTTAATCTTGCAAGTCGGTGAGCTAGACACGGCAAAAAAAGTATGGGAGGCAATCAAAATACGGAATATGGGAGCTGAAAGAGTTAGAGAAGCTAGATTACAAACTCTCATGTCCGAGTTTGATCGTCTCAAGATGAAGGATTCCGAAAATATAGATAGCTTTGTTTGCAAGCTATCCGAAATCTCTTCAAAATCAGCATCTCTAGGTGTAATTATTGAGGAGTCAAAGCTAGTGAAAAAGTTTCTTAAGAGTTTACCACGGAAGAAATACATCCAAATTGTTGCCTCAATTGAGAAAGTACTAGATCTTAATACCATAAGCTTTGAAGATATCATAGGACGAATTAAAACCTATGAAGAAAGAATCTTCGATGAAGAGGAAGAAGCTCAAGAGGAACAAAACAAGTTGATGTATTCTAATTCGGAGACTCAAGTAAGGAATCTTACTCAAGAAAACAACAGAGCTTCTAGGGGAAGAGGTTGAGGTCGTTCTAATTCGAGAGGAAGAGAACGAGGAAGAGGTAATGGAGATCGTGATTTGTCAAAAGTCGAGTGTTATCGCTGTGACAAGTTTGGACATTATGCTTCTAGCTGTCCGGATCGATTACTTAAGCTCCAAGAAGCACAAGAAGGAAGTATTAATGATGATACACAAGATGCGGATGAACTCTCTATGCATGAGGTTGTGTATCTCAATGAGAAAAATTGCATACCAAGTAAATTTGAAACGAGTATTGGAGAATACACTTGGTATCTCGATAATGGAGCAAGGAATCACATGACGGGAGACAAGAGATACTTCATGAAACTTGATGAATCAGTGACGGGAAAAGTGAGGTTTGGTGATGATTCCCGCATTGACATTAAAGGGAAATGATCGATTTCTTTCTTGGATAGAAATGGAGAAACAAAAACCATGACTAACGTATATTACATTCCGGTTTTGAAAAGTAATATCATTAGTCTTGGACAAGCAACGGAGTCTGGTTGTGACATTCGTATGAAAAGAGATTATTTGACAATGTATGATCGAGAAGGAAAATTAATTGTCAAAGCAAGGAGGCCACAAAATCGACTTTACAAAGTACGGATGGAAGTTAAGGAATCGGAGGCTCTTCTTGCCGAGTGACTCAAGTAAGTAGCATGCGAGGTTAGGACATGTTAATATTGATACTTTGTCAAACATGGTCAAGAAAGAGTTGGTTAAAGGACTTCCGAAAGTCGAGATTGAGAAAAAGGTGTGTGGATCATGTTTACTTGGTAAACAAGCAAGACAAGTGTTTCCAAAAGCAACTCTTTATCGAGCTGGAAAAATACTAGAACTAATTCATGGGGATCTTTGTGGTCCAATATCACCTATAACAGCCGATGGGAATAGGTATATTTTTTTTCTTATCGATGATCATTCAAGATATATGTGGACGATACTCATGAAAGAAAAGAGTGAAGCTTTTGGAAAATTCAAAAGTTTTAAAGCCGTGATCGAAAAGGAAACAAGAGAGGATCCATGTTTTTAGAACTGATAGAGGAGGTGAATTCTTATCAAAAGAATTCAAAATCTTTTGTGAAGATATGGGTATTAAAAGATATCTTACCGCACTATACATACCTCAACAAAATGGAGTTGTTTAGAGAAGGAATATAACGTTGATGGAGATGTCAAGAAGCATGATGAAGCATATGCATATGCCAAACTATCTTTGGGGAGAAGCGGTAAGACACTCAACATATTTGTTAAATAGAATTGCTACACGAGCCATAAAAGATCGAACTCCGTATGAGACTTTGCGAGGAAGAAAACTGAACATAGCACATCTTCGTATTTTCGGATTCATTGGTTATGCGAAAGTTGAGACTTCACAGCTGAAGAAACTTGATGATAGATCACGTGTCTTGGTTCATCTTGGAACCGAACCAGGGACGAAGGCGTATAGATTACTTGACCTGATCACTCAAAGGATTGTGGTAAGTAGAGATGTTGTTTTCGATGAGTCAAAAGGATGGAATTGGAACCTCAAAATTTCGGAGGAGAGTGGTCGAGAAGGAAACTTTGAGGTAGTAAGTGGTAATTTTGACTCTACAATTACACGGATTAGTGATAACAACGTTCATGATGAAAAGAAAAGTAGTACAAGTCAAGATTGTATAGGAGACGTTAAACAAGAGGAGTTACCATCTCATGAACAAGAACCACACGAATCTCAAGAAGTAGAACACAAAACATCTCCTATACTAAGACGGTCACAAAGGCAAGTTTCAAAACCTAAACACCTTGAAGACTATGTTTTGCTTGCTGAAAAAGAAGGAGAGATGTTGCTGTTAAGTTTAGAAGATGAGCCAAGAACATTCAGTGAAGCTAAACAACTAAAGGAATGGATTCTTGCTTGTGATGATGAGATAAAATCAATTAAAAAAACAAGACTTGGGATCTTGAAGAACTACCGAGAGGATCAAACCTATTGGACTAAAGTGGGTTTTCAAGATCAAACGTAACTCCGATGGAAGCATCAACAAATACAAATCGAGACTTGTTGCCAAAGGATATGTACAAAAACATGGGATTGATTATGAAGAGATATTTGCACTAGTTGCAAGACTTGAAACAATAAGACTCCTCATTAATCTATCCGCATCATATGGATGAGAAATTCATCATCTTGATGTTAAAACGGCTTTTCTTAATGGTGAGCTACAAGAAACCGTTTATGTCACACAACCGGAAGGTTTTGAAGTTAAAAGGAGTGAAGACAAAGTCTATAAACTTAAGAAGGCTTTGTATGGGTTAAAGCAAGCACCAAGAGCTTAGAATATCAAATTAAATCAAGTTCTTAGAGAACTAAAGTTCGAGAAGTGTAGCAAGAGTCATCGGTGTTTAAAAGAGTTGTGTATCACGAGATATTGCTTATAGCCATGTATGTTGATGATTTGTTTGTTACTAGAACAAACAAGGGAATCATTGACGAGTTTAAAGAAGAGATGGCAAGCAAATTCGAGATGAGTGATTTGGGTAAGTTAACTTACTATCTTGGAATAGAAGTAAAACAACTTGTTGGAGGCATAACGTTTTCTCAAAAACGGTATGCTCATATAATTCTTGAAGATTCAGGAATGAGTGATTGCAATGCGGTTCATATACCAATGGATGCGGGTCTTAAATTTCGAAGTGTCTCGAAGAAAAGGAGATAGATGCCACGGAATATAGAAGAAAAGTTGGCTGCCTTCGATACCTTTTACACAAGACCCGATTTGTCGTATTGTGTTGGAGTTTTGAGTAGATACATGCAAAGTCCAAGAGAATCTCATGGAGCTGCAATGAAGCAATGCTTGAGGTATTTAAGAGGCACGACTACCCTTGGATTAATCTTCACGAGATCCTCCACCCGAGTACCAAAGTTGATCGGATATAGTGATAGTAGTCACAATGTAGATCCGGATGATGGAAGAAGTACAACGGGACATATCTTCTATCTAAATGGAAGTCCGATCACTTGGTGTTCACAAAAACAAGAAATCGTTGCATTGTCTTCTTGTGAAGCCGAGTTCATGGCTGGAACCGAGGCTTCAAGACAAGCAATTTGGCTTCAAGAGTTGTTAAGTGAGGTTATGGGAACGACTTGTGAAAGAGTGATCATAAGAATAGATAACAAATCTGCAATAGCTCTTACCAAGAATCCGGTGTTTCATGGAAGAAGCAAACACATACATACAAAGTACCATTTCATTAGAGAATGCGTTGAGAATGGAAAAATCGAAGTGGAACACATTCCCGGAACAAAGCAAAAGGCGGATATTCTAACAAAGGCACTTGGAAGAATGAAGTTCAAAGAAATGAGAGACTTCATTGGAGTTCAAGACATAGAAGAAGTTGACATCAAGCTTAAGGAGGAGAATGTTGAATTAAACTTGAATATAGTAACTTGTTGAGTAAGTTACTAACTAGATAAGATTAAGTTTGTTATGATTAGAAGTTATCTATTCATATTTTCCTATTGTGATAAGGAGATACCAAAGTATGGTATAACTTAAGAATTAGATAATTGAGAGTTTAGGTTTTGAGGAAGTTTCCTAAGCTAATAAAGAATAAAGTCCTTTATTATTCTTGTGTCCTTAATAGTTGATACAATCGTTTGATACAACAAGATCCAAACGAAAAAACAAAGAGAAGAAAATTCCAAAATCCAAAACTAAATCGGAAGACTAACACCGGTCAAAACCGGATTTTATTTAGCCTAAACTACATCTAAAAAGAAACCATAAAAATATAAACAAGATAAAGACAAACTAAAACCTTAAGAACACAAAACAGGGAAAAGCGAAGGAAAAGTGACTGACAAGATGCCGAGAAAAAAACCAGAGATGATCTCTGGATCTAATCTGGTGAAAACAAATCAACCTAAAAACAACCCAGTAAACAAAGAAAGAAAATCTAAAAACAAAACAAACTAAAACTGGATAAGAATCTCCGTACTCAAATTACCGATAAACCGGAAGGTTACTATCTTCCGGCGAAAACAATCAACGGGCTCTCCAAAAAATTGACGTCAGATAAGAGAGCCTCCATGATTAAGTCTGCCGGAAGAGAGAGAAAACTCTTCCGGCGAAAACAATCGATGAGCTTTCCAAAAGATTGACATCACATAAGAGAGCCTCCATGATTGAGTCTGCCGGAAGAAAGAGAAAACTCTCAAAATTAGAGAGAAGGTTCTATAGAAAAATGATATGAGTCTAAATATACCCGTACATTTTATTTGGTAAAAGAATCCTTCCAAAGTTTCTTTCTCTTAGCGGAGAGACTTTTCTCTCGGGCTTTCTCTTCCGGTGGCTTCTCCGGCGAATCCCAATCTTCTCTCTTCTCTCACTTTCATCTTTTAGAGAGATAGAAATGTGGGTTATGTCGAGTAGTGTAGCCGGTAAAGTGTTTGGTTTGTTTTTTTCTGTTTTAGTTTTGATTTTATCTGATTTTTGACCGTAAACCTCTGCTCAAACTGGTCGGAAACCTTTAGATTTGTCTTTCCTATTACTTCATTTCTATATATTTGGCGGCTAAGATCTTACGTTCTTTATGGTGATTTCCTTTGTTCGATACATAACTCTTCGGTGTTTTTAACGCTCAAGAGGACGAGCATGATGGTGAGTCAAGAGCAAGACCACTTCTGTGAGTCTGCCTGCCTCGAAGCTTCTCGATGGTGGTAGATTGCTGATGAAGATTCAGTTTTCTCTATAGCGCTTTGCCGATTGCAACTTTGGAAGTGCAGATCACTTATGGGCTCAATTTCAAGAAGAAGAGACAGTTGTGTGAAGTTCCCAACGACGAAGGTTCACCGGAGATCGGCGGTGTTCTGCTGCAGCCAACACATGGCATTTCCTTATTGCGTGGATTCAAAGCCATTTGGGGTTCTCGACTCTTCTTTTGCGTGGGCTGACTCTGGCCCATTTTTACTCAATGTTTTGTAAACTCAATGTTTGTAATCTCTGGGTCTTACATGAATAGAATGACTAGAAAAGAAAAAAAAGAATCCTTCCACATTTTAATTCTAAATATACCCTTGAAAGTTTAGGCAAATATCGAAACTACCCAACGTCGTTGAAAAGGGACAGAGACTCACATTGACTCTGACTTTTAACTTGGGAAGTCTGTTTCGTGCTAAGATTTCACCGACCTCGTTGGTAATCATGTCGACATTAGTTTTCTCAAAACGACTCTGTTTTATTCTTCTCTGACTCTTTACATTTCCTTAGCGCCATTGGTCGTTCGATCTCAGCGGAAACTTTCGCCGGAAAAGTGCTTCTAATCGAAAATATAACAGCTCTACAATCGGATACGGTGAGATGAAGATTGATCTCAACAAGGTGGCACGAAAGATTGAGGTGGATAATCGTATTCCTCTCCGTAATTACTACCGCATCGCCGATAATCTCCTCCGACAGGTTTGTTCCCCATAACGCTACGGAGATTTGTATCTCAATCTCAATATTACTCACCCTAGATTTAGAGTCTCAATTCATGTCATTCGTTTCTGGGCTTGAATTCGCGCTGCAAGTTTAGGAACTGGAAAATGTATAGATGGCGTTGATTTCGTTAGTTTAGGGGATGTTTTTAGTTTAACAATTAGATTTTAAGTTTAATTGGATTAGTGATCGATTTCTAGTATCCGTGTAAATCTATTCGATACTTGTAGTTCCTGAGGTTTTCGTTCAATTGATCCTGTAAGAAAACATGTACGAGCGTTCTAATTGTATGATTATCTTATAAAGAAGTTGATTTGTTGGCCTGCTGTCTGGTTATGATGGTTCAGTTGAGAAGATTTACGCATAATTGTGCTTAAATTTCTACAAAATTCAAATAGTAACACTCTTGAACATTGCTCAGGCCAGCATATATCGCGAAGAGAAGAATGTTGTGGACTTGTATATCATGCTTCTTAGATATTCGAGGTATAGAGAAAAGTATCACTATATGTTATTTGAAATTTCTGTTTTTTCCATGCAAGAGCTACAAGTTTTCTTTTTCTGCAGTTTGATTTCTGAAACTATCCCTTTCCATCGAGATTACCAAGCATCACTTCCACAAGAAAGACTTGGGAGTAGGAAGGTCAGGTATTTCTATTTTATCCTTCATAAGTTGTTTGGTGTTGCCAGACATGGTTGTGTCCTCAGATGTGGTCTTCTTTGTATAACAGAAGTTGCGTGCTGTAATAAATGAGCTTGAGTCTCTGAAACCAGAATTTAACCGGCTAGTAGATGAGCTGAACAAAGCTGGGGAGGACTCCCATCGGGTTGGAAATGATTTACCGATTCTATCATATAGTTCAGATGGTGTTGAGTGGCCTCCTGTTCACAAAGCTTCATACTCCAGATCTGATATCAAGGTCTAAGACTTGAAATTTGCATTGAGTACATAATCGAGGATAATATTTATGACTTGATCTTGGCATCTTCAAAATCTATCTGCTTACTTACCAACATTGCCCTTTTTTTTTCTTTCTTTGCTAGATGCAGCCAGCCTTACCAACATCCCAATCATCCTGGACGTATAACACTAATCCGACTTTATCTTCAAAACGTACACCTATTGATCAGCAATTTCAGAAGCTGTGAGTATTCTCCTTTAGTTAAATTGTTAGTTATCCTGTTTTATAGGAAGTCAGATCACTATAACTTCTCCTTTACCTCTGTCTGTTTTGGCGACAACAATGGAAAACGTTTAGGTCATTATTACCTGAAAAATTGCCATTCTGATGGACTAAATTGCCTATGGTGCTTGTTTTTCCTGTTTATGGTATCTTGTTTGAAAATACTTGCTGTTTGCGTTTTGTAAGTTTGCCATATTAAACAAGAAATGAGTATATGAGACTCAAGTTCTAGTCCAGATGATCATTGAGGCTTTTATTGTGCTCTTGAACGTGCAGATCTTTTGATTTTCTCCCTCCAAACCAAGCGACCTTGTCAAGACATTCATTTCTAGGTCCAAATGGTCTTAACAGTCAATGGGTTGCACCCAAGTCGGAGATAAAGGTGAAGTTCTGATCATTATTGTCTTTCCTTTTCCTTCATGATTTAATCCAATGTCAATTATCTTAGATCTAAGGAATCTGAGAAAAATATATGTTTTGTATGAAATGACAGGTTCAATATCCGAGTAATACGGATTGGGGTTCTGCTGGCAATTCAGAGTAACTGCTCATTTTCTGATGTCTTTTAAGCTTTTAGTTATAGAAATCATGGCTATTTCTTACTGATTCCATGGATAATTACAGTTTGGTTGAAGCTGGACCATGCGATTCCTCAACATCACTTAGTAGTGATTCCCAGGGAGTCTCACCACTGGACTCTGTGCTCTCCTTAGATGATGGTCGATGGCAACGTCATTCTGAGGCGGTAAATTCCCAATTTATTAGTGACGCAACTGAAGACCCTTTTCAGTTTGTTGGTATGAAGCAACCTTCCCCTCCTCCCGTGCGTGCTCAAGTGCATCAAGAGTTAGCCCAAATTTGCCCATCTAAAGTTGCTGATCCTAGACCAGGACCTGCAATTCTCTCTCTAGAAGGAAAAGAGGGCAGCAATTCTTATCAACATTTACATGTGGTAAGTTGCAACTCTTTCGTCCTTTATTTTTGTGCAATTTCCACCAATTCCTTAATGTTTGTGAGGGAAAATAGAAGGGACATGCATTTCAAGTAGAATTGGTATAGAAATATCTTGGGAAAATGTCCAAGTCAAATTATTGGATGTTGTGGCCAATTACGGTCTTTTGAATGCTTGCTAGAATTGGCGCTGTTCTGTGGAAATCTTCTCTATTTCGTATTGTAAGTTTAACACTAATGTCATCTATTTAAAATTTTGTGCTGAAGCCTGTGCGCATAATGGAAGATTTCTTAAGGCTAGCTCAATCAAACACAGAAAGGAATTTAGAAACTTGTGGAGTACTTGCTGGCTCTCTGGTATGTACATGAAAATTGTAATCGAATCTTTAATGAACAGCTGAAATCATCTCGCCATCACTTTATATTCTGTTTATATTCCATTTTTGCAGAAAAACAGGGTATTTCATATCACTACTCTTATAATCCCGAAGCAGGAGTCAACCTCAGATTCTGTATGTTCTTCATTTCTCTCAACCATTTACATCAATAGATAGTTTTTTCAGTCTCTCCTGGGATTCCACTCACACGTACTCCATCGTCATTTAATAATGCACAGTGCCAAACTCTAAACGAAGAAGAAATTTTCGAAGTACAGGACAGACTCTCTCTATTTCCCTTGGGTTGGATTCACGTAAGTTCTCTCAGACAAATACATGGCCTTTCCTTCAATTTCTTTGCTTTTCTTCACGCTTACTGCTTAAAGATAAGAACAAAAAGATCTTCCGTTCTAGTTTTTTCTCTTTTCCTTGAGCCAAAATTTTGTACGAACAAATTGTTAGAATTCGTACGTCCAATAATAATTTGTTTCTAGCTAATTACATATTGGTTTCAGACACACCCAACACAAACCTGCTTCATGTCATCAGTCGATCTTCACACCCACTACTCCTACCAGGTAAACAAACTTCTCATTTCAATATCTCATGATGTTAAGTCACTTATGGTTACGGCATGACCATTGTCTTCATATGTTTATACCATACGCTCTAATATCATATCACCAGATAATGCTACCGGAGGCAGTTGCAATAGTAATGGCTCCAACAGACGAATCAACCCCTCACGGAATATTCCATCTCTCGGATCCATCAGGTGTATCCGTGATCCGTAACTGCCAGCAACGAGGCTTCCACCCGCACGAAGAATCAGAAGATGGGAATCCAATCTACGAACATTGCTCACACGTCTTCCTCAATGCCAAACTCAAATACGAAGTCCTTGACCTCCGCTAAAACCAAACCCATATCACTATGATTTAACTTTATTACCTTAAAAGAGAGTTTTAACTTTATAAAAGGATCACTTGCTCATCCGTACATATATGTGTATACTTCTTAAAAACTACTCTATTGGTTGATCCTTCATCAGTGATGGATGATTTGTGTTTTTATTTAAAACGAATATAATTTTAAATTCGTGTGTACCATTTTGTTATCAAAGCCAGGTTTGCTAGTAGATGATGACTTTATGTATTTTATGATGATTTTATTTTCTAGTAAATTCATGTATTTTATGATGGTTTTATTTTCTTAAAATAAATTCACGTTAGTCGGTGGGGAAAATGAAAAACAAATAATGGAGGAATTTAAATTACTTGTCGATAATAAAAAAGTCAACTTCTAAATATTTATGTAGTCGTCAACAATGTCAACAAAGTCCAATTGGTCTGCTTTTGATATGATGTATCTAGGCACCAGGGAATTCGAATCCCACCAGTTTTATTTGAAGTATTTAGGCTATGCATAGCTTTTGTTGATCCAAATCAAATGAGTAATATTGAAAATATATATATATATTTATGTAGTCTCTGTAACGAATCTAATGTTTTTAAACCAACGAAATTCAATCTGTTCTTCTCCTCTTTTCTCGTTCCCCTCTACCTCGTTTAGGGTTTATCCTCTATCTATCCGCCTATTCAATACATACGCCTTTATATATATACACACACATAGACCGTCTACACCCTCGTTGGCTCCTTTTCAATTGATTTTCGTTTCACCATCACGAAGCAAGAAGAGGAGATTCGTAGTTGCCACCATGTCTTTGAGACCCAACGCTAAGACTGAGGTTCGCCGGAACCGTTACAAAATGGCGGTGGATGCCGAGGAAGGCCGACGGAGGAGAGAGGACAACATGGTCGAGATCCGTAAAACCAAGCGTGAAGAAAGCTTACAGAAGAAGCGTCGCGAAGGTCTTCAAGCCGCGCAGCTACCTCAATTCGCTCCTTCTTCCGTTCCTTCTGCATCAACCGTCGAGAAGAAGGTAATACTAGGGATCTGGAACCAATTATTAGGGTTTGTATTGTTTTCTCTGTTTAAAAATGATTAGATTGGTTCGATTTTAATTTGCTTTTTTTTTTTTGGCTAGTTGGAGAGTTTGCCTTCTATGGTTAATGGTGTTTGGTCAGAGGATAGAGTCTTACAGCTTGAAGCTACTACTCAGTTCCGGAAATTGCTTTCGATAGGTAATTTTTTTTGCTATATACAATCTGTATTGTTTTGTTTTTTTTTCATTTTTTAAAAGGTTCCGTTCGATTCAGCAATTTGTTGAAATGAATCCATAATTTTAAAACTTTGGCAGAGCGTAGTCCTCCAATTGAAGAGGTGATAGAGGCTGGTGTTGTGCCTCGGTTTGTGCAATTTCTCACTAGGGAGGATTATCCACAGCTCCAGGTTTGGTTGATCCGTTCTGTATCTGTTTTGTTTGCTGGAATTATCATCTGATAGTTTATAATTTATACTTGTGTGTGTATATCTTCAGTTTGAAGCTGCTTGGGCATTGACAAACATTGCGTCTGGGACTTCAGAGAATACAAAAGTTGTCATTGAGCATGGTGCTGTTCCAATTTTTGTTCAACTGTTAGCTTCTCAGAGTGATGATGTCCGTGAGCAGGTAAATTATGTGTCTATGGTTTTTGCTCGTGACAGAATTGTTGGTCAAACTATCTTTTGGAATAAGTCTGTTCTAAAGTTAATTTTCTTAACCTGTTCATGTGTAAGGCTGTTTGGGCCCTAGGGAATGTTGCTGGCGATTCTCCACGGTGCAGAGATCTTGTCCTTGGCCAAGGAGCTTTAATACCATTGCTCTCTCAGTTGAATGAGCATGTTAAACTCTCAATGCTAAGAAATGCTACTTGGACCCTCTCAAATTTCTGCAGGGGCAAGCCCCAGCCTCCCTTTGATCAGGTGTGTCTCTTTCCAGCCGTTATCTCTGCCTGAAGATCAAGGAGATTTTAATTTTAGTATTTGTAATCTCTCTTAATAACAGGTTCGTCCAGCACTCCCAGCCCTTGAACGACTGATTCATTCAACTGATGAAGAAGTGTTAACGGATGCCTGTTGGGCCCTCTCTTATCTCTCAGATGGCACAAATGACAAAATTCAATCTGTCATTGAGGCAGGTGTTGTTCCTCGACTTGTGGAGCTTCTCCAGTAAGTTTCAAATTCCATGAGTACACTGTGTTTATTTTACTATGATGTTATGAGTTAATAAATATTATCAAATTATTTTGTTGTAGGCATCAGTCACCATCTGTGCTTATACCTGCACTTCGTACTATTGGTAACATTGTCACTGGAGATGATATGCAGACACAGGTATGCTTTGTTCTTTTACAGTGTCATTCAATTCTGGTATTTAGCATATATGGTCCATTGTTGATGAAAAATATGATACTCCACTTGCATAGAGAGCTAAATCGGAAACTGTTAAAAAAACATTTGATTGTCAAACTTTACTTGCGTAGCTTCTGATCCTCATCAAACTTGATGACCTCTGGAAATAGATCTGTCAAAAGTTACTTGCTTAGCTTCTAATCCTCATCAAACTTAATGGCCCTTATCAATATTGATCAACTAATCTGGCTATCCTCTTTTAGATGAAAATGCTCTCAAGAATCCCAAAACATTTACCATTTCTCACTTATTTCTCTTTCTTCTATGGTTGGTTCTGAACTGATGAGAACTTTCGTGCAGTGCGTAATTAGTCATGGTGCACTCCTTAGCCTTTTGAGCCTTCTGACTCACAATCATAAGAAGAGCATAAAAAAGGAAGCTTGCTGGACAATCTCAAATATCACTGCTGGAAATAGGGACCAGATTCAGGTGAATTTTTGCTGATTATTGATGTTTCAGCTTATCAGTTTTTCATACACTTATATTGGATTACATGTTTCAGAGGCCTTCTGTGATTGAAGTAAGAGGTTCTGCGTGTATATGTTCTCTAATATTCTTTTGGTATCGCAGGCTGTATGTGAAGCTGGTTTGATTTGCCCTCTTGTCAACCTGCTTCAAAATGCTGAGTTTGACATAAAGAAAGAAGCTGCGTGGGCAATATCAAATGCCACTTCGGGAGGATCTCCCGACCAAATCAAGTGAGATTATTCGATATCAGCCCCATATTTGAAATCTTTGTTGGCTGTCTTTCAAACGGCCACTTAAATTCTTCCCTTGTGTGTTTTAGGTACATGGTGGAACAGGGAGTCGTGAAACCACTGTGTGATCTTTTGGTGTGCCCTGATCCAAGAATTATCACTGTGTGTCTGGAAGGATTGGAGAACATTTTGAAGATCGGAGAAGCTGAAAAGGTCACTGGAAATACCGGGGACGTAAACTTTTATGCACAGCTGATCGATGATGCTGAAGGATTAGAAAAGATTGAGAATCTGCAGAGTCATGATAACAGCGAAATCTATGAGAAAGCAGTGAAGATTCTTGAAGCATACTGGTTGGAAGAGGAGGATGAAACTCTGCCACCTGGTGATTCCTCTGCACAAGGCTTCCAGTTTGGAGGTAGTGATGCAGCCGTACCGCCAGGTGGATTCAACTTCAAGTGAAGGTAATAAATAAACTCATTACATGGGGGTAATTAATGCTGTCCAAATGCTGAGCATCTGAGGCGTAGACTAGGAAGAAAGAATTAGATCTGCCTTTGTGTCTTCCTTGTGTAAAACTGTGAGTCTGGTTTTGTTTCAACAGGAGCTGAACATGATGATTTGAAGAGTCAAAGGGGCACTGGTTTGATGGGTCTTATTAGAGAGTCTGGTCTTCCGTGTAAAAGTCAGATGGGGTACACCTCGGTCTGGCCTGGTCTGGTCTGGTCTGGTCCGATCTGGTCTGGTGGTTGGTGGGTTTGAGTCGAGAAATAATAAGCTTTGTTGGGGGAGTTTGGTAGGAGTCATCGGGGAAAATTTGGGAAGGGTTTATAGTTTTCTATTGAAGTGTGAGAAGAAATCCGTGGGTTTTGTTGCTTTTGTAGAAACACTGGAAAGTCAAACCTAAAAAAGTTGGTCAAACATAAAGTGGTCTTATTGGGGACATAAAAGCCCAATTGGTTGGTGTCTTTGTTATTTAATATTATTATTATTATATTTATCCTCTTTCAGTGCGGTCCAAGTCATATTGGGCTAGTGTCTGCATATGCACGCCTATCTATATTTAACATATGTCTGTAAATCGATGTTATTAATGGTTGTCGTCAACTTCAAAGTAGGGTTCTATTTTAAATAATCTAATGTTTTGTTCAAAACTCTGTCGTTTTAGGCGTAGGTAGCCTTGGACCCAAACGATCTTATATACTTTTTTACAAAAATTCAAAATAGATCGACCCCAATAAACTATAGTGATGTTTTGTTACTTAAATATTCGAAAAAGATACGTTACACGAGCAAAGATACTTTACTATTTTTATGTCAATGATAGCTATATATGCGTTTAATAATTACACAAAATATCATTTGAAAAAAATACATGCATTTTTAAGGCTAAATTGGGAAATGAAATTGGCATTCAAATCAAAAGAACTAAAATAAGAATAATTAAATTGCGCCAGGTTTTGAAAATATTCAAATTTGGTAGCAAGAAAACCCCTTCCACAAGATCTTTGTTATTACACAGTTACAGGTTGTAAAATTTCCCTCTTCTTTTTTCTGTTTTGTGGTTGTTTTGTTTTTGGCGGGTGGTTCCATAACGTAATAAAATACCCCGCTCGAGGGTAATTTAGTAATTAGGAAATCGAAATCTAGGGTTTGTAGTGCCCGCCTCCTCTTTTATTATATAATCCCTCTCCGTTTGTTTTATCCGTTACTCCTCTGCGGCGTTTCTCTCTCTCTTCCTTATCATCACTCACTCTCTCTTTCTCTCAACTTCTCAGAGCCATTCAAGCACTTGTAGAGGATTCCTGATCCTTCTCTGCCATTTCTATCATTCTTCTTTCCTTGATTCTTCAGAGAGGTTTCCATTCCTTTCATTCTTGTTATACTTCAAAGTGAATCAATGTGAGTATACTTGATCGTCGTGATCCTTCTACTTCTTGTGATCGTTGATCATGTTTATTTAATCTTTTGTCTTTCTTTTGGTTTGCAGATGTCAATGACAGAAGAAACGAAAGCGACGAAGCTTGAATCAGCGGGAGATTCGTCTGATGTAGACAACGGGAACTGTAGTAGTAGCGGAAGTGGAGGCGATACGAAGAAGACTTGCGTTGATTGCGGAACAAGCAGAACCCCACTATGGCGTGGTGGACCAGCTGGACCTAAAGTAAGTAGAAGATTATCATCTTTCTCCATTTTCTTCAAACCCTAAAGACCAAAGCTTCATGTGTTAGATCTAGTCTAGAGGGAACTCAAATGTGGGCTGATCATGTGTTGTTATCTCTGTCGTTTGCTAGTGGGTTTTAAAGTATATTGATCCATTAGTGTGATCATGTGTGTACACTGTTTAGGTAGTAGGTGAGAACCTTGAGTCCAAGTTTAGTACTGAAATCTGTTGATCATAGAAGATAGACATAGCTATATGATCTCTATGTTTTGCTTAGAATAGTCCGTTTCATTCTGTGTCTGGAGTCTTGATCAGCTTAATTTTGAACACTTAGTTCTCTGTTAAGATCCATGTTTCTGATCTCTTTGTAACTAAGAGATGCTTATGGGGTTATGCTTGATGATTAGCTTACAAGTCTCAACTTAATAGATCTGCATGATGATTTTTCACTTTTTGTTTTGTGGTCTCATCAAGTTTTATCTTTTTATTTTGTAGTCATTGTGCAATGCGTGTGGGATCAAGAGCAGAAAGAAGAGACAAGCAGCTCTTGGAATCAGACAAGAAGATAACAAGATCAAGAACAAAACCAATAACAATCTAGGTTTTGACAATCGAAATGTTAAGATCGGAAAAGCTGAAGCAGGCAATGTGAAGAACAAGATTAAGACTGATCCTGAGAATTACAATAGCAGTAACAACAAGAAGAATGTCAAAAGAGTAAGTAGATTTTTGGATTTAGGATTCAAAGTTCCGGCGATGAAGAGATCGGCGGTGGAGAAGAAGAGACTGTGGAGGAAACTAGGGGAAGAGGAAAGAGCTGCAGTACTTCTCATGGCTCTTTCTTGTGGTTGAATTTTGTCTCTTCACTCATTTTGTCTTTTTTTTTTGTCTGATGATTGAAAGATTAGGGAAAATAAGTTAGTAAGGAAATGATGAAATGGGTTAGTTAATCTTAATATCATATATATATATAACTATATGTAATTCAGTCCAAATTATTTGTAGGCCAGCTAATGTTTTGTTATTTACTAATTAATTACTTTGTTCTTCACTACTGATAATAGTTAATTAGTGAGAATTTTATAAAAGCTGATTGAATGAGTTATAATCTCACTTGTATGGTCTTTTATTTTCTGTTGTGAAAATGTGAATTTCAAGGATATTTTAGTCTGAATAGTTGTTTCTGGCAATAATATTTTTAAATGATATTTAGACTATAACTTAATGAAATTATAATGATTTCATCATGATTTATTTTTGTCAATAATTGATAATCATAGATTCCAAAGAGAAGAATGTGAATTGAAAAATTTGTAACCTTTGTACAGAAGATAAATTCCAGCTGTAGAAAATCTAATCTAAAGGATACTGGATGTGACCCAATCTCCACGCGCTCTTGAAGAGCGTGATATCAGAACGAGACAGCTATAAACAGCTCACGACTTTTGGGATTTTTAGATTATAACGAAAAGAGAGTCGGTGATGGGTGCCTACTGCGTCTCTTTGTCCATTTAGTTAAAAGTCAGTACACATCGATCGACTCTAGTAAAAATTCAGTTAATATATAGGAAATTTAAGTGTTGCAAATCAAGTGAATAGCAAGCAGAAAAAAATATGACATTGTTACAATTTTTTTTGACCATTTTACTCTTAGCTTACAATTTTGTGTGTTTGTGTTAAAATATATACGTATTCATTATTTGTTAATGATAAACATTGCTAAGAGAATTATTGTCAGTTTTTAATTTGTATTGTATGTTTATTTTTAAATTTGTTGTAATATATTTATAATTATCTCAGTAAATATTTTATTACTAATTTACATAATTTATTATCGTCTATGATTTATATTATATTATTAATTATATTATTGTTATATAAAATACATTATTATCATATCAACAGTCTTTTATTATTCCTTCTCTTTCTTCTCGTTACTTATATATTTCTAATTTTTTATCATAACAAACAAAATAATGTCAATCTAAATAATTTGCTATCCTCACTTAATTAAATATTTATGTTATAACTAAAACAAAATTATGGGTATTTGGTAAACCAATGTTATATACCTAATTTTGAATTTATGAGTGTCAGATTCTTATTTTTACAATTGAGTGTTATTCACTAATTCACTTACTATCAACTTTATTATTTCTGTACGATTATACATCATGACTTTTTGGATATTTTGTGCTTGTTTTGTCTGTGCATTAGAAGTATGATGTTTGGCTAGAATATCGCATGTAAGTGTTTTTATAAGTTTACTAGATAATATTGCGAGCTATGTCCAGTTTTATATACTATATATAAATTTTTAATCATTTTTATTTCATTGTTGTCAATTTTGTAGAGAGATTAAAGTTGTTAACTTGTTATTATATATTATATGACAAAAAAGTAAAAATTTGATAATTGTCTTTATTTTTACTCTTGGCATAAATAAATGAAAAGAGGAAGCAATGAAAAAGATTGGTGGAGTGAATGCTTGTTTGTGAAAGCTTATAAACTGAATGCTAGAATTCTAAAATATTGAAATGGCAATGAATTTGGTGACGTGGTAAGAAGGTAGTTGATAAATTAATTTTATTATTCATTAATCACTATTTAAACTGCTATATTATTTAAATAGTTAGAAGAGAATACAAGATATTCGGCAAGTGGTCTTTAGTCTAGTAGTAGGCGGTAAGTCCACTAAAGACAGTGCACTTGCACAACCAGGGATCGAATCTCACCGCCTACATTATGTAGGAACTTGGCTAATGGGCCGGCCAGTTGTGGCCCAATGTTGACCAAAAAAAAATTCAAGATATTCCGTATATCTCGTAATAGATGATGTTTAAAGTAAATACACAATAACTAAGAAAACATGTAAAATTATTTAAAATATCCATATAGTACAATTAATGGTGTAATCAATGTAAACAAATAATATGGTTAAATTAGGAAAATCAATCAAATTTTGGTATTAGAAATAAAAGATATCACAAAAGAATATAGCTAAAACATCATTTATGCCGGGAGGCAGGTAATAAGTTTGGAGAAGTCTAAAATATACTTCTCAAAGAATGTCTCTCATGAGTTGGAGGTGGAGATTAGTTCAGCCAGTGGTATTGCATCTACTCAAGACTTGGAAAAATATTTAGGAATGTCTATCCTGCAGAAGAGGATAAAAAAAAAGATACATTTGGTGATATTATTGCTCCCGTGTCGGCTAAGTTAGCTGGTTGGAAAAGTCAGACTTTGAGCTTGGCAAGGAGAGTGATGCTTACAAAGTCTGTTCTATCGTCGATATCGGTACATACTATGAGCACAATTATGTTTCCAGCTTCGACGTTAGTTTCTCTAGACAAGATTTCGAGATCTTTTGTTTGAGGAAATACGAATGATCGAAAAAAGATTGATGAATTGAAAAAATATGTGCCGTAAGAAGTCGGAGGGTGGACTTGGTATTCAGCTAGCTGCAGATATGAACCGGGCTGTTTTGGCAAAATTGGGCTGGC
Organism: Lepidium didymum; assembly: GCA_963920545.1. Classification (NCBI taxonomy): domain Eukaryota; kingdom Viridiplantae; phylum Streptophyta; class Magnoliopsida; order Brassicales; family Brassicaceae; genus Lepidium; species Lepidium didymum. Next base: position 10,118,053 of record OY986980.1, read on the forward strand.
GCCTAATGCATGAGCACCAGAGTTTGTGGGCTGCGTTATTAAAATCAAAGTACAAAATTGGTGATATCAAAGAGAGTAGCTGGTTGAAACGTAATGGTGCTCAATCTTCGACATATCGTAGCATTCTATTGGGTCTAAATCGTGTGGTCTCACCAAGTATTAAATGGGTTGTTAGTGATGGGAGGAAGACACACTTTTGGTCTGATAAATGGTTATTGGACTCAGCGTTGAAGGATCACATTATTTGTGATCTTCCTGATGAATATGCATAGATGACTGTTAGTGATGCGTGGCGAACAGGTGTTGGCTGGGATAGAAGCAAAACTGATATGTTTCTCTCACGTGATGTGCAACTTTTATTAAGAGCGTATGTGGTTGATGAGGTGACAGAGATAACTGATCGGATTAGTTGGGGCACTGTTCCAAATGGCCAATTTTTGGTAAGCCCGGCTTACGAGTTTATTACTCGAGATGTCGGAGCTAGACCATCCATGTCTGCAATTTGTTTAATAGAGTATGGCGAATGAAAGTACCAGAGCGTGTGCACTTGTTTCTTTGGCTCGAGGTTAACTAAGTTCTCGTCACAAATACCGAAAGACAACAAAGACACATGAGTAATTCTGGTGTTTGTCAAGGAGGAAAGGAGACAATTATACATGTCCTTAGAGATTGTCCATCTATGGAAGGGATTTGGAGATGTATTGTTCCTAGACGAAAGCAAGATTCGTTTTTCTCGATGACATTGTTATAATGGCTATACTATAATCTCGGGGAGGATGAGATTCATGAGAACTTCCCTTGGTCAACAATGTTTGCAATGGCGGTGTGGTGGGATTGGAAATGGCGATGTAGGTATGTCTTCAATAATGTTGGTAAATGTAGAGACAAAGTCAAATTCATTCGTGATTTGTCTGTTGAAGTATATAAGGAAAATATGGTAGCCACATTGGAGCCTCGAGAGGTAATCTCGGACTTGCTACTGCTGGCAGAGCTTTGAGGGATTCGATTAGTGGATTCTCATTGAATATAAGGCTGTGTACAACTTCGTTAGCTGAGTTATGGAGAGTATATTATAGCCTATATTTGGCTTGGAAGAGATGTGTCACACACCTACAGTTGGAAGTGGATTATGAGGTGGTGGTTGGTTTCTTGACGAAAGGGTTAGGTTATTCACATCCCCTTTCTTTCCTGACACGCTTGTGTCATGGCTTCTTGATTAAGGACTGGAATGTCCAAATTTCTCATGTGCTTAAAGAGGCAAACCGTTTACCGGATAGCCTCGCTAACCATGCTTTTAGTATGTCTTTGGGTTTTCATGCTTTTGATTTAGAACAGGTTGTGGTTCATGATATTTTGGTTGATGATGCGAATGAGTTAGCATTTAGAATCCTCGAGAGATTGTAGCGGATTCATAGCTTTTTTCATTAATAAAATTGGAGTGTAGCCATGTTACTTGACCAAAAAAAAAGCTAAAATATCATTTATATTGAGACAAAGAGAGTATAAGATAAATCTTTTTTACACATGTTCGTTCTTATAAAAACAAGTTGAAATTGCTAATATGACATCATTTTAAGAGTTGTGAAGTTGCTAACTTAAATAGCTTGAGAGATCTTAAACTTGTTCTATAATTAGTATAAGATTTTCTAACAACTCATTTCGTTACATAAGTTGGTTTGGTATATTCTTGGTATATGAAGATTGAAGACATCAAAAGTCTTTTTTTCTTTTCTTTTTTGTCAAACCGCTGATTTCAATAACTTAAGAGTTTATGATACATCAACATAAAAGAAAAGATACAAATCATAGATCAAAGGTACATAAATGAGAGGTAAAATGCATCATTGGGCACACTAGAACTCTTACCCAAGAGCTGGAACTGCATTCTTGCATTTGAAAAGAGTTTTGAAGCATTCTTAAATTTTGTCGCCATTAAAAATAGTTGAACACGTCAAATAACCAACCAATATTAATGTTCAAATCAAAAGTTGAAAAACCTTCTCACCTGAGAACATTGGTAGAATAACTCTCTCCATAAAGAAAGATGCACTTAGGTATGAAATTCTCCTAAAAGAACCTAAGCTAACCATTGATCTTAAAATTATGAAATTTCTAAACTTAAATCCTCTAAAACCCATATAATTGGATTTGTCTCAGAAGCCCAAATTCTAATAAACAATAAAATATAAGTTTTAGAATCACACTTTATAGCGAATAATTGATCCACCAACACCAGCCCACAAAAAGGCTCATTAAGTATTTATCCTATTTATTGGTTTGTTTCAAGTCACGTTTTTTTTTTCATTAATTTTTAAAGAAATTAGTTTTTAACATCAACATTTTATTAGTGTCTAGATTATTAAAGTGTCTTAGAGAGTGGAATACTTTACAAGTGTTGACCCAAATCTGGAAATTGAGAAAACCTGTGAGAGAGCACTCATATAACATTAATCCACGACCAAGTATCAAGCACTCATATAACATTAATACTTTACAAGTATCAACCCAAAATTTAAGACTAGATTGGTCTAAGTACCTATGAGAGAATACTATTACCTCTACAAGTACAGAACCACAAGTAAAGTGGGTAAAAAAACCACATACAACATTAATCCACGACCAAGATTACTAAAGTGTCTAGATTATTAAATTGTCTAAGAGAGTGGAATACTCTACAAGTGTTGACACAAATCTGGAAATTGAGAATACCTCTGAGAGAGCACTCATATATAGCTCTACAAGTATCAACCCAAAATTTAAGACTAGTTTGGTCTAACTACCTCTGAGAGAGTACTATTAGCTCTACAAGTACAGAACCAAGAGTAAAGTGGGTAAAGAAACCCCAAGAAGTAAGAAAATGGTCAGACATACCTCTGAAAAATTTCATAAAACTCTACAAGTATAGACGTCATATGGATTTGAAGTACAAATGAAGATTATGTCTCTACAATGAAGTTTTTCTACATCTCCTCTGTGATCTGCGAATGTGTTTGTCGTTGCTAGGTGGTTATCTTCGTTCCTACAAGCCTAATACTTGCTGAAGCTTTAATGTTGGTATTCCTTTGTGCATCCAAACTTAACAACGTTGTTTTCACACCCGCTGCTAAGTTTGCGGGAGGGGGGCGGGGAGACATTGAAGCAAAGATTTCAAGCCCAACAATGAGACAGTCGAACCCATAATACTAGCCCATAGAATTAGGTTTTCTAGCATGGACATTCACATATATATAATGAAACATCAATGTAAGAACAACCAAGGGTTGCTTTAACCTCTATTTCTCTCTCAATTTCATGATATCTATCTAAGAAGCTATTTGATCTTGGTTTCTCCAAATTAAGCTTTTGTTTTCCCTTCACTTGCACCATATAACACCATTGAGCTATTTCAGTTTTCTATCTTATATCTATCTTAATAAATCTTGAATCTTCCTTGTTTTAGATTTGTTTTCACACACTATAAATAATTCTAGATCCGCTATTGACCACACCATACTTTGTCCCAACCGCTATAATCATTATCATGAATCAAATCCTATGTATAGTGGTTAACATATTGAGTATGTACGTGTTTTGTGGTTTGGTTTAGATGTGAAATAGCTTTGAACTCATCCTATTTTCTAGAGTACTTCAAAGACAATAGCAATGCATAAACACTCTTGTATTAATTGCTTATTATGATTAAGATATGTTAACCAACTTAATTAACAAAAAAGGAGATGTATAAAATAACTTGACTAAGAGTAACTCCAATCCAACTGCATATTTCATACTAGAAAAAATATTTTGGTGTTTTGTGAATAATATTGCACTATATTTGGTGTGACACTATTCACAAAACACAAAAAAAAATATGTTACTTTATATAATAGAATAATAAAATATCTTTTTATTAATATTGATTATGAGTATATTACTCAGGATCGATTGAAACCTACCCAAAAATCAGTTTCAAAAAAAATTTAAAATTGATAAACTTATATAGAATTTTGGAATGCATTAATTGAATAGTTGTGGTTTGAATCATTTAATTTTGAAATGAATACAACGTAATTTATTTTATTTATATATTTAGTTGATCATAAGAATATTTAGTTTAAAATTGTTTATCAAAACTAGTAAGACATAAAAATAATGTTTAATTTAATACTAGTAACAAAGAAATTTAGTGATATAATAATAAAAATAGTATTTAGTAATATAATAATAAAGAGTAGTATTTTTAATGTGAAGTTTGGTGTTGTGGTTGGAGATGAAAAATAAAGTAGAACACTTAAACACTGAATTTGGTGTTAGTTTTACACTAAATTTGATGTGTGGATTGGAGATGGCCTAACAAAAACAAAAATAGATAGATAAACTAACTTTTATAAATTAAAGTTTTGAAGGTGTCTCTCACTTTCTCTATTTTTTTATATCATATGAAATATATAGAATAATATATGAGATGAAATGCATTTTCGGAATACAATAGTCGACGAAACATGGTAATATCCTCGAAAATTAGACCCAAAAAAGGGAAACTAAAAATAAGATTAAAAAAAACAACAATGGAAAAGGAAAAAATTTGTATGAGCTAAGGATAAGGTCAAATATTAAACCTGAATAAGTAATCTAAGTAGATCCACTAGACTTCCCAAGTAACCTGATTAGAGTTGGATAGCACCAATTAGACCGAAATGCCACACCGTCATCAAACTAGTAGCAAAATCGATCAGATCGAAAAGTAGAACCACAGAAACCATAGATACATGAACCTCTCCAACACACCAAGGAAACTACACGAAACTCACACTCGAACCATGGGACAAGGAATGAACCTTAAAATCAGCTTGAGACAAGCCAAAGAGGACCAACCTCTCTTACACGCGGGCGAGTAACATGCGGACAAAAATTAATGATCATTCTTATATGTATAAAGGAATGAAAAAGAATCTCTCGTAGGACTCAATTTCGTTTGAAGAAACAGAATAAAATAAAAGATGACGATACATTTTTCTTTTTCTTTTGGCATGAGACTTGATTATTTTTTTCATCTCGTGTTCATTTGGTTCTTGAATCTGTGTTGATATTTTGAATATTGTTTTCGAAATGTTGTCTAGAGACCCAAAATCCGAACCAAAATCAACCTGAGTTAGAAGAATCGAACCCAAACCGAACCCGACAAAATACCTCAATGTGTCCTAAATTTTTATATTTAAAAAACCAAACCTAAATCCAAACTGGAACTGAATCAAGAACTAATTTTTGAGTTTTCTATTAAATCTTTTTAAATTTTGAATTTTTATATAAAAATGCTTGAACCCAAACTCGATCTATACTGAACCAAATTATATCCAAGAAATAAAAATATTCGAACAAGTCTTAAATGAACCGAACCCAAAAAAAAACCATAATGTGTCTTAAATCTATGTACTCAGAAAATCGAATTCAAACTCAAGCCAGAACTAAATCAATAAACGAATTTGTACCCGATATATTTTTTATTAAAATTTTAGCTTTTTTAGAGTTTCTTCCAAATAATTTTTTTTTAATTTTAAATTTTAATATAAAATTTAATAACGAAACCTAACTTAAGACTATTTTGAGGGTAATTTATTAACTATATGTTAATTTTATCTTATAGTCTATAACACGGTCAAAATGAAAGCGTCTCCCGCTTTAATAGCCATTACAAGCAGAATGAAGAGAAAGTCAAACATTAATTGCTGAAACAATACAAACTAATATAAAGTGTGAGATTAAAGATAGTAATCCGGTCATAACAATCCAGTGTGGCAACGTGAAAACATAAAAGTCCTCGTTCCAACTCCAATGAAAATCTTCATGAACCTTATAAAAACTGGAAGAGAGTCTTGATCTGAAGTTAGAGCAAACATATACATAAAGACTCAATCTGCCATAAAAGTTAAGCTTCTTTGAAGGCATCTTTAAGTTAATGGAGTAATCAATGGTTGGACTATGCTAAAACCTAGTTTTTGAGATCTTTGATCCATGAAGGAAAAAAGAAGAAACCATTTGTTGGATCCAATATAAATTTTTCTCAGGCCCAAAAATTTGGTTATGTCCTTTAAATCCCAATTTAATAAGCCTGATAGATTAAAAATAATGGATACTTTTGTAAATTTCAAGCCTATTGCCTTGGTCCATGAACAGGTCATCGAATTCACCAATTGATACCTAATTAAATCAAGAGCAAATTAACTGGATCACCTATTTTTTGGTATTTCTCGTGATTATTAGAACTTGTAAAATATCTACATTTACCATTGTTTTAGTTGCGAACTATCAATTATCAAATTTCGTTGTCCGAATATGGTCGTGGTTAAAATAAACATGATTCGTCGATGAGAATCCAAAATGGAACATCAAGTTACATCGGATGCTCAAGCATGTAGGCCCAAAAGCACTAATAACGACTCTGGGCTTTTCCGAATATCAAAGAGAAAGTAGGACCAAAAGAGCCTCAAGTGGCTTATTCACAATAGTCACTACCTCTCTCTCTCTGCGCTTCATGATCCTTCTATACTTTTTATATCTAAAATAGTCAATACTCATTTAATAATACTTTTTTTTGTCAAATTATACTCATTTAATATGTATTCACTTTTTCACTTCAAACTTTTAGGTTATGTTTGCTTTCTATTGTCTTCGTAGTTTTAGGTTACGATCTCACATGTCCATATGTATTTAGAGTTTAGTAAAAACACTATATATATATATATATATATTTGTAATATCGGGTTATGAGTTACTTTGCTGCAACAAAATAACCTCCCTTTTCTCGATTAGATAAACGAGTTCGATTTTTTCGTATAATTAAGTTGTATATTTCACATTAAATTATATCCCGCTCAACTTAAATCACCTTATAATTATTATAATTAATGGAAAAACTGTCAATTAAACATTGTTTCTGCAAAAAATTTTGATTAAACACTAACCTCCAAACACTTTTGATTAAACATGTAATTTGTTATTGACTTTTTTAAAAACATCAAACTTATAGTTGACTCGGCAAATTAAATATTCTGTTAATTTAATTAACAGAATTAATAAATTTTGTTAAGCAAAGATTAACGATCCCAATTAAATAATAGTTCGTGTTTCATTACGGTGTGGCCAAATAGTTATAATTATTCTTAAAAAACCAATGTTTTTTAAAAGGTTTTTAAATCAAAACTATTATTTTAATAATAGTATTTATTGCGTCAACTATATTTTATCGAGATTGTAATGTAAGGACGACAAGAAGTAATAAAGACCCATTATTTTTAGGATCATCCAAATTTCCCTCAGAAAATATTTAAAAAATTTAGATGTATTCATAAATATGTTTCGTTATAATTGATACCGTGAAAAGTTTAGAAATCTAATTCTCACTCCACAAAAATTACAAATTAATTTTTCCTTAATTTTGATTAGAGTTGGTTTAAATGATACAGTAAATCAAAATTGAACCTCTCACGCATCTTATTTTCTAAATTCTCTTTAGTACAACTTCCTCCGCGCATAAGTACTTCAATTTCTATCAAATCTATTGTCGAATTTTGTTGTTTAGTTCAGTAATCTCTCCGATTTGAAATAATTTATCTAATTTAGAGTTACAAGACTTAAAGATTTTACATATTAAGTCTTATTAAGTGATTTCTTTTAAGTGAATTAAGTAAAGTTTACTGGATATGTAATCAGGTTATTCATTCACCAATTATAGTTTGGAGATTTGTAATGAGACATATTTCATAGAATCATTTATAATGAGACATACTTCATAGAGTCATTTCTAACATCGAGGAAGATTTGTATCATCGACCCTTATTTTGACTATTGCTATATAGAAAAAGTTGAGCTACATTCATTAAACATAAAATTGTCAAAGATAAAGAAGTACAAATATATTTCTACTTGTGCAAGAAAAAAAGAAGTAAAAAAAATGTAGAAACAAATATTGATGGTCTCAATTTGTAGCGTGAAGATTTGTGATGCATACTCTTCTTCTATCGTCTTATCTGCAAAAATCTCTGCAAGGATCTGAGGACATTAACCTGGTGGCCGATAATTGAATAAGCTACTTCTTGTTCTTCCATTTCTTTAATCGGTCATTACATATATTTAAACTAAAAGCAACCAAAATAAAGAGAGACAATCAAAAGGAAATAGAATCCGTAAGAGAATCTGATCTTTGCATCGGATCTGGACACGACAGACTGAGGCGGAGGGTTGTAGTAGTAATACGGAAAATAAGGAACGATGGGGTTTGGAGGCGGCGTAAAAGGGTAGTTACCTCCGCCGGAGGAAGAAGGTGGTGGACGGTAAGAGCCAGATTGAGGAGGAGGTGGGTAATAGTAGTAAGGACCACCACCACTACCACCACCAGTGGAGCTAGGAGGTGGAGGACAAGCGGTGGTAGTGGGAGAAGGAGGTGGATTTGACGGCGGAGGAGGAGATGGTGGAGGAGGAGAAGGGTTTGGTTGACAAGGATTGTCACAAGAAGTGCACATTGTACAGTCAGCGATCTGAGAAGCTGATGTGAGAGTAGTGAAAGTGAGGAAGAAGAAGAAGAGAAATAAGAGGAAAAGATGGAATGTTCTGAAAGTGTCCATTGTCTGATGAAATTGGAGTTTGTGTCTGAAGTGAGAGAGGAAGAAGAAGAAGTGAATGTAGCGTTTGTTTGGTGTCTCTCTTTAGTGTGAATCAATGGAACGTGTTAAGATTGTAATCCAACACTGTTTATTTTTATTTATTTCTCACCATTTTTAAAAAATAAAACTTTATAAATTTATATTTTCGTCAGTTAGGTAGTTTACATATTTAAATCACATGCATATTTTACTTATAAAGTGTGAACTCCATTACTAAATTTATATCAAAGGTAAAGAAAATTGACCAGAAAATAGAGTAAGGGTTAAGACATTTGATGATTTGAAAACGGTAAGAAGAGAAAGTAAATCAATACTATTTTTACTTTAACGAAGATTGGGAATATGAAAGGTAAAATAATATAATGTGTGATTTGAAGGAAGCATAGTGTAATACAGTACTAAATAATCCACATTAATTAAAAACCTAATGGTATCGCTTTCACAATATGATTATGGAAATTTATTGTTTGAAATGAAATGTTATTAATTGTTCATAGAAATAACCGTTGGGACCTTAGAAAACAAAGAGATTTAAAAAGTAAGAAACAAAAAATGAAACACAAAACCTCATATTCAATCATGTAATACGAATATAATGCTGAAACCGATATAGACAGATTTTGGATGGAGAGAAGGTCGTAGAATCCGATGAGCAGCGCGTAAAGCAGGGAACTGAGCACGTGCGTGTCGGCTCGTGATCTTCAGTAAAGTAACTTAAGGAACGAGAGATCTCTTCTCACTTCATTTATTTATTTAAGAGAAAAGAAAAAAAAAGGAGAGGGATGATGTAAAAAAGGCAATTAAAGGCACATGAGATGACCAAATTATTACTATATAAATAAATAATCGTCTTGGTTACTGTGTAAGCTATGATGTTGCCACCTCGAACCTTCTTCACCCATTCACTCCATAACCACAAAGCCCCACCAACCCTTCCCACTTGTTCTTTACCCCTATTTACTACAATTCCTTTTTTTTTCTTCCATTCAGAACTAAATATTCAAGTCAAAACTTACACATACTTTTAACAAATACTGTAAGTCTTTGTAAGATACTAACAGTCTAAGTACTAGTCTAGCCATTTGGTACCCGTTTAAGTTTGGATTGAGTCTTTTTGGTTCCCAGTTTTTGGTTATATTAATATAGAACCCATTCCAATATTTTTTTATTCAATCGGGTGCATTCATCTTCAGATATTTTTATTTAACTTTTAGTAAAAATATAATTAAAAAAAATGTAAGAAACCCAGATTTAATTAAAATATATCGAATACTCATTCAATTTTTTTATTCAATTCCAATTTTGGTTAAAATTCAATTTTTTCGGATAGATAGATTTAAAAACCATTAGGATTTTGTTCTTTTTATTAGAATCGGTTTCAATTCGGTTTTTAAATATCCGGTTTTATGTCCACGGCTAAATCTTTAATACAATGAACACGTTTCAAATTCGGTTTTCATATATATATTAATCAACCAGAAAGAGATTCCAAAACACAAGGTGATTGTGAAATATTATAACAGTATTATAAGACGGACCTTGACCCGGAAGTTTTCGTATATAGGGTGCCTGGCAGGAGCTTTGACACTGTAAGAACGCTTTTTATCAATCACTGTGACATGATCATCATGATCTGAGTATTCCTCAATGAATGTCTGACCCAGCATGGTATCTGGAATCTTATCTGCGTAATTAGAGCTATGAGGATTAGCCTAATAACAGCGTTTTGAATTACCAGAATCTTGAACATTTGTAAGATAAAAACACAGAGGGTTTCAACCACTTCTGTCTCACCTGTGAGGAGACAAATTGCACAAGTAATCTAATGAAGCTTCGGTCTCAAGTAGGTCAACCCCTTCATCTTCTAGTTCTTCTGGATGGCCTCCTCCATTGGCATTTGACAATGAATGTGACAGAATAGAAGATGCCATTGACTTTATCATCTTTCTCCCCATATAGGCTCCAACTCTGACTGACCCATAGTCTGCACCTCCCACGCTGCAAGATAAAGCCAATTATATAACAGAACTCGGATGCGGTCAGGGAAGATGTAAAAGCTCACGTGAATATACAATCTATTGAATAAAAGGGAAAAAACTACATTTACTGAAGTTGAAAAGAATCAAGTGTCTGAACCATTATAGGCATAGCGATTGAAAAGAAAGCAGAAACAATACTAACAGAGAAAAAACATCTACCTGTGTCGAATTCCAGAATCGATTCCCCAAAATCTGACATGGTTGGGAATTTTGACAAGCCCAACTACTTCTGCAGGCTACATTTAAATTTTTTGAAATGTTATAAGAAAGAGTAGATCAAAACTTGTTATCTTCACAAACAAAAGGGGATCTATTATGTCCGCAAAAAAAAAAAAAAAACAGTGATATTTTACTTCTAGCTTAGGTGTTACGAAGACCTACTTGGCAGATCATAGCCAACAGTTTGTTGGCTTCCCCACAAGAGGAAGTCATCTGATCCATGACACCACATGGAGCTCCAACAATGTGATTTTCCACCTAGTAGGCAACAGAAGAGAATTTTTAAACCAAAATATCACACAAAGTCAGAACAATGAGCTAGCATGATGCTGAACATGAAACCTTTTGGCAGAGTATAGCAAGATCTCGGGGATCGATACTCAGTCCTGCACATATTATCAAACAACTGTTGGAATAGAAAAAACTAAAATGCGTAATTTTTTTTTTCTGTGTTTCTATATGGTATATTCAGATATCTCAAATGATGTCTGTATTTTCACCATGGGCAGCAGCTATTGCAGACATGCTCGCCACCTCCACTGCAGCAGATGACGATACACCTTTACCTTCAGGCACAGCAAAAGAAACCTAAGAACACAAATAATCAGTTAGCTCAGAAATTTAACTTACTTCTACAATACCAGGAACAAAATGATGGACGCAGGTCTGAGATTATTGAACTCAAATAGGACTATTGACAGGAAGACCACATCTTGCTACAGCGATAACTGAGAGGCGTCACACATGTGGCCCAATAAGAGAATGGCAAACCCAGGATTGCTAACTACAATCCCACAATTGCATTATTAAATCTTGGAATCATTCCTTAATGTATTGACAACTTTACTCCTAAACATGTCAAACTAAAGTATATGCATCAAAAAAAAGAACAAGGCAAACACTTTTTTACCAGCAATAGTACATGCAATTTAAATTGGGAAAGAAATAAAGATGATTCAGGAAGGATTCTGTAGCAGAGAATGATAAATTCTAACGAAAGGATGAAAAAACCCACCAGCAAGCTGATGCTATCCTCAAAACGCACACCAAGTTCTGTCATCAATACCAAGATTATGCCAGCAGCATATGCTGCCCACCTGGACAATATTAGTACCTTGTTAACAGAGAAAAATTAAGTAGTTGTTCAAACATAAAGAGGAAAGACTAACTTCTGTGCTGGATCCTGAGCAAAGAAATTCCTCGCTTTTTCATAAGAAATTGATTTATCACCATCCATAAAGTCGGACAAATCCATGTCAAACGTAGGGGCACGATTGCTAATCTCTGTATCCATATGAGACCTAAATCACAAAGATTCAAGCAAATCTTCAGCTAAGACAATCCACTCTATTGTAAAAATAAGCCCATATTGTGCATATAAATACTTAACTGGAATGATCTTACTTACAATTTGCAGAACTGGTGTTGGTACTTGTCCCTTAGTTTGCTGTCGGGCTTGCGTATGTTTCCAGAGTCTATGTTTTCCAGGACGGTTTCTTTGAACAGCTACATGGCAAGCTTCCCTTATTGGCATCTGAAGTTGTGAGAATATAGTTAAGGAAGTTGCGGTGATCGACTAGATTAGACACAATACTCTGGCAAGGAGGAAGTTATGGAATTATAATACAAAGACAGAATGATGTTTCGTGAGTAAGGGATGTAGATAAATACTCAATCAGTTGACCTACTGTAATTTTATTCCGTTTAACAGTAGAACACAGACAATAGGAAGTCAAAAATAAGAGACCCGCAAAACCAATACTAGATAACTTTTACCTGCAAGACAAGGCTTCCTGAATAGTCAGCAATTCCACCCATCACATCTAACCTTTCCGGTGCTCTGGCAACAAAGATTTCTTCCTGCAGAAGCACACAGGTTTCTCAAAAAATGATAAGTTAACTCAGAGATATAAGAGGTCAACTTAAGCTGACAGCAAATTTGTTCCTTATAAAAGATGCTTGCACCAATTACAAAGAAATGATGCCACTATCTAACTGTGACACCATGCTTTTCTAATAGTTGCAAGTTGATTTTTGCAAGGCATTGGGCAAGAACTGGGGAATGCTTAGTGGAGCTACAAAAAGGCCGAGAAAAAAAAGTTACCTCCCAATTGAAGAGCCCACCGGCAGTTTTTCTCTCACGCATAGTTTTCTTCTCCATACTCTATTCAGAATCCTGAATTACATCTAACATGGCTAAACTCTTGAGAAATGTCCATGTATCTGGAAGACCTTGAACATCACCTTGTAGGATATCAAAATCATCAGTACATCTGCAAGATAAGTGAAGGGATAAGAAAACGAAAATGAAAAATGAAAGATAGAAATTAGCAAGACAAAAACAGTACATACGATTCCACCAATGAGTTGTTTTCGCTCGCTTGAACCATAGGTGATGATCCAGCAGACTGACCTAGTTTATTTTCAGCCCTTGAATACCACTCCGGAATAGCAATGTCCCTTCCAGGGACCCTCTGTAGCTGATATCCCAGAATTATCGCATCACGTAGTCTTCTTGCACCACTTAACTGTAACACAGAGAAGACCCAATTGAAAACCTTCAACATAATTTTCTTTCCAAAAGGATTCTGTTGATGAGATATTTAAGGATTCCACGCGCAAGATATTTTTAATATAGTAGTCTAGAAACTTAATAATATCTCAATGATTCACATTAAACAATAAGAATTTTACTATATACATATACATTTACCTTATCGGATGCGCAATGTCTTCCAATGGCCGTCTCTTTTAAGATGTGTGCTGCAATCTATCATTGCACCAGTGTGCAAAAAAAAAGTTAGTACACGTGCGTAGAAATTTAGGTTAGTTCTTAATTAGAATTAGAAAATTTCTATTTTAACTAGTAGGGTTAATGGGATGTATTAGAGTATGTTTTCCTTAATTCTCTCTAGAGTTGTTTTGGTGTGTACCCTATATATAGAGAAGCTTTAAACGTTTAATGAGATAGGAAGCATTTCGACTAAAAGCGGATTTCTGTCCTCTAGGATGAACTGAGCAAGGGAATCTGTCGGTCTCTCGAAGTACTCACAAACTAGCCCCATAGAATCCTGTCTAGGGTTCTATCAACATTGATAGAGATGTCCCACATCGAATAGGAGGAAAACTAATCAAACCCTATAAAATATCTTGGGTCTCCCCATTCATAAGCTAGCTTAGGTGGGTTTATTTATAGGCTTTATTGACCTTGTTAAGGGCCTAATATGAGATAGGTTTTTATCAGAATCTTACAACTTAAAAGATAAATGAAAAATATGGAGCATATACCTCACCAACATTGATGCCACCCTCATAGCAAGGTTTCAAGCTAACTGCACGTTCAAGATATGGTTTCCATTGGCCCATTAGTAGGTCTCTCCTTATCATCTAAACACCACATTGATAAAACTGCCCAAATATTTTAACCAGAAAATGAGAACATATGATCCAAATTGTTAAGGTGAAAGAACTAAGGTAATTGAGGACAAGAAAGTCAAAATAAAAAGAGAAATTGGTATACCTCGAGCATATTTCTCAGAAAAGGTTCTTCATTGAAATAATCTCTGCGTATAAAGACAAACAGCACCTTGAACGATAGGGCTTCACTGACAGTACCATAACCAATTTTCCCTGAATAATGGAAACAGGTATTATAGAAACACCTGTAGCTGTCCAATTTAATTGACTGTTTCGAAATCAGATTACATACTGACCAAGCATACAGTCAGACGCAGCTATGATATCAGGCGTATAAGCATCCTTCGGAAGCTTTACAAAATTAGGTGGAAGCTCCTGGATCTCAGATGCGCCACAAACCTGAACAACATATTGATAAGTTCAATACCCAACATAGAATCTCTACCTGAGAGTAACTATTCATAAAACAGATGCAGGATAAAACATTAAGATATACCAGACAAAGCCAGCCATTCAGTAGTGATTCTTCTTTTAAATTCCACCCTGAGGGCTGCACATGAGAAATAGACAACATAACTGCATATGATAATTAGTCTTGAGTAATATAAATAAAAGAATACCCTGACATGACCAATGAGCTCGTCTATAAGATATATTATGCATAATCAGTGAGTAACAATGTAAATACACATAGAGCATTAGTTTGAAGAATAAAAAACATGAAACTATCAAACGGAAGAACAGATAGCCAGACCTGTCCACCAAAGTTGAGTATAACAACATTCACATCTTCAGCAATCCCGTGATCTTTCCTCACCTGATCATAAGGGGCTATAGCTGTTATTTGCATTATTTGTCTGCCAGACGTTAATATCAATAAAATGTTGTTGACAAACCTCCTTGCGAGATTTATGAAGTCTCCTCACTATGAATGGTACATCGATGACATCACGGCAAGCAGGCACTACGAGATAACAAGGAAATAAAGGTTAGGCAGTAAAACAAAATAACCTTGGAAGAATTGAAAGAAAAGGATAATAAAAAGCAACGTAATATTACAGCATACTTGGACAATATCCTGGGAGGCGAATTAGGAACTCGCAATGAGAATAATCTTCAGCTATCTACATCAGGGAAGAGAATTATCAACACCAACTAAGTAAATTCAGTATTAGGTACAATTTACATGACAATCTGAAAATTGAGTATTGACCACATCCTACTAGCCAATGAAATAGTATTCAGACATTCTACAAAGAACTCTACCTGCCAAACGATGGAACAATGGTGATATCCAGCAGCCATTACGTTCTCAGCATATAGATAAAATCCCAGCTAAAAGTATCATAAAGAAGAGAAAAAAATATCAAAATTAACTATGTCACTATCAATATATCCTTCAAAACCAGGGGAGGTAAGAGCTTGATAACAAAAACTGAAAATTTTGAATGGTAGATACAAAATTACAGTACAGGC
Source organism: Lepidium didymum (assembly GCA_963920545.1). NCBI lineage: Eukaryota > Viridiplantae > Streptophyta > Magnoliopsida > Brassicales > Brassicaceae > Lepidium > Lepidium didymum. Next base: position 10,133,843 of record OY986980.1, read on the forward strand.
CATGAAAGTGGACTACAACAACCAGGAGAAGACTTAGGCCAAACAACACACAAATGAATAGTGGGACATCAAAAATGTCACCTGAAATTGGTTACACAGACAGAACGTATCCCAGCATTAGCTGCCGCACGGCACGCGACAGGGACAACATCAGACACCTATGTTTAACAAAAATTTCTCTTTGTATGAAAATGATGGATTAGAAAGCAAAAGTCTAGTTGCAGGCGTTTCTGATAAAAGTACTATATTGAATGAACAAAAAAATTACCACGAAATCAGCTTTGATCGAATGAAGCCACTCTACTTCTGTTTCCAATATTGCTGCTCGAGGAATCACAGCTGTTTCGACATACTAAGAACACCAGCATCGCATATAGTTCACAAAGCTAAAGATATACTCAAGTGATGGACAAGAATCATAGAAGTGATCAGATCAGTAAACCTTTTCCAACGAGGCAAGACGATCGACAGTCAATGCATCAGCTTGCACAGCAGCACAATCCAAAAGAACCTTAAAATTCCGAAAAGCAAGACAGAAGAATTCGATATATCTTTATTACCAATAACCACTGAGAAAGACCAAGTAAGTAAATTTTTGGCAGAAGAAGAAACCTTTCGAATTTTGAGTCTCGGGGACTGAATTTCGGATGTGAAGACGAAATCAGGTGCACCAGTGACCACATGAACATCGTGGCCCGCGGCGATCAGATGCGAACAACCTGAAACACCACAAATTAGCGAAATTAATCAGAATCGAATGATGGATCAAATGAACGAACGAACGAACGAACGAATGAAAAGAAAACAAATCGAAGGAACCATTGATAAGAGCATGCAGAGAGAGAGAGAGAGGGAGAAGAAACCTCAACGACGCGAGTGGCATGACTGAAGCCATGTCCAGTAACGTAATAAGCGAAGACTAGATGCTTGCTGGAAGCAGAGACTCCTTCATTCTCGTCTAACCTCATATTTCCCCGGCAATCTCTGAGAGCACGATTTGATAATTGACTGATGGGATGCGAATGTAGAAGAAGAAGAGTCTTAACTCTCCAGTTTTAATGGGATTTTTTTAAAACTTTCTTGTTTTGTACTTTAGGTCATAAAAAAAAAGCACGGTCTATTTTGTGATACAAAAGGTAATTCACCTAAACTTTCAATCTCTTTTTAATTGCACAAAAATAGTAGTTTAGGACTTGATTGCATAAATCCACAGTTAAGCGTTTAATGGTTAACCAGAGTAGATCGGTACAGTTCAGACCAGATCATAACCGACCCAATATTTAATTTATGACCCGACTTTCAACACGTTTGGATAATCAAGCCACTCTCTTCATCACCAACACGAGGAGCAGATTCATCGGTCGTGCTAGATATCCCCATGAGTTCTGTAGTCCTACTAAATAAGTCACCGTCCTTGTCTGTAGCCGTAAACAAGCACCATCTCGTACTCATTGTCGCAGTATCCGACTAGAGAAACAAGGTGTAAATGTCGGAGCATTGAGAGCATTTCTAGCTCTGTCTTGAACTCTTTAGCGCCTTGGCTCGATGGAAATATCAAGTTGTTTAACCACTACAATTGTGACTCCATCGTCATTTTGTCCTTTGTAGATCATACCAAACCCGCATTTTCCAACGATTAGATTATCATCAAAATTGTTTGTGGTGGTTTTGATTTCGAAGATGGAGAATCGCCCGCAGAGATCCGAAGGGAGAGATGTGGCCGATTTGGTATTAGTGGAACCACTTTTCCTCTCAAATCAAACTAGATTTTCTTTCCACCTAAACAACTTTTTCGTTTCCGAGAAACTCTACCTGGGAATCTCGAAAGTTAATTTCCTCAGAAAAATCAAAGTGATAATCAGTTGCTTTGCTGTTGACAAACCACGCCAGCAGAAACAGAAAAAGAAGAGTCAGAGCCAGAGCACTAGCGATGCTGAGGCGGGAGTCGACCTAGTTGGGTTTCTCACTAAACTTAGAATTGCTGACAGAATTTTTGCTTAGTATCTTCAAGAAAAGTAGAGAAAAAAGCTCGATTTGATCAGAAAGTGGGACAAAGAGTTTTTTAAGTTGTGCATTTTCTTAAATTTTTGTTCTTATTGTTGTTTCACACCAATTCTCATGGAATGAACTTGAAAACTCATCTTCGCAATTCAGTATTTGTTTTACAGTACAATTGCTACAGTTGTGTAAATGAAGCGTGTTTGTTTGTTCAATCTGTAGGCATAAAGTTTTGAAGGATCTTGAAGAGGAGATTCTCAAACGCCACTTCGATATAAGAGATTTTGCTTCAGGGTATGTATTAATTTCACACTTCTTGTTAAGTAGCAAGTTTTTGAACTTTCATTGTTTATGATTTGCGAGAAAATTTATTCTTTCGAGTTTTCTATCAGACGAATGATTGATGTAAATCCAAAATTGGGTTGGTTATCCAAATAGGTCGAGAATCAGATTATAAATTAAAAATTGGGTCAATTATAATCTGGTCTGAGCTGTACCAATTTATTTTGGTTAACCATTAAATGTTTAACCGCAAATTTGTGCAATCAAACCCTAGACTACCACTTTTATGCAATTAAAGAGAGATTAAAAATTCGGATGAATTAGGTTATATATCAAACTTCCGAAATAGAAATAGACCGTACTCTTTGAGATAAATCTAGCCGAAAAGAAATTCATTTTAATAAAATACTAAAATTTAATTTGATAGGAAGGTTACTTAAACGCTCTCGCAATTCAAGAAAAAGATAAAACGAATTTCGTGTGTGATATTGTACATGGATAAAAAAGATATAAATTCCAAGTAAAAGTTGCACTATTCGAAAAAACAGACTACACAAAATCACAAATAATTAAAAGTAATTTGTATACTTATCAAAACTCTGTTCTGTAGGACAACAAGAAAGGAAAGAAAAAATTATATGATTTGCCGATTTGGACGTATAACTACAATCGATCTTATCCTTAAAATATTAATACGATCATTTTCAATTTAATTTGTAAATATTTAAATATTTGTATGATATTCTAAATATAGTACAAAGTCTGGATATTCCGTAAGAGTAAGAGAAACAAATCTGCAAAAAAAAAAAATTACTATTTACAGTCGGAATTTATGTAATATAACAAAAGGTTAAAGAGCTCGACAAAAAAAAGAAAGGTTAAAAACAAGTTGTAGGAGTAACGTTTGCAGATAAGGTCTCTTTACCTTTCTGACGAGGCATATGATATCTGTGACAAACCAATAATAGGATGATCTGTAATTAAGATTCTTGTGTGGTCGTATAATTTATAAACACTGTAATTACGGAGATTATTAGTATTTTTTTTTTTTAATAATTAGATCGACAAAATTCAATCTATAGTTTAAAGTCCACCTCTAAAATTTACTTTTTAAGCTATTATAATGTAACAAATAGAAATCAAAACCTGGTGTCAAATCATTAGTTAGAATTATTTAAATTACTAAACTGAAAGTAACTCTCTCGACAAGTTATTAGTATTAATGATCTAATTTTTACATTGGTCTTAATTAAACATGGTGCTTCTCATTGGTCTTCTTAATTAAGGTAAAGGCCAAGGAATATTTAAGTATTTAACAGAAGATGACTATAGTTTGTATCGTGACGTAACTTCTGTCTTGTATTGGCTGGGTTTTCGTTTTATTTGGGGTTTGTTTTTGGGCTTTTCATTTATGTTGGGCTTTCGTATACACAGATTTTCGAACGTTATAAGTTATAACCTCCAGTCCTTGAGACAAGTCAATCCACTTTTGTTTGAAAGAGGCACATTCAAAGATTTTACCTCATAATTTGAATGTGATTAATAACAAAAGATAAAATTCTACTGAAATCCATAAAGTAAAGAATGGAATCATGAAGTGCTTTTTTTATGTATAAGAGATTTTGGACCGATTACTTTATGGCGACATCCAAACCATTTAACTTTTTTTGGAAAGCATATTCTTCTAATTGGATTTGAAAAATCATGACATTTTTGTTAGAGAAAATTAGTAGACCAAAAACTTTTTGGTTATGTTGGTGTTTTTTATTTTCTTCTTTTAATATGTTCAAGTAAAAAAGATATTTAGTTTTTTTTTAATGGTAAAATTCGATGTGTTTTTCGTTAAAAATGACGGAAAAGTGATATCATACATTATTTTCTTAAATAAACACAAATTAAATATATGTGTAACTTTTTTTGGTCGTCAAATATTATGTAACTTGTAATGTAAATTTTATTTTTGGTGTCCAAAAAGTTGTTTTTGTTTTCGAAACAATTAAAAATGCAAAGAAAAAGGCTCGAGAGAATTTTGAATTTGCAATAGCCACATACATTTCATTACAAGCTTGCACTAACGCGGTCGCTTTATCATTCATCTCTCTTCAAGAAGCTTCCAATTTCTCTCCTCTCTCATTTCGAAAACACAGGAAAATTCAAATTCAAAAGCTTCTCTTCTGAGTGACTAACATCTATTTAGGGTTCATGGATTTAGCTCCCAACTTCATTCCTCGGTTACTTCTACTATCTCTTTTCGTCGCATTGTTTCCTTTGATAGTGTCTCAGTCTGACGCCGGCACTACAAATCCGTCACCCTCGCCGCCTTCAGATTCCGATCTATGCAATGGCGTTTTCATTTCGTACACTTACTCTAAGGGATCTAAGATTCCACCTAAAACCTCCACTAATCAGCCGTACCGATTCGAATCTGTGATAACCGTGCTCAACAATGGCCGCGACGAGCTCAAATCATGGCGTGTCTTCGTCAAATTCGCACACCAAGAGATCCTCGTGTCTGCTTCAAACGCCGTGCTCTCAGACGGGTCGAGCTTCCCAGTGAGCGTCGAAAACGGCACCATTTTTTCTGGTTATCCTTCGTCGGATTTGAAATCGGCTATTCAGACTGCAGGTGACGTCACTCAGATGCAAGCTCGAGTCGAGCTCGTAGGGACGCAGTTTGGAGTTGCGCCGCCGAATGTGCCTCTTCCGAAGACTATCACTCTCGCTACTGATGGATGGAAGTGTCCCAAAGCCACTCAAAAAGGTGAAAATTACTTTCTCTGATTTTTTGTCTGTCAAATTTGAAAAATTGCTTCTAGTGTCCTGATTTTTGGCTCAGTACTCTTTTGGTTGATCTTGGTTTGCTATTTTTAGGAGTTCCGTTTTACTGGTCTTGGTTTGCTATGTTAAGGATGAAGTATCTAAAGTAGATCCCTTTAATCAAGCAGAAAATTTAGATTACTAGAGTCTAGAGATAGTCAACCTCCAGCAAGAATCCACTGTTTAATTCCCATGTGCTTACTCGTGGAAAAGTCTTATGTTGTTTGTTTAGCTTCTTTTTACACCTAATGTTTGGGCAAGTCAATGAGGAGTTTATATTGATTTCCTTGCAATACATTGGATTCTTTGTGATTGATCAGGATTCAGGGGTATCTGATCAGTCAGAGGACCCTTTGAGACTTTCTGCAGCATGAATTTTAAGTAACAGAGTTGCCACTTTAACCAAATTTCGAAATATGAACCTGTTCATAAATTTTGTGTTTCTAATTGATTCAGGGAGTATATTCTGTGTTTGCTTTGTAGATGGGCGAAATTTGACGTGGTATTGCTCGATTCTACTATTGCTTTCTTTGTCGTTGACTTTATTTGCGGTGTTTCTCTCTGTTTTGTCAGGTAAAATTGTTCTGCAAGTATGTTGCACGCGGGACCCAGATTATAATAACACAGACATCGTTGATAATAAGTACCTTCCCCGACAAGATGGAGACTTTACTATCATGTACGATGTGGTCAGATCATATTCGTCGAATTATATGGCACATGTCACGATGGAGAATCATAACCCGCTTGGCCGGATGGATAACTGGAAACTGAGTTTTGACTGGATGCGGGACGAGTTTATCTACACCATGAAAGGGGCTTACCCGAGTCTTGTTGATTCATCAAGTTGTGTTGATGGCCCACAGGCGAAGTACTATCAAGAACTTGACTTTTCCAACGTTTTGAGCTGTGCAAGACGGCCAAGCATCATTGATCTCCCTCTGACAAAATATAATGATTCCACGTTTGGCCTTATCCCATTTTGCTGCAGAAATGGGACGATTCTGCCACGGTCAATGGATCCTAGCAAATCGATCTCAGCTTTCCAGATGCAGGTGTACAAAATGCCTCCGGATCTCAACATTTCTGCTGTCTCACCGCCTCAGAACTGGAGAATCAGTGGATCACTGAACCCGGATTACAAGTGTGGCCCTCCTGTTCGGGTGAGCCCAAACCAATTCATTGATCCCAGTGGGTTACCCTCAAACCGGACTGCTTTTGCAAGCTGGCAGGTGGTCTGCAACATCACCCAACCAAAAGGTGCAAGTCCCAAATGCTGTGTATCATTCTCTGCCTACTTCAACGACTCAATCATTCCATGCAAGACTTGCGCTTGTGGGTGTCCCAACAACAAAGCAGCTCGCGCTTGCAGCACAACAACCCCGTCTCTTCTTCTACCACAGCAAGCTCTTCTGGTTCCTTTCGAGAATCGAACTGAACTCACCGTTGCTTGGGCTTATCTAAAACATCGGCCTGTGCCAAACCCAATGCCTTGTGGGGATAACTGCGGAGCTAGCATCAATTGGCATTTAGCTACAGACTATAGAGGCGGATGGACAGCCTGGGTCACAATCTTCAACTGGGGCGAAACAGACTTTGTAGATTGGTTTGCTGCGGTTCAGATGAATAATGCTGCCCCGGGTTTCGAGAAAGCCTACTCATTCAATGCATCTACACTTGGTCTCAATGGGGAGAACAACACTATTTTCATGGAGGGTCTTCCTGGGTTAAACTATCTGGTCGCAGAAAGAGACGGGGACAACCCGTTAAAGAACCCACGGATTCCTGGGAAACAACAATCTGTTATCTCCTTCACCAAAAAACTGACTCCTGGGATCAATGTCCCTGGCAGAGATAGCTTTCCAAGCAAAGTGTTCTTCAACGGTGAGGAGTGTTCTCTCCCACACATACTCCCAATGAGAAGCAGCCACCACCGGACACACATCTCTGTTTTCCTCTTGGCACTACCGATTTTGGCTCTCATTCTGCGGGTGTAGCTGCACTAAAGCCTCCCATGGGGTTGGCCATACTTTTTCTTGATTCTCCCTGGGTTACCCGAAAACTGGACAGTTCCGCGGTTCATGGATAGAAAATCAATCGATTCTTTTTCGACCTGTGATGAGTGTTGGAAGAAGCTTTATATAGGTGCTATGAAGATATGTTACCATTCGTGTATTGTTTCTGATTAGAGTTTTACAGAAATCACTAATCAATTTGTATACTATTTTTGTTTACTATGTCTTGGCCATTGACTTGCTCCTAATCCTCCAAACTGATATTCATATAAGTTCACAAATCGAACCAATCAGTTCTTGTCTAAAAAGCAAATAGCAAAACAGGTCAACGCTGAGTTTTGCGGATTTCTACATTGACCGGATCAAATACTATATCTTCTTTATTATGAAGCAACAAAGTTTAGAAACATATTTACACAAATGTTCCTAGAACTCAAAAAAGAGAAGCAAAACATTGCTAACTGTGGCAAATTAGACGATCAAGAACCCTAATTGTCTCAGGCTTTATGTAAACCGAGACAAAAGTATATCCAGAAGATTCAAATTACTCCTAATATCACCAAAAGAAAACAATTATTGTCTTCTGTAATCTGCTTTTCAATTTCCTGCAGATTATGATCTAAAGATACAACATATGATCCGTTCTATTTTCCCCTTCGATTATCACCTTTTGTAGAGCTTTTGTAACTCGAGGAAGAAGGAAAAACAACAAAGAATCTTGCAGTCTAGTCTGAGTTTATGAGGTCAGACCTGAATATTATCGATTGAGTAACCCTCAAAATCAAACTCGTTATCTACCGATGAAATGCCTTCCTGTATTCAATGAACGAGGATAAACATAAGTGTTAACCTTTCAATTGCAGAGTAATGATGTTCATGGCTATTACAAATATTGTGTCATTTTGAGTTTCTAGTAGGAAACAAACCTGTTTGAGAAGTGCACTCATGAGATCTTCTTGATTATACTGCTCGTGAAATAATGTTGTTGTAGGAGGATAAGTCACCGTCTCTGCCACTCTCTCTGACTTCACTCTGACCGAACCACTATCCATATAAACGTGGTTCAGATTCCGGCTCGGTGGCTGTTGGTTCTGACCATGCTCGGCCACCACTGTTGTCTCGGTTGCCCGTCTTTTTCTATGCGTGGACGACGAAGAGTATGCTTCCGAAGTGGAAAAATTCGCAGAGGCTGCTGCTGTCTCCTGATGGGAATTGAAGACCAATCCGATATCCTGAAGATCCCAATCGTTCAGTTTGTTGTTGTTGTTTTGCAGCTGCGTAAAGTCATTGAATATATCGTAGCTGGGGTTAACAAACCCTGCAGTAGACGCAGCAGCATCTGATGAACTGCCTTTTGCATCCGAGCTGTTGACCTCTTCTTGGTATGAAGCCGACACAGAAACTGATATCCCAGGGGCACTTGCCAATGGAAAGCTGTTTCGAGGTAGATCTGAGGGGAAGTTATTGAAGACCGAGTGGGTAGCTGGTAACACTCTGCTGTTGGTCTCGGGGATAGTACTGTTTCTAACCGAAACCACACCAGTGAAATCACTTCTCCTAGAAACGCTGCTTGATAACATCGGCTGTTGCCCAAGGGACGGTAGCATTGATGGCCCTCCTCGGGGTAGCTGATCTGCTACAGGCATCAGCATTCCGCTGCTCTGAACATTCTGTCCTGCAACCGGCATCAGCATTCCACTGCTCTGAACATTTTGCCCTCCACGCACACTAGCGATTTGTTGCTGCAGGCGTATGTGACTACCTGTGAATTGTTTTGGTTCCATACCTGTTGGGACACCATGAAGCAAATTCATCTGCTTGTTACCATTGTTCATCGTCTGCCCATGTCCATCTCCAAATCTTATTTTTGGGTTTTCAAAGTTGAAGATACTTCTCTGATCTGCAAGTGGAGAAACTGACATCCCCGGTTTAGCAAGTGAAGGCCGACCAAGGCCGGCCGCTTGAAGCTGTGCGAGGCTCTGAGCAGGGAGCTGACCCGCAACAGCTAAAGCTTGAAGATCACATCTATTCAAACTAGAAAGAGGACCAAAACTCGGATCTTGACCAGTCATAAAAGAATGGTTCAGATTCCCCTGATGCTGTGATACTCCTCCAAGCCGTCTTAGATATATCCTGTACTTCTGCAATTCCACAGTGTCCCCAAATCGTAGGTGTTAGAAGTTAGAACACATCAACAACATAAAATGTAAAACCTTTCAGTCGTATATATACCTGAAGATGACTGGCTACGTTTTCTCGCGTTAGCCCAGGTACATTCATCATCTCCAAGATCTTCTTAGGAACCGCTTCTGCATTAGATGCAGAAAAAGGTTAGATCGAACCACAAAAAACAAACAAATGCAGAGGCAACGAAATTTTTGTCTTACTGTCAATGCCAAGCTGATTCACTGCAGCGACAAACTGCTGATGCAAGTCAACCGACCAAACCACACGTGGTTTCTTCAAACTTGATGTGTCCTCTTTATCATCCCCTTGTTCATCTATTTCCTCTTCCTTCCGCTTCCTGTTCCTCCAATTCCCTTCATTAGCAGAAGAAGAGTTATTATCAGCATCCTCCCTCTGCTGCTGCTGCTGCTTATCGCTGCCAGTATCTTCAATACTTCCTGAGTGTTCTGAGACATTCCACTCGTTCCGCTTCTTACGCACCACATGTTGCCATATATTCTTCAAAGCCTCAATACGCACCGGTTTGATTAGGTAATCGACTGCCCCATGAGTCACTCCATTCAACACAACGCTCTTCGAATCATCCGCAGACATCACTGAAACCAAAGATTTCAAACTTTTCAGAGAATAATCAAGAGTAAATAAGAAAGATACGATATGTGATTTAGCTATAAGACGGGATTAATAAACGTACTGATAACAGGTAAATCCATCTCTAAACCGACGTGTTCAAGGAGCTTGAAACCATCCATGTCAGGCATATGAACATCACTAATGACAATATCAAAACCATTCTTGTTCTTCCGAAGCAGAGACAATGCGATCTCTGCTCTGTTACATTTAGTTACTGTAATAACAGAATCAGAGTAACACAAGAAAACTTTAGTCAAAGTAAAGCATCACAGACAAAATTCTGCAAAATCTAGATAATCAAACTCTTATTCAATCAAAAGAAACATACCAGAATCCTGTTAAAACTAATCCAATCAGAAAGATCTCTTGAATTTTAACAAAATATAAGGAATTTGAATCACACTCGTCTTGATAACTAAGGGATCTACTGAAATTAAACACCAATTCAAAATCTTTCACCAGATCGTAAATTATACAGAACACAAAAACTGAGCTATTTATCTCTGAATCTAACAGTGATTAACAGTCAATGAAATTTCTGGTCAAATTTTCATAGCTATTTTTTCTATATTTGGCAGAGAAAAGCTAGTCAAACCACCGTATTAAAAGCCATAATTATACAAAAAATTAGAATAAAATTTCAGAAATTGGACCTATGAAAATGAATAAATTCAGACTGAAATTAAGAAAAACGAAATTCTGATATCACCTCTGTAGAGACAAGTCCTGAGCATCCTCTCTAAGATCATGAGACAAGTTGGGTCATCGTCGACAACAAGAACTCGAAGACCCGCCGGAAACGGGTCGGAGTTCGACCCACCAGCAGTACCCGAATCGGGTCCTCTTCCGTGACCCGGATTTAACATCTCTCGTCCAGAAAACAAACGATTAGCGAAGAAAAAGAGACAAGAGTTTGAAACAGAGAATATATGCTTTAGAACATAAAGGAATTGACGTGGTTTGATTCGAAGAATTGGAGATATAATAAAAAAAAGAATAAAATTTGATACCGAGAAGATGAGATTTCGAAAATTGAGATGAAATTTGCAGTAAATAATGGAATATATATAATAGATGGTGGTAAGATTTATGCTTGAGATGTGAGAGTTGAAGAAGACATAGCTTTGTCTCAGCTTCAAACTGGGTTTCTCTGTTTCAGATTTTTTTTAGTAGGTTCTGCTAATGATTTATTTATTTTTATTTTTATTTAAATCTGAAAAAATAGGAAAATTGTTATATAGTTTACTAATTATATACACGTCTCTGTGTGTATATATTAAGTGGTGCAGAGATGCCCTTTATTTTTTAGTCTTCTCCAGATATCGACCATCTATTTTCATGTTTACTTTTAGAATCCATTTTTCCAATATCCATCTCATAATTTACTAAACTTTAATCCAAATTGGATTATTGGCTCACAATTTCTTTCTACAATTCCCAATCTCAGCTAGTATCTCACATAATATAGTTTTACATTTTTAAAAAAGATTTAGTTATAATTTATAAATCTGATCTTGTAATTCATTTGTATTACTCATACGAAAATCTGTTTGATTAGTTGCTAACTTGCTATCATTTTCAGTTTGCTATTTTGCCCCACTAATTTATTACTATCACTTAGTTTGACTCCATTGCAAAATTTTGAATTATTATATTTGGATTAACCACATAAAAATGGAACAATGACATTTTTTGGAAAAATCTTTGATTTTAGAACTTTTTGGGAGGGTTTTTTTAAAACCCAATGATTTTCATCAGAATTGATGATTTTGCCCTTATTTCTTCTTCTCTAATTTTTTTATTTTTTTTTTCTTCTTCAAATGTTTCAAATTCAATATATTCAAAATCAATACTATACCTTAACCCCAAAGGAAAATATTAAAATTAGAAATTTATGGTTAAAAAGATTTGAATTGATCAATGGAAGAGACGAATAAGATGATAGCAAGATGAACTTTTTATATGGTCAAAAATGGTTTTTTTGAAAAATGTAATTTTTTTTAGACTTGAATAGTAACGATGATTTTTTTATGATTAATTTTATAAAAATTTATTAAAAATCAAATTTTTTTTATTTGGATTAAAATCAAATTTATCTAAATTTTTTTGTCTACATAATAAAAATAATAATAATACTCTGCCCTATGAATTGAAACCAAGAACAATTAAGTTGACAAATATCTTAAAATTGGTTGTTAATAACTTTATTTTTTTTATTGTCACCAATTGAATCAACAAAATCTAAACTTTGATAGAAAACTAAAAGATAGACATTAGCACTTGGCTAAATTCAATTCTCTATATTTTTTTTTTTGTGATTTTATGTTCATACCGTTCTAATATCTGAATGTATAGTAATATAATATTTGCATTGCATATAATTAGCTAAAATACTTTATATTCTGAAATCAATAAAGTATATTATCTCAACAAAAATGTTTTAATAGTCATCTTCACCTTACAATATTCCTATCTTTACCACAATAACGAAATCTGTATACAAATAATTATATGTTTACGAGACTAACAACATTTATATACATGTAATATTATGTTTACGAAACAATATTCAATCTTTTCTAACATAATATCTACTTCAGACCTTCTATATTTTTGTAATTACTTTCATGTAATTTATGGTAGCAGTGTATTTATGACACAAATAGTTTCTATATACAAATAACATTATGTTTATGGCACTAACAACATCTTAATACTACACGTATAACACTATGTTACGACATTAACAACGTGTATGTAGCAGTAATATTATATTTATAACATTAACAACATCTATATACCGGTTACGTCATATTTGGCTATTTGCCAATCAATATCCAACTCACACTGTTTCACATTTTTGTTAGTACTAAGGGCATTTTTTTCCTAAAACTTTTAGAGTAAGTTGTACTTTGGTGTATCTTATGTGATTCTTAATTAACTCTTTATCTTTGTATATTTTATATTTGCTGTAATTGATCTCATTTTTGTATAAAACATATCATGCAAATGAAAATTATACATCACAATTGATAGGATGAAATTATTAAGTAAGGTGTCCATTATTATCGTTGATCGTGACAATTTGATAATAAAAAATCACGTAAATGCATTCAAAGGAAATCTACTCACTATTATTGAATAAAAATTTAATGATACTGCTGTCGCTTCCGTATAGCTCAGAAAAACATGGGTTATTTTTGTAAGAAATGAAAATATGCAGGGTTGATCTTATATTATATAAAACTACTGGGTACGGAACTTATAATAATTGAGTTAAAAAATAAGTGGGTCCAGAGACCCTTAAGGCGTGGATCCAGCTCATACTTGTATACATAAATTAACTCATTTTACGAATCCAACCTTCACATTTTCTATTCTTTATTTTGTTCTCCAGTATTCTTACTTAAGAATAAATTAGTACTTTTTGCTCTTTTTATATATTTTTATATTATTCTTGCATCATTTTATTTTGTTTGCTCTAATTCTTGCATCAGCTTATAACGTTTTTTTTAAAACTAAGAAACCCTGACATGGGGATTTCTTTTGGCTGATGCAGTTTTACGATGGGATTGAAGTCCGTAGTTGGTGTTAGGATCGAGTCAATAATGCAGTCAATTATAGTTCTGAAAATGTAGGAGTTATCAGTTGAGTCTCTGTAATCTGTTTTATTTCCTGTAATTTCTTTGTTTCTGTGTCGTTAAGACTTTGTTTTCTTTGTAGGCTATTTAAAGGCCATTGCTATTGCAAATAAAAGATCGAAGCTTTTTCACAGCTTTTGCCTTAAGTGTCATTCTAAAACCAACATTTGGTATCAGAGCGTGGTTAATCAAACGTGAGAAAGAGATCAAACAAACAGAAAACAATGGGAGAATCAAGCAGTTTCGGGCAACCTAGCATACCGAAATTTGATGGAGATTACGACCATTGGAGCCTACTCATGGAGAATCTTCTACGATCGAATGAGTACTTTGAAGTTGTGAGAGATGGAGTTAGTGAGCCAATCAATGAAGAAGTGCTGACCGATGGACAGAAGAAGACTCTCGCAGAGGCAATGTTGAAAGATTTGAAGGCGAAGAATTACTTGTTCAATGCTATTGACAAGTCAATTCTTAAGACGATAACTTTGAAAGAGACAAAACAGCTATGGGATTCTATGAAAACCAAATATCAGGGCAGTGCAAGAGTGAGGCGTGCACAACTACAGACCTTGAGGAGAACATTTGAGCTGCTGGAAATGAAGATAGGAGAATCGATATCTGATTACTTTACCAGGGTGATGGTTGTCGCAAATGATATGAGACATTGTGGAGATGATATGCAAGATGTGAAAATAGTGGAGAAGATCTTGCGAACACTTACCGAAAACTTCAATTATATCGTGTGCTCAATTGAAGAATCGAAGGATATCGACAGCCTATCAGTCGATACTCTACAGAGCTCGTTACTCGTTCATGAACAGAAGATGAGAAGGCCTGGAACGATGGGAGACGAGCAAGTGCTCAAAGTACCTTACGAGGATCGAAATGGAAGAGGCAGAGGAAGGGACTCTGGTCGAGGAAGAGGTAGAGGTAAAATCAACAAAGCAATGATGGAATGTTTCCGGTGGCACAAACTCGGACATTTTGCATATGAATGCCCGACGGAAGGGAAAGCAAATTACGCAGAAACTGGAGAAGAAGAAAGCGATGTGCTGTTGATGGCATACACACCAATTCCTGAAGAAAAAACATTTGAGTGGTACCTTGACTCAGGCTGTTCAAATCACATGACTGGAGAAAAGTCATGGTTCACAAAGATTGATGAAGAATTTCGATGCACAGTGAAGCTCAGAAATAGTTCGCTTCTATTTGTAGTTGGAAAAGGTGATGTAGCTTTGCGTGTGAATAGAAGAACTCACACCATCTCTAGCGTATACTTAGTACCAGATTTAACAAGCAATCTTGTTAGCTTGGGACAACTTGTACAAAGGGGATGCGACATTCTGATGCAACATAGGACTTGCAAGCTGTATCATCCAGATTTGGGACTTATTATGCAGAAAAACATGACCGAAGATAAGCTATTTAAGGTACTTGCTTCAAAAGTCACTACACCAATGGAAGAGAAATGTTTGAACACAACAATGGATGAGTTACAGTTATGGCATCGAAGGTATTGTCATTTGAACTATAAGGGGTTGAGGACTCTGAAGTTTCAAAATATGGTCAGAGGAATACCGTATCTGAGCACCGAAGAAGCTGAAAAATGTGTTAGTTGTTTAGTTGGAAAGCAACACTGCAAGAGCTTCCCTAAGAAAAGCTTATGGCGTGCAACAAGGAGGCTTCAATTGGTACATTTTGATATCTGTGGACCGATTTCCCCAGCTTCAAACGGAGACAAGAAATACATACTCATCTTCATTGATGATTTTAGCCGAAAGGTTTGGATATATTTCTTGTCACTAAAATCAGAGGCTTTCATGTTTTTCACTCGATTTAAGAATCATGTGGAGAAGGAGTTTGGAGAAACATTAACGTGTCTGAGAACAAACAAAGGTGGTGAATTCACCTCAAATGAGTTTAACAAATTTTGTGAAGATGCAGGGATTAGCAGGCAACTTACCACAGCTTTCACTCCACAGCAAAATGGAATCGCTGAACGCAAGAATCGCACTATAATGAACATGGTGCAATGCATTCTGAACGATAAAGGGGTTCCTAGGATGTTCTGGGTTGAGGCAGCATGATGGGCAGTACATGTGCTAGATCGCAGTCCAACGTTGGTGATACAAGGAAAAACCTCTGAGGAAATGTGGAGTGGAATGAAGCCCAAAGTAGACTACTTAAGAATCTTTGGGTGCATCGCTCATGTCCATGTTCCAGATCAGAAGAGAACAAAATTTGATGACAAAAGCAACTTATGTGTGTTGATCGGAGTAAGCAGCGAATCTAAAGGCTATCGCTTATACAATCCGATAACAAAGAAGGTAATCACAAGCATGGATGTTGTTTTTGAGGAAGAAAAAAGTTGGAATTGGGGACAGAAAACAGAATAACTGGAAGTTGAACATCTGATTTGCGGAGACAGCGAATCTGAAGTTGATGAAAATACTGAAGAAGAAGTTACTTTAGAGCCTGAAATAGAGGAAACAAACGAAGAAGAGGAGGCTTTAACTCCAATACAAACACCTGCTCAACAATTCACGTCTCAAAGAGTAAGAAGAAGACCAACTTACTTGCAGGATTATGAGACAGGAAGGGAAGATGAAGAAGTCACTGATTTCGTGATGTTTGTTTCAAATGGTGATCCTGCCACTTTCGATGAAGCCATCAGAGAAAAGAAACGGGTAAAGGCGATGGAAACTGAGTTGGAGTCGATAGAGAAAAATGAAACATGGTTTCTTACTGATCTTCCAAGCGGAGCTAAAAGAATTGAAGTTAAATGGGTTTATAAAACAAAGCTCAATGAGAAGGGTGAGCTTGATAAACATAAAGCTCGCTTGGTGGTTAAAGGTTATGCGCATGAAGAAGGAATAAACTACAACGAGGTCTATGCTTCGGTGGCTCGTTGGGACACAATTCGAAAGATTCTAGATGTGGCAGCATAAAAACATTAGTGCGTCTATCAATTAGATGTGAAGAGTGCATTTCTTTACAGAGAACTCACGGAAGATGTTTTTGTAGAGCAAACGCAAGGTTACGAAAAGGAAGGTGAGGAACACAAAGTCTACAAACTGGTGAAAGCTTTGTATGGCTTATAACAAGGTCCAAGAGCTTGGTATAGCAAGATTGAATCATATTTTGCTAGAGAATGATTTCAAAGATGCGAATATGAGCACACACTTTTCGTGAAGACCAATGGAGGTAATAAGATTCTTATAGTAAGTCTTTATGTGGAAGATTTAATCTACACAGGAAATGATGAACAAATGCTTATTGAGTTCAAATCATCCATGAAGAATGAATTCGAAATGACTGATTTGGGAAAGATGAGGTACTTTTTGGGTGTTGAGGTAATACATGATGAGAATGGTATTTTTATTAATCAGAAGAAGTATGCTGGAGAGATCTTGGAAAGGTTCAACTTGTTTGATGCAAATGAAGTTAAAAATCCCATTGTACCAGGAATGAAGTTGTCAAAAGAGGGTGATAGTAACAGAGTGGAATGCACGATGTACAAGCAGATTATTGGAAGTTTGATGTACATTACAACAACGAGACCAGATCTGATGTTTGCTGTTTGTCTACTAAGTAGATATATGTCAGATCCTCGTGAAGAACATATGAGTGCAGCCAAGCGTGTGTTACGTTACATTAAGGGTACAAGTGGTTTCGGTTTATTCTACAAAAAGGGAACTGTGGACGAGCTGATTATGTATACTGATAGTGACTATGCTGGAGATATGGACAGCAGGCGAAGCACAAGCGGATATGCTTTCTTATTAAGTCGAGCAGCGGTCGCGTGGGCTTCAAAGAAGCAGCCAGTGGTCACCTTATCCACCATAGAAGCTGAATTTATTGCTGCAGCTTTCTGTGCTTGTCAATGCATTTGGATGAGAAGGATTCTAGAAGAGCTTGGTGTAATGCAATCAGGTTATACTGTAATCAGGTGTGATAACAGTTCAACGATTAAATTGTCCAAGAATCTTGTTCTACATTGTCGCAGCAAACATATCGATGTCAGGTTTCATTTCATAAGGGATTTAGTTAAAGATGAAGTAGTGAAGTTGGTTCATTGTGGAACAAATGAACAAGTTGCAGACATATTAACTAAGGCACTAAAGTTGGAGCTCTACATTCGTTTAAGGGAGAAGCTTGGAGTATGTGAGAAGATAAACTGAAACTAGCATTTTCAGTTTAGGGGAGGCAATGTTAGGATCGAGTCAATAATGCAGTCAATTATAGTTCTGAAAATGTAGGAGTTATCAGTTGAGTCTCTATAATCTGTTTTATTTCCTGCAATTTCTCTGTTTCTGTTTTGTTCAAGACTTTATCTTCTTTGTAGGCTATTTAAAGGCCATTGCTATTGCAAATAAAGGATCGAAGCTTTTGCCTTAAGTGTCATTCTAAAACCAACAGTTGTGGCTCTCCTAGCACCACCATCGACGGCCCCTCCTTTTTGTTCGGTTTCCATGGAGGTCTTGACAGATCTCGAGTTTTTTGGAGTTCCTGTTGTCTTTCGATTACTCTGGTTTCGTTTGGACCCGGTATGGTATATTGTTGAAGTTCTGAGATTTACGTCTCTTTGGGTTACTCTGTAAGTAAGGTTTTGGCCTTAATTTCTATTTGGTATATGCTATGTTAGTTTTATATTAGAGTCTTATGTTGTTTGATATTTGGTTAGCTATGTTCTAGTTATAGATTAGATTCTCAAACTGTCTCCGATAATGGTTGGTGTGGATTTGGAGCTTCGCCGTCAAAATTTGGTTTACCCGTCATGTTTGTCGGTGGCTTTAGTTTAAGAAAAGTTGTCATCGGATCTTGTCTCTGGTTATGCTTCTTCTTCGCCTAAAGTCTTGAATTTCCAAAATTTTGGTTTGCTTGAATTGGCTTTTGGCTTTGCTGGAAACCTGTCTCTTCCCCGGACACCATGGTTTTGATGATACTTCACCACCACTGTTCCTTGGTTTCGGTCTGTTAGTTTATACTAGCTTCCATCTCTTGTGGCTAGTGTTGCTTGCTTTCTTTAGGTCTGATGGCTGTTGACTTGCAAGGTGCTCTCTGTATGCGCTTTTAGTATTCTTCCTGGGTTCGATCGTGAGTGTTTCTCTTTTGAGATTGGCTCTCCCCACTCCTTGTCTCTACATTCAAGACTTGATCGAAGTCTTAGTTCTCCAAGGCTTCTTTCTAGGCATTAATTTGTCGTTTGGCTCGACTTAGCCGGTTCTGGAAGTTTCGTGGATTGGGCTTATGTTCCTTATCCTTCTTCCTTGGTTTAGCGGCCTTGTACTCTTACTTGTTGAGGTCGACTACATTCGCTATGGAAGGAATGATTCGGTTTGTCATTTTGTTTTCAACTTGTCTCGACCTTTAGTTAGTTTGTTTACAACATCTTGTAATATATCTTGTACCTTTGTTTTGGCTTAATAATAAAAGAGATGGCAAAAAAAACCCATGCCCTAAAGTAGGTGACTCAAGGCTTGCCCTTGATCTAGCTAGGTAGTATGTGGTGAGCATAGCCGTACCAACCTTAGATGATATCATAAAAAGGTTAAAAAAAAAGTCCCAAAGATAAAAATAGTCTTGTGCATAACGAAAAATGGGACAGGAAATCACATGTATGGGTCTGGAACGGTTAGTTTGGGAAATCACATGTATGGGTCTGGATTATCATTAGTAGATTACAAGAATCAAACAAAGAATTCAAATATTTATATATATTTTAAAAATTTATGTGTCTAGTTTTTATTATTTGTGATAAAATGAATAAAATTTATAAAATATATGTCCTTAAATTTTGGAGACAAAAGAAAAATATATCCCTAAATTTTATCCAAAAACTAAAGGTCTTAAGCAAATGTTTCAAAATTTCCTGTCATAACACGGTTTTATTGGTGAATTTGAATCTGACTCCTTCTAGTTGAAACATTTAGGCTATAAATTGTACATTATCCACGTAATAATTATAATAATATTAACAAAAAAAACTTACTAAGACAACCTGAAAGGACTTTACCATTATATCTTCCCTAAAGTTTAGTTCTATTTCGATGTTATTTAAACCTATAAAGCATGCCTTTATAAGTTTATGACCTAATGAACTGAATTAATGTGCAAAATGTAAGAATTGAAGAATTAGAGTAGGAATGAGAAGATTTGATGGAAGAATTGAAGTATGGAAATGATTTAAGCTCAAACAGAATGTAGAGCATATAGAGAGAGAGAGGCGGACTAGAATGTATGGGGAAGAAGAGTTTTCATTCTCTTAATATTTTACACTTATGGTTACAGCATATAGAGAGAGAGAGGCGGACTAGAATGTATGGGGAAGAAGAGTTTTCATTCTCTTAATATTTTACACTTATGGTTACAGCATATATATAGACAAGTAAACTGAAAACCCTATCTATACATACATAAACTCTCAGCTATATTGGTCTATGCACTCCAAAACATAAAGAGACAAAAATTGCCTAAACTAGACATACACAATCTACTGAGACAAAAGGAGATGGAGCCTTTTTCCTCTTTTGTTCCAACAGCTCTTTTTTGGTCACATGGGCTTGTTGCTGAGTCAAAGCAATATCCTAACACATTTAGTCAAAATGCCTTTACTTCCTTTTGGTATCCAACGGCTATATTTGGTCAGCCATCTAAGTTTCAGCTCCTTTATTTCCTTTCTTCACAAGTCTCAGCTCCTTATCGAACAAGTCACGATTTAACACTTACTTGCTCTTCACTTCATTATTATATTTAACACTCCCCCTCAAGCTTGAATCCGCAATGTGTAAATATTAAGGACAAGCTTGAAAGTTGTAACTCCCCACCTCATTAAAAACCTTAGTGGAAAACCCAATTGGGACAAAACCGACTAAGGGAAAAAGAGTGTGGATCATGGTCACGGCTTAGGTAAATGAACTCACACACCTTAGAGCTTGCGGCCTTAGTGAAGATGTCCGCAAGTTGATCCGAACTCTTTGTGTAGCATGGTAAGATAACTCTTTGCTCCACCTTCTCTCGGACCTTGTGACAATCAACTTCAATGTGCTTTGTTCTCTCATGAAACACTGAGTTGGATGCAATGTGGATGGCAGCTTGATTATCACAATGCATTGTGATCGGTTCTTCTGATTCAACTCCCAAATCCTTAAGCAAAGCCTTCAACCATATTAGTTCATCCGTGAGCTTCCTCATAGCTCTATACTCAGCCTCAGCACTTGAACATGACACCACCTTCTGCTTCTTGCTCTTCCAAGTGACCAGATTGCCTCCAAGGAACGTGCAATACCCGGTAGTGGACTTACGGTCTTGCTTGTCTCCAGCCCAATCCGCATCACAATATCCAACAAGAGTTGTGTTCTCATTCCTTCCCATCCATATGCCTTGCTCCGCAGTTCCTTTAAGATATCTTAGGATCCGATCCACCATTTCCCAATGACATAGCTTAGGAGCTTGCATATGTTGGCTTACTTGGTTCACTGCAAAACACAAATCTGGTCTTGTTATGGTAAGATAAATTAACTTACCCACCATTTTACGGAATTGATGTATATCTTCAAACGGTTCATCATATTTCTCCCCCTTGCACGTTGCTTTGTAGGCATCCTCAAGTGGAGTCTTGGCAATCCTAGTACCTATATCACACTCATTCAAAAGATCAAGTGTGTACTTCCTTTGAGACAAGAAGAGGCCATCTTTTGATCGGCATACTTCAATCCCAAGGAAGTACTTCATTTCACCCAAATCCTTGATATCAAAGACAGAGTTAAGGTGTTCTTTGATACCTTTGATGCCCTCTTTGTCACTCCCTGTAATGATGATATCATCTACATACACAAGAACAACAACAATTCCATCTTTACCTTGAAGTGTAAAGAGAGTATGGTCAGCCTCAGACTTCCTAAACCCATGATCTCGCAATGTATGACTCAGCTTGTGATACCAAGCTCTTGGAGACTGTTTGAGACTATAGATAGCTTTCCGAAGCCTTAGAACATTCTCGGGTGCCACAATGTGCTCTAGCCCCGGTGGAGGAACCATGTATACCTCATCTTCAAGTTCACCTTGTAGAAATGCATTCTTGACGTCCATCTGCCACAAATCCCAATCAAGATTTGTAGCTAAGGAAAGCACAACACGTACCGTATGGAGTTTGGCCACCGGAGCAAATGTGTCATGGTAATCTTCTCCATATGTTTGAGTGAATCCTCTAGCTACAAGTCTGGCTTTGTGTCTCTCTATCTGACCATCACTCTTGTACTTAATAGTAAAGATCCAACGAGAGGTTACAGCCTTCTTCCCGAGAGGTAGAGAGGTTTCATCCCAGGTATGGTTTCTGTCCATAGCCCCATGCTCTTCACTAACTGCATCACGCCAAACTTTGTGCTCTTTGGCCTCTTCATAAGTCCTTGGCACATACTGTTGGTCAATTTGAGTGATGAAGGCTTGTTGTTCAGCTGGAACTACGGCCATGTTGCATACAACCTGAGTAGGATGAGCCACCGCATTACTGTTGAAGTACACTCTAGTGTTGATCCAATTGGAAGGATCCTTCCTTATCCTTTGACTGCGTCTAAGTGGTTGAATTGATAGGGTAGGTTGACTTGGTTGTTCCTCTAACTGAGTGTCATCCAAATCTTGAACTGCCTCTTCAATTTCTGGTTCCACCTCATGTGGTTCTATCTCCACTCGATCATTTTCACTTGCTTGGTTATGGTCGAGTGTACAATCAACACCTTCAGTCTCTCGTGAACTTTGATTGAGTATTTGTTGAGTCTGATCTGAGGTTGTGCTAGATGTCCTTGGATCACATACACCAATACTCTCTAATATGTTCCTCAAGATAGTGGCTCGGCCTGAATTAGTGTGTTGGGCTGGATTGGACAAGTCTTGAATGTCTGCCCAATTCCTTTCCTCAAAGTATCCCTTATTCTCCATAAACTTCACATCCCTAGACACAAGAACCTTTCTAGTCTCTGGAATGTAGCATTTATAGCCTTTTTGAGTAGTTGAGTATCCAATGAACACGCCTTTAGTACTTTTAGCTTCCAATTTGTTGCGTAGATCACCTGGTACTAGGACAAAACCAACACAGCCAAATACTCGTAAGTGGTTAATAGATGGTTTTATTTGGTTAAGTACCTCAAATGGAGACACATCCTTAAGCACTTTGGTTGGAATCCGGTTGATTACATAGCATGCTGTTACAACCGCATCACTCCAAAAACGTTTTGGTACATTTGTGTGGAACATCATGGCTCTAGCAACCTCCATAAGGTGTCTATTCTTTCTCTCAGCCACTCCATTTTGTTGAGGAGTATATGGGAAGCTTGTTTGATGCACAATTCCGAGTTTTGCTAAGTGTTGTTTGAATGCATTGCTTGTGTATTCACCACCATTATCTGTTCTTAAAACTTTGATTTTAGCATTATAATGGTTAGTCACATATGTTTGAAAATTTGTGAATGCTTCTAACACCCTATCCTTTGATGACATCAATGTTAACCAAGTATACTTGGATTTTTCGTCAATAAATGTAACAAAGTACTTATGATGGTCTCTAGACTCACATGGAGAGGTCCACACGTCAGAATGTACTAAATCAAAACAGTTTTCATAAAGAGTTGAAGACTTAGGAAACACCAACTTGCAATGTTTCCCAAGTATGCAAGCTTCACAATCATCATTTTTAAAAGAAACATTCGGTAATAACAAACTTAAAGCACGGTTATGAGGGTGACCAAGTCTAGCATGCCAAACAACATCCTCAATACCACTAATAGAACTAGAAAAACAAGATAAATGTGGATTGCTCTTAATCTCTTCAAGCAAATACAACCCATCCTTAGTGAATCCTTCTCCAAGCACTTTGCCACTCTTAATATCCTGAAAACACACTCCATTAGGCTCGAATATGGCACGGCAATTAAGATCACAGACCGTTCGGTTCACACTAAGCAAGTTAGAGGTGAAATCAGGCATATAAAAGGCTTTAGTACTCTTATCAAATAGCTTTAATTCCCCAATTCCCTTAATAGGGACTTTCTTTCCATCAGCAATAACAACATTCCCTAAGGCTGGTTTCAAATTACTAATCAACCTAGGATTCTTAATCATGTTATGTGAAGCACCATAATCAACAACCATATGATCAGATTCAGATTTAGAGTGATAGGAGATACCAGAGGATTCTTTGAGAGCATTGATGGACTTAATGAGTTCAGCAAGGTCCGACTTCTTCACATACTCATCATGAACTACAACCATAGCCTTAGTTCCTCCTTGGATTTGCTGAGAAGAAGACGGTTCAGCTGCTTGTGTTCCCATGTCCTCACTTGCAACATTGGCCTTAGCCTTGTCCCACCGGTTTTGCTTGAGGTGTGGATGAAGAATCCAACAACGCTCCTTAGAGTGACCCTTCTTCTTGCAATGGTCACAAATCCACACCTTCTTTTCTTCAGGTCTGAATGCTACTTTGTTAGCCAAGACAAGCTCCCCCTTACCACCAAGAAGGCTCCTAGATCCTTGTTCCCTTTGAATGGAACCGCATACCTCTTTCAAGCTTGGAAGTTTGTCTTGCCTCAGTAGGTGTCGAATGAGGTCAGCATAGGTTGGATTCAGGTTTAGCATGAGCCCAAACACTTTGTCTTGCTCAAGTCTTTCACCTAACACATCCGGATCTACAGTTGGAGGCCTAAGCATCTCAAGCTCAGCCCAAAGAGATCTGTACTTTCCGAACCACTTTGTGAACTCCATATCCTCTTGGCTGAGGTTATTAATGGCTTTCTTCACCTCATACACACGGCTGAGGTTTGAGAGATTCCCATACACCTTCTTGAGAGTGTCCCACAAGTGCTTAGCACTCTCACAATAGGAATAAGCTTCATGAATGGCTGGGTCAAGAGAGCTTTGTATGATAGCAAGAGCCACTTGATCCTCTTGGTACCATTTGGCCTTCTCTTCATCAGCAGCCACCACCATACCAGCTTCACCTTCCTTTTCTTTACCAACAGATCGGACCATCCTCTTTGGAGCTTCACCTTCGACATGAGCCCAAAGTCCACGGCCACTCAACACAGTCTTCACAGTTCTGGACCAGAGAAGATAGTTTACTCCCTTAAGAGTAACATGAACAGTAAATGGCTTAGAGTTATCCATTAGTTCTAGAAAGACAGGGAAAACAAACGAGCACAAAAGAAAACAGAGAGCTTCAATGAAGTTTTTTTTTTTTTTTTTTTTTTTTTTTTGAGAACCAGAGTGTAGAACAGAGAATTTAGAATGAGATTAGCGGATTAGAATGGAGAAAAAGGAGTCTTTTGCTCTGATACCATGTAAGAATTGAAGAATTAGAGTAGGAATGAGAAGATTTGATGGAAGAATTGAAGTATGGAAATGATTTAAGCTCAAACAGAATGTAGAGCATATAGAGAGAGAGAGGCGGACTAGAATGTATGGGGAAGAAGAGTTTTCATTCTCTCAATATTTTACACTTATGGTTACAGCATATATATAAACAAGTAAACTGAAAACTCTATCTATACATACATAAACTCTCAGCTATATTGGTCTATGCACTCCAAAACATAAAGAGACAAAAATTGCCTAAACTAGACATACACAATCTGCTGAGACAAAAGGAGATGGAGCCTCTTTCCTCTTTTGTTCCAACAGCTCTTTTTTTGGTCACATGGGCTTGTTGCTGAGTCAAAGCAATATCCTAACACATTTAGTCAAAATGCCTTTACTTCCTTTTGGTATCCAACGGCTATATTTGGTCAGCCATCTAAGTTTCAGCTCCTTTATTTCCTTTCTTCACAAGTCTCAGCTCCTTGTCGAACAAGTCACGATTTAACACTTACTTGCTCTTCACTTCATTATTATATTTAACACAAAATACATATATTAAATATGCTTCCATTAAAAAATAAAATAATACATCAACGCACATTAAAGCATATGATTAAGGCAACGCTTTTTTAATATCACTACATGTATATAATTATCTATACACTATGTCTCTACATGCATTTATTCTCTAGCAAAACCTAATTGTAAATAGATAGAATAAGAAAAGTATAACCCATATATATGTTCAAATTTATTTAAGTAGAAAAAATTGAATATAGTAGGATTTGAAACATCTTTGTTGAGATGTTGGAAACTTAAAATAATTGAAAATAACAAACCAAAGAGGCACACACATATGAGTTATAATTAGTAAACGTGTCCAATAGTAATTAGAACTGTGGCAACAACGCACTTTGGTAAGTGATATTGGTGAATCTCCTCCTATGTTTGCTTTCCACTATCACATGACACACTACTCATCAATTTCCAACCCTTTTCTTTTACCATAATTAATTTTTATCTAAAATATTCACTTACCTTTTTATTTTATAAATTATACATGCTTGTTGGAATACAACCTGGTAAGATAATGTTTTCATTGTATGTAAGCAGAGAAAGTGTTTGCTTTGTATCAAACTTTTTAAAGAGCATTATATTTTTACAAAAGGTAAAAAGTTAATCACTTTGATATACGTAAAACATCCATGATATTTTTAGACCAAAAGAAAAACGATTACCTATAACATGCATACAACAGTTATTAAAATCTTACATCTAAGTATTTAACTTCATAATTTACAAGTCCACAATGTAGATTGCTAATTATCAAAAAGTATATTGGATTGTTATTGACTTTGTTATATGGATTTTATTATTACCTCTCAGAGTTCAAATCTTTTCATCACAAAATATATATCTCGATATATAAACTTTATTTATGTAAAATGTGATTAGTTGGTCTAATTGATCTGTAAACCTCCAATATTGTCAAATCGCATCTCATATGTTCTTTAGGTGTTCGTTTGCTCTGAAAATTTGGGTTCCCTTCGCCTCAATGATTTTTCTGAGTCCTCCTCGAGATCTCAATTATGCTCATAACTAGTGCTCTCCAGCCTATCTGGCGTTTACCAAGCTGTCCACTATTGTCAAGGTTGACAGAGTGTTGGACCTGAACACATTGCCATGAAACATTTGAATGGGGTCATCAAAATTTTAGGAGTTCCTAAATTTTTTTCCTATCATTTATATATATATGAATGTAATTATATATTGTAAATTTCCTCTTCAAGAAATGAAGTTATGTAATATGTTTACAAATAATAGTTTGGTCATATATTTTTGGGATGTGAATATTATATAAAATTAATAAGTTTTAAACTTTTTTTAAGTATGAAAATCAAAGTTTTCAAAGAAATTTTACCAAAGAAAATCACAAAAGTATTTGATTTTTTTGAATTTTTGAAGAGTTTCAAGAATTGTTTTCCAAATGTATGTGTTGCATATAAGATAATGCTCACCATCTCGGTTTTAATTATTTCAGTTGAAAGAAACAATTTCTAAGTTGGAGTTGATAAAACCTTACCTACGATCGACTATGTCACAAGGAAAACTAAATGGATTGGCTATATTATCGATAATATAAGACATGCTCAAAAATCTTGATTTTGAAGAGAAAAATGCAAGATGAGTTATTTTTCATAAACATAGTTGTTAACTTTGATTTTTTCTATATTTTTTTGTATTGTTGTTTCAATATTTTGAATAGGCCCCGTAGAGTTCAGGTACGGCTCTTGTTGTACCCAAATTTTCATTTATCTTATGGCTAACTCTTCTCTCCAAGTTATTTTTAGATCTCAATATATCTCATTTGAAAAGAGCAAAACACATGCGTTTTCAATTCGTCTTCGTTAATGCCATTGTAATTGCAATCAGCCATCGACCGTATTATGAAGAATTATTTGGTTTCCTTTTCAGCAAGCACTAGCTCGTCTTCATCTTTCCTTGAATTTTATTTTGGTTGCAATTTTTCATAATGTATTTTTTTGTATTTTTTGTCGCTCAGCATTCCATGAAACATTTGAATGGGATCCTCAAAATATTATGGGCCCCCAATTTTTTCCAATCATTTATATATATATATATATATATGTAAATATATATTGTAAATTTCCTCTTAAAAATGAAGTTATGTGATATGCTTTCAAATTATTGTTTGGGTCATAAACTTTTGGGATGTGAATATTATGTATAATTAATAAGTTTTAAATTTTTCTTAAATGTGAAGAAATTTCAGATATTGCTGTGATATATTATGAAAATCAAAGTTTTCAAAGAAATTTTACCAAAGCATTTGAAGAAAATCACAATAGTATTTGATTTTTTTGAATTTTTGAAGAGATTCAAGAATTGTTTCAAATGTATGTGTTGCATATAAGATAATAATCACCATTCCAGTTTCAGCTATTTCAGTTGAAAGAAAAAATTTCTAAGTTGGAGTTGATAAAATCTTACCTACGATCGACTATGTCACAAGGAAAACTAAATGGATTGGCTATATTATCGATAATATAAGACCATGCTCAAAAATTTTGATTTTGCAACTCTAATAAATGATTTTGAAGAGAAAATTGCAAGAGGAGTTATTTTTCATAAACATAATTGTTAACTTTGATTTTTTCTATATTTTTTCTATTGCTTCAACATTTTGAATATGGCCCGTAAAGTTCAAGTACGGCTCTTGTTGTACCCAGATTCTCATTTATCTTATGACTAACTTTTCTCTCCAAGTTATTTTTTAGATCTCAATATATCTCATTTGAAAGGAGAAACGCATGCGTATTCAATTCGTCTTCGTTAATGTCATTGTAGTTGCAATCAGCTATCGACCGTATTATGAAGAATCGTTTGATTTCCTTTTCGGCAAACACTAGCTTGTATTCATCTCTCCTTAAATTTGATTTTGGTTGCAATTTTCCTTATTATTTTTCTTTGCATTCTTTGTCGCTCAGCATTCCTACAAGTTCGTCATTCTTTTATTTTTTCTTTTTTCTTTGTAAATATGGATAGCTTAGGTTGTAACTTGAGTTTTGAATATAACTAGATAAGGACCTATATGATGCACGGGTTCTTTTGAATTATATTTAATATAATAGTCAGCTTTTGCTCTGTACTTAGAATATTTCTTATGCTTGAAAAGTTTGTTTTCAAGTTTTGGTCTTCATTGTATTCCTGTTTTTTGAATCATAGAGTAGACACTCTTGTCCGATGTGCAAGAGAAGCATCTTGTAATCATCAATTTGTCAACTCTTACCCGTGATTATAGATGTTTGAATTATTTATATAAAATGGTTCACCAAAAAAAGAATTACGTTTTAAAACACAATATATAAAAACTATAAATTAAACAAATATTTACATATCTCAAATAACTTATTTCTAAGCAAATTCATTTTTAATTATATTTTTATAAAAATCTAATATTATTTTATTTTATACTCTGTATAAGATAAATATTTGTGATTATTTTTATTTTATAATTATAAATAAAGATAATTATTTACAACATTTTTTTATAAATATTTAAGAAAAAATATGTTTTAAAATATATAAAAATACTCCAAAATTTAGGATAGTTAAATTTGACACGTGAAAAAATTCTGTTAATGAGTAACTTTGCGATCCAACTTTATATAAGAAGATATTTTTAATTATTTTATTTTATAGTTCTAAATAAAAATAACTATTTACAATCTTTTTTATGTTAGGATTTTAAATATAGATAAATATTTTGTGATAACTATAAATATTTAAGAAAAATTATATTTTTAAATATATAAAAATACCACAAAATTTTGGATCATTAAATTCGAGACGTGGAAGAATCCCGTTGATTACTGACTTTTGAAACTTGAAATATTGGATTTGATACATGGAAAAATTTGGTTGATTGCTAACTTTTGAAACCCAACTTTATATATTAGGATCGTTAGATCTGACACGTAGAAAAATCTCGTTGATTACTAATTTTTGAAACCCAAATTTATATAATAGGATCTTAACCTTAAACCAAAAAAAAAACTTTTGATTAATTTTTCCAAAAACCACCGTACTCATTTTTGTTGAAATCAAAATTTTATAAGACAAATATTTTTCTAGTTTATAAGAAATATTATGCTCGATAATTTAAATGTAAAATGTTTATTTTTTAATTTTTTAATAGTCAACATGGCTGTTATTTGTTTGATTAAGAATTGAATTTAATGGCTGATGTCCTACAGATGGTGGTAGATTTAGAGAGTTGGCATGCTTTCTTTCCATATATAGATAAGTTCGCCCGCTTTGGTTGCTAGTTCAACCACTTCTCCATTGTTTTAGTTTTGAGAGCACTGATTTTAAAGTTGATTTTCTATCTTGTAATGTTAGAGGGCTATCCAGGAGTCATTCTTTTATTAATTGAGTTCCTCAATATTGGCTCTCCTCTTTAATTTGATTTAATATGAGTTAAAAAAGATAAAAGAATTGCACTAACAATATCTAATTTATAATCCAAATTTTAAACTTCTTTACACAAGATTATAAGACTAAGTGAAATCAAATTTGATGGGTGCCTCGGAGGTGAGGAAACGAATATGAATCCGTAGATCCGACCTTGGTGAGTCTGAATCTATGGAGTCTAAAAGTGGCGCAAATCGTTGAAGGAGAACCACAAAGGAGGGTGATGATTCCTTTGATAATTTCAAATCCATTCAAGCCTTGGAACCCTGATAATGATGAACTCGTCTCTCGTCTGGAATCCTCAAAGAAGAGTGGCAGCCAAGTTTTCTGTCAAAGAAAAGTTCGTTCTTTATTAATCAAAGGTAAATGAAACAAATGCCAAAAAGGAACCTTATAAAGGGTTCAGCGGCAGGGGTCCTTCTAGGGCAGACGCGATGTCAACACAATGACAACATAATATCGACATAAAACAGAAAAATGAAATGAGTGACGCATCACTCTTAACAAAACAGGAAAAAAACTAAAGACTCAAAAATGGGTCTAAATAAGGCAAGTATGTTGACACATGGTTCAACAACTATACTTGTCTTTTGGACCGAACGAACCTAGACGTAAGACTTAGACTAAGGCTGGACGGTGGTGATTGTACATGCAAAGACGGAAATAGTAAAACACAAACTTACCTGGGTCAAACAGGCGGTCGAAGAAATACTACTCGCTGTATAGTCCGTGGTCGAGGCAGAGCTTCTCGCGGTATGTTCTGCATTCGAGACTGCGCTTCCTGTGGTACGTCCGGTGTGAACCTCATCCGTTTGTTGAAGGTTAAGTTGCGATATGTCTGTTTCGGCTATGGATTCGATCATATTGAGTAGAGTGCTGATAATCCAAATTTTAAACTTCTTTACACAAGATTATAAGACTAAGTGAAATCAAATTTGATGGGTGCCTCGGAGGTGAGGAAACGAATATGAATCCGTAGATCCGACCTTGGTGAGTCTGAATCTATGGAGTCTAAAAGTGGCGCAAATCGTTGAAGGAGAACCACAAAGGAGGGTGATGATTCCTTTGATAATTTCAAATCCGTTCAAGCCTTGGAACCCTGATAATGATGAACTCGTCTCTCGTCTGGAATCCTCAAAGAAGAGTGGCAGCCAAGTTTTCTGTCAAAGAAAAGTTCGTTCTTTATTAATCAAAGGTAAATGAAACAAATGCCAAAAAGGAACCTTATAAAGGGTTCAGCGACAGGGGTCCTTCTAGGGCAGACGCGATGTCAACACAATGACAACATAATATCGACATAAAACAGAAAAATGAAATGAGTGACGCATCACTCTTAACAAAACAGGAAAAAAACTAAAGACTCAAAAATGGGTCTAAATAAGGCAAGTATGTTGACACATGGTTCAACAACTATACTTGTCTTTTGGACCGAACGAACCTAGACGTAAGACTTAGACTAAGGCTGGACGGTGGTGATTGTACATGCAAAGACGGAAATAGTAAAACACAAACTTACCTGGGTCAAACAGGCGGTCGAAGAAATACTACTCGCTGTATAGTCCGTGGTCGAGGCAGAGCTTCTCGCGGTATGTTCTGCATTCGAGACTGCGCTTCCTGTGGTACGTCCGGTGTGAACCTCATCCGTTTGTTGAAGGTTAAGTTGCGATATGTCTGTTTCGGCTATGGATTCGATCATATTGAGTAGAGTGCTGATAGAGTCGACGAACTTGTCACGGATGGTGATAACCTTATTTTGAGTGTCTGGTCCGACACTTATGACTAGAATGCGTTGGATGACTTCGGTGATCAGATGATTATGATCAATGTCTTCGTCAAAATTGTTCTAAAATATTTTGAAACATAGGTATTTAACTACTTAATTAAAAATATTGATATATTTGTTATTTTCTTAGGTACACAAATAGATTATGAAAGAGAAGTGCTCCCTATATTTATAATATATTACCAACATATCTGTGGAACAGTTAATCACTCTTTTCTTTAGTATATTTTAAGATAAAATATTTTATATTCGTTTATAATATTATGATTATTAACATTGTACAATACTGGTATAATATCATATGAAAATGAAATATTATATAATTTTTGAAAAAACGTTGCTTTTAATATACATATTTTTAACTAAAGCACTATAGAATATAAGTGAAGAAGTATTCCACGTTTGAAAGTTGTGTGAAGAGTTAGTGACCACAAAAAGAAAAGTTGTTTTAGAGTCGATTTGGGAAGGAAGTTCCCCAAGATGCAATGTCAATATATGTGGATAAGAATTACAATTTGTAAATTAAGTGTCACATGTGAATCCAGCCATCTCTTTAGCCAATTGAAACCATCTTTGACCCAACTTTTGTTGGACATTGACCTTATTTGCCATTATCCAACTCAAACTCTAACCATCTCAAATTGAGTAATTAATTCCTTGATTACTCTTTCTGTCTGTCTCTCTACTTTTAAACCAACAAGTGCTTAAATTATTATGTGTTCTGGTTTTTGGAGTATTTGAATTAAACTTTATTTATTATGTGTTATTTGAATTATTACATTTCTTTTTGTTGTCGAACCAAAACATTAAAATGTTTACAACAAAACAAAAGATATACGTGGACTCCGACAGATGTATTATGCACTGTATTAATAGTGTAGAATATTCAATATTATTAAATGGTGAACCGAAAGGGAAAATAATCCCTACACGTGGGCTCCGACAGGGAGATCCACTATCACTATATTTGTTTATTATATGTACCGAAGTCCTTATAACAAAACTAAAAAAGGCAGAGAATGAAAAGCTTATTTCGGGATTATCTATTACGAGAGCGAGCCCACAGATTTCACATATCCTTTTTGCGGATGATAGCTTCTTTTTCTGTAAAGCCACCACAGAGGAAGTATGACATATTATAAAGATTCTAAAAGATTATGAAAGAATATCAGGTCAACAAATAAATTTTGACAAATCTTCTTTACAATTTGGCCACTCATTCCCAGAAACTAACAAGGCCGCGATTCACCAAATTCTGGGGATCCATCAGTTGGGAGGTATGGGTTCCTACCTCGGAATTCCTGAGAACATTGGGGGAGCAAAAACAAAAGTCTTTACTTTTGTCCGTGAAAGACTTAATGATAGAATTAATGGTTGGTCATCGAAGTTCTTATCCAAAGGGGGTAAGGAAGTCCTAATCAAATCGGTTTTAACGGCTTTGCCGACATATGTTATGTCATGTTTTAGACTACGAAAGAAAATTGTGACAAAGTTAAACTCCGCAATCGCAAATTTTTGGTGGTCGAATTCAGAAACTTCTAAGGGAATACACTAGATGCAATGGAAAAAACTATGTCACCTGAAACAGGAAGGTGGTTTAGGTTTCCGAGTTTTGGAGGATTTTAATTCAGCACTTCTTGCCAAACAGGTTTGGAGGTTGCTCGATTTCCCAAATTATTTATTTGCCCGAGTTATGCGGGGTCGATACTATAAGAATCAATGTCCGATGTCGGCAAACATGAATTCAAACCCTTCATATGGATGTAGGAGTTTCAGTTCGGCTCGTTCGCTTGTTACTAAAGGTTTAATTAAGAAGATTGGTGATGGTAGATCCACTGCGGTCTAGAGAGACCCGTGGATACCAGATATTCAGCCAAGAGTGGCAGTTGGCATAGATCCAAATATTTTTCCGGATCTTACAGTTGATCAATTCATTGATTCTCAAACCAGAACATGGCGAGAGATTCTACTAAAACAATATTTTGTTTCCGCTGATGTTCAATTAATCATGGGCATACCACTTGCACGACGGGTAAGACCAGATTATTGGCACTATACAAAGACCGGTAGGTACTTAGTTAAATCGAGATACAAAACCGAGGAGAGTACCTCTCTAATGGATGTTGGGTCCCAAGGACCAAAATTTTAGGCAATACAATCAAAAATATAGAAACTGAATTGCCCAAATAAAATTCGCTATTTTATATGGCAAGCTCTATCTGGTTGTATTGCAGTTAAGAAGAACCTGAATAATCGGGGAATTAATTGTGACCCTAGATGTGGTAGATGTGGAGAAACTGAGGAGACCATTAATCATGTCCTTTTTGAATGTCCCCCGGCCATTCAATCATGGGCACTATCCCATGTTCCCTCGCCAGTAGCTATTTTTCCGGGGAACTCGATATGGTACAATCTCGATTATTTGTTATGGAGAAATTCGGACTCAGTAAACGATTTTGTTTTTGCATGGCTAATATGGTATATCTGGAAAGCAAGAAATGATTGTTGCTTTTCCGGAACAAACAAAGACCCACGGGAAGTGGTAGCTCAAGCGGAGCAAGATATGGCAGAATGGTCAAATGTTAGGCGTCAAAGTTGTCATGCTAACCAATTAGGATCGATCAGCTCAGCTACGCTTTGGTCAAGAGTGGCCAAACCAGCTATCGCTGACCCGGCTTTTACGGGCTTCCGATGCTTTGTTGATGCGTCGTGGAAGAGTTCAGATATCCATTCCGGGATTGGCTGAAATTGTTTTCCTGATGCTGTTTCAGGGGGATGTATGGGAGCACGACAAATTTGTAGAAGTCTCTCTGCACTTCATTCAGAGGTAGAAACTGTGTTATGGGCTATGGAATCCATGATTATGCCCCAGAACTTAGAGGTGGAGATGGCTATGGATTGTGCGGATGTCCTGAAGTTTCTGATGCGTCCAGAAGAATGGCCGGCCTTTCAACCGTATCAGGAGGATTTCCAAAGGTTAAAATCTTTGTTTTGCGCTTTCTCTCTCCATGTAATCCCGCGATCTCTAAACCATATAGCTGATGCTCTCGCTCGTTCTATTAGAGTGTCAACTAATGGCTTAGTGTTGTAAACTTTTTTCCTTCTTTTAGGGACCGTTCAATTTATATATTGGTTGACAAAAAAAAAACAAAAGATATACGGAATATTTTTTGAAAGAATCACATACTTATTAATACCCTTCTAAACGTAGTTACTGATTCTAAAATCAAATTCAGAGTCCGTCGAAACCTCTCGGAGGTGATTGCCCCGACTTTTCTCTCGGAATAGCTATATTCTGATACCTTTCCCGGAACCCTCAAAGCACCCTCTCCGTCAAGGATAAAATCGAGTTTCATCCACTATTACTTATTCTTTTAGCTTCATCAGAAACCCTAATTTTTTAATCTCATAACTAATCCTCCCCATTTGGAACGACAAATAGACACTTCTCAGAACAAGTAAACGTAAGTGACGACCGAGACACAACCACCAAGTTCTGACTTCATCTAGACATTCACCACACACAAGAAGTCCGATAGTACGGGAATGGATATCAAACTGCTGGAGAATCTCCGAGCAATGTCTATCACGGAGGAGCCGGTTATAGTATTGCCGAAATCTGGGAACTATCGTTCAGCCACAGAAAACCAACATATCCTAATAGGTAAGCTCCTAAATCTGGAATCCCGGGCTTTGACGAAAATGATGATGGGGCTCCCCAGGATTTGGCGTTTACAAAATAGAATAATAGGTACTGTGTTAAATGACGATACTTTCCAATTTCGCTTCAAATCGGAAGCATATTTAAATGAAATTCTGAAGTATAACTATTGGAATTTTGAGGATTGGGGTTTGGTGATAGCAAAAATGGATTTAAAGTTTACCCCGGAAAAACTCAAATTGATACCAATGTGGATTAGACTAACGGGTTTCCCAATAGGTCATTTCACGGTGGACCTCTTCAACGCAGTGGCCGACTCAATCGGAGAAGTTCTTGAACTCGACTTCGATCCGAATAAACCACATCTCCACGCTTTCGTATGAGTTAAAATACTCTTCAATATAACAAATCCTGTGCGACCAAGTCGAACCCTCAAATTACCCTCCGGCGAAATAATCACTATAAAGCTGACCTTTGAACGAGTCAGGAACCTTTGCTCACTTTGCCGACGATTAACACATAATAAGGATAAATGCCCTTCCATCAAGGCCAATACGGAGCCCTCTAAGGAGGAACGACAACACAAAGATGTTGCGACTGAAGATTTACATGGAAGCGGACAGAACAACAAAGAACCAAATCAAGGAGAACCCCGAGCAGCCACAACCCAAACGAGAGGCCAATAGAAGCTATAGTCCCGAACAGTAGTGAGATAACAAGGAATAATATGGTTGCGGAACACTACTCGCTAGACCGAGGGCTGACATCCCCATCAAACACCTTCACCTCAGCAAATTATAAAAGTTTGAAAAGAACCATAACCACACTAAAATCTGCCACAGAGACACAACTAAATAGGAAGACCATTGGAGATAAACTAGCGCATGTTGACGAGGAAATAATGCCCCTTGACAAAGCGGAGGCTGAAACAAAACGAATTCGGATATACAAGAAACAAAAAAACCAAAACGATGAAAATGCGACCAACTACAGAGTATATTAACGAGACTATGAATGGTGTGGTGACTTTCCGTAAGTCACCTGAAAATCAATGAGTGTACTGTGTTGGAACTGTCAAGGAGTGGGAAGCACCTTGACAGTTCGACGTCTAAAGGAAATAAGAAAAACAATATTTCCAGACATATTGTTCCTCATGGAGACGAAGAACGACAAACAAGTTTTAGAATCGCTAAAATGATAGAATGGGTACGATCACCTTTTCATGGTGGAACCAAGAGGCTTGAGTGGGGGGCTAGTGCTATTTTGGAAAGATCACATGCAATTACAGATTACACAGGATTCCCCACACTTCATTGACACTACCTTCTACATTGGAGAGACACATGTACAAGGGACCTTTGTTTATGGTCACCCTGTAACTCATCAACGCCCTGAAGTTTGGGAAGCCATCAAGGAATTGAAAATACGGCCCAACTCCCCCTGGTTTCTGATAGGGGACTTTAATGAGTTTATATGACAACAGAGACAAGCAAGGCGGAGTCCCTCGACCGGATAACGCATTCCGGAACTATCAATCCTTCTTAAGGAATTGCAATTTAAGTGAGTTACCCAGTACGGGGCCACATTTTTCATGGATGGGAAATAGAGGAGGACAGTGGATCCAATGTAGATTGGACCACAACTATGGTAACACTGAGTGGTTTCACCAATTCCCTCGCTCTTTGACAGCCTACTTACCAATAATGGGCTCGGATCACCGTCCCCTACATACTAAGATCATGGTAGATCCCACCACTTATCACAAAAGATTTGTATTCGACAAACGATGGATCAAGAAAAATGGATTCTCCGACATTATTCGCGCGAGCTGGTCGCAGTCCTCAATGATCCAGCTCTACACTACGTTGGATTGCTTAGCGGAATGTAGAAAGGACATCTCACGTTGGAAAAAAACAACAAACACCAACTCACATATATCAACAGAACAAACCAAGACTAAGCTCAAATTGGAAATGTCGAAGAGTAGACCAGATATTACTCTCATTGGTCAACTCAAGAATGACCTTTCACGACATTACAAAGAAGATGAGCAGTTCTGGAAGGAGAAAATTAAGCTGAATTGGCTTAGAGAAGGAGACCAGAACTGTAAATTATTCCATAATTTCGTCAATTACAAGAGAATCAAAATCGAGTGGTATGTTTACAAGACCCTCATGGAAATCTTCATTTTGAAGAAGGCTCGAAAGGGGAAATTGCCACCAACTACTTCAGGAATCTATTCCGCACCTCCAACCCCGAAGGAATACAAGCTACATTCTGAGGGATGAGCCCTAAAGTTTCTGACGAGATGAATCAAGTTCTAATGAAACCGGTCTCTCCTGGCAAAATTAAGAGAGCTGCCTTCAGTATTCGCGGTGCGAGCTCACCAGGACCTGATGGTATGACAGCCAAGTTCTTTCATGAATACTGGAAAATCATTGGGGATAAAGTAATTAATGAGGTCCAACAAGCCTTCCGAGTAGGTACGTTCCCTGAGGAGTGGAATTATACGCATATTGCGTTAATTCCTAAATGTGATAGGCCTACAGAGATGAAAGATCTTCGACCGATAAGTCTCTGCTCTGTTATATATAAAATCATCTCTAAGATACTAACAAAGAGGCTACATGAAATTCTGCCATCAATTGTATCAGACACACAAGGGGCATTCACTAAAGGCAGATTGATAGCGGATAACATTCTGATAGAGCACGAGATTATACACCACTTACACACTAATAAACGAGGGCATGAAGGATTTATGGCAATCAAAACAGATATGTCGAAAGTATATGACAGATTGGAATGACCATTTTTAGAAGAGACACTTACACATTCTGTCCCCCTCCCTCTTTGTCCTAGGCACTGAAGCCCTCATACATTTCATGAAGAAAGCAGAGCAGGAGGAAAGAATTTCTAGTCTCACCTTTAATAATGGAGGTCCACGAGTACAACATCTCCTCTATGCTGATGATAGTTTATTTATTAGTAGAGCAACTCAAGCTGAAGCCACAGAATTAAAAAGTTGTCTGGATGATTATGAAAGGATTTCTGGCCAATGTATTAATTACGACAAGTCGGCAGTTGCCTTTGGGTCCCACATCCGATTAGAAGATCGACAGCGCATCAAAGTAATCTTGAATATACATTTTGATCACGGCATTGGCAAATACCTTAGCCTACCTGAGTGTTTTAAAGGTTCGAAAAAGGAGGTTTTCAACTTCATTTCCTCTAATTTCTCAAGCAGGATGAATAACTGGTTCTCTAAAAAGTTGTCTCTAGGGGGGAAAAGAAACCCTGATCAAGGCGGTGGCCATGGCTTTTCCGGTCTATGCAATGACATGCTTTAAACTCTCAAAATTTCAATGTAGAAAACTCACAAGTGCCATGACACAATATTGGTGGAGCAACGCTTCTGGACAAAAGAAAATTCCATGGGTTTCATGGAAAACGATGTGTAAGCCAAAAACTGATGGTGGACTAGGTTTTAGAGATCTCGAGAAATTTAATCAGGCATTACTAGCTAAACAGGCATAGCGGATCTTGAGCAAACCACACACACTACTAGCGCAGGTGTACTCAGCTAGGTACTTCCCCAATAACTCTTTCTTAGAGTGTGGAGTTGGAACGAAGCCGTCCTACGCTTGGAGAAGTATTTGCCATGGTCGTGCATTACTTAATCAGGGACTCTTACGTCGCATTGGTAATGGCACTAATACTTATGTATGGACAACGAAATGGATTTTAGATCAACAGCCTCGGTCCTCTATAAGCAAAGAATCCATTTTCAATGTCTGTCTCAAAGCGTCAGAATTAATAACAGGTGGAGATTGGGACATCAATAAGGTTCATGAGACCTTCATCCCAATGGACGCCGACAAGATACTGGCAATTCCACCTAATGTTACAATGGAAGATTCATGGATCTGGGGGTACAATAATTCTGGAGAATATACAGTCCGCAGTGGCAACTGGTTTCTCAATCATATGCGACAACAACTATGGGAGGAACCAACAGCTTACACAGATTATCATTCCACATTAAAGACTAAAATCTGGGAACTCCACATTCCGAAGAAGATAGCCCTTTTTCTCTGGCAAGCTATTTATGGCGCCTTGGCTGTCAAGGTAAGATTGAAAACCAAACGAGTTACACAGCATGACCATTGCCCAATTTGCGGAAATGGACTTGAGACGATAAATCACTGCCTCTTTTTATGCCCCCCAGCCAGATTAATATTAGCAATGACAGCGACACCCATACCACCAAATGGATATACAATTGAATCGGTGCACGCTAACATAGCCTTTTTAATGAATCAAATGACTTCCAAAGCAAGGTCAGAACGTAGCAAAACATTTCCTTGGACCTTATGGGCCATCTGGAAGGTGCGGAATGGTCAGGTGCTTCAATCTTGTAACCCCAACTTTCCGGAAATCATTCGAGAAATCTCGATTGATGTCGAACACTGGAACAAGGCGCAAGAAGATAATCACCACTCACACAGACAATTACAACAGAGGCAGATCGAAGCAGTAGAAGATCTGAGGCATCACTTCCGCTACAAGACCAACTGGACAGTTAAAAAGGCTTCTAACAACTCACTTCATGGGGCGGCACTTATAATTACCATAGACAGGACGACGACATGGTTACATGCGAGACATGTCATCACAGACGCTCCAACGTACATGAGTCTCGCCTTCTAGGGTATACTTTGGGTACTTAAGACCCTCTTGGAACTCCAAATACTACAAGTGGAAGTGTATATAAATATGACACTATTTAATATTATTGCCTCCCACCAATCCTAGCCCCGTTACTTCGCATGGTTCCGGAAAGTGGAACAACTCTTGGAAAGGTTCAGGGACGTGCAATTCACGTACATCCAACCCAAAAACAACAGACACGTCTCGGCCATTGCCACAAGTGTAGTCCGGGAAAGGCGATTTAATGATTACATAGCAAGAGGAGCTCCAGGGTAGATCAGCTCGTCATCTGCTACACACGCTGTTGCCCAGCAACTGAATCATCAAGACATTAACACAATTGGAAACAACACAGTGTTGGTCTCATAACTCCCAGAATTCATGGCTTGTCATTAGGCGAGCTCCTAATAACTCCCTTACAAGTAGTTATTGGGCCAAGACATCACACGGGATGGACCAATAGAAAAGACCGTTGTGAATATTGGGTTTAATAATTATCACCGGTTCTATTGATGGAGTGGGCTTGGGCTTTAGGGACGAATATCTTATGAATTGCGCTAGCCTAGCATTACCTTCCCTGAAGTGCTTAAACCCAACATTATTGGTCCATTAGAACACATAGACCCATTAGGAAATATCCATTAGACCACATAGCCCATTAGGAAATGTCCCTTCTCTCTCCCGTCTCTTTGGCTCCATGGCTTTTGTCACTAGTACTTGTCGCCATAGCAGACGAAGCAGGTCATCATTACTAATTAGTTCATTTCTAGCCTAAGTCTAGCTTATCATTGCCTCGTGAGGTGTTTGACTATCTTAATACTTAACGCCATATGGGAACAAGGTCCAAGAGGCGCTCTGGTTTTTTAAGTCATTCGGTGGTGGTGACGCCTCGAAGA
The DNA here is from genome assembly GCA_963920545.1 of Lepidium didymum. NCBI lineage: Eukaryota > Viridiplantae > Streptophyta > Magnoliopsida > Brassicales > Brassicaceae > Lepidium > Lepidium didymum. Next base: position 10,174,807 of record OY986980.1, read on the forward strand.
TACTCCACGTTCACACATTTCTATAAAATCCAAGCCAGCAGGCTTCCAAAATAGCAGAGTAACACGCAAGATGAGGACTATAAAAGAAGGCACTAAGAGGTTACAGTTGCCAACATAATCTCCCATTTCATCACTAAAACTCAAAGTATGGACAATAACCTTTGGCAATCACTCCATCAATTTGATCTTGGACACTCCGACCCACCAACTGTCCTCCCTGCCGCTATGTACGAGAACACATTGGCAGTCAATAGGAAGAGCTTCTTCGTGCGACCCATAAACCCTATAGCGCAACACCTGCAAGAATTAATTGAAGACCTTCCTAAAGACTGGGGGCTTCAAAGCTATGTACAAGGAATGATGATAGGTAAAGAAATTGCGCAGTTCTTCTTTGAGAATGAGGAGGACATGCACTCCATCCTGCGAATGCAACCACTTATCTACAATGGATGGTTGGTCGCAGTGCAAAAGTGGATGGACCATCCTCCAGCAAATTTTCTCACCAAGGTCCATCTGTGGGTGCAACTTCGAAACCTACCCTTACAATATGCCTCTGTAGAAGTTGTACGCCGGATTGCTCGTAACGTGGGAGAGGTCCTCAAAGTTGACCTTCATGACTTCTCAGTGACTCGGTCTTTTCTGATCCGAGCAAAAGTAAGCTTTAATATAGCAGATCGCATGAAGTTCTACCGCAAAGTTCAGTGTGCGAATGGTGATAGCTTTGAGGTTCAGTTCTATTATGAATGGGTCAACCGTTTCTGTTTCAACTGCCAAAGGATCACACATAATATGACATTTTGCAATCACGCTCATGGCAGCTGATTACTATGTCAACCCCTTCCCACAGTCACATAATGGATATCTTAGCTCCGATAATGATTCTTCCTCCGAAAATCAAAGCATGTTATCAGACTCTATGGCAACACAACCGCATTCACCACTCACTGAAGGACTTCTACAACTGAAATCACCTGACACAGAGCAACCAATCACAGTGGAAGACGTTCTACTTAACCCCAATGACACCTTCATGGCGGACGTTAATGCTTTACCACTAGATTTGAAGGTTGGTTCTAATGCTAGTCAAGGGCAGGATTTCAAAAGGTCTACTATTGGAAATCATGAGGTGTATGTTGTGTCGTCGGGATTCTCTTCACACAACAGCAAGCCGAGGACTTTCCCCTAAACTCAACTTGCCTCGCGGTAGTTCTAGTTGGCTGTCCACACGCCTATAAAACTAATCTTTTGTTTATTGCACTGATCTTTTGTCTTATCTAGCAGTTGCCATCTTAGGCTGGCCTATAGTTTTATCTACTCTCAAGGTTGAGTTAATCTCCCCTTTATCTTCTTTTTTGTTTGTTTCAGTTTCTTGTTTTACAAGGCAAGGTCAAGCTGTGACTTGCTACTGTACAAGGTCTCTTGTAATCATTTTGATTATTAATGTTAAAGTACGTTTGGAAAAAAAAAAAAAGATATACTATATTATATTCAAAACCGTAAATTACAAGATTTCAACACATATATTCGCAATAGATTTTACCAAAAATAATCCTCAAACCTAATCTCATACACACCCCAGCTTAGTCTTGTATGGGATCAATGGCTTAAAGACTCTCCTTGAAGGAGAAGAGCACAAATACTCTCCCATTTTTACATCGATTTAAATAATTCAGTATGTTAATAGAAATGTGGTTGATTACTTCTATGTCCAGATTTTTAGTGTTATTTATGTGATCCAACCGCTTTTTTGAATCCCAAACCCGTTACCGATTTAAAATTTAGATCCATTTCTATAACCAAAAGTAAAACAAAACACTAATTCACTAACCGATTTAATCCGTAAATTTTCACATTTTACCGGATCCCATTTTACCCTAATTTATTTTACTCATCCTACTCACGATCCTTTTCTCTTTTTTCACTCTCGACGGCGACTGAAATATCCAAATTGAATCCACTGAAATCCTCTCTTATCCCTTTCTCGTTCGTTTGGTTTCAAATCTTTGTCCTTCAAATCAATCACATGGCGCGAACAAAGAATATGGCACGATTTAGGGGTATAGGTCCTATATTTGTAGTCAAAACTCCTGCAGTTCGTTTGGATTCTCCTCCTCCTCCAACAGTTGATGAAGAAGAAGAAATCAGAGAAGAAGAAGTAGTTGAAGGAGATGAAATAGAAGGAGTAGTCGAAGAAGAAAAAAAATCAGAAAGAGAAGATGAAGCAGCAGAGGAAGAGGAAGGAATGCAACCAAAAGAAATTGAAGAAGAAGAAGTTCCTGATACCACTGGCGAACAATCAAGGAGAGAAGAAGAAAATGATTTTGAAACAGATTTGGTAATTGTCTCGTATTCTAAGTGGATTCTATTCTAAGTCAGATAATTCTAAGGGATTTGATTTTAGTGGTAGTTTTGGATTGCTGATTTGGATATGAGTTTAGTCGTAAGTTAAATTGAACAAAAAGTTTATGATTTTTCTATTTCATGAGCTACCCTTTCCACTTTTTCTTCGTTGAGCTTTATCCCCGTTATTTCTGCGTGTTTGTTTTGGAATATTGATGATTGTAGTTAAATTTGATGGTAATGAATACAACGTGAATCTATGTTTCTTATCATCATTTGTTGGTTGAACCTTCTACTTACTTCATAGATACAAAATTCTCTGTTAATTATTGCTTATTGAGAGTACTTCATATTTCAGAGACTTGGATATGAAAATATTACTACGAAATTCTCTGTTAATATTTCTTATTGAGAGTAATTCATATTTCTGAGATTTGGATATACAAAAAAATACTTTCCTTTTTGTAAGTTTTAGATAAAATTAAGAAAAATTTGGTTTTTATATTTAATTTATTCATGGATGTGTTGATTACGGATCTCTAATCGCAATGTCATCTCAACAATTGTTTATTGTAATCGAAAATCATGTGATCTCAGCAATTGTGTATTGTAATTGCACTCAAATTGCATGTTTAGGCTCTTGTTTTCGTTTTTCTTGATTATTGCCTACAACTTAGTTTGTCTTTCTTTACATTGTCTATACTTTCAATAAATTTTGTAATTGTTTTTGATATTGGGAATTGGTATTATACTTATTGATTGTAAGTTGTTTTGGATGAAAGTAGGATTCGGATGATGGTGCAATGGAAGTGATACCACCTATCAAAATGTACCTTCCCAGAATAAAGTACACAAAGACGATTAAAATTGCAACAAGGTGCTACGTTGCGAAGACGGTGGAAAACATTAAGAAGATGCTTGAAAACCTTGAGAAAGAGTGGTTCTATGAGCATCCTCAATTTTATCATTTTTTCATATGCCTAGAGACGTAAACCACTGTTCGATGGGAATGTGAATGGTTCTATTGCGCTTGGCTTGAACTGAGAAGCGGAAGAAGCATGGTTTGTTGTCAACGAGATACCAATCTAGTATTTTTTGAGAGAGCACACCCTTTTGTCTGGTCTCCATTGCCATGAGTTTCCCAACAACTACAAAGAGAAGGAAGGTTTACGTTGTTAGGTGGATTGTCACTAATCTTGATGATTGTGTGTCATTACCGTGGGGTAGATTGTCTTTCTATGATAATCTGAATGAAATTGAGTGGATGATGAGCTTCTTTGACAAAACTACGAACCCGAGTTCAAATTTTTTAGGCTTTGTTGTTCCCTTAGAGGTATGTTCTAAATTCATTTTATTTGTGTATTGTCTATTTTATATGTTTTTGGATATATTATTGTTATCCTTATATTTTGGTGTTTTTGGTGTAGCTTCTAGTGTTTGAAGCAATACTAAAACTGATGGAGTTCTGGGATAAGGTGAAAGATGTCCGCAGTGTGGGATGAAGAGATTTAAAATTCAGGAAATTAACAAAACACTTGATGAAACAAAGGTTAGTTATTTATATGGATGTACTAGTTGTTTGGTTTCTAGAATTTATGTGTTTTTTTGCTTCTGGAACTGATGGTGTTATTTGTTTGTGTTTTACTTAGTAGGGGATTCAAAGCATCTTGAAAGCAACTCGAGATAAGGAAGAATTGATATATGAAATTCCAGAAGAAGAAGATACGATTAACCCTGTTGTTGATAGCTGGATAAGGTGACTGGTGCATTTGAAGAAAAAGGTGTACTTCAAACAGATCCACCTTGATGACATAAATGCTAGGAAAAGGAATGGAGATTAGACCTGTCGACGTCGAAAGAAGAAATAGCAGATTATAGGTGGCTTTCAAGATCTTAAGCAAATGATGCTCTCAGGGTTCAAACAAATCCATGAAGGGCTTGATATCATGACAGGCATGGAGGAGCATGTCCAAAGAATTGGAAGAGGGGCTCCAGAGCATGATGATGGTGCTGGTACATGAAATGGATCAGAAGAACAAGGACCCAGAAACATGATGGTAGTCTTTGGAGAAGGGACAAGTCAAGCTCAAGAGACAACAAAGACAAAAAAGAGATCTTATAATGAGCCATCATTTGCAGGATTTGAAGCAAGGGCTACATGACAGTCGAAGAAGCAACAAGAAAACTAGACTAACGACTTATTAGAAAATCATAGAACCAGTCATTTTGTTTTTTGGCTATCTGGTTAAGTAGAATCCTTAACGGCTTAATGTATTTTCTGGTTTAGTACTTATTGGCTTATTAATGTAGAATTCGGTCATATATTATCTTAGCATTATTATGGTATTCATGACACCTTAGCAAACAACTTTTGTCTATTTCATTTCTTTTGTCTATTAAGTTTTGTCTGTTTCATTTCTTGTCTTTTAATAGGATCAAGTTTTATGTGGCTTTATCTAATTCTCAATTGTGACTTATTAGAATTAATTCCAAAACTAAAAAGACGACAACAACTTTATCTAATTCTCGATAAAAACTTGTTATAATTAAACTTGTTATAATTAAATATTAGAGTACAAGATGGAACATAGAAACTTACAAACTTGTTATAACTAAACATAAACATTAGGAAATAGAAACTTAGCAACAACAACAACTTAGCACTTAGCAAATCGATTTAGAAACAACATCTTAGCAAACATAAAGAAACTACAGCAGGAAACTATATTAAACATACATCAAATATCACATTTTCAGCTACTTTAAGAACCTTGCAATCACATTTTTCTGCTGCTTTATCTATTTTTCCAGATTTTGGATCTGCAGCTTGTTATCAAAGATCTCTCTCGAGTGGTCATGAGACGTGTACTTCAAGCTTTCCACCTCATCTTCTATTGTTAGGTCCAAACGTGTGCATCAGTGGAGTCTATCATTCTGAAAATAAGATATGTTCTCATGATGTTTCATTCACCATACAATGAAATCGTTGTTGTCGATTTTGTTTTTACATTAAACTCCTCACAAGTGAACCAAGTTTTTCCGATTTTCTGTGTGGTCTCTCGCTTAATCTTTCCACCACAAATATATTTTGTAGGGATACCATGGTCTATATTTGCTACCCAATCTTTTCATTTCTCTAATGCGTAAACTTCTCTAAGGTCCCTTTCATTTGAGTCCTCATTTGGATCGAAAGAGCTGTCACTCATGCGTGGATTCCGTAAAACACAACAAATTCAAAGAAAACAGCAAATAAAAGTCAATAAGAGAAACTCGAAATCGAAATCTAAAGCAAAGGAAAGATAAGCAAATGTAATGAAACTCTAAATCTAAAGCAACGGAAAGATAAGTAAGTTTATGAAACAAACCTTGTAGAGTGAATAAGAGAAACTCGATTGTGGAGAGAGGAGAAGTGAGAGAGAAGTGAAAGTTTGTATAAAGCTTTGTGGTAGATTTAAGGTGAAATAATTGTGTTGGAGATCCAATAATTTGATCTTTAACTTTGGAGGGAAATGTTTAAAAAAATTTGAATTTTTTTGAAATGTTTCAAATATTTCAAATGTTTCACATATTTCGAATATTTTTTGGGAAATATATATATAGTGTACAATTTTTGGTGAATTGGATTCCAAAAGTTGTAAATTTTCTGAAAAAAAATATTTGGAGGGATTTGATTTCATAAGGAGAATTCAATATTTTCGGTGAAGTGGATTGAAAAATTTTAAATTTTTGTGACGTAGTTATATGAGTTACGTAGATAGGTATAAATACATATAGTTATATTTTAGATATTTTTGGCAAATTTATAGTTATCCCTACTATTAACATATCATAATTAGTTTAACCAATCAAATTATGGTGTTGTAGTACATATATTACGATTACAAACACTTATTTTAAAGTTTTCACAATTATATGAAATTTTGATTTCGTAATGTAGTAACTAGTAACAAAGTAAAGACATGTATTCATGATAAATGACTACAAATGTGATACATCCATAACTCAAAAGAATTTCTAAAGCATAATATGACTTACATTGTTGTCTTAAGATTAGAACAAGGTTGACTTACATAAAGATTAGATTGTCATATTATAACGTGAATCTAGTTGAAATTTTTGTGATCAAGGTTGCTATAATACCAAATAAACCAATTATATCAATATCTTATGTGAACCAATAACAATATTAGCCAATATCTTATACCTTCATGAACCACCTTGAAAGAAATATGTAGGTAATACTTGAAGTTATCATAAACCAACCAATTATATAACAGAACCAATGAATACTGATGAAATTTTACCGAACCAACGAATACCGATGAAATTTACCAAAACAAAATAAATTGAACATTAAGTCGTATGGTATTATCCAAATTGGTTGGATTATTGAATGGTGAACTTCTCTAATAGATCTGACCAACAAGAAAATATAAATGTTAATTTCACCATAACATACGAATTTTAATGTATATAGATAATTAAACCATTTTGTTTTAAATTGTAAGAAACGTGGTCATAAATGGTGTATTCAACGATATCATGTGCATTCGGTTTAAAATTCTAGTCATGTGAAGTAATAACAATATATAAATATCCGACATCAAGTACAAGAAATTGACACAAAGATATGACAACGTAACAGGTGGGTCCGGTCTCTATGTTTGGTGGCGTAAAAGGATAATGAAGGTTGATCTCTACGTTTGCATAAAAGGAGAATGAAAGTGAAGAAAAGATTTACGAAACATGAATAATATTGCATAATGGGCCTTGTATACAAAAATAGTTTATCTAAGTAAACAAAACCCAACACTACAATTTAATTGATCCAAGTCGACAATAATAATCCAATTTCGCTTGCACAACTACACATATTAATTTGAAGAAAAAATGTCCAACACATCTAAAAGTCACATACACATGAATATAACACAAAACTCATATACACATGAATATAACACAAAAGTCACGTACACATTAATATAACCAACATCATCATTCCAATGATCCTACGATCCGGTGCTACTACTATTACAACACCTCTCCAAATCTAGGCCGGGCACTGACCTATTACTCGTTCTTCTACGTCGCTCACCGACCGATGGATATCGGGTTTCTTTTCGTACAATGTTGCGGTAAGACATATGTTGCTAGAATTTCATCTGGAATCCTTAACCATTGAGATATATCCTCGACCGGATATAACGTATTCACGCATGTACAGATTGAGCTTACGAATGGTCAAATGTTTTGTCGTAACGTAACTACTTGTAATTCATTCTCCACAAAAGGAACCAACTTTCATGAACTCAATGATCAAATGGAATTGCGGTGTTTGTTAAACCACTCCCCCATTTTGTCAATAATTGTTTCAATCAAGAGTAGTAAAGAAAATGCTTCCTCTCATACCTGAAAACATTATTCAACGATTTTGCACTATTCGTCATTGCTATGTTGTATCTTTCTTTGGGAAAGTAACAACGAGCCCATTTTTCTAAGTCAACATTGTCGTTTAAATATGCTTCCACTTTCGGATACGTACTTCTAAATTCTGCATACTCCGGCTCGAACTCGGTCACAGTATAAATCTTAGCCAACTCCTTGAATATCTTTGTAACAATATCTTTGTGGACATTCAAAGCCTTTGTTCTCACATTTTGGAATAAGTGAAAGATACAATATCCATGCCATGATCTCGGATAAACCTCACTAATTGTCTTGATGAGGTTAGGATTTTTGTCGCTAAGAAAAACTAATTTTGGATCATCTTCTATGTTTTAGGCATAGTGAAAAACCACTTTCAGCTTGCGTCTTTCTCACTGTCAACAACAACAAACGCAATCGAGTAATGATAACGATTCGGATCCTGAGCTAAGGCAAAAATAAGAACACAACAATATACACTTTTTAGGAAAGTTGCATCCACACTAAGCACTTTCCTTATGCTTGTAAAACCCTTGATACAAGCTCCCAATGCGACGAACAAATACTTGAACCGATTCTCATCATCCAATTTCAATCTCTTTACAGTGCCAATATTTTTTTTCTCTAAGACATACAAATACGAAGGCAACATCTTGTAACTATCTTCCAGACAGCCACACACAACATCAACAACTTTTTTTTTCTCTCTCAAAGCAGTGTTGTATGACACCTTTAGTCCCACCTTTCCTTGCACAAAACTGATAAGAGATTCAGCATAAGGTGTATCCAGTTGATCAGGGTAATCCTCTCTCACAAGAGATGAAACTACATCCGAAGATCCTCTTCATTTAACGTTTGATAAACTCGCTGTTACCCGAGAGCAAGAATATATGTACTAGTATACTTTAACCGACCAACTACCTTTACTTCCTTCTCGTCGTGACACTCGTAATTACCACTTACAATCTCGTTAACGACATCTTACCACGTATCTCCAAGTATATGAGTTAACACATCGTAGTCATAACACTGTTAAGTGGTACTATAAACACTACATCTTTCACTTGTTTGTTAGACAAAAATTCTTGGCCTAATTAAAGAGTCGTGCCATCTTCCCAATCCTCTACAAACTGATTTTCTTCCTCTTGTCTATCACAAGGATCACAAGGCATTTCAATACTTTCCTTAAGAGCATAACCATCACTTTCCACAAACTCATTCAATGTCAATTCCTCACTAGCAATACTCACACAATCACCAACATCATCATTTCGATCTCTTTATTCCTTGTTAATAACAATTGTATTGTTCGATGTAGTAATCACCATCTCACCATCATGATTCATTCCAACCGAACTTCTCGGCACTACTCTTAAATCTTCCTCCTTAACACTATTATCTACTTCCACATGCAAAAAACTCATTAAGTAACCCATATGCATGCTACATAGATAAGTCTCAACATCCTCATCATCATAAATATACGATCGCTTTCTTGTTTCGACTACCAACGAAATGTAACTCAATTAGATCTTCGTATCCTTCCTTCTAAGACCAAGTAAGTGATATCCTCAATAATCGATGTTTTACATGTTACTTCATAGTTAATAGCATCCTTCGCATTCCACTAATACCCTTCTTCAGCTTCAACGTAAGACCCACTGTAGTCGAAATGAACGATGGGTGTTATCATTGAATATGCAAAAATAAAAATTAGTTTAACCAGTTATACAACATTACAAAAATAAAAAGTCAAACAAGCTCTACACCCAATACAAATTCTAAAGTCTGACAACCTATACACCTCACTCACGGCCTCACCTTGCTCAGTGTCGGATTAAAAAGCTCATTGGAAAAATGAAAACCCTAAGATCCAACACCAAATCATGTTATGTAACAAACAATATAATACATAACACCATCGTCTTCTAAACCAAGCAATATAATACAAAACTGAAAACTCTAACACAACACACCAAATCATTCTTACCTCTTTCACTTGCTCTTCAAGTCGATAACCTTAAAACTCAAGAAATGTCAAAACAATGAAGTTGAAGCTGAAGATGGAGCAAATCGAGCACACCACCAAGGCCTCGCCAGAATCTCCACTATAATCAAAGGAATGTTGAGTGTTGTTCTTTGTACTTATTGAAATCAGATTGCTCAGTTTGGTGATGAAGAAGAAACCTACGTTTTGATGAAGAAGAAAGATATTCATGGTCCGATTCATTTATTTCCTCCTTAGGAGTTTATTGGTTCATTTAATATAAACCAATACAATTCAGTTTGGCAATTGATTTTCTCTGAACCAATCTGTTTCAAACCCTATCACATGGACATAAGTTCCAAATAAGAGGTAATTTGTGGGCCCGTATTCATTTAAAAAAGGAGTAAAAGAAGTGTTTGTGACTGTAAATAAGTAATTTATAAATTTGCTCTTCAACTAAGAGTACTTATGCTATTGATCAATTTATATGTCCCAGTTAATAGTTTAAATATTTAGAATTCAGTTTTACTTTACTACGTGTAAAAAATATAAATAAGAAATTTAGATATGAGTATGGAGTGTCAATCTTAATTGTCACCACTACTTCTTTAGTTTTGGTTTGTTCATATTTTACTATTTATCTTTAATTTAAAAATAAGCAGATTATTCATTTCAAAGAGTTATTGCTAAACTAGAGGTTAAACAACTTAACATTTCTAACCATGGTTGTTACAGATTTAGGAACTTTGTACTTGAATAGCTAAAAAGAAAAACAACCATTTTACAAAAATGATTATATATTTAGGTATTATTTAGTTTATTAACTTGGATAATCACACTCTTATACAAATAATAAACCTTAATCTCCATAAATTACTAAACTCATGTATTGAATCAATAGCTTTTTATGATTTTTGTTTTCAAATTACTTTTTCTTTTTGTAGTTTTTTATTTTTTTACTTAAATCTGTAAACATTTATTGAAAGTCATTTTTTATTATTTTTTTGAAAATGTATGAAACCCACCCCATTTAGACCCACTCCGTTTAATCCTAAACACTAAACCCATTTAACCCCATTTAAGTTTTTATCCATTAACCTTTATCAATTTAAACTCATTTAAGTTAGTTAACTTCATTTGAACTAATTTAAATACATTTCACTTATTTTAACTCATTTAAACTTACAAAATAGTCTCAAACCATAATTTTTAAATTAAAACCTACATAATTTATCTCAAACCAATAAGTCGATATAAAGATGATTATAAAAAAAAATAATTCATAAAAACTTATTATTACAACAAAATAGCAATTGTAATACCTCATTTGAAAATCATAATCGTCGATGGTGGAGTTGGAGGTCATTGGCATCGAAAGAATCCTAAACTAATACAATAAAATTCTACGGAGAGAAGATCCTCTCTTCCCATAACCAGTCATTTCCGCTCTTCAACTAATCAATTCATAATTTTTAATGTATCATGGATGTTTGATTAAAAAAAAAATTATTTTGGTTCAATAGTGATAAGTAGAGCCGGACCATGGCATAAACCACATAAGCCATGGATTAGGGTCATATATATTAGGGCTCAAAAGTGTTTAGTGTTTATAGAATTTTATAATTAAGACCCAAATTTTTAGAGTTTATAGAATTTTGTATTAATTAGGGCCAAAAGTTTTAGATTTTATTAATTTTTTAGTAAGTAGTGTCAAAAATCTTTTTTTCGTTTTTTTTTCTGAGATTGAAAACTTTGGTTTTTGTTATAGTGTTTGATTATATAATTTCATCCTCTACATTGAAGATTTGTTTTCTGTAACTAACATATAAAATAGTTATATATACCGAAAACCAAAAAAAAATTAATTTTGAATAGGGCCTCTGATAATGTCAGACCGCCTCTGGTGATAAGAGACTAGTTATCCATAATGTATCGAACTTATTTTAATTTTGGTTCAACAATGATAAGAGACTAGTTATCAGTAATATATCAGCCTTATTTTTATTTTATTTTGAGGGGAAAAAAGTTTTTTCAATTTTTTTTGCGGAAAACTATAATTTGGCATGCAATTTTTTTTAGAAAAACAAAATAAGAATAAATTTGAAATTTTAAAAAATTCAGATGCATTTTTGAAAAAAGGTTTTGGTGAGACTAATTTTTGCAAATGGGTATGCATAAAATGTTATTATTGGCAATTTCTCTTTATTTCGTTAAATATATTAAAGTTTAACAAATGAGTCTAAATAAGTACCCATCTAATTTTGTTAAAACTGACTGAATAAATTGATCTAAATGGGAATACTCATATAACTTTTTTTAGATATATGAGTTTAAATGAGTTTGATATTATACAACATTTCCATTTATTAAATGGGCTTATATATCCATACTAATGTCTATAATCAGAACTCAAAAAATATAACATTAGTTGTCTTGTTACAAAGTTGCGAAAATCTAGTTGGTTTTGTTTTCTTGCTTTTCTAGACAGTTCATTCTCGATCTATATTTTATGTCCGATTTTTCGTTTGGGTTTAGATCCACCGACAATGTACTAAAAAGAGTGGATCTATCTAATGTCATTAACCACAACATAGAGAAGAGATTCAACCACTTTCATATGTTTCTTTATTTGAATGTTTGAAACTATTACTTCAAAATGTTTACTACAATTGATTTTAGTCTAATAGGATTTTTTTTCCGTCAAAGAACTTTATAAATTCGCATAATTTGATACATATTGTTGTAAAAAATCAGGACAAGCATTATACGATTTCCAAGGGACTTGTTCGACTAAAATCTTCTTAGCTAGGGTATCAACCATGGTATTTTGACTCTGTGGGCAGTGATTAAACTGAATTGCTGAAAACATAGAACATCATTGCCGTATCATGTGAACTTGTTGGTGAAGACGTAAATTTGATCCTAGATTCTGAATTGCTTGATTGAGTACCTGATTGTCCCCTTCGAATATAACCGATGTGTATCGTAATGCCCAGGCTGCTTGGATGGACCATAATAATGCGGCAGCTTCTGCCTCTTCAAATGTAAAGCTGCCAAAGTGTTTAGCCATACCACAATATAAAAGTGTACATGTTTTGTTATGTATGAACCACTATAATCCCGAGCTATTATCAGTGTTGCGTAATGAAGCATCGTAGTTGCATTTTACAAAATTATCTGGCGGTTTATGCCATCTCAAAACTCTATGAGTGGATGATGGAGATGTATTATTGACCGGTAAATGTTGTACTTTCTGGTTTTGAATCCATTCCATGACATCACGTTGTATTGCAGCCCGTGTGTCAATAGCTGATTGCATCACTCGTGAATACACTAAACTATTTCGGCTCTTCCAAATACGCCATAAAGTCCAAAAGAGAAGTAATCGCATATGGTCAGGTATTCGTGAGTCCTCCAAGATGGTTATAAGGTATCGAATTTTATCCTCAACCGAAACTGCTGGGTTTTGAAGGATAGATAATGGCAAACCTGTTAGGCGCCAAATTGATTGTGCTGACGTGCAGGAGAAGAAAGCATGTTCCATGGTCTCAAACTGATTGCAGCAACGAATACATGATGCTGGAACAGTGATATTTCTGACTTGAAGATTCTCTGGTATACCAATCGCTTTAGATAGCACCCTCTGTAAGAAATGTTGTAATTTCAGTGGAATAGGTAATGACCGAAGTTTTGATGCTAAATCCTGTTGTGATAAAATTACTGAAGTAGCCAAACGATAACCTGATTTAACGGTGTAATTCCCATCTGAGCGATAGTTCCAGGTAAGAACATTGTGACAAGCCAATGACGGTAGATATAGCTTCAGAATATTAGTGTGGTCAATTGGGCAGATGTAGGTATGCATTTTCTCTAAACTCCAATGGCCCGTCAATGGGTCTAATAATTGTGAAACCCGCATATGAGGATCAAGCGGTGGAAGTAAAAGAGCCGCTCTCGGTGGCTGTGTCGGTAGCCAATTATCTAATATCACTCTTGTTGTAAGGCCACTTCCTAATCTGATACAAGTTCCTTGGCGAAGCAGCTCACTTCCGTACATTAGTGATATCCATCCGTATGAGGCGTGATATGTACGATTAGGGGCAAGGATATTACTGTGAGGGAAATAATGTGCCTTAAGTAGGCGGTGTAAAAGACAATCCGGTCGTCGTATCAATTTCCAGACATGATTCGCCAAAAGTGCTTGGTTGAACTGTTGTAGTTTACGAAAACCTAAACCTCTTTGTTTCTTAGGTACACTTAGTCGTTTCCAGGCAACCCACAATAATTTCTTATAAGATGTAGTAGAACCCCACCAAAAACGATTAATGAGTTAATCAAGAGACTTACATAACATGACCGGTAGTTGAAAGCATGTCATTGAATATACCGGCATAGCATAGGAAACCGATTTGATTAATGTTTCCTTCCCAGCAGGAGAAAGAAAACGATTCTGCCAGCTATTGATTTTTTATGACATATTTTGCTCGATATACTGAAACATCACCCACTTATTATTATTAACTTGTTCCAGTAATCCTAAGTATTTGCCTCCTCCACCAACATTAGTAATATCAATCACCTGGCTTATACGATTCCGAGTTGATTGGAACACATGGCGTCCATAAGTGATTAAGGATTTGTCATAGTTAATGATATGTCCTGACGTGTTAGCATATAGATCAAAGATGCGCGGTAAATTACATGCATTATGGACATCCGCTCGGGAAATGAAAATGGAATCATTTGCAAAGAAGATATGGGAAATGTAGGACCACCACGGCCAATTTTTAAGCCGTTCATAGAGTCGTGTGCTTGTGCCGAATTCATGACATAACTAAGTACATCGCTACAAAGTAGAAAGAGATAAGAAGACAAAGGGTCACCATGTCATAGTCCGCATGTAGGTGTGAATCTTGTCTAAGGACTACCATCAATCATACCAAAAAAGACACAGTTTGTAGACAACTCATAATCCATGTTATCCACTAATCTGAAAATCCGTTATTTCTCATGACAGCTTCCAGAAGAGACCACTCAATACTGTCATACGCTTTGCTTATATAAGTCTTTATCGCCATAAATATTTTAGAACATCTCGCATTTGACTTTAGAGCATGAAAAGATTCATGGGCTATCATCATGTTATCAAATATTTGTCTCCCAAGAATAAAAGCAAGCCTAGTTCTCAGACACCATAAATGATAATATCTCCTTCATCCGATGAACCAAAATTTTTGAGATGATCTTGTAAAGAACATTGCAAAAACTTATGGGACGAAAATCTTTCATTGTTTGTGGTTGGTCTATTTTTGGGATTAGACATAGATTGGTGTGATTCCATTCACTCGGCATCTCTTCGGTAGTAAAGAAATTAGTATGTTTCCATGATGATATCATCGAACGACACAGCCGAAGGCGAGAAGAAATTGGATTGGCGATCACCCAAGTGTCCGTATCCCAACCTGACTTAAAAATTTCCTCTACAGCTTCAATTTAACACAAACATTTATCAAAGTGAAAAGGCTTACTACCTCTATCAGTAGAGCAACGGATTTTAATAACACATGGTCGATGATCCGATCCCGCCAGTGGAAGATATTCAATCTCGGAGGAAGGAAACATTGCAAGCCACTCATCATTTCCAAAAGCACGATCTAACCAACACTTCAAGTAAAAGAACATCTTCTTCCAACCCAGCTCATGTTGTTTCCTTTGTACGGTAAGCAAGAAGTGGACACCATTGATCGAAAGTCTCTACAACTCCACTCATCACGCATTCGGCCACCGATTTTTTCACTAGGGTTTAAGAGTTCATTAAAATCACAACATAAGAAGCCAAGATCCATTATGTGATGATTTTAAGCGTTGTAATTTTCCCATAGATGGTGTCTTAGAGATCTAATCAAATGGCTATAAATGCAAGACAAGTAATAAGTATAGTTGTTATTATTTATCATACAATCGATCATCTTTACATCAGTTAATAGAATATTAATTGAAATAGACTTCTTCCAGAATAAAGCTAAGCTTCCATCTATACCTAGAGGCAACACACAATACACATTATCATAACCTAGATGCGTAGCTACATCTCGAACCACATCATCAGTGTTCTTCGTTTCCACCATAAAAAGTATGTTCGGAGTATAGTATTTCACTATGTCCTTCAAGCGTCGAACTGTCAAGGACCCTTTCAAAGCCCGACAGTTCCAAAAGGATGTATTCATTGGCAGCCTAGTGACTTATGGCCCACCATACCTTCACCCAGGTTATTTGTCAGAGTTGGCTCTCCAAAATCCTCCTCATAGTGAAACTCGCTTCCTTCCTCCACATTCGGGACAAACCAGTTACGGGTATCGACGATATCAGACTGACGGCAAACTCGCTTTGTGAAGCATTGTTGTGTATCATCCATGGCACGTGTCTGCTTGTTCTTTACTTGTCTTCTATGCTATTGGATTTTGGCTAGGATGGATATTTGCCAAATCGACAATCAATGTGTCTTTAACAAGTTTACCTCAATCACAGTTAATATTTCTTCCAATGGGACAACAAAAATAACTTATGGTTTTATTATTAGTCAAATTAAAAAACTGCATAATCTAGTAATTATTAATTGAGTTAATTTTACGTATGATATAATTTAATGTGTTAATTATCACGTTTCATAATTTATTTAAATAGGAAATTGTATATTGCATATAATGGAGACAAGTTAATAATTTTGTTGTTGACAAAAATAAAATGGCTTGGGAATATGAAGCGTTACCGTTTTAATGGATGATATAATTACAGCATCCATGAAAACAAAATCAAAGACAAATCTCATCTCAAAGCATCTTTGACTGCTCTTAATTCCCACTAAACACAAACAAAAAGTCTAAAACCCTAACATTCCTCTTTTTCAAACGTCATACAGAAGACGAACATCGAAGAAGACGAACGCGCTATAATTTACACACCTCGCAACTACTTTTTTCTTTTTTCAATCGCCGGCCTGAAAAATGTCGCCCTCCCGTCGGATCCGCGGCGAGAATCGGTTTTACAACCCACCTCCGATGAGAAAACTTCAACAGGAGCGTGAGAAGAAGAGAGTTGAAGCGGAGGAGATGGAAAAAGCCAAGAGGAAAGAGAAGGAGATGCTCGATCAACAGATTACGGCGTCGGAGTATGAAATGAAGCCACCTGAGGAGTGCTCCACCTCCGATTGCTCTTTGTCGGGTCGGGTCTCCTCCACCGGCACTTCCTCCAATTTGGGTCGGTTTGTGGAGTGCACCACTCCCGTTGTTTCTACGCAATACTTGCCTATGGTAATGCTCAGATTTTGAAATTTTACTCAAAATCAAAGATTTGTGGTTTAATCTACTTTTCAATTGAATTAGGGAGTTTTAGAATCAAACTCTTAGCATTGGGCAAATTGCTCTTACATTGGGGTTATCTATCAAGCAAAGATCGTTTCCTTGGGAATGATCATGATCTCTGTCTCTTACTGAAGATAAAACTGGTCTCAGGTTTTAATATATCTGCCATAATTTAGAATTGTTAGACAGAAAAGTACTCTAGACACACAAGTATGATGCTTCGTTAAGAATAATTGATGAGATGCTGTTGGTGCTTTAACTCTATAGTTTCTGTGTTCTTGCTTCAGACAAGCATTAAGGGGTGGAGAATTCGCGAACCAGAGTATTGTCCCTACTTCTTGCTGAATGATTTGTGGGATTCGTTCGAGGAGTGGAGCGCCTACGGTGTAGGGGTTCCTCTTCTCTTGAATGGCACCGATTCGGTTGTTCAGTATTATGTTCCCTATCTCTCTGGAATTCAGCTTTATGAAGATTCATCCAGAGCCTGCACAAGTAGGAGGTGAGCTCTTATCATTTTGCTTATATTATTTGCGTCCTATCATCTATTACTAGGATTGAAGAACTGAACTAGGCAAGCGGATATATAGCAGTTAATTTTTTTGTTTTTTATATATTTTGAAATGAAGCCACATCGTTCTTGGCTTGTTCTTTATCTCCAGATGCATTTTATATAGGATGATACAAAAACCAACGTCTAAGCATTCACTTCTACTTTTCATTAAGAATTCGTTTGGATGACTAACACAACAATTTTTACGCTCTCAACATTAGTCAGCCTAGCAGATCATGAACTTGCTGTAGAAAAGTAGGAACTAGAGTTCAAGTATAGCAATTCCCAATTTGTTTTTGCTTTGTAGATAAAAAAACCGTTGATTTGATTTATGTTCTTAAACAGGAGAGCTGGCGAAGAAAGTGATGGTGATTCACCAAGAGACATGAGTAGCGATGGCAGTAATGACTGTAGAGAGCTTTCTCAGAGTTTATACAGAGCCTCGTTGGAAGACAAACCTTTTATTGGTTCATCGAGTGATGAGAGTGAGGTGAGCAGTCACCCTCCTGGTGACCTTGTTTTTGAGTATCTTGAGGCTGCTATGCCATTTGGCCGTGAACCATTGACCAACAAGGCAAGTTATATATTCTTTCTGTCAATTATGTAATAAAACTAACTCAACCTCAAGTAACATGTTATACCTACCGCATTGTGTACAATGTTACAGCCAACGAAGATATTCTGTTCTGTCTCATAATAATGTTCAACTTTAATATTGCAGATCTCAAACTTATCATCGCAGTTTCCAGCACTCAGAACGTACCGTAGCTGTGATCTATCTCCTTCGAGTTGGGTCTCTGTTGCTTGGTACTGCATCTAATCTATCCTTTCACACATTTCAAGAGTTTCGTTTCCCATAACCCTCTCTAAATCTTTTATCTTCCCACTTTCTTGAAGGTACCCAATATACCGAATACCATTAGGTCAATCGCTACAAAACCTTGACGCTTGCTTTTTGACATTCCACTCCTTATCAACACCTTGTCGAGGTAAGCCATCTGTGCATATGTATTAAGACACATTTAAAAAACGGTTCCATTATAAAGCATTAACTCACCCTTGTAATGCTGGTCAAAGGAACAAGCAACAAAGAAGGTCAAAGCTCAAGCAAATCTGTTGTACAATCAAAGGTTCCATTGCCCACTTTCGGTCTGGCGTCCTATAAGTTCAAACTATCGGTGTGGAGCCCAGAGGATAACGTGGACGAGAACCAGAGAGTCAAGACGCTGCTACAATCAGCTGAAGAGTGGCTCAGGCGGTTGAAGGTGATTCTACCGGACTTTAGACACTTCGTATCGCATAGTGGTTCGTCGTGGAGATGATTTTTAGAAGTGACTTCTAAACTCTATATAAGGAGAGTGATATATAGCAAGACTGAAACATCTTTCAGCGACTTTTTTTTTTTGAAGGGAAATGAGAATCTGTATAGACACCAAATCGTACATTTGTTTCATCAATGTGGAAACTTATTATATAGTTGACAACAGTTTGTAAAGAAAAAGAAAAAAAGGCTGTGTCTTTCTATAAGATTGTAGTATTATACTATAGTATTGTTGTTGTGTCGTGTGTGATGTTCTGAATCAAAACTATCCGTATTTATATCATTATATATAGAAGTCAAGACAGCAAAAAAGCTCTCGTAGCTCAGTTGCTCAGAGCACCCGTTTAGTAAGCGGGAGGTCTTGAGTTTGACTCTCAACGAGAGCACAACAGTTGCCAAGGTCTCTCTTAATTTTTGATCTTTTTCTTTGATCAAGTCCGTTGGAAGAGTGATGTTACATAATCTCTCACACACTGAGATACTGGAAAAATATATATATCCGATGTAGTTTCAAACAAGCAGGAATGCAGGATCATGATTTTTATGCAGAACCAACATATGAGGAAAGTGAAAAAATAACTGATATTGCTCAACATCTATTATTTTAAATTTCGTAAGTGTATTTAACATGAGGAATGTGTTGTACTTTGTAGTAATCTTGGCTTCCTTCAGACAACTTCTCTCTCCATAGCCAATTCATTTCTAGAATCGTCAAGGATGTTAAGTACCTAAGCCCATCCGGAAGCTCCTTCAATTTTCTACATTCACTTATAGTCAAAGTACGAAGCAACAGCCTCGAGCCTTCTTCTATTATTCATTCTTCCAAATCATATTGTCCACATAACTTTAGCTCATACAATTGAGGAAATCCATCTTTCGAGCACACCATCTTCTTCCCCCTGAAAGCTTGATATGATAATTCAACTCACTTCAAGTGAAGCAACTTCTCCAAAATCGGCATTGGATCCTCCTCAATACAGCAATACCGTAGACATATGTGTGCAAGGTTTGGTGGAAAATGATGGTGACTCGGCAACCTTGCCATATGTATAGCCATCGTTAAATATTTGAGGTTAATGAAATCAAGAAAAAAATTTCCTTCATCATGCAAGACCTCGTGTAATGAAAGCTGCTCGAGTTCCTTTGATTCACGCAGAGATGAAGACAGGGTCCAAAGTACACTCATCCAAGGAATGTACAGTGAGAGTTCTTAGCTTAGTCATACGAAGATCATTGACACTACTGTTTTCTATTGTGTAACCGCTCAAAGTCTCTAGATTTACCAGATTACCTAATTCCAGCTTTGTTTTATCATCTATTAGAAAAGGTAAGAAAAGGTACCTCAGTTCTCTCATCTCTTTCAAAACATTTGGCACATGAAGTGATACCTCATAGACACCTAAGTTTAGATAGAGCAGAAGCTTCAGATTCCGCAGAGAAGAAGGTAAATGAGACACTCCAGCTCTGTATTAGCTCAGGAATCTCAAGCGAATGAGCTCTCCGATACTGGAAGGTAACTTGCCTCCTTGAAAGCTGGCTCTAGAAAGATCCAAGATCCTGAGAAAGGGTAAACTCCCAAAGTCCAAAGCTGATTGTACCACAACTTTTTCCTTGGCCTTAAAAAACAAAAAAGACCTAACTTTCTTAGCTTTTTTATGTCCCATCATTTCAAATGCACTAATACTATGTACAGAGAGTCGGCGAGGAGGTTGAGCATTGATTGTAGAGGTCGATGTAGGGGTTTTAACGATTTGTATAAAGTTCTCTTCTTCGCCTTTAGATAAACAAACATCTCTCATGAGGTCATGCATATGACAAGACTCAATTCTCGAAGTCAAATCACTTCTTTCAGCAATAACCATGTTTCTTCTGACTAACTCTTCTAGGTAGCCTTCCGCATTATCTCGAATGGTTGCTCGACAGATCATTACAAGTCCTTCTGCAGCCCAGTAATTAAACAATGTCTCCACATCAATTTTGTGGTCTTCAGGGTAATGGGAGAGGTAGAGGAAGCAATGCTTTAATCCCAGTGGTAAATCTTCATAGCTCAAAGACAATACTCGGTAAACTGAATTAAAATTGTTTTCCTCTAAGCCAGACCCTCCAACAATATGAGGTCGAATATATTCGTAAACTCTTTTCCACTCCGGAACTGTATGTTTAGTAGCTAACAATCCTCCCAACACTTTAACAACTAATGGTAGTCCTCCACAATGTGTGACCATTTCCTTACCCAAAACTTCCAGTTCTTCATCAACCATATACTCTGCACATCATCACAAAAGTGTCATCTTTCAGTTTTTGAACCTTAAAATATAGTTATTTCCTAATTTAATCTCTTCTTGTGCTTATGAATTCTGATCAACAAGAAGAGAAAAGAAAAGAAGAACAATTTACAGCATTATCATTTTTATAACTTCAAGTAATACCTGTAGCGTCACTTCTAGGAAATGCTAATCTTTGGCATAGAGTCCAACTCTGTTCATGAGTAAGGGTTCTCGGCCTAAAGGAAATACATGTCATATCTCCATGTAAACCAACACCTTCATTGCGAGAAGTAAGTAGAATTTTACAACCTGCAAAATATCTATGATTTACAATTGAAATTTAAGAGGCATTTATAACTGAATGTGTGCAGAGAAACGTTTCATTTTATTTTACAAGAGCTCACCTCTTTTCTGTGGAAACACTCCTTTGATCCGATCCCAGTCTTCTGCTTTCCATATATCATCTAGGACAATCAAATATCTATCAGTTTTCACCAATTGGAAGAGTTTACCGTGACGTGTATACTCATCCATCTGTAAAATCTCCTCATCATCTGGTCTAAGATCTTGCAAGATTCTTTGCCAAACATGCTTTTGCGTAAATTGTTGCGACACACAGATCCATGCGAATCCATCAAAATGACTTCTTACCATGTCATGATGAAAAACTTGTCTAGCCAGAGTGGTTTTACCAATACCGCCCATCCCAGACATGGAAACCACTTGTATGTTATCATTCCCCACCAACTGACCAACCAAATCCTCAACACTCTGATCCATCCCAACAAGATTGCTTTCAGAACTGTTAGCATATGTTTGTCGGACTTCCCTTTGTCTATCCTCAAGGGACAATGAACGCCCACCATCAATAATTTGTAGTATTCCAAAACTCTGCATTGCCTCAATCACCTCAGAGATCCTCTTAGTTATGCCTTTGATATCTAAAACAATTTTCCTGTGATCCACTAATTTGCAAGCAAGTCTGGTGACACGCTTCCTGTTCCCTTTCTCTTTTTTCTCTTATAAGAAAGGTTTCAATTATATCCTCAGCATCATATACAATGTCTTTGACATCCACCAAGAAGTTTCTCACCCTTTCACTTTCATGTTTCTTGGCATCTGCATCTTTCAACAAGGACTGTAGCCTTCCCAGCTGACGTTTTAGTTCAACAACCTGCTCGTGAACTCCCTGAAACTGCACAGATTCTCGACTCAAAAGCTCCCAAAGCTTCTCAATTCCAAAGAAGATAACTCCTTCAGCCATAAATACTCTCCTGCTACACCATAGGAACACAGAAGTCGACAATTAGTGATGAGCGACCATCACAAGAACCCAAGATCACCAAGTTCAAGACTTTTGGAGAAATGATCTAAAACCCCTTTTGGACAGATCGTTCTAGTGAGCATGAATCTTGCTTGATATTTTTTTCTTTGTTAAATAGCAATATTTTGCAAAAATGATTCTTATCCTACAGACTTCTCAAGCAGATAGGAACCACAAAAGAAAATACAATTTTCTTAAGTTTTTAATATGAGGAAACCCATAACTATGATTCAAGTTCGTGGTTGACAGCAAAACAAAGAAAATTAATTCGTGAAACAAAACTTCGTAGTTGTTCAGACATACATGTTAAACCATAAGAAGCATAAAATTAAGAAGAAATGAACAAAATAACATAACTTACTTGGTGCTCACAGCGTTCTTTGAATGATAAAAGGTGACCTGTTAGTCTTTTACAAAACACGGTTTCTTCTTTGCGAGAAAGAACAAAAAACACAGCTTCTTTGAAATTTTGTATTATCCAGGAAATTACAAAACGACCCATGATGGTTTCATAAAAGTCAGAGTGCACATAGCTTTCGCTTTAACTAATCAAGTGTCTGCGCACTTTGCTTCATATAAGCTCATCTTAAACTAAGTAAAAAGGTTGAATCTGTCACACGCTATGAACTCGTGAGTGACAGGCGGAAAGAGCAGCAATAAACCTGGATTTTATTACGTAAACATGGATTTCCCAAGCTAGAACTACTTGGTTCCACATGACCTCTCTTAAGTGAAACTCATTATCGATCATAGAATTTAAGAGGTCTGCTAGGCATTTTGTCGAACACCTTAACTGCGTCACCCGCTGCTCACATACCCACGCACCACACTTGACCAAATTTTCCCCCTTCCGTGTCATACAGAAGCAATTTTTGTCATCTTGTGTTACAAGATTCTTTTATCTTTTATGCAAAAGTGTATAATATCTCTTTATGAATTTTCATAAAGCTTGTGGCTTTGTATTTTTATCTCATGTGGCAGGTTCCTTACTAGATCCGGTATTAAGGGTCTACTATCTAGATCCATGATAGTTTCAAAAGTAGCTATATGTATCCAATTCTTTACCTCTATACATTTTTGTATCTGTTATAAGTTTTTAAAATCTATTTTGTATCCCCCCCCCACCCCACAAATTAAACCCGATTGAAATCGATAGAACCGATATACATTAAAATAAATCGAACCAGGACCCATTTCCTAAGACTAACCCGACCCGATTAAACGCTTCCTCTTCGGTTAACCATTTCGAATTCTTATGAACCTTAATTCACGATTCATTAACAGAGGATCAAGATTGCAGTAATTTCTTCTAGGTTTGTGATTGGAATTAGTAGGAGGAGAAGAAAATGAGCAATCTATCGGGACAATCTTCTGGTCACTCGAATCCTGGGCTTAGGGGACGAAACATTAACGAAATTCCTTCAAAGTGCTGGTGTGGCTCCGCCGTTGTGTCGAAGAAGTCGAAGTCAGAGCTAAACCCAGGTCGATGGTATTATTGTTGTCACTTGGCCAATGTTAATAAGGTATTTCTCTAGAAATTGATGTGTATTGAATTGTACATTGATGTAACCATCACTGTCAGCCAACATCAAGTCTTGCTTGATAAGCTACATAAACCAAGTCTAGTTGACTGTGTTTTCAATAGGAACTACCACCCAAGCGAGTTGATAGATTGCGTTATTCCCAGATCTACCTATTGTAACTAAAAGCTAACCTTTCATTTTTCCCTTGAGAAAGCAAGCATCAACACCTATAAGAGGTCTACAAGTCTGTGTCCATGATGTTTTAAGGACCTCAAAACATACATAAAATCTTGAAAACACATCTAGACCTTCACCATTCAGCTTCGACTCAATAACACAAGTCGAGTTCAGAATGGACTCTAAGATTTCAGCTCTATAATCTCTTAATCTTCCAAATTGTTTATCATACTCTTTCTATATCCACTGTAAAGCCATACTCCTAGCCGCTTGACATTGTGGCCTAGTCACATCGATTTTCCGCTTTTGAAACACCAACTCTTTCATTTTTTGTGGCATAAAGTACTCAAGTTCGACTCTAATCTTGTCTACAAACATTGTTGTTAGCACATGCACCTTCAACAGCTCGCACTGACCATTCTCATAACAACTATGCTTAGATTTAAAGTTCATAACTACCCATCTCACAAATTCAGCTCTAGTTGATGCATAAATTCTCCAACTACATCCGACTCCAACACATTCAAAAGAGAGCTTATTTTTATCATACCGGGTTTGTTTGATGTTCCTACAGTTCCTCAGAGCATAATCCAACAGAGTTTCTTTGAAAGCTCTAGTGGAGAAGAATTCTTGTCCTTCGAATAATTTACCATCGCCTCTTGGCATTTTGTTCTTGTTCTTCTTCTTGTTCTTCTTCTTGCGTCTACATATGTATTTAACTTTGTCATCATCTCTGTCTTCATCTTCAATGTCTTCATCGTCCTTGCTTTCACTCTCAGGGACATCGTTGTGTCGGATTGGAGGCTCGTCGCTCCATTTCTCGACATTGTCTTCCACATCAAAATTATACTTCTCTCGAATCTCATTCTCAAAATCTTCGATAGTCCAATATCCACCTCCATAGCACGAAGATCCTTCACGTTCGACTAAATCCATAGCCGAAATACGATCCTAAGCCAAAGATTCGATCCAATTTCAAGCTTCTTCGTCGATTCGTCGATTTAAGGTTTTTCAAAAAATTTCGTCTCTTTTGCGATTTACAGAGAGAAGAGAGGTTTAATTTGAGTTTAATTTTAACTAGTTTTTGTTAAGCTTAAGATGGTCTGTAATCAGGTCACAGATTTGGCAATTACGGTTTAATCCCGTATTACGCCAAAATTAAAGTTAACCACGGTTTACTGTACCATGATAACCAACATTAATACCATTGGGGGAAAATTAAATTTTCAATGGTTTGAGAGAGTGAAATAAGTTTTAAAACTTATAACAAGGGCAAATGTATCGAGGCAAAGAACTGGGTACATATAGCTACTTTTAAAACTATGGGGGGTTTTAGATCGTCGGCCCCTGGGATAAATATTCGTATTTGCCGGATATTTGAATCCCTATCCACCAGATATCTGGATCCGTATGAGAAATATTATTCGAAAAACGGATATTCGGCCAAAACAGATACGGATAGTAAATTTTGAGATCCGGTGGATACAAATAATACAGATATTATGGGTCTAAATGGTAACAGGTGAATCTAGCTGAATCTGGCTTGTTGTGGAATCTGGCTGGATTTTTATTTTATTTTTTCAGTGGAATCTGGCTGAATAAGTTAAAATCAAATAGTAACACAGGAATATGGCTTTAAAATATTAGTTTAGTAAGAAAATAAATATGCCTCATAAAATAGTCAAATGGAATCTAGATTCATATACTTGAAGAACTAAATTTGAACTTGATTATATTGAGAACTGAAGGGAAATACATGAAATATACTTACAAAAATTGTTTTCATTAATAATTAATATTTAAATAATCAAAATTATTATTCATTCAAAACTTTATTAAATATAAATTTTTTTAGATTGTTTTTACTAAATCTTAATTTTTTTTTATTTTGAAAAATACATAAATTAGAACTTGATCAAAACCAAATAATTCACAGAAAATTTAGATCTTTAATAAACTATCATTATCGAACCATACTCGATCTATATCGAACCAAGCTTAATGCAGAAAATATGTTTGAATAGGTGTTAAGTGAGTGAAATCGAAAACCTGAAAACATAAAAAACCTGACTAGAATCCACGCGAGACTTAAATGTCTATATTTAACAAAGGATATATATCTTAGTTTATTATTTATGATTAATTTTTTTATAATTTAAATATTAGTTAAAAGTTTAAATAATAAAAAAAGTTGTGGAATTATGGAATTGTTGTATGTGCAATTGGTAACAGCTGAATTGTGGAATGGGTTGAATCCGGCTAAATATGTGAATTGTGTATTACCATTTAGACACTATATCCGGATATTCGGATATCTGTATAATTAATTTTTTTTAATTTTTTTCTATAAAATTTTTAATACCAAAACACTATTTTTATTTTATTTTATTTTTTATTGTTTTGGTTATTTATATTTTTCAAAATTATTTATTATTTACTATTTTGTAGGAATTTTTTTTTTTACATTTTTTAAGAAAACAGTTCAATTTTTCTTTACCAAAATCAGAATACAAATACTTTCCACAAATATCCGTAATTTTCGGATACAAATAATATTTTAGTGGATATCACAAATACGGATGCGGATATTCTTAAAATACCCGGATATCTGCTCCGATACAAGACTACTCCTTACTGCTGTCTTATGTCAACATGGTCTCATTGACAAAAGTTGCTAACTTGAAAGAAAAAATGAATGGACTTAATCAAAAATCTTAAAATCCGCACACTTTCCATTTGGATGAAAGGATATTTGACTGGTACTATTTTATCTGGGAGACATAGAAACTTCGGCAAAATGCATTAATTTAACTAGAAAAAGGAGACTACAGCTACTGAGTACTGAATTTGGTCTAAAGAGTGTACTTTGTCCAACACAGAAAGACCAAAGCTATTACAGATTTACACTAACAAAGAAGCCCCACTAATGCAACTGTCATGTTGTTTTTATCCATCCTTTTTACTTTTACCTTTGGATCTGATCTGAACCAGAGTTATTAGCTACTGACGCACTCGAAGGCCGTCCGTTTTCCGTCCCTGCTTTCTCTGCAACGCCCCATCTTCTAAATGGTTCTGGGGTTTCAATTACTTTAACCGACCCATCTGAGAGTCCAACAGCTATTTGGTTTGGTTCTTGAGGATGAGCAGTTATTACCAGTGGCATGACTGGAGCACTATTGCAGAAAGAAACAAGATTTTGTCAGTGATGATTAAATAGCGTCAGAGTATTTACAAACTCCATGTGGAGTAAGATTTTTCCAACGTTAACTAACCTGTTTGGTGTGGGTTGGGGCATGTAAGCTGATGGGGCAATGCGACATCTGAGCCTCAAGTATTCAGCATCAAAGACTCCGATATTTCCATCTGCAAATGATGTGTAAACCAGTTGGCTGTTGCATGAATAAGATGCGCAGGTTATGGATGAAGATAGTGATTCTTGTGGCACCCACTGCATAGTTAAAGAAACAACAACAACAAAAAATGAGAATAAGGCTTGACTTTTGAGCCGAAAATGATGAGGTTAAAAAAGCACATCAAACTGTTTTGACAGGATAGTACAGGCATATGTGTGGCTTAAACCCGAAAGGCAAAGGATACTTTAAATAGTTTTCATTGGAATTAGTCAAACCGATTAATTTTGTACCTTCTGAATGCAGTCCATCTTTGAAGCATCATATATCGCTATTTGTGTCTCATGAGAAACTAATAAATGGACCTGGTCGTTGTGGAACTGGACTCGAGTGTCACCTACTGGTGACTTTCCAGGTGGTAATTGGATAGCTGATGATTTCTTCTTTTCCCATGTGTCGGCATTCCAAAAGAAGAGCTACAGCATAGAGAGGTCAATAAATTACAGCCAAGTTTGGTTAAAGCTCAATAGAAAAACCGAGAAAATTGAACGCTTAGTATACCTGGGCATCAGCACCAGAGGATACCAGAACATTGAGAGCGGCAGAGAATGCTAAACCGGTGATGTGCTTTTGGTGGCCTTTCAACTTTGTTTTCACCTGTAGAATGAAAAGAAATATTCTATTACAGATTTTCAAAAATTAAAAGAAGAATTCAAAGTGCAAAGATTTATTATGGCAATCACATCAACACAACTTTTACAGACAAACCTAAACCAAAAGTTCAATATGGGTACCTCTTAACAAAAATCAGTAATCATAAATTGGTTACCTCATCTACCCTGACGTTGTATATATGAATAGTTGAATCCTCCATCCCAATTGCAATAATGTTATTATCTTGAGGGTGAAATGCCAGGAACGTTGAAGCAGGAGGAGGTGGCATGAAAGTAGTCATTACCTGTAGAAAAAGTTAAACTGCCAGTCAGCCCACATATTTAACACAGACTAGTTCCTGCTGTTTCAGCAAAATTTTGCTAAAAAAGATTCAAAGTATGTTAAAGTTAGTGTTGTGGCTTCTTTGGTAAAGACGTAACTGATTCAGCATAGGAAAATAATAAAATAGATGAGATGCGTACCTTGAACGTCATCATATTAAACAATGAAACCTTCCCACCACAAGCAGACATTACATATGAGTCATTCTTAGAAAGGGCTATGCACGGAACAGT
Source organism: Lepidium didymum (assembly GCA_963920545.1). NCBI lineage: Eukaryota > Viridiplantae > Streptophyta > Magnoliopsida > Brassicales > Brassicaceae > Lepidium > Lepidium didymum. The sequence goes on from OY986980.1 coordinate 10,203,660, forward strand.
TCCCTCAGGATTCTCCGGAACATTATTTGTCATTAAGAGACCACTGTTAGGTTGCCAATGCTGTGGAGCAAGACTAGCAGTAGCCTTGAATACAAAAAAAAATACACTCAGCGACTTGGCAGAGAACACAGAAGTGATCGGAGCACACATACTTTTATGCATACATCTATACTATGCTGCATATATCAAACTGCACCAGGTGTAGAGTGTAGAAGTTAAAAGTTTGTACTACCTTTCCAGTTGGATTTTGCTCGCTGCGGCTCCACTTCCATAGTCTCTGGACACCATTTGTTCCAAGAGCCAAAATGCCAACACCCGAATTTGTATAGAGAAGCCGAGCAACCTTAGAGAAAAGTAGTGATAAATAGAAATCCCCAATATTTTAATAACCAAAGATGATAAATATTTGAAGTCAACCCATATATTAGTTAAGAAATAAATAACAAACCTTGCTGACAGAATCCTTGCTATCTGGCATGGTCACTTGTCGGCATTGAGCAGGATCAACAATTTCCATGAGCTCCGAAGGTTTGGACTTTTCGGTAGACTCCACGTTTCTTGGCTTTTCCATAGTTCTTGACATTGCATCAACTCCGCTCTGTACACATAATAACACCATATTGGAGGAAAACACCACACTTCGTATTTATAGAGAGAAATTCAGAAACTATATAAAAGAAGATACACTTTCCAGTTTGGCCATGGTTCTAACATCCCAATTCAATATGTTTGGTTGCGAGACTAAATGCATGGATAAAGGATTACTTGACTATCCATGGATCTAAGTGACGCCATTAGCTTATCAGGCTGAATTGTACAGCCACAAATAAGCCGATATGTTGTAACCCATACATGGAATTTTACATATCCCCTAAATTCATCTATAGCTGAAAAACGATAAAATGGCATAAATCTGAAAGAAAACAAAACATACGGGAATAGGGGCTGGTCTTGCAGGAGAGCCAATATCCATTTGTTCCATTTTACCAATAGCTGGGCTGATGCTTGTATTCATTGCAGATGAAGATACCTGTACCCAGCGTTATATAAGAAATTGTAAGTTCTGTTAGAAGAAAAGAACGATCGCAAAAACAATTCAAGAACGTGCATTAAGAACTAATTTGAACCTTCATCTCCGTTGATGCTCTAGATGCTTCGAAAGAACGAACTTCCATGAGCCTTAAAGTTCTCAGACCATCCATATTAGCAAGGATCTTGAATCCATTATCAGCTGTAGTAACAGCAAGAAGGTTCCCTTCCTTGTTAAATCTCAAACGGGGAAGACTCTGATATAGGCAGTACATAGCACAGTAAGAAGCTATATTAAACATATGACCACAAAAAGGAAAAAGATAAAGGATATTATATACAAGGAGCCAAGATCAGTAGCAAGAATATCATACCGGGAGTCCACCATCAGCCTCGACAGTCGTTAAAAGATTAGTATTGTCCATATCCCAGAATTTTACTTGGTTATCTTCACCAACAGCCAAGAATCGGTTACGTGTAGTATCGAACTGAACTACCCCTGTAGATTTCTTTCTAAAGCCCAAATATGTCCTCTTTATGGCCCCTTCACTTTCATTCCATTCAACCAGAAAAGAATCTCCATCTTTACTTGTTCCACAAGAAAATAATCTGAAACAACGGGGAATGTTAATATATACTATGGCTGCAACTCGCAGCAGATGACCATTTCATTTTGATAACGAACTAAATTCTTATAAAAAAAACTTCCCATGAATGGAAATAACGCAAGTTTATTGTTGTTTATATGATTAGCTGTCTCATACGAGCCATACAGGCTTAAATTAGTCTTTCCCATAACTTTCAAAACTTTTCAAATTCAGAGGTTTTCAGAAAATATATTGAAAATCCAAGTTCCAACTCTTCAAGCAAGTAGAAAGTACCTGCTACCATCAGCACTGTATAGCATTGTTGTACACCACTGTCCTGGTGCATCATAATCAACTCTAGAACCCACATTATCATAGAGCCAAGCCTTGATCTTACCATCAAGTGCGGTTGAGAATATAAACTGCGTGAAATAAAGCAAAATTAATTGAGACAAAAGTATAAGGAAATTTTTTTAATTATTACTTTACCTCCCAGAGGATTTGATTCACTCTAGAAGGAATAGTTTCAATCCAATGTAACCAATATGAAACAGGAATACTAAAATTAATGGGAATATATATATATATAGCGACATAAGAGGGCTATACCTGGATATTTTCCTTCTGGTGAGGGCAGATGGAATAAACCGGTGCCTCATGTCCTTCAAAGGTGTAAAGCTTCTTCCCACCCAACTCCCAAACCTAAACCCTCATAAAGTATCTGTCAGACAGCTAAAAAGGCACACACAGCCACTGAGTATTCCCTGAATTTTCTTTGCACACTTACCTTTATAAACTTGTCATCCCCACAAGTCACGACACAAAGTTGCTTATTTGGGTGGGCGAAGGCCAGGTCATTCACACAACCAACATGAGCATCCACCTATAGGCAAAAACAAACTATTTGTTCACTTTATGTGGATACTATAACAAAGTTAAACTAAGAGAAAAGGAGGATACACGTACCTCTAGGTGTTGGCGTAATTCAGACCCTTGGTAAGCATATATATGGATCAGATGTTTAGTAAACGCAACCCCTGTACACAAAAATAAGGAATCAGATTCAAATATTGTGTCCAAATGAAAGTGAAATTATATATTTGATGGTATTCAAAGAGAGTACCAATCAAATTTCCATCTGGACTCCATGATACACGACTGACGGAAATTGATGAGTCTTTGACAAAATAACCCTGGGCAGAAAATTGACAAGGTGAAAATGTCATCATCACATAACAGGTAGATTGTGCATTGCTTAAACTTCCTCTCACAGAATATAACATAAATCACTCAAGCCTGTATCAGAAATAAAGCAAATTTCCCTGTCCAGTGTCCACAGTCTAGTTAGGTCATAAGTATAAGGTATACTTAATAATTTATGAAAAGAAAAGCGATGAGATTTTCAGTTACAGTTTTGAAAAAAGGTGAAAGACCAACCTGGAAGATCACAGTACAAGCCGCCATATTCCATATTTTGAAAGGCTCTGTGACAACTTTCTCACGAGATCCAACTTCCCACAAGGTGACTTCGCCGCTGGAACAACCAACTAAACGTAACAACCAGTTATAAGTAGAAACATGAGCCAAACAAAGCTCAAGTGCTCAGCTCTATTAGTCACTACATGGTAGCATTACTAACCAGTGAGCAACGTGTGATGGGAAGGGTGAAAATCCATGCTTGTCACCACTGACCCTTGGCGCATTGAACTCACTACATTTCTAGGGAGGTCATCAAGTGAGGCGGCAGACTGAGAATGAGCAGGATATGTTACCTGAAATATAAGAAATACAAGCCATATACACAACGTCATACATACAGACATACCAAAACAAGAGAGTTTACCATTCGTACTGGACATGAACAATCTGCTCGATACAATGAGGCATGCATCAGAAACCTACTACCACAACCTTAATGATCAGAGATATTTACAAATGATGCAACCATATTCTAGTCCTTGATAACAAAGAATTCACATGAAAAGCTCATTGCCATAATTGGACTGTCAAAAGAACCTTACAGACTAAATAAACATTATGGAAAGTAAAAATATGTCAAGTCAAAAGTAGTCACCTCATCACCAGGTGGTCCAGACCTCAAATGTTTCATAAGCTGCACGTGATCAGCACTTTGATAATCCATCATTCCAAGGGAATTTGAGGGAGGCCGAGGGTGTTTTAGCATGGCAACTGCCATAAATTACAGTAACGAGAATTCAGAACTACCAATAAACTATTAAATTCACTTTCCAACATGTGATGTGACTTTGAAGCAGGATAAATGTTCTATATACTATATTACTCAAGACCAAAATATTACCTCTGCATATCATTAGAGCAGTATATTACAACCTGCCTAAATATTTGAACAACAAAACTTACCTTGATTTGGCTGCATAGGAAATGGTGAAGACGCCACAACACCACCAGGAACTGATGAAGACGGATTTGGGTTTGCCATCCATCCAGCTAAAGCATTGGCGTTAGGAGCCGGGGCGGAAGTGGGCTGAAAAGGCTGTATAGAATATTGTATAATTACATTCACCTATCAATAACATAATTTAACTTATTGAATACGTAGATTAAATTTATTGTATGGTAGGTGATCGTACTCCACCATGTACCCCAAGAGGAGCATATGTTGAAGGCTTTGCAACAGCTGCAACTGGAAGAACAGGAGTGGGTGCACGAGCTCCATTTTGAGGTGAGCAAGTGTGATCAGTGAACAATGTTTTGATGTCTGGATTAGGCCTTGGGTTTTTGCATAGCTGATGTTGCCAATTTAAGCTGCAAAATACCAAACGCACCAAAACTTAGCGAATGTAAAAGACAAATATGACACCATTATCTCACTGGCTGGTTCAGAAGATAAGCAAGATAAACTGGCTTCTGCTAATTCATGGCCAAGTATTATGCAACAGACATCTTCCAATTTCACCCTAATGACAGTTCCATTACCAGGTAACAATAAACAAGAAAGAGAAACTAATACTAGAGGTCGCTACTATAGCCATCCATGTACCACTTTTCTGATGCAAATCACTAGACTTAAACTGCTTCGAACATGAAAAATACACAAACAATCTGGTGCACATGGTCAAACCTTTTTTCAGAAAACACAATGGAACAATCAACTTTGAGTGACATCTGCTTGTATATGATCATATAAAGCGACTTCCTTTGTAGGTAAGAAAGTCAAAATCGAATGACGTCTAGACATTGGGGGTGTTTATAAAAAAAAAAAAAAAAAAGAACAGAAATCGACTGATAATTTCTAAAACAAAGGTCACCTTTGATTGATCAAGGTTCGCAGACGTGAAGCCTTGAAACTGGGCAAAGTAAGCTTCTCTCTAAATAGAGGGTTTGCCTCTATCAACTTTCTCAACTCCCCAAGCATTATACCCCTAGCTGATTTGGTATCACCATATTTCGATAACTGTTCATTTTCCCTGAAAAAGAAAAACACCACATTTTAACTCCAGATGGCTGCCATTGATACCCTTGAACTTTAAAGTATCAGATACACTGCAAAATAAGATTACCTAAAGTTCTCCAGGGTTAGAAGTTGAGTAATTTCCTTGTAAAGGTCCTCGTTAAATGTCGCAAAAACTTTCAAATCCTTTGCTAATATCTCTACAGCTTTTGCCCTGTCATGTCTGGAAACAAGAAGAACAACAAAACAAAAAAAGAAATTTATCAGATAATGCAAAGTCTAGGATAATGCAAAAAAAGGTCTCTCCAAAAACATCCTCAGGCACAAACACCACAAAATAATCAACAATTATTTGGAACCAGACAAAAAGCGAAGAGAAAAAGTGTCAACTATCATATCTTCAAACAAAACACGAACTACCTAATAAAAATCCTCGGACCGAACCCTAAACCTATCAGAACAAACGCAATTGTAAGAAGAAAAACGAATAGAAATCTCCGAGTTACCGATCTAGTGCTTCGAGATACTTTTGCTTCCTGATCTCGAAGAAAATTTTCATCGAGTAACGATTATCATCAACCTTAGTGAAACCAGAAAGGTACTTCTCCACTTCGTCCCACTCCCCAAGCAACGCTTTCTCTTCAAAGTACTTCAAATTGAAGAAGTACCCTGATTCCTGTTCAAGCCTACACAGCGACGAAAAACACCCATACAAAAAATCAAATTTGCAAACAAAAGTAGCGAAAAAAAAATTTGCTTTACAGGCGAAATTTCGCAAGAATTCATGGAGGCAGAACTTACTTGTGGACTGATTCTTTGAACTTTTCTTCATCTAAGAACTGAAGAATCAAAAAAACTAACTCTCTGCTCAGAGATGACATTTCGTCGATTCTTCAAGCCAACGATATTCGATGAAGTGAGAAATAAGGCGATCTGGGAAGTCGTGAAAGACGGTTACACTAATTTCCCAGATCGGTGGTTGTGGTTAAAATGGTTTTTCTAGGGTTTGTGGGTTCGATTTCTTCGCGTCTCTCTCTAAACAAAAGAAGGAAAGCTGACCCTGAAAAAGAAATCTAAATAAATAAATTCAAATTTAAAATTTCTTCTTTTTTTTCTTTTTCTTTTTGTGAAAAAAGAAAAAAGTATGACTTGTTCTCCACTTTCTTCGATGCGTTTTGCAGGGTTTTCTAACACCGACTGTGATTTGATAAGTTGTTTTGTCTATCGCCGATACGGTCGTCTACTTATCAAATTGAGTTAGTAACCTCGTTTGTCGGAACCGCTCCCCCTTTGGCGCTTTTTACGATACAGCTCAGCACACCTAAGCATGAATAGATTTTTTCTTTTATTTTATCAGATTCCTAGAATTTCTGATAAATCATTTATCTAGTTTTATCATCAAATCATCAAAAACTTTCATGTTAATGTAATAACATACATTAAATTGCCGACCAAAAAAATAAAATAGCATACATTAGATTATAATAAAAATACATACAAATAAATTTAACAATCTTTGCATATATGTTCTACTTAGTGACGAATCAATATATTCAACATTTTTTCTATTTTCATTTTGTTTGATTAGAATTCAAACCCAACCAGCACCAAATCGTAAAAATAAATACTCTACACAATGTAGTTAATTACATGACAGCATGACGCCAGTCACCGACCATAAAAATGTTTTCGTTTCGATTTTTTGTCGTTTATTTTTTTTCTTAAAAGGATATTCAAATATTGATGACGGAAAAAAGAAGAAGAAGAAAGATATTTAAATATTGATTATTTTCATTTTTAATTTCCAACTAAAAGTTTTGTTTTTGTTGATAAAATCACTATTTTGTATTTGTTGAGAATATCACTCTTTTTTTTGTCAACACTAGATCAGAAATTATCGACCTATTAACTAAATTCCTACATAATGTAAGCGGTGGGACTCGATCCCTGTTTATGCAAGTACGCATGTCTTTTGTAGACTTACCGATTACCGCTAGACTAAAGACCACTTGCGAATATCACTCTTTTTTATCACAAGAGAATATCATCCTTTTTTATCACAAGAGAATATCACTCTTATAACTTGCACAATGCTAAATTCAAGTATTTATTTTAAAAAGAAAACTTCTTAATTACCTTTAAACCCAAAAAAATTTCTTATTTATCTTAAATTTTTACTAATTAATAAAGATATTTTTAAAATACAATTATAAGCTAATCAAATATAGAATATACCTCCTATAATGAGTTTTGCTTTTCAAAACAATGAAATGAAAGCAATTGTCAATCAGACCCTCCCAATAGGCTATTGCTTTCATTTTGTTAGTTTGAAAAACAAAAATCTTTGTATGAAATTTAAATTAAACCAATCATACTCTACTTTATTTTTTATTCCAAAGTATGATTTTTTTTTGTCAAACAACTTCTTGTATTAATTAGAATTCGACGTTACATTTCCAACACACATTCATAAAATACAACAGAGTCCATAGGAAACTAAAGCATATAATAGATATAACCAGGCGGAGGGAACTCTGACGCTCTGGAAGTCTTGGATAGAGGTTGGATAAAGAGTCTCGAGGCAGTGCTTCGAAGACTAATCCTAGTTCTGTCACCCCGAAGAGTAGTTGAACTACCACATAAGCTCTTATTGCCATAGAGCTTTTGATGATCTCCATATCGGAGGTTCTAGACAAGATTCTATCCCAAAAGAGAGAAACAAAACAGTCTAACTTCTGTCTAAGATAAATTAGACTAATAGATCTAAACATCCTATAACCTTTATGTACATTCTGTATTGGGCCTAAAAGGGTCTACTTGTCCCCATAAGCAAATCCTAATGGGCTAACAAGACATGAATTAATAAAGGAATTGGTTCCAACTAAAGTCCACACACATGGTCCAATGCTAGGCCCATATGACAAAACTAAAACCCTAGTCCATGTACCTCTATGCGAGGAGATGACGGCGCTGCCATTGAGTACGGTCTCGCCGGAGTTGCTTTGACCGATATGGAAATCATCCTCTTGGTCCGCTTATCGTGGTGACCATCGAGCTTTAGAGGAGACGGGAGCAGCTGAAAGATTGGTGGAAGATGGTGCGAAGCATCTGGCCAGAGCTCCTCCTCTGGAAAGAGTTAGAGCCGCCGTGAGAGGGGTCGCATATAGTGATGGGAGATGAAAAAAGCGATCTCGGAGGGTATGACCCCCCAAAAAAGTTAGAGCCACGACTAGCGAAACAAATGTAACCAGTAAGGAGAAATGGAACAGAGGAAGATACTTGATTCTCAGCCTCAACGGGACAAATCGGCTGTGAAGATTCAGTAGATAGTTTTGTCCTCTAAAACCATCGCTTCGATCTTCAACAGCAACCATGGATTCCAGCGAGTGAGTTGGGCAGAAATGAACAGCAAGGGGGAAAGGAAGATGCGAACTCGGATCCGCCGGTGAGAGCTGGAGGTGGGGACGCTGAAGATGACTTCGTCCTCGGAAGTCAGAGCTTCGATCTCTATCCTCGCCGTCCAATCTTTCTGGTGGATGAGGAATACACAGTAGATTCAAAACAGAGAAGAAAACATCAAGATGCAACACTGAGAGGAGGCAAAGAAGACAAGAAGCAGCCTTGGAAATAATGAAGGTTCGACGCCGGTGGTTCCAGCTCCACCGGCGTCGGAGGAAAGAGGCAGGGGTTTGGTTTCGATAATCGGGACAGAGAGGGAAGAGAGTTTGCCTCTAATTTATCAATATATCTTTTTATCTGCATTCCAAAGTATAATTGATTTAATTTAAATCTCATATAAATATTTTTGCTTTTCAAAACAACAAAACGAGAGCAATTACCTATTGGGAGGGTCTGATTGACAATTGCTTTCGTTTCATTGTTTTGAAAAGCAAAACTCATTGTACGAGATTGAAATCAAAGCAATCATATTTTAAAATAAAAGAAAAACAAGAATATGATTGATTTAGTTTAAATCTCATATAAAGATTTTTGTTTTTCAAAACAAAAAATGAAAGCAATTGCCAATCAAATTTAACTAGTTTTTGAATATCAACATGAGAGTTTGTATGTTTTACTCAAAGATCATGGATTGAAGAACTTTGTTGGGAGACCCTTAGTGTATATCTCTGCATATTGATATGAAGTTGGGACATGAAACACGAAAAAATGACTATTTTCAAACCAAACTTTTTCTATCGCGTTGATTTCAACATGAACTAAAGAGCAGTGAATAATCCTACATTGAACTCTCTAAACATTTAAATAAACAACATAACTTTTAAATGTGGGCCAAAATCGACATTGACCACTAAAAATGTTAGTCAACAGTTAAATATTTGTTAAACAACACGTGTACAATACAAAAAATGGTCATTTTCAAACCAAACTTCTTTGGGAGTGCCGATTTCAAATAAGATAAAACTAAAATAATAAATATAACATAAATTAAATTAAATTAAACTAAATCAAATTAAAATATAAAATTTATTATCATTTCTATAAATAATATTAACAAAAAATTTATAAGAGTAAATTTTAGTTTAAATAGATAAAAAAAATTATATAAATATATAAGTATTTACATATAATATATCAAAATTTTAATACTTTCTTTACATATATAATTTGAAATCTATAAATTCTAAAAATTAATCAAAATTGGAGAGAAAAATAATTTTCCAAATGTTATAGCCCACACATGAAAAAAAATGAAAAGAGATTTTCCAAAAGTTATGACCCACAAATTTACCAAAAATGAAGGTTTACGCCATAAAATTTGAAATCTATAAATTCTCAAAATTAATAAAAAAATGGAATTAAAATTTATTTTCTAAAACTTATAGATTAATTTTAGAAAATCACTTTTCACTCAATTTTTAATTAATTTTTAGAATGTATAGATTTGAAATTGTATATATTAAGAAAATATATTTACTAAAATTTTGATATATTATATGTAAATATTTATATTTATTATATTTCTTTTATTGAAATCAGCATTCCAAAAAAAGTTCGGTTTGAAAATGATAATTTTTTCTACTATACACATGTTGTTTAACGGAGATTTAACCGTTGACTAACATTTTTAACGGTCAATGTTGATTTTGGCCCAGGATTTAAAGTTTATGTTGTTTATTTAAATTTTAGAGAGTTCGTGTATGATTATGCACTGCTCTATAGTTTGTGTTGAAATATGCACGATGGAAAAAGTTCAGTTTGAAATTGACCATTTTCCCCATGAAATATGCACGATGGAAAAAGTTCAGTTTGAAATTGACCATTTTCCCCATGAAACACTCGGACCTCTCATTTTGGAACCTTCTCTCGAACAACATGGATTTTTATTTCTCTGTGTTTTGTTCTTTGATGGTGAATAGGATTTGTGGAGAGAGATATTGTGTTGATATTGCCACAAAACACCAATGTGGCTTGATCAAAAGTACAGTGCAAGTCGAGGAGCAAGTTCCTTATCCAACAAGTTTCAACAGCATTTTCTGCTGCTTTATATTCTGCATTTGCGCATGATCGTAGGACAGTGGCTTGCCGCTTCGAAGACCATGAGATAAGTGTGTCACCGAGGTACACATGGTAACTCAATCTGCATTTGAGGATGCTGTTAATCTAACCAAGCTTCTGTCAAGTGTTAGATCTTGGACTTTAGGACCTATCTCAGCTGCGAGTTTTGAGCTCATGTCGACTGGTGTGAAGATCAGTTAATTTACAGTTTTGCATCCCTGCACATTGAAGTATATCACCTATGTACTTTTCTTAGCTCAGGAATATACCAGATTCATTAAACTATGCCGCTATGCCTAGGAAGTAAATTAATCGAGCTGAATCAGACATCGGAAATTCTTTTTCAATGTTGTAATGATTGACTGTTACAAAGCTTGTGATGAGGTTGTGGGAAATATTTCATCGACAAAAGTAGTAATAGGCCATATCTCTTCCTTTTTTGAACACAAACAACGATGTATCACTTCTACTTTGAATAAAATTCATTGATTTGACAAAACTTTCAAACCATGCATTTCATGCTCGTGGAGCTTATTTAAGCCGTAGATAACTTTTTTTAACAAACAAGCATAATCGGGATGTTCTTTGTCTACAAATCTGAGAGGTTGTTGCATGTAGACAATTTCTTCTAGTTTTCCATGAAAAAACACGTTTTGAATGTCAAATTGATTGACTCGCCAATCATGTATTACAACAAAATTGAGAACTACACGTATAGTCGCCAATTTTACCACTGGAAGTCTCATTAAAATCTATCCCTTGTTCTTGTAGTTTTCCATTTGCAACAAGTCTCGATAGTGAAATTGATAACCTCGGATAAGGAGAGTTTTACATTTCATATTCAAATATAAAGGCATGTCGTTGCTACATACATGGGATCCCTATTTTTTTTGTTCAACTAAATGGGATCTCCCCAAGACTAGCTATATCCGATGTTTTGAATTTTGCTAGGCGATAGTCGGACGGTTAGGTAGATTAGCACTAAATCAATAAATTGGAGATTATATGGGGACTAATCGGGAATTAGTTTTTTAATGTGTTTTTGTCAATAATAATTGGTCGACAAGTTTCGTTTCATAGCCTAAGTTCTCCAAATGGAGCTGAGTGGATTTAAACTCATCACTTGGTGTCAATCTAGATCAAGGGTAAGTCAATTAAACTATCTACTTCTGAACAGATTTTTGATGTTTATTAAGCAATGCATGATCAATTCTATGATTTTGAGTTTTTTCGCTTGCTTTAAAAAAATTAAAGTATATGAAATCGAGATTTGTTTGATAGAACTAGAACTCTTTGAGTTTTAATTTTGTATACTTTCTTCTTCTTGGTTGATTTAGATCCGATGAGAGTCTTGTTAATTAAAGAAGAAAGAAAAAATAAGAGAGACAAAGAATGCTTTTGCGGTTTGAACACGATTTCTCAACTTCTATAGATGACCCCAAAAAATTAGATTAAAATAAAAAAAAATAGATAAAAAAACGTGGACGTCCGCTACATGATACCTTTTGGAGTGATAATGACGTGGACTTTTATACCCAGGACACGTAATCATATAGGAGAATTCTTCAAAGAAGCTTGAGATCTCGTGAGATATTAAAGAATTCTCAAGCTGACGATATAAATGAAAACGACATATATGGTTGCAAGCAAGTGTTTCTCCCTTTGATAAGGACAACTGATCAAGTTAGTTAGTGTAATTAAACTATATATAGGCCACCATCCATATTTATTACATTATCCATTTATTATTTGGCCACAAAGCAACGTATAAGGACAATGTTTAACATATTTTTAGTGAGTAGTTTAAAGATTAATTTGGTGGATAACCAAGTCTCATTTAATCTAATTTAAAAATACACTATAATGTCAAAAAAGCAGATAATTCAACTAGTTTGCGCATAATTTAACTAGATACTAAATGGTGAGTTCTAATCTTACTCTATTCTAGTTAAAAAAAATTATGCTATGAATCGAGATTTGTTCATCTAATGGTTACTTGTTGATACCAAAAATATAGTAAAATCATAAAGAATTATATGTGGATTTTGTAGACGATACGTTAAATCACATACTAAATAACATAATTGATTTATTTTAAATCGTTTTTGTCAACTTAAATCATCTATGATGCATTTTTAAAACTTTGAAATTGTAAAAACTTATGAGAATTGTTACTAGAATTTTAATGATAACAAAACAAAAATAAAACTTCATTGGTAGCAAAATATTCAACACATATTATTATTACTCAATTATTTAATGGATCATCCAAAAATATTTTACATAAAATATTGAGTGATTTACTCAACTAGTCTATTATGATTCTAGCTCATACTGAAATAGTCTAAAAAAATTAAAATTACTAGACTAGTTTTTTTCAGGTTTTTAATATCGTTTTATCCATGTATCCTTTGAAAAGAAAAAAAAATTACGAAACTGCCATTAATGAATAATTCCACGTCAGCATATGTTATGTAGGTTTTTGTTTCGTAGGTTTTTATTTTATGTTATGTAGTTTTTTTGTTTCGTAGGTTTTTTGTGTAGTAGGTTTTTAGTTTATGTTATGTAGGTTTTTTGTTTCGTAGGTTTTTAGTTTATGTTATGTAGGTTTTTTGTTTCATAGGTTTTTAGTTTATGTTATGTAGGTTTTCTGTTTCGTAGGTTTTTAGTTTATGTTATGTAGGTTTTTTGTTTCGTAAGTTTTTTGTTTTGTAGGTTTTTAGGTAATGTTTCGGCCTCTTACATTAAACTGATCATAACTTTCTCAATACAACTTCGATCAACAAAGGGTTTGAAGCTATGGATTTTTGAGATCGAGATCTTTCCAACCATACCAAAAACATGATGAATGGATCAGTGGCCGAAGAGTTATAACCCCCGAAAATAAATCTACTAAAAACCTACATAACATAAAGTAAAAACCTACATAACATAAACTAAAAACCTACACAATGTTGTGTAGGTTTTTAGTTGATATTATGTAGGTTTTTAGTTTATGTTATGTAGGTTTTTTGTTTATGTTATGTAGGTTTTTTGTTTATGTTATGTAGGTTTTTAGTTTATGTTATGTAGGTTTTTAAGTAATGTTTCAGCCTCTTACTTTAAACTGATCGTAACTTTCTCAATACAACTCCGATCAACGAACGGTTTGAAGCTACGGATTTTTGAGATCGAGATCTTTCCAACCATACCAAAAACACGATGAATGGATCAGTAGCCGAAGAGTTATAGCTCCCGAAAATAAATCCACTAAAAACCTACATAACATAAAGTAAAAACCTACATAACATAAACTAAAAACCTACACAATGTTGTGTAGGTTTTTAGTTGATATTATGTAGGTTTTTAGTTTATGTTATGTAGGTTTTTAAGTAATGTTTCAGCTTCTTACTTTAAACTGATCGTAACTTTCTCAATACAACTCCGATCAACGAACGGTTTGAAGCTACAAATTCTTGAGAGTGAGATCTTTCCAACTTTACCAAAAACACGACAAACAGATCAGTGACCAAAAAGTTATAGCCCCCGAAAATAAGTTTACTAACCTACATAACATCAACTAAAAACCTACACAATGTTGTGTAGGTTTTTAGTTGATGTTATGTAGGTTTTTACTTTATGTTATGTAGGTTTTTAGTTTATGTTATGTAGGTTTTTAGGTAATGTTTCAGCCTCTTACCTTAAACTGATCGTAACTTTCTCAATACAACTCCGATCAATGAACGATTTGAAGCTACATATTCTTGAGAGTGAGATATTCACATTGGTTAGAATTTAATTATTAAGTTTGGAAATACATAACTTACATATAAAAAACAATATTTAGATAATTTTCTAATATTTCAGACCATAATACATCTTTTAATTATACAAGAAAATTAATGTTTTCTTACTTTTTTGTGTCAACCATAGCGTTTTCTTACTTACAGTATGGTACTTATTTTTTATGTTCCAAAATCAGTTTTTCGTCATATTTATTAAATGCAAATCGTTGTTATATAAAAATTTTAACCCAAGAAAATAAAAAAACCTCAATCTCTCTCTCCCATCTTTTCTTTTTGAAAATTAAGTGAATTATTACTATTTGATAATATATCACTTATTAGCAAATCTAATCCTTCTTTAAGTCTCAAATATGTAGGAAGTGTGAACAAAACTAACGATGCCAAAGTACTCTACATATTTGGCCATGTGATGTGTATTTTTCAATTGATTAAAGATATATTTTTAGAAAGCCTTTTTAATATAAGACCATTTTTAATATTGGAGAAAGTTTTCATTTGCTTTAAAGTATATTTTTAGAAAGCCTTTTTAATATAAGACCATTTTTAATATTGGAGAAAGTTTTCATTTTCTTTAAAGAAAAGCAAAAGTGGATACAAATTTTTTTACTTAATGTATAAGCTTTAGCAATGGCATCGGTTTGCAGAAATATTAAACGATTACTTTCTAGCAAGATAACATAAAAGATTTTCTTTTTAAGATTATGAAATTTTTATCTTTCAATGTGGAATTGGGTTAGTGCGATGAAAATATAAACACATAAAAGGTTTGATATCTATTGGGAGGAATAGTTGATTAAAAGTTGATTCCTGTTGAAATGTATACATGGCTCTATTTACCATCCATATGATAGAAGCATGATGTTGTATTTAACTTGGTGGTATGAGTGTTGTTGACGTAGCGGAAGTTAGATAAATGTAAAGATAGCCATTGATCTTTAGAATACCTGAATAAACCAATTTTTTTTTGGATTCATTGAGATTTCTATAGATCTAGCCGAAAACAAAAATCGAGAATACTTTTCTTAGTGCTTACGAAAAGTTTTTTAATTAAAAATTGAATATCAAAATAACTGAATAAAATCCTATACGTAAAAGACTATTTATAAGAAAATCCTAATTCTAATCAATAATAAATTATTAATATATTTAAAATACAAATAAAAGATAATTATCTAATTCTATGTTGCATCAGTTCTCGCCCAACCAAGAAAGATTCTTCTTCGAATCTTCAGTAGGGTTTTTATCATGAAATTTGCACGAACCCGAAAAGGTTCGGATTTTGCACAAACCTAAATCTGCACGAAATTTGCACGCTTTTGATTCTCAAAAGAATCCTCTTTGAACACAAGTTCTATGTGATCAACAATTCTGATATCCTCTTCACAGATGTCATAGATCGGATCACCGCAAAGTTAAGCATATACACTGAGATCAAATTTATGTGAGTATTGTAATTAGAATTACTCATTCATTATCCGTGTGATAGTGTTTCGTAAAGAAACCATTATAACTACATGAACAAATTGACAAATGAATTAGCTAGAGTTTATGTTAACACTATGTGTTTGCAACAAAACGTGTGGTAAAAAAATGATGTATCAACATATGCACATGAATTGGTAAAAATTATAACTTGAATGTAATGTCACAATGACATAATGTACGTTATTAACAATGTTATGGTAGTCAAGTAAAGAGAAATATTCGATTCTGGAATAGATTTAAAGATGTCATATGAGTGATGCACGTGACATAAACACTTTAAGACTTAGTGTTGGTCAAATAAGAAATAAAACAACTAGAAAGTTTGAAAAAAGAATAAACTTTGTAAGAACAAAAGAAAAATGAAGCAAATACAAACAATTCAAAGAAAAAAAGTTAGTATGAAAAATACCAATTAATGAAAAAACGAAGTCAAACTAAGAAAATGAAGATATTTATGAAGCTAAGTTTAAAGGAATATCTCGATAACCAAAACAAAAAACAGTCAGAAATGTTGAGTTTCGAGTGATTGAAAATTAAAAATTTGTAATTTTCAATTTTATTTGTGTAAATTTGTATGTTTTTGACTTTTCCCAAACTAAATATCTTTATCAATCTAAATAATCTTTGATGATCTTTTATCTTCATACTAATTATCAATATTCAAGATTTATATATGTTAAGTTCTTTTTATCATCAAGCAAGAACAAACAAATTAGATTTCTTGTTTTCTAGTTTTCAATTTTTTTATACAGTAATCAATTTTTTAAATACAAACTAGGTGATTTTCCTGACATGTGTGCATGTATAATTTTTTGTAATTTATTAATTTAAAATTTTAAGATAAATTATCATATATAACCCTGCACCTATACCTATTTCAAAAGTACCTGATCATCCATAGCCTTTTCAATTCTACCATTTACCAAACCTAATATTTTTCAAAATTGTCGATTCTACCCTGTCCCTATCCTCCCTAATTTTCTCTCAGGCGTTCAATGGCTATTCCTTTTCTCGAGTTCAAAATTTGAGATTTGGCTCTGAAAATCTAATAGCAACATCTTCGTGCTCTGGTTCGTCTTGAAACAATCTACCCTTCGTGTTCTTACTCGTGAAGAAATTGATTCACCAAATCATGGTGATAACGTAGACGAATCAGATACAACGGAGAAACAAAGTCAAGTGTAAAAAAAGAGGTTAGAGAAGAAGCTGCTCGACGGAGGTAAGTGATTGGACTTCTACTATTTGCAAAAACGCTCAGATTCTTCCTGATGGAAGTATTGTAGATGATGCTTTCAACCTGTTCGACCAAATTCCCAATAGAAAGAAGGTATGGGCTTTATGAATTTTTTGTAACTAGGATTAAATTCTAATATAAATTAGTATGTATACAAACCTTTTCTGTCTGATTGGTATTAAAAGGAGATATTTTTTCATTTTTCCTGGGAGTGAATCTTAGTAAGAACAACTTGATTTTGTGTGTGCTTTCATATTATGTGCTTTCTGATTTTGATTTTTGATATTTATTATGTAACAGGAATCAACCATAGGTGCAGCTTTATCTCACAAACATTAGACTGACAAGGTTTTTAAGATCAAATGTGTATGTCAATAAGAGTAGGGTCTTAGTTATCTTTCATGCAAATTTTTGGGTTTGATCTATTATGTAAACTACTCAAACACTTTGTTTTATACGTTTATGAAAAACAAATTTCAGAGTTTTTCTCGACTAGAGAGCTTGAATCTCTGATCGTGTTATAAAACTAGTCTAGCTATAATCCTTCTTGTGCATATGATTTCACACAAAACAAAACGTGGAGCTGTTGTACTTGCTCGTTTAAAGGTATTTAAAGGAGTCCCTATGACAAGATCAAGAGGATGGTCATCCCCGATGCTCTCAAGTTTGTCTTTTTTACTCATTTGCTTTTTTTTGTTCTTTCGGTTTTCTGCTTCTTTTATTTGATGGTCACCCTTGTTCCTTCTTCAGAATCATGAGGTTTTAACCTGGCCACAAATAGTGTTACTCGGTCACCGTCAAGGTACGTTTTGTTTTTCTTCTAGTCTCCATTGCTCCTTCAATCACTTAGATTCTTTGGTGTTAGTTGATATTAGCTTTGTTATTAACAACTAGAGTGCGTCTTAGTTTTGCTCACTCATACGTAATAAAGAAGGAAAAAATTAGCTATAAGGTTTTATGAGTCATTGATAGAGTTGGATGTACTAATAAACAGTAGCTGGAGACAAAGAAGAAGAAGAGAGCTCAAGTGGTTTGTGAGCCAGAGAAGTAACTTACCAAAATTAGAGCTAAGGCTGAATAGCTCGCTGAAGAGAAACTTGGAACTCACCCTGATATTCTTGCACCAGTTAAATGATAGAGTCATAGAGACGTGACTTTTGTAAAATGAAGAAGTGCTCGTGCGTTAGAATAAGCAGAGAAAAAGTGTTCGTGGATTAGAAAAAGAAGCAGAGAAGTGCTATGTAATGACGTGTCAAACTGAGGTGTTTGGTAATTGGTGATCTAGTGACGTGATGTGGTGTTTGGGAAGTGGTTTAGAGTTTGTTATGATAGTTTGTATAAAGAGTCTCATTCATAGTTTGTGTAGGTTATAGAGAGATTTGGTATTTTGTGTTTTCTTGTAAGAACTTCGAGATTCAAATGATTTAGTATAGTATTGGGAGATGTATTGTAATTAGTTTAGAATGTAGAAACATGTTTGAGAGTTCTTAGTTCAAAGATAATTTCACCTTGTTTCAGCAACGTGTATCATACTATTTTTTTGAACATGTCTCAAGAATACAACATACCATGGATTTTATCCAAAAAAAAACAATTGTTATCATATAAATATTATATAAACCATATAAAATCCAAAACAAAAAGAGGGCTTTGATTTTTATATAATTTTATAAATTTGTTTATAAACCCGAACAAAATTTTATAAAATCAATATATTGTTGTGTTAATTTATTTTAACTTCATTTATAATGTGCATGACTAAAAGTTACAAGGATTTTGTTGTGTTAATTAATTATAACTTCATTTAATTTTATTAATTTTGTTTAACTAGTTTGTTTATAAAGATTTATAAGTATCTTATAAAACTGTATAAAATAAAATTAAAAAAATACTAAATCAAATATAATACTCAATATTCAAAGGTTTGTTAATATGAAAACAATCTTTAGTTTACAAAAAATTAAATTTAAATTTCTGTCGGGTTGCTTCAATTAAGAAGGGGTAGAGTTTTTTTTTGTTTTGTCCTAAACTGTAATTTTATTATGATAGAGGAGAGAAGAGAGAAATCCTATTACAACCAACTTGTATTAAACAAGGATTTAACAAAAACTTAGACATACCTAATACATATACTCGAAAATCAACATTTAAAACTTAGATCGAATGAGCCTCCTCAGGCACTTAATCACCCAAAGCCAATGAGAAACCAAGAAACTATAATTAATATTGGAAGGTTACCAACCAATCCCATTGCAGCTTCAATTATCATGTCCTCCCTTGCGGTTTAAGTAGACTTCAGAAATTAT
Organism: Lepidium didymum; assembly: GCA_963920545.1. Taxonomy (NCBI): domain Eukaryota; kingdom Viridiplantae; phylum Streptophyta; class Magnoliopsida; order Brassicales; family Brassicaceae; genus Lepidium; species Lepidium didymum. The sequence continues at coordinate 10,223,036 of OY986980.1, forward strand.
AGCACTTGTGCCTCCTTACTTACGTTCTTTTTGATAGTAATGGAGAAGCACCAACTAATCAGACTTCGTCCAAATCTGATATTCAATTCTGGTGGAGGAGACTTAAAAAAGCCGTTTAATCGACTCAACACTTGCTTTATGAAAAAGAGTGATGAGGGATACGATTCGATTAAACCAAAGATTTCACCAGCAGCAAGTGAAAGAGTATGAGACCGCCTAAACAATCGATCACAATCCAAATTGCGTTCCGTCAAGTGGAACGCCGGTTCACCATCAATGTCGCTTCACCGTAACAAGGACTGGTAAGCACTCTTTAAGGTCGTGTAGTTAACGGTTAATCAGATAAGTTCCACTACAACTTTCTTCGTAACGGTTGAATCTAAATAAACTCTGGTGTTGAAAACCATATGTGAATACCAACTCAGGTAACTCTGACAAAGCAGAGATTTACTTCTTCAAAAGTTAGCAAAGAGCACAACAACACATAATCACAAACAACCTTGATGGAAATTTCCTAGATTGATACATAGATCAGATCTAAGACATGGAATAAGCTGAGAAGACGACGACTAAATCTGGATGATGACTACCGAAACTTATTATATGAAACCTAAAAAGGAAAATAGCAAAGACACAACAAAAGAGGAAGAACATGGACCTTGGGACTTAAAAATCCGAAGAGATAAAGTAGCAATCGGTTAACCTGGGAGAATTGCCGACAAGAACACTGGGAGAAGTGCCGACAAGTACGCCAGGAGAGGTACCGACAAGAGCGCCGAGAGAAGCCGAGAAAAGTTAATATTGAAATTAAGACCAGTAGATCCATCGCAAGGCTAGTAAGCGACATCATACTAACCCCCAACTAAGGTCAATAACATATGCAACGACGAAGACCAAAAAAACTACCGAGAAAATGACCAGGTCTAGCATCAACAACAATGGCAGCACCAACGACAGTGAAGAGTCTCGGACCACCAGTGAAAGTAGCATCGATACACTGAAGAGATCTACCATCGGACATGACAGATAAAACACTACCGAGACTAAGAGGCACACAACCAACTCATCCTAGATCTGAGTCCGAACACCACCTTGGACCGCCCAAAACAAAGCCCAAACACTAAGGAGACAAGTACTTAAGATCTAACCATATAACTATAATAAAGATTCTAGAGGAATAAACAAATCCAGTACTCAAGAATGGAGGAACACCATCCGGAAATTTCAAGAGCTCCAACCAAAGCAATCGACGGCGAAGCTCAGAGGGTCATCGTGGCAGCTGAAGATGCTGGGACTCTCGCCGGGAAAAATCCCTTCACCTGGTGCCCAGAATCGCGGTAGAAACAATAGCTTCAACTCACGAGAACCACCGGCGAGGCTTCAACATGACCTATACCCGGACAAGAGCTCCGACAACACTCTGACGAACCTTCCCCAAACAGATTTGAGTTTGATTTGAACCTTCTCCGAACTCCAGCTAGACTAGGTAAATATAGCGACATGTGGGGAGTAGAAGCCACAACGCCGGAGCTGAAGGAGCCTCCGGCCGCCGGCCACCACTCCCGAGGTGAGAATCAACGATGGAGGCTGAGCTAGGGTTACGACGCAGAGAGTTTTCCCTTAATCACCTTGTAGTTACTATAAAAACCTTGATCAGATCCTCAAGATCGATCAATTCGAATCGGAATAGAACAAATTTTTCACATGGAAAGAAGTGTTGATGATCGGACAAGAGAAGAACACGACGAAACGGAGGAAAAGAGTATTCGCAAGTTTGTTTTTTTTAAAGAGAGAAAAAGTCTTAAGAATCACATTTTTTATAGTTTCGTTTAAATTTAGAAGGGGTAGAATTTAGTGTTATGAAATTGGTCTCACTAGTTTATTTATAAAACTATTTATAAAGTTTTATAAGATATCTTATAAAACTGTATAAAACTGGAAAAAATACTAAATAAGAAAAAATATTCAACATCAATTATTTAATACAAAACTATATTTAGTTTAAGAGTGATAAAGTTTAAATTTCACTTGGATTCCCAAAATTAAGAGAAGGTACGTTTAGTTTTATGAAATTTTTCTAACTCATTTGTTTATAAAATTTTATAAGAAACATTATAAAACTGTATAAAACCAAACAAAAATACTAAATGAAAGAAAATGTTCAACATTTAAAACTTCAATACGAAAACTATCTTTAGTTTCTAGAGTTATTATGTTTAAACTTCATATGATTCTCTCAATTAAAAGGGGGTATGGTTTAGATTTATAAAATACTTCTTACTAGTTTGCCTATACGTTTTTATAAGAAAATTATAAAACTATATAAAACCAAACAAAAATACTAAATGAAAAAGACACATTTAGGGGTTTAATACTTAAATTACGAAAATGGTAGGATTTAGTTTTCAGAAATTATTATGATAGGTTTGTTTATAAGGTTTTGTAAGAAATATTATAAAACTATATAAAACCAAACAAAAATATTAAATGAAAAAAATATTCAACATTGAAGAATTTAATAAGAAGACTATTTTTAAATTAAGAGAACTTAAGTTTAAATTTTATTGAAGTCCCCTTAATTAATTTAAGATAGAATATGGTTTAGTTTTTTGAAATTGTCTCACTAATTTATTTATAAAATTTTATAAAATACTGTATAAAACTATATAAAAACAAATCGAAAATATTAAATCAAATAAAATACTTACACCTACCACACACATCAGTTTGAACCCAACCTCTTTATTGTATAGATGTTCTCATTTAAGCAAAGGATTCCTACAACTTTTACTGCCACCGACAGAATTGGATTTCAGCATCTGTTTTTAAGGGTACTTCTCTTGCACACACATAGCCGACACAAGTAAAAGTAATAACAAGAGCTATAATTTTTTTATAAGATATTTTATAAAAATTGTATACAATCAAACAAAAATACTAAATCAAATAAAATATACAACATTTAAGAATTTAATACGAATATTATTTTTAGTTATAAAAAAATTAAATTTAAATTTCTCTTTGTTTCCCTCAAGAAAAATAAAATTTAGTTTAATAAAATTAATCTTACTACTTTGTTTTTAAAATTTTATAAGATATTTTATAAAACTGTATAAAACAAAAAAAAACTACTAAATCAAATAAAATACTCAACATTTATGGGTTTAATACTAAAATAATCTTTAGTTTACAAAAATTGAGTTTAACTTTCTCTTAAATCCCCTTAATTAAGAGGGGAGTAGAGTGTAGTTTTATGAAATTGGTCTCACAAATTTGTTTATAAATATTTATAATATACCTTTATAAAAATTTATGAAACCAAACAAAAATACTAAATCGAATAAAATACTCAATATTCAGAAATTTAATACAAAAAATATCTTATTTTTGTTTATACGGTTTTATTTGGACTGAAATTCAATTTAGTTTATTTCAATTAAAAGAGAGTATGAATTCTCTCAACAATGTTTTTGTAAAGTTTTATAAGAAGCATTATAAAACTTTATGAAACTAAACAAAAATACTATGTCAAGGATCTAAAACTTTATAAAACATTATACCCAGCTCACAATCTTAAATCACAACGAGACTACCACACTAAAGCTATGCAAAAGCGTAAGTCTTCTGTGTCCTCCACATATGGCTCTGCAATTCCAAGTATTAGCAGATGTTGGCCTCTAATAATCGAGTGGATGATCCCACTAATAGTTGAAGATAACAAGTGTCTGAACATCAATAAGAACTCCACCTGCAAATTACAAAATTCAGTTGAAGTTACAATCACTAATAACATGCATAAAGCTGATCACTTTTTTTTATAATTTCTTTTTTGCAAGCAGAGGAAACTCACACTATATGGTGTTTCATGAACTTCTGATGAGAGTATAGCCATTTTTCCAACTGAGAAACTAAATCAAATTTCATGAATTAGGCCTTGTCTATGAATATAATCCAGAGCTTTAAGTGTTTCTTTCAGCATAGAACATGTAGCCGACAATTAGTTTTTGGTGGTGCATCAAAATCAAGATCCCCAATTTAAATCATTATAAATTCAAAGTTGCAGATATCATGAATCAGTGGAGAGTAGAAAAGTACCTCTCCAGCTTCAACACTGATCACATGTGGTGCAAAAACAAGTCCAGCTTACGTGTTCATCCACTCACCTATAATAGTAAAGCAAAGCAGTGGAAACAACCAAGTTAAAAGCTGCTGTAGAATCTTTTAGTGAAGAAATTTGCAAGAACATTGAGGGTCACAAGAAAACAAGACCCAAAAATTCACATCACGCTACTTGTCTTATGATTCCTAATACCCATTAACTAAACCCGTTCTCAATCTCTGTTACTTCTTTATTCACATAATACAAAATAACAAATCATTCAATTAGCTTTTAATATCTCAGAACCAAATTCGGTTTCTTTAAGACTTGATAATGTTTCATATAAACGAATCATTCAGTTTGATGATGTATAATTAGGCATGTCTCCAGCCTTGAGTTCTACTAAACATCAAAACGATATAAATGATAGGAGCAAAAGCTTTCAGCCAGTACTAATAGAAAAGGAGAACGCCGCAACAAGGTCCGCAGATATGGAGTTGGAAGATAAACAGCCTTACACAACCCAACCTCCTACGAGATAAACTTCCAGCATAAATTCCCAAATCTTGAAACTCTAAAATCTCAAACCTTAAAAACTAGTTGAAAATCGAGTAATCAAATATTTGAGAAACTCAAAACCTACACTTTTGAAGATAAAAATCTCATAAATTTGGATCGAATAAATAATTCTCAGATCGAATGAAGAATAGTGAAATCGGAGAGAGAGAAACAAGCGAGCGAGTTAAAAAATGAAAAAGGTAATATTATCTTTTCCGAAGTAGTTAGAGAGGTAGAATTGAAAACCTGAGAATGAAAAAGGTATTACTGATATTTCACTTTTGGGGTAGATTTGAAATTTTCCCAAAATTTAATTTAATTTTATAGATTTTTAATGAATTTTTATTAATCTACATCATATAGAAAATGAAAAGTAATATCATTTTGATATGTAAAAATTTCAAGATATAAAATAAAATAACATAAATTATATTAAATAATATATTTTAGTGACCTCATATCCTTTAATTAATTGTACAATACATGACTATTTTAATAAAAAAATTCTAAACATTAAAAATATAATTAGTATAGTCATCTCGATATTAACGTGGTAAACATGTTATTGATTTTTTAAATTCTAAAGATTAAAATTCAAAAAATCAAAATTCTAATCTCTTAGGAATTTTATCATTCAATTTTTTAACACAGAAATATAAACACAAATTTGTCTATTTTGTATATTTTTAGGAGAAAATACTATTAAAATAATAATAAGCTTGTGTGAACAATTTTTAAGCATATACGTAAGTAACATATTATTATATAGACATTTTTGATGATATTCAGTTAAATTATAGTATAAATGTGTTTTGTGTAACTATTTTGATAAATTTTACTAAATGATATATAATGTAATTGTGTCACAAATTCAATTATCGGCGTAATAAAAAGAATTTATTAAAATTAATTTTTAGGGTATATTGATAATCAAGAACGCTAAAAAAACATTAGAGTAATTTACATAATATCTTGCAAATAAATCTTAGTTTTAATGTATCTTTGTCTCTTTAACAAAAAAAAAATGTATCTTTGTCTTTTACTTTCACATTATCTAATGTTCTCACATTCACAATTTGACCCAATTTATTTTTAGTAAACATGTTGAAAACATAAAGTTATTCAAAATCAATTATTCACGATATTTATTATCGGAATTCAATCAAAAAATAAATAACTAAATAACTCACCAATAAAAACATTTTTATCTAATTTTCTATACAATATCTGTGAAGCCAGTCAAATTAACTTCAAAAGTATTCATGAATAATTTTTTTATACTAACTTCTTCGTCGGCCAAAACAATAGCGAAGATTATGGTGGCGATTACAGAATTAGTTTTTATACTAATCCTTTTTATTATTAAATTAATTTATGATGAACAAGAATTTATGATGGACCTAAAATTAATTATGTTTGCTTTATATAGAAAATGATATAAAATTCAAATAGGAGTAATCTTTTTTGATAAAAATCTTTTTTGAAATTAAACTTGGTGTTCACATATAATCTTTTTTGATAAAAATCTCTTCTCTAAAAATATTTTTTATGAACACTGGACCATAATTGATGGTCCAATAGCGATGTTTCTATATAATATAAACAGTGAAACTTAATCTCTAGATATACAAGTGCGATGCGTTTCTTACTTATCTCACTCCATGTTTTATTTATTCCTCTCTTATTCCACTATCAATACATAACTTTAATTTTTTTTTCTCAATCCTTTTATCTGTTAAAGATATATGTCGAATCTTTTTTTAAAAAAAGGTATATTGTTAAGAATTTATATATTCTTTTTTTTGTCAACCTTACTCTTATAATTGGATTGACAAAGCCCGATCTATAGCCAAACCCCATATCCTAAAATCCTTTTTTTTTCCTTCCCTTTGTATGCGGGAGGAATTGAACCCTGGTGTCAGAGGATTTGTAAAGTGACCACTACCACTGGGTCACATGTTCTCGGCAGAATTTATATATTCTATAATTTTGATTTGATTAGTTTGAGTTATATATATAACATCCCTAAATAAAAATGATTAAAAAGTAAACTAGCAAAAAAAAATCTCTCTGGATAAGGACAACACGACCAAAGAGTTCATTTTCGGGATCCTTTGATTGCCGATTAACAGAGTTTGATATTTTCGATCTCGGTAACGGTGGCCGGTGGCTTCCAAAGCACCAGTGTTTTCACCCCCTCTTCTACTTATTTCTTCTTTTTAGTTGTTTTGGGACCCTCTGAACTATTGATGGTGACGATCTACGGTGTGATGTCGTTCGGAGTAGTTGGTTCTTGTCAGAGATTTCATCTTTGTTTCGCCGCTGCTATCGTCTTGGCTTCCCATTGATGGATTCATTGTCATCATTTTGTTTCTTTTGCTTTGTCATCAATCTCATCTTGTTGGTTGTTCGTTTCTCCGGCAATTCTATCATGCGGTAAAGACGGAAGTAAAGCTATGAGCAGAGGCGGTTTGGTGGGTGTGCAAGTGGCACAATTGCACAAGCGCATTTTTTTACAGAAATTTTTAGGCCAAAGATAAAAATTTAGGGGCCCAACTTTACAAAAAAATGACCATTTCTGCAAAAGAAAAAATTTAGAACTGGGCCCATAAAATGATTGAGCCGGTCCTGGCTATGAGTAATTATGATATTGCTCTCTTGCGCTTCTCAATGGTTGGGCTTAATACAGATGCCTTTTTGTGAAGCTTCGACGCTTCAATCTCTTTTGTTTCACTTTGTAAGCTTTTAGCCTTAATTTAAGTTAGGTGTGTTCTTTGATTACATGTTTGGTTGTGGTTTTGTTGATTTTGTTGTTATAGGTTGTTAGATATTTTGGTTAGCCTTGTTCTAGTACTAGATTAGGATCTCAATTTGTCTCCGATTATGGTTCGTGTGGAATTGGAGTTCCACCGTCAAACTTTGGTCTAACCGTGATCCTTGTCGGTGGTTATAGTTCTAAGAGTTGTCATCGTTTCTTGTCTCTGGTAATGCCTTTTCTTCGACCAAGTTTTTGAATTTTCAAAACTTGTGTTTGTTCGATTTGGCTTTTGGCTTTGTTGGAATTCGTCTCTACCGGGTCTCTCCATCGGATGCCTTCCCTGGAGTTCATGGTTTCGATGCTACTTTGCCTTCACTATTATTTGGTCTCGGTTTATTAGTCTTTCCTAGCTTCCATTTCTTGGGGATAGTGTTTTGGTAGCTTTCTTTTGGTATGGTGGCAGTTGTCTTGAGCTTTGCTTTCTGTTTGGGCATTTAGTAATCTTTTCGGGTTCGATCGAGAGTGGTTCGTCTTTGGGATTGGTTCTCCCCGTGCCGAGATTTGTTTTGCTCCCTGTCTCTACATTCAAGACTTGATCGAAGTTTAATTTTTCCAAGGCTTCTTACGAGACGTTAATTCGTTGTTGCTCGACTTCGCCGGGTTCTGGAAGTTTCATAGACTTGGTTTATGTTCCATATTCTTCTTCCTTGGTTTAGTGGCCTTCTACTTTTATTTGTTGAGGTATACTATATTCACTATAGGAGGAATCGAGTTTGTGTTTTTTTCGTTATTTTTTATTTGTCCTTTTGATTTGTCATTAGTTTTCAATTTGTCTTTACCTTGGATTAGTTTGTAATATATACTTTTGTTTTGGTTAAATAATAAAAGAGATGGAAAAAAGAAATGCTTTTGTATTTCACATCCCATATTTTTTAAGGAAACTTAGACTTTCAATTAATCTAATTGTAAGAAGATTTCAACATTATTTTTGGAAACATTTGTAAAAAACCCGACGTTGTAACAATAAAGATTCATAGAAATATTCATATTTCATATAAAAGATGAAGTAACGACAAATTATATTGTAATATATACAAGTGATGGACACTAATTAAGTATCGTATGATCTTTTAGGGTGATCGGTCTAATTGCATCCTAAAACTTTCATATAACTATGAATGTACCTAAACATTGAATCTTTTGTTAATTGCACATAATACTACAATATAAACTCTAATTCTACCAGAACTATCACATATAGTACCAGGAACACTCGAACTTTGCTCTTCCTCTTAATTGCACACAAAGTTAAAATAAAAGTCTAATTCTACTCGATTTTGAATTTTGAATTGTTATGAAAATAAATAGAAATACTGAATTCGAACCCGATCTATACCCGAATTGAACCAGATCCAAAAATTAAAAATACTTGAATGAGTCTTAAATCAATGGAACCGAAACCCCGAAAAAACTCGACCCAAAAATGGCTACATTGATGAAAAACTATTTTGATCATTTGAGTGTTTTTGATGCTATATATATTAGTTCAGGTGAAATTAGATTTTTAACTTTAGTTTTGTGTGTAATTAAGAAGATGGAAAAAGTTTGGGTGTTCCTGGTACTATTTGTGATAGTTCGAGTGGAATTAGAGTTTTAATTTTAGTTTTACGTGTAATTAACAAGCGCCTCAATGTTTAGGTACATTCATAGTTATATGAAAGTTCTGGGGTGGAATTAGACCAATCACCCTATCTTTTATCTTTAGGTCAATGAAAGGGACAATATGGGTGTATGGTTTTCACTGGCTGTGTGGTCTTCTTCACAGCGATCAAAATTGATTTTTAGTTCGTTAGAATTATATATATAAATTTGAAGCGTTGTTCAAAATATCGCTAGGTGCTAGTCGGACATTCGATATGGGCCTAGCGATTAATCGAAAAATTGGATTAAAATCAGAGATTAGTTTTTGAGCATTCTTAAAATTTTAAAACTATACTAATTCATTATAGTTAAATATTTATATAATATTATTTTCAAAATTGTAGTAAACACATAAAAACATATTTTTGTGATGTTTATAAAATTTTTGAACATAAGCTACTATAGAACATAAAAGATTATCAATCTAAATGTCTGAATGACAAAAAAAGAAAAAAAACTTTTTTATATTTGCAATCTAAATATAATATGATTATGCAAAATTAAGCGAGAAATAATTAGATTACGCGAAGAGCTAGAAAATAATCAGATTAGATGAAGAATAATTGGATGACTGATTTATTCGAGAGATTAATCAATAACTAAGGCGGATATAGCAGATTTACCGATTAAACCAAAATTAATCGGAGATATGCATGGATTCTTATAACAAGGGTTTGAACGTTGAAATAAGACAAGCAACTGTCAAAGTTGACAACAACCCAAAAACCAAAACAAAAAATAACTTGTTGGGACCAGGTTTCATAATACAAGCACTTAGCTAATTTGAGTAGATGATTTTGGTAAAATCTGTCGATGTGAATTTGAATATAGTTAATACTAAAAATAGACATATGCATTCCTTCAATTTATGAACCGGTGTAATTCAATCATCAAGCTAAATCTAAATTTCTGCCCACTTTACAGTTTTCCATTAGTTAGAGCAGGGTCAGTCCAAATAAATTTAAAGTCTAAAGTAAAAAAATAAAAAAAAATATTGAGAAGGTTCGAAATGCCTACCTTAAAACTAAAATACAAGAATTACACCACTACACTACTAATAATTTTCAAGAAAATGATGCCCCTAAAACTATTAGTTTATTTATGCGCTTAAAACCGTTGCTTCATGATCTTTAACTCATAGTCGTCTCTAATTAGAGAGAAGTTGAATAAATTTCACATAGGACCCCAAACATGGCAGTATCTATAAAATGTTTTAATGTGATCAAAATATAATACTAATGCTCAAATATTTTGGTAAAGTTTCTGTTATAGAATATTGTTAATCTTGTGATGTGCACCTTAGTCATTGGCCATAACCAGACATGAGAACAAGACCCATATATATATAAAACAAAACTTAAATTAGACAAAGTTTTCAGACCTAAAAAAAAGAAAGAATTGGACAAAGCTCTGTTTCTGCATCTATTTTGTTTAACAATGGACTCATGAACAAATATAGATAAACATATGTTTAATTGATTTCGTTGTTGTTATCTAATTATTTATAGGTTTGAATGTAAAGTCGTGAAAGCAAGGGAGATTTTTTAAATAAAATATACAAGAAACACAGTTGTGTACTCAAAAAACAATCGTGCTTGTTCGTGTCATGTTCCATAAATGGAGCTTACTTATATAGGTTATTGAATATTATGATAGTGTGCTAATCCTAATTAGAACGGTAATGATACTAATATTGATGGGTTGCTTTAAGCAGGAGCAAATATATTATTCTTAACGTTCTTCTTTACTTAACCTTAAATGGTTACCTACTTATCTCCTAAAATATCCACGTACGATTACAATGACTATAATACCCTTAATTCACCTGAGTAGATGCCGATATGTTTATGTCCTATTTTGTAATTTCAACCTTACAATGTAAAGATTATGAGGACCAATTGCTTGGTATATGCCCTAATTCATCGTTGAATCATAACGATTTTCGCTGCCTTCACTGCGCAACGTTCCCGGGAATTTTCAAATCGTGTTGAATTTCGGAAACATCGGAGCTTCAATTCATGCAATATGAGGGATTTCTATTGATTGATTTCGAATTTCGTGGAGAAATCTTCGTCCACGCGTTCGAATCGCTGAATCGTGTTACGTTTTCTAGATTTGGTGAGGAGTGAAATTGTTTTTTTCAACGAATTCTTGTAAAGAGGAAGAGGATTTGAGATGGCGGGAGGTGCAATGGTGACCGCGACGGGAGCAGTGGTGATTCTTTACTTACTGAGCCGTCGGATCGTGTGGCCGAGGGATACGGGTGATGATTTAGGAGGTGAGTTGGGTAAATCGGGGAGATCCGGACGAAGGAGAAGGATTGTTAGGAGACCGGCTCAAGCGCCTGCGACATGGCTGGAGACTATTTCAACTTTGTCGGAAACCTTACGGTTCACGTATTCAGAGACACTGGGAAAATGGCCCATTGCCGATCTGGCTTTTGGTATAAATTATTTGATGCGTAGGCAGGTTCGCGCTTTTTATCACATACTTCATCTTCTTCCGATTTTGATTTTTTTTTCAGCCGTATCTTTAAATTAGATGCATAATGTAGTGAGCTTGCTTGATCTTTTGGTTTATATATACATATATGTTCGGTGACTTTGTATAATTATTGGATTACTGTAAAGAGTTGTTTTTTTCTTCTTTTTGGTGGATATTCTGAGCCCCATATCGCGATAAGACATACTTGATCTCTGTTTATATATGTTTGATTTCGATTTCCATTCTGTTCATTTTAGTATATGAAAATTGATTAATTAATTATCCTGCATGTGGAAAAAATTTACACTCGAATCTAATGACAAGGGAAATAGCAATGCAGTCACTATCTATCCTTGTTCTGTCATGCTGTTTCAAATCAGAGTGTACCTCTTTCGGATACTTTGCCCAATTTTGTGTAGTTACGTTGCTTGTTTGCATTATTGGTTTCAGGGAAACTTTCCAACTGCTAGAGTTTATGCTGGAAGTAACTGTATAGAGTTAAAAGGACCAGAAATTATCATGGAGTTGACAGAGTTACTGAGATTTTTGACCCTCTGTATGCTCTTCTCCAAGAAGCCGTTTCCCGTGTTTCTGGAGACTGCCGGCTATAGTCAAGAGGATGTTCTTCTTCAGAAGCCTAAAGCAGGGGTAGGTCATGTCAATGTGGTATAACTCGTGATTAGCTTGTTTATAGTGGTTATATACTTTTTTTCCTAACTAGATAACCATTGCATTAGCAATTTATTGTCTTACTTTCTGAATGTCTTCTCTTAGGAACATATATTTTGGGAGGCTAACAAGAGTTTTTGTTACATAGATATTTTCATACCTGTATATATTCCCCATAATGATTGATCTTAAGTGCCATTCTTGTATCAAATATTGGACCGAACTTATTACAACGACTTTTATTCGTTCAATTGTCTATTTGATAAAATGGTATCATACTTGTCTAACAAAAATTAAAAGAAAAGGGTTGCTTGATAAGCTTGGTGCCAAGTGTTTTGTTTGGTTGAGTATATTAGATATGAGTTGGGGATATGAGTGCTGATTTGTTGTTTTCGTTTATTTTGGGAACCATGAACAATTTATTTCTGGGAACCCTGCAGATTATGCAACCTGCCTTCACAATTATACGAGATACCAATTCAAAGGGTTTGCTACTGTTGATCCGTGGCACTCATAGCATTAAAGATACATTAACAGCAGCAACTGGTGCAGTGGTCCCTTTCCATCATTCAGTTTTGCATGATGGTGGACTCAGCAACTTAGTTTTAGGTTACGCCCATTGTGGAATGGTTGCTGCAGCTCGATGGATTGCTAAACTTAGTGTTCCTTGCCTCCTCAAGGCCCTTGATGAAAATCCTAGTTTCAAGGTTCAGGTAAAATCTCTATATTCAGCTATACGTTTTTCATTTACAAATTACTTTTGCGCCTTCTGTTTTTACTATTTCTTTGTCTCGTTATGACTACTATAGATTAAATACCAATAGAAGTAGATGATCTAGAAAAAAGATTTCGTTTACTTATGTGATAATTCAGATCATATGTCTCGTTCGAAATTTCATTTAGAGACAAAATTACTCATCCCAGTTGCATTCGAGGATTTTATGTAGGCATCTGTCGCACTAATCAAACTGCAGATGATATAATGCACACACATCAGAGTCAATTAACATAATTTTTACGTTTGAAACTCGTTTAAACATCCATGTTAGAGAGATAACTAATACTTTTTATATGATGCACATATATTATATGCAGTTCTTTATCTACTGTATCGAATCTAAGGAGCATAGTTTGTTTCAGATTGTAGGTCATTCTCTTGGAGGTGGGACGGCTTCACTGTTAACATATATTCTTCGGGAGCGAAAAGAGTTTGCCTCGGCTACTTGTTTCACTTTTGCACCAGGTACACACAATTTAGGAGTAATGGTGGTATCTTCTGTTTTCTGTCATCTACGCCTCTCCCTTAATTTGATGCCGAACACTTAATATGTCAATTAGTTCTGAGTGTTACAAATTGTATGCTTTGCATTGAATTTTGAGTGAACAACTCTGCAGCTGCTTGTATGACTTGGGATTTAGCAGAATCAGGCAAGCACTTCATTACTACTATTATCAATGGATCTGATCTAGTCCCAACATTCTCTGCTGCTTCAGTCGATGACCTTCGTTCTGAGGTATGTGACCTGCTTTGCCTAAATATGATGTTATAATCACAGGATTTATCCCTACCACCATCAGAATAGATGATCCTGAAACCTGATCGGGTACTGGGCATTATATTACTAACCTTGGTATTTCAAATAGTGGATACTAGCCTGTCTGTTTAACTAGATGCTGTTGTAGAGAGAAATGTCTAGAGATGTCAATTCCGTGCTAAATGATTCAGCCTTTTCAGACATCTTATATATTTTCAGTTTTTTGCACAAGTGCTTGAATTGGAAATCATAATTATTGGCTTAAGCAAATAATCATGATGTCCGTGTGTTCTTTCATTCCATGGTTCTGTTGTGTGTATCCACTTTTGCAAGCCATGGTTCAAATATTCTCGTAAAGTATTATTGTTACACCCATTTTTGACACTGATAAGATCCTTGTTTTCTATTTGGTGGCAGGTAACCTCGTCCTCATGGTCAAGTGACCTGCGTGATCAGGTTGAGCACACCAGGGTTCTTAGTGTTGTTTATAGGTCTGCAACTGCTATAGGATCTCGTTTACCCTCTATAGCCAGTGCAAAAGCAAAAGTGGCTGGTGCTGGGGCGATTCTGCGGCCAGTCTCAAGCGGCACTCAGGTAGAATCTGTGGTTCTCAATATATTTAGTATGAGCAAAAAAGGTTGCGGCTTCATGAATGAAGTGTGTGTATGCGGAACAAGTTAAGGTTTATGAGTCGTGGAAAGTTTCTTTTGTGATGATGGTGATGATAAAATTAAAGGTCGAAATTTTTGTCAGGTCATGTTAAAGCGTGCCCAGGATGTAGCACAGGCTGTTGTGCAGACCCGTTCAACTCTCTCATCATGGTCTTGCATAGGACCACGTCGTAGAGCTATTAGCTCCCAACTTAACTCTAAAGTCACAGACATGCCAGAAGCATCTGCTATTATACCTGAAAGAAGAAGCACTGAAGCTCTACTGGCTGAAGTGATAGACAAAGGTCACAAGAGAACAGATCATAGTTCGTCATCAAGTAGCAGCGAATCTGAACGTGAAGACACAGAAGAAGAAGAGTCGTTAATCTCAGTTGACCAAGTCATTGCCGAAACATCCTCAGTGGAAGAAGATGTAACAGAAGGTGAGCTATGGGATGAACTGGACAAGGAGTTGACTCGACAGGAGAACGAAAGAGACAGTGAAGCTATGGAGGAAGAAGCCGCAGCAGCAAAGGAGATAACAGAGGAAGAGACTGTAATTACGGGCGGCGGGGGTGACTCTTCCACTGGTCAGAACCAGAGTCCGGTTTCAGCATCTTCAGTGGACTTCATAGAGAACCAGCGGTTTTACCCGCCGGGTAAGATAAAGCACATAGTATCGGTGACTGAGACCGAGTCTGAAACAGAGCGTGACGAAGCCATGGTGGTGGGGTCGACAACGACAGAGCGGGTGAGGATATATGAGACGCCAAGAGAACTGTACAGAAAGATTAGGCTATCGAGAACAATGATAAATGATCATTATATGCCAATGTATAAAAAGATGATAGAACTCGTGATTACTGAGCTTGAGTGTGACCAACACTCTTCATGAGCTCCACCTTCATCATCAACTGTACATTATAAATATTTATACAGAGTTTACATATTATTTTCAAATGTAGAGAGATATCAATGCAATAACAGAATTCTTGGCTGTGATTGTTCTTGTTGCTCACTGGGGTCAACACTTATAAGACCTTTGTTGTGATCTAATTCTCAAAACAACAGCCTTCACTTGAATTTGATGTATGTATCCAGCACTAGGCCCGAATCATGAAGCTCCACGAATCAAGTAGTTCAAAGTTCATACTTTAGTTTAGGTTTAGTTTCCAGGTTAAAATTTCTGTTCGGTTTGATGCAACTGGACGATCGTATTTGGTTGAGGCTTCTCTCAGAAGTGAAGATCCACGAAACATGAAATTACTACTTCAGTTTAGGTTTGGTTTTCAGTTTAAACAATTGAGTTTGGATAAACATTCCGCTTAATTTTGATTTTCTTGTTTATATATTTGGGCAGAACCTCGAAGGAATTATCGAGGTTTCCAAAAATTGACGGGCAGACCCAACCAAAGTAAGGCCAGGCCCACTCGCCTATAATTATTTGTTCGTCAAAATAAGTGTCGGCACGATCCGCCGTCTCTAAGCGATCATTGACGGATCATCCTCAACTCTGACAGAAACGGGTAATATAAGACGAATAAACCCATTCTTATTTATACTCAGTGCCAAACACAACACTTTTTTAAAACTCTCGATGTGGGATCTTTGTTACTTTAATTTTTTTAAGCGTTGCTTTTTTTTTTTTTAAAAGCGATAACTCGAGTTTCGCAATAACCATAAGTTATTTTACAAAGTTTGATATTGAAGAATCATCTTTTTATTGGTATTTTTCTCTTATTAACCTCCATATCTAGACTTGAGAGCCTCCGGTGGTTCTTCTTCCATGATACCAGAACCAGAGCTGCTTAAATACTCTCTGATGGTTGTTTTTCGATCACCTAAGAATGTATGATCAAGAAAGTTATCGTAAGCTGCATCTCCCAGATTCTTAGCAGCCAACACACTGCAACAAACAGAGAACCTTCAACATGTAAGAATCTTTCATCCAAGTATAAAAGAAAGCTATATAAATCTCTATCATCAATGTGCCAGAATTTATTCACAGCAAATTGAAGAACCATGTTTTGGTATACCAGTGTCTTAGATAGAGACGACAAGGTAAAATGTCATCCCGCCATATCTTCTCGATGTTGTATCTTCCATAATGTTGAAAGTAAACCTCTTTGTCTCCTGAAGATGACAATAAAGAAATGATTCTATAACAGCTTCAACTTTTGAGACATGTAGATTATAGAGTTAGACTGAAAATGGTCTAACCTTTGCATCTAATTTGGAAAAACTCCTCATCACTGTATCGACCACAGAGTACCTGTTCATGTCTCAAAAACTCAGACTTGGCAAAGAGTAACAAACAGGAAAAATGTCGCTGAGAACAAGAGACTAAACGAACCGCATAATTGGTGTAAGGTTTGCCTTCCATTGTTTCAGGAACAACCTGTGTGTAAGGAGAACATAAGCAGAGTGACACACAATAAGGCAGATATTGAAACTAAGTGAACAAGAGGAGCTAAGTGACTCACAGCGAGAAACCGGAATTCAAGCTCCCTTTGTATAAAAGCCGGAATCTGTATTTCGGTGTATCAAAACTGTCAAGAGATACATATAATTCTATCACAGTATTGGAGCAGTTTTCAGAGTTATCTTTTGTACCTCTGAGCTTTTGATCTCAAAGACAGTAACCACAAGGCTCTCTCCTTCACATGGCTCTACGCTCAAGCTTGAAATTTCCTGTTTCATTTATCACACTCATAATTGTTTTCTCTTATGCATATGCAGAAGGTCTTTGTATATCTATTGCAAATCAGTCTCTAAACCTTTGCCATTCTTTATACATTCAAATAAGTTTTTAAACCAGTTTGATGAACTCCAATTTCCAATATAGAAACCAATTTCAGAATGAAATGAAGACGAAGAGACCTTAGTTTCAGGATTTGCGATTCCTCGCTCGAAGAAGATCGGGGCGGAGTGGGCGAAAACTCGCCGGAATCCTTGCAGTTTCGCGATTCTGAAATTCTCCAAATTTGGGAAAGTGCTCCTTGCGCTTTTCTCTATTCGAAAAGCAATCAATCATTCTCGATGATCATGAACAAACCAAACACAAACGAAAGTGAAGTGTACAAACCGGAGAGAAGAGAACCGAAGCCAGTGATGGAGATCCGATTCTCCGATGAGAGAATCTTCTCGAAATCGGATTCATTTTCCAATTCGATCACCTGCGACATATCGGATTGACGTATGTCACGAGACATGGCTTGAATAGATCGCCGGCGTAATTGTCGATGCTCCGGTCTCCTTGATGAAATCAACGAGGAGGTGATGCGTGTAGGAGAGGCGCGTGATTTGCACGTAATCAAAGAATAGGAGTAAGGTAATGAAGTGAGTGTGACTGAAAAAAGAATCGCAGACATTGGAGAAGAAGAAATGTGTAGTGGACAGGTAAAAACTTAAGAAAATATATTAATAAGATAAATATTTTAATATAAATTACAGAAGTCATCATTGTTTTGCAGAGAAGAATGTTCATAGAAGCCATTCTTTTAACACATAAAGCTTTCGTCTCTAACAAGAGAAGCTGTAAAAGAGATTATGATAGAGCTTAAGCAATAACTGGGGTTCTGGTGTGATTTCTTCTGCTTTTCCATCGTTTAATCTTTGCCAAAGTCTTCTCTACTTTCAAAATTCGTGCTTCCATTTTTAATGCCATATCCCATACTGCGAGCTTTCTCTGTTTTAATCTATCGTAATCAGTATCATCATTGTCTTCCCTCTCAGCTAATCCACTTGAAGGAATTGAAGAGTTCTTTTCGATATCCTCTTCACTTTTGTGTTCTGTTTTTCGTGTTGCTACAGTATCATCTCCAGAAGGAAGCTTTTGATGAAGGCCTGCAACATTGTTATCTACTCGAAGTTGACTTATTTCTCCCTCAGATTTGTTTAAATTACCACACTTCTTTCTCGATTTGAGCATCTGCGCAACGGTAATGTGATCATCATCTTGTGTCTTAGCACTCTCATCATCCTCACTAGCTCGCTTGCGTCTCTTGTTAGTCAAATGCTTGGCTTTCTTCATTCCATTTTCCAACTTTTCAAAGACTTGACTTAGTGGCACTACCTTAAGAGCAACATCATCTTCATCATCATCATCACAATGATCAACTGTTCTTCTTACGCTAGAAGTTTCGGCTGACTCTTCTCGCATCTCTGCAACTGATTTTGTCCACCAATCACGGTATCTTGCAGTAACTGAAGCTGTGACGAAGCGAGAAGGGATGTATAGCTTTATACCATCAAGAGTTCTATTGTAATCATCCCATGCTTCTTGTTTTGTGAAGTTGTGGCTATGATCAATAACCACACCGGGAAGATCTTGAGCCAATCCGAATTGCCTTGCTACTCGATTTGGATAGTAAGCCTTTACTATACCAATCCCAACAAGCTGGGAAACTCTCACACATCTAGCAAATGAAATAAACTCATCATCATCATCACCATCAAGACTCTCATTAATCCTCACCCACTTAGTTGAGCTTCTGGTCTTATGCTCTTGAATCTTTCCCATATCCAAACTTGGACTAATTTAAACAGAGAAGACTTAAGATAAGTATTTCGAGTAGAGGCTAACGCACGAAGTTTACCCAAATCTCTGTAAAGGGTTGCGAGAACTGCAGGAGCAAGAACAATTTTCTCACCTCTGGCTAGACGAACAGCAATAGGGAAAACTTGTCTCAGAATTGGACGTCGAGACGGAGCAGGAAATACAAACTTGGAAAGCCATAAGACAAGAAATGCTTCATGTTCTATTTCATCATCAACAAAGCATGGAATCCATGAAACCTGCCTCGTACTCTCGATCTCTTGCATTCGTTTCTCAAGTTTCGCAATTGCTTCTTCCATCTCTGATCTTTCGAGAGCGGCATATACAGACAAACCGGAGACTGGAAAACCCAGAAGCACATATACATCCTCGAGGGTTATTGTTGCTTCACCCCAAGGGAACACAAAGGTAGTCGTTTCTGAACATCATTTCTGAGTGAGAGATAGAATCAAAGACTGGTTTTTGATGATTTCGTAAGTCGATGCTTCAACTGCTTGATAAATCCCAGATTTTAACCAAGTAGGTTTGTGTAAAGCAGCACTTTTTCAGCCCAAAACTTGAACTTTTTGCCAGGTAAACTCCACCCACGAAAGGAAACACACAAAGACGAAACATTTAAGTGAGGAGAAGGAGCTGGACGAAGCGTACCTTCAAACCCTTCCATGGAGGAGACACAGGGTTTTAAAAAATGGGCCTTTTTGATGATAAGTCGACTATAATTCTCAGTGGGAAAAACCATGAGCTCTTCTCTTTCTTCAACGAGATCTTCGTCAATGGTTGTTGAATCCATTCCGGGAAGCATAAGAAGACTGGAACGGGAAAAATGCCTATCTTTTTTTCCTTGGAAACCTAGAAATGTTATTTCTCTTTTAATTTAATTTTTGTTTTTGGTAACGTTCGAACTTTAAAAGTCAAGCATGAAGAAAACGATATCGCGTGTTGCAGGTGCTGCAGTAATGGACCATGCCTTATATAGTAACTGAAAGGAAATAAAAATAAATTCACAAGAAAATAATTCTTTATCTCAAAATGGATAACAATGAATTTAATTCGGGGAAAATGTGGATTTAATAACTAACTCACCAAAAAATTTAATTTTAACAACATATTTATAGTTAACTTTTAATTAAATCTTCAACTTTAAGTCGATTAAGTTAACTGAACCCGACGGAAATCTCAAATCGAAATTGTTTCTGAAATCGAAAGTCAAATCAATTTTAGAAGTTCGATTCAGTTCTTATCTTCATTTTGAAGAATAAGCTCAAATCAATTTTATCTTCAGTTTGAATCGAACTTCCAAAATCGATTTGGCTTTCGATTTTATAGACAATTTCAATTTGAGATTTTCATCGGGTTTAATTGGTTTAGTCAACTTAAAGTTGATGGTTTAATTAAAAGTCAACTATAAATACGTTGTTTAATCAATAATAACCAAAGTTCTATGTTAAATTTAACTTTTTGGTAAATTTGTTGTTTAATTGATAATTTTTTCAATTTAATTTGTACGTTAAGAAGGTAATAAAATAGAACATAACGTTTAAAGTTATATAGATGCTTAAAATTGTTTGTTGTAAGAAAATAGTTTGCTCTTTCGAAACATGCTAAAAGAAGAAAGTAATGAAAAAAAAACTCTCGATTCTCTAAGGACGATCGACACTCCTCTCGGCAGATTAATCTCCCGACAATTCTCCGGTGGTTCTCCACCGCTATAGTCTCTATTGGTCACAGAACAAAATCAATAACTCGATTAACTCATTCCCTCTCGACATTTCCTTAAACGATTGACAAGACCAGAAGGTATCGAGGCGGAAGACGAACAGGATTAGCAAGCGGAACCTCAACACTAATCAACTGGAACCCACCAACCGACCCTCTTGGATTCTCCGAGAATCATAGGGAAGACACATTGGACCGCGACCTAGACTCGAATCAAGGTAAGACTGTTGATCGGACTCCAAATCAAAGGGGAAACTCAAATTGGACAAATTAACGGAAGCGAGAAGCGGTAATTGACAAAATAACACCACAGACTAGCACGGGTGGAACGAACTTCACCATTATGGATTCAAAGTTAATAGAGGAGCTTCGGGCGATGGCAATCAACGAGGAGACCACGATTGATCTTCCAATCGCTGGGAATTACAACATGGTGGAGGAAAATCAGCACATTCTTATAGGTAAACTCCTTAATCTAGAACATAAAAACTTACCTAGGTTGATGATGGCTCTTCCTGGAATATGGAGACTACAAAATAGAGTGAAAGGTTCGGTATTAGGAAAAGATGTTTTTAATTTCCGATTCCAATCGGAAGATGGCCTTAATGAAGTTTTGAAATCGAATTACTGGAACTTTAAGGATGGGGGTATTATAGTGGCAAAAATGGACGCATATTTTACCACTGAGAAACTCACCCTCATACCTATGTGGATCAGATTATCGGACATACCGATAGAACATTTCACTCTGGACCTATTTAGAGCTGTGGCTAACTCCATTGGGGAAGTGTTAGAAATTGACTACAATACAGATAAAACTCACCTTCAGGCGTTTGTTAGAGTGAAAATTATCTTCAACCTCAACAACCCAATACGTCAATACCGCACATTCCGATTACCCTCAGGTGTAACTATCAAGATCAAAGTGGAGTTCGAAAGGGTTAAGAGGTATTGTAGGTTATGCCATCGCCTAACACACAATGAGGCAAAATGCATAACGAATACAACAAAAAACACTCATACGGTTGATGGAAGGGACACAGAAGGTACAAAACAAGACAATTCGAAAGGTACGAACGATTGTGCTCATAATGATACGTCTGCGACATGCTCCAATAGACATCGACTAGATAAACGACCTATGGTAGTTGAGGAATCGGAAGAACTGGCTGGAGACGTGCCATATGAACAACCTGAGAAGATATCGCCAGTATCATCCAACCTCCTTGCGACAATGCTACCAATCCACAATGAGGCCACTGAGACATGCATTAACAGGTACCGACAAGACAAACATGGTAGTGGAGGAATCGAAAGTACCAGCTGGAGACATTCCATACGAACCGGACGCAACGACACCACCAGCACCATTCAGCCTTATAGTGGGTAACAACAACAAAAACATAGAGAAGAATCCTTTAAAGCGAAACTTGGACTCCATGGCTAAATTGACACAACAACCACAGACAGGGAACCCAACTTACAATGACCAACAAAAACTCATAGACAATTGGGATACCACTCTTGTGACTGACATTAATCGACGAGACTACAGGAAGTACAAGAAACAAAAGACCAAGACTCAAACAAACCCAGAGAGGAATAACGACGACAAGATAACTTCATCCGGTCTGGTGGCTTTCCAGAAGCCACCCAATAAGCCATGAGTATACTGAGTTGGAACTGTCAGGGGATGGGGAGCACTTTGACAGTTCGACATCTAAAGGAAATAAGACAACAATTATTTCCAGACATCTTGTTCCTCGCGGAAACGAAAAATGAAAAACAACATCTCGAATCGATTAGAAAATGGAATGGGTATGACCATTTGTTCACAGTAGAACCGAGAGGTCTAAGTGGAAGGTTAGTGCTTATGTGGAAAAGCCATGTGGATGTCCAAATCACACACTCAAGTGTTAACTACATACACACACAATGTCACTTAGGAGGAATACTAGTTATGTTAACTTTTGTGTATGGCCATCCGATCATACACTTAAGGCCTACAGTATGGCGAGAGATCACAAACATTGGAGCTGGAATTCCCGAACCTTGGTTCCTCATTGGGGATTTCAATGAGCTGCAGGATAATGGAGACAAATTAGGAGGACCCCTAAGAACAGAAATTTCATTTAGCAAGTTTAGATCTTTTCGGAGAAACTGCAACCTCCGGGAAATTCCCAGCGCAGGACCTAGATTTTCATGGATGGGTAATAGAGGATGGCAATGGATACAGTGTTGCCTTGACCATAGCTATGGAAACTCAGAATGGTTCCTCAAATTCCCACGCTCACTCACGATTTACTTACCTACCATGGGCTCGGACCACATACCTCTGCTCACCAAAATTGTTACTGGGAGTGAGGTGGGAGACAAACGATTCTGTTTTGACAAACGTTGGATTCGAAGGAGGGGTTTCGAAGATATAATCAAAGGCAGTTGGGCCAAAGCAACGGCATAACCCAATTTTCACTCCCTGGAATGCATTGCGGAATGCAGGAAAGACATCTCTAGATGGAAAAAGAAGGTGATAACCAATACAAGTCTTTATATTGGTACCACTAGAGATAACCTGGATGCGGAAATGACCAAAGCAAACCCAAACCCCGGCCTGATCTATAATCTCAAGGCGGAACTCGCGAAATACTACAAGGAGGAGGAAAGTTTTTGGAAGGCGAAGAGCAAACTACAGTGGCTGAAAGATGGTGACCAAAACACCAACTTTTTCACAATTACGTCAAAGGACGTAGAGCTAAGAACAGACTCCTTTGTCTCAAAGATACATATGGGAATTTACACTTCGAAGAAGGGTGGAGATAGCTGCTTGTTACTTCAGTAACATTTACAAGACTTCAGCGCCAGATGGAATAGAGGACACACTCCAAGGCCTACAGACCAAAGTAACCCATGAGATGAATCAGGAACTAACAGCACAAGTTACCCCCGAGGAGATTAGGAATGCAGTATTTGGAATAAGAGGTGACAGTGCCCCCGGACCAGATGGAATAACAACGAATTTTTTTCATGCTTATTGGCACATTGTAGGAGACAAAATTACAGAAGAAATTCAACAGGCCTTCATAACTGGGAACTTTCCGGAAGAATGGAACTACACACATATTGCCCTGATACCAAAATGCGATAACCCATCCGAAATGGCTGACTTGAGACCAATTAGTCTGTGCTCGGTCATGTACAAAATAATCTCCAAGGTAATAACTAAAAGGCTGCAACGAATATTGCCAGATCTGGTGTCGGAAACGCAAGGTGCATTTGTCTCTGGACGGCTAATATCAAACAACATCCTTTTAGCACATGAAATCATGCATCACCTTCATACGAATAAAACCGGACAAGAACAATTCATGGCAGTTAAAACAGATATTTCCAAAGCTTACGACAGATTAGAATAGAATTTCCTGGAAGTGACACTAAAAAAACTGGGATTTCGTCGGGAATGGATTCGGCTCATCATGTGATGTATCACTACGGTAACATATTCCATACTCATTAATGTAACCCCCTTTGGACTGGTGAAACCACAACGAGGACTAAGACAAGGTGATCCTCTATCCCCTTTTTTGTTCGTACTAGGGACAGAAGCGTTAATATACATCATGAGAACAGCTGAACAGGAAAAAACAATTAATGGCATCCGATTTGATCCCAATGGCCCAACGATTCAACAACTACTTTATGCCGACGACAGTCTATTTGTCAGCAAAGCCACAGTACAGGAAGCCACAGCTCTAAAGCGATGCCTCAATGAATACGAGAGAATATCAGGCCAATGCATAAATTACAATAAATCAGCAATAGCCTTTGGTTCCAAGATCAATGCGGACACACATGCGGAACTTAGGGACATTTTGCACATACACTCCAGTCATGGGATCGGGAAATACCTGGGTTTACCCGAGTGCTTCAAAGGTTCCAAGCAAAGGATATCTTCAATTTCATATCGGACAAACTTGTAGTGCAAACGGATAACTGGTTCTCCAAAACCTTATCCCTAGGTGGTAAAGAAATAATGATTAAATCAGTTGCAATGGCTCTACCGGTTTATGCCATGACATGCTTCAGACTGTCCAAGTCCGAGAGCCAGAAACTCACTAGTGCAATGACACAATACTGGTGGAGCTCAACAAAGGAACGGAGGAAAAATCCATGGGTAGCCTGGAAGAATATGAGTAAACCCAAAAAAGAAGGTGGAATGAGTTTTAGAAATATTACAAAGTTTAACCAGGCCCTACTAGCCAAACAAGCGTGGATACTGCTCAGTAGGCCATATACGCTTCTGGCGAGAACATACAAGGCAAAATACTTTAAAAATTCTTCGTTCTTAGACTACGGAGTAGGTACCAAACCTTCGTACGCCTGGAGAAGTATATGTCATGGACGAGAATTACTACAACAAGGACTAATTAGACAAATTGGCAACGGTAGAAACACATACGTCTGGACAACCAAGTGGATCTACCATCACCAGCCTAGACCACCAATAAGCAAGGAGACCCAAATGAATGTCTTACTCAAAGTCTCTAACCTAATTGATGATAGGGATTGGAACCACCAAAAAGTTTGCGATACCTTCCTAATGATGGATGCCCAGAGAATACTGAAATTTCCCCCTAATGTGGATGAGGAAGACACATGGCTATGGTGTTACAACAACTCGGGGAATACTCGGTGAAAAGCGAAACATGGCTATTTAACAAGCAAAACAACTCAGGGGAATAGCCACGAAAGGACAACTCCGGACTACATCTCCACGCTCAAAGCCAAAATCTGGGACTTAAACATTCCTAGGAAAATTGCGATCTTTCTGTGGAGAGCATTATCGGGTGCCTTAGCAGTACACGAACGATTAAAAGCCAGGACCATACTCAGTAACGACCAATGTTCCATTTGCAAAAACGGAGCAGAAGCTATAAACCATTGTCTCTTCATATGTCCTCCGGCGAGATTACTTCTAGCAATGACAACAACTCCTATTCCACACGGGGGATACTCACTGCAATCACTTCATTCCAATATGGCCTTTGTCCTGAACAACTCGAGAGCGAACACAACTTCGAATCAAACAGTCAAATTTCCTTGGACTCTATGGGCTATTTGGAAAGCGCGAAACAGCCAGGTAATCCAAGGCAAGCAAATGGATCATATGGAAATCTTGAGAGAAGTACACCGAGAAATGGAACAATGGAGCAAAGCCGAGGAAGAAACTGTTAACATGAATAGGAGATTGGAAAAAAACTCCACAACAAGACAGAGTAGAGAAGTACCACGCCGGATACATAAAGTCAACTGGGCGGTGGCTTGGAACTCACAGTCTCAACTGCACGGCGTGGCTCTCATGATCATCCAACCTAATGGAACAACATGGATACACGCCAGACACGTGATCTCAGAAGCATCCTCACATACTCACCTCGTCTTAAAGAGACTTTTATGGGTATTAAAGACTACCTTGGAACTGAAACTAAGGACGGTGGAGGTCCGAGTTAGCAATGTGCAAGTCTATAACATCGTCTCTAGTCCAGAAAAGTGGCCTCGCTACAAAACATGGATTAAAAAAATCAGGGACCTCACAGGCCAACTCGCCGAGTTTCATGTTGTGAGAGATCATCTTGAATCTAACTGTAGAGCTAAAATCATTGCTCGGAGTGTAGTGAACGAAAGACGGTTCAATGACTATATAGGCACATGTGAACCATCATGGGTCAACCTGGTCATCTCTGGAACAATAACTCAGACTGCAGCGGCCACCAGCTCGGCCATGATCGGGTAAACACCAAGACTGGCGGGAATGGACCGGGGTGCTAAATTGGCCAGCAAAGGAAATTAAAAGAGTTGGGCCAATCCCTGGTGGCCCATTATCGTTCGGTCTTGACCCAGATTAGCGGGCTTCAACAGGTGAGCCAAACTAGGACATTAATGGGCCATATAGAAGGAGGTTCTCACAGACTACATGTGGCCGACGGTTTTGGGCCAATGAGCCAATACTTAAACCTAAGGCTAATGGCCTTCAAATAGTATATGGTACGAGAAATCGGATGGACACTAACTATAGATGGGCCAACTCTCAAAAGCTTAAACCTTCCATTATCTTATGGAATCTGGTTAAAACACAAGTGAACTCTTCGATTATCCCGCTCAGCCATCATACTGTTTAACTTCTCACAAGTAACCTATGGCAATGATGAACTCGGGGAAGATGACATGCATCGCTCATCATTGGAAGTGAGTACTAATTGGCGGCGACTCTTCCTCTACCCATGTGACACGTGGTGACAACAGAGAAGTCTCCACACTAACAATTACGATATCAGAGGTAGATCACAGAGAATCCTTTGCGTGATAGAAGTCTAATGACCATCGAGAACAAGGAATTGTGAGAATCAAAGGAACCAAAGCCATGCTAAGCTCTTGGTAACACGCGAGTAATGATGGCCTCTTCTCACTGATGGATATATGTAAGATGATTCATGGCCTGGTAACAGTTCATCATCTCCAAACAGACTTATTACAACTGCACTCAACGATGGACAACAACCTATGGCAAGCTCTTAACCAATTTGACTTGGGAAGGTCAGCTCCACCGACATTTCTCCCTAATGCGATCTATGACGATAGCTTGAGTAGAAACAGAACAAGCCTTTTCGTGAGACCACTAAACCCAATGGAGCAAAACATACACGAACTCATCGAAGACCTCCCCAAAGACTGGGGAATCCAGGCGGCTGTGAAAAGAAGGATGGTGGACAGAGATATTGCTCAATTCTTCTTTGAAAATGAAGCTGATCTTGACTCAATCCTAAGGATGCAGCGACTACTTTACAATGGATGGTTGGCAGCAGCTCAAAAATGGGTTGACCACCCACCACCGAACTTCCTTACGCATATCCATCTTTGGATTCAACTGCGTAACCTCCCCCTACAATATGCTTCCGCTCCTGCAGTAAGAATGATTGCAAGTACTGTAGGCGAAGTACTGGAGGTTGACCTGCACGATACTTCAATAACAAGGCCATTCCTCATACGAGCCAAGGTGAACTTTAACACAGCTGACAGATTGAGGTTCTATAATATTGTGGAATGCGAGAATGGTGATCGTTTTCAGGTGTTGTTTTACTATGAATGGGTGGCGCGGTTTTGTTTCAACTGTCAACGACTCACACATACAACAACATTCTGTCAACACATCCTTACGGCGGCAGACCACTACATCAATCCATTTGAACAAGTGGCAGAGGAGAATCAAAGTCCGGAAAGCAACACCTCAAATGGGAATCAATCAACAATGGCCAGCTCATTAGCAACTCAACCTCTCTCGGCTAACTCGGAGGAGCTGATGGATCGGGGAACACTTACTGACCAAAACAAGGTAACCATCGATGACATCCTAAACAACCCACATGACACCTTCATGGCGGACGTTAATGCAGTACCCACAGCCCCGGAGCATTGCACTTCTCTCAGCCCCAATAAACCATCCTTATGGAAAGAAGATACAGCTAAACGCAATGTAGAGGACACTGCTGGTTCATCGTCACTTCCAGAAAAGAAGGTGACAACATAATCTTGGACATTGGGAGTTAAAATCTGGCCATGCTTCATACTCATATTGGCCGATATCTCTTCTCTTCGTTTCATTTCAACCTTTTGCCTTTTATCTTATTTCATTCTAGTATTTTAATCCCTATCTTTGCACTATGTATGTAGTTTGGTTGCACTGGAGAAGTTGACAACCTTCCATAGCTATGGCTATTTGAACTTTTGTACCTTGATCTAATACTCTTTTGGGAAAAAAAAGAAAGAAAATAGTTTGCATTTTATTAAAATTTTATCAAAAAAGGAAGAAAGTTTGCATGGGAATAAATAAGCGAGGCTGACTATGATGATTAGAACAAAATGCATAGAGGGAACGAAGCTAGACTTTGTAGATGTATCGTAAAAGATTTACTTCTTCCAGGATTCATTTTCTGTCACTTCAACACTTTCATGATGGCCCCTCATACATTTTCTTCATTTTCTTTCACTGTCACTTTTTAGAGGATTACATTTGTGACTTTTTCACTTTTAAGAATTTATACGTTTCCTGATGGCTTACATATGTTTAACATGGATCGTTTAAATGATTTTATAATTCTACTGTTGACAAATTTATAAAAAAATTTGTGAACTAAATTTACAAATTGTTGTAGATATTTTACAAATTTTGTGTGTGAGAGATATTTTAAGTACTTAATTCACAATCTTTCCACCATGAATCAGATGCAGATATCACTGATGTAATAGGATCAACAGAGATGTCCGTAGAATTTTGTATAAGACTTGAATATTTCTTATACTTTTTTTTAATTGATCAAGTTTTTCTCTGATGAACTTGTAGTTTCTAGTAAGATTAAACTCTTGGTTGAACTTTTCAACTATAAACTCTTTATCAAGTGGAGTAAAGTCTTTTAAACGGTAATTATTCATGGTAATAACTTTGTTATAGAGTTCAAGAAATATTCTTTCTCGACTAGAAGTCCACTTGAAATTGTCTTCACTCTACAAATATCTAAAATATGCAAAATATCTTTTTAGTAAAACTTCAATTACAGTACGACTTTAAAAATAATTATTGCTTATTTTACCCGTGCTGATGTTTCTATGTGGTAGATGATATCTGCTTGTACAAAAGAATTTACATTTCATCCATGATTTGATGTCATATCTACAAAATTTAAAATGCTTTTAGTTTTAGTCACATAATATTTTTAATAATTTATAGAACAATGATATATAAGTGTTTAGAATTTAAATTACATTTATTATATTAAATAATACCAAAAATATATAAAATTATTTACCGGTTCGTTCATGTAGAATTATGTTATTGGTTTTGAGCATTTATCATTTTTATAGATTTTATTCATATAATTGTATTTAAAAATAATATAGTTTGTTTTCCAAAAAACGATGTGGAACATGTTTTGATTTGGTTTCATATTTTTGGTATTAAAAACATACACCACTTACTCCCTCTTCACATTTTAATTCTCTTTTTAATTATTTTTTGTACGCTAATTATATATATATATAAATAAAACTAATAGTGAATTGGAGTAAATGATATGGATTGTGGTTATATAAGCACAATAAATAAAACTAAAAAAAAGAAAAAATGCAGATAGGGACGTTTTGTACAAGAGTGTGCGTGCTCTTCCTTTTCTTCTTTAACATAATCTACGCAGATTATTATCTGCATATATTAATTTTTGTATTGCATTATTTATTGGGTGAATGGTAAAAAATACAACAGATGACCATACTTACAACTCATATGCGTTTCTCTTATACACCATTCAAACCCAATGCTTTAATATTTTCCACTCTTATTAACAATGTAAAACAGGAGACATACTATTCTTTCTCCAAATGTCATTTCTCTTCCATCAAAATTTTATCTCCAACTAGTTGAATATCATGCAACACATATATAATGGTCAAGCATTCACCGAATGTTATCAGACAACTTTATAGTTATCAACCATCAATCGAGTTAATCTACACATTTTTATCAATATCATGTAATTCTTATATTCACAGATAACTTATTATTATCAAATTATTCGCAATATCATGTAATTCTTATATATATTAACAATTATTATACACATTCACTAATTATTTAATTCCGTTTTGCATTTTCCATCTATGTATGTGTTCATCAAATTATTCTCAGTATCATGTATTAACAGATACATGATTTCTCTCAATATAAACAAATTACATTTGTTAACCTAAATTTAATCAATTAACCCATAATACACAAGTTACGTGATAACTTATTAATATGTTTAGTGTTTATTACTTTCTGATTTTCCATCTACGTTAGATTTTTAACAACACTTATCAATAACATGAAACTTTATATTAACAACTAACAAATTAGAAAAATTCATTTCCACTCCATCAAATCTATTATCTCTCAGGAGAAAAATCATTTACTACTAAACATCTCTTTGTTTTTTTACAGCAAAGTAAAATTAGATAGATATCTGACTTAGATTAGCAAAGAGACAAGGTTAATTTGGTATTCTCCTCTCAATCATAGGTGTTACTTTCCTAATATTGAAATATATATGCTAGGTACTTAATTTCACAAAACTTTTCGAATATCTACCTAATAAACCCATAAATATATTGTCTTATCTCCTCAATATTTCTCTTACTTTGAATGGTGAATATATATAAAAAATGTAAATCATGCAGAACATATGCAAATCATGCAGATCATGCAAAACATATAAAATAAAAAGTAAAATTAAGTATTTTGATTTTTACATAACAAATTTTCAATATTTTCTCTTAAACTTATTATCCAAAGTTCAATATGTTTGTATCTTTGTTATTAAAACTAATGTCTTTTTTTTTCATGAAAAAGAATGATAAAAAATATAATTTTTAGAAGATTTAAAAACAAATACATTTACTTTACAAATTTTAAAAAACAAAACTTATTACTTAACAAAAAAAAACACACATATATATATATATATATTTGAGTTGTAGTGTTGAAATAATGATATGAATAAATGGAGTTAGATATTAGATAACCAAAGTAGAAAAATAAATCATGCATTATCATTGTATTATTCTTTTTCTTTTAATTTTCCTAAACCACTATTTTGAATCCAAACTTTTAGACGTTGAAGTGTTATTACTCTTGGATGTATTGCATATTCATAATTTTTAAAAATTAAATTGATACAACTTTAAAGTTTGACTGTATGTAAGATTTTGTTTACAATAATAACTATAGTCATGCTTTGGTAGTGTAAAATTTGTTTGGTGGGTAGGTTGAGTTAGTAAGGAAAATAATAATTATTGTATTAATAACTACACCATAAAATGATTATGGATAAATACGTAAACAAATGTCTTCATATGTATATATATATATATATATATTAATATATAAGTATAGAAATATAGATATGTGAATCTTCGAAGTCCTCAGAATTTTTTTTTGGCGTTTCCTAATCTATTCAACGGACTAACCTCATTTCTCCATGTGAGTGGCCGGTTAAATCTTCTCTAGATAATCAATTACAAATTTAATTATTTGGTGCTTCTAAATTATCAGATTGGACTAGTCGGCCACTACTTTTGGTAGATTTGTGACACACGCTACGAAAGTTTGGAGAATAGTTGTGGTATACTATCTACAATTACTAATAGACAGATTTATAACTGATAGTGTCAGATTTATACAAAAATATTATTTCTTTTAGCAATCATTAAACTAAATATAAGTTATTTGTAAATTATTCCTATATTATTGTATTAGACCATTTACAATGAGGTGACTTAGTTTTAAATTAAGAGAATTTGCACTCTATACACACATAACTTATCTTAATTAGATGGTTGCCAAACTTATGATTAATAAGTTAATGTTTCCTAAAGTATGACTTTTATGCTTCTATATTCCCATCGCACCACTCTCTTTATCTTTTTTTTACCGTTTCTCTCACCTCTCATCTATTTCTTTCATGTTCTTTCTTCTTCCTCTCTTATTCTTCTCAAACAACTTCTGCCATAAAATTCTCTTATCCTCTAATCAGTATCGTTTTATATAATTTAGCTATACTAGGCAAAATACAGAAAAGACCCTTTACTTATACTATATTAATTTATTTTACAAAACTTAAATATTAATTATAATTAAAAAAATTAAATCATGACTATTTCTTTATAATGCAAGATAAGTTGCTTGTCCGAAAAAAAATTCTTGATTTCATGGTTCAATTGTTTGTCCAACTTCACTCCATCCAAAAAGTCACTAGATCTAAAACAAAAAGAAGAAAAAGAAGTATCAATTATTTTTCAAAAAAATATCACATGAAACACGTTTTTCCTAGCCTTTCTTGAAGCAAAATCATTGATAGTTGTTTCAGAATCCACACTTTCCAAAATTTCATTTTCAATGTATAAATTGCTAAACCGTTCAATATTTGTTGAGACATTGATGATCTCAATTTTTATAGCAATTTTAGCTTAGAAAAATTATTTTCCGCCGATGCTACAGTCACGTGCGTGGTAAGTAAAATTCGATAAGCAATAACATTGGGATAACAACCAATATTCTTTACAAACTCAAGAACCTTAATAGATGTCATTGCTTCATCGGGTAAAGTCACATGCAATACTTTTAACTCAGAAAAAACTCATCCAAATCAACATCCGATAAACCACCGTGAGAAAATTTATTATGAAAATTAGTGCAACAATCTCTTAATTCAATAGCATCATGTGACTTTAACTTTATCGAATTATATAAGAATTCGATAATAGTTTCAAAATATTTTCATTTGCTCAAATCTACTTCTCAAAGAAGCAATTTCTATATCAACAAAAAAAAAGAGTTCTAAAAGACTCTTCAGGTGGGTTGTTAAATCTTGCTTCTTGTCCTTACAAATCTAAAATGCTCTCTGCCTCACTTTTCGAGACAATTTTATAATCCCGGTTTTGACTTCTTTAGGAAAGATATTTCAAAAACATTATCCTGGTTTTAGTCAACTATCTTGTTTTTAACCAAAAATGGAAAACTCAATATCGCTTTCCTGTTTTCCAGTGTGGTTTTCAGTCTTCTCTGAGTCACAAAGCATCCTCTCACGACGAAGTACACAGATCTGAACTCAGAAAGTTCAAGCATAACATTCCTCAGCTTAGATCTGAGAGTTTAACTTTGGTTAAAATGACCATCTCACTTCTGAATGTGTGTGCTGGACTCCCAAACACACAAATGGTAGTAATAACTGAAATCTTGTCCTTATATCCTCCTTAGCAATCTCTCTTTAACTTATTGCTAAGATCTACTTGATTCTCAGGTAGGTGGAGTTTTGGACCTGGAGTTACTTCACACTTAAGTGCAGAAACTATACTCATCTATCTCGCTTATCATCATTAATGGCATCCCAAATCCCTTGGGAAGGTAAAGGAAAAGGCATTATTCAGTCTGATAACTCGCTGGAGAAGCCTATCATTAAGGTTCCACGGTTTGACAACTCTGCTCTAGTTCAAAAACATTACCTCACACTTATTGGGAGAGTAACATGTTTAAAACATCAGATAATCTGGTCTCTGATTCCCTTCTTCACTGAGCATTGGAGAACCGCTACCAAACCAATATGAGCTGAACTTGGTGATGGCAAATTCCAGTTCCAGTTTGCCTCAGAATTCGACCTCAACTTGGTCATTCATAACCAACCCTATCACTTCGCTCGCTGGATGCTAATTCTGGAAAGGTGGGAAGCTACTGCTACTTTAGATTTCCCATCTTAAATAACTTTCTGGGTCAAGATCCAAGGCATACAAGTGCACATGTGGTCAATTGAAACTTATATAGTATTGGGAATGGAATTGAGACCTTTCAGAAGCGAGATATCTTTTCAACGGAGCTCACAATGAGAGTAAGTGTTAATGCTCTGAATCCACTTACTTCTTCTTCCCTGGTGGAATTTGAAACTGGCTAAGTAGTTACATCGTATTTTACCTATGAAACATTGGGACATCATTGCTCAGAATGTTTCCAGTTCGACCATGAGATAAATAACTGTCCCAACGTGAAGATCTCAGAACCGTCTCCTACAAACAATGAAGATTTTGTTAAAATGTTGAGCCAGAACATATTTCATGCTGATGCAAATGTCCAAGAGCCAAACGCTCTGAGAAATTCAGAAGCAAGCTTCTCAAGGAAGAAACCTTTTTCAGGGAAACATCGCTCGAATTCTGCAAGTCATTCGACAACAGTATCAGCTCCTTACCATCCCTACAAGAGAAAGGAAAATGCTAATCAAAATCCATCATCCAGAAATGATTATCACAGTAATCACTCTCATAGAAGAGTGCAATATCATAAGCATGATTCCAATAGACCACGCTCAGTTTGGCAGCCAGTGGTTAGAAATAATCTGCAGTCCCTTATTGGAAATCACAAAAACAATGCTATGGAGGATGAATCAAGATCATGTATACCTTCGTTAGAGAGGAATTCAGAAATTGTACCTGCTGAAGCTCTCCAATCAGCTCTAAAGGAAGCCACATGGTATATGGTTCAATATACCTCAGTGGCAGATCCATTGGAAAGTGCAGCTCGTAACGAGAGACTTCGTAGAGCTGAAGAGGAAGGTCTGATCGAGAAAAGTGCTACTAAAATGGCAAACGATGCTCTGTCTATCCACAATCAGGAAGATGATACTGTAATATCCCTTGTTGCGGATGTCCGAATTCCTGCCACTCAAAGGCTGGGTCCTCTTTTTATTCCAAGTGAGGATCCACAATCCTCTCCGAGTAAAGAACCTAAAAGAAAACAGAGTGGCATACTTGTTTCAAAAAACAATGTGAATGTAAGTCCAAGATTAACTACTGCAGGGACCTCTAGGAAAGGAGGAGTTCCACTGCAAAGACTTCCCTAAAGCGTAAACTTTACTCAGAGGGAGTAGCATATGCATATATGCCTTCACAAACATTAAAACAAGGAGCTAGCAAATAAAAGAAAACACATGTAGTCTCGACAAGTAATTAACATCAAATACCTATTTTTCCAGCTATCAAGAAGAAGAGAAAGATGGATTTTCATGATCCATATTCTAATGTTCCTTAAAGATACTCAGTTGTAACTGTCAAAGTTTGGGAATTCCCTTGACACTTCAACATCTCAAAGAAGTATCAAAAAATGCTTCTCCGGACATAATTTTTCTAATGGAGACTAAAACCAAGATGTTGTTTTACTTGAGAAAGTTAATTCCCTGCAATTTCCAAATTATTCTACAATTTCTCTGCAAGGCCATGGAGCTGGTGGTTTATTGCTTATATGGAAAGAAAATGTAAAGTTGCATATCCTGATTGCTAAGAAAAATTTAATTGAAGCAAGACTATGTCACGAAGATACCACCTCCTTCATATCGTTTGTTTATGGGCATAATGACAAAACTCAACGAAGAAGGCTATGAGAAGAGTTAAAAGCTAGTGCACACTTACACCAAGCCCGATGGCTCCTTATGGGAGATTTCAACGATATCACAGGAAGTGATGAAAAAACAGGAGGAAGTATTAAAGCAGAATCCTCCTACTCTGATTTTCGCTCTCTTTATTATGAAGTTGACCTAATAGATTTAAGACATACCGATGATCCATTATCATGGAGAGGTGTTAGGAAAGTCAAGTAGTGTGTTGCCGCCTTGACCGAGCCTTAGCTGACACTTCATGGATAAAACGATTTCCATCTAGTTTCTGCCAGTATTAGTGGTTCGAGGTATTTTATCACAAACCTATCATCACCTTAGTGGATCCTAAATAGAGTACAAAACACTATAACTTTAGGTATGATCGGAGTCTAATTGAGAATACTGAAGTTAAAGCTTTGGTTAATGAGACATGGAACAAATACCTTACCTTCTCTTCGCAGCAAAAACTGGGCAAAATTAGACAGGAAATCATATCCTGGACAAATAACAACCAACGTAATAGTCAAGTTCAAATTTAGAAAGGAACAATTGAGCTGGATGAAGCAATGTCGAGTGCCGAGCCGAATCTCCATTTGATCCATGAAATCAATTAGAAACTCAATATAGCTTACCAAGAAGAGGAACATTTCTGGTATCAAAGAAGCAGAGTTAATTGGTTGAATAAGGGCGACAAGAATACTCAATTCTTTCATGTTTCCATTAATTGTCGGGGAGCACAAAACATGTTCAGTGTCCTTGAAAGCAAGGATGGTATCCCAGTTTTTAAGGATCAACAAATTACAAATTTAATTACCAATTACTTCGGTGAATTATTTGCTTCCCAGGGATCGGATTCTTCACAGATTGTTAATAAGGCTATTCAATCAAAGGTATCTACAGAGGATAATGCTACACTCACTAGTTTACTTTCTATGGAAGAAATCATATATGCGCTTTTCTTCATTCATCTAGATAAGGCTCCCGAACCTGATGGTTTTTCAGCTGCATTCTTCTAGTCCGATTGGCTTACATTGCGAGCTGCTGTCACAAAAGAAATTTAAGAATTCTTTCCAAAGCTCCAATCTGGCCAAAGAGATAAACGCAACATATGTTAGACTCATTACAAAATGCCAAAATCCAAGGAAAATAACAGAGTATTGGCCCATAGCTCTGTGCAACATCTTGTATCATTACCAAACTCCTTGCAAAAAGAATGAGTTCCCTGCTGCCAAAGATCATATTAGAAAATCAGTCAGCATTTGTCCCAAATTGAGCAATTTTTGATAATGTTTTCATCACATATGAGGTTCTTCACCATCTCAAGACCTCACATGCCAAAAAGCATTGCTCTATTGCTATCAAAACTGATATGTCCAAGGCTTATGATCGTTTTGAGTAAAATTTTATCAAAACGGTAATGAAAGCTTTAGGTTTTTGTGACTGACATATTTCGTGGATTCTTGAGTGTGTCTCCACGGTTACATACTCCTTTTTTGTTAATGGATCCCTCTTGCTGTATTTGTTCATTATTTGCAGCCAGGTACTCTCTGGAATGTGTTATCAAGTACATATCAAAGGAGTTATGGCATGTATAAAACTAAACAGAGAAGGACCTAGGGTGAACCACTTACTTTTCGCCGATGATACTATGCTTTTCTGTAAGGGCAATTCAAGAAGCTTTGAAACTTTGAAGACTATCATGCAGAAATATGAGCAAGCTTCAGGTCAATGTATCAATAAACAGAAATCCGTAATCATCTTTTCTCGCAAAACGCCTCAGTTTGTTGAGGATATAATCAAACAACACATTCAAATCACAAATGAGGGATGGATGGGGAAATATTTAGGCCTGCTTGAGAGTTTTGGAAGAAGGAAAAGGGATTTCTTTGCTAGTATTATAGACAAGATCAAGCAAAGGAGTACTAGCTGAAATTCAAAATTTCTATCACAAGCCGGCAGACAAATCCTCTTGAAGACTGTTTTATCGTCTATCCCTACACAGACTATGGCATGTTTCTAACTCCCCATCTCACTTTGTAAGAAAATACAATCTGAGCTTACTAAGTTTTGGTGGAATTCATCGAATGAGAAGAGGAAGATTGCATGGAGAACTGGTGAGATAGTAGCTCCTGTAGGCCCTACAACAGATGTGACAAAAGAGCTAAGAGTTAATGACGTCATGAAGCAAAACTCATCAGAATGGGACAAAGATAAAATAATCCAAATTCTCCTTATCCATGCTAGTGATATCCTTTGTATAAGACCAAGTTGCCTAGGTTTCAAGGACAAAAGAATCTGGCTGAGTCAATCAAATAGTGAATATTCTACTAAAAGTGGCTACTACAGAGCCATAGAGTTGCGAGATTCCAAGAAATCTCTGAGGACAATGAATGCTAATCAACATCCAAATTGGATCATAGAAGTCTGGTCCCAACACCTACCTTCCAAGCTCAAAATGTTTATGTGGAAAGTTCTATCAAATACCTGGTTGCAGGAGATAATCTTTCAAAAAGAAGCGTTGATCTACACAGTGCATGTAAAAGTTGCGGTGAATTGGAATCTGGTGAACACATTTTGTTTTATTGCCCAGTAGCTAAAAAAATCTGGCAAAGTAACCTATTTTATCAAGAGGTCATTGCAATCACTGCAACGCCTTTATCTGTTTGGATCATGTGGCAGATTTGGAAATCAAAGAATAATTCAATTTTCAAAGGAGTACAATGGGATGCTAAGGAAATTCTCACTCGAGCCAATGTCAACGCAAGGGAATGGGAATCAATTGCATGAATTAAGGAAAACCTCACCTTGTGTTCTCAGAGACATTTGTACTCACCACCACCATATGAAGCTATTATTCGATTTGATGTTGCTTGGACTTCGAATCTCAAAGTTGCTTGTGTGGGTTGGTGCATAATCAACGAAGAACAAATTATCTGGGAATAGTCCATGAGAATGATAGATGTAGCGTCACCTTTAATGGCTGAAGCCATTGCTCTGAAGAAAGCAATGGAATCGGCGATCACAAGGGGCTTGAGCTCGGTATCATTTGAATCGGACTCCTCCGCTTTAGTCAAAACCATTAACTCAGTCAATCAACTCTCGGATATATACGGAATACTTGCTAATATATCCGGTCTTATCCAATCTTTTTCATCAATTTCATTTTCGTTTATCTCGTGTAGTCTTAATGATGTGGCCGATGAGCTGGCTAAAAAAGCCCTTTATGTAGCTGAACCCATTACTATAATGAATTAATCTGGTTTGTGACTAAAAAAAAAAGACTCCTAAGGTGTTTGAATAACTTCATCATGATTATTTTCATCAAACTGTTTTTTTCTAAATCTTCGACGCGTACTTGGAAATACATCATCAACATCCATATCACCAGCAAGAGTTTCAGCAATATTCATACTTGAGCTAAATCCATCATTTCCATATTTCTCAAAGAAAGACATCACACTTCTACTTGCTTCATTGCTTCAAGACACATAGATTTAGCTTGTAACTTCTAACTTACTAAGTTAATATAAAATAAAATGTCATGCCAAATCCCCATCCCAAGTAAAAACTCAAAATTTTCAAGTGCATCAACCATACTTTCAGATTCAATCTTTGATATAGCATCATCACACAAGGTGTATAATTCTAATAAAGTTGACTTTATATGTGGAGCTTGAAACCTTATAACCTTGACATTTTTGATTCGACTCTCCCATCGAGTATTAGGCAGATTTTTAGCATAAAACATGGAACATGTTTAAGTAAAGTATCCCATCTTTTGGTAGATCCTGAAAATAAAGTAATGCACAACCCCAAAAAAATAAAGCTTTCGTGCAAGAATGTATCATATCGCTAACAACAAGATTCAAGCTATGACAAGCACATGACATATATAATGCTTTTAGATTAATTTCTAACAATCGCTTTTGAACTCCTTGATGCTTTCCTTTTATATTAGAACCGTTATCATAACCTTGTCCCCTAACATTCTCAATATCAAGATCAAGTGACTTAAGAGCATTTTGCAATTCTTTAAATAGACTTAGTTTCAATGTGTCATTATACCTTTAGAAACTCTAAGAAATACTCTTCCATTTTTATTTTTTCATTTGACACATTCACACAACGTACTATTATAGTCATTTGTTCTTGATGACTCACATCGGGTGTACAATCAACGATAATAGAAAAATATTTTACCAAAAAATTACTATTACTATCTTGATACAGTTTCTCATTTGATGGTAAATGTCTTTTTGAAAGACATTTCACAACAAAAATTATTCTATATAAAACTTGACTCCAACGTTCATTTTCTTTTGTAATTTCTTTCTGAAATTCTTTAGCAATGGTTAAATTACTTTAAAATATAACTTTTACGTCATTCCAAGTTCTCATATTAGCCATATGATTCTCACTTTTCTCATGATTTTCTAGTCTCCTAACCATACGTTTCCAATCTCTTAAACCTTCTATTGCTAATAAACTTAAGTGACCATGAGACTGAAACAACTTACATCATAAACAATACACCTTATGGTCAAGTTTTGAATAAACCCACCACTTTCTATCATCAATTCCCCCATTACACAATTTTCTAAAATAATACATATATGCAAAGTGCCTTTTAGTTTCATCATCAACATGAAACACAAAATTCATCTCTCTTTTCGGTCATTTTTCAAAAAAAAAAAATCTCTTGTTTTATTGTCAAGATTATTCCAATTACTAGGATGATATATATCAAAAGGAGGAGTTTTTCATCAACATTCAAGCTTCCTGTATTAGACGGATTTGACACGCTTTCATGAGACTAATTCACAAAATCATCTATTTTTCACTTGAATGATCATGAGGATTCAAACTAGGTTCCCCACTAGGACTCTCACTAACTAGAATTTTTCGTTTAACAAACTTATCCATAGATCCTCTTTGAAATTCTAAAAACTGTTCTTGTTCCATTTTTCTCTTTCTTTTGTCATTCCCGTATATTACCATAATTAAATAAAAATGGAACAGTGACACCTGGTAATTTTGTAATAAATGTAAGAAAAAAAACTTGAAAGCAACACAAAAATCTTGTCACACGTACTAGTGTTCACTACATTCATCTACC
The DNA here is from genome assembly GCA_963920545.1 of Lepidium didymum. Classification (NCBI taxonomy): domain Eukaryota; kingdom Viridiplantae; phylum Streptophyta; class Magnoliopsida; order Brassicales; family Brassicaceae; genus Lepidium; species Lepidium didymum. The sequence continues at coordinate 10,263,882 of OY986980.1, forward strand.
AAATAATAAATTCAAAAGATAATAGATGAGCTTAAACATTACTTTAATCAAATAATAGAAACAATGAAAATAGAATTGCAAAACAAAGTAAAATAGAATTGCATAATTTTTTTTTTCACGTGATCACGTCTCTAACATTCTTTTGTTTCACGTGATCGCAAATTATGTTTTGTGGAAAATCATGTCTTAAAAATCTTATGATAATTGACCTTATCGAGCGGAGTTCAATTTGGACGTACGTAAAAAGGATGTTTATTAATCTATTTCAATTTATCATTATCACAAAAAAGATTAATAGAAAATTTACCTTAAATCGAACGAAGCTGTTACCAACAAGAAATAAATCGTTAAATAGAACGGATGTTTAGTTGATTTTGTGACTTGTGAAATGTGAAGGTTTTCACTTTGATCTTAGTCGAGTCTCAAAAGGAAGAAGTTAGAATGACGATTAGTTTTCTTCTTACTAATTAACTAGGTTAAAAAAAGTTTTGGACCCTTTTTCTTAAATCTTTTTTTCTGTGATGGAATATTTTTCTTAAACTTTGGCTTCGGATGGTGAACAAAAAAATACATATTATGCAGATTATATGCAAATCATGCAGATTATGCTACATAAAACTACATACAATAAGGGTGTTGAAATAGAAATCAAGTAGTTGAATACTTTTAGTGAAAGTATTGAATACGATTGTTGAGATATGTGAATTCATTCTTTTTGTTTTCATCTGTTAATATTGAAAGAATTGAGATCAAATATATCGAGAGAGAAACAAACTAGAGCCGGAGGAAACACATTATCTCCCCAAAATCATAGTTTGAACAAAAGAAGCATAGCCCTAAACAAAGGAAAACTAAAAATAGAGAAAAAATGAAAGTAAAGCACATGATTAAAACTATAAACTCCTAGAATCATGAAATACAGAGAAGAACCAAGAGAAGCTTGCAGCCAATCTATAAGAAAGTGGAAGGCGCCATAACATGTACGTGACCACGCAAAGAACCTACTGAAGAGAACACCTACAATCATGGAGGGCCTAAGGAGAACATCAAACCATAGCAACAACCAACAATAGAGAAGGCAGATAAAACAACAAGGACAACGCTCTTGATACCAACTCCAACTAATATACACCAAGCAATAAGAGGTAACAAAGACATACACATCCAAGAAAAGAACCAAGAACGAATCTTCGGCTAAAACACATCCTCTAACCACCATGAGAAACACGAACAAAGATACTGATTCTAGGAAACTATAGAAAAATCAAAAATGAGAAAAGAAGGCATAGCAACATAACTGAGGCTAACCTCCTAATATACTTAAACCAAGCTAAACCCAACAATCAATCCTCAAAAAACTACACAACAACACAAAGGAACATAGGAGTAATCAAAACTAGAGATCTGATTAGCCTCTCTTAGGTCAAGCACTCCAAGAAGCAACCAGACAAAATAGGACCAAACGAGACCCACTAAACTGGACAGCCACAGAGAGATGACTAGAAACACGGCGCTAGCGGAAACCTTTACACCGACGGTGAAAACACCAGATCTCATCAACCAATATTCACCGCACCAAAAGCTACATGAAACACGAGATCTAAAGTAGAGACGAAGGCCTAACAACAAGAATCGAGTAGGGTGGGGTCAGCTCTGGTCTGTCGAATTCACCGGCAGCCGACCCGGGCGGTGAGCAAGGAGAGCTAGGTTGAAGATGCAATTTTTCTGCGTGGTACAGTGTTCGAAGAGAGATGAATAAACTCAACATGTTGAAAAATGAAAATAGTTAGGACATTATGTCACATAATGAGAAACGAGTGAATAGAAGAAAAAGAAATAATTTCAAATATTAAAATATAATATTTAAGGTTTTGATCTAATACACTATTGTACATATAGTCTAATGAAATATTGTGATATGGAAGAGAAAGAAAATGATTTGGAATAGAAAATAGGGTGTTGAAGGTGTTAAACATTGTACATAGTCAAAAGAAGTTTAACCTTATGGTCAAAAACATTGTGCATAAATTCATTTTTGAACAAGATATATGTCGTACCATGAGAACCAAACGCCACTGTCTAAATTCTCTATAATGTAATCCAACGTTCATCGTCTGTTTTTCTGGTCAAAAGTACTCAATGTTGATTAAAGATGTGCATATTCTGTCTTCTCTCGTCTTTCTTTACTGAAACAGTATTTTTTTGTGGCATCAAATTTCAGTTTTAGCTCAAAAATAGAACATGGATAAGCTAATAAAAGTTACTCTTCATATGCAAAGCCAAAAGAAAATTCGTAAAAGATAAGTCAACAGAGTACGTTAGGTTCGTCAAAAGAATTCTAAAAGACAAGTTAACATAGCACGTAGGTTTGTTCAATATTTTCTATATAAGAGGCCATTGCATTTCTCTCCCAAAGCAAACTAAAATCAAAGAAACAAAGATACAAACTAAGACAACAAAATAAACTTTCCTCTCTTCCTTGTTATTCAATGGCAATGTCTCAAAATTATAGATATACAAGAATCCATCAAAAGGCTTTTGAAATGTATGGTGATTCCAAGAAACTAATCACTAAACACTACAAGAAAATACAGGTATAACCGACAGCAAAAAGACCGTCGGTTATGTCGTCGGTTAAACACCAACGGCATAATCCACGGACAGTGACCAGAAAATATGATCTGTCGGTAGCCGTCGGTCTATACGACAGAATAGCACCCGTCGGTTGACGTCGGATATAGTAACTGACGGCAACCGACGATACATAATTAATATTTTTATTCAAATTAAAAAAAATAGAAAAAAATTCACCTGTTAAGGCCGGTTTAGCAGAACCGACGGTAAATTTTTTTATTTAATATTTTATTAATTAATTTAAATCAGAAATAATTATCCCGTCGGTTGCCTTTTGGTTCCCATCGGTTCTACCAGCCGACGGGAACCGACGGACATATAATTTCAGATTTATTTTATTATTTATAGTAGTAAACCGACGGCATCCAACCGTAGTGGTTACAAACGTTTCACATATGATTCGTTGTTGTAACCGAAATTTAAGTGGCCGTACGAAGCCGTTGGTTCCCGTTGATTCATATCTTAAATATATTGGAATGGCTTCCTATTTCTCTCTATCACACGAATTTAATTTTACGCTAGTAAATTTTGATGGCAAACTATAGCGATCCATTTTGGATGGACGGACCATGTATGGATGAAGCAACTGCCACATTAACCGAAGAGTATGTTGCCGGGCTGAGAAATTTTATGGAGTTCACAGCTTATCGGAGTATAACACTCGAAACAGGTAAGATGTACTATCCGTGTAACACATGTCAGAATATGAAATTCATTCCGGTTAAAAATGTGTGGAGTCATCTATACCGTAGAGGATTTTTACCGAGTTACAAAATATGATATTCGCATGGAGAAGATGGTACGAATATTAAATATGAAAATTATACCGGAGTAGGTAATAGTAGTTTAGGTGGGGATATAGGTAATCCGGTAAATGAAGAAGTAGATGTTAAGCTTGGTAGTAGCGGATTAGGTGGGTATGGTGTAGAAACCACAATCACAACTGAAAACAATGTGGGTACAATTCAAATGGTTAACGATGCATTTGGTGAGGATGTACCCGTTTTTACCACGGCTAGAGACAGGGGTGAAGAACCAAATATCGATGCCCGTAATTTTTTTGGTATGCTAGATGCTGCGAATAAACCCTTGTATAGTGTTGTGATGAAGACGTGTCACCGTTGTCGAGTGTAGCTGAGATAATGAATATAAAAAAAAATTACAATCTACCGGAGAGCTGTGTCGACGCACTAACCGGTCACTTTAGAAAATGTCTCCCAGCTGATAATACATACGCGGCATCGTACAATGACATTCAGAAAATGATTGCCGGGCTAGGATTACCATACAAGACAATTGATGTTTGTGTAGACAATTGTATGATCTTCTGGAGACAGGATTCAGACCAAATCCGATGTCATTTTTCTCGTAAACCTCGATATCAAGATACAAGTGGGAGGACTCGCGTGCCATACAAAAAGATGTGGTATTTGCCTTTAGCAGACATGCTTAAAAGGCTATACCAGTCAGATTGCACAGCAGGCGCAATGAGATTGCATTTTGAACATAATTATGCCGGCAAGATAACTCACCCTTCAGACGCAAAAGCATGGAAACAGTTCCAAGCAACTTATCCCGATTATGCTCAGAAACCACAGAATGTATATCTAGGCTTTCCACAGACGGGTTCAATCCATTCGGTAAACGTGGGAGACCGTATTCAGTTTGACCGGTGATTGTAACACCTTATAACCTGCCACCAACTATGTGTATGAAATAATAGTTTTTGTTTTTGGCAGTCCTTGTACCAGGGTCCGATCATCCATGGAGATCTCTTGATGTATTTTTGCAACCTCTAATTCACGAATTAAATCAGTTATGGGAGAGTGGTACTAATGTGTTTGATGTTTCAACTGCACAAAATTTCCAAATGAGAGGTGTGTTGATGTGGACTATCAGCGATTTTCTAGCATATGGAATGTTATCGGGATGGTCTACGCATGGGAAACTGGCTTGTCCTCACTATCAGGATAACACAGAAGCATTCCAACTGAAACATGGACGAAAGACATCGTGGTTTGATTGCCACCGAAGATTTCTTCATATGGATCATCCATATCGGCATAGTAGGTCGTTGTTTACTAAAAACAAAAAAATCTTGTATTATCCACCGCCAAAACCCAAAGGTGCGCAAATATTAATGCAACTGAGATATTTTGGTGCTGAGTCAACGCTGATTTGTGGAGGAAATGGACATTACCCCATCGACGGTGTTGGGGTGTACCACAATTGGAATAAGAAGAGTATTTTCTGGGAGTTGCCGTATTGGAAGAACCACCTCATTCGCCACTGCTTAGACGTCATGCACATTGAGAAGAATGTGTTTGATAATTCAATTAACACAATTATCAATGTACCGGGGAAAACAAAAGACAATCTGAAATCAAGATTAGATTTACCAGATATTTGTGATAGGAAGTCACTGTATTTACCAGGGAATAACAACGTCAGGCCAGTTCCTATATTTCGCTTAACTAACAAATGAAAGGTAAAATCGAGTTCTCTCTCTTTATAAATGATTATAATTTTCAATAACCACTTAATTATATTAACAATGGTAAATTTTGAATATAGGCTATTTTTTTTTACTGGATTAAAAATGCCGTCAAATTCCCAGATGGTATGTCTCAAACCTCCGAAACTGTGTTGATAGTAACAAGGAAAAATTCTGTAATATGAAGAGTCATGACTGCCATGTTGTAATGCAAAGACTGCTTTCGTTCGCTTTTGCCTACTTATTGCCTAAAAATGTGCATGAAGCGCTTGCAGGTAATATCTTAACATTAAAATAAAAGGAAAATTAATAACTAATATTACGTTTATAATAACCTTATTACGTTTTTATATCAGGTTTATGTGTCTTTTTTCGTGATCTTTGCTCACAGACTCTTACTGAAGATGGAATAAAAAATCTGAATGATAAGATTCTTATAATCTTATGCAATTTGGAGAAAGTATTTCCCCCGTCTTATTTTGACGTCATGGAACACCTTCCGATTCATTTACCTCGTGAAGCTAGTAATAACAAAATACATAAACGATCAGATTCATTTATTTGATTACTATAATTATTTAATTGAATATTTGATATGTTTTGTAGAGCTTGGCGGACCAGTTCAATATTGATGGATGTATCCATTCGAAAGATTCATGTTCAAGTTAAAGAAGAAAGTAAAAAACTTGAGCCGTGTAGAAAGTTCAATTGTCGCTCAATATATCAATGAAGAAACTGCCAACTTTGCTTCGTTATATTTTCCATCAAATGTTCAGAAAAAAAGTCGACGCCCAACACGCAACGATGATGGAGGAGAGCGGCCAGTTTATCCAGCTTTTGTACCAGATATATTTTCACAAATAGGCCGACTAAGTGGAAAACCAGTTCGTAGAACCCTTTCTTCCTCCGAGATAAACCATTTGCATATGTATATTGCAACGAATTGCCCATAAATCAATGACCTTGAGAGGTATATAGTAGTTGCTTATATTTTATTTGATAAAATGTCCTTATTACTAATCCATTATTTATTTTCTTCGAGTATATACATGTCTCAAATTCGGGAATCATACCCGAATTTGACAGATGACCAACTCCAAGTTACAAAAGAAGGCGAGTTCACGAAGTGGTTAAAATTTTATGTGAGTTTAAAAAAATACGTATTATTTTCTTATAATTTTCTATTGGGTGTTACCTCAAACTAATAAATAGAATACCAAAAATCACATGTCACAGAAGTCAGAAAAATAGGAACAACATTTCCCACCTGGTTGGTAGATTTTGTTGCGGGGCCTTTATTAGTCACTAAAGCCTACCCTATGTACTTTACTCGTGGTTACACTTTCAAGATTCCGAGAGCAGGAATGAAAAGACCAACAAGTGACTAGGGAATATTTTCCACCTCAAGCGATATGGTCTATTATGGAGTGTTGCGAGAGATATTGGAGGTTGAATACCCTGGGTTGCTTGGTTTAAAGTGCATTGTCTTCTACTGTGACTGGTACAATCCTATTTTAGGAGTCGATGTACGTGTTGACAAATTTGGTGTCACATCTGTACACTCACGGAGGAAGCTGGATAAGTATGATCCATTCATACTAGCATCGCAGGCTGATCAAGTAACATATCAGATCATTGTGACTTTAACCACTCCTAGAGGGAGATTATGGCAATTCAGAGCACGATGCCATGCAACAAGCTTCTCCAGGAACACTAGGCCCAATTGAGAGTTCACTTGGGGTAGACCTCTGTGTCAATATGACCTCCCAGGGATTCAAAACCGTATATGATGGTTCAGACGTTGAAGTTCCCGAATTTGGCGGAGAGTCCGAAGAGAGTTCAGACGATGAGCAAAATGAATATGGAAGTGATTCGAGTAATACATTTGTGATTGGAGACTTGTATAATATAAATGTATCGTTCTTTTGATAATGTGATGTTTTAAACTCTGATCGTACTTACTTTATGTATAATTATTTATTAATTTGATGTATCGTTAAATACAACCGGTCCGTTATAACACTAAGCATACAGTGGGAAAAAACATACTAATATATTATATATTACACGTAATAAAAACTCATTACAAAAACACAACCACAACAACATTGCATATAGCTTATTCCACTGACACATTAAAACAAACCTCGGCATTAGCCGATTAAAAAATAAGTACTTAAGCATAAATTCATTAATCTACATCTAAGTTTGGTACAGTTACAAATTCAAACGAACTATTCGTGTCAGCTCCCTCGTCATCTGAGTCTGGTACGTTTGATTTGTACTACGCCACCATTTCATTAACACCTATTATCTGTTTACATGTGCACGAACTAAATAAATGAGAATAAATTGAGTTTAGTCGCAAATGCATGATGTGTCATTAGAAGATATACCGTAACGATATTTTGGGGTATAATGTTTATGCTGATAACCTTGCTTGAGAAACAACATACATCTACATCGCGTAGAAGTAGCAAAGCACCTACACCAGTAGCATTTCTGTGCCCGTCCTTCTAGAATACGCTGCGATGCATAGATGCCGTCATTGTGCCTGATGGATCCTTAAGTGTAACTATCGCATCTCCTAAGCCGTTGGGGGAAAGCGTCGCAATAATTGCTACAACCTGCAATTAATCGGGACAATTAAAAATACAATTAGAATTATGTCAAGTTAATAGTATATACATTTCTACTCTTACCCTTTTCACTTTTACAAATTGGGTCAACGGGCATGTGATATCAGCCAATTGTGTCCAGAATGGTGGTTGTTGATTAGTTGATGTACCTACATGTATGCATGATGTTAGTCAATTTTACTCACAAAACTACAGAAAATTAACAATTTAAATATCACGCAATACCTTCACGTAGTAGGTAATCAATCGTTGATGTCCATCGAATACTATTAAAATCAGAATCAAACGTGGGTTATACACCTCACGAATAAAATCCTGTGTTGGCTTTACTTGGAAACATTCACCATGCAACACCTTTTGATCATGCGCCTTTTTCCGGAAAATACCAATTTGGAATGGTCGGCTTGGGCCATGGATTAGTGGCTGTTGGTATTGTGTTTGTTGAGTTGGCTATAATTGAAAAATCGGCCGAGCTTCCACGACATTCAATTGCTCGTATGGTGGACTTTCTGGCACATGTGTTTCACAAGCTCGACAATGATTGTTCGACATGTGGAAACTCAAACGGACTGCGATTTTAAAAATATTGTAAGAGATTGATGGATGGAATGGATTGTGATGGATAGATTTTCATTTTGTGATAATATATAGAGGAACTGAACCGAGGGTAATCCACGGTAACCGATAAGCCACCTAAATTCTGGTTACAAACAGTGGCGAAACATGCAAAATATTTTATAACAACTTCACAAAAATACAAAAGCCGTCGGTTGTCGTAGGTTGAACCGACGGAAACCAACTGCCATTTGGAGAGAAATTTAATTAGCACCAAAAAATTGGCGCCTGAGTTTCCCTCCTTAGGTCGTCGGTTTAACCTACGACAACCGACAGCTACATTTTTTATTTTTTTAATTATTTATTTAGTAAATTAGTAAATAATAAGTTAATTAGCCGCGAAAATGCATTTTCCCGCCACTAATTAATTAATTAATCAATAATTTACTACATAAATTATTAAAATATTATAAAATATAATTAAATGAAAAAAAAATATCACCGATGAGAACCGACGGCTAAAAGCATTTTACCTTCCCGATCATCTTCTTCCTTCCTCTTCTCTTTTCTTCCTCTATTTTCTCTAAACCCCGATCGGGGACTTTCTTACGGAAATTAACGGTTGCCGGACCTAATTCACGGCGTACCCTCACTTAATCCATTCCAACATCCTAAAATCATGTAAGTTTCTAGAACAAATTTTTTATGAAGAACAAATTTTTTTTACGAAGAACAAATTTTTTTTTGAAGAACATAACGTTTTTGAAACAATTTATTCAAGTTTTAATCTTATAAAATTATAAAAATAGATACGAAATGTGTATACATATATTAATGCATTAACAAATTTATATATATATAAACAAATTTAAATATATATATATATATATATATGTATATCTATTTTATTAAAAATCTTTATAAATTAATTTATTTATTTACTAATTAACTATACATATATAATATATATTTCTATAACAAAAATTTATCAAACTAATTATATGTATTTATATATATATATGTTTATAAAACAAATTTATATAAAAATTAAAAAATTTTATATGTTTTATTAAATAATATGTAAATGAATAAAAAATTTTAATTTTCTTTGATACATTTACAATTTATAAATTTAATTAAGTAAGTTTTGTAATTGATTAAAAGAAATTAAAAGGTTTAATATGATTTAATTAAATAAAATTTTTGATTTTATATAAAAATATTTTACAATTTTATAAACTATATACTTATGTTTAAAATATTTAAGTTTCATTAAGTTTATAATTTATCAGGACATCTTATGATCACTTCCATCGTGCGTACCCACCGGGCGTGCAAGCAGAGGATCATGATTCAGATGAGACCATTAGTCCTCATATGAGTACACCGGCTACGCATGATACCCAGCCAGACCCACCACTACCCGCCCCCCCACAACATTTGACCATTGAGCAGATTTTGACTCAACCGGGACGTGACCATTTGCGGACTCTAGATCCGAGCCTGGGCGAGGGATCTACATGGTATGAATTCTTATATTATTTTAGTTTGCAAAAGATTTAAATATCAACACTAAAATAAAATTTCAATTTTTAGGTTTCACATCGACCAACACATTAAGAAGTTTGTGCGGCTTATGATCTAGCAGCAGCTCCCTTAAACCTATTCATCTTTCAGCAAATTTCCATTGGATCTGAGGGAACAATGGTTCAGATCTTTCGCGGTAAGCAAATTCTTCTTTAGAACTTTTCCAATTATTTCATTAAGTTACAATAAATTCTAATTTTTACAAAATTTACAGCAACAATTTAACTGGACAGTTGCTGACACGCCTAAAGTGAGGCGGAAGTTCGAGGAGCAGTGCTCCACTTCATACTCCAACCATGTGTATGCTTGGAAGCGAGCATGGAAGCGGGAACCATCGGAGTTGCCATATGGCTGTCCGGCTGATCGATTCCCAGAATTTATGGAGTACTGGCCAAACCCTGCCACAGAGAAGGTGTCCAAGCGGAACAAGATAAACTGCCGAGCAGGACAAGATGAGACGGTAAACGCGCCGGGAACACACATCGCTGGGCCTTATACATTTGAGCATGTCGAGCACAAGATGGTAAGTTATATTTTAAATTTAATTATTTTATTTAATATTCGATTAACTGTGTTTTTTTTGTTGTATAAACCATTAAAAACGTGTGCGTTTCTGATTTCCTCAAACTAATGAAGAGACATGTCACACAAGCAAAAAATCTGGGAGGATCGACAACCCGAAGATTTGTGAGGTTGTAGAGAGGGTGGAGGATCGGATTGAGGAATATCAAACCCAACTCACTCAGGATGGAGCGGGACCATCCACTAAGGTTCGTCGGGACATGATCAACCAATTCGTCGTTGAGGTATATTTTTTTAAAAAATTAATTTTAAAATTTTAAATATAACTTTTTTTTGTTCGCCATTTTGTTTTATTCAATGTAGGAAGTACCGTGCACTAATGGCCGGCAATTGGGTCTTGGGAAGCTAGTAGACGTTGATGGGATGCCAACCAATGTTGACCTCAGCCAGGGATTAGGGCTCAGTCAGCGGGAGCGAGATGAGCTCGTGAACCTCCGTAAAAGCTTCGAGGAAAACCGGGCGGAGCTATAGGAGATCAGGACCGCACTCCGTGAGACTCAGGCGAGACAGACGAAGAGTGAGGCTCAAATAGCGGAACTGCTTCAGTTCCTAGACCCAAGAGCATCCCCGGTCTTCACCCGGACGCAGAACCCAAACGTTTAGTTATGACCTAGTCATTTAAAAAAATGCATTTTGTATATATTAAATTTTAAAATGTATTTAATATTTTCTAATTTAATTTTAATTTTTAAAATTATTACTTCTTTATAATTTATTTCATAATTAAATTAAATTATAATATTAATAATAATTTAAATTAAATTATATTAATTAATTTTATATTTAATTATATTAATTAATAAACCGACGAGAACCGACGGCTCAAAACCGATGGGGACCGATGGCTTCAAATCCACGGGAACTGACAGCTCCAAATCTACAGGAATCGACGGCTCCAGACCGACGGGAACCGACGGCTCCAGACCAACGGGAACCAACGGCTCCAAACCGACAAGAACCAACAAACTCAAACCGACAGGAACCAACAGACTCAAACCGACGGGAACCGACAGCTTCAAATCGACGAGAATCGATGGGGAATAATCGACAGCTTCAAACCGACGAGAATTGATGGAGAATAATCGACGACAATCGATGAGACCGCGATAACCGACGACGCGTATTCGACGAGCATATTCAGTCGGTTGCCGTTGTTTGTAGACCATAACAGACGGCAACCGACGGGATTGACCGTCACTTATAATATTGTTTTCTTGTAGTGAAACCATATGCTCCTACAAAAGAATTTTCTTCTTACTTTAACCAAAATTCCAACGAATATGGTGGTCCAAGTTTGTATACCGTAAAAGAGGCAAGTAATAGGATTACTACTCGTAAAAGAGTCATTTATCGTTCTTCAAATGAGTCATCTACTCTTTATCGTGTTACTGATTGTAATCAATACTCTAGTGATTCCCTTAATTTCAGTGGTCATGTTGACCAGTTTCAAAGGCCAAATGAAAGGGCTATTAGCTGCGACGAAGCGGCCCAACGTTATGGAGGGGTGATTATAAAGGAATTTCGTAATTGAGAGTGGCAAAACTCTTATTACGTTGCAAACACAATAAGTTTATTGCAGGTTTTATGGTTGCATTGGGAATATGCATACCAAGACCTATACGTTTGTTACTTAAATAAGGTTGAGATCAGTAACAAGTGTGTTAATCAAGTTGTGTTAAATATTTGTCATAAGTTATATAAAGCTTAACTAAATAACGGTGTAGGAACTATCTCACATCCTATGTTACCCATAGCTTAGACCATACTCGTTTAGCTCTTGTTTTTATTACTCTTTGTGGTTTCCTTGGATACTCATTTTCGTAAAGTGATTTTGTATGTCTTTGTGGTTTCCTTGGATACTCTTTCACTATGTTGAGTATAACAAATAAGTATTCATTTTCAGTTTCACCCTCTAATTGTTAGTCACCTTTAATGAAACTTTCTCAAGCATAAATACAATCTCCATTGTAAACAGTCACTCAAAATCTTCTTCAACCTGCTTAAAAATTTTATGGGTCTTTGGATAGAATTTTAATATAAACTTTATTCTATTTTATATATATAAACAAAATTTATTTTATAAATTTCTCTCTAAAAATATTTTTATGAGTCCTTTAGTGTTATATATCCTTTTCAAAAAAATTTATGGGCCAATTTCTAACAAAATTTCAATGATACCTATGCTTTAAAAAACTTAACTTTTTTATTAATGGGTCCAGAATAGTAGACCCATATGAACAGGGCCTGGATCGTCCGAACAAATAATATTCAGCTCAGACCTCGTCGTCGCCAACTCCTCCCATTGTTGTGGATGTTTCAACCTGAAAAACGAAGTTCCAACTAGTTCTCATCCCATGGCCATCAAGAGCAGAAGAATATTAACAAACTAAATAATTTGGGAATGTTTAAACTTTTGTTTCCTGAAAGGCCACAAAAAAACAACAGAATAAATTTTACATATTCGAGTTTCTAATAGAACAAATACATCCATTTATCATGTAAATGCTCATGCTTTTCTTCTTCCTCTTCCCCACTCCTGGAGATTAATTATTAAATACAAATATGAATTTATGTAGACTATATTATTATTTAGGAAATACTATAATCTAAATGTCACATCATACATTTTAACGGAATATAATTAGAGCCATTAAGTTGTTGCAAGTGTTATACTCTACCACTGTACATTGTATATTACACTGAACAAAATATAAAGTTGGTGTATTTCCTTAGAAACTCATATAGTTTTTGTATAGTTTTGGAAAATATTATAGAATTTAATTGTGACTTTTTGTGTACTTATATTTAGTTAGGAAATCGTTGATACATAACTACATAAAGATCAGATTAGAGTTACATACTTTTTACATGCTACAAAACAGACACAAATTCAAGCCATGATCACTATTGCAGCCAAACTCTTAGGAAAGTAAAGTTTAAACCGGTCTGCATCAACTCACAACATATCTATATATATAAACAAAAACTTAAAAGAGCTCCACATGGATCTTTGGCCATCCTAACTTCATTCCTTAACTACGAAAATCAGCGTAACTGAAACATTGAGGCTTTGTTACTTGCGTTCGGTTTTGGTTTGGGCAAACGAGAAACAGACTCTATAGTTGCGTGCAAAGCTGGCTGTTTCAAATGGATTGAACTTGATGGACAATGATAAACCATAAAAGTTGCATTGGTAGAAGATGCTATGGACTCTTTGACGGTACGAACTTGTGGACCATGGTAGATGTAAGCATTGTTATGGGTACTGAGAGAAGAGCTGAGATCAGGGTTATAAGGATTTGACATGGAAGTAGTGTTTCTGCTGAGCTTTTGCAACCCATCTTCTGCAATCATCACAAGTCGGTCCGTTCGAGAAGTTCCTCCCATGGTAGTAGAAAGAGTGAGTGAAGGAAGAGAGACTACGTAAGTAGATTGAGTTTGTTGTTTTGGGTTGTTAGATAAAGCAACAAAGTTATTGGCTTTTATAAAGACAAAGTCCTTTGAGCGTGAAATTTGTAATTGTCTCAGGGGTATGACAATAAATTAACACTAAATTAATAAAATAGGACCTTCACAAATTGTACTTTAGTATATAATCTTCTCCATTATTTTATGCATACTACTGTAGTAGAATTGACGAGTTCATGTAGTGATGGAGAACATTGAAAACCTACTTACAATACATAGACAAACTTGTTAGTGTTAAAATTATTTTTTTTATGTCAACAATTATTTGATAAAGCCTGATTCTTAGTGTAAAAATCTATTCCCTAAAATTCGTATTTAATATACCAATTGTAGAGGAGAGAAATCGAATACTAGATATCTAGTAAAATCTTTTCAGATTACTTTATTTCTGTCAAAGTTCATGTTACGAGGAGGTATTAAATATTTGGGCTGAGTTGTTTTGACAAATATCTGGGTCGTTAGGAGGTGATTTTCAAGATGCAAGTCCTTAATTCGAACTAATATGTGAATATTAAGCCAAATATAAAAATGAAAAAAACTAATTCAATGGATTCAACTGAACAAATTGGTCATATATAAGTTGTATTGATGACGATTTTGATTTGATCTAAAAGCTTAAACAAATATTGGCGGCGAGAACCGAAACGAACAATCTTCCTCTACGAACCAAGCTTATTAATAGACAAGTTAAAAGCATTGTAGCAATATATATGTTCATGGACTTTTGACATAATTAGTTTTAGGGCGTTAGTATATAAATGAAGGTGTAGGAGAAAAATCTAGAGAAATCTTGGGAGAGAAGAGATATGGAATCTAATGCTCTTTCGGAAGGTTAAAGCAACACTTGAGGAAAAAGAGAAAAGTCGGTTAGGATTTCATTTTATTCTCTCTATTATAGATTCTCTTTTTCCACACATTCAACTCTATTATTATTCTCCTATATCTGCATTTTTCATAGACTACTTTCACTATTTTTGTATTATTCTCAGAATATAACATATATCAAATGACGCCCATTTTTTAATTATTCTAATTATTATCGTATTAATTTTCATGAACCAGATTTTGTAAGAGAAAGTGGTAATTTTTCTCTACTAAATTTATGAAAAAAATTTGGTTCACTTATTCTTATCGTAGTCTAGAACTTCTTTTATATATATATATATATATATATAGTAAAACCTCTATACAATAAATTAATAACTTTTGTTAATTCCAAGTTAGGCCAATGTAAATTTGCCAGATTAATAAAATAATAAGATAATATTATTTTTGAAACTCCTATGTAAGAACATAGTCCCAATAATATCATAGATTAATAATTATAAATTTTAGTCTTATACATTTAGAAAAACTTAGTAACGCATGACTCTAATATTATTTGTTTTTTATTAAAATTGATATTTTGGTAATACTCATGTCTAATTGTTTTCTATTGCCTTAAAATATCTATTATTATCTTATCTTACCGATATTCATTCAAAAGTTGTGAAAAGTTCTAAATCTTATAATTATGTTTTTAAGTGTAAGTGTTTCAAAGTTTTAAGAACCATATGTTAGTAAAATTAATAAAATTATGGGCTAAATATAATATTTTATAATATTTTGTATGAATATTTCTATAAATTAATAATATAAATTAATAACATTGGAAATTAATAAATTTTCAAAATACTGTTATATTGCAAGAAAAAACTTATATTTGTAAAAATTCCACTCATAACAATAAATGTATATCAAAATTTAATAATCTATGTATATTATACCGTAATACCAAATTTTATGAACCAACAATTTTTTAAGTGGAGAAAAAATGTTTTTGGGAGTAATCTCATCTATAGTTTTTTCTACCGAAATTCGACTTTAAAATACAGTCATAATACACTTTTGGAAACCAATAAATTATTTTTAAGTATGGTTAGTGATTAGTACCAATTAAATCTAGGGATCAAATTATGTAAATGGACCTAATCTATTTCATATGATAATCCAAATTAAGATAATGGAAGAAATTAAGTTTTATAAGCTCTCTGGTCAAATAAAGACAGAATGTAGACCAAATCTAGTGGGTTATGTAACTTACTGTATGTGAGAAGACTTTATTTTTGTCGACAAACTTAAGTGATTGATGAGGAAGATTGCATTTTGTTAAAAATTATAACTTGTGAGGTGTATATACCAAATTGAAATGTTCTCCATAAATTAAATAAGGTCCACAATATAAACTGAATTTGAGCCTTTTTTATTAATTTAATTTGATCTATGAAATAAATTGAAGTTGTCTAAAAAAATTTATACACAAAATTGGTCCGCGACATGAACAAAATCTAAATCTAATAAATTTAGATTTGATCCACATTACAAGCTAAAATTTTCCAACTAAACTTATAAATTATCCACGTGATGCCTATTTAGATCAGCGAAATTTTATTATGGATTTATAAATAATTAAGTGTTCAATGTTGGTGGACAGAGGTTTGATTATATATTGTCTTATTTCAATCGATTATTAAAAAATGAATAGTTAATCCCTTCGAATCGATTTCTCTAATTCACTTGTCTCCTTTGACATTTTCTCTCTAGTTGTCTACTACTCCTCGACATAATACATGAGAAAATACCAACCCAAAATTTTAGTTCTGGATCTGGGTTAAATATATGCTAAAGTAACCATTAGATAGAAATATGAGATACCTATAGGTATTAGGTCGGGTCTGATTCTTACCCGATATCGATCAGATAGCCGAATACTCAAACAGGTACCCAAATATTTCGAGTATTACGTACCCGAAATACCTGAATACTCGAACATATACCTGAATATTTGAATGGTTACATGAATACCCAAAATTTTTGCAGTATTTTTCTTGTTTTGGGTAGGAAATACACGATTATATAATAGATCCGAATTTTTTTTACAGTTTTATACCTGACCTGGTTTCAGAATCGAAACCGAACATAATTTGTTTTGGTTCTTAAATGGGTATGAAATTATGGATTCGAACCAACCCAAACCCGAGAGAAGCCAAACCAGACCCAATCCGAATAGTGATCGGTTCCAAAGCGTGTAGTAAAATCTCATACAAAAAATACCTAAACCAGATTAGGTAGGATACAAAACCGACCAAAATACTTGAATGCCAAGGGCTATTGTCTACCATTCTGTTTTTTTTTGTAGGGTTAGGGAAATTAATGTTGAATGGGTAGATGAAGTAAATTATATTGTATATTGTTATGTTGAATGGTTAGATTAGGTTTTATAATCTTAGAATGATTATTACATTGTATGATTAGATTAAGTTATCTAATTTTAGAATATATTTTGTGTAGTTATATTTGTTATGAAATGGATAATATTTGTAATAATTATCTGTCATGCTCTCTTTTCAGAATTACTTATTTGAAATGCTCCCTTCTATGTTTTTTTTGCGAAATGCTCTTCCACCCACCTAAAAAGATAAAAATGATCTTGACCGTTATCTTTCCTTCTTTGTGCTTTACAGATAAATAAAGGAATCACCTAGGTGTTCGATAACGGTAACCAATATAACTAATTGGATTGTTTTTTCACACTTTAGATGTACATGGACATATGATATATTTGTTTACACGCTTGTAACAAATTATAAAATAAAAATATAGAAAAATTATTATAAAATTATAGAATCTATTATCAAATAAGTGTTATTCGTTGTTTATTCAACTAGACATAGCCATAGCCAAATTAAACACGGATATTATCTTTACTTTATTCAACTAGACATAACAAAACTAATAAGATATATTTGTTACACACTTGTAATAAATTAAAAAATGTGAACATGAACATCTAAAATATCAAGATATAGACATGGAATTATGTGTAGACAATCTCATAACAAATTATGATATTCTTACGTTAATTACAAATTATAAAATAAAAACATGGAAATGTTATTTGCAAATATAAAAACTGTTATCAAATTAGACATGGACATATGTATAAGTGGTATTCATCATATACATAGACTAGATGCTAAGATTCTTATGTTTAAGTAGATATGGACATTCGGTTAATTATTATTTAACTAGACATGGACAAATACTGCTAAAAAAATAGATATGGATATTGTTTTTAGTTTCTTCATCTAGATATTGACAAATACTTAATCCCTTTTGATGTTACAATATCTCATAATCAAATAGACATGGACATAGGATGTAGTTGATTAGAAATGGACTTTTTTGTAGAAAATCTGATGCTAATAGAATGACATTCTTCTGTTAATTACAAACTCTAAAATAAAGACATGGACATAACTGATTAACTATTATTCAAGTAGACATGGATATAGGTATAATTGTTATTCACCTATACATGGATGATATCTTGACATAGCTAAAATATCAAGATAAAGACATGGAATAAGGTATAGACAATGTGATAACAATATCATGAAATTCTTATGTTAAGTACAAATTATAAAATAAAACCATGGATAAGTTTTTTGGATAAGTTTTTTTCAAATTATAAAAACTGTTATCCAATTAGGCATGGACATATGTATAAGTGTTACTCGTCGTATACATCAACGAGATACTGGCATTCTTATGTTTAACTAGCTATGGATATGCGGTTAATTATTATTCAATTAGACATGGACAATACTGCTACAAAAATAGACATGGACATTGTCTTTAGTTTCTTCATCTAGACATTGACAAACACTTAAGCCCTACTGATGTTGCAGTATCTCATTAACTGCTAATCAAATAGAGAGGAACATAAGTTGTAGTTGATTAAACATGAATTATTTTGTAAACTATCTCATGTTAATACAATGAAATTCTTTTGTTAATTACAAACTCTAAAATAAAAACATGGCCATAGTTGATTAACTGTTATTCAAGTAGACATGAACATAGGTTTAATTGTTATTCACCTATACATGGAAGATATCTGGACATAGCTAAAATATCAAGATAAAGACATAGACTAACGTGTAGACCATTTGACAACAATATTATGACATTCTTATGTTAATTACAAATTATAAAATATAAACATGGATAACTTTTTTGAAAATTATAAAAATTGTTATCCAATTAGAGACATATGTATAAGTGTTACTCGTCGTATACCTCGATGAGATACTGACATTCTTATGTTTAACTAGATATGGACATTCGGTTAATTATTATTTAACTAGACATAGACAAATACTGCTACAAAAATAGACATGGAAATTGTCTTTAGTTTCTTTATCTAGACATTGACAAACACTTAAGCCCTTTTGATCCAATGTGGAAGTATCTTATTAAGTGCTAATCAAATAGAGAGGGACATAGGTTGTAGTTTATTAGACAAAGACTATTTTGAAGACTATCTGATGTTAATACAATGACATTCATTTGTTATTTACAAACTCTAAAATAAAGAAATGGACATAACTGGTTAATTGTTATTCAAGTAGACATGGACATAAGTATAATTGTTATTCACCTATACATGGACAATATCTTGATATAACTAAAATATCAAGATAAGGACATGGACTAACGTGTAGACAATCTGATAACAATATCATGACATTCTTATATTAATTACGAATTATAAATAAAAACATGGATAAGTTTTTACAAATTATAAAAACTGTTATCCAATTAGACACAAACATATGTATAAGTGTTATTCGTCGTGTACATCGACGATATATTGGCATTCTTATGTTTAACAAGATATGGATATTCGGTTAATTATTATTCAAATAAGTATAGACAAATACTACTACAAAAATAGACATGGACATTTTTTTTAGTTTCTTTGTCTAAACATTGACAAACATTTAAGCTCTTTCGATGTTGCATTATCTCATTAACTACTAATCAAATAGACAGAGAGACATATGATGTAGTTGATTAGACAAGAACTATTTTGTAGACAATCTGATGTTAATACAATGAGATTCTTCTATTAATTACAAACTCTTGAACCCCAAAGACAAACCCATAATTTATCATCAGTTGTCTTTGTCTTTAGATCCAAAATCAAACATTCAGAGGACATAACCTCTTTCAAACAACATCTTGAAATCTCTATTTTAATTGTCCTCAATCTCAAAACAGTTTCTGTTAAATACTTCCCGTGAACAATTCCAAAAGGAAAATCGATGGAAAACCTATAAAATCCATAATTTTGGTTCAATTTACCCAATGGAGGAATCACTTTCGCAAAACACAACGTATAGATTTTTCAGAAAATTGTCCATGTCTTTAAATTAGAAATCAAACTATAGCAAATGGACATATCCTATTCGAATTATTCAGAAGGAAAAATTACAACTAAATGACCAAGAAATCTCATACAATCGAAGGTTAATTATTTCAAAGTGACACACTCTCTTTCGAACAAAACCGAAATCGCTTTTTTCACCTGTTCGTTTTCACTTTCTCCTTCCCCTATATACTTTTCTACCCCAGCTCGATTTTTGAAGATTTTACCTTTTCTTGTTTTTGCTACTTCTTCAAATTCCTCTCTTCTCATTTTTTTCTTTTCGATTTTAGTTTGAGAAATTTACTGAGAGTTGTAGTGTTTAATAAAACGAAAAATCATGTCGTGAAATGTTAAAAAGTTTTATTTGACAGAGACTACCTACTTCTCTACTCGCGCATAAGGGTCAGCTCCGAGACAAATTAAATGTCACCTCCATCCGGGGTAAATATGACCTTTCACAGAGGAAAATGGGTAGGCGGGAGAAGGACTTAACAAGAGGGCATTTTACACAATTAAGTTTCAAAACAAGGCATTTCAGATAAATTTCCCTTATTCATATGAATATTTTATATTTTATGTTTACGACTTAGATTAAGTCCGCCGTCTCATTTATTCCTATATATACTTTGGTCTCTCCTTTGTATTATTACACACAAGTTAATTGAGAGAAATGATTATTACTCTTCACATTTTATTACACGTCCTTCTCATATCTCTCAAACTTCTATATACAGTATAATATTATTATATTCTATTATTTATAACACTTTATAAGCATGAGTAACTATGTTTTAATATCAAGAAGGTATAATTTTATTTTTGGCAAATTTATTTTGGGAAAACGGTCAATTTAATGTTGAACTTATGCGTTTTTGCCATTTTAAACTCGAACTTCTTCTCTCTCCAAATAAATCACAAACTTGTAGTTGACCACACCATATTAGGTTCACCGTTAGTCAAAATTAACAGACGCTAAGCGTCGTCAGTTTAATTAAACGGGTCATTAGTTGGGTTAACGAATCGGTCAAAACGCTGCGTTTTGACCCCAAAAAAATTGAAATCCCTAGATTTTGCCCCAAATCAATTTCTCTCTTCATCCCTTTCAATTTCGAATTTGAAATCGAAATCTCAAATCGATTTGTGATCTTAAATTGAAATCTCAAATCGATTTCTCTCTTCATCTCGTACATCGATTGATCAACAACGCAACACGACTCTTTCTTTGGCTTTGCAAGTTCTCACGCGCATGAAATCATCTTTGAAAAACAAAAAGGAAAAAACATTTTGGCATTTAGTAGAGATCACCGAATCTCAGATAAAGACAATGTTATATATGTTGTACCCTTAATTCTCATTCTCTGTAAAATTGTTGTAAGATCAGATCCTAATTGTTGGGAGGATCACTTATATCGGACATGGATTTTCTTAAAATTTAAGACACTAGAAAACAATGCAAGTTGTTCTTTGTAACAATACACACATGGCATTACAATATAACATGAGACAATATAACGACCTAATTTGATACTTTTTGTTGTCCTCATTGATAGATTCTCCTTCTTCTCATCGAGCTGATCCAAGTTCTTCGTATTTAGCCTTGGTGATGATATAGAATTTGAGAAAGCACAAAAAACTCATTAGATATTTTTCTGTTGACCTCAATGAAAGAATCTTCTTCGACATCGAGCTGATCCAAGTTCTTCGTATTCAGCCTTAGTGACGCACATTGACTCAAAATCTGGACTCGAAGCCAAAAGTGAACCCCCTCTCCATACATCTAATATGGGGCTACAAAAAGAGATTAGTTTATAATTCATAAAGAAGAATAAACAGCAAAAACAAAAGTGAATGGGAAACGGTTAAGTTTATTTACTCCTCCTGAGTTGTTATATTCACATCAAAGTGGTCTGGGACAAGTGGTCGAAGTTCTCTTTTTCTGCAATAGCTCAGACATCAAATTCTCTAATATGCATATATCACCAGTTGAGAAAGGGACTCTAACTTAGACTTACAGTCTCTCCTTAAGTTGAGGAAATAATGTGCTTCCACCAGTTAAGATGATGCTATCACAAAAGCATCAAACATTAGACGATAAAGCTCTTTCAATGGAAACTCAAGTCAAGTCAAAAAAGTATCCTTTTAAGAACCACCTCTGGTACAAAACTGGTTGCAAGTAAGAATGACATGAGCTTATAGCTCGGATAATACACTCTGCAAGTCCTGCCTGATTCATCCCTGTTACAAAAGACCATCTCATCATCATCTTTCTATTTACGACGACATTCCTTTACGCAAGTTACACAAAAAAATATAAATCAGATTCCATGAACAAAAGCATCAATTTCAGGCTGAGGAATGTTTATGTCATCAAGCAAAGAGTCAATGCTACAACCTTCCTCAAGCAGCTTCTCATTAAATCCAAAATCATCAAAACAACATCCTTCTTCTTATTACTCTCTCTGCGTCTTCCTCTTGCAGGAACAGATGAAGCTGACAAAACTTCCAAATTCAAGCTCTTGATGTAATCCTGCAAAAGTGAACGTCTTGGATACTTAGATCTACACTTTCTTTTAGAGAATTGTTTTCGTTTTGTCACGTTTCAATGGTTTTTAATTGAGTTTTCTGTTCTTCCAAGGAGTCTTTTAGCAATCTCTGCCCATTTGTTTCCAATCTCTTTGTGAAATTCTATTAACACTTTGTCCTCATCTTCACTCCATGTTTCTTTCTGCAGCACAATTATCAAATTAATACCTCAAAATCATTATCTTTAGTTTCTTCAAAATTACTAGTTGATAACTTTATGTCAGGTCACAAATGGTTATGCCATCTTTCTCGACATTGTTTCCCAATCCTTCCTGGTAACACTTGAGCTATATGTGACCATCCTCATCATCATCATATTGTTTTGCTCCAAATCCATATGTTCATGTTTATCGACCAAATTGATCTCTTGATGATGATTACGAGTGAAGTATGAATTTTCCGCAGCTTGGAAATGATGATTCATCAAATGTGATTTAGATTCATAAAACTCGAGCATATTATCTTGGTAAGAGCAATGCTCATAAGGAGCACTACTGATACAAGGCGAAGTCGTTTGGATACCAAGCAAAGAATTTGAAGATGATGAACCATGATGACGATGATGATCAAAGTGATGAAAGAGAAAAATCGATTTGAGATTTCGATTTCAAATTCGAAATTGAAAGGGAGAAAAAGAGAAATCGATTTAGGGAAAAATCTAGGGATTTCAATTTTTTTGGGGTCAAAACACTGCGTTTTGACCGATTCGTTAACCCAACTAACGACCCATTTAATTAAACTGATGACGCTTAGCGTCTGTTAATTTTGACTAACGGTAAACCTAATATGGCGTGGTCAACTACAAGTTTGTGATTTATTTGGAGAGAGAAGAAGTTCGAGTTTAAAATGGCAAAAATGCATAAGTTCAGCATGAAATTGACCGTTTTCCCAATTTATTTTATGTTTTATTTTAGTGAAGGTGTTATGCCCCTGAGTGATTTTCTCCCCACATATATATATATATATATATATTCTTTACATATATATACTTAATTTATATGTTGTTATAATATTCGTTTTAATTTGATTTTATACTATTATAATAAAGATGTTCTGCCTCTGGGTGACTGGCTCCCCGAATTTACATATATATATATATATATATATTTAATATTTAAATTTAATTACATGTTGTTGTAATGTTTATTTTTATTTAATTTATATGATGTTATAATGTTGATTCATTCACTATACATATATATTATTTTCGAGATGATAGGCGATGCCTTCTCGAAACTGATCTGTATGGCCGACCTATCATATGAGTGATTTTTTCTCCATAATTATATATATTATGTTCAGGATGCTAGACGATGCCTTCCCCGAACTGATCGATATGGCCGACGTGTCGTATGTGTGATTTGTTCTTCATACTTATATATATTATTTTTAGGATGATAGGCGATGCTTTTCCCAAGTCAATCGATATGGTAGACTATGTCCATCATTGATTTTCTAAACGTTTCAGAAGAACGATAAAATAACTTTTTTCTAGAAGACAAAATTATTATTATGTCAAATTTTGCTAAACTCGAGATCGCTATCCTCAATATTTCTGGAAATAATTATATGAGGTTGGCAATTGCAGCAAAGATGCATTTAAAGAAATCATGATATGTCAAAAGTGATTTGTGATGAGAAAACGGCAAATACCATGATATTTTTATTCCACCATATCCATGATGGTTTAAAAGATGTGAATATATAAAATCTTGAAGATCTTTGGCTATCACACAATAAAATAAATGTGTGATGTTAAACCATCAATCTCGATCAGCTTCATTCCAAGAAGTGAATGTTGCATCATCTAGTTATAACAATTACAATGGATGTAGAAGCGGTCGGCGTAATGACAATAATCGTGAACGAGAAGGATATGGACGTGGACGTAAACAAATAAGAAAGTCTCGTCTAAATAATTTAAGGTCCAAAGAAATTGAAGTTGGTTATGTGATAAATAAATCAACATAAGAATAGTTGCGACATATGCGACATGAAAGAACAATGAGATTGTACTTGTAGTACGCTGAAATATGTGGCTAATTTGTATGATAAATTACAAAAGAGAGATGAAAACAAAGTGAAACCAACTTCATCTATTATAAAGTAGGACTTTCTTTCAATGGTATAAATAAGGATATACATGAAAAGTGAAAACGCTTTAGAAGAGCAAAATGCTCCAGAAATGCGAGAATACTCATGAAAGGTGAATCACCATTTTTAATTGACGAAGTTCATAAAATATGATGGTTTTATTCAACCCACATATAGAGAAATCTCACATTAAAAGGATTTGATAGAAAGTACATGTCCATAATCAATGTTGGAAATGTAATTGGTCATGAAGTGGGATTCAATTCGAGATGGATGGACATGAGATGTCATCATCTCAAGGAGGGAGATTTAAAGAATCCCAATAAGTTGAACATCCAGAAAATTATGTTCACATTCAAATGAACTTGGTAAATCATAGATGTGCTTATTGCAAAATTTACACAATTGAATGATAAATTATTAATTTGTACCTTTTAAATAAACAACTTTGAACTTCAAATTCAAAGAAAAAAAAACAACCATTTAGAATATGTTTCAAATCAAATGTTAGTAGCATTTATAGATAACTGATGATTGAGATTTTTGAAATGGATTATCATTGATCCTCATAAGAAAATATGAACATGAAATTGACTGCCAAACACACTACTGAAAAGAGTAAATCTCATATTTCAGCTGAAATGCTTAATTAAGAATATATGTTCTTGAAGGACGACTATCGATAATCAGTCTATGACACTTCAGAAATGTGATAGACTACTTTGGTTCCAAAGATAATATATTCAAAAAGAAAATGAACATATATATAAATATTAAAAAGAAGATGAATGAGGATCATGAATCTCAACTATGTGGACGAGTGTATAGAGATAATTATTGGCCAGAAATTTAGAAAAGACAATCAAGTATATATAAAAAGCTCATATGAAAAATGGACTAGCTGTCCAAACATTAAGAGAATATATGAAAAAACGAGCTTATAATGTGTGGCAGCCCATAAACGACTTGAATTGTGTCTAAATGTCGTTATATAATCCCTGAAGGATTAATGACATTGACATTATGTTCCCGAAAACCTTATACAATCACAAGTCCGGAAGAGTTATCGGAAAATAAATATCTAGTATAAAAGATGTTATCCCATAGGATCCTAGATGGATTTTGCATAAAATCTATATTAAATTGGTTATGAAATATCACATATGAGCAATATTGGTGGACTTATGTGTCTTGCATATTATATAACTTTTGCTACTAACCTACTTGCAAGAAGTCCCGAGGATTGTTTTATTGGTTTTGCAGATCCATGATATTTATGATATCCGCGTAAAGCTCGATCGCAAACGATTCATATACGTTTTAAATACGACAGAAATACAATATTATGGTATTCCTGATTAGAGTTTTACCGTCCAATTGAAAGAAGATTATATCAAGAGCGACTGAACAAAGCATATTTCCCCGAGAGTTTTCTCCTACACGTAGGAACTCGAGAAGAATAAAGAAATGGATATCCAAAATGTTCGTTCAATGGACAATACATCTGATCTATTTACAAAGGCACTTCCCACTTCAACATTAAGAAAACATGTTCACATTATCAGGATGTGTTAAC
Source organism: Lepidium didymum (assembly GCA_963920545.1). Classification (NCBI taxonomy): domain Eukaryota; kingdom Viridiplantae; phylum Streptophyta; class Magnoliopsida; order Brassicales; family Brassicaceae; genus Lepidium; species Lepidium didymum. The sequence goes on from OY986980.1 coordinate 10,290,347, forward strand.
TACATAATTTATGAAGAAATATTATACTCATCAGCTTAGGGGGAGATTAACATCATTGTATTTTTTTCCTTGTCATGGTTTTTATCTCACTGGGTTTTTCAATGATAAGATTTTTAACGAGGCAATGCGTAATATATATATATATCTCAACACTGAGCAACAACTGGCCAGCCCATTAGCCAAATTCCTATATAATATAAGCAGTAGAACTCGATCCTTAGATGTGCAAGTGCGCTACTTTTAGTGGACTTACCACCTGAAACTAGACTAAAGAGCATCTACGAAACGTGAAAACTTCATTTTTTGTAAACTCAATAAATATTATTTAGGACATTCTAGCATATATATTATTATTATTATTCTATTAATTCAAAACTTTAGTTATATAATTAATGTGAAAGTATTATTTTTTTTCCTAAATCTTAATCAATAAAATTTTATGATTTGGGTTTATAATATGTCATATAAAATATATAGTTTATATATATATAAAATAAAATAAATTTTAAATGACATATTATAAATCCAAATCATAAAATTTTTATTGATTAAGATTTAGGAAAAAAGAATAATACCTTCACATTAATTATATAACTAAAGTTTTGAATTAATAGAATAATAATAATATATATGTTAGAATTTCCTAAATAATATTTATTGTGTTTACAAAAAATGAAGTTTTCAAATTTCGTATGTGGCCTTTAGTCTAGTGGCATGTGGTAAGTCTACTAAAGGCAGATGTACTTGCACATCCAAGGATAGAATCATACTGCCTACATTATATATGAACTTGGCTAATGGGTGGGCCAGTCGTGTTTCTTCATGTTTCTAAATAGGAAATTTTAGGAATTGCATTTATGTTGTGTTTCCAAGAGTTTACTATTCCGAAATAGGAAACAGACTTCGAAGGGAGTTTCCATGCAACGTTGAATGGAATTACATGAGTTATAAATTACTTCTGACCCGACAGTGTTAGGAGGTTGTGAGAAGTTGTTGTCATCGTCCAAGATATTCTTATCTGTAGGCCATGCTATTTTAACACCTACAGCTTCAATCAGTGAGAAAATGGTTTGAGTAGGTCTCCATACATATGCTTTTAGGATTGCCACATAGTTTGCAAGTATAGCAGCCGCATTAGGGCCTAGAGGAATGCAACCAATCTGGTATGATGGTTCATTAGAGCAAAACTCTTCTTCCCCAACAACAATATCAGTATTCGAACACCAATCCAATAGCTAGCACCTAATTCCTCGTTTGCTCACATCCCTTACCTTAGACTTAGAAACATCATTATTGTGTTAAAACATAAACAAAAACATATAAGTTACCAACTTTGTGAACATATAGATTAACTGCTAAGCACGAGGTTTGCATGGGAAGTTACCTTTTTGGCAGCTAAGTCATCAACCATAGTTTGTAATTCTTCAAGCTTGCTTAGTAATTTCGCTTGAGTAGCTTCAAACTTCTGCACATGTGAGTCTCTAGCCTGTAAGAAAGCTAATTTGGTCATTATAGCCCCTCTACCCATGCCCCTAAGTCTCCCTGGTTTTTCTCTTCATAGTACTTGACTCACAACATTTTCTCTAATATTATCTGCTACTGTTGAGTCCATTTCACTATCAATTGATATAATTTTTTCCTGTAATGAAGATTTTCACAGTATAGAGAAACATACTTTTAACATGCTGAAAATTAGTTATTAATTAACAATTTAAAATATGCTCAAACTTACTATAATATCCGCAAATTCTTTCCTCACATGTCTTCCATCTAAATGTGTGTGACCTGCTATCCAGACTTTACTTCGAGTAACTTTGCTAGGATCAAAGCTTTTTTGTTTCTACAGTATCGTACCGAAAATGTTATAAAATATTTGAAGTTTTCTATACAATATCAGTCTATAAGGATACATAATGATTACCATCTCATGAGCTAGTCGAGTCATTCCTTTGCGGCTGGTAGTGTGAGGAATTTGTGCTTTCCTTAGTTCTCTGTACTTGTCACTTTGTTTCTATTGGTACAAATAATCAATTGACATTAATAATCTCATAATATACTCACAGTCATTATATAAGAATTACCTTAAAAGTTGTATTGTTTATGTTCTTCACCCAAGCGTTCCAAGCTGAAGTTGATTGGATGTTACTAGGTCTTAGTTGATGTAGTTGAACCTTGTTTTTTGAAGCTCGAACCTTTGATGCAAGTCTAGATTTAGATGCTCACCACAAACATCCCATCTGCTTAAAGACTACTTCGTTATGCCAATATTCTTTCAAATTGAATCTCTCCTGTCACAAATTGCCAATTAAAACATTAAAAAGTGACAGACAAATACTCATATTCAATCAACTAAACAAACATTGTAATAACCTGAATTTCTCCCCATATTGCGCCTTTAATTTGTTCATCGAGATGTCTCTAGTCATCTAGTAGTACTGGCACATGCTCTCTCACGAGTGAACTAAGAAATGAAGAATGTATAAATATATTAGAAGAAACAAAAGAATAATCAGAAGAAACAATAGATCAGTCAATCGAGTTATGGAAATATAATTAGTTCTGCACATAAAATTTTTACAAAAATACAAAGCTATATGTTTAACTGAAAAAATGTCATTAGTTTTGTTGGAATATTCGAAACTAGAATCGCAGAAAGTAATGGAACATCAACATTCAAATCAGTGAATCTATATTAAAAAGTTCATAAACTAAATATAAACTGGCAGCAAGTAGTAGAACATCAACATTTAAATCAGGAACTACAATTTGAATTGACATACAGATGAAAAAACAAAAGATTCTGCAAGAACAAGAAAGATAAGAAGGAAAAAAAAACTACCAGTACCTAAATATAAAAGAGTTTCTTCTCAAATTGAGTTTTTCCTTCTTTGCTTGAAACGAACTACAAAAGAAGAAACAAACAAAGTCAAAATCAGTTCATCTAACAAAAATATTTACCAAAATACAGTTCATAGACTAAATATAAAATCCTAAGTCTGATAGTTTCGAATCTAAACTGGTTGGAACTTGATTTTGAATCGAAAATACAGATTAAGAAAAAAAAGAGTGTGACAAAATTTAAAACAAGAAGAAGAATAAATCTTAGACGAGGGAAAACCAATTCGAGATCTAAATGGTAAAAGACGATCAAAACTCAATCTCAAATACAGAAATCGAAAATGGAAATTTTTTTATGAAATCAGTCACTTGAGCTACAAATTTCTTCAAAGGAGAATGAAAAAGAGAATACAGAAGCAAAATGACAAGAGATTTTATGAAGGATTTGTGTTGGAGAGAAATATATTCTTGAAATCGAAGAGAGGCTAGAGAAAGGAGAAAAACAAAAGATTTAGGTCTTTTAGCGATTTAAAAGATTTTTTTTTGAGCCAAATTATTCTAAGTATCCACTTAAGTGTTTTTTACCGCTTGACACTTTTGATAACGTTTTTATAATTGAATTTGTTATTAAAGAAGACACATCATATTCATTTTTTTAAAAACACATAAAAATTTTATTAGAATCAGTATAAGATTACGTTTACAAAAACACAACCGCTATCTCAAACTGGCAAATACTACAACAATAACATAATCATCAAAAATGCTATACTGTTATGCTATAAATACCCAATTTTTCTGCTATAAATACCCAATTTTTCTGTAGCGAGAGAACCTAAAAGTCCTAGGGTTTATTTCTGCTTCACAATCTATTGTGATTAGTTATGATACCTAAGATCTTAGGGCTCATGTAAGATCACTCTCAACAAATCATGAGATAAATTTTACATATAACCCCGAACAAATTCATCATAATTTGAAAAAAGAAGAAACAATTATAGCATTATGAAGAATTCGTTGGCCAGCTTGTTTTTCAATTATAATTTATATATTTTTGATTTAGTTTTTATTATTAAACTTTGAGAGGTAATAAAATTTTAAGAATTCATAATTTTAGTTTAGTTTTGTCTATTAGTTGTATAATTATTTGAAATGTATGTATAATATCTTAGAAAGAAAAATCATTATATAATGAGTATGCTATACGTGAGTTTTGCATAGCAATTACAAAAAAGATAAGCAAAATTGTCTTCACTTTTAAAAAATTAGAATTCAAGCATTGGAGAAAAACATCTAGAAATAATTATCTAGAATGTCTCTTTTATGTTTTAAATCATGAGAAATGCTCTTTTTAAAAAACTTTATGCGAAATGTCATTTTTATGTTTTAAATTATGGGAAATGCCACCCTTTTTAAATTATAAATTATATACATGGTGGACAAGTTTTATCCACGGTGTACATATTCAGTAAATTTACGTATGCAATAGAAAAAAATGCAATATACTTGTACATAGTAGACATATATACTGAATATGTACATCATGGACAAAACTTGTCCACTGTGGATACAATTTACAATTAAAAAAAAACATTTCCCATAATTTAAAACATAAAAAGGATATTTCGTAGAATGTTTTTAAAAGGAGATATTTCCCATAATTTAAAATATAAAAACTTTTCCATGATATTCCCAAACATCTGCTACTATTAAAGAACAGTTTATTTTCTATCCTTTTTAATAATAGTAGACAGTTAAATGGAAAAATTAACAAAAAAGTTATATAGTTTATAAGAAAGGGACGCACCACATATTCTTTTCATGACTATCCTATTGTATATATATAATCAGTTTGTAAATCAAGTTTCGAGTTGGTATAATTTATGAGTTTTAGGTAAGATAGCAATCTTCATCCAGATCCGAATACTATTAAATAATTAAGTGATATTTGAATCTTTGTAAACTTTTTATAAGCATGGCAAAAAGATTCATTATCAAACAACAATATTTTTTTGGAAAATAATATGTAATAGTATATTTAATCCAAGACCGACCATTTAAAAAAAAAATCCAATCAATCTATCTAATTTTCTCTATGATATATATGTTTTCAAAATTTTCACGTGTAATTTTTTTTTTCTCAATATTAGGCCATAATTGGTCAGTCTATTAGCCAAGTTTCTACATAATGTAGGCAGTGGAACTCGATCTCTGATTGTGCAAGTACGTATATCAGAATAGACTTACCGCCTACCACTAGACTAAAGACCACTTGCTTTTTCACGTGTAATATATGTTTCCAGTGGCAGACCCAGAAATATTTTTTACCAAGGTCAAATATAAATAATATATTTTTTCATCAATAATTAGATTGGTAAAATCTAATCTATAGTCTAATACAACACATTAAAATCATTTATTAAATCTATTATATGTAATGAGAAGAAATCAAACCTATGATGATGCCAAAATTATTTGCTTGATAACTAATAATTTTAGAAAAAATAATTTTAAAAAAATTTAAAGTTGACAACTAATAATTTTAAAAAAATTTAAAGTTGACAACTAATAATTTTAAAAAAATTTACAGTTGACAACTAATATAATTTTTAATATTTTTTTTCATAAAAATGTATTTAGAATTATTAAATCTTAATTAATAGGGTGTCAAAACCAAAAATATACTTAATTAAATTTTAAAAAAACTATTAAATGTATATAAAAATTTTTAAAATTTTTCTAAAGGGGGTTCAATTTGAACCCTGGTCCGCCATTCCTGAATTCTCATTTTTTGGGTCAAAATGTTCCTTAATTCTATTTTTCTCTTTTGCTAAGTAAAGCGCTTTGACTGGTAATAATATCTATTAAGTCGGCAGACATAATAAAGTATCCGTATCCGTATTAAATATATCAAATTTAATGTGTTATAATTTATTTCTAAATTCTTGATTAAAATAGTCTTTTAGTTAATATTCATAATTGATTTATTTTCAAGTTCTTACTGTTATCATATAGATAAAGTAATTAAGTTTGTCAGAATTAGCTAGAGAAATCATTAAGATCTCAGCCAGATTTTTACAGTTCAGATATATATATATATATAGTGAATTAATTTCATACAAACAAAACATAGAATATAGTATTCAATTTTCGTTTTTCATTTTGACAGACTTTGATTATCTTCATACTGTAGAAGCATGTGTGATCATCACATAGAAGTGTGTAATTTACGTAGAACTAGAACGATATGAAACAAAATTATTAATGAGACCAATATTCGAATTTGATGGTAACTGCATGCTATATGTATATTTCTTGATATTTAAATTTATCATCTGTACGTATAATACAAGCAATCTAATTTATAATATCTGGGAATGAAGAATATATATACATTATTGAGAGAATAATGTTCACTTAAATTTGATTCCATGCCTTGCGATGATTACACGTATCAATAGATATTCCATAACGAATATATCAGAACTTTCAACTTTATATTATCTATTATCTATTAAATATTGAATATTGTTTGTCCTTAAAGAGTTTTTATATGTGTTGGCAAAAAAAAAAGAGTCTTTATGTGAAGATAGAAGTGGATAATTTCTAAGAAAATAATTTATTAAAAAAGTAATGAAAAGCAAAGGTTAAAAGGGTTTATTCGTTCCAATTGATTCTATATAAACTAAGGGCACTGGTTTTGTTTCACAAATCAAACTAACCAAAGAAACAAAGATTGAACAAAATCAAAAAACAAAAGACCTTTATTCTCTTCTTTGTGAGCTTCTATGGCAACGGCTCAAATAGACATGAGGTTTGCTCAACAGACTTTTGAAATGGTCGATCAGGTATTTGGTAAGACCCAGAGAAAACCCAATAAACCATATGATCCTAAAGAAGAGAATCCTAATTCTCCATGGAAGCCGAGACGGCGGATGAACTGCGACGAGGCGGCCAAACTCTATGGAGGAGTTGTTATTAAGGAATTTCGTAGATAATTTATGTGAACCTCAAACTATATTGAAGATGTTTGGGGAGTTATGTAAGTAAGTGTGATCGTTTTTTCCTTTTCCTTTTGAAAAAAGTGCAGACCAACCTATAATCTAAAGCTTGTTGTAACGGTTTTCACTTAGAATAAGCTTTAGATTACTACCAAAGTGTTTGTGTCTGTTATTTATTTCAAGTACTTTTATGTTTAAGCTTATGTAATATAAAATGTTACTGTGCTATGTAAACACATGTGTTCTTCACTCTTTATGTAAATACAAATTAGCATGGAACGAATACTAACTGTTAATTCTGATCCAAAATGAAAAAAAAAAAAAATTTGGTCAGAATACAATTAAATGTTTTATCTTTCTAATATTTTTTATTGGAATCCAACCATTGAATAATCCAAAGTTTATTTCTGATATTAAAAGCAAGCCGATTAGATCTCTTCAAAAATGAATAATCTACGTGGCTTAAATAGTTTATGTCTCGGGCCGGCTCTGCCTCAAAAAAAAATTAAAAAATGAGAATGAAACTGGCATGGTCATTACTAATTAAGAAGATAGTAAAGATTCTCATACAAATCTGGAATTTTTGAGCTAATCGCCATGGAATCGAGCTAGCATTGGTGAAACAAAACAAATAGAGAGACAAGAATGAGTTAAATCGAGCCAGATTCAGACTTCAATTAAGAACAAGATCTAGAGAAACAAGAACCAGTACCAATCGCTATAAGATCAATTGAAAAGAGAATTGACTGTGAGTAGTAGAAGTAATTTATGTTAGAAATATCAAGGTGTTTGTGTTTGTGTAAAGAGAACAAAAGGATTACAAATAAAGAAAAGAAACTTTTATTGATATGATAAAACTGTATTATACAAGTTACACATGATTTCTACAAGTAAAAAACAAAAGAGTTTATAGGTTCACACAAGAACTATCTCTAGAATGAACAAATACAACTCAATCTAAAAGACACAACTTAATTCTAAAATCACAATTTAATGTAAAGACACAACTACACAAATAGGTGCGATACGTGTCTCTTCAAGATACAACTGATTTATTCGTATATTTTGTAGTAACTAAATTATGTAAATACAAACTATATATTATATGAATCCTAAGTTACATGAGATTTGATTATAGTTCAATAATTTAGCATTAATACCATCTTAGACAATCAAGATTTCCATTGAATGGAAGAATCTGGAGTTGTCAAAGAGAGATAAAAAAATATTTTTGAACAGAAATTGTACAATTAATGTTTCTATACAAATCTTATATATTATTAAATGAGTGATTTTTATCAAAAAGTGTACGTGTCAACACCATGGTTAATTTCAACATGATTGATTACAAAATTATCCCTAATATTAAAATTTAGTTTACTTTTATATTTAAATAATTTTTTTATTTTTTATAACATATGTAATTACATAAAATACATACAAAATTAGAATTTTACCTTTATATAATATAAATTCGTAATTAATTAATTATTATTTTGACTTAATTTTTCATTTTAAGCAAATATAAATGATCTCTTAAATTCTTAAATTTTAAAATTATCTGAAAATTAGTTAAGAAAATATTTGTTTGATTTGAGGGAATATCATGCAAAATGTCCTATTTAGAAAAGTACTTGTGCAAAATGTCCTCTTTAGAAAAGTATTTGTGCAAAATGTCCCCTTTTACTTTCCTTCTTCCATCTACTCTTTTTACCAAATGAAATGACTCATTTATCCCAAATTTCAACAATAATTAGTTTGGCTCTGGCTGCCGCTTATGTGGGGGAAAGGAAGCAGGCAGGACTTGACATGTCACATACTTTTTTGACACAACAAGACAACTCTATCAAAATTTTGAGTTTATTAAATGAGAAGAGAAGATTTAGGAGAGAGAAAACTTATATCTCTCTCCATGTTTAATTGTATAACAGTTTTATCATTTGTTAATATTTTGTCCATGTCTTTATTTAAGGAATTTGTTCATGTCTAGTTGAATAAATTAAAGATAATGTTCATGCTTAGGAATTTGTCCACGTCTAGTTGAATAAATTAAAATAATGTCCATGTCTATTTGTGTAATTCTATTTGTCCATGTCTAGTTGAATAGTAATTAACCCAATGTCCATATCTAAAATAAAGAATGCTAGTATCTCGTCGATGTATACGACGAATAAGACTTATACCTCTGTCCATGTCTATGTATAACAGTTTAAATCATTTGTTAAATATCTTTATTTTGAGAATTTGTCTATATCTAGTTGAATAAATTAAAGACAATGTTCATGCTTAGTAATTTGTCTATGTCTAGTGAATAAATGAAAAATAATGTCTATGTCTGTAACTGTATTTTTTAATGTCATTATTTTGATATTTGAGGTATGCCCATGTTCAAATTTTATTTTTGTTACAAATTCCTCATATGTCCATGTCTTTATTGGGTAGTTGTATTTGTCTATATTTACTTGACTAATAATTATTAATTGATTGTCCTTAAGTATTTGTTCATGTATAGGTGAAAAACAATCCAATTGGTTTTAATTGGTTGCCCACGTCATCAGACTTCACTTATTTAATTTTTTGCCCACGTGTAATCGAAATATAAATATTTATTCTTTTATTTAAATGAGAAGGAGAACGCGCAAAGCTCGGTCAGGGGGTTTGTTGTCTTTTCAGGTAGGGGAGAGGACATTTCACACAAAAAAACATAGGAGAGGGTATTTCAAACAATTAAATCTCAAAAGAAGGCATGATAGACAATTATTTCTTGATTTAATATTATTTTAAAATATTATGAGATAAAGATAATTACAAATTTTTCATACTTATCTTAATCTTTAATAGATCTTATTTCTATTTAAACATTATATCCTCTTTTTAATATAAAACAAACATAATTAATTTTCAATACATCATAAACATCTCATTCACCACAAACATTCCTTAAATTTGCTGTTTTTTGTTTTCAGAGAGTGTTTTGTTTATCATTGAATTTGGTGTTAATTGTTTTAGGTATTATACTATTTATTCTTATTATATATCAAGTTATTACATGAAAAATAAATTTTTATGTTATAATAGAACCCAAATATATATATTTTAGAAAAAATCTTCAAACAAAAATAAAAAATAGTCAAATATTTGTTTATACTTCCACATTAAATTCATATGTTCATGAAATAAATCAATAGAAAAATTCTTAAAAGTTCTGAATTATTTTTTTGTGTGTTTTTTAAGTGTTTCAGTTCACATTAAAAAATACTATCTATGTGAAGTGTTAGTTATCGATTGTCAAAAGATTATGTGAATTTTTCTTAGTAAATAGAAAATTTGTTTTAATAATATGTGTATTATGATTTGTTAAATGTGAAGTTAGTAAGATTATATAATATATTAGTTTTATAAAACTTATGTTATCTTATTTGATATCTCTTACAAAATTCACATAAGAATAATATTATTTTTGGTGGTTATATATATTTTAAAATTTTAATTATTTATATATAAAAAAATTAATTAATTAAATTAAAAGGTTTTATGCGAGAGTCATCTAGTTATATATATAATAAGAAATGTCTCCCTAGAACTCGACACATCAGCCTTTTGGAACTTCGTGGAGATGACAACTCAGCATTCTCTAGCCAATGAAATTAGAATAGCAATAATATGTAAGCAATGAAATTAGACTACCAATACAAGTCATATGTATTAATTAGATTGAAGTACAGGGACTATTAGAATCATCATCGCCTCCGTTTTTTCTTAAGAGACCAGAATCGTTCAAGCTTCTCGCAAAAGGATCGAGAAGTCAGAGAAAGGAGGAGGAAGATATGTATCAGCTCATCATCAACTTTGAGGATGAGATCGAATGCAATTTGCGATTCCTTATTTTTTGCATTGTTTTGTTCTGTTTCAATGTTGGATTTTTGGTTTTATAGAGTTAGTCATCTATGGCCGAGACGCTTTTCTAGTTCACCGGAGAAGAAAACGCCGGCTATTTTAAAGTGGGCGGTTCACAGTTGGAGGAGTCACTGAATTATTATTCCGGTTGTTCTTGAAAGCTTTCAATTACGGTTTCTTATTCTCTTCTGCTCACCTTTGCTCCCATAGAGATCGATTTGAAAATTGGATACAGATGGTTGCATCTTCTTGACATACTATCATTCTTACAGAATCCTCTTCTTGAGGTTCTTGTGTTGTATCTGTACTTTTTAATGATAACTGTATCCGCTTGACATACTATCATTCTTACAAATTTTCCTGTTCTCATCAGGCCTTATTAATGTTGATTCTTCTAAGGCTGTCGTCAGGTATAGTTTATGGTGATTTAGGGACTTCTCCATTATGTGCTACAATATATTCCCTAAGGAAATTGATGAAAAGATGTAAATGGAGTTCTTTCTTTGATAATTTACTCTCTCTTTTACTAGACCTCTCATCAAGTATGTTCATTGTTTGCAAAGCTAATGACGCAAAGGTCAAGGTAAGTCTAATAAATGTAGTTGATCGATGTTTTGAACTAACCTGTTTGGTTTATATAAGTCGTTCAGGAGGAAATGGAAAAGACATATATGCATAGAGATTGGTTTGTCCATCCACAACAATTGAGATGAATCTCGATATCGTTCAAGTCTCCTTCATATCTCAAACGAAGCGTATGAGCTGGACTTTCAGTTTTCCAAGGGCAAAGTGTATATGACAATTGACGACAATGGCTCAAAAGATTTGTGAATTTAGAAGAGAAATGACGAGAGCAAGAAAAGTTAGTTAAAGAAAAACTGAGAGGGAAAGGCAAGAAGAAAAGAGTAATCGAATCGCAAAAGCTGATAAAATTCACAAGCAAATGCAGAGATTCACAAGAGACGTGAGGGCTGAAGATGAAGTGGTATTGAGCCTAACATTTCCAAGGCTAAAGGTGAACTGAATGTAACTGAACTCTTGATATTCCGTTCATGATAGTTCCATTTCTTTATACATTCCATTCTATTAGCATCGTATCAATTTCTAAACTCAGTAAGCTATGTAATACAATAAGAACTCGAGTCCTTTAGCTAATTCCAAAAAACTATAGTTAAAACATATTACATAAATTAATTATTATTTCAAATGTTAAATACTTTTTCTAAAAACATAATTCCGCGCTATTGCGCGGGTGTAGATCTAGTGTGTATATAAAAGAGGTGGTAAGCTAAGTAACAACCTATTAAACATAGTTAAAAGATCATTAACTATCTAAATATACTAATTACTCACTCTAATAGTGTAATGTGATTTTTTTTGTTAACAAACCTAAATCCGAAAATAAATCATTCAAAGCTCAGTTAGAAAATAATGGAAATATGAATATTTAACCACTTATCAATTTTCTCCACCATTCATGATATTTTCAGTATGGATACAGAAAACATTCGCAAAATAAAAGCATAATTGTCATTTTAACTTTTTAAAAATAGTAGAATACAGAAAACATTCGCAAAAAAGTCTAATCTACTTTGTGTCTTTTTGGATAATAGTTTCTTGTAAAAACCGATTAACGGAAAATTTAATAAAACTAAAGGAATTAGCAATAATAGTCATAAAAATTTAATAATTAAGTGAATGACATATAACCCTAGATCCAACAATATTCAACATTTTTTTACATTATTTCTCATTATACTCTTTTCATTTTTTTTCTTCTTCTTCACTCATTCTCTCCTCCTATAATTTTATTTTCAATATAACTTTTAAATTAACACTCAATCAAAGTTAAATTTTTTACAAAACAAACATAGATTTTTTTCTACACATAGACTTAAATATTTTTAAAATGAATATTTTTTTTACAAAAAATGAATATATTATTAACTAATTTTATAGAGAACACTAATATAGAGAATATCTTTTTTTTTGTAAATATTGGATCGGTAAGGCCCGATCTATAACCTAACCTAACCCTTAAAATTTCTATTTAATCTACTAACTTGTAGAGGGGAGGAGTCGATTCCTATATGCCAAGTCATTAGCTGGATACTCCTAACCACCAGACTGTGAAGAACTCGACATATAGAGAATATCTATTTGATATAGAATATTTATTTTCTTATAAAACTATCACTTTATACATAACTTTTAGAAAAATCTCATTAAGTTTAATGTATTTGTTCTTCCATTCCTCATCTTTCTTCCTCCGACTTCTACTTCTCTTCCTACTCCTCCCCTACTTTTCCTCCTCTCTTTTCTCATTATTCTTTTCCTCCTCATTCTCCTTATCCTCTTCATCCTCCTCCTCCTACTCTTTCTTTTCTTTCTCATTCTTCTTTTCTATTTCCTTATCCTTATATATCATATAGATGAATGATTTTTATTGTTCTGTATTATCTACTTTATGTTATATATTATTTCTATGTCATATAGTATGCCAATACTGTAGAAAGTAGATTTCCTCAAATCCATCTCATCCACATAAATTTTCTATTTTTTGTTTTTAATTTTAAGCAAAATTAATTAAAGAATTAAAGTTGTAAATAGTTCGAGACTTTATGCTATTCTCTTAAATACTTCAATACATATGTCATTTACTCAATTAGGCTATTTGGAAAATTCACCCATAAAACTATAGTGATATTAGAATGGGACAGAGTTCATATTCCTTTGATGCATGTCTCATTGTCCATATATAATATAGACTAGAATCTAACCCATAAGTACTGATATAATACGAATATCAAATATATATAGAACATCAAATAACTCGTGTATTTATTAAATAACTCGTGTTCTTATTAAATGATTTGTAATATCAAATGATAAGTATTGATTATATAAAATAATCTTTAATTATCAGATTATCAAAATAATTTTTATTTTATATGTAGCATAATATAGTATGTTCCAAATTTTATGACTTTTATATATATATTTTTGAAAGGATTTATAATAATTGAATTAACTAATTGCAAATGCCCTAATACAAGTTTACACGAGAGAAAATTAATATGGAGCCTCAAATCGACCTCAAGGTCGACTTAAGGGAGTCAATGGAAGTGGAAAAAAGTGAGAAACTTTATGGAGAACTTAAAGTCAACCTCCAGGTTGATGTGAGGAGGTCGATGTCAGTAACAAATTGCATAAACTTTTCAGGATGTTCGTGGCGCTGGGCTTCAAGTCGACATGGAGAACTCAATCTCAGCAACAAACTTAGACCAAAATTTCAGGATGTTTTTAGGTCACCAGGTCGACGTTTTCAGCTCGATCTCAGAAACATTCACACATTTTTAGTTGGATCTGACCCGGTTTGTCTCGGGTCGATCCATCTTTGTTTCTAAATTTTTATAACCTAATTTTTAGCCATTTAAGACACTATGGAGATGTTTTAGAGACAAGTTTGAGAGGCTTTTGTTGGATCTTTAGATTCTTTCATCAATCCATAGATTTCTCTTCTTCGCTTCTCAATCTCTTTTCATCATGTTTTGTTTTTCTTGCTTTTCTTTGAGTTTTTTGTTTTCTTTGTGTGAGTAGTCTTTTAATGAGTTGAAGGTTAGGTAGATCTAGGGTTAGATGATTGGCTTTTGATGTTTAGGTTGTTAATAGTCCGGAAAGTGTTTGATAAAATTTTCGAATGACCTTAATGAAACGTTCTTCTCTAGCCATTGAGAGATGAAGTTAAGGTGATTAGTGGACTTATTGAATTTGTTTGATAATGCTTGTTGATCATTTAGTTGACAAATGAGGGTATACCTTGATTGAATGATTGATAAAGGGATCAATGCTATGAGAGTGAGTTGATCTTAATTTGTGTTTCATATCCTAGGTTGAGCTTCAATGTCTTCTTGAGCATCATTGGCCGGTTGTGTGTCCATTTGATCAAATGTCTAACCCAAAACCCATTGCTTAAAATCAATTGTCTTTGCCTCTTTATCCTTATGTTTTTTTGAGTGTGCTTAGTACTTGGTTTGCTTGGTTTGTGTTTAGTTCATGTTAATTTCGTTGTTTGAATTTGGTTTGGTTCTTGTTTGAGTTTGAGTAGTATTAGTTTTAATCCTAAATTTGGTTTGCTCTGACTTAAGTTTGATTTTCATAGTTTGATTGTGCTAGTTTTAGGTTTCATGAGGATTTGAACCTCAAGTGCTAATAACGACAATTGTTTTTATTTTTTGTATTTAATTGAGTGCTCAAAGCAAATATCAGCTTGCCTCTAATCTAGCATGGTATCCGGTGGCGAGTTTGATTTTCATCCACTTCCACTTTGAGCTTTTAGGTTATGGATAGGGTCATGTCGATCCAATTGTTAACAAAAAAATTGATTTAGTGAATGTTACAACCCATAATATGTCATAAAATAAGCTTTTAACCAAAATAAATAAAATCTACAAATTACCAAAATTATTACAAAATGGAGTAAAAAGAATTGTGTTTCTAGATGTTCTAGATATAGGACAGATGAGGAAACAATAAACCATGTTCTTTTTTAATGTCCTCTGGCAATTCAAACTTGGGCTCTTTCGTGTATTCCTTCTGCCATAAATATTTTTCCAGGAAACTCATGTTAATATAATCTGGACTATTTGTTCTGGAGAATTACAGATGGAATAGATGTGAAGGTTTTTCCATGGCTTATTTGGTATATTTGGAAGGCAAGAAATGATAAATGCTTTTCAAATGTAGATACAAATCCACAAGATATTATTTTACAAGCAAAAGATGCGGCTTCTGAGTGGATCAATGCTAAGTGAATAGAGTCAAGAAGCCCTCAACCGGGCATCATTAGTTCAACATCGGTGTGGTCAGTGGTGGTTGTTCCTACTATTAGTCACCCATGTTTCACATGATACAGATGCTTTGTTGACGATTCTTGGAAGAGTTCCGACATGCATTCTGGATTAGGTTGTATATGCTTTCCTGACTCAATAGAGGGAGGATGGCTGGGGGCTCAGAAAACCCGGCGTAATATGTCTGCTCTGCACTCAGAGAGAGAAGCAGTGCTTTGGACGATGAAATTCCTTTTCTCTCTCCAAATCCTAGAGGTGGAAGTAGCAATAAGTTGCGCGGATGTGATCAAGATTTTGATGCAACCAGAGGAGTGGCCAGCTTTCCAGACGTACCAGGAGGACTTCCTCAGGTTGAAATCACTTTTTCGTTCTTTTTCTCTTTATGTAATTCTGAGATCTCTGAACCATAAGGTTGATGCTCTTGCTTATCTTTTTTGAGAGTCGGTTTATAGTTTAGTGATGTAGCTATGTACTCAACTCTGATGAGTCTTTTATATATTATTCAGTTGACAAAAAACTGGAGTCAAAAATTGATTTAGTGAAAGTTATAGTCAATTAAACGTGTTAAACAAATTAAACCAAGAAAATTAAAATCTATAATTTACAAAAAAAATTATTAGAAAATGGAGTAAAAACTGATTTAGTGAAGGTTATAATTTATTGAATGACTTAAATAAAAAATATTAGCAAAATAAATAATTTAAAAATTACAAAAAATTATCACAAAATGGAGTAAAAAATTGATCTGGTGAAAGTTATAATCTATAGAATAATATAAAATAATTTTTTGATCAGAAATAAATAAAATCTAAAATTACAAAAAATTATCATAAGATGGAATCAATAATATTTTATATATGTATTTGATTTATTAAACTAAGAAAACATATATATATTTCAGACATATATTTTCTTCTGATTTGATTATCATTCTATTAAGGGAATGTTACTGAATTTATATTTTAGAAAAATTTTAATGACCTGAAAATAATCAATCTTTTGAAAGTTTTCTATAATGTTGAAGACTTTTAATGACTACCTAAAGATTTTTAAAGAGTTTTGCCTTAAGATTTTTAGAGTTTTCTGCAGAGTTTTAATATTCTTATAGATTCTTATATGTATAAATTTTCACATACAAAAAATTACATAATATTTATACTTTATATTTATATCAATTTTATAAATTATATTTATTAAAATCATAAATTGTACCAATAATTTCTCAAATTTGAAGGTATGTTAAATTTTATTACTAAATTATTTTATTTTTGTACTTATTGTTTATTTTTGTTTCTAGATTCATTGTTTTTGGTGTTTATACTTTAAGAAAAATTTTAATATATTTTTTAATTATAAAGAATGACTTTGATTCACTACAAGAAAATAACCTATTTGCGACATCATTTTGCCATAACAATAAAACGTCAAAAATTTGTAACATATTTGCAACGTTGTTGCGACGTATTATACAACATCGCAACAACGTCGCAATATTGTGACGTTATTGCGATGTTGTTGCAATGGGATTGCGATGCACATTTTGCTATCGCAAGTGCGTAGCAATATTGTGACGTTGTTGTGATATATCACTTCCATAGCAATATTGTAAGTCATCTGCGATGTGCTTGCGATGTTACTTAACTCCATCGCAATTACATTGAATTTTTTTATCTTTTCCCTATAAATAGCCCACAATGTGATTGTAATTTCACACCAAATCTTAGAGAGAAAAATAATTTGGGGAGAAAAATTTAGGAAAAAAAAATGATGTCGGAACATGAAGTATTCACATTACGACGATGGATGTATAATCGGAAATATCTGGAGACGGGAGAAGTGACGAAAGAGTTTCGAGATAGGTTACGAGCATTCATAAACCAGACGGCTAATAACCCATTTACTCCGAATGACAGTAACATCTTTTGTCCATGTGTTAAGTGTGGGAACACCAAATATTTGAATATTGATATGGTGAAACGGTATGTATATAATAGAGGATTTACTCCAAACTATTATGTGCGGTTTTCACATGGGGAGGTGTATAGTCTCGGTGCTGGGAGTAGCAGTATGGGTGCTTGTGGTGATGATCAACCTAGTGATAATGCTAATTATAATTATGGCGAAAATATGTTTGAAAGTTATGAGCATCTTCAAGGTAATATGTATCATGATATGGTTACAGATGCATATCATGGATCTATTCTAGTTGGTAGTGAAAATATTATCGAAGAACCTAACGCTAAAGCGAAACAGTTTTATGATATGCTTGATGCTGCTAATCAACCTATCTATGAGGGATGTAGCGAAGGTCATTAGCATCTAGGTTGATGTCTATTAAAAGTGAAGGAAACATAACTAAGAGAAATATGAACCAATTAATGGATTCGTTTACCGGAGGAACAAGAAATTGTTCAAGAAGAACAAGGTTGTGCGCATTCCTCCTCCAACACACATGTCAGGGGAAGAGCTCCTGCAGCAGATTGATTATTATGGTGCTAAGGAAACATGTAAACGTGGGGGCAATTGGCACACTCCAGCAAACAGGCCTGATGGATATACATAATCTCATAACTTGCATAAAAAGAGTATATTTTGGGAACTCCCATATTGGAAAGATCTCTTACTACGTCACAACCTCGATCCGATGCACATCGTTCAAAACTTTTTCGATAACATCATGAACACAATTTTGAATGTGCAGAGAAATAATAAAGACAATTTGAAATCAAGGTTGGACATAGCTGAAATATGTTTGAGGAGCGAATTACATATTACACGGGATGGAAAACAACCGATTCCCCATCTTTGGTTAACCGGAAAAGCGAGGCAAGCATTGTTTAAATGGATTTCTTCATATGTAAAGTTTCTTGATGGTTACGTGTCAAAATTTTCCCGATGTATCGAGCAAGGGAAAAAAATCTCCGGTATGAAGAGTCATGATTGCCATGTTTTCATGCAGCAACTACTGCCATTTGCATTACTTGAGCTTCTACCCACAGTTGTCCACGAAGCAATTGCAGGTAACTGTAGTACGTAGATTTTAATTTCTCATTTAATTAAATCATATAAGTTGCTATATTTAATTAGTTCGAATTTGTAGGAATTAGAGCATTTTCAGGGATCTATGTACACGAACACTGACAGAGAATGGCATTGCTCAATTACAAGCAAACATCCCAGTGTTGGTCTGTAACTTGGAAAAAAATCTTTCCACCGTCTTTTTTTGACGTGATGAAACATCTTCCAATCCATCTACCTGATGAAGCAGCTCTTGGTGGCCTCGTACAATTTTGGTGGATGTACCCGTTTGAGCGATTCATGGGACACCTAAAAAGAAAGGTCAAAAATCAAGCAAAAGTAGAAGGATCGATCGTTGCAGGAAGTTTGACAGAGGAAACATCTCATTTCACTTCATATTACTTCAGTCCAACCGTCAAAACAAAAAGAAACCCAGGTAGGACGATATGACGATGGAGGGGTTGCACCATCTTATGCCATAGCTGTTCCAGATATATTCACTCAGATCGGAAGACTTGCTGGGAAAATAAAGGAAGAATACTGGGAAAGTCACATGTACTGTCGTGCAGCTCACAGCTATATACTAAGAAATTGTGAAGATGTAGTACCATTTGAGAGGTATATATTTATATACGTAACTCAACTTATTCGATATAGTTTAGCTAAATAATATCAACTTTATTTAATTTGCAGTGAATTCGACAGACAGATACGCGAAACATTCCATGATCTAAATGAAATAGAATATGATATCTACAAAGAACGTGATTTTACTGGATGGTTGAACTACTATGTAAGTAACATAATTGGTTATATTTAATAAAAATGTTAGAACCACATAATGTTGTAATATATATATATATATATGTTTGTATTATGCAGATCAAGAATTGATGTGCAGGCAAGCCTTTACCATTATGCCTGCATGAGATTGTGGATGAACATATTGCTAGGATCGTGACAGCGCCAATGTATTTTATGCGCGGATATACTTTCCATACTTACGACCATGGTTCCAATAAAGCAACCGCAAATTATGGAATCCATGTGTCAGGCGAAATAGACTTCCAAGGTATTTTCAACAAAATTATAGAAGTCACATATCCGGGATTTCTTGGACTAAGATGCATTTTATTCCAATGTCGTTGGTAAAATACAACGACCGGTCGAGGAGTGCATACTAACCAACTAGGGGTAACCGATGTCAATGCGAACCAAAGATATTCGAAGTTTGACCCCTACATTCTAGCATGTCAGGCAGAACAAGTGTGTTTTATTTCTTATCCTCGTGTAAAGTAAAGACGTGATACATGGCTATCTGTGATAAAAGTGAATCCAAGAGGTTGTATTGTCGGTGCAATCGACGATGTGGCTATGCAACAAGAAATAGTATTAGATGTTTCTATGGCTCTCGAATCCACATAAGATATCATGCACTCACAACTACAAGCAGAAGACATTGTTTACGATGATTCAAGACAAGAATCGGCGGACTGTGACGAATTCGAAGAGACAGAGGATGAAGACAACACAGAGGATGAGAATTCGGATAATGATAATAACTAAGTTGTTGCAGTCTATATGATGTTGTATCTTAAATGAATGTCCGCTTTTTCTTTATTAATAAATCAGCTTTTGCGAGTCCACTGCGACGTCTTGTCCCTTAACGTCGCAGTGGACTCACAAAAGATAATATCAACAATTTTATATAAGTGTTTTCTAATTTTAGTGAAACGTGTTTAACGTTGTCAGTTTAGTTTAGACTTAGACGTACTACATTCAATTGATGAATGATTATCGATCAATTCTCGGATGCTTCGTATTGAACTTTGATATGTTGTTAAGGAAGTCATGTATGTTTTAAGGGTAAAGTTTGGATTTTGCGGTTTAACATTTTGGTTTCATCGTTTGTGATTCCACTGCGACGTCAAGGGACTAGACGCCGCAGTGGACTCGCAATCTGCGATGTCTAGTCCCTTGACGTCGCAGTGGACTCGCAAAAGATGAAACCGATAATTTTATATAGGTGTTCAATCCCGGAGAAACGTGATTGACCTTTTCGGTTTCGTTTACACTTACACATACCGCATTCAATTGATGAATGATTATCGATGTCGCAGTAGACGTGGAAATACTGAAACCGAAAGTTAAATCGCAAAACTCCAACCATACCCTTAAAGCATACACGACTTCCTTAACAACGTATCGAAGTTCAATACGAAGAGTCCGAGAATATGTAATTAATCATTCATCAATTGAATGCAATACATCTAAGTCCAAACTGACAACGTTTATGTTTTTGGGGTAAGGTTGGGGTTTTGGGGTTTATGTCGGAATTTAGTATCGCAATAGGGGACACAAACCCTAGTTTTCGTCGCAAGGTTCAGGTTTTACTAAAACCCGAACCGCCTCCTTTTCTTTCCCTCTTCTCTTTCTCTTCGCGAGTTTCCCCTCTCTTTTCCTCCTTTCTTTCTCTTTTCGGCCATTGTTCTCCTTCTTCTTCCTCTCTTTCTCTTCTTCTCCTTTTTCTCTCTCCCAGCGCGGCTTCTCCACGGATCTCTTCGTCTCCACGGATCCTCTTCTTCTCCAAGGTAAGTTTCATCTCCATTATTGTAGATTTAGGCACGAGGGAAGATAGATCTAGGATGTGGAACTCCGATTTAGGTTGTGGATCTTGGATTTTAGATTTAGGATTGTGAAATTTTTTTGTTTATTGTACAAAAAGTTTTCGGTTTTGGAAATCGTTTATTTTGTTCTTAAAAATTGTTTTTTAATTTTCTAAAATGGTTTTATGATTGTTCCATATTTTAGAAATTTTTTAAAAACGTTATCACTTTTTCTAAAAACGTTTTATACTTGTTTAAAAATTTTGATTATTTTTAAAAACGTTTTTTTAAACTTTTCTTATTTAAAAACCAATTTTTATAGAGTTTATTAATTTTTACTAAATGTTAAAATATTTATGAAAACGTTTACTTATTTTCACAAAATCTTGGTTATAAGTTATATCATTAAAAAAATTTACAAAACGTTTTAAATTTTTTCAAACATTTTGTAAAATTAAAAAATATTTTCATGATTTTTCATAACTTCAAAAACTTTTTTTAAAACGTTTTGTGGATTTTTACAAATTTTTGGCAATATTAAAAAATGTTTACGAATTTTCTAATTTTACAACCATTTAAGAAACGTTTTAGGTATTTTAAAATACTTTGGTTATTTTTAAAAACGTTTTTTTGAATTTTTCTAAATTTAAAATTATTTTAAAAATGTTTTAGAAATTTTAAAATATTTTGTTTATTTTTCAAAAAATTTTTTTTAATTTTTCTAATTTTAAAACCATTTAAAAATGTTTTAAAAGATTATTTTTAAAAACGTTTTCTTGATTTTAAGATTTTTTTGTAATTTTATGAAACTTTTTATGAAATTTTATAATTTCACAAATATTTATTCGCACTTTTTGTATCGTTCAAAAGGCATTGTATTTTTAAAAATATGTTATGTAATTTGTTAAAACGTTATATAATTCGTAAAAACTTTTTAAGTATTTTACAATGTTTCGTAATTTTAAATGATTAAGTGTAGTTAGAACATTATAATTTACTCGTAATAAAAAAATATTAACAATGATTCCAGATTTCTAAATCGACATGATTTCAGATGTCTGGACGTTAGAACCCGTACACTAAGTTACTTCCGGCTCTCATTCCCAGATGCCTCACGGGGAAGGGCTGTCTCACCCTATCCCATCTTCGGCCTTACGATCGGTCATGTCCACGCCGGGATGTAGTTTCGGCTCTCAGCCAAGCTTCACTCCCGACGGGAGACAGAGTCCGCGCCTCCTGCTACGAATGGGTACCAGCCACTTCCGGACGACGTTGCTGCAATGATGTCGATCGAAGACATCTTGGCCGATCCGAACCACCACTTTCTACCCAATCTCGTTCGCCAGCGTTCGCCGGGAACAATTTGGTATTTCCCAAAACTTTAAAATTATAAAAATTTTAGTTTGCAAAACATATTGTAATGAATTTTCGGTTTAAATTGGTAGGTTCAATGATGATCAAAAATTGGCAAATGCCGTGCGAGAAATCTTTGAAAGAGATTTTAGGGAACCGCACGCTAATTTTATCCAAGTTCCAAACCACGTTTTTGATAGGTGGTTCAAAACATTTGTGGTACGTTTATTAAGTCGTTTATATCATATACAATTATTTTAACAAATATTTAAGACTTATAAATATTTTTTCCTACTAGCAACGTTATCATTGGAGTCCCTCGATTACGGTTGAAGTCCGTAGAAAGTTCGAGGAGACCTTGAAAAGTCGCATGTGCGACCAGGTTGGCCGTTGGAAGGCCAAATGGAAGACACACGACGACGAGACTATGCCTCGTTGGTTCAATACCGAGGTCTGGGAGGGTTTGTCCGCTATTGGCAAGACCCTAGGTCCGATAAGAAAAGCGCAAGTGCGCGGGTGGCTAGGTTGGCCGACCCTGGTGGTGACTGTCTACATAAACATTGCTTGGGCCAAACATTTTTTAAGGCCCGAGACTGCAAGAAAGTAAGATATTACAACACTATTTTTATACTACAATATCTAAATTGATATTCAGTAATATAATTACTTTTAAAAAACTTTCAGCAAGAAGAGACTAGAGATCCTTTTCCTGATCTGGTAGAGACACTCTACCTGACAAAATGGAACAAGGACGGCATCTTCGTCGACAAAAAGGCCGAGAGGATCTACAACAAGGTCACTGAAAAGATGCAGCAGTTAACCCAGGATTGTAGTGATGAGCGAACTTTTGTGTTCTCAACTGCACAAAAGAACGAGATTTACGCCGAGCTAAGATTTTTCATATTTATTTTGTTGTTTTTTCGTTTCAATTTGTCAATAAACTAACGTAATAATTGTCTTTTTTTTATCAGGTTGCTTCCTGTATAAAGGAGAGACTATTCAGGACAGGTCGCTCGCTGGGGTCGCAGATGGAGCGGAACTCCTGGACGCAAGGATAGCAGTCTCATGCTTCTGCCGATTCCTTGAAGATGGCGGAAATTAAGAATAAGCTGCAAGCACATGATCAATTGATCTCGTCCCTACAACATAACATCGCCCAATACCACAATATCTTCTCCTAATTGGCTTTGAAAGACGATGGGCTTGCTTCTAGGCTGAAGGACATGTGTCACAATGCGCCCGGATCGAGTTCTGCAAACCCGGACCAGAGCGTGGATCAGAACCCCGACCTTGACGTTTCAGATGATTTTTAGTTTATTTTTTTGGTAAAACTTTTAAAATATTTTGTGTAATATTTTAAATTTAATATATTCTATTTTTATTTTTATTTTAAAATATTAAAAATAATTTTAATATATTTATTTAAAAATTAATTATATTTAAAATAAAATTTTTTTTTTTAATATGTCGTCGCAACAACGTTGCATAGGTTCCTCGCAAAATCGTCGCAGTGTATGCCTCGCAACAACGTCGCACATACAACCTCGCAACAGCGTCGCAATGTCTTTGCTTCGCAACTACGTTGCAAATCCTGCGATGTTTGTACAACACAAGATTGCGACATTCAATCTGCGTCGCAATGCTAGCAACGCATCAGCGACAAATATCATTTGCGACACATGATTTGCGACGAATATGTTGATGTCGCAATGGTGTTGCAAATACCCCATTTGCGACGCCATTGCAACGCTTTCTGCCATTGCAAAACGCCAGTTTTCTTGTAGAGTGAGAATTTCTCATCAAGATACAATACTTCTGAAGATTGTATTTTGTAAAAGTATATGTATAGAATCAACAAACCAATAACACAATATTTTAATTCAATGACTATAGGAGACTCTTTCATAAAGATTGAATAACACAAAACTTTTATAGACTTTATAAAATCATGAATCCAATAACTCTAGACTTATAAAAATTTTGGACGATTTTTTTACAAATAGATAAACTAATAACACCAAACTTTAATAGAGTTTTAAAAAATCTTGATACAATAACACTAAAATTTTAATAGCATTAAATCTCTATAACTTTATCTAAATACAGAAATCAATAACACCCCTAAAATTAATCATAATCATTTATTGGTCTAGACTCTAATTGAGATAGTTAAATATTATTTTAATTTATAATTTATATTTTTACTTTCTGAAATTTTTTTTTGTCAACATTGGATCATAACTGTCTGATGGCTCATAACCCAAGTTCCTACATAATGTTGGCAGTGGAACTTGATCCCTTGATATAAGATAATGTTTGCTTTCAGTGGACTTATCACATGACACTAGACAAAAATCATTTCACTACTTTATGAAAACTTAAAAAGATTATATTTTAATAGTATAAATATATTATTAATAGCCAATAAACATGAAGCCCATTTGGTTTGCTCCTGATTTAGCTAGGTTACAGGTGACGAGTTCAAATTTCACTTAGCTCTAGTAAGAGAATTTAGGTTATGGATCAGATCTTGTCGATCCAATAATTATTGTTCACCAAAAAAAAATTATTAATATTAAGAATCAGTTTGAAAATGAAGTTTCAACTTCTTCTTTTTTTGTCCGAAGCTTGTGAAGTTTCAACTAGGCATAATTTATAGTTTTAGGCAAGATATCAATCTTCGTCCCGATTCGAATAATATTATAAAACAGATATATTGAAATCCTTGTAAACTTTTTATAAGCTTGGCAAAAAGATTCATTATTAAACAACAATAAAATTTTGGAAAATATTTAAATGTATATTTAATCCGGCATGATAGTTATGCAGAATATATACAATATCCCATTCAAAAAGTAATGTCCAATTGTTGTATAATTTGGTTATTTGTTTTGGTTTTTTATTTATGATTTTTTTTTAGTTACCTAGTACTAAGAAAATCTTGAGAATTTATTTTCGCTATGGTATTGTAATAGTAATTAAATATAATTTTTATAAAATTATCAATCCAATATACACATCTGTTGGTTCCTTTAGATAGCTATATAATGTGTATGTATATCTTAAGGCAGTTATATATTCGGGATATTACACAATTAAGCGCATTTCGAGTTTAATATAGATCACTTCTTAATACAATTTTGTTCAAATTCACTCAAAAATTCGATGTAGTAATTCTTGTATACATACTAATGTTAGACTAGTCAGAGAGTTAATTATGTTTTCAGATTTTTCACATGATAAAGCTCTTTGCATCGTATTATCTATTAAGTGGTCGGCTTGACTTTTCATAAGTCTTGATAATGTTTGTTTCGATATTTTTCTTTTACAAAATTGAATTATGTTAAGAGTATTTTTGAAAAAGGTAATTGAGTGGAGTATTTTTGGAAAGAGATAGAAAGGAAAATGTATTTTCAAAATTTATCTTTATACTTTTCGTTTTTCGTTTTGACAAAATTTGATTATCTTCATACTGTAGAAGCATGCGTGAGTTCATCATATAGACGTGTGTAATTTACGTAGAACAATCTGAAACAAAATTATAAAGTAGAGAATAATAGTCTTTAATTACTATTGAGTTTAAATATTGAATTTGATGGTAATTATATTCTACATGTATATTTTTCTTTGATATCTAAATTTATCATCGACTTGTACAAGTATTCTAATAATTAATGGGAATGAAGAGTATCTATACATTATTGGGAGAAAATGATTAATAAACATTTTGATTCCACGCTTGCGATGCTTACACGTATTATATATATAGGGTCCTTTCTGTGCTATGCCCACTTTAAAAGAGAAATTGTGTGTTATGCTTTCTTGTAAATTTGTTTTGTATTAACTCTCTTTTTGCAGGTGAAAAAACAGTCTTGCCTCTGAAGTTGGGTCAAAACAACAGCGGAAATATAGTGTAAGACGTCCAAAATGGACAGCAAATATGATAGAAAAATGAATTATGATGACTTTCTCATGGGGATTAGAATTACACAAATGTATAATGCCATCTTTAATCTTGAAATTAAGCCACATGCCACCAATGTGAGAGTGAGTGCTTCATTTCACTACAAGAAAACAAGGGCATATCCTACGGAAAAAAGCCGTCGGTTTTGCCGTCAGTTCATATCCGACGGCAGAACCGACAACAACCGACCGAAATAGCTTAACCGTCGCTTACCGTCGGTCCTTCCGACGCCAACAGTACCGTCGGTTACCGTGGATTATTCAAACCGACGGAAACCGACCGAAGAAGGAATGTCATCGGTTGCCGTCGGTTATGAAAGTATTTTTGATTTTTTTTTTTAATTTATTTGTGCGGAACCGACGGAAACCGACCGTAATAAATTTTTTTAAAAAAAAATTAATAATAACCGACGGTAACCGACGGATATATCTAAAATTATAATAAAAATTTTAAATAACCGACGGAAGAAACTAGTACAAACGTTTTGCATATGATTCGCTGTTGTAACCGAAAATTAGGTGACCGTAGGAAACCGTAGGTTTCTATAGGTTCGTATCAAGAATATAAAGGGATGAGTTCCATTTGTCTCCAACATTGAAATTAATATAAAACTCTCTAAACTTTCGATGATCAACTATACCGATCGATTATGGATGGACGGGCCACGTATGGATGACACTAATTCCACACTAACAGAAGAATATGCTGCCGGGCTGAGAAACTTTATGGAGTTTGCAGCATACCAGAGTGTGACCCTCGCAACAGGTAAGATGTACTGTCCTTGTAACACATGTCAGAATATGAAATCAATTCCTGTTAAAAATGTGTGGAGTCATCTATACCGTAGAGGATTTTTACCTAGTTACAAAATATGGTATTTGCATGGAGAAGATGGTTCAGATATTGACTACGGTAATTATAGCGGTGTTGGTAATAGTAGTCCAGGTGGGAATATAGGTGACCCGGTAAATGAAGAAGTAGAAGTAAATCTTGGTAGTAGCGGATCGTGTGGGTATGGTGCAGATCCCACAGTCACGGTTGGAAACAATGTGGGTACATTACAAATGGTCAACGATGCGTACAGAGATGAAAAGGCCATTTTTGGCGCCGATTTGCTTCCTCAACGCCATCAATCCATTCAAACTCTCCAAATCATGTAAGTTTTCTAGATTTTTTAAGAATCAAAAATTTTTCCAAATTTTTTCCTCTTGATTGTAACATAGGTTGATAGAAACGGTTAGATTAGTGGAATGTTGGTGAGTTTTACTCATGATTTCGTTCTCAACACGTCGATTTGTGGAAAGATTGAACAAATTTTTTTTTTTCTTTGCGTGTTCTTCGACGGGAAGAACACCATTTTTTTTTTTTTTTTTTCAATTTTTTTTAAAACATTTATATTATATATTACATTTCCTTATATATTTATGTATGTATATACCATATAATTAGGTTTATATTCATTATATTTAAAAATACCTATAAAATTTAAAATACCTATAAAACTAAAAAAATTAGTATATGTTAATAAAATTATTATATATAAAATTTCATAAAAATTGTAATAGCTTTTGTTTCTATAAATATTTTGTAAACAAATTTTTTTTTTTTTTTATATATTTATTATTTAAATTGTTGATAACGTAAGTTTTATTTTTTTTTTGCAATAAGAGAAAACGTATATGTTTTACATAAATACATTTTTATAATTTATAACATTATATTACAATTTCGAGAATTGTATGTTTATACTTCAAATATTCAATTTTCGTTATGTTTTGAATTGTCAACAGGACATCCTACGGTGATTTCCATCGCTCGTATCGGCCAGCCGTGCGAGCAGAGGATCGTGATTCCGATGAGACAGAGTCCCCTCATGAGAGTCCGACTCCTGACCCACATATTCCACCCCCCCCACCACAGCACTTGTCCATTGAGCAGATTTTGACTCAACCAAGACGTGGGCATCTAAAGACTCTAGATCCTAATCTAGGCGAGGGATCTACATGGTATGAATTTCTTAAATTTTAAATTATACAACATTTTACAAATTCAATACTATAATTAAATTTCGTTTTTTTAGGTTTCGGATCGACCAACACATTAAAAAGTTGGTTCGTATCATGATCCAACAGCAGCTTCCCTACGCTTATTCAGCATTTAGCAAATTTCCCTTGGAGCTGAGGGAACAATGGTTCCGATCGTTCGCGGTAAACACTTTCGTCTCTTTAACTTTTTCAATTAATTTAAAAATTTACAAATTTTTACTAATTTCTACAAAATTTACAGCAACAATTTAACTGGGCTGTTACCGACACGCCTCAAGTGAGGCAAAAGTTCGAGGAGCAGTGCGCCACGTCATACTCTAACCATGTGTACGCATGGAAGCGAGCATGGACACGGGAACCATCACAGTTGCCTTACGGTTGTCCTGCTGATCGGTTCCCGGAGTTTGTAGAGTATTGGACGAACCCTGCCACGGCTAAGGTGTCAGAGCGAAACCGGAAGAACCGTCGGGCAGGACATGATGAGAGCAGTAAGGCTCCAGGAACACACACCGCCGGTCCTTACACGTTTGAGCATGTGGAACGCAAAATGGTACGTACTTTAATTACGGGTTTTCTTATATTAAATATTTGTTCAACCATTTAAAATGTTTTGTGTAGACCATTAAAAATGGGTGTGTCCCCGATTTTCTCAAACTTATGAAGACATGTCACACGAGCAAAAAATCGGGGAAGATCGACATCCTGAAGATTCGTGAGGTCGTCGAACGGGTCGAGGATCGGATTGAGGAGCATCAGACCCAACTCACCGAGGATGGAGCGGGACCATCCACTGAGATTCCTCGGGACTTGATCAACCAATTTGTTGTCGAGGTAAAATTTTGTTTTTTTAATTTTTGCGTTTAAATTTATCGATAACTATTGTCTGTTTTTTTTTTCGTTTGCAGGAGGTACCCTGCAGTAGGGGCCGGCGATTGGGGCTCGGGAAGCTAGTAGACGCTGATGGGATGCCCACAGGTGCTAACCTCAGCCAGGGAATTGGTCTCAGTCAACGAGAGCGAGAAGAGCTCGTCCATCTCCGTCACAGCTTCGAGGAGACTAAGGCCGCTCTTCTTGAAACGCAAGAGCGACAGGCGAGGAGCGAAGCTCAGATTGCTGAAATGATGCAGCTTCTTAGGTCCCAAGTTGCAACCCCGGACTTCACCCCAACTCAGAACCCGAGAAGTTGATTAGCATGTAGTTATTTTATAAACTGAATTTCGTTTATGTAACTTTTAAATCGATACAATATTTTCATTTTAAATTTAATTTCAACATAATTATTTTTATTTATTAATTATTTATATTTTAAAAAATTAATTTAATTATTTATATTTATATTTTCGAAAAAAAATTTTAAAAAAAAAACGCAACCGACGGCAACCGACGGCTCAGGACCGACGACAACCGATGGCACAGAACCGACGACAACCGACGGCAACTAGCCGACGGCAACCGACGGCATATAGCCGACGACAACCGACGGCGACGAACCGACGTCAACCAACGGAACGTAACCGACGTTAACCGACGGTTTTGAACCGACGATAACCGGCGGAATTGAACGGACGACACCCGACGAGAACCGACACATTGTAACCGACGGCATAACCGACGGGTTATTTCATCGGTTACTGTCGGTTGTAACCGACGGAAACCGACGGCTTCCAAATAACCGACGACCCGTATTCGACCACGATATGTGGTCGGTTTCCGTCGGTTTTGAGCTATATCCGACGAAAACCGACGGAATTGGCCGTAGGTTATGCCCTTGTTTTCTTGTAGTGTTTGGTGGAGATCAGTTCAGCTTCTAGAAATGTTTGACTCATAAGATGTAAGTGTTGGTTAAATAGTGTTGAGTTATGGCCGAAAATGTGAAATGTTTTAAGTCGTAGGTTGTTTGCTTTGTTGTGTGGGTGATTCCTTTTATTGTTTCGTAATGTAAGGGTAAACGGTAGTTGTAATATTATGTACGTTTTTTTTGTGTTTGGTAATGAAGGCAAAAATGATATGGGGACGTCTAGTATGGACAATATATAGAATATATACATATGGTATGAGGACGTCAATCCATATGTTGTCCATTATAGACGTCTTACCCTATATGTCTACCATTGCTTTGAATAAGTTGCATGGGCAAGACCGTCTTTTCACCTGCAAAAAGAGGATTAAAACAAAAGAAATTTATAAAAGAGTATTTGACATAATTTCCACTAAAAAAGGGCACCCTACACAATTAATTCTTATATATATTCCATAAGGAATATATGAGAGTTTTCAACTTTATATTAAATATTGGATATTATTTTAAAATGTGTTCATATGAAGATAAAAGTGGATAAAACCAATTTTTTTTTAAGATACAAATGGATAATTCCTAAAAAATATTTCACGAAAAAAGTAATGAAAAATTATTGTTAAAAGGGTTTGTTCGTTCCAATGCTTTCTATATAAATTAAGGGCATTGGGTTTGTTTCTAAATGCAAACTAAAACCAAAGAAACAGAGATAAACACACATAAAACAAAGCACATTTTCTTCTCTTCCTTCAATGGCAACAGCTCAAATGGAAATGAATATAAGGATTGCTCAAAGAGCTTTTCAAATGGTCGATCAGGTCTTTGGTAAGACCCAGAAAAAACCCAATAAACCATATGTTCCTAAAGAAGAGAACCCTTCTCCATGGAGGCCGAAACGGCGAATGAACTGCGACGAGGCGGCCAAACTCTATGGAGGAGTTGTTATCAAGGAATTTCGTAGATAAAATCGATGTAATTAAACCTGAAACTATGTTGAAGATGTTTGAGGAGTTATGTAAGTAAGTAAGTGTGATCTTTTTTCTTTCTGCTTTCGAAAAAGTGCAACCAACCTATACTCTAAATTTTGTTGTAACAGTTTTCAGTTTAAAATAGGCTTTAGATTACTACCAAAGTGTTTGTGTCTCTTATGTATCTCAAGTACTTTATGTTGAAGATTATGTACTATAAAATGTTACTGCTTTCGACTCTTTTTGTAAATGTAAATTAGCATGTAACGAACGAATGACATATATTGTACACGAATGTTATATAAATCAATCTTAGCCTATTAATCTATTATTATCAAACAGTAATACTAATTGTCTTGAACCAACAATTTGTTCATATGAAATGAAAAGTAAGTTTTGGTGAAAAGGTTAAATATTTATTTGTTAATTTTTTTTACTAGAACTTGACTTTAGAATACTGTAAACACGATAATTCTGGAATCCAAAAAATTATTTTAAAGTTTGGTTAGTGATTAGTATCAATTACGTGCCTAGGAAGAATATCTAGAACCGAATATATGAACCACAATAATAGATATTGGATAGTATTAAGAACCGGAAAAAATGTTTGATGGATCTTTTTGGTTTATATATGTGGGTATAGGATAATACGTGAAACAAATCGATACCCGAGCGGATATCTAATTAACCAGAATACAAGTATTTATAGGGATTTTTCATAAAAATTGGTGATTTTTGGGTAAATTTTTGAAAATATTCTGGGAATTTGGATTTTTTTCTCAATATTCAAGTATTTTTTCAGGTATTTGAATAATTTTTTGAATTTTTTTTTTGGTTTTATGCATTTGGTATTTTTCGGATATTTTGAATTTTTTTAATACCACGAATCGATTCAGAACCGTATGAATATGAATTGAAACCAAACCAAAATCTTCTAGATACTTATAAATGTCTTATATTCAAATACGTAGAATCGATATTGATTCCTACTCGAGCCCGAACCGAATACTGTAATGCCTGCCTAGAGCTAAAACTAGGGATAAAATTATGTAAAGGGACCGAATCTAATTCATATGATCATCCAAGTTAAGATTATGAAATAGGTTAAGTTTATAAGCTATCGGGTAAAGTTAAGAGTTAAGGGGAATAATCATTGCAATGCTTAAGTTTCATTTTTTCCGAGCTCAAAACAAAATGAAGCAACAAGTGGATGCAAAATGATCAAATCCGGATTTTCACCCTTGATAAACATATTTCTGACGTAACATTTCTTCATCAAAGTTATCTCTCAGATTGTTTTATCACCTGATTTCGACTCATTATCTGAGTTATAAAGTTGATTTAGAGCTACATATTGATATTCTGTAACACAATACCAATTGCTATACGATGACTTAAAAAGAGAATCTGCTATAAAAATGGTCAGTTCCACTTCAAACTCGACTGGTGCAGCTCGAGTGCAACTTCCGCACCTCCAGAATGCGAAGCTCGATCTCCCAGCTTGATCTCCATCAACTCGAGCTCGATCTCAACTCAGCCAGAACATGAAGCTCGACTATGGAATCAATAAGAAGTACAGCTAAGCTATACCTTGATGCTTGGGATAAGCATTCAAGAAGATTAACCAAAGAGTGTGTAGCTCAATTGCACTCTTTTTTCCCTTAAGTGAGTTTTATCCCACTGGATTTTCTCCTTAAAGTTTTTAATGAGGGTCTTGGGTTACACCAACAAGAAACTCGTTTGGTTAATGAAATTCTAAGCCCAGTAAGATCCAAAACGTGGCTTAGATTCTAAGGGCCCATTTCAAAGTCAAATAAGAGTTTAATGTTGTTAAAGTTTCAAGACACCTTTAATTGTTTTGTTATTTTCGAGAATATTTTGGGAGTGTGTCCAAGACTTCTCATCTTCTCATTTTCCCTTTAAATTTCGTGGCTTCTAATGGAATAAAATCAAACATTTTTCTGCTAAGAATTTTCCTTTGTTTGATCCGAATGGTGTAGAAACCATTCTCTTGGATATCATTCTCGTGTGTAATATCGTGAATGAATTCAAGCAGAAGATCAAGAGACTTTCACCTCTCTTGATAGTTCAATTCGATCCATTGTTCTTTACCAAAATTACCAGAAAACTCATCTCCATCTTCGCACTCACCCATCCCCAGTCATTCGTCGGATCGAGCTCTAAATTCACCATCACACTCATCAACTTCTCATCTTTCGGTTGCTTAAGTTTCATTCAAACCCGAGCACTCGTGTGGCTGTACTCGACCTCAACACTCGAGTCTGTCTGTTCATCTTCCCATCCACTCCAGATTCGTATAACCCATACAAAGTGATCCGGGCTGTTTGTTAGCTACCTAGGGACGCATCAGAATCGAACAGGGAATAATAGAAGTTCAGTTTTAATACCATATTACATAACCAATATTGCAATTGAATGAAAAATTTGTGAATTGTAAGAGAAAGATAAAAATTTATTTTGAACTGAATTTGTACTCAGTAATCATTAAGTTTTTATGTAAAAATGTATATATACAAGAGCTATTAAGCTAACTAACTAGAAACATATTAAACATAATTAACAGACCACTAATTAGTTAACCACTATATGTATATTTGTTAACTATTAGATCGATAATTTCTGATCTATGTTTATGCATAAACAAACAATCGAGAATCGAATAGCTTATATCGGATTTAACAGATAAATACAAAGAAATTGGTATGAATATCTGCTAAGAATCGAAATGGTTTTCTCTCTCAGACTTTGGCTAACTTGTTCTTAAGTGGTTGTAGATGAGATGATCTATCTTCTCATTCGTTATCCTTGCTTTTATAGATGTTTTCCTCTCGGATTTCCCGAAGAATATACTGATTAATTCATCATTGCCGGATTAGGCGGTGTCTTCATTATCTTTATTGTGCCAATCAATCACCTTGAATCAATAAGATCTTGTTTTCTTAATTGATCAGCGCGCTGATTCTTCTTTCTTGGATAAAAATCTTTTTTTTTTTTTAGATTTTCGTTTATTGGACCCAGACAATTTGGTTTATCCATCAACAATCCATAATTTAAATCCAAAATATATTAGGTGAAGTTAGATAATTTTTTGAAATAAAATTCTGGTTAAAAATAGTGTAATATAGGATATTTAATCATTCCAAATACACTTCTCCCCACCATAACTGATATTTTTGAATATGAATTACAAAAAGGAGAAGCATAATTGTCATTTTAACTTTAAAAAAAAAAGTAGAATCCAGTTTTCATTCGCAAAATAATCTAATATATTTTGTGTCTTTTTAGATAATTGTTCTTATAAAAACCGGGTTAATGGAAAAATTTAATAAATTAGTGGTTATATAAGAAAGGGACGCAGTTCATATTCCTTTGATGCGTGTCCTATTGTGTGTATATATATTATTGGTGCTAGAAATCATTTTTTAAATGAAAGTTTCAAGTGCCAGGAAATAAATTATTTAGTTGATTTATTTCTGATTTAGTTAGATAACAGATGGTGAATTCGAATCTCATCTAGTTTTAATTAGAAAATTTAGATTATGGATCGGATTATTGTCGATCCGATCCAACAGTTACTTATTGACAAAAAAAAAGTTTCAAGTTTGGCATAATTTATAGATTAGGAAAGATATCAATCTTGGTCCATATACGAATATTATTATATAATTAAGAGATATTTGTAAACTTTTACAAGCATAGCGAAAAGATTCATTACTCAACAACAATAAATTGTTCTGATTCAAAAATAAAACAACAATAAATTGTTGGAAAATATGTAAATGTTTAGTTAATCCCGCGTTCTAGTATAATGCAAACTATATACAATATCCAAGACCGACCATTTGGAAAATAAAGTCCAAATTATATGACGTACATGTATGTCTTAAATCAGTTATATATTCGAGATATTATCATAATTTTTTAAATTTTATTTAATTAATTCATTTCTTTTTCAAATTTTAATTACTTTATTAAATAGAATTTAAGTAATTAACTTCGTAAGAATTAGTTAGAGAAATGACTAAAATTCCAGCCAAATTTTGACAGTTCAATTAAATACATATAAACAATTTTAGACTATAAACAAGTGTTTCCTCTCTAGGTTTTGATGAAAAGACAGTTTTCACCGGTATTGAGAGATTTCCGGTATCAGTTTTTACTCTTATTTTCTTCTTTGTTTCTTTCTCTCTTTGTTGATTTCTTCTTCTCTATGTGTCTTTATATCTCTAGGTGATTCTTCCTCTCCGGGAGAGTTTTGGACCAGCGACGACATTTTCTGAAACTCTGGCCTTCGAGGACAAGGCCATCTTCGACAGTGTCATCACCTCCTTCCTCTTTCGGCGACGAGATCTACACCTAAATCCTCTCTTCTTTGGTTCCCTTTGCCGTGTGAGATCTGGGCCCCTCTTCACTTCCCACCTCAAGCCTCGCTAGTGTTTGTGCTCTTACATCTTATTCCAATTCACCGGTTTATCCCAGCAAGACTAGATCCATTTTTGTCGGTGGTGTACCGACGAAGATCGAAGCTGGCTTTTCACATAGACACCTCGCCTCTTATACACCTCTCTGGCGACTTCCCGTTGTCTAGATCCGTTGACAACAGCCCGATTTGCTGTGCTCATCCCCCATTTCGGGTCCCCGCCAACCGATTTGTCGACCGAAAATCACTGAGACCAAGCGAGTCTGTTAACACCTTGCAAAGCATCCCACTATTGGATGTTCAAACGCTATTGCATCCCGCTGTTGGATGCTCAAACGCTATTGCATCCCCTTCTCTTGAGCTGTAAAGCTGAGAGTCAAGCAAAAGATCATCGCTTCAAGGATGGCGGCTTCTTTTCCGGTGAACCTTTTCCTGACGAGGGCAGTCTCCACTTCTGCAAAAACGCTTGTTTGTCTTTGCAAAATTACACGATTGGGCTTAGCCCATTATCTATCTGTGTTTGGTCATTTTAGGTCCATTATCTTTTCAAACCTTTTGTTTTAAATGTTTTGAAACTTTTTATTTGAATGTTATGTTGTATGCAGCTTTTACTTCTTGTAATCTTCAACATCTAATGAATACAATATTTTCATAATCAGAAAAAAAAAAAAAACAATTTCAGACAAAAAAACATATAATATAGTTTTAAATTGGGTGAATTGCAGAAATACTTTTTAGCCTACAAAATTTTCTAAAATATTCTGGGTCATTTTTAAAAGGAAATAATTGTCCAATATGCCACTTTGAGTCTTCTATTTACCCCAAGTATCATTACATATTTGTCACCTTCAAAATACTACGACTATGTCTTTTTGTGGTGCTGATAATGAAATATATAGTCATGCGGAGAAGGGAAAGAAAAGAAAGGGAATAAAGATAGAAAGAAGTGATGAAAACAAAAAAATAAGAAAAAAAAATCGAAGATGCATGGGAAATTGGGAGAAAAGAAGAAAAAAGAATAGAGAATCATATCTCAACACGTGGCAAAATGAAAGAAAAAATGTGAAAATTATATTGTCCGGTTAACATAGACATAAAATCAGTAGACATGGACCAATGATTCCTAAAGAGTCATCTAAAATAGAAGCAGCCTATCATGAAGATTGTTGGAGACATTCATTCGTGATAGGTGTGGACATGGTCAATGATACTGAAGATAAACATCAAAAATACAGAACATAGATATTGAAGAAATATAAGGGATATAAACATGAACATAGTGATCTTTTGTAGCACATCAGGAGATAATTTTAAAATATGGGACATGAACCTGAACATTGGAGCATGAATATACATAATTTCCTATAGCATAACACAAAATTAATTTCAAAATGTGAGGATATGGAGATTGAAATGGACATGGACATAAACATGAATATAGACATAGAGTTGGACATGGACATATACATAGACATAGATATAATTATGGATTTAGATATAAATATGAACATAAAAATAAACATGAATACAAATGAATTTTGGAAATATGAATATCTGAACACGTAGAAATAGACAAAAAAACATTTAAAAAAAATGATACTAGAAAAATACATAAATAAAAAGAGAATGAGATAGAATGGAGAAAATTGAAAGAAAAATGTTGAAGACAGAATGGAAAATAGGAGAAGAAAAGACGCATTTCTTAGGAGTCTATATTTTGATTTCATACAATTTTAAGTCTTGTTGTCGGCATTTTGGGCAATTCCTCTTTCTAATATGTCTCTCTTTTGATGTGAATATTAAGATTCCATTCATTTTGTTAACCGTAATTTCTGTGTTTTTTTCTTGTTTATGCAAAATATATATTTTAATTTTCGTAATTGAGGAAGCTCAAATGTAAGTAAAATTTCTTTGTGCTTTTTTTTGGAAAAAGAAAAAAAAATGATTTCTGCAGCATTTTAAAAATACAATAAAGGTATATTATAAATATTATATAATTTTAAAGGTATTTTTTAAAAATGTAGTTTAGTGGAATATTTTTGGAAAGTGAATGAAGGAAAACATATTTTTCAATTAGAGACCGTAGATCATTGACAACTAAGCATGACCTAGATTTGATTGTTGAGTTTTTGGCTAAATACACCAAGGATAAAGGGGAGACGAACTTCCTTGGGAAACATGTCGAAGATAAAGGGGAGATGAATTTCTTAGACATGTTTCAACTGCCTAAACTCAATGACTCGTCCAGTACTCAAGCACCTGAGCCGGACTCAAGAGGTTCACTTCAACAACCTTCTCGGGTGGATCATAAACACTTACCATCACTCATCAAGGCGCTTTAGATGATACATAGAGAATTAAGCTATGAAGTTAACTTCTATGGATTCTCCACTCAATCAGTTAACCCCTCAAAGTTGAATCATCTCAAAAGAAGCTTTGAGCTTAAAGTCATGAATTTTAGAAGTTGGACTTTCTGCGCTAAGGCTTTCTGCAAGACAACGCCAAATATCGAGCAACACAACCCAACTCAAGTGCGGCTTTCACTCCAGATCACTTGGAGAATACTCTTGGAGCTTTTATGGTTCTAACAAGCCCAAGAAATCTTGAAACCACCACCGGATCTTCCAGATACGCTCCAATCAAGAAGATTGATCGATTTGGATCTGTTTAAGGAAAGTTTGGGATCCACTTGTCTTAAAGGGTTTCAAGCTTATGTGTGGCGACCAGGAGACTATTTTAACCAGTTAGAAACATCCATGGAAGTCATGCCATGCTCCAGCACTCACAGGATTAAGCAAATCCCTTGGAGAGTATACTTGCCATATTTGGATACGTTCACATTTTGTGTCATAACTCTCCAACGGCTATATCTTTGTTGCAGCTACAACTTTAGTGTGGATTCAATGAATCATGACGTCCCTAGACATGACACATTCATGGCCAAGCTCTCAAGACTCAAGCACAACTCAAGTTTCCGTATTCCACCCGATGGCGTATACTCATATAAGAGCTCTATATAAAGCTCATTTCGTCCTTTGTAGAAGACATCTTTCAATCAAGATTAATAGAAGTATTTTGTTCTTTTTTTAGAGTGTTTTCCTTAAAGCATTGTTCTTTCTTTAGATTTAAGTGTGTGACTCACTTAGCTCTTTAGAAGCAGCTTCTTAGCTTGTTTGTGAGATTAAAACAATCTATTTCGTCTACCGACTGAGGGAGTCAATCAACCTCCACCAATTGAGAGAGTCAATCAAACCATCAGTTTATCGACAATTCAGCTTCTACTCACTCGGACTCACCAAGGTCGAGTGTTTGGATTCATATCCGAAAGAACTCCATTCGGGGTCATCCTCAAATAGTCTATATTATTGAGTTCAAATATTGGATTTGATATGGGATGGGTTCGGGGGCGTTAACACGATCGCGAGTTCAATTCCCTCATCAGTTGAAACTAAGTCATAATTTTTTTGGACACCCCTACATGGTTATGGTTTAAGTTTGTTAGGCAAACCAACTAGAACTAATCGGACATTGATAAGCTAACAGAGAGTTGATAGAGTTGAGACTTGTTAGAAGAAGCAGAACATTGTACATACAACTTTAGGAAGAACAGACAGTAAATGGAGCACACTTAGAGTTAACGAGTTCAACAATATCGGGTATAGATATTGCCTATGTCTCGCCGAGACCTTGTTCCGGAATCTACTAGAACACGAACAAGAATTACAATTGAGTTACAAGAGATAATAATCCTCACAATCAGTCACCAACTCCTTGTTACAAACTCTGTTTTCACCTAGAACTACCCTTGTATTTACACTCAAGAATAAACAGACACTTGCTCGAATTTCTCTCTGACTTGTGTGTTGTTTATATAGCATACCGCTCTCTTGCTC
This sequence comes from Lepidium didymum, assembly GCA_963920545.1. Lineage (NCBI taxonomy): Eukaryota > Viridiplantae > Streptophyta > Magnoliopsida > Brassicales > Brassicaceae > Lepidium > Lepidium didymum. The sequence continues at coordinate 10,330,016 of OY986980.1, forward strand.
TCTACTCTCTTATCTACTTCTTCTTCCACGTTTTTGGCTTCCTTTTCTAAGCAAAACCTATTGTAGCAGCTGACTTTCCTTGTCTCTAAAAGCACCAATTTAAGTGGACAGAGCCTTCTTGATTAAGTATAATCAACTCTAGACAAAACCACATTTTGTATTGTTTGCTTTTGTGTTAGCACAAAATTCAACTCTTAAGTGTGTTCAAAAAACACCAACACAACATCTTTACTGACACAAATGTTCCTTAGTAGCTGCCAAATATCCTCTTTCGAATCCAACAAGTGTTTAGCTCCACAATGTTTGCGATCCATTTCAATATTTGAGGATAAGAGTTTACCCGTAATCTGCACTATCTCAAAAAAATATTAAGACCCATCCTATAAAATATAGGAACTCTTGAGCTAAAAAAAATATTGAACTCGATAGTAACTATATGCTACATATGTACTTGATATTTAAATTTATCATCGACTTGTACATATCAATCGTACAAGTAATTTAGTGAAGAATATATATGTGTATATATATATATATGTGCGTTATTGAAAGAAAAATGATTAAAGTCTAATTTGATTTAACGCTTGCGATGCTTACACGTTTCGGTACATAAGGAATATATTCCATAAGGAATATATCAGAACTTTTAACTTTATATTTTAAATATTGGATATAATTAAACAAAAAGTGTTCATATGAAGATACATGCAAGTCGTAGTGTTCAGTTTACAAATTTTCAGGTACCAGGGTTCGATTCCTCTCTATGGAAGGGTTCTTATGAAGGAATTTTATAGATAAGTGATGTGAATCTCAAACTATGTTAATGAAGATGCATGGGGAGTTATGTCACTAAGGAAGTAAGTGTTATATTTTGTTTCTTTCTGCTTTCGATAAAAGTGCAGACCAGCATATATTCTCTAGCTTGTTGTAACGGTTTTCACTTAGAATAAGATTTAGATTACTACCAAAGTGTTTGTGCCTGTTATGTATCTTAAGTACTTTATGTTGAAGCTTATGTAATATAAAATGTTTCTATGCTATGTACACACATACAATTCTTCACTCTTTTTGTAAATACAAATTAGCATGTATCAGATAAGATATTATTGTATAATATTTTAGAGACTCCAAACAGACGAAATGAACAACTACAAGAATCGGAATTCACCGTAGGTTTCCGGTTAGAAATTTCCGACTATAATCCGACAGGAAAGAAAATATCGAAAAAACGGTTGGAAACGATCGAATATTTTACCTTTTGTTTTATGAAAATTTCTTAAAGGATATTTACAAAACAAGTTTTAACTAAGTTGATAGAATCCAATAATAATAAAAAGACAAATAAAATAAATTAAATTAAACAAGGAATGAAAGTACAAAAGTTATGTGATGACGCTGACAGTTATTATATTTATTTAGAAAATAATACATGTGCTAATTTCATTTTGTAATAACTATACAAAATGTTGCTAAACCCTATTTCTCTCATTCATTATATCGTAAGTTTAGAGTGATTAATTATAGAGAGTTTTATTTGAGAACGAGCAGTACATATATGTTATATAGACTCAATATTGTGATTAATTAGCTCCAATGATTAAAAAAGAAATATTGTTTGCCCCGCAAGTAAAGCAAAAACCATTGGAAATCAAGTTCAAAAATAAATAAAAAGATCAAGAAGGAGAATCTGATTACGGCCTCATATCTTTTTAACTATAAATATCTAAATTCCCCTCCATTGTCCTTTGTATAAGTAGGACTTCGAGACCAACTCTCGTTCAAAAAAAAAAACACAAAAAATTAAATATGTGGAATGGATGGAAGGTCTCAAGCAAGATGAAGAAATATGCCTTGATATGCTTCATGCCTATCTTTATGGCGATTTTCATTTGTGCGGAGGTCGAGGATAGTAAAAGCAATCACAGTCGAAAAATGGCAGAGATTAACCATGAAAGGCAGCTATTTGTAACAAGGACGGCAGTGAATTTGATATGTTCCACAACCGATTACAAAAAAGATTGTAGAATGAGTCTCACAACTGTTAGGACGCCGGATCCTCGATCTCTAATAAAAGCGGCTTTCGATCTTGCTATTGGCTCGATTAGAAGTGGAATTGACAGGGGAATGCTTGATCTTAAGGCCAAAGCGGAAGCAGATATGCAAACGAGAGAAGCGCTTAATACTTGTCGAGAGCTTATGGATGATGCGATTGACGATATTCGAAGAACAAGAGATAAGTTTGGTGGTTTTTTGTTCATTAGATTGTCAGATTTCGTCGAGGATCTTTGTGTGTGGCTTAGTGGATCGATCACATACCAACAGACTTGCATAGATGGATTTGAAGGGATCAATAGTGATGCGGCTATGATCATGGAGAGGGTCTTGAGGAAGGGACAACATCTCACTAGCAATGGACTAGCTATTGCCTCCAATCTTGATAGTTTACTTAAGGCTTTTCGTATTCCAATTCCATTTCTTGGGGTAATAACATTTTGCTTTTGATAATTTAATAGATGTAAACAATATTACAGTGTCACGTTTCATAAATTTATTTTGTTTCACCACACCGGATTTGACGTTTTTAACAGTCCAGAAGAGACAGGATTGGCATTTTTGGTTCAGATTATTCACGAGAAACCGGAATATCTGGTTCCTCCGAAGTTCCTCCACCAAATTTGGATTCCTCTGAGAATCAACCTATGGATTCACCAGCGGAATCGGCGTTGGATTCATCAGCGAGCCTGCCGTTAGATTCTTCGACAACTCCACCGTTGGATTCTTCACCAAAACAACCAGTAGATTCTTCACAGAACCAACCGTCAGATTCTTCAGCGAAGCAGCCATTGGATTCTTCAGCCAATCAGCCTTCAAATTCTTCTGATGGATCTTCTCAAACTCCAACTTCTTCAGAGAACAAACAGTCGGGAACTCGACTGTTGGATCCTCTTGGACTTGGAAAACTGAATCCTTTTGGAAAGTCAGATACTTCCAAAGAACGACACTTATCAGAGGAGGATGAGGAGTTCCCGCGATGGGTAACACCGCATTCGCGGAGGCTGCTACAAAGAAAAAGAAGAGGAAATCAAATCAGAGCAAACGTGGTGGTTGCAAAGGACGGAAGTAGTAAGATCAAAACGATCGCACAAGCCTTGGCAATGGTTCCAATGAAAAACCAAAGAAAGTTCATAATTCACATAAAGCAAGGTGTTTATAAAGAGAAAGTAGAAGTAACCAAAAAAATGCTTAACGTCATGTTCGTTGGAGATGGACCAACAAAAACCATTATCACTGGAGACGTTGCCTTCTTGCCAAACCGAGTCGGCACCTTCCGTACTTCTACCGTCGGTATATATCTAACCTTATACATATGGTTTAACATAATTTATCTATTCTTATATTCAACTAATTAATTAAATGTCACTTGTGTTTTTGAAGCTGTGAATGGTGACTATTTCATGGCAAAGGACATAGGGTTCGAGAACACGGCCGGAGCGGCACGACATCAAGCAGTAGCACTCAGAGTTTCGGCCGATTTCGCGGTGTTCTTCAACTGTCGTATGGATGGTTATCAAGACACACTTTACGTCCATACTCACCGTCAATTCTATCGTGATTGTCGTATCTCAGGCACTATTGATTTCATCTTTGGTGATGCCAAAGCCGTTTTTCAAAACTGTGAATTCGTCATCCGTCGTCCCATGCCTGACCAACAATGCATCGTCACAGCCCAAGGTCGAAAAGACAAGCGGGAGACGACTGGGATCGTTATCCACAATAGCCGTATTGTCGGTGATCCAGGATATCTTCCCTTCAAAGCCAAGTAAGTAACCATAACTTTTACCATTTAACTTTATTTAATTACAAAACCAATATTACTTTGATTAAATTTCATTTTTTATGTATACAGGAACAGAGCGTTTTTGGGCCGGCCATGGAAGGAGTATTCACGGACAATCATAATGAACACAATGATTGATGATGTAATAGACCCAGAAGGTTGGTTGAGATGGGACCCCACAATGTTCGGGCTCAACACATCGTATTATAGTGAATTCCGCAACACAGGTCGTGGTGCGGGTTTGGCTCGTCGGGTTAGGTGGAGAGGTATCAAACGGATCACTGATAGAGACGCAAGACAGTTCGCTCCAGGAACCTTTCTACGTGGCAACACATGGATCCCACAGACACATGTACCCTACAATCCTAACTGATCATAGTGTCACTCTTTCTTAAAGAGTCTGATTTTAACCTTGTATATAAATCTAGAGAGGAAAAAAGATTTGTATATAGTATGGTTTTTTTGGGGGATGAAGTATATAATATATGTGTACTTGAGTGAAATTAAGATTAAGGTCTGAATTGTTTGTGGAATATAGTAAAAGGAAAACCAAACTAATCATGGTTGAATCGAACCACAGAACTTTGAATTATAAATCATTTCAACTAAAAAAGATGGAATATCCCATAGCAACCCTTTAACTTCCACTTTAAACCTTAAACACTTTTACTCCTACAATAAATCTCCAACATGACTAGTTTGAAGATTTAAACCTCCAAACTAACATTTTGTGTGGGAGCCCACAAAATTTTAGTCAAAACCATAATTATTTTAAAAAGCAATCTAAAAAATCTTTTAAAATTCCAAAATATCAAATAAAAACCCATTAAATTCTAAAAATAGTTCTTAACATATTAAACCCAAAAATAATCACAAATGTATTTTTAAAAACTTCAAATTTTAAAATCTAAATAGTTTCAAAATTCGAATAAAAATCCATTAAGAACTCAAAAATCTTGAATTAAAAAAAATAAGAGTAATTATTAAAAGAATTTATGTTTTTCAAATAAAAATATACGTAGAAAAAAACCAATCCATAATCAAATATAAAAAAATAAATGTAGCAAAAAAATTGTAATAACCAAATACATTTATTTTGGATTTTTTTGAATTTTTGAAATTATATGAGTTTTTTTTGGTTAAAAAGTAAATTCTTTTAATAATAATTTTTATTTTTGTTATTTGAGAATTTTGAATTATTATTTTTTTTTATATATGAATTTTTTAAAGTAATTTGAGTAAAATAATTTACATTTAGAAAAATATTTTAGTGATTAATTTTAAGTTTTAGAATTTTAGGAATTAGTTGTAGAATTTATAGTTTTTTTTGGGAATTTTAAAAGATTTTTTAGATAATAGTTTAGGAATTATTTTTTTAACTAAAAATTTGTGAACTCGCACATAAAAATGTTATTTTGGGGGTTTAAATCACCAAATTAGTCATGTGTGAGGTTTATTGTGGGAACAAAAATGTTTAAGGTTTATAGTGGAAATGACAACCATTTTAAATATTTTTTATAGGATATTCTCAAATATATATATATATATATATATATAAAAGATCGAGTCACTTTCTCTTCTCTTAGCGATTTCTTCGTTCGCCCTAGCCGCCACAATTTCGTGTGTTCTCATCGTTGATGAACGACGGATGGTGGCTCCCTAAGCATTGCCGTCATTCCCTCTTTTGGTCTCCCGCAATAGCTCGTGGTGGTTTACGGTAAAAGTGGTTATGTTCGGGAAGGTTCTTCCTATGAGGTTAGCTAAATCCGTGTGAGCTTCACGGTGGCTTCTTCGTGGTGGTTGGTGAAGCTTTGTGGAATGGTATAAGGCTTCTCTGTGAGGTCTTTCATGTATTGCTCTCCTTTCTCTGGTGACTTCCTCTTCTGATATTGTTAACTGTTTTGTCTGTGAACTACATGTGCTGATTGGTGTTTATTTGGGTTTTAGTTGAAGATCTTTTTTGAACCTAGATAGATCAATAACTGCTTCCTTGATCTGGCATAGAACAATGGTCATCTTGTACTTGTACTTGCCGGTTCTGGTTTTGCCTCTTGCAACTATTTGGTTTTAGTTATTACTGTGGTTTCTAGTTCCTGCTTGTTTGGCGTGGTAGTCTAATTTTTCAAAGATTCGTTTCGAGGTTCATCTATTGGATGGTATTTTGTTGATGGTGTTCATCTACATTTCTCCTTAAAGCTATGAAGGTTTTAAGGTTTTGAGATTCAATGGTTTTGGTCTGTGTTCTTCTCTTGCGAGGTTCCAGTTCAACTTCAATGGTAGATGGTTTTAGTTGAAACCACTATGTCCGGGTGTAAGTTCTGTAGATCCTTTTGACGTTTTCTCTTTGTGATGTTCAAGATCATCTTGTGCTTTGGTTTGCTAGGCTCACCTTGTTTTCGAGTGGTTGCTTGAAGTGGTAATCTATCTCCAGTTTCTTCTTTGGTTTACGTTCTTTCCTGTCCATTTCTGCTTTTCAGGTTGTCCTTGGTCTTGCCTTCAGCTTTGCTCGGCTTCTTTCCTCGGCTTCATGCAGTCTTGGCTTCATCAGTGTTTTCTTAAACAACTTTCTTGGGATCGTTCGGAGTTGGTGTTGGTTTTGGGAGTTCTGATTATTGATTAGTTCTAGTCGCTTTGTGGTTTTAATCTTTATCTAAGTTCTTTGATTTTTCTTCGTTAGACTCCTTTTTCGAGGGCTTCAACTTTCCTTATTTGGGCTTGTTTTCTGATAATATTTCTATTTTTCGCCGGCTTGTTTGTAGTTCTTGTAAGATTGTTATGTTCAACATCCAGCTTAATATATATATTAATCATTCCAACTTAAAATTATAATATTTACAATGTAAAATCATCAAAATTAAGTAGAGTAATTTGGATGTATATATAAATCTAAATCCGAAATTAAGAATCTGTCATCCTATGAATCATAGCCGCATTTCTTTTTTGTATGACTATTTTACCCCTATTATCTCATCTTATTGTCTTTCTTCTCCTTTTTTCCCTTCGTATTTTTTCTCTCAATTTCTTTTTTTTCTCTTCCTCTTCTCTTTCACACTTTTTTTCTTCTTCGATTCTTCTCTCCAACTCATCTTATTGGATTTGGTTTCATGTAATACGTTTTCACCAAAACAATCACTCTAGATCGTTTGAAGGCAACAACAGTTTCTGAAATCGTGGTATCTCTGCTTGTGCTCTGGCGTTGGAGCTACTTCAAATTTCAGGAATAAGCCTCTTGTGGTTATTGGCGGTGGTGATTTAGCTATGGAGGAAGTGAATTTTCTCACTAAGTATAGATCTAAGATTATTCAGGAGAGAGCATTGTCTAAGCCTAAGATTGAAGTGATTTGGAACTCTTCAGTTGTAGAGGCGTATGGAGATGATAATGAAAAAGGTGTTTTGGAGCACTACAAGAAAACATGTTGTTTGTGACTGAAAAGTGTGACTGAAAAATCAGTCACAAAATGTGATACTAATTTGAGACTGAATTGGGACTGAAGTGTCACTGAAAAAATCAGTTCTACATCAGTCGCAAATAAAAGACTGTATATCTCAGTCTAAGATCAGTCACAAAAGTGTGACTATTTTGAGATTGATTTAGGACTGAATTATGAAGTCGCATATCAGTCACAAAATTTGTGACTGATCTGCGATTGAATTTAAAAAAATGGTATCAGTCCCTAATCAGTCTCAGATTTTGTGACTCGAGTGTGACTGATTATTATATAGATCAGTTTTTTCCAACGTAGTCGAAAAGAATTATTCCAAAATTGCAATTTACATCGTTACATGATGTTTACACATCATACTATCCATTTAGAAATGATTAAAATAGATGTTTAATCGAATTATATGAAATCACATTGACGTTTATGTAATTGTTCTTCTTAAACGATATTACAATATACTTCCATTTTTTCTTCGAATATCGAAATATTCTATTATTGTTTATATATATTTTTTAAACTTTGTTTGTTGTTGTATTCATTAACAATAACACATTCAAATGATTATAATTTCATCAATTTAGTTGACCCAGAAATTTTCGGGGAAAATTTCTAAAACCGAATAAAAAATAAATAGATAATATATATATATATGTGTGTGTAGAACATTACCGAAGTAATGTACTAGTCCAACGGTTTCTGATAATAGTGGAAACATGTATATTCCCATAAGGTCACGGGTTCGAGTCCTTTGGTTAGTTTTTTTTTAAACTTATTAATTTTGCGACTGATTAGGGACTGATTTACAAATCAGTCACAGATCAGTCTCAAATTTTGAGACTGATCTGTGACTGATTCGTTTTAGGGTTTAGGGATTCAAAAAAAATTTAAATTTTTTAAAAAATTTGAAAAAATTTCGAAATTTTTTTAAAAATTTTAAAAATTTTCGGAAAATTTTAAAAAATTTAATTTCAGTCGCAGATCAGTCACAAATTTTGTGACTGATCTGAGACTGAATTTTTAAAAATGTTATCAGTCTCTAATCAGTCTCAGATTTTGTGACTAAAGTGTGACTGATTTTTTTTAGATCGGGTTTTTCCAACGTAGTGGAATAAAATTATTCCGAAACTGCAATTTACATTGTTATATGATGTTTACACATCATACTATCCATTTAGAAATGATTAAAATTAATGTTTTATCGATTTATATGAAATCACATTGATGTTTACGTAATTGTTCTCCTTAAACGATATTACATTATACGTACATTTTTTCTTCAAATATCAAACTATTCTATTATCGTTTATTTATATTGTTGAAACTATGTTTGTTGTTGTATTGATTAACAATAACACATTCAAATGCTTATAATTTTATCAATTTTGGTAACCCGCAAATTTCCAGGAAAAATTTCCAAAACCGAACATATAACTAATAGGTAATATGTATAAGTGTGCGTAGAACATTACTGAAGTAATGTACTAGCACAGCGGTTTCTGATAATAGTGGAAACATGTATATTCCCATGAGGTCACGGGTTCGAGTCCTTTGATTTTTTTATTTTAAAACTTATTAATTTTGCGACTGATTAGGGACTGATTTACAAATCAGTCGCAGATCAGTCTCAAATTTTGAGACATATCTGTGACTGATTCGTTTTAGGGTTTAGGGATTCAAAAAAAATTTAAATTTTTTAAAATTTTTTAAAAAATTTGAAAAAATTTCGAAAATTTTTAAAAAATTTGAAAAAATTTCGAAAAATTTTTAAAAATTTCGGAGAATTTTTAAAAATTTAGTTTCAGTGGCAGATCAGTCACAAATTTTGTGACTGATCTGAGACTGAATTTTTAAAAATGTCATCAGTCTCTAATCAGTCTCAAATTTTGTGACTGAAGTGTGACTAATTTTTTTTAGATCGGGTTTTTCCAACGTAGTGGAATAAAATTATTCCAAAACTGCAATTTACATTGTTATATGATGTTACACATCATAATATCCATTTAGAAATGATTAAAATTAATGTTTTATCGATTTATATGAAATCACATTAACGTTTACGTAATTGTTCTCCTTAAACGATATTACATTATACGTACATTTTTTCTTCAAATATCAAACTATTCTATTATCGTTTATTTATATTGTTGAAACTATGTTTGTTATTGTATTAATTAACAATAACACATTCAAATGTTTATAATTTCATCAATTTTGGTAAGCCGCAAATTTCCGGGAAAATTTTCCAAAACCGAACATATATCTAATAGGTAATATATATTAACGCACGTAAACAATTATCGAAAGAGTCTGGTAGCCTATTGGTTAGCGGACTACAACAAAAACATGTAACATGCAAGGTCACGGGTTCGAGTCGTGGCTTGCAACTTTTTCCAAATTAATTAAACTGAGACTGAAATTCAGTCTCACTTCAGTCACTTTTTTTCAGCGACTGATCTGAGACTGATTTTTCAGTCTCAATTTAATAACATTATATCTAAACCCCTTTCTTCTTCCTCGCAGTTTCACGCATTCATCTCTCCTTACCTCTGTAATTGGCCGATTTCCTCTCCAAATTTTCTCTACTTTGCAACAAAACAATCCACTTTCATGTCTCAATCTTGTAGGTCTCGATTAGGGAGAGGTGGAGGAAGATCCGAGAGAAGTTTTCAAGGAAGTGGTGAGCATTCCTCTTCTCCGGTGACTCCGACGAGCACGACGGCGCGGCTTCCGGTGGTCCGACCTCACGGCGGTGGCTCTTCTAGTTATCCACAACAACCCAATTTCGATTCTTACTATGAAAACTCTCCAAATCTTCAACAATTTGATGAGAGATTTTCTTCACAACAAGGAAATCGATCGGCTCAATTCACTCTCGAGGGCCTCCTAGCGGATGAAGATGGAGCACGAGAGCTTTCTAAGTTGGATCCGTTTCCAGCCGAAGGAACCATATGGTATATATTTTGTTCTTTGTTTTTTTTTCAATTTTATGGGAAATATTGATTGAATTGGTATTAGTTTGGTTTGATTAGGTTGATAGAATTTATATTTGGTAGATTAGGAATTTGTATGGATATATAGGAATTTTTGGGAATTTTTATGGATATATAGGATTTTTTGGGAATTTTAATGGATATATAAGAATTTTTAGGAATTTTTAGGAATTTTTATGCATCTTGAAATGAATGTTTTTAATTATAAATGTGCTTTCTTAATTTTTATATAATTTTAAGAATATTTTTATATATTTTTGGAAGTTTTATAGGTTTATATGAGTTTTTAGAGTTTTTTAGAATTTTTTTAAAATATTTGTTAATTTTTAAAAATATTTTTGATTTGTTAGAATTTTACAAATTTTTAATTTAGAAATTGTTTTGATTTTTGAAAAGATTTTATGATTTTTAAATTCTTTTTTATGATTTTCGAAATATTTTATCGATTTTTTAAAAAGTTTTTAAATTTCGTCATTATTTTTCTTCGATTCGTTATTTTAGGTTTGATCGAGATCGAGAGAGCCAAATTTCGAGACATATCACTCGGTACACCTCACGCCGGATCAAGAAAATGAGTTTTTCCTTCAGGTATATGTAAAAATTACATTAAATTGCATTTCTTATAATTTATTACTAATTTTTACATTTATTTTTGTTTTTTAGTCTACGTTGTCTGACCGCAACGGGAACGTGTACGGATTAGGAAATCTCAGCAGGAAGTATTGCTCAGCATAATCAGGCTTTGCTTCAATACCTTTAGAGGGCGCTCTCGTCTTTCCCTACACACTTGATTTCGATGGCTCCTCCTCCTCCTCCTTCACGGCACAATGGTTCCGGATCTTCTTCAGCAACCCGACCTACCGACGACTTCCCTAACCAACATTGATTATATTTACGTTGTATTTTAGCTTAAATATTTTATGTTTTTCGGATTTCGGATTCAAAACAATTCGGTTTTTGTAAAATATATTTTATTTAAATTTTTAATTTTAAAAAAATTAAAATAATATTTATATTTTTCGAAAATAAATAATTTAATAAAAAAAATTTAAAATAAAAAATAAAATTGTGTGACTGATTTGTGACTGAATTTAGGGACTGATTTGTGACTGAATTTAGGGACTGATTTGTGAGTGAAATCTGGGACTGATTTGTGACTGAAATCTGGGACTAATTTGTGACTGAATTTAGGGACTGATTTGTGACTGAAATCTGAGACTGATTTGTGACTGAAATCTGAGACTGATTTGTGACTGAATTTAGGGACTGATTTGTGACTGAATTTAGGGACTGATTTGTGACTGATTTGCGACTGATATTTTCAGTCTCTAATCAGTCGCAGATTTTGTGACTGATCTGCGACTGATTGTAACAGCGACTAAGGCTTTGCGACTGATTGATTCAGTCTCACTTCAGTCCCAATTTGAGCATTTGAGACTGATTTGAGACTGATTGTGCAGTCTCAAAAGACATGTTTTCTTGTAGTGGAGGATTGAAGGTGAAGAACGTTGTTACTGGAGAGATTTCTGATTTGAAAGTTTATGGTCTATTCTTTGCAATTGGTCATGAGTCAGTGACGAAGTGGTGTGTTCACTCTACTTGTCTCTTCTATATACTTCACATTTGAGTTAGCTCTATGAAACCATAATTGGAATCTATCAATAAAGAAGCATCAGATTTGTGCTTGTTGCTTAATATCATGATGTATTATCGAGTATTATTAAGTTTAGTGAATGATTGTTAGATGTGTTTGTTGTAGAGTAGTCTAGTGTTGTGCCCTTCTTTTTTGATTAAAGGGTATCAACGTTCTCATACTTATACTCTTTAGAAAACTAGTACTAGATCATAACTAAGTAGATGTCTTAATAACCTGCAATGGAATTATAACTGAAGAAGATGAAGATGAATTGATAATTTTACCAGGGATAATAATTTTGTTATCGGATAGAAATGTATTTAATGAGTAACTATGTATTAGTAATGTAATATATGTTTTAACGCACAATATGTGATAATCAACTACACGTTTATCATATAATATATATATGTTAACAGGTAATATATATCTTACATGTATAGTCTGGTAATATATATATGTTAACACACAATATATACGCCAAACGAATACGTATTTATCAGATAATCAATACGTTAACATGTAATATATGTGTTACCCATATGGTATATATGGTAATATATATGTTAATGCACAATATATGCATAAAGCAAATACACATTTATCAGATAATAAATATGTTAACAGGTAATAGATGTGTTAGCGCGTAATATACTTGTTAACATATATTTTATCAGGTAATATATCCATTATCATGTTATCAATGAGTTAACGGGTAATAAAATTTTTACCGGCGGTTTATCATCAAACAAAATTTTCTCATAAAACTAGGGTTATTGTGGTAATTTAATCATGTGGATGTGGGTCATATTACAAGCTTAATTTAAAAAATCTAAGATGTTAGATTTTGAATTAGTGATTATCTTTTGTATATTCACCTAATTCTTTCAATTAAGTATAACAAAGTAACATGATAATTAAAAAGTCACATAACAAAAAAGAATTACATTACAAATTACTTATTTTGTTAGAAAAATATATTTTTCAACTAGATAAAGATATAACTTATTAACAAATTTTGAAACCATTTGTCATATTATTGGAGCATCTTATATGTATTTATGAATGATTTGATAACAAGATAATTTAATGCTGATTTTAACTATATATATATATATATATATATATAAAGTAAAATGCACATATCATTCATCATTAAAATAATCATCTTCAGGATCTCCGCACAATCAGTAGCACATTTAACTTCTGAAATCCGTAAATTCCTCCAAATTTGGGATCCGCCAGAAAAGGTAATCTAAATTAGATAAGCTTAATGAACTCGAAAAAATTCCTATACGTGATGGTATATTAGATAATAATCATGTTTGTAACGCTAAATGTCATTCAAATGGAATGTGTTAATTGCTTCCTTATTATCACCACAACGCAATCACCTTGAATTACAACTAATTACTCTATTGTTTAAATTATCTCCGGTAAACAACGTCATGGTACTAACTTGATCAAATACTTAATTTTAGGAGCGCGTATACACACTACAAGAAAAATGTACATTTTTAATGCAAAAAATTTGTTATGTTATATAATGGTTTCACAAATGATATGACATCGACATGTATGGTAGGTTTGATACAACAATAGCATTACTTGTGTGTGATACAATATGTTAAGATACCATAGTAATATTTAAATGTCTTTATTTACATTATTATAGCATGTCTTTTTTTTGTTAAAAGTATTATGACAATTTAATTTGCATGCTATGATAGTTCCTTCTACAATAACAATTTTGTAATGATGTACTATATTTCAATATTGCATTGAAATATGTTGTAATAAAATGTTCGATGACTAATTTTTGTCGCTATCATATAAAAATCATAACGTTTTTATTTTATTTTATATATATTTTCATAAAGTTATCTATTGTTACAATATATATCTGTTTTGCATAACTAAAATTGGATTACATAACAAAATCCACATATTCATTCAACATAACATAAGTTTGGTTCCAACCCTACATAACACAAGTCTCAATTTAAAATACATTTAACCTAGCTACATGACACAAGTCTCAATCTAAAATATATTCAACCTAAATGACAAAAGTCTGAATCTAAAATACACTAAGTTATAGTCAAGTTAGCTTAGTCAATTAATTAAAACTAGCTAAGTTGGACCAAAGTTTCTTCATTCTCTATAACAATCAAAACTGTATACATATCATATTTGCAAAACAGTAGCGATGTAAAACCAAAGCACAAGCACAACAATAATTACACCACTTACCTAGTTTCTTAACTTCAAAAGACTTCCAATTTATCCATTGGTCATGCAATAAATTAACCAAGAACATCTTTCATATACTCGATTTCATCTGATGGCCTCCAAATTGATGCATCATGTACCTTCACTTCGTCCACCCAAACAAATAAAATGGAAAATTTGCTCTGGGTAAATTGAATGCACACATCCTTCAGCAACAACCTGCTTCTTTCCACCAATATTCATCAACTTGTAGGTCTATTTTTCATTGATAATTTTAGCACAATAATTGCAATCACGTTTCTTTCCACATGCATTAGATCTAAATTATACTTTACCAGGAGTTCCTAACCAACACATTAAACAAAACCAAAATTCATATAAAGCTTAATTGATGAAATCTGAAAGACTAAAAGACGAACACTACAAGAGAACATACCTACCAATAAGGCAGGTAGGTTGAAAAATATTGACCTTTTCTTCCATCTTGATAACTCTTCCTCCTTATCTATTTTTATTCCTCATCTTCCTCATATTCACTTGATGAATCTTCACAATCAGATCCTAACCCACTACAGTCAGACTTTTTTTTCTTACTTGCAAACTGTTTGAAATTTCCAAGTCATTCTTGAATATTTTTAGGTTTTGAAAAATTTCTTTACTAGTTAGTAGTATTCTACCCTTCCTCCCTTGTTCAGGTTTTCCATCAAAACACGACTTCTTTCCCTTAAAACTATGTGTTGGTGGCAAACCATTTCTGTGGCCCATCTATACAAGTTTTATGCTAAACTCCAACCACATACTATTCGTATTTTTCCCACATAAAAGACAACTCATTTTACCCTTTACTTTGTATAGTGCAAGATTACCATAGGCTGGAAAGTCACTAATTTTCCAAAGCAACATCGTCTTACGATTAAAAGTTGATTTTTTTCAAGGCATCATATGTTAACTCTCCATTATTCCACAAATGATTCAGATCCTCTATTAGGGGATTTAAGTAGAAGTCAATAAAATTACCAGGTTGTTGTGGACTAGGAATCAGTAATGTAAGCATAATGTTTTTCTTCTTCATACATAAATCATGTGGCAAATTGTAGTTTACTAAAAAGAAAAGTGAGCAAGAATAATCGGTATTCTGCATGTTTAATGGATTAAATCCATCTGTTCAAAGTCCAAGCCTCACGTTCCTTTCTTCAGCTGCAAAAGAAGGGAATTTGGCTTTTATATGATCCCATGTAACTAAATCCACAAGGTAGCATAATTTTCCATCACTACTCTTGCTATTAAAATGCCACCTTAAATCCTTGGCCATTTCCTCAAACCTATACATTCACTTCAGCCGAGGGATTATCGGAAAGTACTGCAATACATCTTGTGCGACACCTTTCTTAACTTCATCAGTGTGCAGGTTAGTCTTCCATCTTGAAGTCTTGCATTTAGGATAGTTTTCAAGCTTCTTACACTTTTTTTTGAATAGGTAGCAATCATTGACACAAGCATGAATCTTCTGGTAACCAATACCGAAAGATTTCAGAAACTTCTTCACATCTTCCAATGATGTAAGTAACATATTATCTTATACCAACATTTCTCACAATGTCTCTAACAGATCATTGAAACTCTTGTAAGACCAACCATTTTGTGTCTTGAATCTATACAATGACACAATCGCTAATAACTTGCTATGATTTACAGAGCTTCGATATAATGGATTTCTAGCATCTGCAAGCTTTGCAAGGAACTCATCTTCTTTCTTGTTCTCACTCTCTGCAATCTCACTCACATCAGCCTTACTTCCAAATTCTTCATCCAATAATTCAGCAGCTTGGTATAAATATCTCGTCATTACACTGGTTTAATTTGCCTTCACTTTTAATCTCTGACTTCAATTCTTCATGAAGATACCAATCAGAACGCATCATATAAACCTCATCCATTCCCCTTCGTACAGGATGGTCAATTATGACATTGCATGGGTGACGATCTATATTACGGTAGTCAATGCAAGGACATATTACCATATCGACTTCTCCCATAGATGCAACCACATACCTTACAAAATTAGATGTCCCTCTCTTATAAGCAGGATCAGCTCTTCAGCAAATAAATTAAAAGAAAATAAAAATGTAAAGTTGAGAACCCCTACTAAAATTTAACCTATATAATTAAATTCCTTACATGCAAAGATGCACCCAATCATTGTAGATCATTATAAAATCAGATCTTAATTAAAATCACACCAATTAACAATTAACTTAATGAAATCACATATCTGTATGTAACATTGGACAACAGAATGTAAGCAAATTTACATATCAGCATGTTTAAACTAAGACCAATTAAGTTCTTATTTTAGTTAAAACCAGACCAATTAACAATTAATTCAAACTAATATGCCATCAATAAACAAAAGTATAAGTAGTTCAATCTAAAACAAAATCTCAAACTAGATCTGAACAATCTAAGCATTGTAATCTCAATCAAACTGAATGCAATCACATACCAACCATATGTATATCACACTGGACAAATGAATGTAAGCAAATTCAGATATCAACATGTTTAAATTCAGACCAATTATGTTCTTATCTTAATTAAAACCAGACCAATCTAAGCAATGGAATATCAAACTCAATGCAATCACATATAAGCGTCTTTAAAACCAATCAAAGAAACACAAAACAAAACAGAAACCAACACACAGAGTAATGTACTAGTGAAATAGATCATGATAAGAACCAAAAAGATATGTTAATAAAAAAAAGTGTGCATTGATAGCAGAATTTTTACAAATGCTATTAAAGATGGTATTCAGATTTTGGTAACTATATTATAGTGTTTTAAAAACGCTAAACCAAATAATAGCAGAGACAACCTAAAATCACTCAAGCGGAAATATTTGAGCGCTTGCATAGATATTTAGCGCTTAAAGACAAAAATTAATCACTTTTTCTCATGTTTAACCTTACAAAAGAAAAGAGACTAAAAAAGCTCATAAAAAGAATATTCAGAGGGTTGTCTTTGATATCAGAGCAGATCGGGCTCCAAGCCCAGATGGTATTACTGGGGCTTTTTTCATCAGTTTTGGGCTGAGATCAAGGAGGATATTATTAAGGAGTTGAAGAATTTTTTTAACGAGGGTGTGATGATTTCTGAACAAATCACACAAACATTTTTCGTTTTACCCAAAATAGAGGTCCCAACTAAGATGAGTGAATTTTGTCCTATTTTTCTATGTAATGTTCGATACAAAATTGTGTCTAAGATTCTTGTTGATCGTCTTAAACCAAACTTATCTGGTATCATTAGTGAGGAGAAGGTGGCTTTTATTCCTGGTAGAAACATCATGGATAATATCATCATAGCTCAGGAAATGCTACATTCTTTGAAAGTATGAAAACGTTGGTCGAAATTATACATGACGTTGAAGACGGATATATCGAAGGCATATGATCGTCTAAAGTGGTCTTTCATTAAGGATACTATGCGATATATGGGTTTTTCTTATGTTTGGATCTGTTGGGTTATGAAATGCTTGGAGCTGTTACGTTTTTTGTACTTATCAATGGTTCACCACATGGAAATCTCATTCTGGGCAGAGGTATTTGTCAAGGAGATATGTTATCTCCTTATATTTTCATACTTTGCCATGAAGTTCTTAGTAATCTATTAACTCAAGCAGCCAGTAGTGATCGTTTACGGGGCATGAAGATAAGTCATAGTGGCCCTTTGGTTAATCATTTACTTTTTGCTGACGATGCGTTATTCTTTTGTCATGCCCATCCAAGTTCTTGTTCTACTATTTTGGATATTCACGACCAATATGAACATGCATCCGAAAAAGCTATGAATTTTCATAAATCAGCAATAACTTTTGGTTTTCGAGTCCAGTTTTCACCAAAAACTCGTCTCTGTCGTTTACTTAACATTCATAATGATGGAGGTTATGGGACTTGGTTTGCTAGAGAAAATAGGTCCGAAAAAGAAGGAAATTTTCAGATTTATTGTGGAGAAGGTTCAGAAAATGACACAAGGTTAGAAGCATCGTTTTTTTTAGAAGCGGGAAAAGAAATACTTTTAAAGACAGTGGCAATGACTCTTCCAGTTTATACTATAAATTGTTTCAAGTTACCTATTGGAATGTGTGAGGAGATCAATAGAGTACTTTTTGATTTTTGGTGGAGTAAAGGTAATGGTCGTAAACCAATATCTTGGATTGCTTGGAAAAGATTAGGGTTCCCAAAAAAAGAAGGTGGTTTAAGTTTCCGTGAGATAGAACGATTTAACAGAGCTCTTCTTGTGAAGCAAATTTCGCGGCTTCTAAAATCACCTACAAGTCTTGTAGGTAGAGTGTTACAAGGGATATATTATCATGATTCAAATATTATGGAAGCTCCTACAAATTTTAAACTTTCATTCCTATGGAGATCACTACTTGAAAGTCAAAATTTATTGAAATAAGGGAAGTGTTGTCTTATTGGTAATGGTCAATTTGATAAGGATTTGGACTGATTGTTGGTTGCCTTTGCATCCACCAAGACCTCTGCAACGACATTCAAAATTTCAGCATGACCTCACTTATGTTTCAGAGCTTTTTAATTCAGATTTTAAGTCTTGGAATGTGACTTAGTTGCAATCGACTTTTGTTGCAATAAATGTTCAAGAAATACTCAAAATTCGATTTAGTCATACTCAGGAGGATAATTTGATTGGTTGGCATTATACTGCAATGGAGAAAAATAATGTTAAGTCTGGCTATTGGTTGGCTACACATGTAGAAACCAATCTACAATTTTGTCCACCTCATGGTCCAAATGATATCAAAGCAAGGATATGTAAGATGAATATTGCGCCTAAGTTAAAGCACTTTTTATGGCGTCTTCTATCTAAAGTAGTGGCCTCTAGATCTATTTTAAAGGTTAAACATATTATTAATCATGCAAGATGTTGTCGATGTTGTATTCATGATGAGACGTTGGGCCATTTGTTTTTTACATGTATTAACGCTCAGACTATTTGGAGAGGGTCTCAGTTGCCATTTTCGAATATCTTGACGAGCTCCATCTCTTTTGAAGATAAGATTCGTTTACTTATTGATTGCCATCATAATGTTGAATTGTCCCCAATCCATCATCAATTACCATTTTGGGTTTTGTGGAGAATATGGAAGAGTAGAAATAAACTATTCTATCAATGTTAGTCAAGTGATTGGTTTACGAATGTTGTTGATGCCAATCGAGAAGTAATCAAATAGCTTACTACTCAGGATAACGTTTTTCCCCTTTCTCATGGATTTCAATCTGGTGTAACTCCTATGTTGCGGTCACGATGGACTCATCCTTGTCATGGTTATATTAAGTGAAATTATGACTGTCGGTTTCAAGGTATGGACATTCCTCCATTGTCTGCATGGATCATGAGAGATCATCATGGAGTGTATAAGGAGCCTGGTCGAAGTAGTGGTATCCAATGTTCATCAGTTTTAGAGGAAGAGGTTCAAGCTCTTATTATGTCTATGTATCAAGCTTGGAGTCATGGAATTCGAATAGTAATTTTTGAAGGTGATAACAAAACGGTGTGGAATCTGGTAACTGGTCATCAAAGTAACTTTGCGCTACATAATTGGATAAGTGAGATACTTCATTGGCAGTCAAAGTTTGTGTCTGTTGTGTTCTCATGGGTTCATCGTTCTTGTAATCGAGCCGCTGATCATCTAGTTAAATATGTATGTTTCAGTTTTTTCATTTGATTCCAAATTGTATGTGCTTGAGGAACTAGAAGACTCAAACATAATAGCAGTATTACCACTATCTCTTTTTCTTTTGTTTTCCTTAGTTGATTTCGTTTATTGTGTTGAATATTTCCCCCATAGAGCTTAGATTTGGGTTTTACTATAAGAAATTAGAGCTATTTGTTTTCTAAAATTATACAGAGAGTTTTGATTACTCATATTTTAGATTAGACCAAAAGCTTTTTAGTGTAAAAGAGGATTCTGATACAATTGCTCGATGAATTGGTAGCTCAAGAGACTCTTGGAGAAAGTATTCTTCTGTTCTCTGACATGCACGTGTATCCTACATCACATGATAGTATACTATCATTGGGATTTATATATTCTTATGGAGTGCATTAATAGCTAAATTACATTCGTATATCATATTCAATCCATTCTCCGCATAGAGCATCTATACTTTGTTAAAAATTTGTTTCCATAGCCTTATATTAGTTTAAGGAAATGGAAGAATCAATACTCGTGGAAAGGTTTTAGAGAGGTTCCTCGTTCTCCAAATGATCTCAAGGCACTTGAATTGAGTGTTGCTCTCAATATCTGGCTTTTAGATGATGCTTAAGAAATGTTTTAAAACTTGTCTTTTTTTTTATTGTTTTGTTTACAGGAAGAAGGAATGAGAGAGGGGTTTGGTATCTCACGTACCAACAACTCAGAGAAGGCATATAAGAAGATCATATTCAGAGATACTTGTGACAAAGTGCGTAACACTCCAAGAGAAAATGAGGATGCCTATGGCAAAGTGCAATTGATTGCAAGAGGAAAACGGGGAGATTGTCTATTTAACTGATATAAATAAGATATTGTGGAATGTTGTAGTCCTTTTGTTGTATGATGTTGGAATTAGGAAAGTAGTACTTGTACTTAATTGATGTCAAAAATGTATGGATTAATGTCTTTTGGTTGTTTAATATATATGGATTGGATTGATATTAATGTCTTGTGCATGTTTTTTTTGTCAACAAATAACCATTGGATCGACAAGGTTTGATCCATAGCTTAAGTTCTCCAACTGGAGCAGGGTGAAATTCATTTTGAGCAAAAACAGCAAATAAAATCGCATATATATAGCATACTTAATAAATGAGTACTAAAAATAGATATTAGTAATGCGTAGCTTGTAAATATTGTTATCGTTAAAAAACTTACATCGATAATACATTGTTATAAGAACATATTTTATAACAGAGAAAAATTGCTACTATAATGTAAGGAATTTAACGTGAAATGCCATAGTCAAATTGGAAATTATGTACTATGCCATCAATAATTGTAAAATATGTGCAATGTCATAAAAGTAGATTTGTGGCATGGGTGAAAAGACGACTGTACCCTTGAAATTTGGTAAAATAGTGGCGGACATATGAGTTAGACGTCCATGGTAGACATTAATGTGAAAAAAAAATATGTAGACGTCCAGAACAAACAAGTGCATTCAAGAATGAGAATAAACTTACGATTTGTTTTTAGTGATTGACACTTGTTAGTAATCTATTTAAGCAAAATGTGTGTATGACGTTGGGCATGGAGAAATGCTAGACATAGATAAATGTCTATGTTGGACATAAATCTATTTTCTTGTTTTTCCTGGACGTCTAACCCATATGTCCATCACTTTTTTACCAAGATTCAGGGGCAAAATTATCTTTTCATTCTAAAAAAGTTGGTAAAAAAAGTCAACAAAAAATTGTGGCATTTCACATAATTTTGATTTCATTTGTGGCATTCCACATAAATAATTATATAATATATATAGTAGCATATAATAAGTGTCATAAAATATTATTTAATATCAAATTTTCAACGCTATCATAGAATATGACATAATAGCATCATAAAAAAGCGCTATAATATATACAAACCCTATTATAGCTCCAACATTAATAGTGTTTATGAATACGTTATATATTACGTATAATAGTGTTTATCGTGAGCTAACAATGCTCATATTTCTTGTAGTATTGGACTCAGCAAAACACATTTAGAAATTAATACAAGTTAATCAATAAACATATGCATCTAAAGGTAAGAGACGCATATTAAAAAAAATCAATGCATTCATGTATTTTACTAACATATGCGTAAGTAACAAATATGTTGCTTAAAGAGATAAACCTTATATCAGATTTAAGAGAACTTATAAAGATTCAAATGGATTTCAAAAAACTAACAAATTTACAAAATTAGAAATCAAACAATATGTGCATTTATGGTTAAGTGAGGCATCTTAACCAACATAAGCATTCTAGAAATCCTTATTAGCAAATGCTTAAAGAGTAATACCTTTAAATTAGATTTCATCCTTAAAGAGGTAAACTTTAAACCAGATTCCTAATAAAAATTCAAAAACATATGAAAGTATAACAAAAGGAATGCATCAGATTTCAGAGAACTATGATAGGTTTGACCCATATAAATCTATAATATATTCAATGTTAACTTCTCGACTCACATATTGATGGATTTTTATATTGATTCAGACATGCAATAAACGAAAAAGATTAAGGTGAACTCTTAATAGAAAACTTATAAGCCTACACTCAAGCATAATTGTTTCCTTAGCTCAAATGATTAACTGAACAAATAGCGACTTTCTAGTAAACTAAGCAAATCCAATTGAATCTCAGAATAAGTATGAACTAATTGCAGAATCTCAAATTTCTTTTACACATAATTGATTCACAGAGATTATGTTGCATGCATTCACACAATCGCATAAATTATGTTGCTTAAAGATATCAGAAATCTTAAATCAAAACTCCAAAAAGAAATATATTACTTACATTAGTTAAAGCTATAACGAAAGAGTATGAAATATTTGCCTTCGACTTGAGCTCAAATCGGACAGAGATCGCCGAAATTAAGAATGGCGGTGATCACATCGACCTACAAAAATGGCGTGGGAAGGTTAGTTAGTGACTGTGAGAGATATTTTTTGGTATGAGAGAAGGTTGGAAATTCTTAAGGTTTACGCAAAAGAAGGGAAATGAAAGGGAACGAGAAAAAGTGACTAATGTCACTAAGTGTTGGTGGAATAAAGTGATTTTTGTTTTCCAATCAGTGCAAAACTAGTCTAAGGGTGTATTGAATGCTTTTTCATAATAAGAGAAAATAAAAATTCATATTTGATAGTAGTATAACAAACTATGCTATGACATTCTGCTATCAATGTAAACATATTTTGTAGTGACATTTCCAAGCATTTGCTTGTATTTCTTCAATAGTAAGTCCATAATTTACTTCATCTCTGCATCCAACAGTGGTTCCATACTTAACTGATATCTTCCCGAATAATTATAATACCAATTGAAGAAATTTGATTTAACCATATTTGAGAGTCTAATTTCTAAAATTAATGGCACATTCCTTAGATCTATTAATTTTCTTATAAGAGGAATCCTCCAGGAAAGATACTAATATAGTTTAGCTTCTTTAATTGGACGTAAATTTTGAATTGCATATAATGCGCTTACTTAATTTAAGTAATTTAGAAAGTAGTATAATGAAGAATGTTAAAGTAATATTTTTTGTCAATAATTTGATTGACAATACTTAATCCATAGTGAAACTCTCCTCAAATCCCTAACAATATCGCGTGTGGTAAATGGAGTAGTCGAACTCGGAGGTGGAAGCCAGCCTTATGTTAATATAACGTCTAAATTAGGATATGTTTTCTTATAAAAAATTATTGATGGGATAGAATTATCCCTAAAAATTAAGTAAAAATTGATGTCTAAAGCAAAAAGAAAAAAAAGAAAAAAATTTCCCATTAAAACTATATTTTCTTAAAATGATGTTCCTACATAATTGAATAATTTAAAGATGTCGAGACCACATGGATCATTGGAGGCTCCAAGCGACTCCAGTAAGAGGATTCCACTCCACGGAGGAACACCACAATTTCTCATTGAGTTTGGCTCGATGAAAAATTCTTCTCTGAAATGGTTTTAAAGAAGAGGGATCATGCCATCTAAGTACGTGCGGGTATATTTTATGCCGACGTACTTGCATCGGGAAAAAGAGTTCTTCAGATGCCACAAGCCAATTCTGAGAAGCTTTTATCGGAAAACACTGACGATAGATCTGCTGAGGCAAACAAACATCATGGAATAGATCGAGTTAAGCGAAGTACCAGGAAAAGAAAGGTACCAGCAATCTAGTTTTTCCAGGGAAATAGGAATAGACCGAAGAAATGAATAAAAAAAAAGATAAAATAAATAAATAAAGAAATAAGTGGTCCAGTTGACTTACACCAGTTATCTTGTCAATGATAATTGTATAATGCCTATTCATTCATATAAATGATTACATTATTACTAGCTGTTTCTGATGAATTTGTCACCATTTCTTAAATTACTCGCTGGCAATATTCACTTCTTCCACATGATACTTTCCGGTTTATCAATCAATCAACATTATGTAAATCACATTTAAAATTTTATTTTTAAAGTTCAAAATCGGTGAATAATCAGAGTTTCATAATTAAGTAGTTTAAAAACCACGAGACAATCATGTAGTACAATAATATTAACAAAAATTACAAGAAGTTAAAAATTTTAAAATGCACGTGGAAGCGTAGAGTCATGAATATGTGTCGGTCGGTATAAACAAAACCGCTTAAGTTTGGATTTAACACTATCTCGAGATCACGAGAGAAGGAATCGTGTCGAGTGAAGAAGGTGAAGATGATTCCCTTGAGCAAATGAACGCACGTGCCAGCTGGCAGCCGAATAGTGGGCCCCACCACGTGAGCGTTGCGACGACGTCGTTTGATAATGCAACGTGGGGGAGGGTTATGCACTAACTCGACCCACTCAATTTTTACACTACAGTAAAACAGTTAATCTACCACTGTAGCCGAAACTTTAAACGAGATGAACCTCTGACTTGGATCCCAAGCTCCTGTGCTCAAAATCACCAGAAAATGAGTTGCAGACTAACAAAGAGAATCCGTTAAAATAGAAAATCTTACACTCGTCGAGCTAGCTAAAAACTGAACCTTACAAATTTGAGATCATTCGTAATCCTTATCCGATATATGATTCACTCTAGATTGTTGAATGAATTCTTGTTTAATCTTACCGTTTTTTAATTAATTTGTTAAAAGGAAAATCTAGTCTTTTGGTTTCTTTCAATCTTATGAAAATATTTTGATGTGATTTTTAGCAATCATAGCATTCGAAGAAAAGTGAATGACTCAATCAAAAACTTGGAGAATACTAATATGTATCCATTAAGCGATATAATATACGCATCCTTGGACTGGACCACACTCTAATCTTTGATTTCTACACTCTAAGAATAAGGGTCTCTTTCCTATAAAAAAAAAGTAATAGAAAAGGATAAGATTCCAATAGTTAATTTCAAGTTTCCAATACGTTTTAAACGATTGTAAAGTAAATTAAAAAAATCTGATTGGTTATCTTTATTTATCTATTTATATCTTAAATATTTATTCCTCTTGATTGTACAGTTATATTTTAACGACCTGAGATTGATGATCCACACAAAGTCATCTCAACCAAAGACCTCAAACCACACATGTTCTTGTGTAAATATCTCTCACGCTCACGGTTCCAAAACCATTTTCCTTTCAGTTTCTGTCGTTTTCTCCATAAAAATCCAGATCCAACATTAACGAACCATTTCTCCACGCTACCTGAGAATCAAACAAACCCAAAACACAACATGTCAACAATCGATGGCGTAGAACACAGAACCCTCAAGGTAAACGGTATAAACATGCATGTGGCGGAGAAACCCGAGTCCAGAACTGGATCGGGAGAAGATCCGATCATTCTCTTTATCCACGGATTCCCAGAGCTTTGGTACACATGGCGACACCAGATGGCTGCTCTTTCTTCACTGGGATACCGTACCATCGCTCCTGATCTTCGAGGGTACGGAGACACGGATGCGCCGGAAAAAGTTGAAGATTACACTTACTTAAACATCGTCGGAGACTTGGTGGCACTTATCGACGCCGTGACAGGCGGAGACAAAGCGGTTTTTGTTGTAGGTCATGACTGGGGAGCGATGATTGCGTGGCAGTTGTGTCAGTACCGGCCGGAGAAAGTCAAGGCTCTGGTCAACATGAGCGTCCTCTTCGCTCCAAGGAACCCGGATCGAGTTCCGGTTCCGACATTGAGACATGTCTTCGGTAACGATTATTACATCTGCAGGTTTCAGGTATTGATTTATTGCCCTAACATTATTGACCTTTAAGACAACCATATCAAACCAACCTGGCAAAATTAAATTAAATTAACCAAGTGACCTTGGTTCAGTGGTAACTCCCAAATAGAAGATTCTGGTTCGAGTTCCTTGGCCACCAAATTTTAAAAATGAATTTAAATTTGGTGCTTTCCGCTGGTAGGGGATTATGAGCCATGACCTAGAACTTCCTAATTATCAAAATATATATATATATATATTAAATTCAACAAAACCTAATAACCTGTGATTGGGTTACTTATAAGTGATTGTTTTGGTAACTTTTAAAGAAACCTGGAGAGATCGAAGCAGAGTTCAAGAAGTTGGGAACAGAAACTGTGTTGAAAGAGTTCCTCACCTACAAAACGCCTGGACCGCTTTACCTCCCAAAAGGCAATTGTTTCAAACGCTCAGAAAACGCTGCGTTTGCGTTACCACCATGGTTAAAACAACAAGACATTGACTATTACGTTACCAAGTACGACAATAAAGGTTTTACTGGACCCATTAACTACTACCGCAACATTGACCGGTACGTATATAAACCACCCTGTTCAATACTATAATCAAACATTCTCAATTTTAACCAACCGGTTAATTCGATTTTTGAAACAGGAATTGGGAGCTAACTGCACCGTGGACCGGTGCTAAGATACGTGTACCGGTGAAGTTCATAATCGGAGATCAGGATTTGACGTACAATTCGCCAGGGGCTAAGGAGTACATCAATGGTGGTGGTTTCAAGAGAGATGTACCGTTGCTTGATGAAACAGTCGTGCTCAAGGGATTGGGTCATTTCCTCCACGAAGAAAACCCTGACGAGATCAATCAACACATTCACAGCTTCCTTCGCAAGTTCATTTAAAATCATAACCTAATTATCGAACTACAAAATCGTTACCGGCACGATTAAATAAAAACAAAATTGTTACAAATCTAATGACGAATTGAGCTGCGGAATGAGCTAATTCAAGAGAAACAGAGTCAATTTCACTCTGTTCTTGCAAGATCTAAGAAACCCAGAGAACAAACACAAGACACGCAAGACACAAGAGATTGTTACCCAGTTCAACCTTATCGGTGTGATAAGGCCTACATCTGGGGCTGGACTACACCCAGCAATTCACTATCTTTCTATTTACAAAGACCCAACCTCCTTACAATAACAATGGAGGCGTGGGTGAATCAAAGGAGAGAGAAAAGTAGTTACAGTGATACAGCGAAGAAGAAGAGAGTCAAAGACTTATATTTGGTCAACAAATCAGTTAAACCAACTTATTTTGTTGAATCATTAAACCAAACCAATTACTACAATTAGACCAATTGAGAACCGGTTCAATGCTTCCTCAATTTTTCTTCAAACCATGCAATAACCAGAAGTCATGAAGTTAACCAATCAAGTCGACATCAGATTGAAGACTTCATCCTCTGGAATTACAGAATCACATATTCACAATTCTCCACCTTGATTCAAAATTCTGGACAAGACTGACAAGTGAACTGCTATTACTGTGGGCTTTACCTCCAGCTTACGAAGTCAAAAGACTTCACTCATGTTTGATCAACCTTAGAAAGTCTAAAGCTGAATCAAACTTACCGATTGGAACACTCTTCGTGAGTATATCTGCGGGATTTCGAGACGTGTGTATCTTCAACACTTCTATCTGCCCTTCCTCTGTAATTTCTTGTAGAAAAGATCTCTTTGTTGCCATGTGTTTTGTCCTTTCATGATAAACATTGTTTTTAGACAAACAAATGGCAGATTGAGAGTCACACCAGATCTTGGCTACATCACGATTGAAACCAAAATCACTTAGTAACCCTTTAATCCAAATTGCTTCCTTCACAGCTTCAGTTAATGCACTGAATTCAGCTTCTGTTGTTGACAGAGCCAAAGTTTGTTGCAAGCATGATTTTCAGCTAATGGTATTACCTCCCACTGTAAAAACATACCCACTGATTGACCTTCTCTTGTCAATATCTGCTGCAAAATCAGAATCACAATAGCCACAAATGTCTAGATCCTTCCCTTTGGTGTAAACTAATTTCAGATTCTGAGACCCTTTAATGTACCTAAGCAACCATTTAACAGCTTTCCAATGCACTAAACCTGGTTTGCTCATGAATCTACTTATCAATCCAATTCCATAAGCTAAGTCAGGCCGAGAACTTATCATCGCATACATTATGCTACCAACAGCGCATGAATATGGGTACTTTCCAGAATCAATTTCTTCAGAATCATCTTTAATTGCAGACAATTTAAAGTGAGAACCGATAGGTGTACCTGCAGACTTTGCATCAATCATATTGAACCTCTTGAGTACCTTCTGCAAGTATGAGGATTGATTTAAACATAAGATTCCTTGACTTCTATCTCTTGATATCTCAATTCCGAGAATCTTACTTGCAGCCCCTAAGTCCTTCATTTCAAATTCTGCACTTAATCTTCTCTTGATTTTATCAACTTCAGCCATCTCTTTAGCTGCAATAAGCATGTCATCAACATAAAGCAATAAGTATACATAATCATTCTCAGATATTTGTTTTATGTAGACACATGAATCATGATTGCTTCTCCTGAAATTTTCTTCTGTCATGAAACGATTGAATCTTTTGTTCCATTGTCTAGGAGCTTGTTTTAAACCATAAAGAGATTTCTTCAATAGACACACTTTGTCTTTGCCTTCAGCTGATTCAAAACCTTCTGGTTGCTCCATGTACAATTCTTCTTCCAATTCTCCATGTAAAAACGCAGTTTTTACATCCATCTGTTCGAGTTCAAGGTCTTCATTAACCACTATAGACATAAGCATGCGAATTGAGACATGCTTAACTACTGGAGCAAAGATCTCTTGATAATCTATGCCCTCCTTTTGAGTATAGCCTCTAGCAACTAAGCGAGCTTTATGTTTCTCTGGTTCAACTCCTGGAATGCCCGATTTCAGCTTATATAACCACCTGCAACTGATTATTTTCTTTCCTTCTGGTCTATCAACCAGCCACCAGGTTTTATTCTTCTGTAAAGAATCATATTCTTCATTCATTGCATTATTCCATTTATCCCAATGCTTATCTTTCAAAGCTTCATGATAGCATTGTGGTTCAGCAGTGTCTAAGGTTTCAGAAACCATAAGTGCAAATGCAAATTGTGTATAATCATTGAACTTGACTGGAGCTGTTATCGTTCTCCTTGGCCTATCACGAGCTAATTGATAACTCGCTGAATCCCTTTGAGAGAAGTTTACTCTGCTTGTAGAACCACTTGTAAACTGACCCTCTGTATCTTCATGCTCTGTTTCTGAGTCATCATCATCATCAAGGTTAACAACTCCACCTTGATCAGCTACTTGGCTCTGTGTAACTGATTTAGAAACAGCCTGAACATCTCTTCCTGTGTCAAAATCTGAGATAAATCTTTGGCCTTTCTCTAATTTTGAACTTTCTGCAGTGTCACGATGCTCTGAAATTCCTTTGTCTTTGACATCTCTGTAATTCAAAGTCTCATTGAAAATTACATTTCGACTTATTATGCATCTCTCTTTTTCTAATAGCCATATCTTGTATCCTTTAGTACCTGTAGGATACCCGAGAAATACACCTTTGAGAGCTCTTGGTTTTAATTTTCCTTGATCACGATGAACATATGCTACAGATCCGAACTTTCTCAAGTGTTTGTAGCCAGGCTTTCTGTTTAACCACAACTCTTCTGGTACGTTGTGATCTATCGCAGAACATGGTGATCTGTTCACTATATAAGCTGCTGTTGCAGCAGCCTCTGCCCAGAAACATTCCCCTAACCCTGATTCATTTAGCATGCATCTTACTTTCTCCATTAGAGTCCTATTCATCCTTTCAGCAACTCCATTTTGTTGGGGGGTATACACACATGTTCTGTGTCTTTCTATACCATTTGACTTACAAAAACTATCAAATTTCACATTACAGAACTCTAGTCCATTGTCTGTTCTCAGGCATTTCACTCTCTTGTTCACCTGGTTCTCAACAAGAATTTTCCATTCACAAAATTTATCAAAGGTTTCATCCTTTGATCTGAGAAAACACAGCCACACTTTCCGTGATTTATCATCTATAATAGAGAGGAAGTACCTGCACCCTGAGATTGATGGAGTGACTGACGGCGATCCCCACAAATCTGCGTGAAGGTAGTTTAACACATCAACTGCCTGATGCTTCGCCAAATTGAAACTGAGTTTCTTAGCCTTCCCCATTACACAATGTTCACAGAAGCTAAGCTCTCTGATGTCATTCTTATCTATTAAGCCTTTGTTGCTTAGGATCTTCAAGCTATTCAAGCTCAAGTGTCCCAACCTGCTATGCCATAAAGCTGTTTTCTCACTCTCTGTTGTCACATTGCAGGTTTCAGAAGTTACTGTGTTACCATCAAGAACGTACAGGCCATTCAACAACTCTCCACGTAGAGCCGTCTTGTCATTCATGAAGTATCTGACCTTACCGTCTCCACCTTCATGCTTGTACCCCAATTTATCAAGAGTACCTGAGGAGATAAGGTTTCTTCTTAGCTCAGGAACGTACTTCACATTTTTCAGAATCTTTATTGTGCCTCCATTTGTATTAACTTTGATTGAGCCAATCCCTTGAGACTTGATAATGTGATTGTCGCCTAGGAGAATTGTGGTTTCATCATCTTCTTTGAAATCTGAAAACCAGTCTCGTCTTGATGACATATGGGATGTGCACCCTGAATCAATTACCCACACATCCTTAGAGTCTTGATCACTCACGCTAAGGGCTTCTGAATACACGAGTTTTTCAACCATCACTCCTGCTTCACCCTTCTCTTCATTCTCATATTTCTTCTTTCTGGCAAAACAATCCTTCTTTGTATGCCCTTCTTTCTTGCAGAACCAACATGTCAGTCTTGTACCAGACTTTGATCTACTTCTGCTTCTGCCTTTACCATTCTTTCCTTTGTTCTCTCTTGCACTAGATCTTCCTCTATCTTCAGTGTATAATATTGTCGATGGCTTCTTATCCAACTCTCTCTGTTCAGCAATTTCCCGTTCCAATGATTTTGCCGAAAACACCACGTCTTGCAATTCCAATGTCTTGTTACCATATTTAAGAGTGTGTTTCAGTTGTTCATAACCTGGTGGAAATGCTTTCAATATTAGAAGTGCTTGTACCTCTTCTTCAATGATTATGTCAAGACTGCTTAGTTCCGCAACGATCTTGAGAAAATCATCAACATTGTTGTCAATACTTTTCGAGTTATCCATCTGAAATGAGTATAGCTTTAGTTGCAGATAGATTCGATTAGGCAATGAAGTCTCCATGTACAACCGATTCAAGAGAGCCCACATCTCAGCTGCATTCTTGCAATGAGTAATCTTCCGAAGAACTATATTACCAACCTGAGGAATGATCTCGTTCATAGCTTGTTCGGATTGCTCTATTTTCTCTGGATCAGAAACTTCTATCATCTTTGGTTCCGATGTCGATGATTTATCATCACCACCTTCGATTTTCTTCTCTTTATAATTTGGGTCTGGAATCATCTTTGTTAATGAGAAATCATTAACGATCTTCTTCAATCCAAGAGTTCCAAGATGAGCCAGCATCCTAATCTTCCAAAGAGAGAAATCGCTATCGCCATCAAATTGATCGAATTTGATCTTCTTCTTCGTCATCTCAGCTCACGAACCGAGAGCTCTGATACCAATCTGTTACAAATCTAATGACGAATTGAGCTGCGGAATGAGCTAATTCAAGAGAAACAGAGTCAATTTCACTCTGTTCTTGCAAGATCTAAGAAACCCAGAGAACAAACACAAGACACGCAAGACACAAGAGATTGTTACCCAGTTCAACCTTATCGGTGTGATAAGGCCTACATCTGGGGCTGGACTACACCCAGCAATTCACTATCTTTCTATTTACAAAGACCCAAGCTCCTTACAATAACAATGGAGGCGTGGGTGAATCAAAGGAGAGAGAAAAGTAGTTACAGTGATACAGCGAAGAAGAAGAGAGTCAAAGACTTATATTTGGTCAACAAATCAGTTAAACCAACTTATTTTGTTGAATCATTAAACCAAACCAATTACTACAATTAGACCAATTGAGAACCGGTTCAATGCTTCCTCAATTTTTCTTCAAACCATGCAATAACCAGAAGTCATGAAGTTAACCAATCAAGTCGACATCAGATTGAAGACTTCATCCTCTGGAATTACAGAATCACATATTCACAAAAATAACATTGCTTCGTGTGTTATACTCCTTCTGTCTCATACAATTTGATGGTTAGGAATTAAGTTAAACTTGAAATATTAGGTTATGATTTTAAATGAGAAAAATAGATCAATTTTTTATATTAGAAATTGAAAACCTCATATATTTTGAGATAAAAAAATTGAGTTTTTATTTATAATGAGATGGAGGAAGTGTATAACATGCAGATATCTTGTTCACTTGAATTTGTGTTGCTAAGAAACAAAACCCGAATTATCAGATCGTACCGGATAAATCGTACTAAACCGGTTATAAAAATTAATCAATTTGATTGGACCGGTCTTTTAGTCAACGCTCGAGTATTTAAGCTGAAGTGATTTGTTTAGTAGGATAAAGAATTTGGAATTTCGATCATTTCTCCACGAAATTAACGAGCTTCGACGAATGGATCGTACTTTTCAGCATAGTTTTGTGAAGGTTAATGGAATTATTATGCACGTCGCCGAGAAATGTCCCTCCGTCGCCGGAAACGGTGCTTTTGGTGGAGTTATTGGTCGTCGTCCTGTGATACTTTTCCTCCACGGATTTCCGGAACTCTGGTACACGTGGAGGCATCAGATGGTGGCACTCTCCTCTGAACATTTATTCAGATTCTGGATCCGTGTAATCCCAATTTTCGGGCATACAACTCGAATTCAAATCTCTAATCTGTGACATTCTCTGCTTTGCTCTTTGCAGAACATGGGAGCTGATGGGGTCACTAACCAAAGCTCAAGTGAAAGTTTCCGGTTAAGTTTATAATCGACGACCAGGATTTGACCTATCACATTCCAGGCACTAAGAAGTACATCCACGAGGGCCGGTCTAATGGAAGGTGTTGGTCATTTTCTCCATGAGGAAAGGCCTGACGAGTTAAGTAAACACATCCACGACTATTTTCTCACTTTTTAGACAAGACAGCAAGTTATATAGTTGCAAAGGTGTCGAAACTTACAATGTGAGAACATCACAGATTGTCGTGAAGCATATCACAAGCGGAAGCTCATAATAAAGTCATTAACTTTGATCATATGTTATTATTGTTAACAAAGTACAGACGATCCCAATTAATATACCGAAGCACAATAGAGACTAGAAAGTGGCAATGACAAAAACTAGACAAAAGTTGCCATCGCAGAGATTTGTTAAAGTTGAGAAAGGCAAATACACAAAGTCATTTTATGTTTAGCTGCAAACGACATCTAGCATTGAACCATTTACTGCAGCAATTAGCTCATCATCCTGATCGCTTCAGCTTGGATAGTTCCACCACTGCATCGAGTAGAGGTTGATTGATCACCTCTTTTTTAGCCTGCATTGGACAAAGAATAACCACACACACATCAGATTTTGGTGGCCCTATAAGTCATTCGGAGCTCAAAGAATAACCGCACAGAAATCAGACTCTGGTGGCTCTTAGCCTCACCTTCAGAGTTGGAATAAAGGCGAAAACTTCATCTATGCTCTCTGGGCCAGTGTTCGCAATCACAAATATCTGCACATAACAACTCAGCATTAGATATGAATGATTTGTAGAGCTTTGGATTCAAAAGTATCTTAGTAGAGCTTGTTACCTCGCCATCTGAGATACCATGCGTCTTCAGAGGTCTGAGATTACTCAAAGTTAAGTTTGTTTGAAAACAAAACACAATAAATGATTACACAGAATTAGGGAGACAAACATTCATGAGAAAACGAGTCTAATCTAATTAAGCCTAAACCGTTTAAAAGGATACTCAAGGACTTGTCTAACAGATTGAGGGTTTGAGTAATGAGTACAGCTCTCCACATAATTCAGTGCTTTGTCATAAGATCTGGAACATTAAAACAAGTTAGAGAATCCAGAAACTTTTTCAGCATGGAGAAATGTTGTAGTTAGAAATACTAACACAGGAATTTTAATGGAAGGATCTTCAGATAACCCAACTAAATATCCCTTAATTCCATCTAATATCTCAAAAGCTTCACAGTCCATCATGCATTCGCCATTCTCAGGAAGGTCTACAAATGCCATCGCCACACAGCAAAAGATCAAATCACTGAACCAAAAAGAAACAAGGGTCAAGTGGGTATATTTTACAAACCTTTGACGTCAAAAGAGAGTATAGAGCTTTTGCTAGACTTGGGAGCTTTGTCTCGTTTTCCTCCTTTAGCAGAAAAACTCTGAAATTGTTGATCAGAACCGTTAAGAACCTTATAATTAGGTTCCGAAGTCCCTGCATATTCATAAACAAAAAAGAAGAAGACATTTTTATCAAACAAAAACTAAAAAGCTTGAGACTTTAAATTCAAAATCAAATGAATAGAAGAAGAGGAGGAAGAAAGGGGAACCTTGAGGATTAAAGTGGATTTTTTTACCCTTCTTGAGCTTTGTTGAGTCCCCGTCCTTCAATCCTGCACCAGAAACCCTAGAAACTGAGCTTCCATTCGACAGAGAAGAATGTAATGTCAACATTGACAGAATTGGGAATACACAAAACCATCTTTGGACTTGAAAGACGATTTGAGCCCTTTTCCTCCTTTCTCTGACATATCTGCTACGAACGAGACTGATCGATAGGAAGCGAAAAGATTTGAAACATGCAAACAACTGCGGAGGAAATTGTAAACCAGCGAGTGAGAAGGACTAGAGGAAGGAAGCTTAACACTGCTAATATGATATGGTCTTGTCAGTTTTCTTAATAGCCCACACAACGTGATTGAGCCCACAAGTTTTTATTACTATACTCAAAACTGGACGAACTAGTAAATTTCCTCTTTCCCTTTTCTTTCCTCAAGACTTAGATTAATAAAGCAAGAAGGAATACGACGTTTGATTATATAGCCATAAGGAAAACGATTGAATTCTCATAAACAAAACCCAAACAATAAAAACAAAAGATATTAAAACTAGAAAAGCGAGATCTCTCAACAAGATATCATCAGATATAACTTCTAAACTTAAAAATCAACACCTCCACTTAAAACATCTGAACTAGTGGATGACAAATTTTCCTATAACAGATAAAAACCTAAACAGACGTCAGAAAAAATAAAGTCAACCATATAAAAACCTAAACATAAGCAATATACGACCAGATTTAGATTTAAATTTTGGAGTAAAGACAAAGAGCAAAATGATCATAGGCCGGAAAAAACCAAACTTAAAAGATAACTGCATCAGATTAAACCAAATCAGATACTTCACGGGCACGAACACATCTAACCAATCAACCTTAAAGATTTTCAAATTAACCTTAACCATAGATCTAAACCAAAAATACATTGGGAGAGAACTACGGCAAATGAGTAAATTTCTTTTTTTTACTTACATTTTTTCGTGGACCAACTACCAAAATAAATTGTGGTAAATATATAATTCAGAATGAACAAAGCAAAAACATGACATGACATAACAATAAAATTAAAAAATCAATACTCTTGGATGGAATCCCAATCTAATCTAATAGACACAAAACAATAATAACATGGTATAAAATCTGTAGTAAATTATAAAATTTTGAAGAATCCAAGAAAACTAGTGTAGTAAACATTGAAACTCTCTTCTTCTCCGAAGAGGATTCTACTGGATTGATGATTTTAATTCTGGAGGCGTGTTTCTACGATCAGAAGCTACTACGTGGTGTTACTAGAGGATGAGGCAACTACAAGCGAGCTTCACGGCGAATTAATATAGAAGGGAGAAGGGAGTGGTCCCATTACATTCACCTTGTTTTAGACAAGGATTTAACATAAAATTAAAGGTATCTAATACATAGACTTAGATATCAACTCTAGAGCTTAGATCGAATGAGCCTGCTCAGACACTTAACACCCAAAACTGATTATGAACCAAGAACCTACAATTGATATTGGGAGACTACCAACCAAACCCATTGTAACTTCCATACTCATGTCTTCCCTTGTGATTTAAGTAAACTTCAGAAATTATAACACTTGTGTCTCCTTACTTACGTTCTTTTTGATGGTAATGGAGAAGCAACAACTAATCAGACCTCGTCCAAATCTGATATTTAATTCTAGTGGAGGAGACTTAAAGAAGCCGTTTATTCGACTCAACACTTGCTTTAGGAAAGGAGTGGTGAAGAATATGATTCGATTAAACCAAGGAGTTCACCAGCAGCAATTGAAGGAGAATGAGACAGACCAGACAATCGAACACAGCTCAAGTTGAGTTCTGTCTAGCAGAACACCGGTACACCATCAATGTCGCTTCACCGTAACAATGACCAGTAAACACTCTTTAAGGTCGAAAGTTAACAGTTAATCAGACGAGTTCCACTACAACTTCCTTCGTAATGGTTGAATCTAAATAAACTCCAACGTTGAAAAACATCTGTGAATACCAACTCAGGCCACTCTGACAAGGCAGAGATTTACTCCTCCAAAAGTTAGCAAAGATCACAGCAATACATAATCACCAACAACCTGGATGGAAATTGACTAATTTGATCCATAGATCAAATCTAAGACATGGAAAAAGTTGAGAAGGCGATGACTAATTCTGGATGATGACTACCGAGACTTATTATATGAAACCAAAAAAGAAAATACCAAAGACACAAACAAAAAACGAAGAATAGGGGGTAATTGGAACTTAAAGAGCCGAAAAAGAAAAAGATGAACTGGTTAACCCGGGAGCAGTACCGACAAGTACGCTGGGAGAAGTGCCGACAAGTATGCCAGGAGAAGCCGAGAAAAGTTAAGATTTAGAAGGCCCCTGGACAAACAACAATCTGAGATAAAGTTACAAGACAACTCTGGAAAGACGACTGAAAGTCGATACAGCTACCGAGGACAGGCCCCTAAAGCTATTCGTACCTAGAGGAGCCTAATCATCGAACCTAGTCCAAAGCTGCTCACGACCTGAACCCGCAGATCAAAGGAAAACTACAACGAGAAAAAACCGAGCTCCAACTGCCAACGCAACCCGGAGCAAGTAACACCCCACCGAAGCCCTAATTCTGTAGAAACCCCCCAACCTATCTGACCTTGCAGCCTCATTCTATCAAATCCTACATTAAGTTGTCCTTTAACTAAACCAATGATGATAGATGAAACTGAGGCTTAAAGACAAGGATGAGAGACTACTGAAAATCCGAAGACTCCGGTGAGAAAGTCTTCGTTAGCGACGACGTGAAGGACACTTCTTCATAATCTATGTTATTTATACAATCTATTTCTAAAACCTGAAAATCAATATAAGACACGTGGAATAACGAGAAAATCGCTTAAGATCCATATACTTATAAACAGATCACCATAAATAAGAGCTCGAAAGAATCAGAAGTAATTGACATTTATAAAAGTGGAATATTCCTTAACAACTAGCCATGCTAAACAAACCAAAAATCTAAAATAACCATAAAAAAAAATCTACAACCGTACATTTGCTCGTTTTTCCCTCCATGGTGCCAGTGACTTTCACTGTTTCACCAGAGGAGGGAACTTGTTCTTCTTTTTTTTTTTTCACCTTTGTCTCTTCCTCTAGTCTATCTCTTTCCTGGTGACTGAGACTTGTTCTATGTGCCTTTATAGAGGTAGATCCCTAGATATTGGCTTGAAGAAGCAAGATCTCGTCGGTGGAGTGGCGTCGGTTATAGTGTGAATGAAGCCATCGTCTTTATGGTGTTGAATCTTGCAGATTTGGTTATAACGAGGATCAAGCCAGTGTCAGGTGAGTTCTTCCCCAGCTTCTACGACAATTCTTCCTAGGACTTTGCTTTGGTAGCCAGTTATAGCAAGGATAAGCAGTGGCATGCTTAGAGGCGATAGTGTCGTCTAGATGAAGTGGTCCGGTGTTTAGGAGTTAGATCTGGGTTTAGTTGTTGGATCGATGTGTAGATCCGTCGCTTTGAGGGCGGTGACGGTTTTTTCAACAGACCCATGACGACGATAATTTCTCCGGCAATCTTGAGTACGCCGAGTTTGAGGAGGCTTCAGGCTGGAAAGAGATTCTCAAAACTGTTTTTGCATCCCTTTCCTTGCCACTTCTTCTCTCTGGCGATCAAACTTGATACAATCCTACCCACGGATCCCACAGAGAAGATGGTATAAACGCCTAAGAGAACAGAAAGGTGCGAAAAATTCTTATGTTGTGGCTGAGAAACGACCCTCAACTGATGGGTGATCGAGTTAGAGATCGAGTGATGGTTGGAAGTGATGCGGATATGCCAATCAAGTAATAGACTCGTCCAAGAAAGGAGGAGATACTCGAACAAGAGGCTGAAGACACAACAAATCGAGTATAAGTGTTGAAGATTCAACAAGTTGGTTTTAGAAGTTGAAGAGACAACTTAACCCACATTTTTGAGAGAGAGTTCTGACAAAAAAAATCATTAGTTTGTGATCCATTTCAGGATACTTACAATGAGAAATCTAGAGAGTTTAAATAGAGCAAGAAGAAAAGTAGTCTAAGAGACAATTCTTGAAAATGCAACAAAACTTAAATGCAGATTTGTCTAGAAAATGAAACAACATAAATGAGCAATTGGAAAGACTCTTGGAACTCTTCCCACGCCATTCCAAGAGTAAATTGACCTTTCTTTTATTTGTTGAACTTCAATATGAATCACTAATGAGCCATTTGAGAAGTGGGCCATTTGCCTCCTTAAAACCATCTCCAAGAAAATCCATTGGGACAAAACTTGGATGAGGGAAAAAGAGCACAACATGACTCACTTACCCATTGAGTGATTCGTATTTGCTTATTCTTTAAGGCTTCATGAGTGTTTTTGTACCAATCTCCAATGCCTTTCTTAATTTGTTAGCCTTTGTGCCTTGATTAATTTCCAAATCAGCCTTGGTGCTTGGTTGCTTCTTGAATCCTTGCTTGAGGCTGCTCAGTATCATATCATAACTCCATGGCCCTCTACGGTTTCTCGAAGGTTCGTCGACTAGAACAGAGGCTCTCAGAGGCGACTTCAGATGGGTTTGACGGATCGAGATCAGCAGGAGCTACTTTCGTTGATCACCAGTGGCGACGTCCAATCCCTAGAATTCCCATTCTTTGGGTTTCATGGACCTTTTCCAGACCTGTGAATTTTGCTCTGATCAAATGGGTAATGGGCATGGCTTTTCTATTTTTCTTTTTCACTGTCTTTTTGGCTACTATGTCTTTTTTTCTGTTGTATCCACCCCCCTAAATTCCTTTTAATACAAAAATCTTTATTAAAAAAAAAAAAAAAAAAAAAAAACTAGCTATGCTACGATCTCACAGATTTCTGCCATAGACAGGGAATAGAGCTTCATCTCTTGAAGCCTTTTATGTCAGGTCCTGTGGTTCCCATTGGACACTCTGAAAATCTTGTAGTTTCCGCTTTCTCAATTGAACCAAAATTTGATTTCAAGCAGACTTGTGCTCTACTTCAACCAACTCTCGTTTAAGCTGCGTCTTATGATGTATGAACTTCGGCTGCTTCGGACTTCTCTTGTATCATCAGTTTTTAACTAAGGGTTTTGGCTTCTTTTGATTAAACACTCTTTGAATCCAAGAAACTCACCGATTCCAACAACAAATATTATTACTTCCCATCTAAACCCATTATTTTACAAATTACAAATGAAAGGGGTGCGAGTTTTACTATAACGCAAGGAAACACAATTTTTGAAGAAATTAGAGAAACTTTAATAAGATTTGACATTGTGTATGCAAATAAAATAAAGCCATTTAGCTCAAGGGCTTTACACGCCTACCCACATCGAATTGAACTTCGGATAGACCAGTGATTCCGGCAGTTATATTCTCACCTATCTTTACAGGTCCGACACCTTGTGGTGTGCCTATAAAATGAAGAGGTTGTTCTTATGTAAGTTCTTAATGTTTTCAGATGGGGAAAAAACAGAAGTTATGAGTAGAAGATACCTGTCAAGATGACATCTCCTTCGAAAAGAGTCATTATAGAACTTATGTAGCTGATTAGGTACGGGACCTTAAAGATCATATCTTTTGTCAAACCCTTCTGTCTTGTTTCACCATTTACCTGCCACAAAAGAGATTCAGTTTGATCTTTCTACATTCTTAAGAGGAAGTATCACATTCTTAAGTGACAACAGAACAAGAAAGTAGGGGGAAGGGTAACCTTGAGCCAAAGTTCTAGATCATCGGGATCATGGACCATCGCCTTTGGCAGCTAAAAAGCGACAAGAGAAACAAAATTTAAATTAAAAAGATGGAAAAATATCTTTTCAAGTTGATGATTCTCATCTCAAGTTGGCTATTATAACTCTAATCCTCCTGCAATGATACTTTTTCTTTATCTCAAATAAATACAATCATAACAACAGGAAGACAAAGCAAACAATTTGTGGACAGACCCTAACCACATAAGCTACAATCTGGTCGTATTGCAATCAGACAAACGAAAATAAATGTGTACATCAAACAGAACAAATGTAGCAATTTTCGTCTAGTATGTAGGGTGTTAAACATTAGCATGTATGTTTTAGATTGATCAATACTTACAACAGAGCTGATTGGAGTGAAGGTATCTTGTCCTTTCGCAAGCGTCCATGGGAGACCAGATGCCTGACAACAACAAATTAAACAAAATATATGCTTAAGCACAAAACTACTTATGGTTCTGGTTATAATGTCTATGAAAAACTAACATCCATGAATCTGGTTATGGGAAACGGAGGTAGAAAACAGTCTGAAAAGCCCAGGTCATGATTCCAAATTGAAAAATCTCTATCAATAAGATGGCTTGTGAATTTATAAAAAGACTTTTGATTAAAGGATGAGTTCTGTCATCAATAATTTCTGCATTGCATACATCGATGTGAACAAAAATGGATTTTCTACCTTGGCGGAAGCTTGCAGTTCCCTAGCAGTCATATCAAGAGCAACCGCATATCCTTTAAGAACAAGAAAGCACAACAATGCAATCAAAATTGATGACATTATCCAAATCATATGAAGTAAACAAATACGACATTATACATTAAATACCTCCAATATAATCCATGGCTACTGATTCAGGTACATCTCTAGCTTTCTTCCCAATAACTAAAGCGAGTTCCACTTCATGGTGAAGTGAATCCAAAGGATGTGGGATCTCTATTGTTCCTCCATTTTCTATGTACGATGATGTTGGCTTTAAGAATATAACTGGTTCCTGTATCCCAAATCAAGATCAGAGATGAATGCAACTCATGTTTACTCCTTCACACCATCGACAAGGAGATTAAGTTTAGTGATATATTTCCTCTTTCAGATTTCGTAGTTTTTTTGGGAAAACACAACTGCAATCACTCTCGATCTTTAATCAATGACAGTGAATAACAAAAACTCCATAGCAATTGAAATGCAGAAGTATTATCTATAGCTGAAAATACCAGGAAATTGTTTTTCCTCCATTAATTCAGAAGGAAAAAAGGAAGAAGAGATTGAACAACCTTGGGAACGGCGTTGCCTAGTTCTTTGGCGTGAGCGGCGTAGTTACGGCCAACACAGACGATCTTCGTGCCCTGCGTAAACAGCCTCTGTATCATCGACGTCGCCATTTTTCCGTTCGATACGATTTAACACACTTCTCTCTCTGAATTCCTTCTGGTCAGGATCGTGGAAAAATGAAATTCGCCAACATTTTGTAATTTTGACATTGACATCGACATCCAGTCAACTTTCTAAAACGTAATTTACTCTTTCAACCCCAAACTTATGTTTTTTCACATGTGAACCACCTTAACTTCAGAAATAACAAATTTTGCTGTTTCTTATTCTCTCTCAATTTAACCCGGAAAAGAATCATGAGAATTGAGAATAGTTTAAATTCTTATCAAACATAACCTCTACTCTAAAGTCTGATTAAACATTAAAATTTGGATTTTCAAAAGAACTCATAGCTTTTTGAATTCTTTAATTACAGATTGTTAAGTGTTTATTTGATTATTTTAGATTTGTTTTGAGAGTTTTCCCAATTAAGGTTATGCAACTTGATATCTTCAAGTATGTTTTAATAATCTGAAAATTCATAAGTGAGAAAGAAAGACAACACAAATCGCAATTTGATTTCTTAAAGCTGAGTTTCAAATCTGGTAAGATCAAATTTACATTTTGAAGCTGCACGACATGTACTTAAAAGACTTTTTAGGGTTTATCCTCCAAATCTGTGTTGGTTAAAGCCTTAAAGGAACACGTACATACAGAACAAGAAAACTAACTACAACGAGATGATGATAATGCGATTGAACATCACAACATATTTCCCCAACGATGAGCTTTTATTGGTTTCCAGATTCTTAACCTGACTTGAAGAGCAGAACAGCTTTCTGGTCAAGGTAGAAGTACACGAAATGGTTTGTCTCGTGCGTTACATAAGAACCTGTGGGGACATGAGAAGTTAAGTAACGAGTAGACATTGTATAGGCAAGAACACAAACACCAATCAGATTCTTATCTGTTTCTTTCTAGTGGGAACTATTACCATGAAATGACTTTTGAGTAGAAACGAAACATAAATTCATGAACTGTGAAGCTGAAGTGAGGTACAACAATAAAGCACAAAAGACTATAAACATATGGAGCTTTGAACAAGGTAACATGTATTCCGGTGAAGCTAGCTAAGCTATAAGACTCCAGATGACATATCCTATTGCAGACTTACCTAATTGCTCCAAAGGATTAACACTTAATTTAGTTGGTTAGTTGGTACAGAGATCTCAATCATTTGATGTTTGGGAACTTATTGTCACAGGGACCCCCAAACCCGAAACTTTCTCCAACGCAAGCACATAAAAACCATTGAAACACAAGAAGAATAACCTTTCCAGATAAGTCTAGTTAGGACAGAGAACCAACCAATACTGATCTGACCAACTATCAACCAAACAAGAATGAAAGACAGATTGACAGAAGCAACATCAAATGAGGCAAAGAGGAGGATGATATCTTCACAACTATACTTTGTCACTATAGAATCACCATCTCACCCATAGTAATGATCTAGAAAATCCCCCTAACTGAACCCATTTGTTCGAGTAATGCTGCCTTACGGAGAATTCAAGCGAAGAGGAAACACTAACCAAAGTTGCGACCAACAATACAATGCCAAGTAGCTCCATGTTTCTTGTCAAACTCCTTCTTTATATTCTCAGCTATATCCTTCTCCACACTGTACTTGTCAAATGCCTACAAAAGCAAATCCCAGGTTCTGAAATGTAAATCCTTCTTTACCAACTCGACATAATCACTCCATCCAGCGATATTTTGAGAGACTCTTTAGTCATAAACCAAACCTTTTATTGAGGGGAAAAAGTTCCATAGCCCATAAGAACATTAACATAGTTACAAGAGACTGATACTAGTTCCGTACACAATAATCAGATTTCGAAACTTCAGCTTAAGCGCACTAAGATCAAACTCCAGAGATAATAAATACGGAGAGTAATTCTGACAAATCCCAAGAACAATCAATACCAAAATCATTCCCTAAAACTCAATAACAAGATTAAAAGAAAATTCCCTAAAATCCGAAAGAATAAACACAACAAATTGGAGAAACATGAGAGAGACTAACGGAGATGGCGATATCAATAGCCTCCTTCTGCATATCCTCTTTCATATCAGCACTTTTGATGACAGTTCGTTTCCCAGCAGGTGGAGAAGTTTCAACTTCCGGAAGACTAGATCTCCGATCA
Organism: Lepidium didymum; assembly: GCA_963920545.1. Taxonomy (NCBI): domain Eukaryota; kingdom Viridiplantae; phylum Streptophyta; class Magnoliopsida; order Brassicales; family Brassicaceae; genus Lepidium; species Lepidium didymum. Next base: position 10,374,051 of record OY986980.1, read on the forward strand.
TCGGAGATAATCTGCGCTGGTGCACCTCCGTTCACGATCTTCTTCCTCCTTACATCACTCATTTTTGGTCAATTTCGTCGGTGAATATTGTAATTTGAAAACAGATTTGCGGAAAAAATAAGCTGAAAAGAGAAGAGAGAGAGAAAAGCGAAAAGCACGGAGAAGCATGGAGCAGAGAGTAGAGGCTACATATATAATAGACTCAGTCGTCAGTCAGTACTGCTTGGTATAGATTTTTCCTGTCGGAGTCAGATTACTTAAAACTCAGTATATTAAATTATTAAATACGGTGGCGTTTTGGATTGCTTGGGCCCAAATCTGTTGTGTTAAATATCTCAGGCCCAGTAATACAGCATTTTGTCATCCAAACCAGTTGCTTTTCCTTTACTTTTCATTTTTCTTTTTTTTATTATGTATTTTTGTAACAACGATCACATGTCTTAGGGAAAAAAGTTCTACTATAAATTACTAAAATTAAAATTTTAGATGATTTTGAAGATGATTTCTAAATTACTTCTCAAATCATGTGTTATTGAATTTAAAATTTCGACGAAATCACTTAAAATAATATAGAGTCTCTTGTTCTTCAATGAGTCATTTTTCAAAATGATATGAAATTACTTTGTTATTATAATTTTTTTCTCTAACTTGGAGAATTTGTGAGTACCCTTTTAGTTTGAAAAAATAAATCTTGAAACCTCACTTATTTTAAGGTGTGATTTCAAAGAGCTTTTAAATAAAATAGTTTTCAAAGAACACTCAACACGTTATAGGATTTCTCCATAGTAGGCTCTGTTTGAGATTCCATGTTACAAGGCTATGTAAATGCATTGACACCATTAATCACGTATTTTTATTGGAGAGCTAATACATAACGAATACATGTTGGTTTTGAATTTGTTGTATTGGCAGAGAATATACTATTATTGTGTGTAACTCTTTCAGTTAACTTTAAAATTACATATTACTAATCAGGTGAATTGCTTGTTTGGTGAGAGAGCTGATTGTTCAGTTCTCATAGCGTCAGAAATCTCAGGGAATTGAAAACACCGACCTCCATCAACTCTATATAATCTGTAAAAATCAATTACAAGAGACACATAACTAAATCAATAAAAAACACATAGCTCTTCTTTGTTCCTGAAACCAAACACAGAGCTCTTCGTTTATCAAACTGTTCCATTTCCATCACTGATCGCATTGTGTAATTCCTCTCGACAAAACATTAGCTAAAGTGCCGACAATATCAAAAGCTTCTAGTAAATCAGTTGCAGAGTTGATTTGATCCAGCCACAAGATCAATTCCATAAAACATTTGTTTAGGAAGACTTAAAATGGATCTCTCCACTTATTTCATTCCACCTCAATCACATATAATCATATAGACTCCCACAATAAGTCTCCGTAACTCACCTAAGTATTTGTTTTTATAAAAATTAAAAAATCAAATTATACCAAATATCTTAAGAATCTCTTCAAATCTCTTCAAATTTATCAAAATTAAAATTCTATCAAATCACCTAAAATTTTGATTTCAATATACCCACTTATTGTATATGCAAGTGCAATTGCTTTTAGTGGACTTACCACCTGCCACTAGACTAAAGATTACATGTATAATTTTATTGTTTTAAAATGGTAATAGTTGCCAAGAAGCAGGTGCTCTATTTGGCCTTATTGATCCAAATCCAATGAGTAAGGTTGACAAAAAAAAGGCAATAATTTTACTCTTTTGTTTTACCATATTTGTTTTAGTGTAATGAGTCAAACGAAACTTGAACTACAAATCTTACGACAAATATGAGATTTTTTTTCTATTGTTGTCAACACACAAATCCCGTCTACACAAAAAGAATGTTACATTGTTATATATTTTATTTTTTGTCTAACATTGTGGCCGGCCCATTAGCAAAATTTCTAGATAATGTAGGCAGTGAGATTCGATCCTTGAATGTACAAATGTGCCTAAATTTAGTGAATTTACCACATGCCAGTAGACTAAAGGCCACCTACTTACATTGTTCTATATAAAATTCACACTTCTTTTCTAATTAAAAATTTTCACACTACAATCTAAAATAAAGTTCGAGATCCATAATAATCTTAGTTTTCTCATCACTAATAATATTTACGAATGGCTAAAAATGATTAAAATTGCAATGACAAAACTCAAACTCCATCAAACTAAAACAAACGTTCACATGTTTATAATATCATCTAATACTTTAAGTAAGTTTCAGTATAAACACAAATTGAATAACAAGTATGTTTATCAAAAAAAGAATAACAAGTATAAACAACAACAAACACAAAGTAGGTTTTTTTTTTTATTTAAGCCTCGCAAGTTACTGACACAATTCAAAGCGAGTTTCAAACTGAAATAGTTTTAAAAAATTATTTTACGCGCTTTCAAATAATATTAATGAAAAAGTTATCATAGAAGATGGAGAAATTGTAGAGGCTAACGATGCTGAAAGATTGTCACAGCCTAAGACCAACGAAGGATGGAAAACTCAGAAAATTCCAATAGTGCGTACTAAGGATCTTGTAATTGCTACCAGTCATAATGCAGTTAAGAAAGCTTGCTTTCGGAAGCAATGATAACGCCTAACGCCGCTGTCAAACAGTGGATAAAAGAAATTAAGCCAATTTGTGGTGACCAGCGTACAAGAAGGAAATAGTGTGAAGGTTATGACTCAAAATTTTACCAAACTGGAAGTTTATTACCAATTATGATCGCTATCGTCATGGAAGACTTTGGGTGGGTTTTTCGGGTAAAGTGGAAGCTACTCTCTTGGCCAAGAGTGCTCAACACATTACAATAGGCATTCAGTTAAAAGGAACATATACAACATTCATATTTGCTGTTATGAATCCAACTTTGAGGATGATCACTATCACCATGGTGGTGATCATATTGTAAGTGATCAACATTCATCCATATTGTAAGGATGTCGAACTTACACATCTAAGTTTTGCTGACGACATTTTGGTTTTCACATATGGGAAAGACAACTCTCATTGATGGGTGTTATTGTAGTTATGACTAAATTTGAGAATATCTTAAGTTTGCATATCAATCCTGCCAGGTCTTCGATTTATTCGGCAGGAAGAAATAGTGATTCTTTGCTTCAGGTGGCTGCTCAACTTGGTATTTCCTATGGGATTGCCATTTACCACAAATTCCTTGACTCGCTTAGACTACACTCCTTTACTTTATAAGGTAAAAGGTCGTATGAACTCTTGGCCAGTAAAAACTTTGTCCTTTGCTGGTCGGTTGGAGCTTATTAAATCAGTTATCACAAGCATAACAAACTTCTGGTGTGCTAGTTTCCGATTGCCTAACCGTTGCTTAGATGAGATTGAACGTCTATGTGTGGCTTTTTTATGGTGAGGATGTCCAACAGATTCCTGGAAAGCAAAAATTAATTGGAAGGAGGTGTGTATGCCAAAATCTGAGGGGAGACTTGGTATAAGACTGCTAAGAGATTCTTCTAAGGTGTTTGCATTGAAACTTATATGGAGACTATTTATGTCCGAATTCTCTCTGGGTGATTTGGACAAAGCACTACCTTTTGAAATATAGCTCATTTTGGGAGGTCAAGGGTGGAACTAAAGGGTCTTGGATTTGGCATAAGCTATTGAAGCTAAGGGATACATCATATAATTTCATAAAGGTGAAGATTAAATCTGGTAATACAACATCCTTTTGGTTTGATAATTGGAGATCTTAAGGTAGAATCATTGACCAAGCATGAGACTCAGGAACTCGCTACTTGGGTCTTTCTCGTCAAGCCAAAGCGAAAGATGCATTATTAAATTTGCAATGGCTGCCACAAATGACTCGAAGCAGACATTTTGGATCTCTTTTGGCAGCTATCAGAAGCGAACATGTTCTAGATCCAGGTACGGGAGATGATTGCTTCTTGTGGATGCATTCTCGTAATGAGTATCGTGATGTTTTCTCTGCAGCCAAAACATGGGAATAGCTGCTGACTCACTCCCCAAAGGTACTTTGACATAAACTTGTTTGGTTTTCACAAGGAGTACCTAGATTCATTTTTATTACTTGTCTTGCAATGAGAAAAAGGTTGTCGACTGGAGATAAAATGAGACTGATGTTTTCTCAATGGAAATTTGATCATTTGTCTGTGTGTTGCTTTCCTTGTCTCAATGGAAATTTATACTGAGTGTTGCTTTCTTTGTCTATGTGTTTCAATTATTTTATGTTTTTTATAACCTGTATATTAACAACTTTGCATTTTATTTCAGGTGACCTAAAATGGGCAACTGTAATAACAGAAAGACTAAAAGTGGTAAGAAATTAAATAAAGAAAGGCAGATGGTAGGCCTCTACGAAAAGACTTAGTTGGAAGAGAATCTAGAAGATACTCAAGTAGCACATAGTGGAGATGAAGAGAATGACAACCGTAAATATGATGCATTGAATAGAGAAGATGAACTTAATGAAGAAGATGAAGGAGAACAACATAAGGACACCTTAGAAGATGATCATGAACAACATCAGTGTATCTGAAACCGCCACGTCTGAAGGAGTAAATGATACAGTTGTTGAACCAAAGCCTAAAAGACATCAAGGATCAACAAAGATGAAACACATCACCAGAGATCCAAATGAAAGGCAACATGTTGACTTCATTGACATGGGAGAACCTTGTGGTCCAAGTTTAGTGTTGTTATCATCTTACTTAGGTCCTTTAGTTCGAGAACATGTTCCTATAATCATCGAGAATTGGAAAAAAGTTGGTGAAAACATCAAAACTATCCTGATGAAATCTATTCAGGTAATGCACAATTTCTTACAATTGTCAGTTTGAATGATAAACAACTCACAATGTTTTCGTTAATGAGTGCAAACAAGGTTTGACATTGATGAAGACTATAAAAAGAGTGTTGTGTTTAAGCAGAGGGGATGTCTGTGGAGGTCCTCCAAATCTCGCATGGTTACACAAGTTAGGGGAGCTAAAACCTTGAAAGATAGGTTGAGTATGCGAACGAACAATGTAAATATAACAGAGTGGCGTAAATTTGTTAAAGATAAAACTAGTAACGCCTTTAAGGTATATACTTATCTCTCTTTATTTACTGGTGTCAAGCGTAGTGACATTGTTTTTTTTAATTAATCTTCAGGTTGTAAGTGATGCATACAAGGAGAAGAGGAAAAAGTAGATACCTCACACTTGCGGATGTAAAGGAATGGTCAGATTGAGACATGACTTGGTAGAGAGTAGCTCAGAACCATCTAAGGTGACCAGGTTAAGAGTTTGAGTCAAGTCATATACAAGGAAGGATGGTACGCTTGTAAACGTGAATGCAGCTGAGAAGATTGTAAGTTTGTTGCCTCTTTCAACTTCTTTAAAACTGGTTTGTTTGTGTTGCTTATGAATCTAGAATTGTGTTTCCAGAGAAAGGCGTCAGAGTTAGACTGTGAAGGTCCTCAGGATTCGACAACAACGAATCCAAGAGAAGATATGCTTAAACAGATTTTGCGACCTGATAATCCTGGAAGATTAAGGGCAATGGGTAGAGGGATGAGTTTGACCAAATTAGCTTGTTTCCAAGTGAAGAGCAACTGTATGGCTACAATGGAAGAAACACAGTTTCAATTGCGAAAGAAGGTTAAGGAATTAGAACAAGTCATTACCAAAATACATAATCAGGTTAGCATATTCTATTACATTTGTTATATTCATAACACAAGTTACTAAATGTTATTTAAATAATGATATGCATCTATTGTTTCTAATATAATAGAGACAAGAGCCCGACGTCGGTGAAAACTCCATTCATAGGCGGTATGTTACAATTTCTGTAGCTATATGCTTTTATTTATAAGATTATTTCTCATTGTCTGCTTCAATACGGAGCGTAAACACCATATCACTTCCAATGTGTTATTTGGTGGACTGGTCTTGTCGTGAAGAAATTGTTGCCGATGGACGTGTTGTTTCTTATGATGTTGATGATTTAGTAAATGGGATTCCTTTAGGGCCTAACACTGTGAAGGTTTTAATTGAATCTGCTACCAAACAAGAATCATTTTTCTGGAGACCTTCACATGAGATGTTTACTATTGAGGATGCACTAGGAGAAATGGTTGCATGGCAGGAAAATTATTGCGTTGTTCCAACTAGCGGTCTCATTCCAGAAGACATTGCACCTAGAGTAAACCTTCTTAAGCTTTGGGTTATCTTCATTTATAACTAAGTTTTTGTTACTTCTAAATTCATCTATTTGTTTACCAAATTTGATCTGCAGAGCCCTTCCTCAAGTTCTAGGAACAAATGCAAACTAATGGATTATACTACGAACGATGAAATGGTCGCTGAAGGCCAGTGGCAGACTCGAGAACCTAAAGCATTGGTGAATGGACTTCTTCTTGGTCCAAATGCAATCAAAGTATTTGTGGATATGGTAGTGAATCCAAAGACATTTCTATGGAGGCCAACAATTGAAATAAGAACTATGGAGCATTCTTTGCAAAAATTTGTATCATGGCCTGCAAATAAAATTATGATTGAGGAAACAACTCCAACTTCTACTGATCTTCAACCATATACAACTAAAGCAGCTAGTCTAACAATTCAGAATGAGAAGTCTCCAGTAACTTCAAATGTTCCTTTGAAGAAACTTGCAGGAGAAATGAATGCTTCTACAAACAAACCTGAAGCTGCATCTCCTTCTCGCATATCTCATGTAACTACTTTAAATGTATTACAATTATTTGCTGGGTTGTTGTTGTGCTTTGCTGGTTGAAATGTGCTATTGGTTTCTAATGGTTGAAATGTGTTATTGGTTTCTGCTAGTTTTTGTAGCGTCTTGCCTTCACGGCAAGTCGGAAATGCAAATTGATGGATCTATCTGGAAAGAATCGTGTCGTTGCTGAGGGACATCAGTTCTCAAATGATCCTGACTAACTTGTCCATTTCGTGCATTTGGGCCCTAATGCTTGCTGAGTATTGGTGGATGTTGTAAAAGTAAAAGATGCTGCAATTTGGAGAACATCGGATGAGATGGAGTATATGGTAGATCAACTTGTCTATGGTTTTGATTGAATCTGACTTGCGTCGTTCCCTTTGGCATTGTAGGAACTCTTGTTACAATGGAACCAATGAAAGGACTCATATGCGGATTACCTGCATTTGGAATCAAACCACAACTCGCACAAATCACAGAACGAACAGAAAAAGTAGCAGATGACGATTAGGAAAGTGATGTGGAGGAGATCGCAAGAGAACAGTATATATGCAATCTCGGATACTTGACACGAATTAAGGTTGATGAAGAAGAAATTGAACCAATGTTCTGGGCAGTTATCAGAAACATGAAGAACTCAGCTCGAACGAACCACCCAAAACAAGAACAAGGTTAGTCCTCACGAGGCAAAGCTCATCGTAGAGACTAAAGGAATGGTACCATTGTCAATACCATTGCTTCTTTTCCTGCACACCCATTGTTTATGTTTTGGAACATGTAATGAATTTGTATATCTTATGAATCTAGTTCATGTTTTGTATGGATTTGACTTTGTTAGTTTCTGATTTTAAATGAGCAATCATTTTTGAATTGATTGTGGTTATTAGCTTCATCGCAGATTATTGTTTCTAATATTCAATATTTCAATTAGTAAATATAGTAGAATTTTGAAAACCATAATTGGCACTAAACAATAATCAAGGGCACTAAATATGTGCCATATTTAGAGATGATATAGCACATAAAAGAAGCCTTGATAATGTAATTCACTACACCAAATAAACGGTAAAAAATAGAATAATATAGCGTATGACTATCGCTACAAAAAGAGCATAATTTGACATCCAAAAAATGTCACGAAGACATATTCACTAGCATGTGGCTGTCACAATGTTTATGGAAACGCTACTATAAGTATTTCGTAGCGTTTTCAGTGTGTTATTAAAAGCTGTTTTTCTTGTAGTGTTTGATGAGATCCAACCTTTTTTGGAATTAGGCACAAATGAGTGAAATTCTATTCACGTGGAAATATAACTGTGACAAATAAATTCTTGATTTCTTTGCATATCAAGGGCTGGACTACATTCCAGTTTTTTTTGGTAAGAGATAGCAGTTTACCATCGAGACCCGACACATTTGTGTGATTGATTTCGAATGCAGCAATTTAATTTTCAGAATCTGTCACTTGAGCTAATAATGCATCATTCATTTGCTGGGTGACCTTGGCGGAGAAATCAACAAAAATCTCTTGAAGATTCTCTGGATTAGACGATGAAAACAACTCTTTAAAATAGTCCACTGCAACTTGACTTTTTGATGCTTACATGTACTAAAAATTTCCATGCTTGTCCATTAGATTATCAAGAAGTTTATCAAGATTCTTTTTTTTTTCTGGCATTCAACTTTCTTTCATTTATTGTATATAGTTTGGTTAACTAATATGTCTATTCCAGACATCAAAAATGTATAGATTCCAAAAAGAGTAGTTATTCCTAATGAATTCCACGAATTTCTTTTGCCAGTTTTAAACGGTTGGAAATTAAAATTTTTATGAAAGTTATAGCGAAATTGTTCCTAACGACGATAATTTGTAAAGAATATGTATATATTATAGACGGATATTTTTTACTAATCAAACTATCTATAGTTTTTGCACTATATGTTGCATAGAGAATTTGTGACGAAATTTTGACAGAAATTTTGTCTAGAATTTGTGACAAATACGTGATGAAACAAACAAGAAATTTTTTAATTGATTTGGTTTTACAAAAAGCTAACAAAAAGAATACAAAAGTTATAGTGACAGTCTTGAAAGTGTGGTCGAAGTTTATTAGCAATAAAAGTGGATTATCTAAACGAATGATACCAATTATATCATTGATTTCCTCTGATTAAGGTTATGTAAGCACTACTTTTGCCTTAGCCATCAGCCACCACATGGGGCATGCATGTGTTAATTTAATTAATTTACAGAAGGATCTTATAATCTCCATTTTTCTAATATATATATATATATATTCTAATTTTTGAAAAAATTTAAGCTCTAATATATATATATATATATATATATATATATATATTTTAAAAAAATATTAAAATAAACATTTCAAATTATTTTCGACCGTTTTACTGATCAAAGACAATTAAGCTTAACAGTTACAAATGTGGCTCAAAATAATCAGTTATAAGAAAAACTATGGCTCAAAAGTCAAAACACTTGGTTGTAGAAAACTACAAATATAGTCTAACCACTCACACCATTTGATTATAAGATAAAGATAAAAACAATTCACACAAATAAACACAATAGTAGCAAGCAACCATTAAAGTGTGAACAAATGATACAAAAAAAAAACAATATAAAAACGAAAAGACAGGTTCACGTTTCCCCGAATTAAGTAGTCTCTCCCTCTTCCTGTCTCTCTTTCTCTCCCTCTCAGAAACTTTCTCCAAAAATGGCAGAACCAAGTTTCTATATCGGTCTCATAGGTACCAAACGCCTTCTTCCCACGTGTTTTATGCAATTAGTTGACAATATTTCTCTAAATTTTGCAGGAAATGTAATCTCTGTACTCGTCTTCCTCTCACCCCTGTGAGCTCTCTTTCTCTTTCTCTGCAACATATAATATAAAGTTATATATTCTATTGGTTAGAAAGAATTAAGATAAATGGATCCAAATATATCAGAGAGACATTTTGGAAGATAGTGAGGAGGAGATCAACGGAGGAGTATAAAAGCTTGCCGTATATTTGTACGTTGTTAGGATCATCGTTATGGACATATTACGGTATCGTCACTCCCGGCGAATATCTTGTCTCCACCGTCAATGGCTTTGGTGCTCTTATTGAGTCCTTTTACGTTTCTCTCTTTCTCTTTTATGCCCCTCGTCATCTCAAGGTTCTTTTTTATTTTATTTTATTGTTTTATTTATCTTATTTACATATATATATAGATGATCTTCTGTGTTTCTTATATGATAGCTTGTTGAAATCTTAGTATTTGTTTGATCCATTTATTCAGATTTGGATCGGATCATCAGATTCTTATGTCTCACTTTAATTAGATGGATTTATTCTTTTGGTTAAAATGTGGATTATTGATTGATAGATTATGTTAATTTGATTAAAATATGTGATCCACTTGTTATAATATATACTAGGTGACTTGTAAAGTTATGTTTCTAATTTATTCCATCTTTATGTAATTGAATTTTAGATATGTTAGTGTATGTTTTTAGTTAACAAAATGTTGAAGAGAATATTAATGTGTTCCTTTTTCTTTTCTTCTCTTTTATTGTAGTTGAATACAATAATAGTGGTAGCGATATTGAACGTGTTTTTCCCAATCGCTGCGATTGCGACTACGAGAAGTGCGTTTAAAGAGGAGAAGATGCGTTCTCAATCAATAGGTTTTATATCAGCTGGTCTCAACATTATAATGTATGGTTCTCCTCTTTCTGCTATGGTAAGTTCATTATTAATCTTCATTTCTTATTTTTATTAACAATTAATAGATCGATAAAACTTGATTTATAACTTAAAATTTATTTTTCAAGTTATTAATTATTTTATTTTCAATAATCTCGGGACAACTAATAGTTAGAATATGATTTGAGTTTATCACAATCGTTTGTTTACAACAATAATGTTTACTTATTTGTAGAAAACAGTAGTGACGACAAAGAGCGTGAAATACATGCCGTTTTGGTTGTCGTTTTTCCTTTTCTTAAACGGCGCGATTTGGAGCATCTATGCTTTACTCCAACACGACGTTTTTCTACTCGTAAGTATCGTTTATGCTTCTTTTACAGTTCTACCCTTATACTCTCTTTACTGTGTAAAGGACAAAACAGGAAAACTAATCAAAAATATTATTACATCAAACCAAATATTTTGTCGTTTTTTCGACACTGTACACGACTTCGTTCGTGTCAATATCTTGCCACAAAATTTATCAAAAAAAAAAAAAAAAAAGATCTTCTGGAAGAAAATCTCGATTTTATGCATATTACTATGAAAATTGTGGACTCCAAGTTTCCAACAACAAACACAAATGATTTTTTTTTACAGATATTTTGAAAAATTTAAAATTGTTTTAGAAAAGTGTCTGGTCTACAAACGCAACAACTATTATATTGTGGGGTAATTTCCAAATGCGTCTTCTTGAGATTTCGAATAGCCGTTTGAATTTGATTATGCTGTTGAAAATGATTTACTTTTGTGATTTTATTAAAATTTAATTTTGTTTTTATGGTTAAAATTGAGTAGGTGCCAAATGGAGTGGGGTTTGTGTTTGGGACAATGCAACTCATACTTTATGGAATTTACAGAAATGCCAAACCGGTTGGTTTAACCAATGGTTTGAGTGAGATTGGTGAAGATGATGAAGAGGAAGGCCTCACATCACAAGTCCCTCTGCTCTCTTAATTGCTTTTATAATTTACAACAAAGTACTTTTAGATTATTTTTCCAAGTAAACCAAAAAAAATAGTTATTCATTATTTTCGTAAAGAGTGTATTAATTATGTTCGTATAATATAAATCTATAGTTTTTGTCTATTATTGTTGGCGTTCCATCTTGTGTATGTTCTTTCTTTGACAAAATTAGATTGATTTTAAGGTATTACATATTTTGTTGGATGTTGTTTACTGTAACGCAATGAAAAGTTATTAGCCAAACAAATATCCAAGAATAGATCAATATGCCTCGTGTAAACGTTTTTAATTCTTAAAAAGCCTTAGATTTCTATAAGTTCTAATGATTATTTTGGATTTAGATATAAAATTCTCTTCTAATGACATTTTCAATCTATCAATATATTTTTTACACTATAATAGAATAACTCTAAAATAAAGTTGAGTTTTGCTCCAACCCGTTACTCTATTTTTTACTGAGAATATATTTTTTTTTTCTCAATACATCTATTATTTATCAAGTTATCAATTTAATCCATTTATTTTATTTTTATACTATAAAATTTAAAAACTTCAAATTTGAAGTAATCCTAAGAATTTGAAATTTTTAAAAATTCACATAAACCCTTCGAAGTCCTCTATCTTCTTTGGTGTGAAAGTTTATTCTCCTCTTCGTGATGCTGCTATGCAGGCCGATCTTACTGAGAATTCCTTGTTAATCAAATATCTTGGACTTCCTCTAACTACAAAGTCTCTGATCAGATCTGATTATGAACCGTTAATTGATAAGGTTCGGTCCCGAATGCTCAATTGGACCACAAAATCCCTCTTTTTTGCAGGTCGTCTCCAACTCATCAAGTCTGTCATAACCAGTATATCCAATTTATGGTGTTCTACTTTTAGACTTCCTAATCGTTGTCTAAATGAAGTGGAGAGGCTGTGTAATGCTTTTCTTTGCTTTGGATCACCTCATGACTCTTCTAAAACCAAAGTCTCTTGGGATGAAGTCTGTTTGCCTCGACGAGAAGGAGATCTTGGTTTGAGAAAACTTCTTGACTCCTCCCAGGGTTTTGCTTTCCATCTCATTTGGAGACTTGTTTCTTCTACTAATTCTCTGTGGGTTTCTTGGATGCGTCATTATCTTCTCAGGTTTGCTTCCTATTGGGATATCAAACCTAGCTCTCGTGGTTCTTGGATATGACATAAACTGTTAAAACTTCGGGACCAACCTTACCACTTCTTTAAGGTTCAAATCAAATCAGGTAATAAAACTTTTTTGCTGGTTTGATCTTTGGACTCTTCTGGGTAAACTTATTGACAAAACTGGAGATGTTGGAACTCGGTATTTTGGTGCTCTTCGATATGCTCTTGTAGCTGATGTGGTTTCATACTCTGTTTGGGACTTTAGACAACTGAGAGACCATTCTATGGCTCATATTGTTGCTCAAATCTGTAATTTTCCTCCTCTTCAAGGATCAGGTGATGACATTTATGTTTGGAAGCATGGTGATGATGGTTTTCGTCAGATTTTCTCCACTTCAAAAACTTGGGAGCATATCCAATTGAAGAAGGCTCATGTTTTTTGGCATAATGTTGTTTGGTTCCCTCAAGGTGGTCCTCGGTTTTGTTTCATTACATGGTTTGCTTTTAAAGAAAAGCTATCTACTGGAAATATAATTGTGTTTTCTGTGGTAAGCATAATGAAACCCGATACCATCTATTTTTTTGCTTGCCCATACACCTTCTTGGTTTGGTTTGGTCTATGTGGCTCTCTTCTTGGCTCAGATATTAATCATGACCGGTCTAATACAATTGTATCCATTCTTTGCCCAACTTGCCCCTTGCTTGACAAAGTCCTTCCCCGAATGTTTTTTCAAACTGCATTATACTACTGTTGGAGATATATAATGTAACCAGAGAATTCCATAATCAAAAGTCTTTGGCTATTGATACTATGCTTCGTATCATTTGCAAGGTTATAAGGAACCAAATTTCGTCTTTACATTACACAGGACAACGCAAATTTGAAGATTTGAGAAGGCGTTAGATTGAACTTCATCCTACTTGATCCTTTAAGTTTGGGCTTTACTTTTCTGATTATTTACAACTTGGTATTCATCATTTGTAAATAACTTTTTTTTTTGTTGATAATAAATTTTACATTTCAACAAAAAAGAAGTATGATCATAGGCCTTGAATCATAAAGCAAAGCTAATAATCTAACTCGATATATTAGAGAATCAACTTATGGTTCTTGATTTGTAAATCCTCCCTAGTTCGGGATTAAGGCTATAAATGGTAACAGCTAAATCTGGGTGCATGTGGAATCAATTGATTTTTTTTATTTTTTCTGCGAAATCTGGCAGAATAAGTTAAAATCAAATAGTAATAGATGAATTTATCTGAATTTTGTAAAATTTAAAAAAATTAGTTTAATAAGAAAATAAATAATATTGTATCCTATAAAATAATTTAATTTTAAAAATAACAAATATTAATAAATAATATTACACTAACACATACATTAATGTTGTATAGTTTGGTTTCTTGTTTACCAAATTAGAATGTATAATTTTATATCATGACATATTATTTTAGGCAAGAATAAGTAATCTCCACCCCATATGGGACCTCCAATAAGTCAATAGAAGGCGAAATATGACTTAAGGAAAAAAATGATGGTAAATCCTTACATGGAACTTCTTTTATAAAACATGAAACATAAAGAATACCTCGAAACATGAAGGAGAAGAAATGACATAAAAATGAAAAAATAGAAAACGTTACATGCTGTGAGGAAAGAGAAAGAAAGAAAAAAAGACAAAAAATAATATAACTTGAGTTGGTCCAACTGGTAAAAATTAACAAAAAAATCAGCTGAAAACAAAAGTTCTACAATTTAAGTAGTTTTTAATGTTACCAGTTAATACCTAAGTAATAATATCTTTGGTTGTCAAAGAAAAAAAAATAGGAAAGAACAATTCCTTAGCGATATTCTTACAATTTATTATTAATCTATTGTCAAATCTTAGTAGAATACAAATGTAACCTATGAAAACGTTATTCATATAGTATTTTTATTAAATGTTGTATTCTAAAATTTTAATTCATCGTACATATATTTTTTATAAAATAATTTTTTTTTTCACCTTTATAAAATAATTTATCTTTGATTTAAGTGCATAATTATATATTTATATGTTAAAAGATCATTTGACAAATATAAAAATTTTAACTCTATAATAGAGTAATGAACAATACAATACAAAATATAGAATAATATTGTTCATTATTTTATTAAAGAGTAAAGTTTAGAGTGGAGTTGGAAATGATAGAGTAAAGTTGGAGATTCTCGATACAAAACAAAACTATGAACAGAAAGAAGCAAGCCAAAAAAAAGAAATGGGCCAAAATTTACATAATATTCTCAATACTCAAATAGTCCCTTTCCACTGTAATAGGCTTAAGTAGCCTCATTTCTGCGGCATTCTGCTATGGACATGAAAAAGCACCACAATATTTTGCTAGATCTTATGTTGTATTTGTTGTTGTCGATATGGTTAGTTCGATAAGCAAATTAATTCGTTTTGTTGACTTTAGTTAAACATCTATAATTAAATATTTGGTAGTTATTGTTTTATCTTTTTGTTGTATTATGTTGTAATTTTATTTGTGGAAAATTGGGAGACAAATCCCAACTTCATTCAAAACATAAAACAGATTTAAATACTAAATTTTTTAAAGTCACAAAACTCTTATGGGCAGAAATGTTCCCATATGATAGATACCAATATCTCATATATGAAGGTTCTGACCATCGTCCTCTGATCTCTTTTTTTACACCTAATAAGAAGAAAGAAACGTTCAGATATGATCGTAGGCTGAGGCATAACCTAGAATTGACAGCGCTAATCCAAAAATATGGCCAGACAACCCAACTCTTTTAGTAACTCAAAGGATCAATGTTTTGTCGCTCAGCAATAGTGAAATAGAATAGGGAAAAAAATAGAAACAGTCAGGAAAAGATCAACATTTTAAAATCTTAGTTGGAGGAGGCCATGGTAAGTCCTATACCAAACCCGAAACAGCTACAGAAGGTAAATTCAGATCTAAAAAGGCATATGCCAAAGAAGAGGAGTATTGGAAGCAAAGAAGTAGACAACTCTGGCTCCTACTTGGAGATCAAAATACTGGATTTTTTCATGCTAGTACAAGGGGAAGAAAAACCATAAACAAGATCTCAGTCTTGACGGATGAACATGGCAACCAAGTGTATGAAGATAAGCAAATATTAGACACAATCACAACTTATTTTGATACACTATACTGCAGCAAACAAATCGATATTGAACTGTTTGCAAATACAATCACAAAGGCAATTAACAAGAACATAACAAGTGCAGAAGCAGAGAAGCTAATGATGGAACCAACAGAAAGATAAGTTAGAGATGGGCTATTCAGCATTCACCCAGATAAAGCCTCTGGTCCTGATGGGTTTCAAGCTAGTTTCTACCACACCCATTGGAAGACGATGAAAAGAAAATTGATGGAGGAAATATCAGGCTTCTTTCTATCCGGCGTAATGCCGAGAAGCAATAATAAAACACACAGTCACTTCATTGTGAAGTTTTCTAACCCGCAGAAAGTTGTTGAATACAGACCGATCGCATTATGCAATACCTACTACAAGATTATCTTAAAAATACTCGCAAAAAGACTAAAACCTTTATTACCAACTTTGATAACAGAAAATCAATCCACTTTTGTAGCAGGAAGAGCCATTTCTGAGAATGTTATAATAACCCATGAGGTTCTACATTTTCTAAAGGTGTCGGGAGCAGAAAAACAAGGAGCAGTTGCGGTAAAAACAGACATGACGAAAGCTTATGATAAGCTTGAGTGGAAATTCATTAATGCAATCCTACAAAGAATGGGTTTTCCACACCAATTTATTACATGGATCATGGCATGTGTGTCATCAGTTTTCTACTCAGTTTTACTTAACGGATCACCACAAGGAAGTATAAAGCCTACAAGAGGAATTCGACAAGGAGATCCATTGTCGCCTTACCTCTTCATTCTATGCAGCGAGACTATATCAGGATTATGCAAAGCAGCCCATGGAAAAAAGAAACTACAAGGCATCAAAGTAGGGATACAGCTCGAAACTAAAGCATATGTTCTTCGCAGATGACACAATGTTCTTTTGTAAAGCTACATAAAAAGACTATAATGAGCTGAATGAAGCTGATTCTAAGAATGTACGAAGCTATCTCAGGCCAAAAGATAAATAAGCAAAAATTCAGCATTTCCTTATCTAGGAAAACACTGAATACAACAAAAGAGAAGATCAAACAACTTCTAAACATTCAAAAAGAAGGAGGTATGGGCAAGTATTTAGAACTGCCAGAACATTTTGGAAGATCTAAAAAAGATTTATTTACATCAATTATGGATAGTCAGACAGAAGAAAATCTCATGGGCAAACAAATTTTTATCACCAGCCGGGAAGCTTATTATGCTGAAAAGTGTTCTGTCATCAATCCCATCTTACGTGATGTCATGCTATCAATTACCTATCTCACTTTGCAGGAAAATTCAAAAAGGGCTAACAAGATTCTGGTGGAATGATAATTATGAAAAGAAAAAATTCTACTGGTTAGCTTGGAACAAATTAACACAATCCAAAACAGAAGGATAGCTAGGAATACGAGATATCAGATGCTTTAACCAAGCTTTTTTCACTAAACTTAGCTGGAGGATCCTACAACAGCCTCAGTCCCTAGTGGCAAAGGTTCTATTGGGCAAATATTGTCACTCATCTAGTTTTATGGAGACAGAGAATCGAGTAAATACATCACACAGCTGGAAGAGCATTTTGCTAGGAAGAGATCTACTAAGAGGGAACATTGGATGGGTCATTGGCAATGAAAAAAACCTAACATATGGAATGACTATTGACTTAAAATTAATGAAGCACAACAACCAATGGGACCAGCCACTAATCAAGCAAAATATATGAAGGTTAAGGACCTATTCCTACCAGATTCAATAGATTGGAACAGAGAGCTGATACAAAAAATCCTCCTAAACATCGAACAAGACATATTATGCATAAAACCAAGCAAATCAAGACAAAAGGACAAACAAATTTGGTTGCACCATCGATCAGGTGAATACACGACAAAATCAGAACATTACAAGAGTATGGATGCAAAAAATCAGGCAACAGATCAAACAACATCGAATCAGGTAACCCAAAGAATCAAGTGGAAGAAAGAAGTATGGGCACTTTAAACATCACCTAAAGTAAGAATGTTTACCTGGAGAGCTCTAGCAAATGGCCCCCCAATCGGAGAAAATCTGGAAAAAAGGCATATAGCTTTCAATGTGAAATGCCCATGGTGTGAGGAACCTGAATCAACTTTTCATATTATGTTTAAGTGTCAGGTGGCTAAGAAAGTATGGACCAAAGCCCCCTGGAAGTCAGAGATAATCATGGAAGAGACTGAAGACTTACATCAGGGAATCGAAGCTGCAAATAAACTCATAACGCTGCCACCAACATGGCTATCAATCCCTCTTAGTCCATGGATCCTCTGGGGATTATGAAAAGCACGAAATCAAGCCAAATTCAACATGACTTATTATACAGAAGAAGACATCTAATATAAAGCTATTAAAGATGCTAAAGAATGACAACAAGCTCAAGAGCAAGACAACTCTTCCACGCCACCAAACCCGAATGAAGATCGGTTTTTGAGAGAACCAGAAATTCAAAGAGGAGGATTTACCTGTCAAGTGGATGCTTCCTGGAAGAATGACTTGCGTACGACTAGATTGGGATGGAAACTCCACATTCTAGAAATAGGTGAAGATTTCTCTCAATCCAGAATATGTCCAAACGTCATTTCTCCTCTAGCAAGTGAGTGCTTAGCACTATGAGCTGCAATCACAGATGCACAAGAGAGAGGCGCTCAAGCTCTTTGGATCGAATTTGATAACCAAACGCTCATTCATGCAATCAGAAATGGATCTCACCTACCTGAAGTATTTGGAATTATTGCTGATGTTTTTCATTTAATTCGCTCTCTACTTACTTTCTTCTATCGGTATATCCCTCGAATTAAAAATAGAGATGCCGATTCATTGGCCGAGCAGACCTTCGATGGCATATTTGTTGAAGATGTAGGGCCTACGCCATTTTATTTTAATTAATATAAGTAAGTGTATTTTAAAAAAACATAATCATATATATAATATTATTTGTTGAATGAGAGGTTAATTAAAACTATTATTTAATATATTATTTATATTAAAACTGATAATATTGTATTTTAGGTCTTAGAAATTTTTGTTTATAGAAATTTATTTTTTACATATTATATTAATTTTATTTTCGATGTTTTTATGTAATATTGGTTATTAAAAACTTAATAACTAATGTATAAGATAATAAAATTTTAAAATTAAAAATATTTATGCCCGCACAAAATCACCTAATAAATATTATCTTTATTTTTACTCAATCTCCGGCAAATACAGATAGATTTTGGACCAAAAAAAACACACATAACAAAGGGAAGCAACCAATCAAAAATCCTCACAGAGACTTGGCTTTGTTTTTCAAAAGCAAGTCTCTGAGCTCAGCTGGATCAATCTCAGCCGCACGATTAGAGGGTCTGTAATAGCCCGTGACTGGATCTGGACTCCACGCAGACTCTGCCTCTTGATCCAATGCTCTTTGTTCGACCTTCCCCACCATTACTCTGGTGGAACCTCCCTTACTCAATCCTGCTCCTCTCATATTTTCCTTTGTCGCAATGTAACTCCTCCTAAAATTCCAGAATAAACAGCAAAATTAAATAATATAATTAGAAAAGAAAATAAAGAACATATTCTAATCTTTACCGAAAAAATAACGTATAAATATCATGCATGATTATTGTTACATATATCTATCGACAAAAGAAAATTGTTACATATATATATATATATTATATTGCGAGTGACGAAAAATATGTATATTATATGTTAAAAAAATGGGATCATTTAAACTAAAACTACCTTGAGACAATTGAACCAGGAAGACTGCCGCATGTGGCAGAGCAAAGAGATTTGACGGCGCTAGAGAGTGAACGACCGGCCATTTTCTTATTTTGATATATGTGAAATGTATTTATGATATATATATATAGGAGGATCGAGCTTAGCGTTTTAGCTACCGCAAAAATGATCGTTATATTTTTCCAAGGCCAAGTATTAATTAAGTCTAAGAAGAAACAATACTTTTTTTGCAGTAGCCACCGGTGCTAAGCCGCCGTCAGATTTTTTCTGGTGATGGTTTCTGAGAATCTTTAGGTCTTTGGGTTGGATGCGGTTATATATGCACTTCACGAGAGTAAATTGGGCTCATGGGCCTTGCTGTGGGCCCACTCGCTCAGAATTGGTAAATTACTGAAATGTGGAAGTTTAATAATAATGACTACTGAGTACTCTAGCTTATGGTTTGGTTGGTTCTATTTAAGTTTTTGTTTTTGTAGGTTTTCTTTGAGAAACAATAAGTAATATGTTTGTAATTTTGTAGTTCGATTAAACTACAGTTTTTTTTTCTTTCGTCATATTGATTAAACTACAGTTTAAATATTTTGTTTTGTATGTTTTTTTTGGTTAAAGAGAAAAGGACACGACTCGAAGTGAAGGTGCTTTGATGATTGTACTGAAACACATAAAAGAAGTAAAAACAAATGTAAAAAGTCAATAAAGATATGCCAATTAACAAACATGTAACTTTTGGTACAAAAGATCAGAAGAGGTCGGTGAGATCTGAATGATGATAGCATATTATTTATCACAAACACGAACAGGTGTTATCGTCTTGTTTGGTTTGTTTGGTTTTCTCAATCTCGTGATAACGATGATCCAGCAATAGATCTGACGATGTTAGGTCATTCTTAACATAATTAAGAACTGTGTCTACGACACTAAAAGGTACAATTGAAACCTTGTTCTTGAAAGAAAAAATGTACTCTCAACTTAAAAGATATATCATCTACTATAGATTACAAATGCCTTGAAACATAAAAGTACATTGGCCCTTTTTTACTCTCTCCCCAAAACAAGGCACCTTATAATCTTCGAGAAGACAAGTTGGCCCGAAAAACAGAACCAAGAACACATACAAATAGAGGTGTTATTAGAATCGCCTAATCTCCTTTGGTGGTTTGAAGTTGATAGGATGAGTTTCTGGAGTTGCATTCTCATCTTCTTTCCACATCTTTATCGTTTTATCAGCCTCGCATGTTATCAGTCTTGAACCTGTATTATCATAACACGCTGCGTATATACCTGCTTCACTCTCCAATGAACCTGCCATATACCCAACCATGTTATATAAGGACTCCACTGCTGTTGCTTTTAAAACCAAACAAGCATTTACATAAACCCTAAACCCAACTTTCTTTGTTACCTAGAAGCTCAATCCTAAACTTCTAACATTTGGGTCTACCACCAAGATTCAAGCTTAATACGTTTAATGGTGATTTATCACACCTAGACTTTTATATCTTAACATTACAAGCAGATCAAGAGAAAAGGAACACGAATGAAGCTATGAATGTACGTACCGGGCTGTACAATAGTTTCAGTCTGTTGGAAACTGTGACCACTCTTCCAGTCCCAGAACCATATACTTCCATTATCACCTTCATAGCACATATATAGTCGATTTAGTTGAAAACAACTATGTCCCACCCCTTTTATTATTAAATAAAAACAATAACAGGAAAAAGAAATGAACTTGTTACCTCCGGTGACCATTACACCATCCTCGTTTACAGCCATTGCGTTAATTATGGTTTTCTGCTGAGAACTGTTCCATGAAGAGAGACAAACATTGTTCAAACCCAGCAACAAATCGAAACTAATAATAATTTATATTTACAACTCTTATTTCAAAACCATTGGAGATACAAAAGAATGGGTTAAATACTTATATATCTATCTAGCAGACACTTACAGCATGTTGTGGCAAAACTCTCCTTTTGGTAGGCTAAATTTCTTGGTGTTGTCAGCTGATGCAGAAGCAAATGCATTCCTATAATGAAAAACAAGAGATAACATTAGAAAAAGTTCAGGTGCAGCATCTTGAAGACTAGCGTTGGAAAAATAAAGTAAAAGCAATGCAACTATACATACTCTTTAGGATGGAGGGCCATTGCTCGTACAGACTTTTTATGATGTGTAAGTGTTGTCATGGTTTTGCCTGCATGTAACAATCAAGCAATATTAAATAAAACTACATACTTGCAGCACCTGAATATCCAATAAGCTGGAATGTGAGAAAGTAAGGCTTTCAAGTCCAAATTATGGTTAGAATGATAAGACATACCATATCGGAGGTCCCAAAATTTAATGGTCGTGTCATGGGATCCAGTGACAACTTGTGGGTCCTGCAACATCATGGATCAAAGTGAGTTCCAGTTACTATCACAGAAAAATGATTTTAACAAGAAATTCAGAAACCATAACAACAAGTCCAAATGTAAAGAAACATACTGTTGGACGAGTGAAAACAGAACAAACAGTGTTGTCATGCCCTGAGAGTGCAAAAATTTGCATCTTGGTACGAATATCCCACACCTGCAAATATGCAAACATGTATATTTTAAAAGCTCAAGCATCAAAAAAGCAGAAAGATACATGTGCTAATAGACACAGGATATAAATATTATCAGTAATTTCTTACCCTGCAGACAGAGTCTCGCCCTCCAGTTAGTAGAACATCCAAAGTTGGGTGAAGGGCTAAGCAATAGACACCACTCAAGTGACCATGATATGATCGGATAACCTAATAAAAACAACATTCCACGAGCGTTAGATATGAAAAGTTCATATAAGAAAGAGAATAGAGTTGTAACCTTATTCTGCTCAAGGTCCCAGCATTTGACTTGCTTGTCATCACCAGCAGAGAACATATAGGTATGTCGATTGCTTACAGCAAGGCCTGTAACAAAAAAAAAGGAACAAAAAGAAGCCCAAAACTTGTTCAGCGAGTGTTAATCATTGAGATGTCTATCAAATAGACCAGAAGAAATTTAAGAGGCTAACCTCGTACTTGTTCAATATGCCCAGTAAGTGTTAGCTTCAGAACTCCAGTTGCTACATCCCATATCTAGTTAATAATCACAAGTAAGCATACTACAATTTAAAGTTGTGGTTTTTTTTTGGAATGCACTAAGGTGAAACATAAGTTCACAGAATGGAAGTCTTGTATCATGAGATATGTGTATAACAAGAAAACAGATTCAGGACATGAAGATTCATATACAAGAAAAAATCATTTCTACTACCTTGATGGTACGATCAGCTGAACCAGTACAAAACCATTCATTACTGGGGTCAAATGCGACAGATCTGACCCAACCCAAGTGCCCCTGAATGACCTGTGAATACAATAATTAACCGCAAGTCAATAAACTCCTAAAATGAACAGAACGAGCCATCTGTAGACAAATAAAAGACTGATTTCAGTGTGATGCAGCAACAGTGTTGTGCCACAGATCTTACCCTGTAATTTTTCCATGGTGCATGCCACTCAGGGCGGGGCCATCTACTTGGTATTCTCTCCATTAATGCAGCAGTTGAAAGATTTCTGTAACAAGCAGAGGGGTCACAACAAAAAAAAAAAAGAATCAGAGCTAGAAACTACTGTATAAGTACAACCTAAAATTTTTTTCTTGCTTAAGGAAGTCTAATTTGCATGCCCGAGAACTACCTACACCTTTGGATGCAATTCATGTATTGCAATCCCGATCAAGAATAAAAGCAAGGATAAGGACAGGACAAAAAACCTTTGATATGAAGATCCATTGGCAGCTATAATGGTGGTGCTTTTGCCTGAGGGACCAGTATTGTTCCTTTAATTCAGGAACCAATATATCTAGATGAGCATCCTCGTGACAATGTAGAAGAATATCAAAACGAAATCAACGGAAAAAGGGAATACTTACAAGCCTTTAGGATGTAAAGTTGGACCAACAACAAGAGCATTCTCCGTTACACCTTTTTGCATACTTTTGGACCCTTCTGGACCTGCATAAATTCATGGAGCAGAATTTTAGCCTTTCCAATACAATAAGAATGCAATGCATTAAAAGAAATTCATACAGGAAACTGGGTTTTATCTTTAACGAACATAAATCAAACAGGTGATATGAAAAACACACCTGGGAGGGCAAGAGCATTTGAGGTTCCTGTCTGTTCATTACTGCGGTCAGGTTGACGTGGCGGTTGACTCACCGGTTCTACACCTCCAAATGCCACTTTCATCTGTACAAAAAAAACTTTTTAAATCATCCTTATACACAACTCACAGCTTGAGATCTCGGCTTGATCAGTGAAACACGCAGAGTTTAAGCAAATTAAACATTTTAATTACTATTGATGGTTGTAGGCTTATAGCTATTGAGTAAGAAACATGAAATTAAACCATTAATGGTGGGAAAGCTATAAGAAAAAGAAAATTTGCAAACCTGATAAACCTAACGTTCGAAGATTTAAGAAATTTAATCAATAAGTATAAA
Source organism: Lepidium didymum (assembly GCA_963920545.1). Lineage (NCBI taxonomy): Eukaryota > Viridiplantae > Streptophyta > Magnoliopsida > Brassicales > Brassicaceae > Lepidium > Lepidium didymum. The sequence goes on from OY986980.1 coordinate 10,398,047, forward strand.
AAGATTCTATTTTACCTTATGACTAAGACGAATCATCTTGCTGCAAGATAAAAACAACGAAGAGCTCTCTTAATTATTCAATAAACGTGGATTGGAAAATAAAATTGGGGATCGTAGAAGACTAACGCTTCCGGGTTAGGAGGAGCGAATTGGCCATGGACAGGAGAGAAAAGATCAAGCGCTCGTTTGAGGGATTTGAGACTGAGCTTTTTGAGCGACTGAGGTTCAATAGGTTCGATCTCCGTCGTCGGAGCCGGCATCTTCCTTCGTTTAGGGTTTAGAAAGACAGAGAGGGACTGAAGCGCATAAAGTCATATCCTTAAAATAATGTTCACCTCATTCCAAATATCACGATTTGTTGGGCAGTAAAACTACCATTAGAAGAAAATTAACTTTTCCACTGGAAAAAGTAGGAAAAATTGCAAAACAAAATATCAATTATTGAGCTTTCATTGAAAAATAAATTTACAAATTACAATGCAAAATAATAAATTTTAAATATTTAGTTTTTTTTAACAGATCGGCAATATCCGAAACATAGTCTAAAATTTACTTCTTTTTCATTCCCGGCAAAATATTTAGTTTTTAATTATCTGATTTTAGTAATATAAATTAAAAATAATAATTATAAGATGTTAAAATATGAATAAGGTTAATTTTTTATATATGTAACAGTGTGATTTCCTTAAATTAAGTAGAAGTCAGATGCGGTGACTTTTAATCTACTGGCAAGTGATAAATCCACTTAAGAAAGACATATTTGCATATCCAAAAATCAAATCTCATTGCCTATATTATATAGCAACTTAGCTAATTGGCCGACAAATTTGATGATAGAAGAACTTACGAGGAAAGTTTTTTTAAATCTTTGGCGTGGCCAAAAAATTTTTGTAATTTCAAGGTTTACAACATCTCCTACAAAAACACTATTTAAGTGTTAAAACTATATATTTGGTATAAATTAAACACAAAAAATAATATTTATCCAAGACTAAATATTATACTTAAAAATATTATATATTATATTTTTGATAAAAAATATTATATATTATTCTATTGTTAATTTAACCTTTTTACTATTTAATATTTTTGTAAAATTTGATATTTTTCCAATTAATTAATTAAGATACTGAGTATTCCGGACGATTGGCATGTTTTCCTTCTCTTTATTGAAGATTTTGTTAGGTTGAAGAGTATGTTCTGTCAGTTTTCTTTTTATCTCATTCGTTGTTTGTTAAATCACCGAACAGATTTCTTCGTTCGATTTTTTCATGAAAATGCTCGTGATTTTTCCCATGTTAACATTTCTACACTTTAATAAAATATAATTAATGAATTCAGAAGTTGACAAAAAAACCAATTATTAATATACTATTAAATTTGATAAAATAAAAATAATTACATCTTTATTTTATAATTTAAATAATTTAATGTTTAACTATAGAGATTTTAGTAGTTTAATTTTCTATTAAACTTCAGTGTGTTGTCTTTCAAATCTGGGTTAGAAAAATGGCGAGACTCTCTACATCTCTATTTTCATTATGATATGTTTTTTTTCCCAAAAATACTTTATCATTATCATAAAAGTTAAAGGAGGTCCATGAACAGGCCTTGGATACATATAAGGGGAAGAAACCCCAACACGTCGAAAGGAGTAACTACATAAACTAGACCTAACTCTAGATCCCAACATAACCAAAAATAACTGATAACACAAGGCTAGTAGTAGAAACACAATGAGCAAACAAGGAGAGGTTGAGGAAACCAGCCCTCTGGTGAAGATCACCTCTATTCTTTCTTCAGCTCTATTCCAGAGGGTGTGCCTATCATCGCAGAAACATTTGGATCACCTTCAGTAGTTGGAGCTATTGCTTCTTGAGTGGATTCATGAGGCATCGATATTTCCAAATCATTAGGCAATGCGTTAACTTCCGCCATGAAAGTATCATTTGGATTGTTGATAACATCTTCGATCGTTATTCTGATATTGTAAATGGAGTCCTCATGTATTGTCCCTTCCGTGATAGGGTAAGGTGGCTGAGTGGTGATAGATCTTGTTATTGTTGAGTGATTGTCTGAGGATGAGTTACTTCCAGCGCTTAGATTATTGTCAGGGACTTGACCGAGAGGGTTCACGTGGTAATCAGCAGCCGAGAGCATGTGATGGCAGAAGGTTGTGCTATGTGTGATGCGTTGACAGTTGAAGCAAAATCTTGAGACCCACTCGTAATAGAACTGGACCTGGAAGCTATCGCCATTCTCGCAGTGCACGGTTTTGTAGTATTTGAGTCTGTCTGCTATAATGTAGTTGATCTTCACTCGAGTGAGGAAAACCCAAGTCACTGATGAATCATGGAGGTCCACTTCTAACACTTCCCCTATAGTGCTAGCAATCATACGAACCGCTGCCTCTGAGGCGTATTGCAGTGGGAAATTACGAATTTGAATCCATAACTGAATCTGCGAGAGAAAGTTTGGTGGAGGGTAATCTTCCCATTTAGTTGCCACAACAAGCCAACCATTGTATAACAGTGGTTGCATTCTCAGCACTGCGTTTAGGTCTTCTTCATTGGTGAAGAAGAACTGTGCAAGCTCTCTATCAATCATTCGCCCTTGTACCGAGCCTTGCAATTCCCAATCTTTCGGTAAGTCCTCCGCAAGCTCATTGATATTTTGCTCCAAGAGGTTAAGCGGCCTGACAAGAAGGTTCTTCCTTTTTTTGCCAGATTGTCGTTATAAATTGCTTCCGGTAAGTAGAGCGGCGATGCTTATCTCCCAAGATCAAATTGGTTTAAAGCTTCCCAAAAATTATTATCCATGTTGTTGTTCTGTGAGAATTCGCTTAAGTGAAGTGGCAATGGTAAGTGTAACAAACTCTTGCTTTATAGTTGCAGTTAGTATAGTCACCATTAGGTTGTGATAGGGGTGCTCAATGGCTATGTCTAGGAAGTTTATTGTTCATGCCATGGTGTTGGTGGCATCGAGGAGTCTCTCCAGCAAAGCACGCAAGTAGATTTGTTGATATCTAGTACTCAGCCCAAGAAATGTTTATTGGTCATAGCTTAGAAATACTGCCACTTGGCAAGGCGGGAATTCTAATCTTCACTGTTAGCTAAACTCAATGTTAGCGAAGTTGAGGTTACTCAAGTTTTGTGTTTCCCCAGGTAATGATTGTTGAGGTGGTTTGAAACGGTAGCTTAAAACCATGATTCCCAATGAGAGAGCCTAACTAACGACAAGAAAGAAAAGACAAAGCCAGGGGGAAGCTAAAGGGTCGGTAGTGGATCTGGATCCGAGTCATAATGGGCCTAAAATAGTTAGTGTTCAAATGTGGGTTTTATGATGGGGATGTTAGTTTGAAAAATAAGGATCACATTCCTTGATTCATATTGGGCTGGATCACATTCTGGTCCGAGACACACATTGTGTGAAAAGGAGAAGGCATGGCCCATAAAGCCCATGAAGAGAAGATGAAGGTGATATTCTAGAAGCTTATAGCCGTTAGAGACAAAGAGAGTGAAGCAACATGTGACTTACTTTGGGCAAGACCAAGACGCGGAGCAGTCACTATCACCTGAGACTGAGGAGGGGTCACTTTCATTTCCAAAGGATCCCAAGACCAAATTCTCTCTCTTCTTTGTAACGGCTAGGTTTAGCCTTATTGATCCATTGTAACGAATTAATGAAATGAAAACTCATTCACTCATAATCTCTCTCTCGGCTATCTTTTCTCTTACACCCTCTTCCGCATAAACTCTCTCAAACTCTCATGGTATTAGATCAAAAGATCATTCTTTTATTCCATTCTCTTCACATATAAACTCCTCTCTACATCTTCTATCGCTTCATCGGTTCACTTTTCAGTTTACTCCATTATTCTTTCTTTTTCCGGTGAGTAATAGCTTGTGTCGCATCATCTCTACCAAACCATGGAAGGCTTCAAACCCATCGGCGTTAATGTCACTCTTAAGGGCCCTAACTACCTTCGTTGGTTAAGAAATGTGAAGACCATTCTCTGTGGATGTGGCTTATGGGAGCACGTTGAACTCGGAGCTGCTCCAAATCAAGTTGCCTTGGTGAACGGTAACCAAGTGGTGTCGGCTGGAGCTCCCAACAAATGGTTCCAAGAAGACCAAGTGGTTATGGCAATAATCCAAAGCTCCATTGATACTCCAATACATGAGTCATACTCTTATTATGAGAATGCTAAAGAGCTTTGGGAAACTCTCAAAAAGGTGTTTGAAAACATCTCAAACTTCACTCGGGTGTTTGAAGTTCAGAAGGCAATCAACTCTCTCAGTCAAGATGATATGGAGTTTACCTCTCACTTTGGAAAGTGGAGAGCTTTATGGGCCGAGTTAGAAATGCTTCGCCCTATAACCACCGATCCGGAGATTCTTAACAAACGGCGTGAAGAAGATCGTGTGTTCAGCCTTCTTCTTACCTTGAGCCCAAGATACAACAACCTTATTGTTCATATCTTGAGAGATGACAAACTTCCAGACCTCGATGAAGTTTGTGCTCGTATCCAAAAGGAGAAAGGAAGTCTCGGACTTTTTGGAGGAGTATGCGAACTCGTCGCAACTCATAAAGGAGTTTACAAACCTTCAAACATGAAGCACCTGGTTTGTGACCATTGCAAAAAGAAGTAACATATGAAGGAAAAATGCTGGATCCTTCACCCATATCTTAAGCCGAGCAAGTTCAAGGATGCTCGGGTCAATATCGTCAAAGGAGAAGGTGAACCAAGTCAAGCCGAGCCAAGTAGCAACATGCCTACACCAATATATGTGGACACCGCTCTAGCTCACCAAGCCTCGGTTCAAGACTTGGAAAGGCGTCTCAACCTTGACTCTCTCATCAGATCCCTCGCTCATCTCAAAGATTCCGGTAATGTTTTACATACATTTAAAGTCACAAAACCTTTAGTTGTAGACTCGGGTGCATCTCACAATATGATTTGTGATCCGAGTCTTATACACAACATCAAACCAGCCATTGGTAATGTTATGGTTGCAAATGGTCTTAAGGTTCCCATAAAAGGAGTTGGAGACTTGAAATTTTTTGATAAAAAGAGTAAAGCGTTCTATTTACCAAAATTTACATCAAATTTGCTATTGGTTCATAAAACCACGAATGACTTAAATTGCAAAGCTATTTTTGGTCCTAATGATGTACAATTTCAGGATATTAAGACCGGATCTATCCTTGGAGGAGGCGTGATTCAAGGAGGACTTTATGTGCTTGAAGACACAAAGAATTCTTTAAATCTATCCAATGCTTTTAATTTCGTAGTAGCTAGTAATGAAAATACTATTTGGCATGTTAGATTAGGTCATCCACATAGTAGAGCGTTTAACTTAATGTTGCCAAAGTGTTCTTTTGATAATGTTGAATGTGAGGTTTGTATACTTGGTAAACATTGCAAATCGGTTTTTACCAAGTCTTCTACTGTTTATGAAAAATGCGTTGAGTTAATTCACTCGGATGTTTGGTCTTCTCCTTATTCATCTAGAGACAACCAAAAGTATTTTGTCAAATTCATAGATGAAAAATGAAAATTCACTTGGCTCACTCTCTTACCTTCTAAAGATCGTGTATATGAAGTTTTTGTCAACTTTCACACATATGTAACTAATCACTATCATTCTAATGTGAAAAGCTTGCGATCGGATAATGATGGGGAATACACAAGTCAAATGTTCAAACAATACCTAGCTAAACATGGAATTGAGCACCAAACAAGTTGTCCATATACACCACAACAAAATGGTGTGGCGGAAAGGAAAAACCGACACCTAATGGAGTTGGCTTGGTCAATGATGTTTCATACAAACGATCCTAAACAATTTTGGGGTGATGCCGTAATGACGGCTTGCAATTTGATCAACTGGACGCCAACAAAAGTCCTCAAGGATCAATCACCTTTATGAGATACTCAATAACTCAAAACCGTCATTTGATCACTTACGAGTTTTTGGATGTGTTTGTTTTGTATTAGTACCCGGAGACTTGAGAGACAAGTTAGATGAGAAGAGCTCAAGATGCATGATCATTGGGGATGAAAAGTCAACGTTGGGTCATGAAAGTCAACGGATGCTAGAAAAAGTCAACAGATGGATCATGTAACGCGGGAAGCAAACGGGTCGAGGTTCGTGTAACGGATGTACCACATGAAGGAGCTTTGCGTACCGCGGGTCAAGATCAAGACTTACCGTGGGTCGGGATTAGCATGTACCGCGGGTTGTGATCAGTACGTACCGCATGTCGAGTTCAGCACGTATCGCAGGTTGAGTTCAGCAAGTACCGCAGGTCGAGAAAACATATATCGTAGGCCGAGCTCCTACATACCACGGGTCGAGTTTCTACGTACCGCGGTACGGATCAACAGCCGAGGCAAAAAGTCAAACGTTTTGAGAAAACTTCTAAATGTTGATTCTAATCAAATGGGATGTTATTTAAGCTTGTTACGACGTAATTGAAGCCTAACAAAATCCAATATGACCATTAGAAGCTTAGGAAGACATGTGACTTCTCTTTATGCCAAAATCAAGAAAGATGAGATGTCACTTTCAATGGTTGGGAACTCCACTCCTCTCTCCTCTCCAATAACCACAAAGCTTTGAATCTAGAGTTTCTTTTGTGCTGAAGCAACCTTATTGTAACTCTATAAATAGAGCTTGTATTCCCTTTGTAATCTAATCTAATCTAATATAAAGAAGTGTTGAAAAAGCTTTCTCTTTATTTATGTTTATGCAAGTAGTTTAAGTTGTTGATTTTAGGAGTATAACTCGTGTAAGAAGCTGCCCAATGGCAGTCCTCTTCAACCAAAGCACTTCTAAATTCTCCACTAAACTTTTCGTATGCTTTATTTAATTATTTACAAACTTAGTTAAATGGTTCTCAAATTCGAGATTTTCTTAGCACACAAACTTCATGTGTTGTGATGCTTTACTCGGATTAGATCCAACCTAGATCCTCAGACCTTGTTGAGGCCGAACTATTCCATAATAGTCTCAGATTTACTAAGGCATTTATGTATGGATTCAACCATAAGTTGGTGTTTTCACACTCTTGAGACCGACTTCATCTTTTGTGGGTTAAGTGGTTTCATTCACCAAGTGAAGTCTACACGGTTTATTTTGAGCTTACTCTCATAAAAACCAACATGGTATCAGAGCCACAAGAGCTTGGTTCCCATTAAAACTCGGTTCTCTTGTCTTGTTTATATTTATGTTCTTCATCTTGTCCAAAGAATGAAAAGAAGAGGACATGAATGCAATTCTTGTTTTTTTATAGATCTAATGACTTTACCTCCTAGTTTTATCAATGAATATTAGCTTCTCTCAAATGGGAAAGGTCTTAGACTAAAATTTTTTTTTTAAATCACAAACACTCACAAAAATTATAAAATTGGATTATCTTGTGAATTTTTGAAGTTTTCTTTGTTCAAACCATGAAAAGAACTAATCTTGGTGTTATTTTGTGGCTCTTGATGTCTAAAGCTCACAGAAACCTTTTGGATATGTGTTTTTTCTGTGAGTTCATGTCTTTAACCGGTGAATAAAACAATTGTCCATCGGTCCATAGTTTGTTTCAGCCATTAACCACCAAGTGCTTGTTGTTATAAAGTGTTCTTGGCTTGGATTTAGCAGCTAAAAGCTTCCACAAAACTCAAGAAAACAGAGCAAAACTCTGTCCACATGAACTCTTCAGCAAAAATCTTTATTCTCCCATTCTCCATTGCTTCCGCTCATAGTCTCTATTCTCACTATTCTCTCGGTTACTTATTCTCAATATTCTCTTGGTTACTAATTCTCAATATTCTTATGTTACTTATACTCTAATCTCTCACCATCTCTTGTTGTTTTGAATGTATTTTAACATTAAAAACAGATCCAAAAGTAAAGATGGTGGGAAAGCTCGTTTGCTATCTCAAAGGAGAGGTGGCGAGTTGTGAAGGCTTTAAATGAAGCTAGAAAAAGCACAACAAAGCTTGGTACGTGATCAAGAGGGCCATCAAGCTTTGGAATCCACATATCTAACCTAGCTCAACACGGAAGGACTTGAAGAGGCGGACAAAAAGGCTGACCTAAAAAGAGTGGATCCATAGGTGTCTACGGTGGAAAGTCAAAGTGGAGATTCTAGCTGGTGGAAGGATTTGAATCCATACCAAAGGCGTGTGCAAATGTTCTTCAAAATGGCAAAAATCCTCAAAGATCTCTAAAAAGGTAAAACTCTAAACCTTTCTAAATTTTTAAATTTTCAGTCTATATCTTAGACTTTAAATCCTCTCATTTGGTCTTTCTTTAATTTCATTTAAGTGTTTCTTAAACCCTCACAACATATACTTTAAAATTTCTCTTTGAATCTCATGATGAAGGCTCAAAAGAGAAGGAAGAATGTGTGGATATTCTCACAGGGAGCACTAGATGAAACAAGAAGAAGAGAAACAAAGTCAAGAAGGACTAAGGCAAGGAATCACTTGGAAGAAGAAGTCGCCGGTTGCAAAGTCATTTCAAAAACCGGGGTCAAGCATCATCAAACCACTGATGAGCTATACTCTTTTTCCCCTATTAGAGTTTTGTCCCACGTAGTTTTCTCTCTAGGGTTTTAATGACGTGTTCTTGTCGGATGGCAAGCTTGGCCTTTGGTCCTTAGTCCTTTTGCCTTGAGTGTCTAGACGACCAAGCTTGGGAGAAGGTATTAGTCTATATCAAAGAGACAAGAGGAAGAGGCCGATGACCTTTAAGGTCAAGAAGAAGAAGAAGAGGAGAGTCAAGGCTGAAGTCATCAAGATAAGGCCGAATACCACCCAAGGACCTGCAAGAAGGAGGAAAATGACCACCAAGGACCCATAAGGGTCACCATATCATCAACAGGTCATTGAAAGGTCGGATGGTGCGTATGCTGGAAAAGTCAACGATGGGTCAGGAAAGTCAACGGACGAGTGTTGTGCACCACGGGTAGGCCATCGGGTCGAAAGGCATGTACCGCGGGCAAGGATTTCATGTACCGCAGGAAAGTCAACGGACGGATCATGTACCGTGAGAAGCAAACGGGTCGAGGTTCGTGTATCGCGGGTCGAGACACGGACGTACCACGAGAAGGAGCTTTGCATACCGCGGGTCAAGATCATGACTTACTGTGGGTCAGGATTAGCATGTACTACGGGAAGGGTCTTCGTGTACCACGGGTCGTGATCAGTATGTACCGCAGGTCGAGTTCAGCATATACCGCAGGTTAAGAAAACACATATCGCAAGCTGAGCTCCTATATACCGCGGGTCAAGAAAACACATATCGCAAGCCGAACTCTTATATACCGCGGATCGAGTTTCTACGTACCGTGGTACGGGTCAACGGCCAAGGCAAAAAGTCAAACGTTTTGAGAAATCTTCTAAATGTTGATTCTAATCAAATGAGATGTTATGTAAGGTTGTTACGACTTAATTGAAGCCTAACTAAGTCCAATATGACCGTTGGAAGCTTAGGAAGACATGTGACTTCTCTTTATTCCAAAATCAAGAAAGATGAGATGTCACTTTCAATGGTTGGGAACTCCACTCCTCTCTCCTCTCCAACGACCACAAAGCTTTGAATCTAGAGTTTCTTTTGTGCTGAAGCAACTTCATTGTAACTCTATAAATAGAGCTTGTATTCCCTTTGTAATCTAATCTAATCTAATACAAAGAAGTGTTGAAAAAACTTTCTCTTTATTTATGTTTATGCAAGTAGTTTAAGATGTTGATTCTAGGAGTATAACTCGTGTAAGAGGCTGCCCAATGGCAGTCTTCTTCAACCAAAACACTTCTAAATTCTCCACTAAACTTTTCGTATGCTTTATTTAATTATTTACAAACTTAGTTAAATGGTTCTCAAATCCGAGATTTTCTTAGCACACAAACTTCATGTGTTGTGATGCTTTACTCGAATTAGATCCAACCTAAATCCTCACACCTTGTTGAGGCCGATCTATTCCATAATAGTCTCAGATTTACTAAGGCATTTATGTGTGGATTCAACCACAAGTTGGTGTTTCCACACTCTTGAGACCGAGTCCATCTTTTGTGGGTTAAGTGGTTTCATTCACCAAGTGAAGTCTCCACGGTTTATTTTGACCTTATTCTCATAAAAATTAACATCTCCAACGAGCGTTGTTCGGAGACTCGCCTGTGATCAACAAACTGCCAGACGTGCCGATACTGCTTACACGAAGCCTAGTAGAGCCTAGAAAGTCTACTCTAGAAGTGCCCGTCTCAGCCACAGAAGGCAAAACCCAGTATGCCGTTCTTGGAGCCTTGCAGGCTGAGATCGGAGAAATGAAGACCTGCATCTAACGCACTACGAGTTCGACACCATAAATAGAACACATGCGCTTGGAAACTAAGAATACACTATTTACAAAATGATTGTCACTAATATACGTCCGGCATACCAACATGATCAAGTGCCATCATATGACGGAAGGTCAGATCCTAGCCACTCCATGACAACTTTCAGGACAACAATGGGACAAGCTTAGTTCCAGCTAGAGGAGCACGACGTGGGATATTGCCAACTATTCGTTGAAAGCTTTACGGGCGACACACTCAACTAGTCCTTCCTAAAACAATACTCGATGTACATATGGCGTAGCGCGACGAGTGCTGATCTCTACTCTCTGCGACAGGGACTTAAGAAGACCTTGCGGCTATACCATAAACGATTTGAGGTAGTAGTATCCCAAGTATTTGTGCCTGATGAGATCGTCTTACCCGCTCTTCACAACGGGTTCTCCCATGACTCGAGCCATCAAGATGACTTCTACATCAACGAACCATGAATGCTTGAGGACGCCCTCCATCAAACTATCCGCTTCATGGACGTCGAAGTAAGAAGGGCGGGTCTGGTTAAAAATTTTGCCTAAAAAACTATGACCTCCAAGGAAGTACCAAATGAGGACTACATCGAAGCAAGACATTATTGCGACAGGGAGTACCAAAAGAAGAATAAAGGAAAGGAGGCTACCACATATTACGTCAGGTGCCCAACTGACGACCAGCCAACCAAGCTCTTTAAAACACGAATTACCCAACATGCCCGATAACCTTCGAGTTGGGAATGGAACATGATCCGACACGCCGAATACCAAGATGCCCGAGCTTAATGCGAATTCCACCAAAAGATTGGACACCCGACGTCAACCTGCAGACACTTGTAAGACTTCCTCCTCATGGAGTATCACAAGGAAAATGCTAGGAATATCAACCAACCTCTACACCCTACGAAATGATGTTGAGAAGAGGACGCCAAAGGAAGATATAGAAACGCTAGAAAGGAAACCGACCTTATGACGGAGGGAATCCTAGGATATATAGTCCAAAAAAGCCGCATAACGATGATAGAAAGGATTACATGCCCCCTTCCCAGCTCAAGGTTGGGATGATCATGGGAGGTGTCACCTCGTGCCATGATTCCGTGCGAGCTATCAAAGAATGCGAGGTGTCATGTTGGTATAACTGCCGACCAACGACCATGACATAAGCTTCGACCAAAACGACAACATAGGCTTGGTTATGCCGCACAACGATCCACTCATGATCCATCTAAGAATCTTCAATTGCGACGTATCTAGATCCCTAACCAACACGTGATTGGAAGGATACACCACAATGACGATCAGAACGATAAACCCAGCTGAATCGTCGCCTTCCCAGTTGACGATGGAACATAAATTACTGAACTGACGACCAAAACGCTGAGTCTTATTATGGATACCGCCAACAGACCTGCCGCCCAACGTCGTGTTGCAGTCATTTGCAAAATTTACTCCTTATGAAGTATCGAAAATAATTAACAGAAAATGCAAGTCGACCAGGCCAACCCTCGGAAGGACAACAAAATAAGGCTACTATAAGACATTTAAGACTCGTCAAAAAAAAGTCGAGTGACGCCCTGCAACAAAGCTGTGTGCCCTACACAATACGAGAATCCTAGGGGTGATGCTCCAAAAAGACCAAGAGACGAAGAAATAAAGGACGACCTGACCATGTCCCGATTAAAGGTCACCATGATTATGGCGTGCCTCATCTCATGGAACAATTATGTTCAAGCTGTCAAGATATGTGGGTGGATAGCCAACACAACTGACAAACATCCATGACACGTTTTGGCAGCACGCATGATAAAGCATCATCAAATCATAGGCTTCTTATCTCATCAATTTGGTGCTTTACAACTCAACACTCGACACCTCAACGCTCGTCAGCCAAATGCTTCTCAAATCATTCAATTTAACAGCTTGTTAACTTATCCACTTGGTGACCTTCAATTCGTCTAGTTGATGTTCGACACCTAGCCCTAAACAACACCTTAATGCTTGTCATTTCCGCGATTGTCAGCCATGTGTTTGTCAACCTAATCTCTCATCCCTTCTCAACACATAGAGCAGCTTGACAATGAGAGTTAAAATTGGACCTCAAAGGCAAAGAATAGCCGAGTCAACAACACATATCTCAATCACGACCATCTCATTCGATTAACAATTCAATACAAAAGAAGATTGCTAATGACCCACCAACATTAATATGAGACGAGCCAGGAAGAACAATCCCAACTTTCAAGTGACGAGCCGAATTTTCACATAAAGAACAATCACAATTCTCAAATGACGAGCTGAATTTTCACATGAATAACAAACTCAGTTGTCAAGTGACAAGTGCAATCCTAGTAACTCGTAGCTAATGACATCGCACCAAGGATCTCGAAATATGATGATAGATGATTCAAAAATTCCACAATGAAATGACATACGCCTAACCAACTAGGGAGCAAACATCCACACCCACATTGCTGGAAGATGTTGTATCTGACTACAAGTGGGTGACAATCCGACGTAAAGTACGAGCTGCACGACACACATCCACAAGGAACATCAACTTTGCCGAAATACCATTAAGACGTTTTGAACTTGCATTCACAATGCATAAACCTTAAAGGGCGCCTGGTCTAATTGAACGACCTTCGACTCATCAATATGGTAAGCCAAACTCAATCTAACTTTCAAACTCAATATATACGTATATGCGTGAAAATATCACCAAGTTAAATCTTGTTAAATCTATCGAGCCTAGTCTCGAATTAAATTCATCGAGCCTAGTCTCGTTACAACTTTTCGAGCCCAGCCCCGAAGGATGTTCACCAAGCCCAGTCTCGTTAAAACCTGACAAGCCCAATCTTGCAGGATATTCACTGAGCCCAGCCTCGTTAAAACCTAACGAGCCCAGCCTCGCAGAATATTCACCGAGTCCAGTCTCATTAAACATGTCGACCCCAGTCTCGCTGGATATTCATCGAGCTCAGTCTCGTTAAACCTGTCGAACCTAGTCTTGCATGATATTCACCGAGCTCAGTCTCGTTAAAACAAGCCAAGCTTAGTCTTGCAAGATATTCACCTAGCCTAGTCTCGCACGAAATTGATGAGCTTAGTCTTGCATGAAATTGACGAGCCTAGTCTCGCATAATCAAACAAGCTCAATCTCTCTGAAAGATGACGAGTAGACTCTCATAAAATTGACGAGCTTAGCCTCTTATAAAATTGATGAGCTTAGTCTCGCATGAAACTGACGAGTCTAGCCTCTCATGAAATTGAAAAGCTCCAGGTCCTTCTCAAAAATTGTAGAGCTTAAACTCCTTTTCAAAAGTTAACGAGCTCACGCTCCTTCTCAAAATGGAAGAGCTCAAGCTCCCTCATAAAAATTGAAGAGCTCATGCTCTTTCTCAAAAATGGACTAGCTCAAGCTCCTTCTCAAAAATGGAAGAGCTTAAGCTCCTTCTCAAAATTGAAGAGCTTAAGCTCCTTCTCAAAAATTGAAGAGCTTAGCTCCTTTTCAAAAATTGAAGAGCTTAGCTCCTTCTCAAAAATGGAAGAGCTCAGATTCCTTCCTGATAACCGAAGAGCTTACGCTCCTTTTCAAAAATAGAAGAGCTCAAGCTCCTTCCTAAAAATTAAAGAGCTCAAAGTCCTTCTCCACAATGGAAGAGCTCACAGTCCTTCTCAAAAGAGCTCAAGTTCCTTCCTAATCATCGAAGAGCTCAAGCACCTTCTCAAAAATGGAAGAACTCAAGCTCCTTCTTGAAATTGAAGAGCTCAAGCTCCTTCTCAAAAATTGAAGAGCTCAAGCTCCTTCTCATCTCAACCTCATCAAAAATGGAAGAACTCAATCTCTTTCCTGAAAATGTAGTGCTCAAGCTCTTTCTAAAAAATTGAAGAGCTCATGCTCCTTCTAAAAAATTGAAAAGCTCTTCGAAGCAAAATGATTTAAAATTAGCAACACGAGGTTTCAACTCCTTGGCAAAATCAAATACTTGAAATCTCGGTGCCTCAATAAATATGACGAACTGATGTGTGGCCATACGATTTGTCAGCTCTCTAATCGATGACCACTAGATCTTATATTGATCGAGAATCGGCTCATCGTCCAAGCCATCCGTTGGAACCCTTGCGTTCTATGAAACATAATCACCACCACTACTCATCACTCAGTGTATCTTTAATAGCAGGAGTATCGAGATCACGATAGGGACTCTCGAAATCTCCCAGCTCATTGGGACCCATGGATGACGAATTCGATCTAGACTTAGCACAAAATAGAGTCATATTGACACACACATTTATTCTCAACTAGCGGAGTCTTTTTGGTGTAACAAAGGACAAGACCCTCGTTAGATGCTAGAGTTTTGGAAGACCTCTTAATTCGCCCCACACCTTTGATCTCAGCCGACGATCGCCCACCATGATCACCGTCAGAGGGCAGCAAATCATGCGAGTCCAAAGCATCTACATGCATAAAGACGACCTCTTGCTGAGAAAAGACTCCCACAGAGGCATCAACAACCCGGTGGTTAACCTGATTACGCACACATTTCACTGCAACCATGGTCTCATTCTCTTTCTCCAGCGACGTACCTGTAAAGTGAACACTCTTTGAAGACCCTCGAGCCTTGTGACTTAAATGACTATCGGTTTCTTTCGTCTTAAGAGACGATAAATTAGAACCACCAGTCTGCGTATCAAAAGGAGCATATGTCCTCGCGGATAGACACGCTATACTCCGTCCCTAAGACAAGCAACACCACCATGTTACGAACGGCAGAAGAAGTTAGCTATGTAAAATCCATACGACGCTCGTTGCAGTAGCCGATAAGAAGTTACGGCAAAGAAAATCTCAAGTGCGACTTTACGAAAAACCCCTCATACAAACCGACGAATCCAACATGAGCTTGCCAAAAGACGATCTTCGGGTCCAAGAACCACAAACTCTAGCTGCTCGTTCAGTCCACACATTGACCATATCTTTTCTAAAGATTTAAGGGACAAAATCGAGGACGTCCCATCACCCTTGCGCAGCGAAGTGGCCTCCTCTCCTTGGTCCACATATGTGTCCTATGCGCCTTTGATTGAGTCACTTTGTGTCTGCAATCGATAATCCCGGGATAGCAAACAGATCGAGAATCAGCTCTTTTGCCGCAACAATTGACAAGCGCCCTGCATCCAAGGCTTCACCATCAACTACCATATCTCTGATTGAAGGAGTATCAGGAACTCATCCATGACTAGCATCCACATCTGGCTCGTCAATATTCTTAGGCGATGATTTCGACAAAGAACTCGATGATAAGCTCAACAAAGATCTAACTCGGTGCTGAGATATATCAGCAAGGTGAAAAGGATGACCTCCCACGTGGTGAACAATTCGACTGAAGCAAAAGATTGTTCTCAATTTCAACGAATCCGAAACTCTGGATACGCCGAACTAGGGGGACTAATTGTAGGAGGTGGATCCAGTTTGGGCTCTTTCACTTAAAAGCCCATAAAAGAGAATCGTGCCCATTTAGAGAATCTGGCTTGGGCCTCACAAATATGACAAGCAGAGACCACTTGATGAGCATGCCGGATCAGTAGTAATGGGCTAAGAAGAGTTACGGCCCATCACTAGGACACATCACTCACTCATCGCTTGGAAAATATCTTAGAGACTTGGGAAAAGTGCCAAGGCCGAGCTAGTAAAGTGACATCGCTGAACTACATATTTGACATCTCTGACACACTTGGCCCCTAAGTGCATTAAATGCTTGACCCTTACTTCCGAACCTAGGGGTCGCCTAGCAGAAGGAAGAAGAAGGGTTAGGATTCGCTATAAATAGAGAACCTCATACCATAGAAAAGAGGGGGGGGGAATCGGAGAACTGACTGGAAGCTTCATACAACGACCGTCTACCACCGTCCAGCCTTCATGAGAACAAGGATCTTCGCCTTGTATCAGTATCCAACATCGATCATTGAACTACGGTTGGCTTGATCCCCATCTAAGGGGTACGTAGGCAGCCTTTTGCATTGTACATTTGTTGATATATTATCATGATAGAGATCGACATTTGGAGAGCTCACTGAAAAAGATTACCATCAACTATCCACCATCGTCCAGCCTTTATCAGAACGAGGATCTCCGTCCCGAATTATTATTGACCACATATATACCTCATCTAGTGCTTATACTTGTAACAACATAACATAATGTAATAGATAATATGTTACGTTTTTAAATCGAAATATTTTAATAGCTTGTTACATGATCTAGCAAGGACTACAAAGCACATACAAAACCATTGTGTTTATTGTAGAAAACTTCATCTTATAACAATCACTAGCTTTGAATTGTGGTCAAGTTATTTTTTTTATATTGTTAACATGAGATCACATATATTTATGTAATTGTGGTTAAGTTATATTTTAAGCTTCTAGATGCTAAAAACATGAATTACAAAATTCTCTTAGAAATTACTTTATGATTGGTTTTACAAAAAAATTAAAATTAACCAATGCCTAACAATTCCAAAACGAAGCTTTAAACATTAAAAGAATATAAAATTTTCCAACCAAAAAAAAAATATAAACTTTAGGGAAAGTTGTGTCTAATGCCCACTTTAAAAGAGAAATTATGCCACATGTCACCAATAACATTCTCTTTTGTCTGATGCCATAAAGGGGTAGAAGGGGGTAGAGCGAAATGACGAGAATATCCCTGGCCGCTAGTTTCAAATTTGATGGGGTAAAGTAAAAGACGTCTGTTTGCTACATCCGGTGAATGTGGTAATGGATGATATTTTTAGGGAAAATTATGTATAATGTCATCTTTAATCTTGAAATTATGCCACATGCCACCAATGTGAGAGTGAGTGCTTTATTTGGTGAAGATCAATTCAAATATAGAAATGTTTGGCTCATAAGATGTGTTTGGTAATGAAGCCAAAAATGATAGTTGTGATATGGTACGAAATCGGATGTGTTTCTAGGACAAGTGCATGGGGACGTCTAATATGGACAATATATGGGATGTATTCCAGGCATTGATGTAGTTTGTGATGAAGATTGATTGGATGTCATAGGCATGGTAGGAGTCTACGAAATGTATGGTAAAAATTAGAATTAAATGAGGAGACATAGAAGGTGGATGCAAAAAACGAGGTAGTGTGCAAATCGGATGTTTTCCTCGGACAAGTTTATGGAAACGTCTAGTATAGACAAGAAAGGGGTAAAATTGTATTTCTACATCACACGAGGGACTAAAAATAAGGAAAATAAAAAAGGGCATGAAACGCAATTTCAGGGAAAAAAAGACACTGGACGCAATTTTTTCTAAAATTTATGTTGATTGATTTCTTACGTGATGTAAAAGTCGAACAATCCATTTTCTAGTGCTCACTTCACAGACACCGGTAGCCTCTTTGACCACTCTTTTTCCCGCAGCTGCTACCTTCCTCTTAAGAGTCACTACATTTTTTTCCAGAACGGCGTTGCTCAATGCTTTCAGAGTCTCCGTAACAACCGTATCCTCACCTTCACCAATCTCATCCTCTTCAAATGAAAATAGAGTTCATACAATGACAAAAGTAAATTCAAATCGCAGAAAATGAAATTGCATAGTTATCAAGGCTCCTAGACATTGGCTTTTTCATTCCAGTAGTAGTCGTTCCACTGGGCTAGAGCAGTAAATGCGCGGTGTTGTTCACCGGGCGTATGTCCTTCAAATGCCATCCATAGTCAGCGTCTTCAGCAGGCGGCGTGACGATGGGCTGAACAGCGTGTTCTTTGTTGTGAGACAGGAACATAGCCGCGAGTACAACATAGTGATCTGAATAATGGAGAGGAGGGTAAGGTATCTTTAAGTCGTAGCTATCACCGTTGAAAGACGGGCAGTACGTCCACCAAGTTGTTCCCTTGCGTTCACTAGGATCAATATTCTTCATAAGTAGACCAATCTTTGCGAAAAGAGAGCAGTAGGATTGGTAGCCCAAGGCATCGAGTTCGTCTTTAGAACGACCCTCATTCTTGTTGTTTGCTGGATAAACAGGAAGCACGCTGTAGCGCGTCGTCATCGCAGAGGTTAGGAACAAACCCATGTTCTCAATGGCTAGTGCGAAAGGAAGTGGGAGTTCAATTTCCTTGGTGTACAATGGAGAGGATGTAAACCTTCCCTTGTAAAGACCTATACACTTAGTTAATTTGAATATAATAGCTATATATGCTGATTTCCACTACAGTAAATTAATTCTAGAGTATACAGGACTATTTAAAGTTATGCATTTACAGCGAAAGCTATTTCTAGAGTCTTTCAGTTCTAATTCTCATCATCAGACATAAAACTTGGCCTTCTTCTCAGAGACTCCAACACATCAGCCGATGGTCGACCACCCTGGCTCCCCCCACGGCTCGACCTTAGCTTGGGAACACTCATTGCGCTCAGAGGCGGCGTTGCAGCTCCACCATTTACTTCTCTCAATACCGACCTAGCCGCCTTAGCTGCCACCGCATCAGCAGCCGCAGAAACAATTCTCGATTCTAATCCCGAGTCCCGAGCATTCCTCTCGCTTGCTACTGGTGCTGGTTCTGGTTCACCGTTTCTATGACTTGTACCGCAGGCAACCCCTTGGTTAGCCATGGACCTTGCCTTTGCAGCCTCGTGCTTCTGCATATCGTAAACGAGCTCTTTCTGAAGCTGTTTGTCAGCGACAAGCATTTCTTCGATCTCGTTCTTGTAGTCTTTGAGGAGGACACGGAGGCAGTCCATGAGCGAACCAGTGAGAGGACTGTTTTTGCTCTCTAGTAGCCTCTTGAGCTCGATGAAGATTGGAATTGTGTTCTGAATCAAACCTTTTCTAACAGCTTGGGTTATGGCTCTTCCTTTCGCAGCCGACGCATTGGAATCTCCACCTTCTTCCTCCATCTCCACTGTCTCCGACGATGCTCCTCTGGAAACTGATAAACGCATCTCTTTGCACGCCAAGATTTGAAACGCATCCTACACCGAGAAAAATAAACTGCTAAGAACTCGGCAATCACAACAAGAAATATAGTCCCTGCAGCAATTTGGAAACTACCTGTAGAACTGACTGACCAGTGACATCTTCTATGTTGAGCATTCCATCAGAAGCAGCTGCAAGCACCTCAGCACATAACTTGGCGAATGTGGCCAAAAGGTGTTCTGGAGCCATTTGTTTAAGCAGTGTAATGTAAATCTGCATCCTTTTAGACCTAGCCGTTTCATCATTCCCTCTGTAAAACATATGTAACAAAGAGAATCACTCAAGTCATCCACCTAAATGACTAGTTGCATATGAGCATATATGTGTACAACAATAACCAGGCTATGTATAACACAAGTACCTGATAGAAAAAGCTTGATCATTTGTTCTTGATTGTTTAGAATCTGAATTATTATTATGGCCATTGTGGGCGTGGCAGTCATTTAAGACATAAATAGCTTCCACGAAACTGTTGTAAGCTAGAAGTGGCGCCTTCACTGTAAGTACAATGGTGCATAAGGAAACGATAAGCAAGATCTATATATCATGTCTCTCTAAAAGAATTCACAATAACAGGGAATAAAAGAATGCCTTACATGGGTGTTCCAATGAGTTTCCTTACCTTTAAGGATGCTTCCAAATAAAAAGTCTGCAAGTCGCCGTATCTTTTCAGATTCATCCACTAGGGACAGAAGGAATCGCAGGAAGAGAACTCCTCTCCACTTCACGTAGTCTCTCTACATTAAGAATACAGACCTGCTTATTAATCGTCTCACTTAGGTTTTTCAATAAAGAAAAGAAAAAGAATCAGTGGAGAATAGCAATACCTGTAATAACCTTGATAGGAGTATGAAAGTCTGCCTTCTAACAACTTCACAAGGATCCCTAAGACGTTTAGTAATCTTCGGTATGTAACTATCCAGGTAACAACAGCATTAGTCTTTGTTATGTAACAGACAGTAACGTTTGACATTTGAGAAAAGTCTAAATAAATGTTAATGTGGGTGACTGATATACCACTCAATCATGGCTGTATAGTGAACACAAAAGTCTGTCATCGCCACAACAAGATTGTTACGCAAGGCTGCACAATCACTCTTTTCAAGCTCCTACAAGAGTAAAGCATCAATGAGTTGTCATAGGTTGAATAAACTGCAGAGACAAAGGAGAGTACCATCCAATGAATCAAGTTCCTGAAACGAAAAGAAAACGAGAAATAATCAAAATGATAAAAGGATACTGGAATCAGCAAACAGAAAATTGACAAACCTGTGCAAAGAGAGGGATATATCTTTTAGCAAGCTTCCCGTCAGCCAAACACATTTTTGCCATGGTCAACCAAGACTGACTATAGAGGGGAGGAGACTTTTGCTTCAAGCAAACATCAGCTTGTGGCAATTTGTTTTTCAGCTTTGAATCAGAATTTCCTGAAGTGATGATAGTATGTAACAGCGGAACAATTTTGGTCGTGTCAGCTGAAGGGTATATAATGACACATGATCCAATGGTATACACTGCTGTGACAGCTTTTGATAACTTCTTGGACACAAGATCCACTCTCTTTTTTTTTCTACTTCCAAGTGTTGCGGGCGTTGTAAAAGAATGATTATTACTAGAGACCCCCTCTATGTACTTCTCAGTGACCTTCAATGCCTTAGATAGAACTTGTTCTACCCATTTCTTGACAAGCATATCAGACTCCTCAGTGGTGCATGCCTTCTTTTTGCACAAAGTTTTTAATGCTTTAACATGTGCATCGACCTGTCATTGAATGGCATTGGCTAAGATCATGGAGACATATTAACCATCCACGAATTAACCGTAAATCTTTCCATTCTCAAACCATTAATTATTTCCATTAATATGCTTGAATCAGATTCTCACTTCAAGCACTCTTTACAGAAAAGTGCCAAAAAATATTATCTATCTGAGGTAATACTTCCTTCAAGACATAAACCAGTAACGTTTTGTGCATTCGAAACATGGCACTTGATTTTATATAGGAGATATCAGGTTAGACATTTATAATTACCTCAGCAGAATGCAGGTTAAACTTTTCGATTCTCTTCAGCAAATTGTCAGCCAGATCTGCAGCAGGCTCTGCTGGTAGCTGAAGGGAAACATTAGAGATTGTTTGCAAAAGACAAACTCGATCGCCAGCCCATGTAGAAGAATTACACTCAACACCCTGTTCATCACCTTGTTCATCTGGTCCTTCAAAAATAGCTATATTTTTAATCATAGGTTCATGAATTGGTTTAACTAGGATTAAAACCAGAACCACATCGCCAATAGCAACAAATAAAGACATAAACCAGTTAGCTAAAATATCTAAAAGTTAATAGACTGGTTTCTGACAAACCTTGCACCTCATTCTTGTCAAGCAATTGCCAATGATGGTGAAGAAACTCCCACTCGATAGATTGTGGAAGATAAACTGAAACCTCCGATAGAAGGAACCAAACACCAGCAGGAGCTGTCCACTTATTTATTGCCATTGAACGGTTCAACCACAGTGATTCAGATACTTTTATGATACTCTGCAATGCATGGGCAACTCTTGGTTTCAGTCGCTTCTTCTTTCCCAAACTTCCACATATTTTCTTAACCGAAGGAGAAACCTCGCTGTTGCAAAGCTCCCTTAAAAGAAGCAAAACTCCTTCTGGAAACAAGGATTCAATGTTTCTGTCTAGATCTTTAGAATCAGAGTTCCCGCTGTTAGGAAGAGAAGCACTGTCTGGAGAGAGCGCATTTCCTGCTCGGGATATTCTCTCCAATACTAGTTCATGAAAGACATTCTCACATTCTTCTTGGATGCTAGTTTCATTGTCCATGATCATCCGAGGAACAGAATGTAACCATTTGATTGTCACAATTTCATCTGTACATATTTTGAAAGCCTGCAGTGAACAGGAAAAGACATTGATTTACTAGTCATTAGACCAAACCATATATAAAGTTGAGTTAAACATAGATAATCATCAGATTATACAACTACAAAAGAAATAGTTGTTATGTAAACTTCCATCTTTCAAATGACTACAACGCGCATTCATTCGTCTAGAACATTTTGGGACTGCAAATTTAGTCTACTCAACTTTGGGCTATTAAAAGACAAAGCACGCCCATATCCCTGAATAAATGAGAAGGAAAACACTTAGTTACTAAAAAACATACCTCAGAAAGAGCTGAAATTGCAGCCTTTCTTATACTTATGAGCGGATCAGAACAAGATGTACCCATTGTCTTTAGGATACTACCATCAAAGCAACCACCCATAAGAGATGTCAGTTTTGTCACCAGAAGAAGAGCTGCTCTCCTCACAGCCGCCTTCTCATCCACACATCTTCTCCTCAAAAGGTCAGTTACTGCACCTGTTCCCTCTGAGCTCTCACTGTTAAACCCAAGGGCTTGTTTCAGGACTGACCTACTCCTTTCATCACCAGACAAGAACCCCACAACTTGAGCCAAGTTGGACAAAGCTCGAGCTCTAATCAAAGCATTTGCGTCTGAACACCGCTGCAGTAAAGCATCAAGACAACCCATTCCCCACAAATCTTTTGAGGTATTCTCTGAACTAAAAACTCCAAAAGGGTTTTCTAACGAGCTTATCAACAGAGGTATAAGATCTACAGATAATATTCTCAAATGAGATTTACCTTGACCCATCTTCATCACAAAACGAACAAAGTCTGATTGGTCCTCAAGCTCCATTGCCTTCACTATCTCCAGTATCACATCTACAGCGAAACCACGTGTCTCGGCCTTTTCAGGTGCTTTATGAACCAGAAACTTAGGCAAACTACAAACAATTTTTTTCAATTCAATATTATCTTTAGCTAAACCCATCAATTTCCTTGTCACAAAACCTAACGCGAAACTTCTCGCCTGATGTTTTCCCATCAGAAGCAACGGTGTCAAAGACTTTGAAATCTCAGCCGCACTGAGTGCTATGTCTCCGTGGTCGGAGTTCAACACTCCACCCAGAATTCTCCCGCACATTTCCATCAATCGATCATAATTCAAAACCCCTGAGTATTCCAACGCGAATAAGGGAATCTCACTCACAGTTTGTACCAAAGATTTGAAGGTATCGGGAAATCTATCCAAGTGAACAAAACTCAGAACTGAGCCCAGCTTCTCGAGAACTCTAAACAGCAGTTTCGCATCGAATCCACCTCCTTCAGTCTCGTCCCCATCTTCAAGCCCTAAATTTCTCTTAGCGCGACCTCTCTTCTTCTTATTCCCTTTTTCCGGCTGCGAATTACTCACTTGAGCAACCAAATCCTCCCGGTGACGGCGTTTGAGGTAGCGACGTATAGAACCGAGTAAAGAGAGAAATGCAACCGGAGAGAAGAAAGTGAAAACGGGGCAATTTGTAGAAAGAAGCAGACTGAGATATGCGTCGGATGCTAAAATAGCAATACGGCCTGATTCCACCGGCGAATCCATGGCGGAGGAGATGCATCGGAGAAACGGTGAAGCCACCGAGGAGAGGCTGCCGTAGAACCGATTAACAATTTCATCGTCGTCTGAATCAAGTAGAGACTTGAGATCCGTGACGAGTTCGTGGAAGTAAGATTCATCGTCTCCTCCTCCTTCAATTCCTGCAATGATTCTAGCAAGCAAAAGCTCCTCATCCATGGCGACTCTCAACTAAGAGGAATTTGGATTCACCAAACTTTTAGGTATAAAGTTCGAAAGTCGAAACTTTTTGGACTTCCCGCGATCTGTTCGTTCATTTTAAAATTCAAAGTAGAACAAGAAAAAGATTAGTGGCAGTTTTTAAAATATCGACAAAATCGAAGCCCCTACGACTAAACATGCTTAGGAGTTTTGTTCGTGTGATTCGACTCTAGCGTAGACCCTTTAAATTGTGTTGACCTGAGTAATTTCTCGGTTTAGGAGAGGAAATGCACTTTTTTGGAGGATGAGTGACGTGAGGCCCGTTTTGTAATTATGAAAAAACTACTGTACATAACAAAAAACATCGAAATTTGATAATTCTTAATTATCCTCCCAAACTGTTTTTTTTTTTGTCAAGGTTTTTTCATCAAGTCCAAAAGCCATACATCGAACTGCAACAATAAAAAAAAAATACTGGGCTTTCGTACAGTGCCGGCTTAATGTTATGATGAACCCTTGGCCAAAAATTTTAACTTTTCATCATAATTATTAACTAATTTTTTTGTCCTTTCTCTTTAGTGTTCTTTGCAAAACTATTTTTTATGGGTTATCTTCTAATAAAAAATTCTATTCACAAAATGTTTTGGACTTTTAGTTAAAAATAATAATTTAATTTTGGACCCATTTCTTTAAAATACTTTAATTTTAGGTCTTTTTTTTCTAAAAATTTTAACATATTTTTTATGGGTCATGGACGTGTCCCTCTTACCCTAGTCTAGAACCGGTCCTGCTTTCGTATATTAAGCTTAAACTAAACCTAATTAAAACGCCGAGAAACGTTTCTAGAACTTTGCTGGTCCAGTTCTTCTTTAATCAATGAAAACTCAATGTCACTCTCATGCTTCCATAGTTGTCATCGACCATTACGTTTAAGGGAATACACCAATGAACTCGTAACGGCGATTTGAAATCGGCGTTGGGAGATGAAGGATTTCTTAACAATCGACAATTGACCTAGAAGATATATTTTATCCGTCCTAAGACATAAAAAATCCGACAAAGAGAAGTCAGAAAGCAAAAACAATCGAGAAAATCTCGGATTTATTCATCGTAAATTGTAAAGTGTTTATACTCAAATTTGAATTTCTCTATTCAAAACTCTTTTATGCTCAACTAAAAGCAAGTTACCTCACAAATTTTGCTTGCCCACTTCATAAAATCTTATCATATATTAATCCAAACAAGAAGAAAGCATTAGCAACAAAGTAGACAACTATGGCTCGAGCTTCTTCCATGCAATAACAAAGAGCATAAGGGTTGTAAACGGATTATTTCTTCTTGAAGATGATAAAGGAGTTATCTGAAATAATGATAATGAAATTGTAGTCACATATCAAACTACTTCCAGTCCCTATTTACAACAACAAGCGTGAATAGGTGTGAGATCATCTCTAAATCTTTTCAACCAATAATATGTGTTGTAGTAAATGATATTTTGATAGCTGATCCAACTGATGCGAATAAAAAAACAGTTTTTGTTATCCACCCTGGAAAAGGACTGGGTATTGATGGGTTCTCTGCTGAATTTTTTCAGAAAAACGGTCAGCAGTCTCCCCTGCCATCATTAAGGAAGTGAAGTTATTCTTTCAATCAGGGACTTGCCATCAAAGTGCAATGAGACCAGCATTAGACTCATTCCAAAAATCACTAATCCGAGGAAGGTCTTAGACTATAGACCCATAACATTATGCCTAGTCATTTACAAGATCATCTCAAAAGTGCTAACAAGGAGATTACAACCTATTCTAAAGAGGATCATACCTGAAAACCAGTCGGCTTTCATTTTAGATAGATTCATCACTGACAACGTCCTCATTAGTCATGAAATCTTTCACTTCCTCAAGATGTCGACATCAACAAAAAATCTTGCAATGGCAATAAAACCAACATGAGTAAAGAATATGAAAGGTTATACTGGAACTGCATTAAACTGGCTTTTGATAATCTTGGTTTCCATCCAAAATGGACTAAACAGATAATGGAGTGTGTTACATATGTGACTTACACTTTCATAATAAATGGATTAACCAAAGGAGAAGCAATACTGGAGAGAGGGATACGACAAGGGTACACCCTCTCACCCTATATCTTCATCATATGCTCCACAATCCTATCATGCATGTGTGTTAAAGCTCCAAACGATGGACTATTAAAGGCATACAAATCTCAAAGAAAAGTCCAAGACTATATCACTTACTCTTTGCAGATGACATTATTTTCTTCTACCACACACAAAAGCTGTAAGACTCTCCAATATATTCTAAACCAATATAAGTCAGCTTCAAGTTAGCTTATCAACTTTGACAAATCAGGCATAATATTTGGAGCTAAAACCAATTTAACTACCCAAGAGAGACTTAAGAAAGATTTGAGGATCAATAAATCAAGTGGCATGAGTAAGTATTTGGGCTTACCTGAAATTTTTGGTATATCAAAGAAAGATATCTTCTCTTTGATAGTTCAGAGAATAAAAAACTAAGGCAAATAGTTGGGCTACAAGATTTTTTTCACCCGCAGTGATGTGAATCTCTCCAAGATTGTCATTCTAGAGTTGAGAAAAGGATATGCCTTACTTCAAAGAAACTATGAGGACTCGATGGCAAGGTTGATGGATTGTTTGGTCATACAAAGGTTGCGGAATGCCTTTGATATTCCATGGATCGAAGGGTTGCACAAGGGATGCAGAAGACCCTTGATATTCCCGACTCGATATCTAAAGATATTACGCACCAAAGATTTGAGGTTTGTTTGTTGGATATAACATACCAAAAAAACGAGTATGGATATTCCAAAAACTCAAAATCAAACTTATTATTCTCAAGTGAGATTGGACTCTATAAATAAAGAAAATACGTAGGAAAACGTTCATATTAATAGCTCAACTTGTAGAGTATCTAGGAAAATGAAATATGCCTCTAATGTGCATGTAAGAGAGAGAAATTGACAAAATCAAATGATATATTTGCTTTGGACGAAAATGAATCTTCCTTGAATGATTTTGGGCTCAATCCAACTTCATGAGCATCTTTTATGGACCAAGATTGTAGAACAAGACAGTTTGTAGTTTAACTCATTGTGCTCGTGTCGGAATTCGTCATTCAATTCGCGTTGGTCTGAATCTGGTAAATTGGAAATCACCTGATTTGTAAAATCAATAACTCCTTCATTTGAACTCTGATTGATCTAATTATTCTTCGAGGTGTTTTATAATTGAGCTGAGAATATTCTGCAAGTATGTTCATGCGTTTATTTCTCCTGATTGAGCAGATACGCTTCAATATTGAACGTATGTCCTTGTTGGGTCCTATGATTGTATCACTTTGGCAATATCATATCATGCATGAAAGCTAGTAATGCTCCAATTTGTTTTTGCTACAATACCTACATACACCATGGGTTGTTTTAAACTGCCAAAAAACCTCACAAAAAGAATCAATCAACTCTAACAAGATTTGTAGGACTTGAATTTGTGTTGGGCACACTCTTGAATTTTACAGAATAAATATATATACAAGAACACAAATAAAATTACAACTTTGATATTATAACATAAACGTAATCGGAGATGAAGCAGAGTTGAGATGAAATCTTGATTCTCTTAACAACTATAGTGTGTCGGTTCGATGTGTTTAAGAATCCTAGGATAAAACCTCTTCGGTTTCTCTTATCTTGCAACACTTGAAATTAAGAGCTAACGTACTCTAGAACCATGTTGTACTCTCAAACTCAATAGAAGAAAATGAGATGAAGAGGATTGTGATACTTTGTAGTTTTACAAATATATTGTAATTGTCTTAATGAGAAGATGAATCATTTGGTTATATAACCAAATATTCAACATAAGAATAAAAATGAATTATGAGAATTGATTCTCAACATGTAAGTCATTTATTTCATCCTTATCATGAATTCATTTGTTGTTACACAATTCAAAATTAAAGGAAATATAATTGTTGATTTTTTCAACATTATGACTAACTACATTTTGAAAACTAAAAATAATTATTAAGTTTACTATCCCAAATAACATATTCCAAATGCTCCTCAATTTCTCATTCAAATTTACTTCAACTTTGACATATAGTCATTTTAAAGTTCTAAAAATCTCCCACATGAATAGAAATGTCTCTCAAGATATGATGACTAGCAAGAAAGGCTTTACCTAACTAGGCAATACTCTACAAGACTTGACAAATGACTTTTGAAAGTACAAGCAAAAAATTCATTGTATCTGATATGGTAACCTTTTTAGCCTTGAACCACTCATTTTCATAATTTTCGGATTTACTCGACCAGAGGTGAACATGATGTCTTGAACCTTCTGGAATTTGGTGTAAACCTAATAAACAATTATTGCACAACTTCAGTTTCTCATGGAACTAGGTTCTCTATTGTGTCCATTTTGGCCGTGAACATGTATGGTTAATCATGAGTGAACTTAGAGAATATAGCCTTATCCTAGAAACGACCCAATTTACACTAGTTAGGTGATAATCCATTAGGTTTATTTTAAGAAGTAATCATGTAATAACTTTACGTATATCTTAAAGCTATAGATTGAAATCATTAAAAGCAACACTTATTCTTTATACATATAGGGATCATTGTTCATAATCCTAGGAGCTGAGATGAGATTAGGTTCTCTATTGTGTTCATTTTGGCATGCCTAGTTAATCATGAGTGAATATGGAGAATATAGTCTTACCTTCATTATACTAGAAACGACCCCATTTCATGCTCATTATATGATCATCCATTAGCTTTATTTTAAGAAGTATCATGTAATACTTTATGTATATCTTAAAGCTATAAGCTGAAATCATTAAAAGCAACACTTATCCTTTATACATACAAGAAGCATTGTTTTCATCCTCTTAGGAGCTGAGATGAGATTAAGGTCTGTTAGTGCTCTTAGTTGATTCAGTTTGATTTAGTTCTCCCTTTGAACCTAGTTTTTGGGATCCCCAGTCATGTAGGTGGGGTTTCCATCAAACCTCATCTTTAAATCATAAGGAATAATAAGGTGAGGTCTCTCAGTAAGTCACAAGGAATATGTAAGATGGTAAATGAGGACTGATTATAAGACATGGTTTGAGGTATAACTGAATAGATGGAAAGAGTCAAAGGAGACTAATTGTGTAGACTAATTGTGTGTCAATATATAATGAAATAAGAATTAGAAATGGTCCAAGGATAGGTGTTGGGCCTGAGTAAAGGAGGGTAAATGATAATCGTATGAATCAAAAATGTTCATATAAGTTTCAACAAGTAAAATGTAAAATCTCTGTTTTTTTTTTGCTTTCTTTTTTTAATGTCAGATGATGGTGATTGGCGAAAAAGAAGTTAAAGATGATATCCGCTTCTAGGCAGGGATCTATATAAATATAGCCCCATCTTTTAATATCTCCTCTCTCTTCATCTTTATTTTGGATGTGATAAACTAACTACTCCATCACTTTACATTTTTTTTTTTTGCAAACAACTTCATCACTTTAAATAAATTTTTTTGGGTAAGAATACTTTAAATATCTTATTTTTTCGCAAACTACTCTTTAAATACATTTTTAACTCTTCTTCACGCCAATTTTTTTTTGAGAACTATGAGTTATACCTCGTTTTAACAATTAAGATACTACACGAACGGAGATGACGAGATGATCGGTGATTTAGATTCTTCGAGGATAGCCGATCTCGAGGACGTGAGTAATGAAGAGATTCATGGGAGTGATTTAGAAGATTATGTGGCGATTATATGCATGTATGATGATCCTAATGGCCAAGATCTGGGTTGGATCAAGGCCCCTTATGTTTCAATGATTCTTGTATTCGAAGTCCTGTCGGTGCTTAATCAATGGCCGTTACGACCTTATAGCTGGATTTTTGGAAATTTTTTGTACGAGATCCAAAAGAGATTGATATCAAGTAATGTTTATCGCCTAATGTTCCAAGAGATACGCAAATCTGATTTCTTTGAATTTTTCCGATGGACTCAATATTGGGGGACGAGATTTCGCGTTACGATTTCCTCATTAAGCTTCAAGATTTCAAAAAAAATTCTCTTAACTCTACCTAATCTTATCGACAAAGTAGATTTCGGGTTTCGATGGGTTTCTCAAATTCAATGGCTTTATGAGCTGATCGATGGAGTTAATTGGCGGATTTGGGTTATCTATATCTTCATTTCCCCAATTTGGTTGGATCCTATGATTCTATGTTGCTATTTAACTATATGTATTATCACCATTGATATTGTGATTCATACTTTAACGTATTGTGATCCTATGGTATCAAAAATAATAATTTGGGGATTCTTCTATACCTGGACCTTTTGGTTCTGTAGATTGTGCAGATGGAACTCCCGAATCTTCATGTCTTTAATGTTTCTGTGGCCCATCATACACTTCTCTTATTTAAACTATGTCGTGATCGTTGCTTTGGTTGATCCAGTACATTATTGTTGGTCTACCTTTCACATATTGTTTAACTTCTTCTCATTCTCTTTTAACGTTTCCGGTGAGCATCTGTGCAAAATGGCTCAGCTCAACATTGGTACAATGGATTCAAGGTCTGGCTCTCCAACACGAAGGTTGAAGATCAAAGTACCAAAAATTGATAATGCGGATCTATTGAAGCGAGGAAAAATGGTTGTGCTGGGAAGGTGTCTCAATCCTCTGGTGCAGGACGTGGATTCATTCATCTTCATGATGCCACGCTTTTGGAGAATTTCTGGGAAAGTAATTGGACTCAACCTTGGCAACGGACGCTTCCAGTTTGAATTCTCCTCAGAGAAGGATCGAGACGAGGTTCTACGCTATGGATCAACCAGATTTGACAAGTGGATGGTGGCGTACGCTCAATGGAAGCCTCTGGCGGATGCAAATTACCCGAGTTCTATCTGCCTATCCACTCGGATCACTGGAATCCCATTTAAGTACAGAGTGGAGGCGATTTATAGGCTTATTTGGGAATCATTAGGTGTGGTGATGGCCATTGACGCTGAAAAATGAAGGGTAAAGATTGAGCATTTGTGCAACAAGCCCCTAATCTTCTCGTCTTCTCTGGAATTCACAGAGGGACATGAATCTCAACTCTTGATTGAATATGAGAAGTTGGAGGGGTATTGTTCTCTCTGCTACAGGATGACTCATGATGCGGATCACTGCTACAAGTCCAAGAAGAAGGCAAAAGCTGTGATCCAAGATGATAGAAGCCGAAAATCTGCTGCAGCTAGGCCTCTAAGTTATAAGGGAGCAGTTGCAACTGATAATAATCAAGCGAGCTCCAGTCGTGCCAATTCCAGAGGGAGAACAAGGGGATCAGCTGATATAAAACGACCAGGTATTGCTGATATCCCTGTGAATGATTTTGCTAATGACAAATCCCTTTCGAAGAGGCCCTTACAGGTAGCTGAGGTGGTAACTGTGGAGCTGCAGTTAAGTGTAACCTCAAGGGAGGCTTTGCCACAGGTGTTTCCACCTTTTGCTGTGAGAAGTAAAGCTGATGGGACAGCACAACCAAGCTCACTTTCAACTAAGAAGCTAAAGTGGAATTTGATGATTGAATTAGAGGAGGCACCACAGGCTGCTATTGCACATGCTGGGAAGCATAAGGATGATGATGATGTTGTCAACCACGAACTTGGTTTGGAAAATGCTGAAGATTATATTATGGAAGAGGAGGAACCGATACAAGATTTATGTGAAGGGGATGAAGGGGAGGATTTCGAACCGCAGTTCACAAAAGAAGAACTGGCGGAACATGAAGCATTCACTGTGGAGTATGAGATGCTAGAATCAAAGGCTAATGCTGGGAAAGCTTCTAAACCTCCATTGGGGCCAAGTAAGCCATCATCCAAATCGTCCACGCCACTTAGGGGTGTTAACTCAAGGAAAATGAACGCTATGTTTGTGATGTCGCCTTCGAAGATGCCAAAGGAGAGCAAAGCAAAGGCAAAGAAGACTAAGGGACCAGGAAAGGGTTCTATAAAGTTTTAATTATTTTTTATGTTAAAAATTCTATGTTGGAATTGCCAAGGTGTTGGCAATAGAGTAACAATAAATTATTTAAGAGATGTTTGGAGGATGCATAAACCTCAATTTTTATTTCTTTGTGAAACAAAAAATAATCAATATTTTATTGGAAAAGATTCAAGGTCATTTAGGTTGTGATTTATTAAATGTTGTTGAACCCAATGGACTAAGTGGGAGATTGGCTTTATTTTATAATTCTCATCTTAATGTGATTATAAATTACAAAGACAAAACAATGATAGATGTGTCTTGTGAGGTAAATGGGCAACCTATAAACACAACTTTTATTTATGGCGAACCTAACCAAAATCTAAGGGCCCAAGTTTGGGAAAGATTAACAAGAATGGACATTACCCGTGATTCCCCTTGGTTAATCATGGGGGATTTCAACGAATTAACAGGTAACCATGAAAAACAAGGAGGGGTAATGCAACATCCTAACACATTCCTATCATTTAACCAAATGATTCACGATTGTGGTCTGGTGCAGTTTCCGAAACTAGGAAATGTCTGGTCATGGCGAGGTGTCCGAAATAATGGGGTCGTGAGGTGTATTCTCGACAAAGCATTTGGGAACGAAGATTGGCATGACTTGTTTCCGTGCTCAGAAATTGAATATTTAAATATGATAGGATCAGACCACAGAACAATTGTGGGCCGGTTTAATAATCAACAATCTATTCGTCGTAATAGATTTATTTTTGATAAGCGATGGATTGGTAAAGAAGGTTTTTCCGAGGCAGTTGAGAAAGGTTGGAAAGGTGTATCATGTCGCCGTCGTGTCACGGTTATGGGACGAATTAAGAATTATAGGAGGGAATTGTCACATTGGCGATGCAAAAATATTCCTTCTGGGAGGCAAACAATTAACAAATGGCAGAAAATGGTTGAGGAGTTACAAAACTCTAATACACCAAAACTGGATGATCTAGCGAAAGCCAAAGTGGAGCTAAAAAAGGCCTATGTGGATGAGGAGCTTTATTGGAAACAAAAAAGCAGGAATAAATGGCTTAAAGAGGGTGATGAAAATACTAAATTTTTCCATGCTCAGACTAAACAGAGAAGAGCGAAAAATCGAATAATTGGACTATTCACAAATTTAGGGGAATGGGTGACTAATCCTGGTGATATTACTGTTGAAGCTTCTCGATACTTCTCTGACCTTTTCACTACCAATGATAGGGAGTGTGGACCAGAATTATTATCTGAGATCGAGCCTCGAATTACAGAGGCAGATAACCAGATGTTATTGAGGAGGGTAACAGAGGATGAGATTCGAATTGCGCTTTTTATGATGGATCCTGGAAAGACTCCGGGCCCTGATGGTATGACTGGCCTATTCTTCCAAAAATCTTGGTCGATGGTTAAACAGGATAGTACAAAATTGGTTAATGACTTTATGTTTACACGAACCTTTGAACAAGGTTTAAATGATACAAATATTTGCCTAATTCCAAAAAAGTCAAGGCCAACAAAATGGCAGAATTTAGGCCTATCAGTCTATGTAATGTGGGTTATAAAATTATTTCAAAGGTCTTATGCTTACGACTCAAGAAAGTAATGCCGAAATTGACTTCGGAAACTCAGTCGGCTTTCGTTGCAGGACGGCTGATTTCTGATAATATACTAATCGCACAGGAGATGTTCCATGCCCTCCGCACAAATAAGGCGGTAAAAGAGAAATTTATGGCAATAAAGACAAACATGAGCAAAGCGTATGATCGGGTAGAATGGTCTTTAATTGAAAGCTTTCTCCTAAAATTAGGATTCAGTAATGCTTGGACAAAATGTATCATGCACTGTATTAGTAGTGAGGAATACTCAATCATATTGAATGGGGAACCGAGAGGGAAAATAATCCCTCAACGGGGACTTAGACAAGGAGATCTGTTGTCGCCGTATCTATTCATTTTATATACAGAAGTCCTAGTGGCTAAGCTGAAAAAGGCAGAGGATGATAAACTTATTACGGGAATCCCGATAGCTAGAGCAAGTCCTAAGATATCCCACCTCTTATTTGCTAATGATAGTTTGTTCTTTTGGCGTGCATCGACTGAAGAGACGAGACATATTTTTAAGATTCTCAAAGAATATGAGTGGCTATCAGGCCAACAAATTAACTATGATAAGTCATCACTACAATTTGGAAAATCCTTTCCGGAAAATGAAAAGAATGTGATTCATCAAACTTTGGGAATCCACCAATTGGGGGGCATGGGAACTTACCTAGGGATTCCAGAGAATATTGGAGGGGCGAAATCTAGAGTGTTTGCCTATGTTCGGAAGCGACTTCAAGAAAGAATTAATGGATGGTCGTTAAAATATTTATCCAAAGGAGGCAAGGAGGTCCTTATTAAATCTGTTCTAACGGCCATGCCGACATATGTGATGTCATGTTATAGATTGCCAAAGACGATTGTGACGAAGTTAAATTCAGCTATTGCGAATTTTTGGTGGTCAAACACTGAATCATCTAATGGGATTCATTGGATGAAATGGAAAAAATTATGTCGTCCGAAACAGGAAGGCAGTTTAGGTT
This sequence comes from Lepidium didymum, assembly GCA_963920545.1. Lineage (NCBI taxonomy): Eukaryota > Viridiplantae > Streptophyta > Magnoliopsida > Brassicales > Brassicaceae > Lepidium > Lepidium didymum. The sequence goes on from OY986980.1 coordinate 10,432,648, forward strand.
TCCGAGTTTTGGAGGATTTTAATTCAGTACTCCTTGCCAAACAAGTTTGGAGGTTGATTGATTACCCAGAGTCTTTATTTTCACGGGTTATGCGTGGTCGATACTATAGGAACCATTGCCCGTTGACGGCATGAACGAATTCGAACCTGTTATATGGATGGCGAAGCATTTGCTCCGCTTGTTCTCTTGTTACTAAAGGGATGATTAAAAAGATTGGGGACGGGAGAACAATTGCGGTTTGGAGAGACCCATGGATCCCTGACATTCAACCACGAGCGGCTATTGGTATCGATCCGGACATATTCCCGGATCTTCCTGTTGATCAATTTATTGACTCTCAAACCAGAACTTGGCGAGAGGTCATACTCAAACAATATTTTACCCCGACCGATGTTCAGCTGATTATGGGCATTCCTATTCCTAGATGGATAAGACAGGATTATTGGGGTTGGCATTACACAAAAACGGGACGGTATTCTGTCAAGTCTGGATACAGGACTGAGGAAACCAAGTCATTAATATAGGTTGGTTCCCAGGGTCCAAATTTCTGGGCTATACAATCAAAAATATGGAAGTTAGATTGTCCAAACAAAATAAGACATTTTATTTGGCAAGCTCTGTCAGGATGTGTTGCAGTTAAACAAAACCTCAACAATCGGGGAATTAATTGTGATCCTAGATGTAGTAAATGTGGGGCAGAGGAGGAGACCATTAATCATGTTCTCTTTGAATGTCCTCTGGCAGTTCAATCTTGGGCTTTATCCCCTATCCCATCGCCAATTGAGGTTTTTCCAGGGAACTCTATATGGTATAAATTATATTATTTATTTTGGCGTACCCCAGGGTCCGTAGATGTTAGTATTTTCCCATGGTTGATTTGGCATATCTGGAAATCAAGAAACGATACTTGCTTCTCTGGATTATGTCGCGACCCCCATGAAGTTCTATCCCAAGCGAAGCAGGATGCGGCAGAATGATTTAATGCTAGGCGTAAAAATTGTATTGCTAGCCAACCAGGAGCAATCTGCAACGCAACAACTTGGACGGAGGTGTCAGTTCCGACGACGGTGGATCCGGGTTTTACGGGCTATAGGTGCTTTGTAGATGCGTCGTGGAAATATTCCGACATATTTTACGGGATATGATGGATATGCTTTCTAGATGATGTTTCTAGGGGATGCAGGGGGGCTCATCAAGTAAGAAGGAGTCTTTCAGCGCTACATTCAGAGGTAGAAGCGGTTTTGTGGGCTATGGAGTCCTTGATCCTACTCCAAATTTTAGAGGTTGAGATGGCTACTGACTGTGCGGATGTCCTGAAGCTTCTCCTACACCCTGAGGATTGGCCGGCTTTTCAACCCTATCAGGAGGACTTCCTCATGTTAAAGTCTCTTTTTCGTGTTTTTTCCCTATATGTAATTCCGAGATATCTGAACCATAAAGCTGATGCTCTCGCTCGTTCTATTAGAGAGTCGGCTATTGATTTAGTGTTGTAAACCTTTTTCACCCCTTTGTGGTGATTCTTAATCTTTATATTAATATGGTTGACAAAAAAAAAAGTTATACCTCGCTATGCCCAATAATATTTAGGGTGTAAATAGTAACAACTGGATTATACTGAATGCGAAATCTGGCATAATTTTTTATATGTGAAATCTACCAAAATTATGTTTAAATCCAAATGATAACGGCTGAATTTTGTTGAATGTGGAAAAAATTTATATTTGTCAATAATTAGATAGACAATGGCCAATCTATAGTTAACTTCCATCCTAAAACCTCTTTTTTTTTGTAAATCAACTACTTCCATTAATAAATTATGTGAGTTATGGCCCAACAATTAAGGCCTTTTTTGCCAACAAGTCTGTAGCCTCATTTAATAAACGAGGTATGAAATTAAAAAAAAACATAAGAAAAAGCTTGGAGAAGAGTAGAGATGTTGTAAACAACTCCATGGAACTTTTTTAAAGCATAGGTTGTTACGAGCTTTCCACAAAGACCATAAAATCCAAGGAGATAAAGCTTCGATCTGAATTCTTGTTGGTGGGAGGCACAACAGAGCTCTTAGGGTTTTCCACATCTGTGGAAATTTTGTCTCTTCATCGAAATTAAACATCTTGGCCATTGGTGCTTTGCTCCACACTTCTTTAGCAAAACTGCAATGATATAACAGGTGCTCAATTGACTTCATCTCCCCACACCGATGGCATCTTGGGTCAATATCAAGTCTTCTTTCAATCAGTTTTTCACCCACAGGTAAAGCTTCACTTAGAGTCTTCCATAGAAAGAATTTTATCTTTGGTGCTGTTGGGATGAAATACACTTCTTTAAGCCAATTAATGTTCTCTGAGTTTGCTTGATTACTAACTGTTTGGCTATGATCAAGAGCTTCATAGTAGCCTATTTTGACCGTGTACTCGCCACTTTTGTGCTTTAGCTAGATACGTTTATCTTTTGCTCATTTGTAACTAGCTCGTAGGTATGTGATACTTGTTTCATTCACTGGTAGATTATGCTGTATTTTTCTCACATTACATTCGCCATTTTCTGCATTGATGCGCTTTCATACTTTCCAGTTTTTGTTGTATGCAGTGGGTGGTCCCATTTTGTTTTGCCATCTCCAATTACCCAACCCAATTGTGATTTAATTAAATCCTTGCCCAGAAGGATGTCTCGCCAAGCATGAGAACATGTATGTGGCTTTAAAACTTTGAGAAAGTCTTTTGTTTTGCAATATTTTGCTAGTAGCATCTTGGCTAGGATTGATTCCAGATTAGTTAGGATCCGCCAACTGATCTTTGCAATTAGAGCTATATTGAAAGCGTTTATGTCTCTGAAACCAAGACTCCCATCTCTCTTAGCCTTTGATAATTTTTTCCATGAAATCCATGCCATGCTTTTCTTTTCGGGTTTCTTATCTCACCAAAACCGAGTCAGCTCTGATTGAATTCTTTTTCTTAGTGAGATAGGTAGCAAGAAGCATGACATTGCATAAGTAGGCATAGCACTTAGTATGCTTTTTAGCATCACATTTTTCCCGGCTTGTGATAGATGTCTGCTTGTCCAACTGATACTTTTTTTGGTGAATCATGTTCACTATGCTCATGAAAAGATCCTTTTTCCTTCGCCCAAAATGTTCGGGTAGACCTAAGTATTTGCTGCAGCCATCTTCTTGATTAATTTGTAGCAGCTTTTTAAGTTTTTCTCTATGGTTGTGTTGTGTTTTCCTTGAGAAAGTCATAATCGTTTTCTGCTTGTTGATTAACTGCCCAGATGCATGTTCATATTGAGAAATTATCTGTTGAAGCTTCCTTATATTTTTCTCATTCCCTTTGCAGAAAAACATGGTGTCATCTGCAAAGAGGAGATGATTAATCTGAGATCCCTCCTTCGAAATCTTCAACCCATGTAACGAGTTTTCCTCTTGAACTTTTAAGCATAATCCCAATAGTACTTCACTAAATAAAATGAATATGTAGGGAGATAGAGGGTCTCCTAGTCGAATTCCTCTTGTAGGTAGAATTTTCTGTTAAGGTACCTCGTTGACAATATGTAACAATTGACACACATTGCATTATCCACCTAGTGAATTTGCTGTGAAATCCGAGCTGTTCTAACACTTCCTTGATGAAATTCCATTCCAAACGATCATACATTTTTTCATATCTGTCTTGATTGCTATGGAGCCTTGCTTTCTAGCTTGTAAAGTGTTCAAACAATGTAGTATCTCATGTGTTATGAGAACATTATCCGTTATAGATCTACCGGGAACAAATACTGACTAATTGTTAGATATCACCTTATTTAGAATTGGTCGTAATCTTGTTGTCAATACTTTGGAAATCACCTTGTAAATGTAATTATATAACGCGATTGGTCTATACTCAGAGACTCGTTTAGGTGACTAAATCTTCAGGATAAGTCTGATCAGTGTGTGATTTGCAGATTCTGCCATATTCCCAGTTCTGAAAAACTCTTGTACTTCTCTGATAATTGCAACGCCAACTACCTCTCCGTTAGCTTGGAAAAAGATGCAGAAAAATCATAGGGACCTAGTATCTTATCCTAAACCCATTTAAATTCACCTTCTTTAGTGGGGAGAAGTCAAACTCTTGATGTTAGATTCATATACTACAAAACCAAATTTGAACTCGAGCCAAACCAAAAATCGAATTTATTCTTAATAATTAAAAAAACCAAAATAATCAAATTATGAAAACTTTTAGAAATTAAAATATAAATATAAAAAGATATATTATATATGTGTTATATCTAAATTTAAATTAATTAAATATTAATATCAATATATTACTTTGCTATTTAGAATTAATTTTATAATTAATTAAATTTTTAATTAATAAATTAAGTAATAATATATGTAATTGATTATTTATATTAAAAATAATTAAATTATTGAATTATTGTGGAGTTGGTGTAAATATTTATGAAATTATTTCCATGCGACTCGCAACACAATATTTGAGGAATTGGTGAAATTAAAAATTTCTCTATTTTTTATGTCACCAGTCAGACCCAAAGATATTGAACCTAGTTTTTTTTATTGTCTTTCTTATTGCTTTTCAAATTAGAAAAATCTTGGAAATAAGAAGAAAACTGATGAACTGATTACGTTCAACTTTTACACAAAAAATGTGGGTTTATTTTGGGTTTTGCAAATCAAAATATGTTTTGAACACAAGAACACAACAACATTTTCATTTTTGATTTTTTTTTTCAATACTTGAAAGGCTTGCCTTTTGATCAACACATGTTCTTATGACTGCTTCATAAATTAGAGTTTTTGTTAGATTTTAAACAATAACAAAAATATTAAAAGGATTAAGATTGTAGGACGTGAATTTTTGATTGGCACACTCTTGCATTGTAAAGGATAAATATACAAGAACACAAATAAAATTACAACCTAGATTCCGTGACATAAACTTAATCGGAGATGAAGCAGAGTCAAGATAAAATCTTTCTCCTTAATTCTCTTAAATCTCGTAGTGTGCCAGCTTGATGCGTTCAAGAATCCTAGGATAAAACCACTTCGGTTTCTCTCATCTCGCAACACTAGAGATTAAGAGCTATTAAACTCTAGAACCATGTTGTACTCTCAGACTCAATAAATGAGGAATATATGAAGAAGATTGTGATATTTTGTAGTTTCACACAAATATTGTAATTGTCTAAATGAGAAGATGAATCACTTGGTTATATAACAAAATATTCAACATAAGAATAAATAGGATTTATAAGAATAATTAGATATTTAGAATAGAGCTAGGGCCATCATCATTTCACATGAAATGGATTCAATGGAAAGAAGTAGATCAATGACATCTTGAACCAATCATTCCTTGCAAACAAGTCTTATGCTCTCTAGATAAAGGGTGTTACGGTTTTGAACAACAATGCAACAATTAAAGGAAGGGTGAGATGGGGATTCAATATTGATCAGGTTGGGCCAAAAAAAAATTTTAGTAAGCTAGACAACTTTTAGGATTTCATCATCACTCAACAACGATCTTCCTCGTCTGCATGCAACATTAACATCCATGATATCTTCCAAGCTAGGAGTGGCCAAATGCTTAAGATGCTTGAGAATGTCTCTTAGCAAGTCACAAGGAATATGTAAAAAACCTTATAAAATTGTTTAAATCAAATAAAAATGCTACATGAAACATTTAGGTGTCTAATACCAAAACTATCTTTAGTTTAAAAGAAATTAAGTTTACATTTCACTTGGGTTCTTCAATTAAGAAGGGTAGGGTTTAGCTTTCTGAATTCTTTTCACTAGTTTGTTTATAAAAATATAAAAATATTATAAAACTGTATGAAACTAAATAAAAATGTTAAATGAAAAAATTTAATATATAGGTGCTTAATACAAAATCTATCATTAGTTTTAAGAAAATGACAGCACGATCTATTTCCACTTCGAAAGTTTGACATAAAACCTAATCCACCCGAACTTTTAATCTCTCTTTAATTGCACAAAAGTGCTAGTTCAGGGCTTGATTGCACAAATCCGCTGTTATGCGTTTAATGGTTAAACAGAGTAGATCGGTACAGTTCAGACCATATCATAACCGACCCAATTTTTAATTTATAACCTGACTCTTGACCCATTAAATCATAAAAACCCTTATATGAGTTATGATTAACAACTGAAGAACATTTACTCGATTTTCTCTCGATCCTGTAGAAATTTGAAACAAAAAAATGAGTAACGAGTCTGGAGATTCGAGTGGATCAGCAGGAATTGAAGAGAGGACCAAAATCATTGGGCTTCCTAAGCAGTGTTGGTGTGGAGAAAAGGTTCTTCTAAAGCAATCGAAATCTTAGAATAACCCAAACCTAAGATACTTTTGTTGTGTGTATGTTGCATATAGTTTGGTATTTGTTATTCTTGTTTATTCAGTTTTTTATTTTTTGGGAATTTGGGTTTTTTAATTTGTACTCTGAAAATTTTGAATTTGGAATTTGGAATTTGTTTTTTTGAAAATTTTGATTTTGTTTCGTGTAGTTTCAGGGTGATAAGCATTTATTCAAGTGGCTTGATGATGCAATGTTAAGTGAGCTTGAAGTATTGAATTCAAAAATTGATATGCTTGATAAAGTGGTGAAGGAAATTTCGACAGAAAACAAGGAGATTGAGAAGCTGTTAAAAAGGTTTAAGGAATTTATATTGCAGAAGGTGGATAATGTAATGGTGGAATCGAAGAACAAGTTCAAGTCAGCTATGATAGTATCATTTGGTAGTATTTCTATCATTGGTTTGCTCATAAAACATGTTATGGTAAGTTCAAGTAAGCTATGTGATGTTGGTTTTTAAATTGATCTTAATGTTGTTATGTCTAATTATGGTAGAAATGAGTGTAATCTGAGTATTGATGGTAGAAATGAGTGTAATCTTAATTGACTTTGTTATCAATGCAACAAGCATGCATTAAAACACCAAAACATTCATCAATTATAGCAATAATAGCCGATCATCATTCTTACAAGACAACTACGCAAAAACCTGCAACTTTCTTATGCCTTGTTTATGTAAACAAAATACATAATAAAACATTGCAAAATGACACCAAATGCAAAACATTGCAAAATGACAAAATACATAACAAAGCATATTTATGTCGCAGACCCTAAAATTCTTCTAGTCAACATTGTCAAGCTTGTGATGATTCACCTTGCTGAGTCATATACCTCTGGGATGATTCATCGTGTGTAAGAACTATAATCTGAGCTTGAGTATGCAACAATAAAGAAAAGTATTAGTAAAACATTGATTAAAATTGTGAGTTATGGAATTGTAATAAAGTGTTATAAGGAAAGTATAAAGAACCTGTGCAACTTCAGATTTATGGAATCGTGAGTTATGATTTGGTGCACCACAAATGCTACAGTGCATGACTGTTTTCAGCTGTCTTGGTTGTGTCCTTGTCGGTGATTCATTTATGCCTCTAATCCGTTTCTCTTTGCCCTTCTTTGGTCTTCTAGGCATTGAAGGAGGATGCGGCTTGTGAATGTCTGCAACATCTGTATTAGGCTAGAACTGTGCTCCTCTAAGTGGGACAAACCTTCAGCATAGTTTTTCTTCCAAGTAGATGTGCAGAACCAATGACACACATAGTCTTCAGGTTGTAGCTTCTTATAGAGAATAGCAGCATATGCGTGCTCACAAGGAATGCCGCATATATCATACTTCTTGCAACTACAAGACATCCTGTACAAGCTAACACGATAACTACATCCACCAAGCTCTACTTCAAACATTGAATTGGTGCTTATACTCACTATACACTCAGCCGCTCTCTTGTGTTCTTTTGCCAAAAACTGAGCCACATATGGTGTACATATCCCTTTGTGCGCAATAGTAGCTGAGAAGCGAGTATTAATACATACCATATTAATACATATCCCTTTGTGCGCAATATGGTCTCAAGCATAAGCACCAATGGTTTATCTCTTGCTTTAACAATTGATGCATTAAAGGACTCTATTGAATTATTTTCGACATCCTCGCAATAAGTTCTCAGCTTGTAGAAAGCCCTAGACCATGTTTGTGGATGATCTTTCAAAACTTCTTCATACACACGTGTGTCATAGCAAAAGATCCGCTCAAGATTCGCGTTGTACTCCATCCCATTATAGCTCCAAGCCAAATTCCAGACAAATTGTTTCATCCATGGTTTCTTCCCAAGCCTTGACTTCCGATTGCTATATATATGACGCACACACATTCGGTGCTCAATACATGGCAATACCCTTTCAACAGCATTGATCAACCCCTATTAACACAAGAAAAAAACAAAAAGTAGACAATGAGAACCATGTAAAGAAAACTAATAATAAAAACATGAACAAACAAAAAGCAGACTTTGAAAACTCATAATAAAACCAAGTGGTGAGACCATATAAAGACATAATAAAGCTATGTCCCACCATATATATGTTCTCATATATCCGACCACTACTCCTTTCAAAAACAAAAGGTATATAACCATATATGTTATCAACCATATAAAATATACAATAGACAAAAGCATATAATAGTCTATGTAGCAACAGATTTTGACTCCCAAAGCAATAGAGAACCGACAAGTTAATATAATAATCTAATAAAGCAACAGATTTTGTTCCCAAATCAACACATCAAGACAAATATCTTATCTCATCTATGAATTAAAAACAGAGTTCGTTGAGAACACCAACACATCAATACAAACACATACATACCTTTTGTCGGTCAGAGATCATTATAAAACAATCTCCATCCATAAGACCTAAATCATCTTTCAATTTTCTCACAAACCATGTCTAGTTTTCAGTATTCTCTTTTTGGACATAACTCCAAGCTATATGGTAGATTCTATTGTCAGCATCTCTGCCCAATGCAACAATCAATATACCCTTCATCTTTGACTTGATGTGATAACCATCTACTCCAATCAATGATATGCAGGATTCTCTTCATGTTCTCCTAAGGATATCAAAGCACACATAGAACTGGCTAAATACTTCTTAACCATCATCATTTGTAACAATTTCAATCTCTAATGTTGAGTTTTCATTTGAGACTAATATCTTTGTAGCATAATCACGTAGACGAGAGAATTGACGATCATATTCACGTTCAATCCATCTTAAGGCCTTCTTCCTTGCAGCTTAGCATTGAAGCCTAGTCACCTTTATCCTCCATTTGTCAAACATGAATGAAACCATTTTCTTTGGCATAAAGTACTCAGATTCTTTGCGTTACAAGAATGGACATCATTGAACACTCTAACCTTCCAAACCTCTGAATTCCCAGTTACAGAGCAATATATCCTCCAATCACACCCTTTACCAGCACATTTGTATGCTATTCTATTCTTATCATACTTATACTGTTTAATATTCCTCGCAATTCGAATAACATAGTCAACTACAACCTCTTTAAATGCAACGCCATTGAAGAAGGTCATACCTACATGGAGATAACCTAGACCACGACCTGAGCCTTTGTCAGTTTTGCAATTTTTGAACCCTTTCTCTGCTTCTTCGACACTCTCAAGATACACATTGTCTTCAATGTGTGGCTCATCAGTAAAATTTAGGACATCATTCTCCATTTGGTAAGCTTCTCGATCCCAAGCATCTTATCCTCTGATTCAAGCACTTCTTCTAGATTTTGATTCGCCTACATCTTCTTCTTCAATGTTTACAGTCACAGGGATGAGTGCAGATGGTTGAAAAGTAAGAAGGACAATTTAGTCTTTTCGCATAAATATTTCTAAAAAAACATGGGTAGTTTTGAAAATAGCAAAGTTAGAGAGGTATTTTTGAAATCATCAAAATGATAGATATCAAAAAACTGAAAACCTAAATAAATTTTAATTATTTGCTATAACATGTTATACTAGAACATCATAGTTGAAAATAAAACATAACAATTGTTTTAATTCTTTCTTTTTAATCATATATTAATATATCAACTTACTTAAATGTATATATATATATACACATTTATATATAACTTAGATGATTATTAATTTATAATATTAATATTATTGAAACTATATTTTTACACGACGATTTCAAAATAATTATTATCTTATTAGTTTTTTAAATTTATCAAATTTTACATTGATCTGACTTAAAACCAAATTTTTTTATTAATTTATAAAGATTCTACTGTATTGGATAATTACATTCATGTATTAGTTACATCAAAAATGAAAATTAAGTTATACAATGACACAAAAAATTAAAATACATGCAAATGGTCAACGTAGTATATAGAACATGTAATATAATTATATTCAATTCCTCAAAATCCATCTAGATTCCTTTAATGTAACTGTTAAAAGTTATATAAAAAAAAGGAACACGGTTTATTTCCACCTTGGAACTTTGATATCACAAAAAATCCACCCGAGGTTTGACCTTTGGCTTAATTGCACAGAACTATCCATTTTTGGGTCTAATTGCACAAATTCTCGATTACGCGCAAAATCGTTAACCGGCTCGTATAATTAGTACTAAACCAAACTCAAACAAGAATTTAACCGGATTTTGACCCGATTAAACATGATTTTGACCCGCATCAACAATGGTGGATCCGCTTGCTTCTCTCCATCTTCCTCTGAAATCAAAACTTCTGAAGATAGAGATAAAGACCCCTTCGCGAGTTCATGCAAAGAAGGAGCCAATTCGTCCTGCAGCCTCAAGACCAAATGATAATACATCCAGCGTTCAATTTTCTACCGATAGAAAAAAAAATAGGAAACCGTAATAAACAAAGCTGATAGTGGTTCAGGTGGTACTGAAAGGGACATAAAATAGTAAAATTTGTATGTACAAAAGAGACTGTAAAGCCAGAGGATGAAAAAAGTTTGAGAAAATCATCTGATGTTCATTTAAGCATTTGATTGCCTGATGGTGTTAACCTTCAAGAGAAGTTTTCTGTGGCAAGTATATTGAGAATTGAGAATGGTCAAGGACTATGTGAATAGTAACCAAACAAATGCACCATACATGGTTCGATCGACCTCATCGAGTCTCGTGGCCTCAAATTTTCACTTCTTCCCCATTATCCCAACAAATCAAACCCTAGATATTCGATTGATCTTTATTAATTTTTACAAAATTAGGGATTTTAGGACAACAAATTTGGGGATGAAAAAAGTAGTGAAGAGAAGAATTTGTCGGTAGTGCCTATTGGGATTGATTCATTCTCTTAGAGAAGCAATCACATTTTATTAATTGACCATGAAAGTTAGCATTGAAGACTTCACATTTCAGAGGAAAAAGACGATGGAGATGGAGATGGAGAGAAGCAAGCGGATCCACCATTGTTGATGCGGGTCAAAATTCGGTTAAATTCTGGTTTGAGTTTGGGTTATGAATAAATTAGAGATGCCGGTTATTGATTTTGCACGTAACCGAGAATTTGTGCAATTAGACCCAAAAATGGATAGTATTGTGCAATTAAGCCAAATGTCAAACCTCGGGTGAGTCTGTTGTGATATCAAAGTTCCGAGGTAGAAATAAACCGTCTTCCCAAAAAAAAAATACAAAGTTTCAGCAAATTTAACTGAATGCATTTACACCAGTTAGGCCCTTTGTTTCAAAAAAAGTTTCAAATTCTCTTCGTAATCTGATTTTTCTATTCTATAAAGAAAATTACTTTTTCACTATGCCTTTTGATATTACACCAATTTCAGAAATAATTCTCGCAATAGACTCTTGTAAAATCAAAATTTGAATCGACTGTTATTGAGTTTTTCCAAAAAATAAAAACAACCGAATAACTCACAATATTTGATCTTTTTCTTGTAGATGATAAGGTAAAGGACAACTATTATATAATTGTGTTTAAGATCTAGATCATAATAATTGTTACTAACAAAATCTATTTTTTTTTAACACTAGGTCACAACTGGTCGGCCCATTAACCAAATTTGTAGGCGGTGAGACTCGATCCATGGTTGTGCAAGTGCGCATGTCTTAGTAAATTTACCACCTATCACTAGACTAAACACCACTTGCAACAAAATCTAATTTTTTAAATGTTCAATTTTGTAACAAGAAAATAAGATCCAAACTTATATAAAAAAAAAAGTAGTATCATTTAGTCTTATGTTCTTATGAACTTAAAATTATCCCCTAATATAATATCATTCTAAAAAATTTAGCCCGTGGCCGTAATACTAGAAATGAAATAAGTGTTGGATAATCATATTAAGTTACGTAAATGCTTCTTTTGTTAATCCAAATGTTTGAGATTCAAAATGGAACAGAAAGCGGATGCTCGGGGTTAGATTGTACAAGTTATAAAAAATTGAGCGAAATCGAGAATTTTTGTGAATTTACGGGGTTTCTATGAGTTACTTCAAAATTGTTTTTTTTTCTTTGGTCACGAGTTACTTCGAAATTGTTATTTTTTCAACATTAAAATTGTTATGTTTCGAATTTGTTTTTTTTTTGTTATGAAAACTTCAAAATTGTTATGTTTCGAATTTTTTGATTTTATTTTTATTTTTGTGTCAAAAGTCTCTTCGTGTTTCTCAGCCTGGCATCATTGCTTACGGAATTAGGCAGAGTAAAATTTGAAACAGATTCGCCTCGCTTTTTCATAGCCAAAGAATACAGCTCGATTAGGGTTTTTCCTCCTACAGATCCGATTGTTTACCGATAAAATTCCAGATCATAGATCTCTACCTTCGTCTCTTTTTGGTAATCATTTCCTTGTTTTGTTCTTTGGTACTGTACCTCGTGATTCATCAATCTCTGCTCCACTTCCCTGATTGCAAGTTTTGGTCTTGGAATCTGTCGGTTGAATCTCAGATTTTAAGGAAGCGGAAACAAGTTTCAGGTGTAATCATCGCTTTCATGTTCTGCGTTGAATCCTAAGTCTTCCCTCATTGTGAGTTTCCTTTTGATTACATCTGCAACTCTGTAATCGAAACCATGAATTTATATCTGTTGATTCTCTGTTATTTTCGGGATGAAGAGTCGTTCTACAGATCTCTAAGTTGGCTCCTCAAAGAAGATTACAGCGCCACATGGGCGGCCAGATGCAGCAGACTAATGCTGCGGCTGCGACGGCGCTGTATGATGGGGCTCTGCACAATGCAGGACCCACAAATGAGGCAGGCGATGCCGTTATGGCACGATGGCTCCAGTCCGCTGGTTTGCAGCATCTGGCTTCTCCAGTTGCTTCCACGGGGATTGATCAGCGTCAACTCCCAAACCTTCTCATGCAGGTATTAACTAACTTACAGCAAGTTCTGACCTTTGCATGCGTTTATAAGTCTGTTCTTTACGTTCAATTGGCTTTGTTAAGTGGCCCAATTCTTAGTTCATTTTGTCTTTCCAGCATATATCATTCTTAGACAGACAAGTTTATTGGAAATATATTTTGTTATAGCCTGCAGATATGTAGAAGTAGAATTGTATGTCATGGATATTAAACATTTGTAGCAATAAAATTGGTAATTTTTATTTCTTCCTTGGACAACTTCTTTGCTATAGAAATTCCATGTTTTTTTATGTGTCTGTGGTGTTGCTTAGGGTTATGGAGCACAAACTGCCGAGGAAAAGCAACGACTTTTTAAATTGATGAGAAATCTGAATTTTAATGGGGAATCAACTTCTGAGCCGTATACTCCCACTGGTCAAACGTCAGTAGCTTTGCCCTCTTCAGATGGATTTTATTCACCTGAATTTAGAGGTGACTTTGGAGCTGGATTGTTAGATCTTCACGCAATGGATGACACGGAGCTGCTATCTGAGGTATGTTTGCAAGGGTAAATTAGTTTAAAGAAGTTTCCTATTTTCGCCTGTATATAACCAGCATGGAAAAGCCCCATGTCGATTAATTTATACTGCTTTTGTCCAATTTTGTTTTGAAGCACACCCATTGTATTGTTTGGCATCTATATATTCATCTTTCGGACATGCAGACTTTGGTAGATTTTAATATTGAGACCTGAATACTGCGGTTAGTCAACACTTATTGTTCTTGCAATTTATATGTGCAAGTAAACCACAAAATTTTAGAAGTTATTGCAATTATAAGGACTTGAGGTTGTCATAGGTGGGTTACGGTCTGTTAGAAAGGTTTTTTTTGGGTGGAACGTTCATACATTTTCTGGTGCTTAAATGTTTCATTGTATGTGTTTTCAATTCATTTCTTGTTTAAACTCGAATTTCATTCATGTTGCAGCATGTGATTTCTGAACCCTTTGAGCCATCACCTTTCATGCCTAGTGTCAATCAAGCATTTGAAGAAGACTTTAATGTGCCAGCTAACCAAAAACAGCGACAAGAGCAGGATGCTGAACCTTCGAGCTCATTGTCAAAGACTGAAAAAGAAAGTAGTGGCAGAGAAAACAATGTAGCTAAAATTAAAGTAGTGGTATGACATTTGTTTTGATCTGTTAGCTGGTTTCGTATTGCGTAGTTGAAATTGCAAGCTATGGTCATTATCTTTGGGGAACTATACATGTTTATATACTTATTTCAGGTAAGGAAGAGACCTCTAAATAAAAAAGAAACTGCTAAAAAGGAAGAAGATATCGTGACTGTATCTGGTAACTCTTTGACTGTTCATGAGACCAAGTTGAAGGTTCGTGCGTGTGCTTAAACATAGTGATGACATCCATGATTCAGTTTATGATGATTAAAGGTCATTGACCCTCTTCATTTTATATTTCTTTTTCTGATATTGAATAAAACTTAATCTTTGGTGATGCAGGTGGATTTGACTGCTTATATGGAAAGGCATGAGTTTTGCTTTGATGCTGTTCTGGGTGAGCATGTGTCAAATGACGAGGTAATTTATAGCCTGAAGGAATTGAACAGTACGCAAAAATCCTATTGGGAGGGCTTTATTGTGCTTCTAGATGCGAGATTACATATATTAATTCAAAATAAGTAAATCTTATGAATTATGTTATAGTACAATAACCCTGACCATCTACCTTTGCCTTGTTTAAGTTCTGTTTTAGAGTAACTGGCTACTCCAGGTCTGTTGTTAATTGCTGTTTCCATGATTAGGTGTATCGAGCCACTATAGAGCCAATTATTCCCACAATTTTCCGGAGAACCAAGGCTACTTGTTTCGCATATGGTCAAACAGGTATATAATGGTACTCTTGTTCATATGATTTATTTTAAGGCAAATCTTATTGTTATAGCTCTGTTATCTATCTCTCTAAAATGATCTCAATGCTTTTTTTTCTGTGCCTTGATAATAATCTGCTATTTATTAGGTAGTGGTAAGACATTCACAATGAAACCACTGCCTATACGCGCTGTTCAAGATCTTATGAGGATGTTGAACCAACCAACTTATCGTGATCAGAGGCTTAAGTTGTGGCTCAGTTACTTCGAGATATATGGTGGAAAGTTGTATGATCTTCTCTCTGAGAGAAAGTTAGTGTTTCTTGTTCTCTTCTCATATCTTTTAGAGTCATAGTAGGTGTTATGCGAATATGCGTTTTTTCTTTTTTGCTTTTGATGAAGTACCACTGGGCACTAAAATATATTTACTTCTTCTTTTCTTAGTCTCCATTATTTCCGTTAGTGTTTGTATTACAAATGCATGTGTACTGTTGTTGACTAATTCTGTTGTCGCCGAGTAGGAAACTTTGTATGCGAGAAGATGGTAGACAACAAGTTTGCATTGTTGGCCTGCAAGAATATGAAGTCTCAGATATTCAGATTGTAAAGGATTTTATTGAGAAAGGGAATGCTTCAAGGACCACAGGATCAACTGGTGCCAATGAGGAATCTTCTCGATCACATGCTATCTTGCAGCTTGTTGTCAAGAAGCATGTGGAGGTTAAAGAAACTAGACGAAGTAATAATGATAGTAATGAATCACGAGGGAAAGTTGTTGGAAAGATTTCTTTCATCGATCTTGCTGGCAGTGAAAGAGGTGCAGACACCACAGACAATGACCGTCAGACAAGGTAAGGTCATGTCTATCCTCTGTTAGAAGAACTTTGAATGTTGAATTCCCCATTTGTTTAGAATCGTTGTTTGAATGTGACTTTTTAGCCTCATGTATAACGTTGTCTACAAAGAAATATCCTGATGGCACTAGAATTTTACCTTTTTCCTTTAGAACTATTACTTTTGTTTTTTTTTGCGTTTTTGACTGTTTTTTTTGTAGGATTGAAGGAGCAGAAATCAATAAGAGTCTTTTAGCTCTCAAAGAATGTATCCGTGCGCTGGATAACGACCAGCTACATATTCCTTTCCGTGGAAGCAAACTAACTGAAGTGCTTCGCGACTCATTTGTTGGAAACTCAAGAACTGTGATGATTTCATGTATCTCTCCAAACGAAGGATCATGTGAACATACCCTAAATACATTAAGATACGCTGATCGGTATGTTTTGATGAAATGAAAACTTTTCTTAAACTAACTCTAGGTTTCTTCTACTTAACCCATGTCTATAATTTACTTATTCAATCAGGGTTAAAAGTCTATCTAAAAGTGGAAATAGCAAGAAGGATCAAACTTTCAATTCGTTGCCTCCAGCTAATAAGGATGTTTCTTTGGTGTCCTCTCAACTAGCTTCAAATGATGTAGAAGATGTCTTTGAGCCTCCACAGGAACCTAATGTACAGGAGACATGGAGGAGGGTAAAGCAAGACAGCTACTCTACTTTAGGTATCGAATTCATGCAGCCTACAAATTACCCATCTTCATCTCCGGTCAACTTTAGAGAGGAAAGTGGAATTCCATCACTATCAGTGGACAAAGGAAGATCAGATACGAGCAATTCTTTTGGTGGCTCCACCAGTCAAAGGATTCATCCATCTTATTCTCAAGACACTTCAGATCAGGAAGAAAAAGTGAAGAAGGTATCACCACCCCGTAGGAAAGTTTCTCGGGAGGAAAAAGCTGAAATGCCTCAAAACTCTTTAAAAAGAGATGTCATCAGTGCATCTGATGTCCCTGCCACGACAAACTCTAGACAGCATAATATTGCTACCAGTCAGAACACAGGCGATTCTGCTTCAAGACAATATGAAGCAACAGCTTCAAGGCAATATGAAACAACGGAGACTTCTCTTGATGAAAATATAGATGCATTGCTTGAGGTAAAGAGCCATTTAACCCTTCAGCTTGTAAATGATGCTATAAATGTGAGGGAATTTAATAAATATCCTCCCAAATAATCTTAGAAAGCCTGTACTGTTGTAATTATATTGTATAATCTCTGGCAGGAGGAAGAGGCCTTAATTACAGCACACAGAAAAGAGATCGAGGATACAATGGAAATAGTTCGTGAGGTAAAAGGTCATTTATCTGCTTGTTTTTTGGCTCATATGTCATGTGATTGTTTTGACATCATTTAGAACTTTATATATCAGGAAATGAAATTACTAGCAGAAGTGGATCGGCCAGGTAGCATGATTGACAACTATGTAACACAACTGAGTTTTGTGTTGTCCCGTAAAGCAGCTGGTCTGGTAAGCCTTCAAGCCCGTCTTGCTCGGTTCCAACACCGTCTGAAAGAACAAGAGATACTTAGCCGTAAGAGAGTTCCGCGCTTGGAAAAGCGGTCAAGTTAGTTTGGGCTACACTAAGGTGATCTTTTATTCTAATACACAACAAATCTTCCTTCCTCTCGGGTTTGTGAATTGGTGAATTGTCTTGTTTTTTCGGGAGGGCGGTTTTAAATTTGTCACTTTTGCATTTGGGTTTTTTTTTTGGTTTTTGTTTTTGTGTCCCTTTGTCAACATTTGATAATGAAATGTGAATTGAAGTTCTTTACTGCAATACATAGTGATATGTAACCCTAACTAAAGCAGCTGTGTGTTGTAAATTTGTAACACATTCATTCGTGCAATTGTGCTGATTGTTTTTACATCAGAAACATTTATTTTCAAGACATTACTTGCTATAATAGTTGATTGTAATGATCAAAGCTTTTAATTGCGGGCGTACTTGTTTGTTCGAACAAGGCAGCTAAATTAAGCAGTTTCACAAAGATAAATGGAAATCGAGAGTGAAGAGAAAGAAAAAATGGACCTGATTGGAATAAAATCTTCTTATATATATAGATCTTGAGTTGGGCTAACCAACATAAAATAACCACTAGAGATCCAAAACGCTTCATCTACAATCTAAAACGAACAAAGAATACAATAAAGGGAGCTCAGAGCTATGGGCTTAGCTCAGTGTTTACCTCTGCTTTTTAAGCTGCGTGCTTCACTGCCTAAAAGGACAGTGGAAGGTTTCGACAAATTAACAATGGAGAAAGCAAAAATAGCATTCCTAAATGATGAAAAGACTTTAGCCCAAGCAAGTTCAGTCAGCTCGTAGTCTCAGAATCTCTTTAGCCGTTCTTAGTCGGAAGTATGGCATGTGTTCCTGCACAAAAGAAATTGAGAAAACATGTTTTCTATAAACTGCTTGGAGATAAACTAATTCCATATTGTTTCAAGAAAACCAGTTAACTCTCAACTATAATTTCTCGAGTCATTTAGGGATCTGGATTCTAATTTTACCTGGCTGAAACATAGCCCCAGGCCTCTACTGAAAAAATCGATGTATTTAAGCATAAACATGCCACAGTCATACCTGAGAATATAAAATTGCAACAAAGGAAAAATACCAAAAGAAGTTAGCAGAGAGCTAAAGAGCACGAGCACAAAGGGTTTTGATAAATCTTGCTATCAAGATGTTGTTTATTGCTTTTGGTTATTAAATTTCCAGAGGAAATCAGTTTTAGATATTGCTTGTTATTTGACACCACCATCTTGACTGAAGAAAATGATAGTTTGGCACCAGCCGCAAACTATGAAAGCATGAGTATTTCCGGTGAATAGTTATGGTTTTAGATCCCATAACAGTTATGGTAGATTTATCTTTATCTAAACCATATTCCACATGTGAAGACAACTAGCTGCTTCTACAAGGAATGTTTCCAAACGAGATAGTTCCTTTCACAAAATCATTAAAGAATAGCAAGTTCAAGAATAGTTACATACCCATTCTTTTGTTGGGGAATGTCTTCAACAAATTCCATATCCCACGAACTAACATCAATATTTTTTTCACTTTTTTCTTTAGCTTCGTCACCCAAGTATTTTGCCTAAAGCACATATCAGTTCCAGCATTAGCAATAACGACGAGAAGGTATATATCAAATATTTTCATGGTAGTATCCGATTTAAAATTCCACATCAGTTTCTAGAATCTTTAAAATGTCCACGGACACATTTTAGACTCAAGACATAATGACAAAGATATTCACTATGAAAAACATTCACTTCAGAACCATTCATTATATAAGTGAATTAGAAAATAGTTTTCCCGAAAATTTTCCAACTGCTTTGTTTCTATGGATGAAGATGATAGCTAAGTTATATATTCAGAAGATCAGAAAGATACGGAATAGTACCCTCAGTAGGTCCAAAGCATTGTCTATCTTTTTTATGACTCCAAAAATTTGATTACGAGACTAAATAAAGAGAATAAGAGTTGCAAAGTAGATTATACCAGAGCATTCAAAATCTTAGAATCGACTCCATTCAATGAATCAAGATACATGAACTTGCGATCCCTGTTGTTAATAACTGCCAAGGTCCAATGTACACCCCTATGGATGGGAACAAATATCTGAAAAGGGCAACAACTGGTTTAAACATAAATAAATTGAACAACATTTCCGAAGCTAACATATGAGAATCTTAAAATCGAGGTTCTTCGAAAAAATTACCATGTCACAGTCAATAAGAGCATATCCCAACTTTCTTTGCGTGGTCCATCTTTTGACAGCTTTATAATTATAACCAGAGTCGCTTACCAGCTGAAAGAAAGCAATTAAGGAAAGCCAAACATAAGTCAAAAAGGATTCATCAACATATAAAAAAGCCACAGCTTGTCTTGGGTACTTGCTGCCATTCATGGTTACAGGAGCCAGAGACAACTGAGTACCAAAATATAACGATGATCACATCAAAAGACCATTTTAACATACTGCTAGTTTTTTTTATGGAAGCAAGTAGCAGTTACAGAAAAGAACTGAAGATGAGGCGAACAATCTATATATTTCTTAAAAATCAAGTGAGCACAGAAGAAAACAAACCTTTTTGTAGAAGAAGGTATTGAAGAAATGACACTTCAAATATTTTTTGGGCTCTTTCGTTTCTCTTTCTTTAAGTAGTTCAAGGTAGACATTGATAACCTACAAAACGGAACAGGAACACAGCAAAAGAAAAGATGTAATTCGAGATCTCTTGATTACGCAGAATGCTATGAAGATTGAGGGAGAAGCAGTACCTCGTCATTTAGCCATGCAGATGGTGTAAGGCATTGTAAAATTTCTCCAGTAATATCAATGTTTGAGTTTTTATGAGTAGCCAATACCTTTCTTCTGAAAAAAAGAGACACGTTAGACTCCAAAACCTCTCGACATGCTGAAGCTCTTATACAAAACCATACCTATTTCCCCTAGCGAAGGCCCGGTAGACTTCAGCCTCTTCCTCCTCTGTGAGAGGTGTAAAAGGCTCGTGTGGCACCTTGATTAGATCAATAGTGCAACAAAAGCATTGAGTAATCTGCTTAATAAAATGTCCAACGACATATACAGACTATAGAAGAATTCTGACTGTGTGGTTATAAGCTATAATTGTAGCTTAATGAACCAAACAAAGCATTTAGTCTATACCAAACAACTCTAGGCAAATTATGATATGCATTTTAGGGGATCAATCTAAATTGAGAAGCGGCAATAATTATATCCAATTCGGAAAGAAGAGTAAATAAATCTCATCACCTCAACACGCTTTTCCACGGGCTTTGGGCGAGATTGGCGTTGCTGCGACAACTTTTTCTCATTCAACACTATCTCAAATTCCAAAGCTTCCAACTTTGAATTTCGCCTCTCCGCACTTTGCAAAAGCTTTTTATAGGCTTCGAGGCTCGAAGCATCATTCACATGTGTATCTAACGACAGCAAATCCAGCATCGTACTAGTGTCATCAACTCTCAAGTTGTTCCCTTTCTTAACATCCGTTACACCAGAAGAAGAAGAAGGCTGAAGAAGATTTTGCTTCTCTACTGATTTATCCTCTTCATCACAATCAACCACTACAACTTCTTCAACGCCTGAGTCTTCAGAAACTGCTTCCTTTTGGGGCGCATCTCCTAAATCAATAAACTCTTTTTCCTTATTAAAGAATCTCAAAACATCAAAAGCTGTTCTCTTGGCATCATCATACTTGCGAACAAATAAATTACTGTCCTTTTCGCTGTAATCTTTAAATTTTGCCTTTCCGTATCTAAGAATTCCTCTGCTAGGAGCATGGATTTCTCGTCTAAGAGGAGCTTTAGCATCAGGGTACCTAGAAATCCTCGATATTGTGGGGTTCGAAGACGAAGCTGGCCTACCAGAGTCCTCAGACATAGCGATTGAAGATAATCTGCGTTTCTTGGAAGCTTGGATATACGGCGAATTTCGAAAAGGGCCGATTGATTGTTGATTGAAATTGAAGGATTCTTTGCTGCGCTTACGATTGATCGCAACGGCACCCATTAGGGGACGAATTTGGCTAATCCACTAAACCCTGGAGATTCGGAAATGAGTACCATAAGAGAGGTATTGAAACCTAAACATGAAATTAGGGTTCTACAGAGATGAATGATTTCACTTTCCCTTTTTTTTTTTGTCGTGATTTCACTTTCCTTTTAAAATTTGGGTTTCTCCAATAATTTATTTTTTTTAACGGGAAAGAAAAAAAGAGAAATAAGTCCATATACAAAAGCTAATCACCAATTCAAAATTTTACTTACTTCAGTTAGGTGGATAGACCGATGGACTTTTAACTGAAGAGGAGACTTTTCTGAAATGTAATCTCAAAAGACCACCTCTAAAATAAAATATTGCTTATGGGTGAAATACTTAACTATTCTTATTTAAAACCAATTTAAAACCAATTTGACTATTCTTCAAGTGACTATAATATTTTCTGACTTTTCTCTTTTTTTTTAATCTCACATCTTACCATTTTTTTTGGTGGGACTAAGTTTTATTTTACAAAATAAATTAAAAATAAAAACAAAAAAGAAAAAAATAATTCGGTTATTTGGTTTATCCATACAAAATATTAAAGCAAAGAATTAAATTGTTTCATCAAACAAAATTAAGGTTTCATTATCCCATTCCACTTGCTCTTTATCTCTTTCATGGAGACCAAAACGAATCCGACAAAAATAGAGAGGGTAAGTTAAAAGGTGAGTTCGAAATGGATCTTCTTCTCACGTAAATGGAGGGGGTCGTGCCAACGTCGAAAAGCGAAGACGTGATAAAACGTGAGTTCTCTCCTTCATTCTTCACATAAATTGATCTTCTTCTCACGTAAATGGATCTTTCGTTTTTATCTCCATTTCTTATGATATCTTTCTTCTTCTACATATAGACATAAGAATCGAGCAAGTGTGAAGCATAAAAGTGAAGATGTGATAAAACTTGAGTTTTCTTTCATTGTTCACGTCAATGGATCTTCTTCTCACGTAAATGGATGTTTTGTTTTTATCTCATTTTCTTATGATATCTTTCTTACTCTGCATATAGACATAAGAATCGAACAAGTGTGAAGCATAAATACAATATTTGGGTGAATATATTGAAAGAGGGAAAAGATTCAACGGTACAATTATATAACTAGTTATGCTTATAGGAGACAGATAATGTCATTATGTTTTCCAAGAAAAATAGTGTCTTCCGCTTGTTTTATAATGTTGTTGTTTCTATCATGATTTTTTGGCAGATACAAAGATTAGTACAATAATTCATTTAGATATTGGTGGATATTATGTTGAAACCGATGATGGGCATCGATGAGATTCGGAGGGTGCTAATTATTATGCTTTAACGTTAAAGACACTGGCTATTGAGGATATAACTTACTCGGTTTTAGAGGAAAGGATAAGAAAGAAGCTTGGTGTTGATAGTAGGGGAAAGATAAAGATGAGTTATATCACATTGGTTGTGGAAGCAAATAAACAATCGTATATTTTGGACGATGAGGATGTCGAAAGTTATCTATGTAGCATGAATATGGGTCAACTAAGAAGTATTTTGCATGTTGAAATAGAGAAGTGTTGTGAAGAAAATATAAGAGGAGAGGTAGAAAGTTCATTTGGTATGAACTATGATGGTAGAGATAACAATGTCATTACTGGATACGAGGAAGGAAAAGAACAGGAGGAGGATCCGTTTGGAGATGATGGTGTTGGGAAAAATAAGGAAAATGAAGATTTGGTTCTATTTAATGCCGACGTGGAGAATGATGGATATGGACCTTATGATCGTATTGAATTACTTTGTGATACAGAAGAAGTAGAAGGATCCTAGTGTGTTGAGGAATAGGCGGATGGTACGAGACTGGAAGTAAACCAAGAATTCGGGTACAAAAAAAAAGTGCAGGATTTGGTCTTAATGGCATCGCATCAATTGTGTTTTGACTATGATGTATTGAACTTAGATAAGTGGAGATATGTTGTAAGATGTCGTCAACAAGGTTGTAAGTGGTACTTACGTATATCACGGTCACATAGAAGTGATGGTAGTTGGTCGGTGAAAAGGTACCGTAAGATGCATTCTTGTTCTCGGGTATCGGCGAGTACATCCCTCTGCTAAATCTATTGTAGGTGTTATGCAAGGTAAAGTCGGAGTGAAGTTGTCGTATAAAACTGCTTTGAGAGGAAAACATAAAGTTGTGTGTGCTGTGCGTGGAAATCCGGAGGAAAGCTATAGGAGGTTGCCATCCTATTTATTTATCTTGGAGAGGGCGAATATTGGTACGGTGACATAATTAGTTTTGGACGAAGAAAACCGGTTCAAGTATTTATTTATCGCTTTAGGAGCTTGTATTAAGGGTTATAATGGGATGAGGGAAGTGATTTGTGTTGATGCAACTTATCTTAAAAATACTTATGGTGGTGTTCTTATATTCGCCACTGCTCAGGATCCGAACCATCATCATTACCGGATTGCATTTTGTGTAGTTAATGGTGAGAAAAATGCAAGCTGGAATTGGTTTTCACTATGTTGAAAAGTGTTGTGCGAGATGAATCGGAATCGGTGTTTATTAGTGATAGAAATCCTAGCCTCATCAAGGCAATTAGTGAAGTTTACCCAAGAGCGCGACATGGATATTGTATATTTCACCTATATCAGAATGTGAGAACAAAGACTTCAAACATCCACAAAGAAAGTGTTGCTAAGAGATTTAGGGAGTTGGGTCAAATTTATACAAAGGCTTAGTTTGAGCAGGAGTATGAGGAATTTAGAAGCAGATATTCTAAAGTGGCTGATTATTTGGATGAAAGTGTAGATGTCTACAAATGGGCTCGGTGTTACTTTCCTGGAAAAAGGTACAACATAGGAACGACAAATAGTGCAGAATCATTGAATAGCATATTCAAGGAGGCGAGGAAGTACTCTTTACTAGCCATGATTGTTGTGATTCTTGAGAAAATGGGAGTGGTTTAACAAACGTCGTAATGATTGTGCTGGAGTACATAGCTCACGGACATTGGTTCCATTTGTGGAGAATGAATTGCATCGCATGTGCCAAGAGGCGACACACTTACGCGTGAAAGAGATAAATGTGTTCACGGGTGAGTACAACGTCCTTGGACGAGATGAGAAGTCATATTTGGTAAATTTAGAGGGTAAAACTTGTGCTTGCATGCGATTGGACATTGACATGTATCCTTGCGTGCATGCAATAGCTGCGCTACGCATATACATGGAGAATCCAAATAGGAGAGAAGATAAATATCTACATCAGTTGTGCTCAAAGTATTATCTAATGGTTGTGTGGACGTTGGTGTATTCCCAAACATTATATCCAGTCCCAGATATATCTTAGTGGGTTGGGATTCCGGACAATATTGTTGCAATGGATGTCTTACCTACCATATCGTACTAAAAAGAAATGTCGACATCAAGAAAACCGATTTCATTCGGTTGGTGAAAGACGTCGAAGAACAAGTAACAAGACTACACTAAGACTAAACTTAGAAGAGTATTTCAACAGTAGCAGAGGTCATGCAATCTGAAGGTAATATATGTAATGGGCCATTCGTATATGCCAACATAATTAGGTAATATATGTTGTGAACGAGAGATATACAAATGACACAACAATTATGCAAGTTCATCACATTTACGAACGTAATGAACTCATGACAAATTTGGCCATTATGTAAGTGAGAGTTAATTTGGCCTGTTACGTAACTGAAAGTGACTTTAGCTCATTTTAAAGAATTTGACTCACATCTTTCTTTTTTCCCAAGTGGCACAAAACACGTGATGGGCAAATTGAAGTGAAAAATGAAGTGATAAAGCTGCGTAAAAATCTGTGTACAAATTGAAGTGATAAAGTTGCGTGAAAGTTTGTGCGTGTACTTCATGATGAGCTGCAGATTGTTGTGGGCCCACCACAAAGCACAACACTTTGATTCACGTTTTAGATTATATTAAAACACAAAGCTCTCGTTTACGTTTTAGAGTATAGTAAAACACAGATCTCTCGAATCTTGTTTTAGGTTATATAAAACCATTTTAATATTATTTCAATCAAATTGTTGACATCACTAGAAATGAGATATATTAACTTAAGAAATGACATATATTAAGCCTACATTGTAAGATAATTATATGATAAAAATGACATACATTAAGTTAAGAAATTAATTAATATTTAGTTAAGTTCACTTGTCCCATCATTCCACTAATTAAAGAATGGTTATTAGATAAACCTATACATAGTGAGTTATATGAAATGTGTTTGCTTCAAACAAAAACAAGAGTGAGTAGTTTAGAATTGGTGAGCTTTGTGTGCAACATTGTAAGACCTAAACAATTTGAAGTTAAAAACGTAAACGTAAATAATATTTTCGGATTTCAAAATTTGTTTAGATTCTCCTTCAGCTTTAAGCTTAAAATCTACTCCCTCTTATTTTCAGATTTCATATGTGATTTTTGACTTTTTCTTTCCAACCATTTCTTCACTTTATTATCAAAGGTACTCACTTGTAATCAGATTTTGCACATGCCTATTCGGGGTTATGACGACGGCTCCAACAACAGTGACATTGAGAGCAGCGACGACAGAGACTTATTCCATGAATATCTAGAACCATGGCGTGGGATTTCAACCAGATGCTGGTGTAGTGGAACCATGCTCACTAAATTTGAGACAAAATGTCCAAATATTGGCAGAAAGTATTACATTTGCAACCTTGACGGGGTACGTTCACACAAACTTCTCACCATATGTAATCTCATGTCTTTTGACACTCATTTCTTTTATGTAGGACGGAGGTCTTCACCGACGGTGTTGGTGGGACGAGGTTATGGTGGAAGAAAACATCAATCGTAGGCATGAGATAGAGTCTTTGAATTACCGACTTAACTACACCAACTCCAACCATGACGGTGAGTGTGTTGACCCGCGCATGATGTGGGCTAATGTTTTTTCCAATCGAGCTGAGATTAGGACCCTAAAGGTCAAAATCACAAAACGAGATAATGATATCAAGGAGCTTCAAGAAAAGGTGTGTGAATTTGAGAGAATGGCTATGGTGTTCCAAACAAGGAGGAGGTGAATCCGGATATGCTTGATCATGTTCTTAATTATTGTGTTATAATGGTAAGTGTGTATGCTTGATTATGCTCTTAATTAGTGTTGCTTAATTATTGAGCCAACGGCTATGGTGTTGTTCTTTCTTTATTGAGATAATGGCTAGGTACGACTCGAATGGATTGTTCGTTCTTTATTGAGATAATGGCTATGGTGTTGTTCTTTTTTTATTGGGATAACAGCTAGGTACGACTCGAATGGATTGTTTTTTCTTTATTGAGATAATGGCTATGGTGTTGTTCTTTCTTTATTGAGATAATGA
The DNA here is from genome assembly GCA_963920545.1 of Lepidium didymum. Lineage (NCBI taxonomy): Eukaryota > Viridiplantae > Streptophyta > Magnoliopsida > Brassicales > Brassicaceae > Lepidium > Lepidium didymum. The sequence goes on from OY986980.1 coordinate 10,459,580, forward strand.
CTAGGTACGACTCGAATGGATTGTTTGTTGTCTCTTTTTATGTATGTTTGTTGTATCTTTAAATCCTGTGAAGAGATCCTTTTCTCTGTTTTTTGATAATAAGATTACTTCGAGTCTTTTACCTATGCTCTACTCCTTTAATAATCTAGTTGACGTTGGGTTGTTAATTATCTCGTGTGTTTGTTTTACTGTTGTTTGTTACTGTCTTTCTCGAGTCTTTTGGTCGGGTCTAGGATTGATTTATCTCCCTTGTAACTGTGTGTTTTGTACGTCTACTCCTTTGAAGTTATAATGATAAGTATCTTGTCTTTTGGGAAAAAAAAGGATTACTTCCAATAGGTGTTAATTAAAAGGGTATAAATAAAAGTAATACATTCCTTCCATTAGGCGTTTAATTCAAAGTGTTAAGGCTTAAAGCTTAAAGCCTAAGTAACTAAAATGGGCCTACAATACCAAAATATAGCCTAATAGCCGTTAAGTTAAAGAGTTAAGCAAAAGGGATAAGTTACTGTCTGAGACTACATTCTACTTTTTCCTTGGTCTCATGTGTTGGCCTCCAGAGAATGGCTTCAACACCTCTGGCTTCTTCCTTGTCCTTGTCCTTGTATGTCCTTTTTCTTGCGAGCTGGTTTCAGCCACGTTCACAACAACAGAGGGTTCTTCGAGTTCTTTGACAGAATCTTCTACAACTGTCCTTGGTCTCAAGCGTCGACCTCTAGATAATGGCTTCATAACCTCTGACTGCTTCCTTGTCCTTGTATTTGGTTTCTCTTGCGAACTGGTTTTAGCTCTTGATTACATGTTCATAGCAGCAGAGGATTCTTTGAGTTCTTTGACAGAATCTTCTACAATTGTCAACCTCTGATCAATGGTTTGAAGCTTGGCAGAGAGTTGGTTGAAACCAGATTCCATAATTGCAGTCATCTCTTTCAAATTAATTGATGTCTTTTGCTCATGTGAGGCCTCAGCTAGTACCCTTGCCTTTTTCCTAACTTCAATGTCTTCCTTGTACATCCCTCCCAAGTGTACTCGCTTATTATTGTCAACTGCCGCATCATCATCATCATCATCTATATCTTCCGGGATCTCACAGATCAGATTACGCTCATCCCACTTAGGTACTAGAATACTAGCAATCCTCTGCGAGTACCCACAACAATTCAATTCAATTCAATTGAATTCACTTCATAAAACATTAAAATACAAGGTTCGGACAATATGCAAGTACACAAACCTTAGTTTCACCTAGTGCCTTGTTGATTTCTTGAAGGCTATATCCTTTCATACAAACTTGCTTTTGCACATCCTAGGATAACCACTTGTTGCGTCCTTAACATGCACTCTGAATTTCTTCATCAAACAAGGGATTGCTTTGAATGGAAGAAGCTACATTACCAACAGAATAAATAACATTAGATAGATCACATTGGAACATATTAGATCACAGTTTAGAACAAACCTCCAAAGATTAACCGTTTTGTTGGCAAAACCCTCAAAGAGCTTTACCATCCGATTGATCTCTGAGAGGTTGTCAAAGAAGGTATACCTACCCCAAGGGAAATTCCAGCAAGCGTCAAGATCAACCACAATATTGGTAAGGAAGGAGTCCACCCGGGTGGCATGTTCACCTCGCTTCCCGCTTCCTTTGATTAGGGCGGTTAAGAAGAACAAGATAGCCATCTTCAACCTGTCACGTGTAGGCTCCTGCATTGCCAGAAATCTTTTCTCAACCAATTCTTGTGTTACTCTTATGTTCTTGAAGTGCTTCTTCACAAAGCCGAGACTTCCAATCCGCTTATTATTATACCAATTAGGATACTCATGACAGTGAAGTCCCGAGATCAGCGTGTGCTCACTCATTGAGTACCTGATTGGCACACCGTTAACCACAAACCAAGCCTCATTTCTCTTTTCTATACGCGCCATCCTAGCAATCATAAGCCACATCCCCAACGTCTTGTGATTAGCATCCTTCGGCATATGAAAGAAATGGCGGAACTGAGGGTGGTCATAGAACCACTGCTTCTCGAACACGTCTAGAACAACCTCTATTGTCTCAACCGCCTTTGCAACATAATATCTTGTCATAATTCTGATAGGTTTGGTCCACTATGTTGATGGCAAATGCATGTCCAAAGCCATTACTCCAGTTCTCTTGCTCACGAAAATAAAACACAAATTCAATATAAGACAGAATCTAACATGTAAATATGTTCCAAGGTGATCTAAACTACCAATATACCAATATACAATTTAAATAGAATCAAATTGATCTAAACTACCATAACATGTACTCGGAATCCTGTATATTGCTAACTATCTAAATAGAATCAAATATTACAAAATGCTCTACGGATGCTATCAAGGGTATATCACACATTTTACATTTTGCTCAAATCAAATATTGAAGATCATCACAAATTATATTACCCACATCAAGCAAAACACAGAACAAATACCCACCCGATCCTATTAAATCATATATCAATTTCCAATTCAATTTTTAAAAACTCAATTTGCAAAGAATTATATTCCGCTTACATTTTCGTTTTCCTCCTCTTCTTCGTTGTCTTCTTCTTCACACGCATCTACTCCAATCTCATCACCAACATGGTCTCCGACTCTTACAGTTTCATCTTCACTTCCAACATTCCCGTGTCGCTCATCTCCTACATTTTCATCTTCACCTCTTCCATTCTCCTGTCGCTCATCTTCGGTTTCATCTTGTGGAGGAGTCACGGGATCTGGAGGGTTCATCAGAGACGTAGGAACAGGAGGGAGTGGAACCTTTTTAAGATAGTTACAACCCACCCCTCTGAAGTGTGCTGCATTCTTCGTGAGCGACATTCCAGTGTAGAAAAGCGAAGACAATGGATTCGAGCTGAAGAGAAGATGAAAACAAGAGAGGGTTCGGTTTGAGAGTTAAACCAAGAGTGACTAAGATATCGATTAGAGAGTTACCTTTTCAGTCATTGCCGAACGAAGAAGACCTTCGCCGAATAAGTCGTTGCCGAACGAGGAATAGAATCGCCATAGTCGCCATCGACAGTCGCCGTCGGGATTCGCCGTCGAGGGGATAGAGGGGTTGGGTTAGAAAAGTTAGGGTAAAATGTGGGTCGTAAAATGTAAAAGGGAAATGTAAATCTCAATCAAACCGATTTTAAATCGGTTTTCTCAGTTTCGTTCGGTAAAGATCCTAATTATTTTACTCGGATACGGATTCGGGTGGGTATCCATGGTTGGGTCATGTAAATTGTTCAACTCTGCATGGACATTAAAGTAAATAACATCATTTTTCAAATAAAATCGATTAATTTTAATCTGCTTTTTCCATGGAGAGTATATGAGTCATTTCTTCTCCAAATAAGAGCACCTCAATCATTGATCAGATAATTATAAATAAAAGGAGAAATAGTCATTTTACCAAAATGACTTTAATGAATCTTGTATATTACACGAAAACCTGGGTTAAACTTGTCTGCCCAAAATTATTGGGTAAAAAATTCAGATTAATCAATTTATTTATAACTTTACCTTATTCTCTCCGATTAAAATGATAAAAATCTCTAAATTTTTCAAATTTCTCTCATTTTCACTTTCGAAGAGACCACTTTTAGGACAATAAGACAAATCTTGTTCTCTTTAACACTAGAGTAAAACTTGCTTTCGATTTTGGTTAGTCGATTTTATAATCCGCTCTTATCTCGCAATTGTTAAGAAGTTCTACTGGAAACGATGGTTAAGACCAGAGGCGGTGGAATTACATGCCAAGGCAGAGGAGGGCGTAAGCGGAGAGGTAGTTTGGTTCATAGGACTGAATACCAATGATTAGCTCGTAATCCATTTGCTGAGCTTTCTAAAATAGGTTAAGTTCCAATTGTTAGTCTTAATAGCCTTTAAATTATAACTAGAGGCAGAGGAGGTTTTAGAGAGAGAGTTATATTGGGTAATAGGACTGTATACCGAAGGGTTTAAAGAAAATGATGAGAATGTTGAGGAAAAAAAACATCTATAAGGATGGTGGGATCTATGAGAATGCTGGGAGAGAAGATCAGGATAAAAGAGAGGGTAATGACGATGGTGAGAATGCTGAGAGAATAGATGAGGATAATGTGACTATTGAGAATACCAACATAGAAGAGGATGGTGTAGATGGTATGGATTTTGAGAATTCTAATAGAGAAGAGGATGATGTAGATAATGAGAATCTTGAAGAAGTAACCCATGAAGATGAAACTCCGGTAGATGGTGCTGGTGAGAATTATGATAATGTTGAGCTGTCTAAACATGAAAATGAAACTCATGTAGAGGAAGAAACCCATGAAGAAGATGAAAATCTGGTAGAGGAAGACGAGAAACTCAATGGTATGAATTTTAATGTTGATGTTTATGTTGTGGTTAATTTGTAGATAACTAAGTTGGTATAGTGGTTAGTAGTTGGATTGGTATTGAAATTTGGATGATTTAGGAAGTTTCAAGATTCATAAACCTTTGTATATAAGTAAAATTACTTTGTTCTATGTTGCAAAATGTACCAATTGCACAACCACCTCATAGAATGCACTTCAAGTCGGAGCAGTACAAGAATAAGATGAAGTAGACTCTGGATTTGTTTGAAGGTTTGACACATACGCTAAGACCTTTTGAGAAGGAGTGGTTCAACAATCACCCATAATTCAAGCACATCTACCATATGCCGATGGGTAGAACTCACATGTCAGTGGGAATGTGGATGCTCCTTCTACGAACGACACAAGTTGAGACTAGAAAAGAAGTGTGGTTCGTTGTCAATGGTACTCCGATCCGCTATAATCTAAGGGAGCACGCATTGATATCGGGTCTTAACTACAAACAATAAAAGAGCCCGGATTATGAAAGAACTGCTGGGAGTGACATGTTTAATGGTCGCAAAGACATAAGAATACATGACGTCATAAAAGAACTAGAGAAAAGGAAACCTGACCGTACGAATAAAAGACTTAAGATGATTCTCTTGTATTTCATATGCAGTGTTCTTGACGCTCCGACAAAAGTAGGAAAGGATGCAATGCGTGTGAAGCCATTTTTGTTGAGAGCTGTTGATGATCTGACCTTTTGCCGTGACTTTTCTTGGAGAAGATGAACCTTAAAAAATATGCTAGGTGAGATCGAGCATACGATGTTGCATTTTAATGGAATAATTAAAGGTAGCAGATGGCCAATTCATGGTTTTGTTACTCCTCTGGAGGTGAGTTAAAATTATTTCGGGATTTGTTAATATTTATAGTCTGTATTTTGTAAATATTGGCCTAAATTTGTGTTGTTTAGTTGTTGGTGTTTGAGGCAATTCCGGATCTAAGTACCAACTGCTGAGAAGTCCATCCACCCGCAAGGTTAGAGTGTCCTAGGATGTGCCAGACTAAGTTCAAGAAACCTGGTGCGATAAGATTTACTCTTAACGAAATTAATCATTTCCTCGGTGATACTAAGGTTAGTTATCCGAGTTGTACGAGTAATATTAATGTTAGTTATTCGAGTTATCCGAGTAATATTAATGTTAGTTATCCGAGTTATATTTTTATCAGGTCATTAATAGTATACTCCGAACAAGGTCAGACGAGCCAATGGAGATGTTGGCTGGCATCTGAAGAAGATGAGGATGACATAAATGATATAATTGTGGACAATTAGATGTAGCTGCTTCGTTTGGGTAAGACAATTAGACTTGATGTTATGTACAAGGGAGATGTACAAGCGCGAGCAGCCGGTGCACCCGTGGAGAATACGGAAATTCCTGACAACGAAGGCCCACAAAATCGACAAAAAACCCCAATTATAATGAACTGGTTGATCATCTGAACACGATGATAGAAGAGATGAAGTCTATGAAAGAACATATTGATGGTTTAAATCAAAGAGTTTCATCGTTGGAACATGTGAACCTAATGTACAGTAGGTAATTATTGTGTAATTGTCCAACTAATTAGTGTATTTCTTTTATGTCCAATTATAGGTTGGTGGTGCTGCTGAACATGAGGATGTAACAGAGGACGTTGGCGCGTCATCTCGACACGAGGTTGAATAATCTTCTCAACCCGATATAAACCAGAAGGGTTATAAACGCTCGTTTGTGGAGTTCCTCATATTCAACACGATTCTGACAGTGACGCGGGCAAGGGTAAAATGAATGTGAAGACTTATGTATGGATTAGAAATTTTTATTAAAACTGGTATTTTGAATATTATGAAATATAGTATTTTGAATAGTATGTATTGAGAGGAGAAGATAATGGAATGGAGAAAAGAGAATTAGCTAAGTCAAATGAAGAGGAGAGTGAAAAGAATAGCAGATAAAGAGAAGATAGAATATTGAAAAAATTGAATTTGGTGCTGGCGGGAAAAAAATTGAATTTGGTGTTGAAAAATTGAAGATTAAAATACAAATAGTTATACCGTGCTAAATGGTTATCAAAAATTACAAATAGTTATACTTTGTCTCATTTCCATATAATCTAATTTTACATATCAATAAAAAAAATTATTTTTGATTATACAGTTTCTAGTGCAATAATATATTAATTTTTTTTAGTAATATATTAGTGCAACCAAATGAAGCCGATATACTAGTGCAACAATATATTAAAAACTCTAAATCTAGAAAGTGACTTTAAAGTATAAGAAATATGTTGTATAAGTTTCACAAAAACTTAGTAAATACAATTATTAATTTTTAATAGTATTAATTTTACTCGAATAACGAGTTCAATTATACATATGATTAGAAAACATTTTGTTTCATAATTATTTCAATTATACATATGATTAGAATACATTTTGTTTCATAATAACGGGTTCCCATAATAACAAGACAACAATATAGAACTTAATACTTACGTGGCGTCTCTTATAACTTGGCGGCGAGACCTGCATTTAAGAATATCTACAATGGTAATGTGAAAAAGAATTTCAATTATTGAAACATCACAAGGAGGGTGTTGAATAAGTAAAAAGTCTACATGGTCATTTTACTTGTTGAATATATTCAACATGTTGAGAAAAATAAAAAATGAATAAAAGTGGGACATATTTGTGGTTACTAAAAATGGATGGGAGGAGAGACAAAGAAGATTACACATGTGTCAGTTTTTCATTTGTTGTTCAAATTTCTTTAGATTTTTTTTCACTTTTATCCTTTAAACTTAATTATTGAATAATATAATAATTATTTTAATTTTATTTTTATATCAAAATTTATAATTTTTTATACTCTATAAATAAAGACTCGCTTCATTTGATTTGGACACAGAAAAAATAACTTATTTCGCCAAAATAGATGCCAATAATAATTCTTTCAATCCCCAAAATTCTGGTAATTACTCTTTCAACTACCAAAATCCCAACAATTATCAATTTCAAATCAACCTCCTAACCAACCCCAACATATACCCAATTATGGGTATCTTCTAATTTTTTTCATACCGTCTGCTATTCCAAAGTTTCATCCATACTATGGATTGATGATGTCATATCCAACTCAAGAACCCCTTAATTCCTCTACTTCAACCAACAATGAAGTTGTCTCAAATATCAGTACAACTCAGTTTCCCGAATTTTCGACACAAATGGCTCTTGGTGGTATGGGCGATGCTGATGAAGCCACTCCAAATACAGATGATTCAACTCATGTTCGTCGCAAAAACCCCAAATAGACCACTGAGCAAAATTTGGTGTTATTGAGTGGTTGGATTAAATATGGAACCGACATTGTTGTTGGTAGAAACAAAAAAAGTGAAGCCTACTGGGGTAAAATTTCTGATTATTGTAATGAGCATTGCTCATTTCAGTTGCCGCGTGATGGAGCTTCATGCAGAAATCATTACAACTACATCAACCAAAGACTTGGCAAATGGATTGACGTTTATGATAACGCTAAGCGTATGCAACAAAGCGGGTAGTCAGAGAATGATGTGTTGGCAAAAGCGCATGAATTATATTCAAGTGCTAATAATGGTCATTTTAATCTAATGTCAGAAAGGCACGCTATTCGTGATCAACCACGGTATAGTAGTCAGGTAGAAGGAAATACTGGCTCCGGGAGCAGTGGATCTAAGAGATCACAAGAGAGTGATGCAAGTGGTTCAAGCTCTATTGGATCCATTGCTCGTCCAATGGGGAGAGATGCAACTAAAAAAAGGGTAAACAAAAGCAAGAATGCATCCATGGAAATGATCAACGAAGAGTGGAATGAATTTAAACAATTTAAAGAGAAAGAGTTGGAACGACTAGACAAAATAGCCATGAGACAAGACGAAGCTAACCACTTAATGAAAGAAAAAAACTCAAGCTAAGAAGATGAAAATGTATTTGAAGTTAAGTGAGAAGGAGTATCTTGATGACCGAAGTAAACAGTTATTGGAGAAGTTGGGTCAAGATCTGTTTAGAAATTAATAATACTATTTGGCATGTTCTGCTTTAATAATGTCTGTCGTTTTCTATTTCAATAATTTATCTTCATGCTTGTTTTAATAATGTATGTCTTTTCTGCTTTAATAATATTTGTCGTTTTCTATTTCAATAATTTATCTCCATGCCTGTTTTAATAATGTATGTCTTTTCTGCTTTAATAATGTTTGTCGTTTTCTATTTCAATAATTTCTCTCTATGCCTACTTTAATAATGTCTGTCGTTTTCTACTTTAATAATGCATGTCGGGGAGCCACCCCTGTCAATCAATGTTTGTTTAGAGTCACCCAATCAATTTCTTTTAATGGAGAATCATTATTCATTTGATGTACCAATATAATAATCTCATTCTACTAAAAACTAGTAAAGGATCCATCAAAATTTCCTTTTGATATCGAAAACTTACAAAAAGCAGTCTGAAATTGAAGAGAAGTATATCATTAACTGGTTTAGAGAACGGCGAAACAAAGTAGAAGAAGAATATCCACCTCGTAGCAAAAGAAAATACTTCAAAAGAGATCATGCAGCTGAAAAGCAGAGACTGATTGACGACTACTTTTTTAATCAACCCATAAATGACGATGCAATGTTTCGTCGGCGATTCCGAATGCGAAAACATGTTTTCCTTTAGATGTTGGGGACCTATCAAGCACCGACAACTATTTCACACAACGAGTTGACGCAACCAATAAAGAAGGTATATCTCCATTAGCAAATGTACCACAGCCATGCGAATGTTAGCATATGATGTGGCAGCCGACGCAATTGATGAATGCATCAAAATAGGAGGTACTACAGCCTTGGAGTGCTTACGTAGATTCTGTAAAAGAATCATACAATTGTATGAGCATGTGAGTCTAAGAGCTCCAACTCAAAATGAACTACAAAGAATACTCCATGTTAATGAGATGTAGGGGTTCCCGAGAATGATTGGGAGTATTGATTGCATGCACTGGGAATGGAAAATTTTTCCTACGGCGTGGGAATGTCAATTTACACAGGGAGATAAGGGAACCACCACTATTATTTTTAAAGCAGTTGCATCTCATGATCTATGGATTTGGTATGCATTTTTTGGATGTCCAGGCACATTGAACTATATAAATGTTCTAGACCGTTCACCAGTGCTCGATGATGTTGAACAAGGAAATACACCAAGATTGAACTTCTTCGTGAACCAACTCCCATATGATATGGCGTATTCTCTAGCTGACGGTATATATCCTTCTTATCCAACTTTCGTCAAATCAATAAGACTTCCTCAGAGTGAACCAGATAAGTTATTTGCACAATGTCAAAAAGGATATCAGAAGGACATTGAACGTACATTCAGAGTGTTGCAAGCTCGTTTTAAAATTATCCGTGAACCAGCTCGTTTTAAAATTATCTGTGAACCAGCTCGTTTTAAAATTATCCGTAAACCAGCTCGCATGTGGGATATAACTGATTTGGCTATGATCATGAGGTCATGTATTATATTGCATAATATGATAGTTGAGGATGAGCGAGATACATATCTTCAACATTTGACTGATTATAATCAATCTGAGGCAAGTGGGTCTAGTACACCACAACCATTCTTGATTGAGGTGCTTCCTGCATTTGCAAATCATGTGTGTGCTAGATCTGAGTTGCGCAATTCGAATATATATCACGAATTGCAAGCGGATTTAGTCAAACATATATGGGCAAAATTCGGAATGTTTAGAGACTAAAATATTTATAAAAAAAATTGTAATGTAAGAGTTTTATGGTTTGTATGTGTAATATTATAATAGTTATGTGTGTTTCAATAAAATTTAAGTGTGTTTTAATAAAATTATATGTTTTAATAAAAATGTGGGGTAGGGTGTTGAATTTTTTAAAATAAAACCATTGTAGAGTGTAAAATAAAAATGGGTGTTGAATTATGAGGTGGATGAGAGAGAAGATGATGTGAAATAAAAAATAGGGTGTTGAATGTTGAAACCATTGTAGATAGTCTAAAGGGGACTTGCATGTGGCGTCTTACGACTGTTCTCTTCCTTTTAGTATTTTTTTCTGACAATAGAACTTTTTATTAATATGGAGAACAATCATTCTCTCTGACTTTAGTTGTTACGTGGCATCTCTTATAACTTGGCGGCTTACGACTGTTTATTTATTTTCAATTTATATTTCAATTTATAAATTTCAATTTAATTGTTTTAAGTATATTGTTATATAACAACTTAAGTATTTCGAAAGCTTAGTTGTATCGTCTGACGTGGAATCTTTCGCATTAAAAAATTAAAATTTAATAGTCTTTCACTCACTAATTACTAGATGCTACAGTAAAGACATGATTCTTCATCTTACGTAAGGAGACATTCTTCACTTCTACTATATAATACATTCTCATCTTCAAGCAATCATTCTTCCAATCTCTATACTTCCATCTTTTACTTTATATAGAAGCAAGCGCACTCCAAGATGGCTCCGCTGCGAAAATTGCTTCCTTATGATCCATAGTGGCCATATCCTTTAGAGTGGTTAATAGGAAAGGTACTTCAAAGAGGCGTAACGTCTACTGTGTATCTCGTAACATGAAAATATAGAAATTGTCAGAGATAGCTCGTGATGATTTTGATCCGAAGAGATCGAATAACAATCTTATTATCGAATACACCTCTGGTGGAAGTGTTAAAGAGTTAATTCGCAAAAACCATCCTAAAGGATTGCATGTGTCACACGTCAGAAAAATTGCCAAAGATATTCTCAAAGTGATTGAAATTATACACATCAATAACATAGTGCATTGTGACATAAACCTGTTATATATACTCCAATACCATGTCAGTAAGGAATGGAAACAGACCGGGCTTTCGTCTATAATTGCAGACTTTAAGTCAGCAATGGATGGTGATTCGGAGACGCCATACGGACACCGATTGACTCATAAATCAAGAGATAAAAGGTGCAAAGCTTAAGAGCTTAAAGCTCTGAGACAATTGACTTTGCAGTTGACATTTGAGCTTTCGAATGCACAATATTAGAGGTGATAACACGACAATCTCCTTGGAAGAAATATGAAGGGTATGGTCCAAGTTGGTGGACTACTGTCTCGAATACCAATGAACAGCTTTACATACCGGATTGGTACTCCGACGAGACAAAATATTTTCTCCTTAGCTTTTTAAATTGGAATCATGATGAAAGGTGGGAAGCACCTGCACTCCTTAACCATCCATTTTTCATTGATACTGCTTTAAATGATATGTTATGTGAATTTATATATTATGTGAATACTATTAAGATATATGTATCAATCTTTTTGTATATCTTATCGTCAATCACCAACAAATACAAAAAAAGGCTCAAGGTATAGTAGTTATTAGTATAGTAGTTATACTACTTATACTATGTATACTATATTTTATCTATATTTTATCTATATTTTATCAGTATAATTAATAGTACTAATTCTACTAGGTATACTACATTTTGACAACACTCGTTACCAAAATTAACATCCAAATCGACCTAGAAATCTAAAATACACTATGATTCAAACTCTGAAATCATTTGTTACCAAATTAAAGTCCAAATTAACCCAGAAATCATGGTAATCGACCAACAATTAATTAAATCCATTGATCCTAAACATATAATCAATTTTCACATAATCTAGATTTCGAAAGTGATGTAAGGAAAAAGATTCGACGAAGGTATTCTCCCTTGTTGCGGTGGCGAGACTCTCAGGCAGCGGCGGACGTTGGAATCCCTACACGGCGGCAACGAGTCTCACATGTTCCGTTGATTCGTACAATCATGCGTTTTAATTGGACCATTTAATTTTTAATTTTATTTAAAATTAATACACAATATAAAAACATTTTGAATTTAATTGAAAAGAAAGATAAGAAAAAGGGGCATTTTGCCATCAACATTTCATTAACGTCAAGTGGGTATGGAGAAAGAAAGTGTATATAGCAGATCTGGATTTCTCCAAATCGGACTTCTCGGCCCTTGCCCAATGGCAGGTCCTACAAGTGTCTTTACGCTATTAGAAGAGAGATGTCAGTGCATTAAATGCTAGGGTCAATGCATTTAGTGCGCTGTCAGCAATTTTGTTACCCGTTAACTTTTGTGTTACCCGTTAATATATATTACCAGATGAAATATCTGTTAACACATATTTTATATGCTAACACATCTATTATATGTTAACATATGTATTTCCTGATAAATGTGATTTTGCTTAAAATATGGGGACATTGCATTAAATGCGGGGACAATGCATTATAATGTGGAGATAGTGCATTAAATGTGCGATTTCTGCATTTGTTAGCCGTTAAGGCTTATAGTACCTCATAAATTATATATTAACAAATAGATTATACGCTAACACATATATTACCTGTTAACGAATTTATTATCTGATAAATATGTATTTGCTTAGCGAATATATTGTGCGATAATATACATATATATTCTATATATATATATATTATGAAGCTCTACGAGTTACACATATATTACATGTTAACATATTTAGTATCTGATAAACGCATACTCGATTAGCACATATATTGTGAGTTAACATATATATTATCGTACAAACACATAGTTACCCGTTAATACATTCCTATCAGATAACAAATATTTTATCCCTGATAAAATTATCAATTGATCTTCATCTTCTTCACAAAAACAAAAATTGTTGTTGAGTACGAAATCTAATTCAGAGAATTCGACAGAGAGATAGAAATATCCAGATCCATAAAATTTCAGGAGAGAAGACGTGGAGGAGAGAGAGAGTGTAAGATTGAAGAGGAATAAAAGATATAGATTGTGAGAGAGAAGAGAAAGAGAGTATGAGAGATAACCATATGTAACAGACAATTTCATGATCTGGTTTAACTTTTTTGACGCATCAATCTGAAATTATAAATGTAATAAAGTTACAAATACCAAAGATGAAGAGAAAATAAAAGGCAAACAATTTCTGTTAAATTTTTTTTTCCTGTCGTCTAATTGATATTGGATTTGAAGGATTACAAAGATCTGAGAATACAATATAGCACATAGAAAACAAAAAACGCATTTAATCCTACATAACAAAGAGGATAAGATGATAGCGATCATAAAGTAACACCAAATACAACAATGAATCAAATTTTTCATACGACATAAAGAATTCCTGCACAAACATTCTAAGACAGGCTTCAGACCTCTGGACGATGATTTGGAAACAAAGTACGGCCCTCTCTGAAATTGATAATTCTCTTTTTTCATATTGCCAATGTCAGAATTTTTGTGGCTGAGCTTTGATATTACGAACTCACTCCTTTAGGGGAAATCAAAGACTGCAACTCTCAAATCAATCGAGATACAAAATCAGCTTTATTAAATAAACAAGAGAAAAGAATACCCCAAACTATAGTTCCATCAAACCCTAGACAAGAAATTCTACAGGAATAGGAGAAACCAAGAGAGGCATAATACTTAATCACTGGAATCGAGTAAGTTAAGCGCAAGCCAACATCTAACCTATAATCGGACCTAGACTAGATTACATCAAAACAAACCACATAAACTATACAAAGCCTACACAAGACTAAGACACAAGAAAGGGGAAGATGTAAGGGAGAAACAATGTCACCAGAACAAGAAAACCACGCCAACGGTCAAAACTGAGGTTCGGTAAGAGATCCACAGAGACCGGGAGTAGATCTGAACGATGACACTCCGGATCACATCCGACCCATTTTGCTGTAACAAAGCCAAAACTAAGACAACTGAAAAGAGACTAAAACCCTATAGGTGGGAAGACAAAGGAGGGGTCGGCGTCAATACATATGAACTCACAGATCGCCGATCCCTGAGATGAGCTAAGGCAGCGGAGACACAAAACTAAATCTAAAAGTTCTCTTAGTAAACAATATTTGAAGAGAGAAAGCAAAACGTTCCACAAAATTAAAAGTTTATGTTAAATCATTATCAAAACTTATAGGAAATGGTTATGATTTATAGAAACTAAAATGGTTTTAAATATAATTGAAGAATAAAAAATTACTTTTTGATCTAATTATTGTTACATTATTTTATTTATAGAACTTATTTCAAACTTTTTTCAAATTTATATATATATATATATTATTTAGAATTTATTTCTTTTTTCATATATAGATTTTCATAAAATTATTTTTGATTTAGAAATTTAGATGTTTTTGAATAATAAAATTTATTTTAATTATATAAAAATAGTTTTCAATATGTTCTTTGTGGTTAAATATTCTTGGTTTAAATGATTTATTTTGTTACATAAATATGTTCTTAGTGGTTAAAAATTATTGATTCAAATGATTTTTTTGTTATTTATGATATGTATTAGTAAAAGTTTTTTTTGTCAATTGGGCCACAACTGGCTGACCCGTTAGCCAAGTTCCTACATAATGTAGGCAGTGGAACTCGATCTCTGGATGTGCAAGTGCGCCTGCCTTTAGTGGACTTACCACCTACCACTAGATTAAATGCCACTTGCATGTATTAGTAAATTATTAGAGATTAAAAATTAGATATTGATATGTATACATTTTAACTAGTTTTAGGTGTCTCATTTAATTCATTTATATATATATATATATATATATATATTCATAGTATTGGCATTATATGAGAGTCCTTGCTTCATTTGCATAGTTTGCATTTGCATTGCATACATTTTGCATTTGGAGTTGGTATGGGGAGCATTTGGGCACTTTAAAGACTAATATGCACCAGAGCTGAAAGGATCCAACAATACTTGACAAGAAAACACACTTTAGAGCTGGATATGAGCAAAGGATATGCAATTTGGATGTAACTCAACATTTAAATAAATTGGACAAATCGAGTTGATTTCACACGTGCCAGCTCGACCACGACGGTCCAGTTGGCTGCCAGATCATAATATTTCTCCATCTCAACCTTCCCGCTCAAGTTGATTAGCTAATCATAAAATTTCTTTAGTGCGACCACTCAGCTCTACCAACGTAGTCGAGTTAAACAATTCCGAAGATTTTTTGTTCTTTTTATTTTGGACATTTTTTAGAGTTAAGTGGAAAGGGGATATAAATACTCCTCTTATGTCACTAAAACGAGGGATCCTCATTTTTTGCCTCTTTTGTGAACGAACCTTATGAGCATTTTCTCTCTTTGTAATTCCATAACAAAACCTTTTTCTTATGAATTTTTAATGCAATTCATGTTATCTTTTCATCTTGTTTATTCATTTCTTAGCTTTATGATTATGTTGTTATTTTGATTTTTGTTTTGTTTGTGTTCTTAATGATTTCCGAATAAATTATCTAGGGTTCAAGAGGAAATGAGTTAGATTAGTGTGGATCTTAGGTTCTCTTGATTGCTTAAGGTTAGGTTAGCTAGATCTCTTCTGTTTTGGTGCTATTAATGCTTATTTCAGTATGATAATTTTAAATATGAGCTTAGGCATTTTAGCACCCAAAATGTGTTTGATAAAATGTTTGACTAAACCATTTCAGAGATTTACATTCAACACTCAATGGATTGATTGTTTAGGATGTTTATTGGCTAGATCAAGTTGCTTCTTCATGCCTTATTAGTTATAAAACGCCTATGATGATAGGATGTGTTGATAATTACTATGAAATTGATTGCGATAAAAGTGGATTCTGTAGCTTTTGAACTTGTTGCCTAGACATCATCTCTGTGTGAGTTTGTTAAGCAATCTAGTAGACCTTAGTGAACCACTGATCCATTATTCATACTCCTCTGGAACCCTCTTTCTTATTTGATTGCTTAATACTCTGTCTTTCGCTTAGTTCTCGGTTTCACTAAAATTTACTTTGTTTTCTATCTAGTTTCTAAGTTCTATTATGTTTTGCTTATATGATGCTTCTTTCAGTTATCTATTTGTATAAATTGATCATCTAAGTTGGTAGAAAAATGTAAAATTTAGTTGGCTTGAATTAGAGTATTCTGATTGTATCCTGATTGATTAGTTACTTACTCATTTGGTTTGATAGCCTATTGTACTACAATGACCTGATCTGTGTAATAAGTATTTGAAAATGAGTAGAATCCTATTATTAAATTGGTGCCATTGCCAACTAGGTGTTTGTTAGCTACATTTTGGATTTTAGAATTTCTGAGATCAAGTTCTTTTTTTGTTCCCTGTTGATCATTCACATGTGGTTCTGCCTTTGTCATTTTGTTTCAGGTGATTTCGCAACCTTGTTACTCAGCTCGACCCACTTGCTCCAGTTGAGTTCTCTCGTTGTATGAAGACACGTTCCAAAGGCAGTCAAAACCTTCTCTGTTTTCTCGACAACATTGACCACCTTCCACGTGAGTTAAGAAATCAGAGAAGCGGCCTCCACAGTGAACAAGAAGACTCAGTGGGAATGGATCCCCCACAAGGCTAAAACACAGAAACACCACCTGTGCAAGGACCTCGTTAGAGGAGGCCATAGACAATTGGAGCAGGAGATGCACCTAGCCCTCACACCCAGCGACATGGGATTGTTCCTCCTGCTATTCAGAACAACAACTTTGAGATGAAGAGTAGTCTCATCTCCATGGTCTATAATTATAAATTTCATGGACTACATGTGGAAGATCCTCTTGATCATCTTGATGAATTTGAAAGGCTTTGCAGCCTAACTAAGATCAATAGAGTTAGTGAGGATGCATTTAAGCTAAGGTTGTTCCCCTTCTCTCTTGTGGAGAAACCCATGTTTAGGAGAAGTATTTACCTCAGGGTTCCATTACCTAATGGGATGAGTGCAAGAAAGCTTTCCTTGCTAAGTTCTTCTCAAATTCCAGCTTTGTGCAAAAGAATTTGAAATAATTTTCTGAAGCTTGGAAGCGGTTCAAGACTTATCAATCTCAGTGATATAAGAATGGACAATGACCAATCAACCAGACCACTCAAACAAGTGCAGAATAAGCAATTAGAAAATGACCAATCAACCAAGCCACTCAAACAAGCGCATAATGAGCAATTGGAAAATGACCAATCAACCAGACCACTCAAACAAACGCAAAATGAGCAATTGAAAAATGATCTATCAACTAGACCACTCAAGCAAGCATATAATAAACAATTGAACAATAACCGATCAACCAGACCACTCAAGCAAGCGCATAATAAACCAGAGTAAGGAATACTTGAAGAACTCGGACCAGAGGAGCTCCAACAAGCCATGGAAGTACCAAGTGGACCAATGACAAAAGCTAAAGCACAAAGACATCAACAAGCCATCGGCACAATGCTTAATCAGGCCGAAAGCAACCTTATCTCTATAGCTAATCCAACTACATTGGTTATGATTCAAGCTAGCTAAGGGTTGCCTAAGGGATATGTATGCTCTTATACTCTTTTTCCCTTGACCTAGTTTTGTCCTAACTTGGGTTTCCTAGACAAGGTTTTTAATGAGGTAAGTTACATACACTCTTTTCCCTATAACCCCTTATGCGACAAGCTTCATTTGCAAATGAGAAGTTTAACTTATTAGATTTGGGCTGAGACTTGTTTCTTTTGGTTCATGGGATTTTATTTCTCTTTAGAATCGTTTAAGACAGAAACCCTAGTCATTTTCATATATGTACCAACTCCTTCTCTTTGCAATCTTTCAAACACTTTATTCAAAAACTCTCTCAACACTTGTTTGATCTGTATGGTGTGTAATATTCATACGACTTAGATCTCATTCTCGTGTGTAATACCCTAAGTGAATTCAGGCAGAAGATCAAGAGACTTTCACCTCTCTTGATAGTTCAATATAATCCATTGTTCTTCACCAAAATCACCAGAAATCACGTCGTCATCTTCACACTCGACCTCTCTCACTCGTTTGTTGGATTGAGCTCATATTTTCACCACCGTATACTTCAACTTCTCTTCTTTCCACTGCTTAAGTTTCATCCCATTCTGCTTACTCTTGTTGTTAGAATCGTCCTCAACACTTGAGTCTGTCTGTTCATCATCCCATTTAATCCAGATTCGCATAACCCATACAAAGTGATCCAAGGCTGTTGTTCTTAGCCTCCTAGGAACGTATCAAGTGGTACTAGAGCCTCCTTTGTATCAGGTTGTTTCTAAACTCTTCATATACCATCAATTTTGCTCAGCAATTTTCCCAGAAACGTTTTGAATTGTGTTTAATTGTTTTGTGAACTCTAAAACTGTTAGATCTGTTAGAAAGTATTGGATCTAGGATATTTAAAAATTTTTAATCCCTTGTTCATTCGATTTCATCACTAGATCTGTAGTTCAGTTTGAATCTGAAACTTAAACCTTTTATCTTCCATAAAGATTTTTGGTATTCTCGATTGCTTGCAAGTGAAGCTGAAGAGTCTTTTGTTATTCTAAGATCTAGATCTCGTTCTGTCAAGTGTTCTTAAGTGTTGTTGGACTAGATTGCTCGTGTTTCCATTAGATCTCTTACAGGAACATGGCAAGATACAAAGAAGAAGCTGATACAAGCAACAAACTTCTACTAGAGGCTCTTACGACTACATTGTCCAAGATTATAGACGACAAAATAGAGGCTTTTAGATAGGAACGAGCTGCAACTAAACATGAACAAGCTCCTGTTAAGCCTAGAGCTGCGGATGATCTTAATGAAACTCGAGACTAATATTCATCATCTCGTTCTAGTCAAAGAAAGCTCAGACGTGTGTGTGAAGAAAGACTAATTCCTAAGGATAATATGGCTTGGTTAAAAATCAGAATCCCTCTTTTCTATGGTACTAATGATACAAACGCCTACTTGGATTAGGAGAAGAAGATTGAGCTCGTCTTTAACTGCCAAGAATACATAGAGGAAAACCGAGTTAAGATAGCAGCCACCGAGTTTTATAACTATGCTCTCAGCTGGTGGGATCAATTAGTCACTACTAGAATATGTGTTGGAGACTTTCCGAATTATACATGGTCTCAAATGAAGGTACTTATGAGGATGATATTTGTGCCAAGTCATTACCAAAGGGGACTACATTTCGAGCTTAGAAACTTGGTGCAAGGATCTAAATCTGTGGAAGAGTACTACAAAGAAATGGAAACTCTAATGGTGAGGGCTGATATACAAGAGGATAGTGAGCCTACGATGTCCAGATTCATGGGAGGTCTTATTCGAGACATAATTGATCTCTTGGAAGTTCACCATTAGGTGGAGTTAGAGGAGTTGTTTCATAAGGCTATGGTGTTTCAAAAACAACTCAAGATGAAAGGCACTCGATCGAGCTATAATACCAACAGATCAAGTTACACAAAAGACTTTAGAATTAGTTCTCAAAAGGATTTCAAGACAAGTGCTAAGGCTGAGGATAAATTCTCTGTTTCTAAAGAGTCTAAACCAAGTGGTTCCAAGGATTTTAAAGAACCAGCCAAGTCTAACCTTAGAGCTAGATATCTCAAGTGTTTTAAGTGTCATGGTCTAGGACATTATGCAAGTGACTTTCCCAACAATAGAGTAATAGTGCTTCAAGTTGATGGTGAGTTCAAATCTGAAGATGAAATGCTTGAAGAACCAACATAGGCTGAGGTTGTAGAACCGACAAAGGTTCCTTTACTTGTGATAATGAGAGCTCTAAGTGTTATCACCAAGACTATTGAACAGCAACAAAGAGAAAATTTATTTCACACTCAGTGTATGATTAAAGACAAGGTGTGTAGTCTTATTATAGATGGAGGTAGTTGTACCAATGTTGCTAGTCAAACCATGGTTTAGAAGTTTGGTTTAAAAGAAATACCTCCTCCAAGGCCGTATAAGTTGCAATGGTTGAATGACAATGGTGAGCATGCTGTAAGTAAGCAAGTTAAGGTATCTTTGGCCATTGGTAAGTATGAAGACAAGATTCTGTGTGACATTTCACCGTTGGAAGCTAGTCACATCTTGTTAGGAAGATCATGGCAATCAGATCGTCGAGTTACCCACGATGAATTCACAAACCGTCACAATTTTGAGTAAAAAGGCAGAAAAATCATTCTAGCTCTTATGGTGCCTCATGAGGTCTATCTATACCAACTCAACATGAAAAAGAAGCCTTCACAAGACAAACCAACAAAGCATTCTAACCGAAAGAAGTGAATCATCTAATCTTTTGTTGGTTACAAAGGAGAACTTACTTAATCTAACTTAATTGGAACTGGCTGTGTCGGGTAGCATTCTTACTCTTTTTCAGGATTTTCAAGACGTTTTCTCTGAAGATAATCCACCGGGACAGCCACCTATAAGAGGCATTGCACATCAAATTGATTTTGTTCTTGGATATGTTTTGCCAAACAAACTAGCTTATCGTACTCATCCAACAAATACCATGGAGCTTGAGAAGCAAGTTAATGAGCTCTTGGAGAAAGGATACATAAGAGAAAATACGAGTCAATGTGTTGTACCTATTCCATTGGTACCAAAGAAAGACGGCAGCTGGTGGATGTGTGTTGATTGTCAAGTAATCAACAATCTAATGTGTTCTCTAAGGTTAATTTGAAAAGTGGTTATCATCAAACTAGGATGGAAAGAAGGAGATGAGTGGAAAACTACATTTAAAACTAAGCAATGTTTATATGAGTGATTAGTAATGCCATTGGGACTAAACAATTCACCTAGTACATTCATGAGATTGATGAACCATGTGTTTAGAGCTTTCATTGGCTTTTCGTGGTTATTTACTTTGACGACATTATGGTCTTTAGTAAGAGCCTAGCTGAGCATGTTGAGCATCTTAGACTTGTTCTAGATGTACTTAGTAAGGAAAAGCTCTATGCTAACTTAAAGAAATAAACATTTGGAACGAATAACCTTATCTCTTTTAGGTTTTATTGTGAGTGTAGATGGAGTTAAAGTAGATGAAGAAAAAGTGAAAGCAATTTGACAATGACCAAGTCCCAAGAATGTGAGTGAAGTGAGGATCTTCCACAGCCTAGTTGGCTTCTATAGACGTTTTGTTAAGGACTTTAGCTCTTTGGCTGCACCACTCACAGAAGTAATCAAGAAGGATGTTGAGTTTAAATGGGAATAAGCTCAAGAGAATGCATTTCAAAATCTTAAAGAGAAGCTTACTAATGCTCCAATCTTATCTCTTCCAGAATTTACTAAAACTTTCAAAATCGAATGTGATGCATCTGGAGTTGGTATTGGTGTTGTTCTTATGCAGGATAAGAAGGCTATAGCATTTTCAGTGAAAAGCTCGGAGGAGCCACTTTGAACTACCCCACATATGATAAAGAAGTTTATGCTTTGGTGAGGGCTTTTCAAACTTGGTAGCATTACTTGTGGCCTAAAGAGTTTGTTATTCATACATATCATGAGTCTCTAAAACACCTCAAAGGCAGCACAAGCTCAATAAGAGACACGCAAGATGGGTTGAGTTCATTGAAACTTGCCCTTATGTGATCAAGTATAAGACATGTAAAGATAATATAGTTATTGATGCATTATCAAGAAGGTACACTCTTCTCACTACTCCTGAAGCTAAGTTGCTTGGGTTTGAACACATTAAATCTCAATATGCTTCTGATTCTGACTTGGAGAAGATATTTGCAGCTTGTGAGAAGTTTGCTCATGGAAAATATTATAGACATGATGGTTTTCTCTTTTATAATAATCGCTTGTGTGTTCCTAACTCATCTTTGAGATATTTGTTTATAAGGGAAGCTCACAGAGGTGGTTTGATGGGCTATTTTGGAGTTGACAAGCCTTTATAAGTGATGCAAGATCACTTCCATTGGCCTAACATGAAGAGGGACATTGAGAAACATTATGATATATGCATTATGTGTAAGTTGGCTAAAACCAAATCCCAACCCAACGGTTTGTATACACCTCTTCCTATTCCTTTGCATCCATGGCATGACATATCTATGGACTTTGTTATGGGTTTTCCTAGGAATAGAATTAGTAGAGACTTTATATTTGTGTTTGTGGATAAATTCTCTAAGATGGCACATTTTGCTATTAAATACTCTTCTTTCCAATTGTTTATGGTTTTAATCATATTGCTCCATTGGATTTAATGCATTTACCTTAGAGTGAAAGAGTTAGTATGGATGGCAAGAAGAAGGCTGAAGTAGTCAAGCAAGGATCAATGTTCAAACCAAACCAGAAAAGTATGTACGCCAAGCTAATAAGGGACATAAGAAGGTGGTTTTCAAGGAAGGCGATCTGGTTTGGATATATCTTAGGAAGGAAAAGTTTCCTAATGAGAGAAAATCAAAACTAATGCCAAGGATGAATGGACCGTTTCAGATCAGCAAGAAGATCAATGACAATGCGTATCAATTGGACTTGCAAGGTAAGTATTATGTTAGTAATAGCTTCAATGTTCCTGATTTGGCTTCTTATGTTGCAGATGATGCAGATTAGAGGTCAAATCCTTCTTAAGAAGAAGGGGATGATATAAGAATGGAAAATGACCAATCGACCAAACCCCTCAAACAAGCGCATAATGAGCAAATGAAAAATGACCAATCAACCAGACCACTCAAACAAGCGCATAATGAGAAAATGGAAAATGAGCAATTAACCACACCACTAAAACAAGCGCAGAATGAGCAATTAGAAAATAACCGATCAAGCAAGACCACTCAAGCAAGTGCTGAATGAACCAGAGCAGGGGTTGGCTATGGGAGGTGTATGCTCTTATACTATTTTTCCCTTAATCTAGTTTTGTCACAACTTTGGTTTTCTATACAAAGTTTTTAATGAGGTAAGTTGCATACACACTTTTCCCTACAACCCCTTAGGCGACATGTTTCATTTGCAAATGAGGAGTTTAACTTATTAGTTTAGGCTGAGACTTGTTTCTTTTGGCTCATGGGCTTTTATTTCTCTTTAGACTCTTTTCAGACAGAAACCCTAGTAATTTTCTTATATGTACCAACTCTTTCTCTTTGCAATCTATCAAAAATTTTATTCAAAAACTCTCTCAACACTTGTTTGATCTGTATGGTGTGTAATATCCATACGACGTGGATCTCGTTCTCATGTGTAATATCCTGAGTAAATTCAAGAAAAAGATCAATAGACTTTTACCTCTCTTGATAGTTCAATCTAATCCATTGTTATTCACCAAAATCACCAAAAATCATGTCGTCATTGATATACATGATTATTGCATAGGTTTTGCATAGCATTTACATGTAGTTTTGCATCATTTTTAGTAGTTTATCTTTCATTTTAGTTTAATTTTGCTTCATATTGCATTTTAGAGTCCTAGGTAGATAGAGTCGCATATTTTTCGTTTTTGAGTCGGTTTCAGGTGAATTTGGATGCATTTCGAAGCTTGGAAGGTTAAGGAGGTTGGGCGCTATCAAACTATGGACAAATTGGAGCAAAGCAATGAAAGGAGAAAGAAGAACACATTCTGGTGCATGAAAAGTCGACCCTTACTCCGACGTTCTTGGAAGGTCGACGTTTTCAGCAACCAAAAGACCACATTCTGGAAAACAAAAAACGTCGACCACCTCTCCGAGGTTTCTGCAGGTCGACGTTTTCAACAAGTGAAGAACCAGTACAATGTGCTTAAAGATGGTGATCGATGAAGACCTTCTCGTGAACGGAATTAGCTGAAATTTGGACACAAGATAGCCACAAGAGTCATCTTTCATATGAAGGTGGTTTGAAGGCATTTGGACAAGCGGTTAGGAATATATGGCAAATTTACTCAAGATAGGTCAATCTGCCACGAAACTTAAGCCAAAGCTTCTAAATGTTGAAAAGGTCGACCCTTGCTCCGATGCCAAGGGGGGGTCGACGTTTTAGACACGCGCTGATTTAATTAATTTGACCCATTTTGTTTTGGGGTATATTTAAGCAAACTTTGGATCATTTTTACATACACTCTTTTATTTTGAAGCTACAAAGAACTTTAGAGAGAGTTTTGAGAGGGAGAATAGTTGGAGACTCTTTTGGGGATGATGATCTTTGGATCATCATCTCCCATCTATTAAAATTTATCTTATCTTTTCTCTTATTGATTATGTTTGTCTTTGCTTCATTTGCTTTAAGCTTCTTTGTTGTTATGTTTGAGTAGTGAAGTGATAGGTTGATGGTTAGGTAGATCTTAGGTTTTGATAGTTGAATCTTGAGCTTAAGTTGATAGATCTTTAGATTCCTTCATTTAAGGAGTTCTTAAAGCTAGATTTAACTTGATCACCTAAATCTAGATGCTAGAAAAATTATCGCCCGAGAGGTGTTCGATGAAATTCCCGAATGACCTTTTTATGAGCTTTTCTTCCCTACCCATTGAGAGATGATGTTAGGGTGATTAGTGGTCTTAGTGAGCTTGATTGTAATGCTTGTTAGTCTTTGAATTGGCAAATGAGAGTTTAGCTCAATTGATTGACTAGGAAAGGGTTCATTGCCATGAGAGTGGGATGTTCCATTGTTGTGTCTCATGTCCTAGGATGATGCTTAATGGTTCCTTATGCATCTTGATTTGATTGTCATTTCCTTTGATAAATTGCCTTGTCATAAACCTATTGCTTGCTAGTTTTGTTTTGTCCTTTGTTAAGTGTGTTTGTCATTTCCTTTATGTTGGTTCTAGTTTTGATTTGGTTTGCTTGTTTTATTGTTAGTAGTCTTTAGTTCAAAACCCCCAATCTATTGCTATAGCTTAGATCTTCATTCTCATAGTCTTATTGTGTTGATTCTAGATTCTGTTGGGTTCGAACCTCAAATGCTTTCAATGATAGTTGTTTAGCGTTTGTTGATTATAAATGTAATTGATTGTTTTGCACCTCAAAAAACGCTTGCATCAATTTGGCGCCGTTGCCGGGGAATCTATGCAATTAGCCATTAGGATTTGAATTAGATTTAAGACTATAGCCTTTTTCTTTTGTTTATTTTGGTTAGTTATTAACTTTCTTTCAAGTGTTTGTTCTTTTTGAAGGTACAATCACATGGAGGAAAGTACGGCTTCGTATTTAGCTTCCATGAGGAAGGCTCACTATGAAGCTCAAGAGAGAGAGATGGCTTGGGACCCCACAAGCTATCATGGTTATGAATGCACATCCACTTATCAAGAAGAACTTCCATATGGAAATTACTTTCAAGAAGACCAATATGGATATGGTGAGAGCTATCAATCTTGGGACAATGAATATGGGTGTGAAGAAGCTTATGATTATGAAAAGCCTTATGAGTACGAAGAAGCTTCTCCTTCCCCAAGCTATGAACAAGAAGAAATTTACAACTTGCTGAAGTTGGTTTTGGAAGGACAAGAGAGTTATTACAAGAATATTTTCACCCGGATTGATGCCATGGAGGTTGCCTTGGAAAGAGACTCAAAGGATTTGTACAATCAAGAGAATAGTATGGATGAAGGTATGTTCATGAATTGTCAAGAAGAGATCCCTATATGCATTCCATCCACGCCAACAATTGTTGAAGATCCAAGTAGTTTCACTTTGCCTTTTGCCATTGAGGATAAAGAGCATAAGTACTTGAGTTGCGGAACCATGAAGGAGTTGTTTAACTCTTGGGAGGAAGAGAGTAACGAAACCCAGCTCATGGATTTGGAGACAAGTTCTAGCATTAGTGAAGAGTCCAAGGAAGTTGGTAAGGATACAATTGAAGATTACCCTTTGACTGAGCTCAATGCACCAAAGGATGAGCTTAAGTACTTACCAAAGGACGATACATTCCTTCAAGAAGCTGAAAAGACATTGCAAGAGCGTGAACTTCTTCCTAATTGCAAGGTTGATGAGAATTGTGTGATAAGGTATGAAAATCCTTGTGAAGATGATGTGGTTGTAGAATGCATGGAAGACATGGAGGAAAAATCAATTGTTGAGAATGAGCTTTCAACTAAGGAAAACATGCAAATGCAACACATGGTCAAGCAAGAGACAAAGGTTTCAAAACCTTTGGAGAATCAAGACAATCTCATCAAAGTTGTTTACAAGGAAGATGATGAAGAAGAATCTCCAAAGGCAAAGCCATTTAGCAAGCATCTTGGTATAACTCTCACCATCAAATTGGGTATTGATGATCGTTGGAAGTTGTCATTCTTTGAGGAGGTTAGGATGAAAGAGTTTAGGGGATGGTTTTATGATGAGTATGATCCTGGAGATCCAAGTTCATGCCACACTCCTTTCTTGAAAAGTAAAAGGAGTCTACTCTCAGGACGCGTTAGTGGAGAAGATTCCTCTTTCCGATCCTATCGCTGCATAAAAAGCGGTGCACAATGTCGAGCTTGAGACGTAAAACAAGCGCACTTGGGAGGCAATCCCATGGTATCCTTGTAAATAATTTTTATTTTTCTTTGTTTTGTTTCTTTATGTGTGTGCTTTGGGATGGTTTTGATCTAGGAAAGTCAAGAACTTGCAGAGAATTCTCGAGACTACAATGCTCCAGCTCTATATCAAGAAGCATTACTCCATTCCTTGGAAAGGTACCAATTCACCTTTGTAAATATTTCTCTTTGCATTTTTCTTTTGTCTATTGCGGTCTTCTTCTTTGTTTTTACTTTCTCACCGAGACGGTGAGAAGTAAGTCCGGGGGAGGTAGGATTGCATTGCATTTGCATAGGGAACAATGATTAGAATGCCTTAATTTAGCCGATTGCTCGACTTGTTAAGTTCAATTAGTTCTTTGATGCATAAATTGCTTGTTGAAAGGTAAAATTGATCCATGCTTGGAATTCTTGATTTTAGGTTCACCTTAGTTGAAGCATGTTTTGATTTGAGATCATCTCTTATCTATTGGAACCAAATATTGACTTGTAATTATCATGCTATGCATGGAACTTGAACCCATGGATTTACATATACATACTTGGATTTCTTTCATCACTTTACCACTCTTTGTGATCCAAGTAGCCGGTTTAAATCGGTTCCCTTACCCTTAGCCTAACTTTCTTTTAAGCCATTCGATTGTCGTGTGTGTGTGAGGCCTTACTTCGGAATGAGCTTGGTAGAAAGTGTTAGGTTTGAGCCGACAAGAATAGTTTCTCATGTAGTTTCGGTTCACACTTTTTGAGCCGAATAGGACTAGGTGGGAGCTTGCTTATAGGTATGGGAATGTGTATGTTTGGACTTGGAAGAATTGATTGGGAAGGTTATGAAAGGAGAAGAAAAAGAAAGAAAAGAAGTGATTGTTCAAAGGAAATCCTATGAGAGAAAGGGAATGTGAATGAAAAGAAAGTAGTCTAGTAAAGGGTTTTGGAAGTATTAAAGTTTGAAAAGGGTTCTTTGAAGTAAAAAGAAAAGAAAGAAAACCAAAAGAAATCAAATGAACATAGAACCAAATTGCAAGTGAATCCAAACCCGCTAGACTTGTATAAGTTTTAACCCCTCTCTTAGGAAAAGAAAGAAATGTAAGGAAGGAATGGTGGAAGTTGTTGAGTTGATCTAAGCTTGGAAAAGAAGTGGCAAAGCCTTGAAAAGGGTAGAACTAGGATCATTCTTGGGTTTAGATATAGCTTGGGTTTGAGAATAATATTTGTGTAATTGGGTAGATGAGAATCTAGTCTTGTATGCATCTATTGGAGCTTACCTTTAGCATTCTACTAAAGTTTCATTCCATTCATAGAGAGATCCTTACATTGAGCATATTGAACCTATGGATGAAGAGATCACTTTTATCTCTTAACCTTTCCCTTGACCAAATGAGTTCATTGAATGTGCATAGTATGATTCATGGTTTGAAAAATTAATGAATGTTCAAAGAGATGGTGGATTTGAATGCATTGTGTAGATTGAGGTTGAACTTGAATTGTGTTGTGATGAGTATGGTTAAGATTTTTAAGTAGACTTGCTTACCTTGCATCAGACATTGTGGTTAACATTTGAGCAATTAGGTTGTGGCTATGAGTTCCCGAATTCATCTACTTCTTCGATTTGCTATATTTGCTTGAGGACAAGCAAAAGGCAAGTCCGGGGGAGTTGATATACATGATTATTGCATAGGTTTTGCATAGCATTTACATGTAGTTTTGCATCATTTTTAGTAGTTTATCTTTTATTTTAGTTTAATTTTGCTTCATATTGCATTTTAGAGTCCTAGGTAGATAGAGTCGCATATCTTTCGTTTTTGAGTCGGTTTCATGTGAATTTGGATGCATTTCGAAGCTTGGAAGGTTAAGGAGGTTGGGCGCTATCAAACTATGGACAAATTGGAGCAAAGCAATGAAAGGAGAAAGAAGAACACATTCTGGTGCATGAAAAGTCGACCCTTACTCCGACGTTCTTGGAAGGTCGACGTTTTTAGCAACCAAAATACCACATTCTGGAAAACAAAAAACGTCGACCACCTCTCCGAGGTTTCTGCAGGTCGACGTTTTCAACAAGTGAAGAACCAGTACAATGTGCTTAAAGATGGTGATCGATGAAGACCTTCTCGTGAACAGAATTGGCTGAAATTTGGACACAAGATAGCCACAAGAGTCAGCTTTCATATGAAGGTGGTTTGAAGGCATTTAGACAAGCGGTTAGGAAGATATGGCAAATTTACTCAAGATAGGTCAATCTGCCGCGAAACTTAAGCCAAAGCTTCTAAATGTTGAAAAGGTCGACCCTTGCTCCGATGCCAAGGGGGGGTCGACGTTTTAGACACGCGCTGATTTAATTAATTTGACCCATTTTTTTTGGGGTATATTTAAGCAAACTTTGGATCATTTTTACATACGCTCTTTTATTTTGAAGCTACAAAGAACTTTAGAGAGAGTTTTGAGAGGGAGAATAGTTGGAGACCCTTTTGGGGATGATGATCTTTGGATCATCATCTCCCATCTATTAAAATTTATCTTATCTTTTCTCTTGTTGATTATGTTTGTCTTTGCTTCTTTTACTTTAAGCTTCTTTGTTGTTATGTTTGAGTAGTGAAGTGATAGGTTAATGGTTAGGTAGATCTTAGGTTTTGATAGTTGAATCTTGAGCTTAAGTTGATAGATCTTTAGATTCCTTCATTTAAGGAGTTCTTAAAGCTAGATTTAACTTGATCACCTAAATCTAGATGCTAGGAAAATTATCGCCCGAGAGGTGTTCGATGAAATTCCCGAATGACCTTTTTATGAGCTTTTCTTCCCTAGCCATTGAGAGATGATGTTATGGTGATTAGTAGTCTTAGTGAGCTTGATTGTAATGCTTGTTAGTCTTTGAATTGGCAAATGAGAGTTTAGCTCAATTGATTGACTAGGAAAGGGTTCATTGCCATGAGAGTGGGATGTTCCATTGTTGTGTCTCATGTCCTAGGATGATGCTTAATGGTTCCTTATGCATCTTGATTTGATTGTCATTTCCTTTGATAAATTGCCTTGTCATAAACCTATTGCTTGCTAGTTTTGTTTTGTCCTTTGTTAAGTGTGTTTGTCATTTCCTTTATGTTGGTTCTAGTTTTGATTTGGTTTGCTTGTTTTATTGTTAGTAGTCTTTAGTTCAAAACCCCCAATCTATTGCTATAGCTTAGATCTTCATTCTCATAGTCTTATTGTGTTGATTCTAGATTCTCTTGGGTTCGAACCTCAAATGCTTTCAATGATAGTTGTTTAGCGTTTGTTGATTATAAATGTAATTGATTGTTTTGCACCTCAAAAAACGTTTGCATCAGTCATCTTCATACTCGTCTCTTCTCAGTCGTTCGTTGAATCGAGCTCATATTTTACCACCATACGCTTTAACTTCTCATCTTTCCGCTGCATAAGTTTCATCCCATTCCGCTTACTCTTGTCGTTATAATCGTCCTCAACACTCAAGTCTGTCTGTTCATCTTCCCATTCAATCCAAATTCGTATGACCCATACAAAGTGATCCAAGTTTGTTGTTCTTAGCCTCCTAAGAACGTATCACTCAGTGTCCTCATCATGGTTTCAGCACCGGATCTCTATTTAGCAGTCTCTCGAGAGGTGTTTTCCATAACATATGTATGCTATTGGACACAGCTAGCAATGGTCAGTTCCTTAACAAAGATGTTGATGATGGCTGGGAATTAATGGTGAATCTTACTAAAGCAGATGGCCAATATAGCGACGATTATGACAGGAGTTTGCGAGGCACAACTGAGTTTGATTCAGTGAGCAAAAAAGAGGTCAAGGTTTTGCATGACAAAATGGACATGCTACTCTTGGTACAACAAAAACAAGTCCACTTTGTGTGTGAGGATGAACAAGTTCAGGAAGGGGAGGATGATCAGGTTGAAGAGGTACATTTTGAGCAGAATCAAGGCAGCTACAAAGCATACAAAAATTACACACCCAACCCGAACCTGTCCTAGAGAAGCAACAATGTTGCCAATCCAGAGGATAAAGTTTACCCACCCCAGCCACAACAAGTTCAACCTAAAGCTTACGTTCCCAAAAAGCAGTATCAGAACAGCTTCCAACCGGCTCAAACCATTCAACCAAGGTGTGAGGTACAAGCTCAACCACAACCTCAACAAGCTTCAGAGGTGATAGATTTGCAACAACAAATTCTCAAGGGTCAGACCTCTACTGCTACTAAGTTGACAAAGAAGTTTGCTGAGGTCCACAATAAGATAGATGCATCTCACAATGACCTCAACTGCAAGTTTGTGACTTTGAATGCTAGACTGAAGTATCTAGAGAGTTAGCAAGCGTCTTCTTCTATGAAGATTACTAGGTAACTACCAAGAAAACCCATTCAAAATCCCAAGAAATACACTGCCTAATCTATTACATTGAGGAGTTGAAAAGAGCTGTCTCCACGTGTAGGAAATGATAAAATCACTAGAGCAGTGTGGTTTAAGAAAAGGAGGATGGTCAGAACAAAAATCAGCTTCAAATCTTCACTGTAAAAGTCACACTCGATTGGACAGTTATCGAGTTCACCCTTCTAATGCCCAAAAATCTGCATTTTCAAAGGGAATGAGCAAGGCTTTAGCCGCACCTCCATACAAACCTCAACTACCCTTTTTCAGACTGTTCAAGAAGGACTTGGCTGAGAAATATAAAGGCCTCTTTGCAAATAAATGAAGGAGATTGAGTTGTAGATTCCTATATTGGATGTGTTTACACTTATACCTCCTTATCAAAAGTTTTTGAAAGTGGCAATCATAGAGAGAACCAAGGAAGTAGAGGGTATGTGAGTAGAGACTCATGAGTGCAGTGCCATCACACTAAGGTGAGTAGTGCAAGAAAAGCTATATGACCTTGGGACATTCACTCTACCATGCTCATTGGGTCATTTAACATTCAGCAAATGTCTTTGTAATCTGGGAGCTTCAATCAGCCTAATATGAATCTATGTTGCTAAGAGGCTAGGGTTCAATAACTATAAGTCTTGCAAACTCTCCTTGATTCTAGCTAATACGTCCATTCGATTGCCATATAGTTTGCTAGAGGATCTGCCTATTAAGGTTGGCAATGTAGAAGTGCCCATATACTTTGTGGTGCTTGATATAGATGAGAAACCACACGATCCACTACTCATTGGTAGACAATATTTAGCCTCAGTTGGTGCGATAATTGATGTGATGAGTGGAACAATTGAGTTGAATATTGGGAAAGACCTCAAAATGAAGTTTGATATCAATGAGGCAAAGAAGAGACCAACTATTGAAGGACAAAGCTTCTCAATTGAGGGAATGAATCACCTAGACATTAAACCTCTTAAGCTCCCTCAAGGTGTATTGGTCAAGACTGGTAAAGCTAGTGATTACTGTATAAAATCCCGAATGTATGAAGAGGTTGTAGATGGAAAAAGCCTTGAATCTCTGTTTGCTTGTAATGAGACTCCACAGCCACCTCATAAGGAGTTATACAAGCTACCAAAATTGGATCTTGGACCTAATATAATCTTTCAACCCAATGGAAGTATTGATGGAGCAATAAAATACATGGTGAAGAGTAACAAGCATTCCAAGCCATTTGCAAAGGTCAAGCAATTTCTCTTCCCAACAAAGCCCAAATCAGAATGGTTAAGACCTTTCAGCATCAAAGAGGTTATGCTTTGTAGAGCCATCACTTTGGTTGGAAAGGAAGGAAAAGATCTTATAGTGAATGGGCAGAAGGTTAAGATGTACATGGTTACTGGAACCACTTCAGAGAGGACCTCAATTCATCCCTCTAAACCACCCAAAATCTGATGGGTGTAAGAAGTCAAGCTTAGAGACTTAAAAACAAGCTCACTTGGGAGGAAGTCACATGGTATCCTTGTAAATATTTTAATTATATTTTTAGGTTTTTTCTTTTGTTTCTTTTGTTTCGATTTTGAATTTCAGGAATCTGAGGACTGATCTAATGGGTGATGTGGTTTAATTCAGTGGTTTTGGCAGCAATTGGAGAAGGTTGATCCCCAACAATCCATGCCACAAAATGTTTTACCACATTACCCAACATTTGGAGAAGATTCAGTGGAACATCTGGTGGACTGAAGCTTAACTCAAGCACATGTACCAAGCTGCTAATCGAGCTGATCAGAAACCCGCCGTTGTTTCCTCCTAATTCGAGTCGCTCTCCTTGGCGAAGCCGTCACTTATACCTCGAGCAAAAAAGCCGAGTCGGTTTTTCTGGTTATTTATTTGACGAGAATCTTGGCAATTCAAGTAACTAGATCGAGTTACATAGCTGAACTGCTCAGCCGGATTATTGTTCACTTAGTCTTGTCTTCAACTCGACCTCCAGAGCACACCACAACCTAGTTGTGTCATTCTCAAAACAGAGTTTAGTTAAACGTGTGAAGTCAAAGTATGTTGTGGAGCAGTTTAACTCGAACATAGCAACCGATCTGATTATACCACCGTGTGACCAACATTCTCACTCCCAACTCGATCCACACCACCGGACTATAAAATCCCACCAGAACAACAACAAGATCCACCTTCTTACAATGACAATATGGATATACATCCATTAGGTTGGACTTTGTTCTTTGGGTGAGGTAACAACTCCAAACTCCACTATAAATACCATTGTATATTTCGTTTTTTTGAATAATCTAGGATTTTTCTTTGCTTTTGTTACACAAGAGAATGTATAATTCAACTTTGGGGGAGGGTTCTAGAGAGGATTAATGTAGTTTTCTGTGATTCTTATTTTTAATTTTCATTGTACATCATGCATTCCATTTATGGCACATAATATCCAAAAAACATTTTCATTCTCAACATATTTGATCATGTATAGCATATAAGGCATAAAACACAAAAAAAAATCGAAAAACCTTTTCAAAAACCATAAACATGTGTCATGTAACTGCGTTCCTATAGGATTGAGTCTAGACATTGCATTGGAGATTGTGACGACTTTGCCTATCAAGTTTGCTAATTTATGTGCTAATTTCAATGCCCTAGATAGAATTTGTCTCATGCATGCTATCTTGTTTGAAATATAAGATTGCACCATGTTAGGAATGTTTATTTTGAGGTTCATGCCTTAGCTGAACCATGCTGTGATTTGGTGCCATTCCTTGCTAAGTAATAACCTTAACTTGACTTGTAATTATCAAATCTATGCATCAAGTTTGAGCTTGTGGATTGCACTAAATACTTGGGTTTCCTTTTACCATTTGCATCTATCTTGTTAATCCAAGTAGAATCCCACCCTGAACCTTTCCTTATATCAAACCATGCATTATTTGCTATGTGATTGTGAGGTCTATTTTCGAATTCAGCTTGGTATAAAGTGTTAGGTGAGCGCTGACAGAGGTAAGATCTCATGTAGATTTTGGTTCACATGTTTTGGATCAGCTAGGTCTAGGTGGGATCGACTTTGGGTGTTAGGTTACCTGTGATTTGTGCAATAGAAAGGGAAAATACTTTAAGGGAATGGAATAAGAGAAAAAGTTAAGAAATCTAAGGAGAGAAAGGTCTGAAGGGGAATAAGTGTTCTACTAAAGGTTTTGGAGAATTCAAAGTGTGAAAAAGGTTATAAGCTAAAACAAAGTGAAACGAAAAGAAACGAGTGCCTAGACTATTCTGTTGTATAAGAAAGAAAAGAAGAACCTGAGTTAAAAATAGTCCCAAACCGCTAGAAAGGAATAAGAATCCTCTCCTTAGATTAAGAATGAAAAAAAAGAAGCTTGTGAAGTTGATTCCAAAAGGGTCTCATTGGCAAAAAATAGCCTTGGATGAAAAGGGTAGTCTAGGATCAATTTTTTGGGTAGCTGATGATAAGATGAGTTCGATTATTGGGTGCTTGGGTATATGAGATCTTATCTCTGTATGCATCTGTTGGTTCTTACCTTTAGCATTATGCTAAAGCTCAATTCATTCTTGAGTGATCCCAATTCTGATTTGATTAACCCATACATGATATAAATCACTTTTATCTCTAAAACCTTACCCTTGACCAAACAAGCTCTTAAAAGATGTATAGTTTGATCTCTGGTTTTGAACTAATGAATGTTAAAAGGAATGACTGAAGTGAATGCATATGTAGGTTGAGGCAGAACCTGGGTTAAATTGTGATTAGCATGACTAAAGTTTTTGAGTAGAACTTGTTTAGTTTTGCATCTTAAAACACCTATCTAGGACAGTGAGTTTAGCATCTAGATCAACTTGTCTTTGGTTCTAAGTTCCCTCTTGCAACCTCTACTCCTTGGTTTTAATTGTTTGGTTGAGGGCAAGCAAATACTAAGTTTAGGGGAGTTGATATGTACGCATTTTAACTAGTTTTGGGTGTCTCATTTAGTTCATTTTTGCATACATATCCATAGCTTTTGCATCATATTAGAGTCCTTCTTGGTTCATTTGCATTGTTTGCATTTGCATTGCATACATTTTGCATTTGGAGTTGTTTTCAGGAGCATTTGAGATCCAACATGACTTGACAAGAGAACACACTTTGGAGCTAGATAGGCAAAGGATATGCAATTTGGATGTAACTCGACTGTTAACTCGAGCAGATAGATCGAGTTGGTTTCACAAGTGCCAGCTCGACTACGACGGTCCAGTTAGCTACCAGGTCGTAAAATTTTCCAGCTAGACTCTCCCGCTCCAGTTGATTGCTAGATCATAAAATTTCTCCAGTGCGACCTTCCTGTTCCAATTGATTGCCATATCATAAAATTTCTCCAGCTCTACCCTCCCGTTCCAGTTGATTGTCAGATCATAAAATTTCTTCAGCGTGACCACTCAGCGATACCCACATGGTTAAGTTAAACGAATCCGAAGATTTTTTGTTGACTATTTATTTTGGAATTATTTAGAGTTAAGTGGAAAGGGAGTATAAATACTCCTCTTATGTCACTGAAACGAGGATCCTCGATTTTTCCTCTTTTGTGAAAGAAGCTTTTGAGCAGTTTTCTCTCTTTGTAATTCTAGAACAAAACCTTTCTTCTAATGAATTTTCATGCAATCGATGTTTTCTTTTCATCTTGTTTATTCATTTCTTAGCTTTATGATTATGTTGTTTATTTTGATTTTTGTTTTGTTTGTATTCTTAATGATTTCTGAATAAATTATCTAGGGTTCAAGAGGAAATGGGTTAGATTAGTGTGGATCTTAGGTTTTCTTGACTCCTTAAGGTTAACTTAGCTAGATCTCTTCTGTTTTGATGCTATTAATGCTTATTTCATTATGATAATTTGAAATATGAGCTTAGGCATTTGATAAAATGTTTGACTAAACCATTTCAGAGATTTACATTCCTAACTCAATGGATTGATTTTTAGGATGTTTATTGGCTAGATCAAGTTGTTTCTTCATGCCTTATTAGTTGTAAAAAGCATATGATGATAGGATCTGTTGATAGTTACTATGAGATTGATTGCTATAAAAGTGGATTCTGTAGCTTTTGAACTTGTTGCTTAGAGATTATCTTTGTGTGAGTTTGTTAAGCAATCTAGTAGACCTTAGTGAACCACTGATCCATTATTCCTACTCCTCTGGAACCCTCTTTCTTATTTGATTAATTAATACTCTGTCTTTCGCTTAGTTCTCGGTTTTACTGAAATGTGCTTTGTTTTCTATCTAGTTTCTAAGTTCTATTATGTTTTGCTTATCTGTTGTTTCTTTCAGTTATCTTTTTGTTAAATTGATCATATAAGTTGGTAAAGAATCGTTGAATCTATTTGGTTTGAATTAGAGTAATCTGACTGCATCCTGATTAAAGTTACTCACATATTTGGTTCGATAACCTATTATACTGCAATGACCTGATCTGTGTAGTATGTATTTGAAACTGAGTAAAATCCTGTTATCAGATATATTAAATGAGTACGATGAATTTACTATAAATTAAGGTGGCACATGAGAAGAGAGCAACATTTTACTTTATATATAATGTGAATTACTAAACTAGTCTTTTGCCACCTTTAATTGACTACAATAGTCCAGAAACATTTCTATTACAATTCTAATCTTTTCGGGATTATAATACCGTTTTACTCCTCTTTCCTTTGAAAAGAAAAAAAATTACAAAACTGCTATTAATGAGAAATTTCACGTCATCAAACAGAAAACCTACGAAAAAAATCTGAAACGTTGTAGGTTTCGTTGTCTAGTGTTGTAGGTTTTCATTTTGTTTTGTTTTAGGTTTACGTGTTTTATGTTATGTAGATTTACAAGCTAAATGTTTTGTAGGTTTTTCGTCAATTTATCCTGGTTTTGTAGGTTTATAAGTTTAACTTTATTTGACATATCTCGTATGGATCTTTGAACACATTCGTTTTGTAGGTTTGAGTTCGCCTTGGTTGTCGGTTATGGTTTCCGTTTTGTATGTTTTGTTTTTATTTGTTGTAGGCTTAAGTTTGCAAGATATCCTTCTCTTTTGTAGGTTGATTATCAATCATTGTAGGTTTTGTAGAATTGATTTTTCTTATTTCTAGACTTAGTTCTCCTGTTATGTATGTTTTGTTTTTGTTTGATGTAGGTTTAATTATTATGTGTTGTAGGTTTTCTATGGTCTTTGTTGTAAGCTTATTTATCAGTCATTGTAGGTTTTTTAGGATTGATTTTTCTTATTTCTCGACTTAGTTCTCATGTTATGTAGGTTTTGTTTTTGTTTGATGTAGGTTTAATGATGATTTATTGTACGTTTTTCTATGTTCTTTATTGTAGGTTTATTTATCAGTCATTATAGGTTTTGTAGGATTGATTTTTCTTATTTCTCGATTTAGTTCTCCTATTATGTAGGTTTTGTTTTTGTTTGATGTAGGTTTAATTATTCTTTGTTGTAGGTTTTTCTGTGGTCTTTGTTGTAGGTTTTTCTGTGGTCTTTGTTGTAGGTTTTATTTTATTTCTAAGGTCGTTGTTGCAAGTTTCTAAAGTCTTTGTTGTAGGTTTTTCTGTGGTCTTTGTTGTAGGTTTTTTATTTTATTTCTAAGGTCGTTGTTGCATGTTTCTAAAGTCTTTGTTGTAGGTTTATTTTTCATTTATATGGTTTTTTTGTAGGTTTATATGTGTAAGACATCATTCTCTCAATTTTAGGTTTACATTTACGTTTTGTAGGTTTGACTACTTCCTCGTTGTCCAGTTATCATACGACTTAGTTCTTCTGCATTGTATGTTTTAATTTCGTATAATGTAGGCTTACCGTTTTAGTGTTGTAGGTTTATTGTGCCTAGAATTGTAGGTTTTCTGGACCCTTTTTGTAGGTTTTACTTCTATTCCCTAGGAATTAAAAGACTAATTTACCTCCTTCTGTACATAAACAATCAGGTAGGCCAAAGATCTCACAAATAAAGGGTGCATTAGAGGTTGTAAAACCTACAAAACGTCCATGGAAAATTTACACTTGTACAAAGTGTATGAAACTCGGGCACAATAGCAGAACATACCTAGAATGAACTGTTTATTTGCTTATGTTTGTTTAAGTTTAACATTTGTGTTTGCTTATATAACATTTGTGTTTGATTATGTAACATTTGTGTTTGCTTATGTACATTTGTGTTGGCTTATGTAACATTTGTGTTTTCTTATGTAACCTACGACAATGGTAAACCTACAAAAGGACAACGACTAACATACAAAAAGACAGTTGTAAACCTACAAAAGGACAATTGTAAGCCTACAAAATGAAAATGATAAACCTACATCGAGACAATGATTGGCCTACAACCTACCAAGATCAAAACTTCATTGTTCCTACCAACCTTTTGTTGATTCATAATCAACTAAGCCATAGGTTTTGCCGCCCATATATTTCATTGTTGCTAGTTTCAGAATTACTCCAACAGAAAAATTATCCCTAATATCGTTGAATGCATATCATTTCAAACTCTTTAAGCTTACACCAATGATTTAAGTTTTTTTTCATGTTGGGACTCGCTCCTGGCTCAAATAATCTCTTAGGATAATCCTTCTTTTCTGCCATTGCTCTGCAACACATAGTAAAACTCGTTATAAGCGTTTCAGAAAACCTACAGTTCATATCAGACCAGCAAAAAATTTCTAGAAAAACTATATAACAATTTTATAAACCTACATAAACAAATCATGAAAAGAAACTTTCCCATAGACACAATTTCTTAAACATTTACTACTAAACCTACATAACCTTTGTATTTAAACTACATAACTTCACAAATAAAACCTAAAATTCATATCATACTAGCAAAAAGATTTCCAGAAAACCTATAATAACAATCTTATAAACCTACATAAGAAAATCGTGAAAATAAACTTTCTCACAGACACAACTTCTTACACATTTACTACTAAACCTACATAACATTTGTAATTAAACTACATAACTTCACAAATTCAGTAATCCTAACACAAGTACACCAAAACAACAAATCTAGGAAACTAATGTAAACAAACCTACAAAATTTCAGTTAATCCCACACAAAGTAAAAGAATTAACCACTCAAACAACAACCATCAACAAAATATTTCACAAAAATCCAACACAAATTTGAAAAGAAGCAAACTTACCCAAACTATAAGAAGAACGGCGAAGAACGACAGATGAAGATGAGAAGAAGAAGAGGAGCATGGCGGAGAGAATAAGAAGAAGAGGAGAACGACGGTGGAGAAGATGAGAAGAAAAAGAGGAGAACGGCGGAGAGAAGAAGAAGAAGAAGAAGAACAAGAAGTTTTCGTTATCAGGGTTACGTTTTCGTTTTTAGAAATTTGTTACAAATTTTTGTTTTTCTATCTTTTTTCTGAATTTTTGTTTATATAAATTATAATGAGATTCTCGTAAAAAAAAATTGACTAGAATGGCATTACTGTAATACAAACGTAACAAAAAGAAAATTCAAGACATTTCCACACCTTTTGCTTTGTGATGGGTTAAAAATACTATTATGGTAATTAGTGTATGATAATGGACTAGTTTAGTCATTCTTTCTTTTTTTTTTCTTTTTTTTTGTCAACTTAACTCAATCAACTCATACAAAAAACATGATCTTACAAAGTTAAAACCAAACTCATCATGTGCACAAAATCAAAGAGTTAGTCATTCTTTCTTATATATATTGATTAGTAAAATATAAAGATTAAATATTAGATATAATTAACAATCAACTTGTGGTAATGTGGTGGGGGTGGATATAGGACTTCAAAGAGTTCATAGGTTCGATTCCCTTACATTGCAAAAGTAAAACAAAGATTTTTTAGTCACCTTTACACGGATATGGACCCATGTTTTCGGTCCATTTAAATACCCAAAGATGAGATACTATATGTGGGTTGCACCACCCCTAGGAGAATAGTCTAACTCTCTCCAATAATGCTTGAAAACTCCTGAGTTTAAAAACAAAAACATTATATATAATAAATGAATATGATAAATTTAAAATAAACTAATGAAATGGCATCATTAGAAGAGAGCAATATTTTAAGTTTTTGTTTTTTTACAAACAACTCATTTCATTAGCTTAAGAAAGGAGAATAATCAGCACTAAAGAGAAACATACAAAGCAAAAGCCAAATATGCATAATTGATAGATAAGTTGCTTACAGGTGGAGATACTCAAATACACTGGAAAATCTAGATAAGAGTTGGAGCTGTGTTCTTGTCTTTGAATAGAGTCTTGAAACACTCCTAGTTTTGTCGTCATAAAAGGCAGTTGAACACGCCTAATAGCTGATCGATATCAAAGATCGCATCACGCTTTGAAGAAGTTTCTCTGAAACATAGAAGATTTGTAGTCATTCTCTCCTTACAGGAGGACAACGTTAGATCTAGAAAAATCCAAAGAGAATCTAACCTTAAAACTGGGCTTACCATTATGAGTTTTCTATCCTAAAATATTTAAGGCCCATAGAATTGACTTTGTCCTCTAAAGCTTAGTTCCAATAGAGCATTAAAGTTAAAGACTTAAAAAAACCACTTTAGTGCATAAGAAGCCCGCCAAACCGGCCCAATAAGAGGACCAAAATGAATTGGACCACTAATGAGAAAAAGAGCACAAAACCTTAGATTTGAAATAAGCGCCGCCGACTTGGATGAGAAGAACGCCGAAGAACAGCCACAAAGCAGAGAGGAGACCGCCGCCTTCGAGGGACAACTGGAGACCAGTTCCAGTTCGTACGATAATTCTGGGTGAGGAGCACCATAGAGACAACACAGAGGAAAACAGAAATGAGAGAAGAGGAAACATAACTAAGACTGGAAGAGGCAAAAACAAACTCGGATCTGCCAGAGAAAGATGGGGTGAAGGCGCTAAAGTTATCTTTGTCCTCGAAAGATAGAGTTTCGAACATTTTCCTCACCGGGCATGTTTTGCGTTAAACAAGGAGAATAAAGAAGATACACGGAGAGAAGACACTAAGAGCGGGAGCATAACACAGAGCTAACAAAGATTGACCGATGCCAATGAGATCCGGTGAATCCGGCGTCACCGGCTTCAAATGGAGATGGATGAGCTTTTATCTCGATAATTGGGTCAGAGCGCTTTTTTGCTTCGTTTCTTTCAAACGGCAAGTTTATCAATATTTTACGTTATATATATAGATTTCTTCTTTGTAAGAATCTCTTTTGATTAAGTGCAAGATACATAGGAACATCTATGAACCAATAATCCATAAACTTTGATTTTTGGTGAAATGTGAAATTTATTTATCAACTAAAACATTTATATGTAAGTGGGAATTGAACATATTAAAAAAATATAAAGAATTTCAAACCAAAGATGAAACAAGCCTTAAAATATATGTGGATGGTTATATGAGAGGGAAGAAAGCCTATTACGAATGATCTTATCAATCATACAAACAAGGGCATGAGTAGGGGTCCAAACACGACAATGAATACGAGCATTAAGCTCATGCCAAAGATAGTTGATCGCAGATTGGAAGACAAAGCACACAAGAATCCTGTCAAGAGTACTATGGCGAGAGCTAAGATGATCAACAATAATATCCTACCAGTCCGGAGTAATGTTGTGCCCAAGCAACCTAGTACAAAGTTCCATCCACACTGTAAAACAATAAAAGCATGCAAAAAATAAGTGGTCACGGGTCTCATCCCTTTCATCACAAAGCATACTACTCTGAGACAAACCCCAAGTCGTCATTCTGCTACATGTAGAAAGCATATCTTTCATTGCTAACCATGATATATAAGAAAATCTAGGAACACCCTGAAAAAACCAAATGAGGTTATACTAATTCACTCTTGAACCCAACACTCTAATCTGCGTCCACGTAGAAGAAGAAGAAAAGGATTCTTTGAAATCATTAGGAGAATGCTTCCAAAGGAAAGTATCACGACCTGCATCAGAGTTGGGAGGCCGAGATCTAGCAACAAGCTTAAAAGTTTGATGAAATCTCATACTTCCAGTTGATCTGCCATGCCAAATTGTGCTAGAAAAAGCGTCAGACACACTAGCATTGTGAGATAAACCAAAATATCTAGTACCACAATCTCTTATCAGATCTAAAAGTCTGCCCTCTTCGCTCCAATTATCAAACCAGAAGTGAGAATGTAAACCATATCCGACTTTTACTTTAATGAACTGATATGCCTCATAATTAAGTTTAAGAAGTTTAAGCCAAACTCAAGAACCTTGAGAGCCCGCCTTATCATCCCAAAAAGACCCTTGACGAAGTAAATAGTGACGGATCCAATAAACCCAAAGTGAAGAAGTAACATAAACCAATCGCCAAATCAACTTCAAAGCAGAAACTTTAGATGAATCTCTTAAAGAACGGATCTATAGACCACCCTCAGTTTTTGGTAAACATATTTTAGACCAGCTAATCTTAGTTGTACTAGTGATGGTTGGAGAACTAGACCAAAGAAAATAAAAGCACAATATCTCTATTTCATCTAACAACGATTAGGAAGACGAAAGGCAGAACACAAGAAACATTCAGTACTAGAAATGATTGACCTTATTAGTAGCAATCTACCAGCATAAGAAAGCGTCTTAGAGGCCCAAGAAGTCATTCTAGAACGAACTTTAGCAAAAAGAGGCTCATACTCTGCTGTGGTCATAGCCTTAGAAACTAAAGGAAGACCCAAGTATCTAATTGGAAGCTTGCTAATGGGAATACCAAGAGCAGTCACGGCAAAATGAGTGCGTGAGGACGCTCTACCAGCAATAATTGATGTGAAGAATAGACATGGAACGAAAAAAGCGAATAACATCTATGATACCCTGAAGAGAAACAAGGAGTTCCATCTAAACACACAAGGATATCATCAGCAAAACTTTACTTGTTTGCAATAAGGGTGATATCCAAACTGAGAGCGAGCAGCCGCCTGATTTAGGAGATCAGAAAGGATATTATTCATTAGCACATAGAGATAGGGGAGAGAGAAAATAACTATGTCTTATGCCACGAGAGCTAGTGAAAAAACCCTCAAAGTCTCCATTAACTGAGACAAAAAAAGAAACTGTCGATATGCAAGTGTGGATCCAATGAACAAAAAAATATGTTAAACCCATAGCACGAAGAGCTGCAACAACAAAGTTTAGGAGTGTTAAAAGCCTTTGCTATATCAAATTTAATGGTACAACGAGGAGAGACCAAAGGTTTATGATAATCCTTAACCAACTCAGTTGCCATTAAAACATTCTCAAGTAATAAGCTATTTTTAACAAAGGCACTTTGATAAGGAGAGATTGCATCAGGGAGGATGGATTTTTAGGGGTTCGTAAGGATCTTCGAAATAACTTTATACAACATGTTGCACTAGGCAATGGGACGATAATCTTTCATAGAAGAGATTGTCGAGTGCTTTGGAACCAATGCAAGGGTTGTAGCATTAACTCTAGAAGAAAGAAAACTATGAAGAAAGAAGGATTTGGACTGCAACTATAAAATCTTGACCAATGATGCTCCACACAGCTTATAGAATTCAACAGGAAACCGATATGGACCTGGAGCCTTATTGGATGGCAAATAGAAGAAAACATCTTAAATTTCTCCAGGAGAAATTGGATTAACAAGGGCAGTAGATTCAATAGGGCAAGAGTAATCAACGAGAGTAGATAGATCAGGGAGATCAACAGACGGATTCTACTGAAGGAAAGTAGTGAAATAACTCACAGGTTCACGTTTTATCTCATCCAAATTTGTGAGATTAGTTCTAGACTCAGTAGTTATTCGACCGATGACATTCTTAGAAGCACGATACTGAGTAACACGGTGGAAAAAAACTGAGTAATGATCGCCTTCTTTCGAGCATTTTATTCTCGATTTTTGTTTAAAGAACTGCTCCTTAATATGAGCAAGCTGGTGCCAATGAGATGAAGCCTCAACTATAGCCAAGAAAGAGGAATTATCTGGGTGGAGAATAGCATTTTCCTGCGCCTTACATAAATCCTCAAAAGTAGCTTTAGAACGTAAGGGAATATTAACAAACTAAGAACAGGTCAGATAACGCGAACCTGGTTTAAGAAGCTTGAGCTTACAATGATATCTGAATAAGGCAGGGAGAGTATGAAATAGAGGAGCAGAAGAAGACCATTTGCTATGAACCAGAGGCAAGAAGTGTTCATGATCTGCAAGGAAGTTGAAAAACTTGAATGGTCACTAATGCCTAAGAGATGGAACAGAGAGACGAACCAAACACCGAGAATGATCCGAAATACCACCAGATTCAAACTCAGTATAAGAGTATGGAAAAGACGACAACCAAGCTGCATTTACCAAACTCATGTCCAATTTCTTCCCAATAGGACCACAAAGCCTTTTGTTACTCAAGTAAAAAGAGACCCAACATAAGATAAGTCCACAACATCACAAGCATGAATAAACTTCTATAAATTATGCCTATCAATCTGACTGAGATGAAGATTGGGAGAGTTAGATTGCTCAGAAGAAGACAAGATCTGATTATAATCACCAATGAGAATGCAGGGCTGAGCTAAGTGAGTATACTTGGATTTAATATCAAGCAGATCCTTCCAAAGATGTCTACGATCAACTTCATAATTAGAAGCATATATGGCATAACAGTGGAAAGTAGAACCTGAAGCAACCATAACAACCTCACAAGTAATATGCTGAGAACTCTTCTCAAGAAGGGTAACTTGAACATCAGAAGAGAAACAAAACCATATACGACCAAGACAATGTGGCTGATTGAAACCACGCATATTCCAGGCAAAAAAGACATTAATGCGTCTGAGAGGAAGCTCTTTTTGATGACGTAAGAGTAGCAACAATAACAAGGTCTTTGCTTCGAGCAATTTACTGGCGAGAAAATTTAAACCGAGAT
Organism: Lepidium didymum; assembly: GCA_963920545.1. Lineage (NCBI taxonomy): Eukaryota > Viridiplantae > Streptophyta > Magnoliopsida > Brassicales > Brassicaceae > Lepidium > Lepidium didymum. The sequence continues at coordinate 10,504,523 of OY986980.1, forward strand.
TCCTTGGATTTAGTTTGAATCCTAGCCAAGGAGCTGGCACCTCAATATGATCCAGTTCACCAATTTCACTCTCTTAATGTAAGTCCTCAAACACCTGCTTAATGTAGGAGAACCTGAATAAGAAGAAACATTAGGAAAAATATTGGTGACTAGAAGATCAGAATTGGGAAGAATAAGAGAGGTACGACCAGTGCTTACATGCCAAATTTCTTTCTTTACGTTTTGTGCCCGCCAAAACTTTTTCTTATCAGTTTTGCACGTAAGTTTTCACATGATAGTGAACATCATCAATTCTAATATCATGTTTATAAAAAATTAATTTTTGCATTCTGTTATCTGACTTTTGATTTGCAATTTATAAACAGAATTAATAAATTATAGAATATGAAATAATAAATAAAACCGACAAAATTCAATTAACTAAAAAAAATTTATGGTTTTCAGTTTAAAACCCAAAAAATCGTAAACCGAGATTATCCAAACCAAACCAAACCATTATATATATGGTTTAAATATGGTAGATATATAATATAAACCAAAAAACTGAAAAACCAAACAAACCGAAGCGAAACCGAATCGAAATCCGGAATAAGCACGCCTAGCGGGAGCAAATAATGCGGAACCAGATAAGTGGTGAGAGACATGGCTTCTTACATTACTTAACAGACAAAGGAAAAGATAGATGTTCCAGTTGAAATGTAGTCGAACACACACACTTAGATATATATTATTGTCTTAAAGACGAATAATATCGAGAAACAAAGATGTCATATGCTCCTCGAGTCTTCCTTCGAGATGAGTTTATTCTTCGCCAGACCTATAAGTATAGTCTATCATTTTTCCAAAATGGCTCTTTCAAGATTTTCACGCGGCACACTCTTAGGAGTCTTCAATATCTCCTCGTTAATGGCCTTATCTAAATCCGTAACCATTTTGTCAAGGCTTGTGAGCGCTTCCTCCTCCGTTACTTTGTATTGCTTCATGTAGTATTTAATGGCATTAGTAACATACCCTCTGCTCATATCGGCCTGTTGGATGCGCATACCCTCTGCTCATATCGGCCTGTTGGATGCGCACATTCATTAATACTAGCTAATCATCTTTTGATCATATATATTCATATCATTTTTGTTACCTCGTAGCCGGTTATGTCATTCATTAGACGACCCTTTTTAGCCTGAGCTTCAACAAAGTCTGGTCTTGATTTTAGCCACATGTAACCTTGTTCCCTAGCAATTTGTCCCAACCCCAGAAAACTGCACGCTATACTTATGTACATCGTTACTTCGATTCCCCCAATAGACTAGATTAAGGAAATCATGTTTTGGGAAGTTATCCGAACATAATTGTTTTCTTTTTTAGAATTAGGAAATAGTCTAGGCGTGAGTTCATTGTTGAGAGCTTTAGTTTTTGAGTTAGTTTTCTAAAGCTAATGAAGAAAGTTATTTTTTATACATCTTTGAATTCACTAAAACACTTCTTAAGGACTTGACAGTAGGGGACAAGAATGGTTTGGATCATGATACCTTTCCACGCAATCAACATGAGCTGCAACCTCATAAGCATTACCATATCTATCACATGTGTCATCAATAATGGTGAAGAGAGTGAAGATCTTAGATAGTGCAATTCTCCCAAGTGAAAACCGTGGCTCGAAATATACCATAACTGCAAATAAATAGCACTCAATCAATATGTGCCTGAAATAAGGTGGAAGTTTAGACGTAAGGTCATGCTGCTTCCACCATCTGCAAAAACATGTCAATGACTAATTAGTCAACACTTGTATAGCAAGAAAATAAAAACCATTACAACAAGTGTGAAAATTTTAGAGTAGTACTTGCTCAGAGTTTCAGTTCTTGAATCCAATGTAACTGCATGAACTTGAAATTGATCTTAGCAAATCTAAGTAGCATCTTGTTGTGTTTTTATTCTTGTTCATAGAAAGAAATGTATTCCCTCGAGAATACCATTTTGGCATTGTAATGCTGAGGCATGCAAAGAGCGTTTCGTATACGCATTGAGATATGGGGAGAAATTTCTCCGGAACTAGCTAATGACTCCAAGTTTCTAGCCGTGAAGCTTAAGGCTTCGTCCAAGATATCATCTCTCGTTTTTCTCAGGTGAGTAGCTTCATACAAGCTAAGCATACCCTTGGCATCATCAATTAGAGATTCATTAAACTTTTCATTCTCCCCTTTGAATCTCTTAAAAACGTCTGCTCATCAACATATAAGAGCATCTTGTTAATATAACTGATCGATCATGACAAGTCTAGATAGCTAGAGACATAATTTTTACCGGAAGACATGTTGTAACTGTATGTCCTGAAAACCCAATACATGATGGAGATCGTGTACAAATCATCTTCACCAGCTATTATCTCATATGTCTTTTCGAAAGCCTCTTCTAAACTCTGTTCAATCACATCTTAGAAATGACACGCTACACCTAGGCTCACAAGCATGTATACAGAAAGGATTCTCTTCTTGGTCGAGTCAATGCTTTTTGAAGGAAACATGAGAATCTCCTCTACTCTTGGCTTTAGTCTCTCGATTTCTTGGGCAAGAGCCTCTATTTCCTAACAATAACATAATACATACGTGTTTGAAAGAAACATGAGCATCTCCCATATATCTATGTATGTGTGTGTGTTATAGACTCACCGAGACATTGACTTGAGAAAAGAGGAAATGATGACCCCATTTAGAAGGTGGCAACTTCTTAAACTTGCGAGTAGTACCGGCCTTCATGTGAGCAAGCTTTGCATGCGAAATTGACTTTTGGGGTAAGCTAGAGAGCTTGCTTACCGAAAATAAATTGGAACGAAAACGTATAGAGAGAAAATCAGAAGCTCCTAGGCCTTCCATGTAAATAGTTTTAATCCAAACACCACCAAATTTAAAGGCGTATATACCTCATCATCATCAATATCATCATCTATTCACCAAAAAAAATATATATCATCATCATCATGATGTTACATGTTTTGGAAGGATGTGTACGTAGACGGTTCTCTTTAGAATTAAAAATATCAAAATGTGTTTTAATTAATATTTAAACATTACAATGACCAATTATTATTCATTTATTTTTCATTTTAAAATGGGGAAGATGCAAAAGATACTCCAAATGACAAAAGCCAAAAGAAATTATTTCATCGCCATCATATTAAAACCATTGATTGATCATTAAAAATATCTACATGTTTCTTTATCAAAAATAAAATTTCAACATTTTTTTAATTAATATTTCAATTATTAGTCATATTAAAATGCGGAAGATGCAAAAGATACTCCAAATGCCAAAAGTCAAAAGAAATTATCATATTAAAACCACTGATCGGGGACGTTGATCCTATCTAAAAAAGTGTTATTAAAGATGGAAGATTAAATGATTACTTAGCGTAGGGTATTAGTACTAGACTAACTCACTTCTAAAAGCTAGTTCAAAAGAGGAGAATTGCCACATATTTATATATTGCTCAAGAATCTTTAACCTTTCCAATGTGGGACTTTTAATACTTTAACACAGTCTTTTCACGCTTAGGACTGGACATCTGAAATGTAAAATTTGTGGGACTCTAACGGGTGATCCGCATTGAAATTGGGCCTAGCTCTGATACCATATTAATATGAGCCTAACTCACTTCCAAAAACTAATTCAAAAGAGGATATTGTCCAAGAATCTTTAACCTTTTCAAATGATACTTTAACAAGAGGTGAACCATTATGACTATCATGGAGGAGAAAGAGAACTTAAAACGTCGTGAGTACCGGATTAACAAGACTATGGAAAATTGAATTACATTCAATTCAACCTACACCTTTCAGTTCCAATATATCTCTTGTCTATAAGACGTACTATAATAATACAACATGATGTCCTTAACCAGACTTCGCATTCTTTCTATACGCGAAGTTACCATTACCTTTCTTTCAATTTTATTCAAATATTATGCTACAATTCCCGAAAAGTTAATACTTTATAAACTCCTTCCCCAAGCATCGTATTTAGACAAACCATTCAGCTTCCTTTCTCGAGACAAAACAATAATACTTATGCTATGTTTGTTTGTCCATCCAGCTAGTTCATCTAGATGGTTTATCTAAATGCACCATCTAGATAAAGCAGCTAAATGTTGTTTGTTTCCATGATGAATACTACATCTAGATGTTACATTTAGATGTGTGTTTGTTTGTTTTGTAAATTGACATCAACATCTAAATGGACTTACCTATAAAATGACTAAAAAAAAATGATTAAAATAAAGTAAAAAAGAGGACATAGCATAAAAAGAGAAGAGAGAGTAAAAAATAAGAGAGATACTAAAATAGAGAAAAGAGAGTAAAAAAGGAGAGAGAGTAAAATGAAGAGAGAGAATAAAAAAGAGATTAAAAAAGAGGCGAGAGAGTAAAAAAGAGGAGAGAGACTAAAAAATAAGACATAGCTTAAAAATAGGAGAGAGAGTAAAAAAAGAGGAGAGAAAGTAAAAAAAGAAGAGAAAAACTAAAAAAGAGGACAGAGAGTAAAAGAGGAGAGAGAATAAAACAAAGAGGAAGAGTAAAAAAGAGGAGAGAGATTAAAAAATAGGAGAGAGAGTAAAAGAGGAGAGAGAGTAAAAAACAGGAGAAAGCGTAAAAATAGGAGAGAGCATAAAAAAAAAGGAGAGAGAGTAAAAAAGAGGAGAGAGAGCGTAAAAAAATAGGAGAGAGAGTAAAAAAGATGAGAGAGAGTAAAAAGAGGAGAGAGAGTAAAAAAGAAGAGAGAATAAAAAAGAAGAGAGAGCGTAAAAAATAGGATAACGAATAAAAAAGAGGAGAGAAAGTAAAAAGAAGAGAGAACGAATAAAAAAGAGGGGAGAGAGTAAAAAATAGGAGAGAGAGTAAAAAAGAGGAGAGAGAGTAAAAAAGGAAGAGAGAGAGTAAAAAGGAAAAGAGAGCGTAAAAAATAGGAGAGAGAGTAAAAAAGATGAGCGAGAGTAAAAAAGAGGAGAGAGAGTAAAAAATAAGAGAGAGAGTAAAAAAGAAAAGAGAGCATAAAAAATAGGAGAATGAATAAAAAAGAGGGGAGAGAGTAAAAAAGAGGAGAGAGAGAAAAAAGAAGAGAGGGAGTAAAAAAGAAGAGAGAGCGTATAAAATAGGAGAACGAATAAAAAAGAGGGGAAAGAGTAAAAAAGAAGAGAGAGAGTAAAAAAGAGGGGAGAGAGTAAAAAAGAGGAGAGAGAGTAAAAAAGTAGAGAGAATAAAAATATGAGAAAGAATTAAAAATAGGATAAAGGGAGTAAAAAAGAAGTAAGAGAGAAGAAAATGAAATTTTGGTATTTTAAATTTTTATGAACTCCATCTACGTCCAATTGTTTCTTATAAACACATATAGAATTTCTAAAAATTTAAACTAAGTTAAAATGTTTCATCCAGCATGTCCATCCAAATGATGCACAATTATACATTTAAACGAACAACAGTTTACATCTCCATCCAGATGGAACATCTGGATGGACAAACGAACAACACCTTACTATCTGTTTTAATCACACACACATTACCTAAATCTATCATCCTATCTTTCTCATAGTAATACATCAATCTTGATATTTTAAATCACTCTTACATATACTTCTACCTATATCTTTATATATCGTAAATCCATTTCTATAATCATTAAAGTAGAAGATTTTCCAAATTATAAAATCATGTCAGAAACCAATAACTTTAGGAAAAACTATCGATTTAACATGGTATTTACCAAAAGTCGTTGATTAAACATTGAATTCTGGGTGTGGTTAATTAAACATCCAATTTAATGTTGACTTTTGTAAAAACACCAGTCTTTAATACACGCTGGCATGTTTTGCTTCTCTTGATGACCCGAACGCTGCTTCTGATCTCTCAAATGTATTGGAGACTCAACCTACACTGCATCGGAACACGGTACATTGCATACTCTCTACCCACAGACGTCATAAGAAGCATGCAATCTGACCTTGAGCCTTGCAAAAACACTTTCTTTTACTTCTTCGAGAAAGAGTAATAATGACACGCAATGCAATCATATGCATTTATATAAACCGTTAAGGAGGAGAGTGTTAAGGATACACATTGATACTCTATTAATGTCATCGTATATATGTCTTTCCAATTCTGTATATACCATATTGTCTCATCTCTTGTATATATGTCTCTGTAATTATACAGCTCAACAATAAGATCAATATTCAGCGAATATCCGAGGAAAACAGAATACTGTGCAGTAGCAAACACAACTTTTGAGATAACCTGGATATGCAACTTACTAACAGAACTTGGCATCACTCTTCCCTCAGCTCCGCCTATCCGATGTGACAATGTATGTGCAATGTTTCTCTGCGCTAACCCGGTTTTTCATTCAAGAATGAAACATGTTTCCCTTGATTATCACTTCATCAGGGGTCAAGTTCACAATGGCACACTTCGTGTATCACACATTAACAAAAAAACCAATTGGCGGATGCTCTCACAAAACCACTCTCCACAGCTAGATTCTTAAAACTTCGAAACAAGATTGGAGTAGCTCAACCCTCCTCCATCTTGAGGGGGCATGTTAAGGATACACATTGATACTCTATTAATGTCGTATATATGTCTTTCCAATTCTGTATTTACCCTAGTGTCTCCTCTCTTGTATATATGTCTTTGTAATTATACAGCTCAATAATAAGATCAATATTCAGCTCTTACACAGAGAGCTTCAAATCATTCTTGCATTCACTCACCGGTTCATTAACTCACCTTGACTTATTCGCTATTTACTTAAACATTCTCTGAAATGGACGAAGAATTTTGGGATGCGTTGAACAAAAACGATCTAGGATGAGAGGATTCGGAGCTATACATTCCTCACCAAGTTTACTTCAATGTTCTTACGCGTAATCTTCTTAGTCTACTTGGAAGGCCACTCAACATGGCAGAGCAGAACATGCAAAAGCTTGTTGAAGAGCTGCCACATCAATGGGGTCTCACATCAAGAGTTCATGGAAGAATCCTTAACCCATACTTTGTCCAGTTTCTTTTCACATCTGAGATAGACCTCATCACAGTTTTGCGACACCAGCCTTGTACTTGCAAAACTTTGTTGGGTTGTTTACATAGAATTGTAAAATAATTGGACTGGGCCATTATCATATAAATCGTATATAAATAAAGGGCCCAAGAAGATTGTATAACCTAAAGATTTTGTCTTGCTTTTTGAATCTGTACAATGGATAAATGAGAGATAAAAGAGGAATAACAGAGAGAATATTCACGAGATTGAATCAAAAAAATTGATTCTATAAGCTAAAAAATTGGAGAAAGATTTAAGTTCAGTTTATGATTTAAAAGGAAATTTGATCGACTTACTTGAAGGATGATGATTCTTCTATGTTCTATTCTTTCGACTTCTCTTCTTCTACTGTGTGTTTCACCTCTCCATCATTGGGAGTGCACGATGATGAAGTTGCAGAGTTAAGACTAGGGTAACCACCTTGGAATCTTGTACCGGATATGTGGAGCTATTGCTCAAGCCCAGCAGCTTCACGTTGTGTCTCTGCTTTCGCTTATTTCTCTTGTCTTGAGCAATAACTCGTCTTGAATGGTGAAAAAGGAACTCGACTGTTCTAGATCTAACAGAGAGTTTATGAACACTAAGAAGAAAGGAGAACACTATGGGTGAAGAGGAGAATCCTAAGGCTCAGTAGAACGAAGAAGATTCTAAAGATGGGTTCTTTGGATTCGAACTTGTCGTCGGTCCTTAATCAGTTGGGTTCCATTGACGCTAATATCGATGGCGGAAAGAATGAATTTTATTCTTAGCCAAGACTTCTTTTGCAATGGAATAATGAAAGACACAGGAAATTTATAACAAAAGAATCAGGAAGAAGCTAGATTCAACACGAGGAAACTTTTCATCACTTCCACACCAACGATCGTACTCATCTAAGAAGAGAAAAGGAGATGCTTCTTGGACATAGTGAGAAACTAGGATTGACTTTTGTGTTGCTTTCTACAAGTAAAGATCAGTAGAGGAATTGCTTTTCTTTTTCAAAGAAATGAAAGATGCCCAGAGATCTTAATTGGGAGTAGTTGGTGATTTCACGATTTCAATGAGCAGAGAGGTTCTTTGAAAGTGTATCGCAGGTTCCCAAGTACAAGAATGAACAAAGAGAACATAAAGTGAGAGTAAAGCTTGATACGAGTGTGTATGAAGCAGGTGGAGTAACTCCTGTGAACGTTGTAGTTTTGTGATGGATCGGTTATGAAGTGCAATGGATGGTCTTCAAAGTGCAGTAAGGAATGATTAGTCTTACTATTACACCGAAGGAGAAGTGGAGCAATCAAAAGCCGTCAGTGGAACATCTCAAGGTGTTTGGAAGTATTTCATATGCTCTAGTACCGTATGAAATGAGGGTTAAGCTTGATGAGAAAAGTGTTAGGTGCGTTCTGTTTGGTGTGAGTAGAGAATCTAAGGCTTATCGGCTCTATAATCCAGAAACAAAGAAGATAGTGATAAGTAGAGATGTTTATGTTGATGAAACCAAAGGCTGGGACTGGGAAGGAAAACAAGAAGAGAAAGAGCTTGTTTGGGATGAGTCCGAGTTAAAGAAAGAAAAAAATGCTGTCGCAGGAGAAGGGAATAATGGTGCAGAGGAGGCACTACCAACGCAACCTGAAGGTGGTGAAACGGTTTCAGATGTAGTACAGCAGACTGAACAGCTCAAGCACCTACAAGAGAATGACCAAAAAGAACAATAAGAAGACCTGCTTGGTTCAAATATTTCGATACTGGAGATGCATGATTTTTTTGTTAAAGACAAAGATGGACAAATTCTTTCAATGTTTATGGCACCAGAGGATCCTGAGTGATTTGAGGATGCTGCAAAATACGATGTGTGGAGGACGGCAATGGAGAAAGAAATTGCCTCCATAGAAGAGAAATTTACGTGGGAGTTAATGGATTTACTTGAAGGAGCTAAAGTGATTGGATTAAGTGGGTGTATAAGACAAAGCTCAAAGCGAATGGTGAGGTTGACAAGTTTAAGGCAAGGTTGTTGGCAAAGGGATATCATCAAAAGGAAGGTGTAGATTTTCAAGAAGTTTTTGCTTTTGTAACCAGATGGGATACAATTATAGGGATTCTAGGTACAACAGTAGAAAAGGGTTGGAAAGTCTTTCAATTACACGTTAAAAGTGCATTTTTGCACGAAGAGTTGAATGAGGAAGTATTTGTGGAGCAGCCAAAGGGTTTCGTGATCAGTAATGAGGAAGAAAAGATGTATAAGTTGAAGAGAGCTTTGTATGGACTAAAACAAGCTCCAAGAGCTTGGTATAGCCGCATTGAAGGTTTCTTCTTGAAGGAAGGTTTTGAGAAATGTAATTGTGACCATACTATGTTCGTAAAAAATAAAGAAGAAAGCTGCTTAATTGTGAGTCTTTATGTCGATGACCTGATCTACATATGAGACTCAACACAAATGCTTGAAGAGTTTAAAGACTCAATTATGAGAGAGTGCTCAATGACAGATCTTGGGATGACAAAGGAATCTTCATAAGCTAGAAAAACTATGCAGAAGAAACACTCAAGAAATATGGGATGGAAGAGTAACTCAGTTACAAATCCAATGGTTCGAGGTAACAAATTGTCAAAAGAGGGGGCTGGAGAAGAAGTGAATTCGACAATGTTTAAGCAGCTTGTTGGGAGTCTAAGGTACTTGATCGCTACAAGACCAGATTTAATTTACTCTGTAAATTTATTAAGTAGATTCATGGAAAATCCAAATGAGTAACACATGCTAGCAGATAAGAGGATTCTGAGGTATGTACAAGGTACACATGACTTTGGAATTCAGTACAAGGTTGGAGGAGAACAAAGATTGGTTGGATATGTGGATAGTGACTATGCAGGAGATGGCGATGACTGTAAGAGTACCTCTGGGTACGTGTTTTTGCTGGGAGGAGGGGATGTATCTTGGGTCTCTAAAAAGCAACCAATTGTGACCTTATCAACGACTACAGTCGAGTTTGTGTCAGCAGCTTATGGTGCTTGTTAACCAGTGTCGCTCAGAAATATTATGTCAGAGATTGATTTTCATCAAGATGAAGGTACAATCTTATTTTGTGATAACAGTTCAGCAATAAAGTTGTCAAAGAATCCAGTTATGCACGGGAGGAGCAACAATAAATTTGTTACTTCAGGGAATTGGTGAGTGAAGGAGTTCTACAACTCAATTTCTGTCCAACACAAGATCAACTATCAGATATCATGACTAAGGCAGTGGAACTTGATGTGTTCGAGAAGCTCAGAAGCAGGATGGAGTGTGTGTTAAGGAGGAATAAACTAAAAGACGACTTTCAGTTTAGAGGAGGAAATGATGACTAAAAGCCATGAAGACTCAGGCTCTCTGCAATTTCTTTTATTTTCTATTTTCTCAGCTCAATAAGTGTTCCTGATTATTAGGAGTAGATTTATTCAACGTTTGAAGTTGTTTTAGTTGCTTAAGTTTAGGAGTTTCAGTTGTAAGTCTCTCATCTTTAAAAGTGCCCGATTTCTTTTGATTAATGCAAGTATATTCAGTTCACAAAGTTTCTCAAAGATAACAGGGTCGACGATCTGGATCCCCTTCGAAAGTTTCATATATCACCAAAATTACACGAACTATTGCTCTCTTTCTATTTCCCCCTTGAATTATGTAAAAAATTAATTTCCCCCTATTATAGTTTAAAAGTTTGATTTCTCCTATTTCTGGTTTGTTATGTTGAACCAACGGATTCGTTATACCATATCATACCAAATCGTTGATTGATGCGATTATAAGATTTTGTTTACATGCAAGGGTTTAAATGTTAATCAAAAACTTATGGGTCAATTTTTACATAATTTAAAACTTTTGTGCAATTGGTTTTGGTCGCAATTGAGGAATATCATCATTCATGGGATTAATATCCATGATTGTAGGCAGACCGGTAACGCTATGGTTCGAACTCGCCGTCGCGTTACGGTTGGCGAACTATGGTGGATGGTGATGGTATCTCGATTTTCAGTTCGAGTCATATTTGGATTGACCATAACTCTCTGTCTAATTGTGCTGATGGGTTGAGAGAAGATTTTGAGAAGAGATGAACGAAAAGGTTCGATTTTGAGAAAAGATTTTTGAAAACAAAAGTTAGGGTTACAAAGAAAAACAAGTTGGGAATTTGGGGATTTTTATTTGGGGAATCATGGTTTAGTCTGATGAAATCAGATTTAATCTTACGAAATCGGGTTTAGTACATAATTACGGTTTAATCATGTTTAGTTTGTGTGAATGGTTTACAGTAAACCAACGCTAAATCAATTTGGTGGGAAAATTAGAATTCAATGTATTCTTAAGGGGGAAATCAACTTTTAAACTATAATAGGGAGAAATTAATTTTTTATGTAGTTTAAGGGGGAAATAGAAAGAGAGCAATAGTTCGTGTAATTCTGGTGCAATATGAAACTTTCGAGGGGATCCAAATCGTCGACTCAAGATAACAATTGATAGTTGTTTTTGGAAAGATTGAACTGCAGGTTTTTTGAAGAATAAAACAGCAGGTCTTAGAGATGTGGCAAATGTCATCTAAGGAAGGAGATTTGTAGGATATGCAGCAAGCAAAACTGCAACATGTCGTTGCTTAACATTTGTTTCAAGCTCAAAGACATTACGGTATGTCATGGAGGCACGTTATACAAATTGTTGAAGATATCTTTCTTCTCAAAAATAAAGTTGATCCTGCAGAATCAAGTAAGTCATCATCTTATTGTTGTTTGAAAAGGTTTGATACAGAGCCTAGAAACTAATAAAAAAACTTAGAATTGATAAGTCTAGTTTTGGGTCTAATTCTTTTGACTGATGAGTTTGTCCTTAACTCCTCTAGTGAAACAAATGAATGTCATTAGATGAAATATATTGAAAAGAAAACATAAACGATGAGCAATTTGGTGTTTCACTAATTTCAAAAAGATTAGGTTCAAATCATGGATTTGTGTGTGCTTTCTATGCCTCATAAGATGATGTGTTTATTGGTTTGATGGTGATCATTATATATCCTTTAAACTTGTCTCAGTTGATATCGTGATGTTTAGAGAAGTTATCATGAGATGTTGAGACTTATTTTATGTGTTTCATTTGAGAAAAGTAATGAAACTGAATCCTACAGTAATGTTTCGTATCTAAGGTATATTGTTATTGATAAGGATGAGACGTTACGTCATTAGTGGCTTTGACGGAAACTTGTGTGATCTCCCTGAAGTGTGAAAGGTCTGGAAAGGATTTTTTGAATCCTTTGACCAGAAGTTGTGTGGATGAATGGTCCTGAACATAGTTATTGGGAGATTAGACTGCAACTTTTAAGTGTAAGAGAGTTAAAAAGATGACCTCTTGGAAATACTTGATTTAAGTGTAAGAGAGCCAAAACGATAACCTCTTGGAAATACTTGATTTAAGTGTAATAGAGCCAAAAAGATGACCTCTTGGAAACACTTGATTTAAGTGTAAGAGAGTCAAAGATGACCTCTTTGAAACACTTGCATACAACATAAGAGAGTCGAGAAGAAGACCTCTTTGATACGTTTGGTAAATTATAAGATATGCAAGAAGAAGACTATTTCAGACACTAGTTAGTGTTGAAATACATTATAGATAGGATTTGCAAAGCTCTCAGTAGTTGATTTAAGTTGAGGAGGAGTTTTATCATGAAAAATAATATAGCAGTCCCATTAACCAAAGCATTGTGTAGATGTATGGTCTTGGACACAGTAGCTCAAATGAGTTTGAAGTGATTTTAGTTTGTAGTTTCTGGGAATCTTAGCAAAAAAATTTTACTTAGCTAAATCTTTGGTTCAAAAGGTCAAACCAAGGATACTACTAAACTTGAGAAATCATGTAAAAATAAGGTGTGAGACTAGTAGTTTATGTAAGATTGTAAGCTCATTTTGATAATGAATGTGTTCATAAACGATTGAAAATATTTGGTAACAATCATTAGTTCAAAGGTCAATCATAGGATGCAACTGATATTGGTTGAGACATTGGTTGAATGAACAAAGAGTCTTATTCAGATTAGTGGATACAATACAAAAAAACTGTCGATTTGTGAAGGAGGATTTCCTAACAATTCCTTCGCAAATTGAGTCTCGCAAACCAAATAATATAAACAGAAAATACACAAATTTTTTTTAAAAACTTACCTCTGCATATATTTTGTTTTTCTGTGCAGTAGATAGGTCACCAAGGTCCAGAGCTCTCATCATTGCAATCCTGAGTCAATTCCTGCATCTTTGCAATGACCTCATTGTAGATCCTCGCGGATTTCTTGTCGACAAAAGCTCCGGCAGAGTTCCATTTCGTCTGGTACATCGTCTCTACCAGATCAGGGTGAGTATCCCTAGCTTTCTCTTGCTGAAAGTATTAAAAAAGTATTAAATTCAAAATATTTACAATCTTACGAGTTGGGACTATAAACAAAATTTGTACCGAGCAATGCTTGTGCGGGCCGTCGCCAAAAGGATCAGAGTATCATGCTGCCCGACCGCTAGCACTCTTCTTCTTCATTGACATTGGATCCTGCCAATAGCGAACGAGACCGTCCCAGACTGTAGAATCGAACCATTGGGACATTGCGTCGTTCCCCTTTTTCTTCCAGTTGAGCTTCCAACGGCCGACCTGGTGATATCACAGAGTTTTAACCCTAAAAGACTAATGTAACTGCACAACAAATCAAAGTAGTACTTTGGGATCTAATCCACGAAAACCAAGAATTGCACTATCAATTACTGAAAACGAATAACAGTTATAAAAATCAATAATAAAAACATCAGGCATCGGGAATTCATCAAGAAATAGGGGATCGAATCAAGAAACCATTCAGGGCATATGTTCAACCAATTCTCGTGGCGTTGATTACTATATCTAGCAACCTAGAATCCTAAACTGTCATTTGGTCCTAGATATCTAAATACGCATTATCGAATCGGTCTAATAGGTCCACAATTAGCCTTAACATCAGCTTTCGTTTTTAAGGACTAATTGCTCATCGAAGCTATTCAAGGCATCTAACAAGCACTTTTGGTGAGTTAAACAACTTATGATCATAAACTAGATGATCAGACTAACATAAGCATTACACACAATAATAGACGAAGAAGACTAAATATCAAGCCCTATTTATTTCTAATTCATTGATTCTCTAAAATCCTAGAAAACCCTAAACCTTATTAGAGAACTACTCAGACATAATCAAAGCAAACAAAGCAAAAGAAGTAATATAAATCAATATTGAATTGCAAAACAATAATTAAGAGGGTTCAGAATTCTTCTCAAAGTGTAGAGGATGAAATCTTCTCCCAAAGCTTATAAGGAATAATAGCTAAAAGTCGCTTCTGAATATAATGAAAAGGTATCACTAAAAGTATCAAAAAATCTAATAAAATAGGCTAAAAACGCGTCTGGTACCAAAAAAAAAGAAAATTTAGGTTTCTCACACATGCTCGTGGATCGTGTATAAAGTGTGGGTAAGTTTTGTTTGTTCAAAAGACATGGACGATGATCAATTTTAACAAGTTTGATTCATTAGTGGTTACAAATTAGATATAATTTATTCGTGAAATAGGGTTCAAACTAAAGGTAATATGTTTGTCAATTAAGGTTGTCCAGGGAGAAAGAAGAAGGAAGACATGAAATTAGAGATTTAGAGGATGATATGAAGTTCAATTTCACAATTTTGGTTTTCACGATAGGATTCTATGAACATGTACAAATTACAATAATGTCTTGCTATATAATGTATGCCCATGTCCATAGAAAAATTTACGATATGGACATCAACAAGGCACTACATTTTCAATACGTTCAAAAACCCAGAAGGCAATATATGAACGGACATAGAAAAGTATAAAATTTTCCTTTGTCAATGGCCATATATATAATTATTGTTTCTGTCCATATATTAGGTGAAAAATTACTAAATAGGATTTTATGGACATGGAAAAATTACAATAATATCTTGCTATACATTATATGTCCAAGTCCATGGAAAAATATATGATTCGGACATGGACAAGGCACTACATTTTCAATACATTCAATAATCTACATTGACATGGACATGGACAAGAATCTACATTAACATAACATCTCGTTGTCAATTATATGTATGTAGAAAATTATGTTCCAATTGACCAATACACGTTCAATAACTCAGAAGGAAATATATGGACGGACATATGATCTTATGTTCATGTCCATATAAATTTCATTGCCCATGTCATTGTCCACGTAATTCATTGTCACTACAATGAAATTTCCATAAGAGCTATGCCATTGTACATGTTTATAGCGCCAATTTGAGACATATATCCATTTCCATTGATATGAAATTGAACATGTCCATGTCTATGTAGTATAATATCATGGCAATAGATATGTCCATACAAACAAATGAAGGAAGGAGAGAGCGATAGAAGGGAAGAAAATTGGTTGACAGAAAGAAAGGAATAAGATTGAGTATAAGGTATATTATCTAACCGAAAACCTTGGATTCAATGTTAGTTAAGGAATGTCAGAAGACATGTACATGAAATTGTTTGGGACGGAAAAACCAAAATTTATTAATGATTGTTGTTTCTAATGTCCTTGTATGGTAGTCTTTGTTGAATGTTCGTGTCTTTTAGCGGATGTTTTGTTAGATGGACATAAGAACAATGTTTTTTTAAAATAGATCACCTAAGAACAAGGTCATTATAATAATTATGTACTATTGAACTTTTGGTCTCGTTATATTTTCATTTACTTAGTAATATGTTATTATAAAAAAACCAAAATTATTATCTACTTGTGTAGCTTCAACCTATAGACAACGAGCATGTCGAATCAAATCATGTATGGCCATCTACTCTGCCAGCTTTAACTCTCCTGCTACGAAATACCCTACGTCATGGGATAGGTGTGATAGTTCAATATTTATGCCTATGGACAATTAATATATTTGTCCATGTATGTATATAAGAAATGAATTGTCATTACGAGACTGATAACATTTGTGTTCATGTTCAAAATTGAAATATATAGTCATTTTTCTATCGAAAGGCACACATGGGATGGACATGGACATTTGTGCCTATCCATATAAAAAGAGTAGTATGTCTATGTCCATGTCATAATATGGGAAAAGAATTGTCATTACTAGACAGAAAAGTATATTTGTCCATGTCCATGGAAGGGTACGATTGTCTATGTTCATATACGAAATACGCAAAGCCAAAATATGCGAAAATTAAGATATTTGTCCATGTCTGAATATGAAACATGGATTTTCATTACGAGAAAAATAATAATTTTGTCCATGTCCATACATAAAATATATAGGCATCTGTCATGGACGAGCATGCATGAGATGGACATAGATGTTCATGTCCATATACAGAGTAGGCTAAGCCAATATACAAGAAAAGTAAGACCTTTTTCCATGTCTATATATGAAAACAAGCATGTCTATGTCCATAGTAGTATGTGAAATAGAGATTGTCTATTTCCAAATATGAAATAGGCAAAGCCAATATACAAAACAATTAGGACATTTGTCCAAGTCTATATATCTTTATCTTCTTCTTCAGCTCTAAAATGGCTTGGTTTCATTACGGCTGTTTGGGTTCAATCCATTTGTGGAAACAACTACACATTCTCAAAGTACTATGATACTCTTAAATCCCTTATGAACCTCACTCAGCTTGAGCTTAACAGTCTCTATGTCGCTAAAGATGTGGGAAAAGCATTCGAAATCCTTGCCAGAGTTGCTTCTAATCTTCTTTCAACTCCAATCATTCTTCTCATCAGATGTTTCGAATGTCTTCACCAAAAAAATGAAAAATAAGAGAAATGAAAAGGAATTGTGGTCGAAGTAAGCGTTGATGTAAGGGATGGAGAATGAGAACTTAATTTCGGGTAGGGATAAATAAGTAAAATAGTAGGAGAGAGAAAATGGGAAGAGGGCATAATAGATGAGAACAACGTGAGGTGGGCATTTTAGATGATTACGTTTGAAAACATGGTATTTTTGATAATTTTCTCAAAAAAAATATTTTATCATAAAACATAGAAAAAAAAACTAAGCAAAACGAAAAACTTACTCCAAATGTTTTAAACCATTAGTCGACGACATGGACCGAGACTTGTCTAAAATTAGCGTGCGGTTCTTAAAAATCCCTTTCAAAGATTTCCCGGATTGAAGCCGCCAACTTTCCTGTCCTCATCGAACCTACAAATTTTAAACCGAATAAGAACTTAGAAATTTTTTAATAGTAAATTTATAAATTTATAAATTAATAAATTTAGAAGTTAAAATACATACCAAAGAGTTCCCGGCAAACAATTCAGATCCAGATGCGGGAGATATTTATGGACAGGGTTGTTGAGGAAGTCGTCTATAGACATCCGCGCAGCAATTTTAGGAGGTACGGGCTCGTAGACATTGGGCGGAAGTTGTACCGGATGAGTCTCCCGGATAGGAGTGTAGCCCTTCTGAGTGGTGAAACTAGCACTAAGCATCGACGAAAGGGATCAGAAACCAGCCTCGGGATGAGGTCCGCCAGATCCTATAGGCGTCAAAGGACGAGATCCGCCAACTCCGGATATATAACTAGTATAATAATTATGAACTCTTAACATCTGAAATTATAAAAATTTGGAATATCAGTAAAGAAAATTTAAAATCATTTTATAAATCATTATAAATTCTAAAAACTATTTAAGTACATTTAAAAATGGTAAAAATCATTTTTTAAATCGAAAAGTTTTAAAAAGGTTTTTTTTAATTACAAAAAGTTATAAAAATTCCAAACGTTTTAAAAAATGTTTTTAAACTAACAAAATATTTTTAAAAATACAAAATGTTATAAAAACCGTTTAAAAATTTGATAATGTGTAATATGTAATTCGCTTCTTGCGCAAATTTTGGCTAAAATCTGGATTCCAAATTGTCTTTACTTTTTCCTTGCACATTCATCGTGTTCATGGTGTTATCGAAAAAAATTTAAACGATGTGCATCGGATCAAGGTTGTATCGTAGCAAGAGATCTTTCCAATATGGGAGTTCCAATATTGTGCCAATTGTGAGAAACACTCTATTCGCCAGACATTTTTGCTGCAGTGTGCCAATTGCCCCCACGTTTACATGTTTCCCGAGCACCATAATAGTTAATATCCTCCAACATATCATTCTCTGACATGTGTGCAGGGAGAGGAATACCCACAATCTAGTTCTTCCTGAACAGTTTTTTGTTCCTTCGGTAGGGATGATGCATGGAGATACCGACGATGATAATCAAACCAACATGATTTCTTACCATGCTTTAGTTGAAATGCACCAGACCATTCCACACAATATGGACAAGATAATCTTCCATGTGTAGTCCATCAAGATAACATTCCATACGCAACAAAGTCATTGATCCTCCATAATAAAACCGCATGCATCTCAAAATTCTGCTGTTTCGAATAATCGAATAAGCGAACACCTCTATACCATAACTGTTTCAGCTCGTGAAAATTAGAGGTTGCAGGAACACATCAAGAGAACGCTTATGATGACTAGAACTTGGCACTAGAATAGTCATAAACAAAAATTTGCTTTGAACGTACATATCCGGTAAAATATTATATGGCGTCAATATGACAGGCAATAGATAATATTGTCTCCCAGACAAACCAAATAGACTAAATCCATCAATGCATAAACCTAGATAAACATTCCTAAGCTCTTTAGCAAAATCAGAATGTACTGTCTTAAAGTATTGCCAAGTTTTTGCATCTGATGGATGTCTAACCTCCCCATCATTTGTTGTATGATCTGCATGTCATCTCATTGTCGCTTATGTCCTTTATGATTGGTATAATCGTTTCAATCTAGTAGTGATTGACAAAAACCACATACGTTTGTGTGGGACAAGAGTCCGTCCATGTGTTGCTTGATACCTCGGCTTTCCACAGAATCGATATTCCTGCAACTTATCATCGTCTTTCCAGAAAATCATACAATTGTCAATGCAAACATCAATCATTTCTTATGGTAATCCAAGACCCGCAACTAACTTCTACATTTCATAATAACTTCCAGCATAAGTATTATCTTCAGGTAAATACATTTTAAACGCCTCCGCTAATTGGTTAATACTTCTCTTAGTTATGTTTCCTTCACTTTTAATAGACATCAACGTAGATGCTAATGAAAATTTAGACAGATCCTCTCTACATACCTCATAGATAAGGTTGATTTGCAGCATCTAGCATATCATAAAACTGTTTTGCTTCAACGTTAGGTTCTTCAGTAGTATATTCACCGACAACAGGAATAGATCCATGATATGCATCTATAACCATATCGTGAAACCTATTTCCTCGAAGATGATCATAATTTTCAAACATACTTCCACCTAGTTATAATTAGCATTATGACTAGGTTGATCATCAACACCAGTACCCGTACTAGTACTTCTTGCACCCACACTATACCCCTCCCCATGTGAAAACCAGACATAATAGTTTGGAGTAAATCCTCTATTATATACATGTCTTTTCACCATATTGATATTCAAATATTTGGTCTTCCCACACTTTAGACATGAACAAAAGATATTACCATCATTTGGAGTAAATGGGTTATTAGCCGGCTAGTTTATGAATACTCGTAACCCATCTTGAAACTCTCTCGTCACTTCTCCTGTCTCTGGATCTTTTTGATTATACATTCATCATCGTAATGAAAATAATTCATGTTCCGACGTCATTTATTTTTCTTTCTGAAAATTTTTTTTCTAGTAATTTTTTTCCCCTGAATTCTTTCTCTCTCTAAGTGTTTATAGTTTGGTGTGAAGATACAATTTCATGGTGGGATATTTATAGGGAAAAAGGAAAAAAATTGCTATGGAATTGCTAGGAAACTTTGCGACCCTCGCAACTACCTAGGAAATTTGCTAGGAAATTTTTTCCTCATAAATCCATAGCAAAATTGTGAGGCCGATGCGAGGAAAAAATTTCCTCGCAAATTTGCGATGGAATATATCTCTCGCAAATTGCATATTTTATTGTAGTGATTTAGTCATGAGAAAAGTGTAAAGACAATGAGTCTGTAAATGAGTCTTTGTTCATATCTGAAGATATAACAAATACAACATAAAGTTAAAGATTCAATAATGTTTTAAGTGAAGTTCATGATTACTCTAAAACATATTTGAGATCTTGTTTATAAACGTTGAGTAGTATTAAGATGTTTTCTAAACAACTTTGATTGTGAAATACACAGAAGTGTTGATTCAAGTTGTTTAAGACATTAACGAGTTAAAATTCTTAAAACAAGAGGAGGATTGTTGGGTTCTTTACATAGAATTATAAAATAATTAGATTAGACCATAATCATATAAATCGTATATAAACAAAAAGCCCAAGAAGTGTATAACCTAAAGATTATGTCTTACTTCTTGAATCTTTATAATGGACAAAGGAGAGAAAAAAGAGGAATAATAGAGAGAATATTCACGAGACTGAATCAAAAAAATTTGGATTTAAGTTCAGTTTATGATTTAAAAGGAGTTACAAGCGACTTCCTTGAAGGATGATGATTCTTCTATGTTCTATTTTTTTTACTTCTCTTCTTCTTCTCTGTGTTTCACCTCCATCATTGGGAGTGCACGATGATAGACTTACAGAGTTAAGACTGGAGTAACCACCTTGTAATCTTGTACCAGATAAGTGGAGCTATTGCTCAAGCCCAGCAGCTTCGCACTGCGTCTCTACTTCCATTTATTTATCTTGTCTTTCTTATGTTTTTCATTTGTCACCAGGTCCAACTTTCATTGCAAAGATGGGAAGATTTTCCGCCTCCTAACTTCTTGACTACCATTGATATATGAGTCCAAATCTGTGGCATTCCAATTCAGTACACATCGGATCAAACATCTTACATCATAGCTGAAGCTCTTGGGGACGTTTGGGCAGTGGAATTTCAAGCTCCGATGCTCATTCATTCGGCTTTTGTGAGAGCAAGGATTCGTCTCAACATAACAAGTGGCTACGCTTTTATCGATGGGTAAGGTTTCAGCATGGAGACATTGTCTTGGCAAAATTTCATTACGAACAACTCTCCACTCTGATTTTATTGTCAACGTATCACACACACTTCGTCGTATGTGCCCATACTTTATCCTATTGTCGAAGAAACATGGCTTCTATGGCCATGAGCTACGACGACAACCAAGCCACTAAAAGTCTAGTCTCTTAAGACAACCAAGATATTCTATGTGCCCACATTTGCCATAGCTCACCGGAACCACAAGGCAACAACATGAGCAGGCAAATGATACAACAAGATAATCACGAGTTACAAACACATGGGCTTTCCATAGATTAAACAGGTTCAACCAACACAACCAACCAGACATAATAACAACCATGGAGACATTTAGGGAGCATGCAGTGGAAGAAACAAAGGACCACAAGAGTAACAAAGGAGAATCAGGGCCATCGACATGGATTCGACCACCAAAAAGGAAAAGTAAAAGAAAGCATAAGTCCTCTTTCAAAAGGACTATAAGCGTCTAAAACATTGTATCCTTTATTACGTCCTCTTTTGTTTTATATTTTAGTTTGCAGCGTCAAAATTTTGGTTTGTTTTTTGGATTATCAGTTTGGTCTAGGATAAATCATGCTTATGAATGTTTTGGTTTTTCAACTTTTTAAGTATAAATCTTATATCTTTTGTAAGTTTGGCAACCTAAATACCTTTTAAAAAAGGGCTAACGATATATTTTTCTCTCGAAACTTTCACATAGCATCAGTTCCACCCGAACTTTGACTCTCTTTATAATTCCACATCAATTTAATCTTTAAAACTTAATTACACCCAAATTCAAAGTTTTAAATCAATTTTCTTATCCGGGTCAATTTTGTGGTTTTGCATTAACCATTTACACTAAACCACCTAATTGCATAATTATCTTCAACACATCCACACAATTCGTCGCTAAATCCACCTCTTGTATTTGGAGAGATAGTAAGGATTCCATGCACCACAAATTCTGCTTGAGAAAGTATATCTTGCGGGTTCGTATCCACATCAGAAAAGCATTTATCATTTCTCACTTTTCAAATCTGCCAAATAAGCCATAGAAAAACCTTCACGTCCACTTAATTTTGAATTTGTCAGAACATATAGTCAAGATTATACCAACATTATTTTTCTGAAAAAATATCTATGGCATAGTTTGAATTTTTGGAGGACATTCAAAAAGGAAATGGTTTATCGTCTCCTCATCCGCCCAACATCTCCTATGTTTCCTTTTTTTCTTGCGTAATTGTCAGGCGCTAGGACTGGATCACATGCACTCTAGAGTGTGATGACAAGTGGAAGGAGAATGGGTCTTGGTTTCGCAAGTCTACCACCACTTTCGAAGAGGCTCCTTTTAATATTTTCCTCTCTTAGTGGGGCCAAAATTTTGTTGGCCTTCCGTGTTTGCTTGCCTTTCTTTCTTCTTTTGTTTTATGTGGTTTTTTTAGTTAACCATTGTGCGCGTTTTGCAGCTTCCATCAAGCAATATACTTCTCAGAGTGCGAAGATAATCTCATAATTTAAGAAGGGTAACTGCTCTTAGGGTTAACCATCACGCTCTCTATCCTTCGGCTCCAACGCTAATGGTTAGTGGCTCTTCTCGGTCTCTATTGCTTTCTCCGGCTTGTTCTGACAACCACATAGGTTAATTTCTGCCTTTTCACTTCTTTATGCTTCTATTTCTTGTAAGTCCATGCTGATCATCCTATTATTTCAGAACACTCTTTAGGTTCTAGGCATGGTTGCATGCATCAATCGATGCGCTCTGAGATTCAGCGCAACAATCGTCCTTCCGGCTCGAAGAGAGTCCGTGATTCTCCTCGATTTGAGGGGAATGTTCATTTGGTCTTGAGACCCCTACTAGGAGGCATGAGATTCATGCTTGGGAGGCTTCCTCTAATAGGCCTCGTGCTGATCCGGAGCAACGTGAAGAGAAACAGCCTTTAGAAGCGCTTGGCTCGCCCACTGCCGAGGTATATTATTTGGAGGCCCTTCGTTGCCTGGTCATCCCCGAGGACTTCCCAATCTCACTTATTTCAGACATTGCAGAGAAGGTCCACTTTCGGGAAACTATATCTGACTTCGGCTTGGTATGTCTCTTTGTTGTCTTCTTTGCGATATTGTACATCAATTTTGAAAAAAAAATTGTACACTTTTTTTTCTTATGGTTTTGGAGTTACCGCTTATTTGGTGGAGTAGTACGACTCTCGTTAGGGCGAGGTCCTACCTTTTTTGCCAGGGACAGTCATCCTTTTGATGATCTTATCGCTTCTTTGGTTCAAATGACCGAGAAGGCTGAAAAACTAGAACATGAATAGCGATAAATGACGGCAAGGTGTACCTATTCTGTCAAGATGGTGGCTCGCCTAGAGAAGGATAAGTGGGTATTTTCTGCTTCAAAAGGGGAGGATATTGAGAAGGTTATGAGCGTGGCTCGCGCGCATATTGCGAAGCAATATTGGGGAGCCTTAGAGAAGGCGAAAAATATCTTTGACAAGAAGGTTGAGGAGCATGATTACTAAGGCTCTTGCAGTTGTCGAGACCTAATTAGAGACTGTCATCCGTTGTCGTGGTAGATATATCACTGAGGAGGATATGAATGACATGAGGCAACGGCGTGTGGCCACCTACGCTTCTTTTCATGAAACGAGGGTCCCTAGTCTCGACATCCACGATTTGGGCGTGGAAACTGCTCTAGAGAGTCTGGCGGGGTCTGTGACCTCGGCTTCCGACCATGATTCCGGAGGAGGCTCTAACTCTCTGATTCGTAAAATCAACTAGGAGTTTATCATTTTGTTCCATGTTTTGCATTTTTCTTTCTTTCTTTTTTTGTAGCACTTTGGACTGTGGTGTCCAATGGGCATTTTATTGAACTTGGTTGTTTTTCTTTTGACACGATTTCATGATTTTATTGTTTTTTCTTTTGATCGTGATCGCTTTTGTTTATCCGCTAAGTAGTTGGATGCGGGTTCAACCCTTTTTCACCAACCGTTATTAACCTTTTTACGCGCGCTGTTTTACGGGTTTTCAGCATGTTTATTTGTCCTTTTAATGTTTAGCATTGTTACTTATTTAAGCATTTTATCGTTCGGCCTGATTGTTTATTTGGGCCCATTCTGGCCACAATTTTCTTTCATTCTTTTTTGGGCCTCTATGGAAGTTTTAGCTTTGGTGGAATTTTCATACGTCGCTTTGTTTGTCTCTTGAAATTAACATCAATTCTGACGGTTTAGTTTTATTCTCGTCGATGGTTTAAGATAGTGGATTCCCAAAGAGTTTTTTCGCACTACTTTTTTTTGCGCTTCGCTGGTTCTGGATTATCCTCTCAAGGTATTTTCTTTCTTCCCACTACTTTTTTTTGCGCTTTCGGAGTTTAATTTTTATGAACGATTATGAGTTTGGTTTTACTAATCTGGAATACTTTTCCATTGATTCTCTTTCTCCATAGGAATCTCGTAGTTTTCCTTTTTCTTCTCGACCACAACCTTCAAGCCCTAAATGACGCTTTTGATTTTCATCGTCGTACTATTCTGATGGTCGAATGAGTATCTTTGTCTAGTGGGTCTAGGCGATATTCTACTCGCAAAAAGTCTTCTTCTAAAGTGAGGCTTCTGAAGGGCAATATGGATGTGGGTGGTCCTCACCTTTAGTCCATCATCTTTGGATCGGTGGTAGCGAGATCAAGGCATGACGTCCATCGCTATCGACGCTCGGGAGATGGATCCCCTGAAGGGGTTACGTCTATCGCTCTCAACACCTTCGCCATCTTCTTTGAGAAAAGCTCTAGGTCTGTATATGCGCGTTGTTGAGGAGTGGGTTCCGTTTATACTATCAGGTGCTCATGTGGTTTTCTTTATTTGTCGAAGCGGAAGCCAGAGTTGAAGGTTATTGATGGCCTTCCGAATAAGGATTTGGATTGTCATTATCGCTAGTTTTTCTTTAAAATTTCACCGAGGACCATCGGGGATTCTCCTCCTTCGTCCGTTTCAGAAAATGGCGAGATACTTCTGATTAAGAGAATACTCCTTTCGAGTCGAGTTCCTTTCATGTTGTGATTCTTAACCAATCTTTTTTTTTTGTCAGGTGGTTTCGCCTTTCCTTCAGTTTGGGACCCGCTTCGTATTGCTATGATGTTTAAGGCGGATGACTGCGTGTGGGATTCATTTACTCAGGTGCGAGTGAAGAAGTCAATAGTTTACGACTGGGATAAGTACTATGATGCTCACAGCGCGGTTCCTTCTTATGTCGATGCTCGATGTCCCAACTCTAGCAAGACCTTCTTTTGTTGATCCTGTCATTTTGGAGACAAGTTTGTTTTTGTCCTAGGTAATTTGCTCAGTGTGCTTTTCTTCTATCTAATATTGCTTCCTATGGCAAACTCTTCCTCCAAGACCGTTAGCGAAACTCCGCTCTTTTATCGGGAACTTGATCGTGAGATTTATACCAAGCGTGCTCAAGATATGCCTCGCTTTTATTGCGTAAAGGACGACATGCCTTCTTTGCGGGGCTCACCTCACGAGAACTTTTATTTTCCTGAGGTCGTCATGGACCAGTCTCTGTCTCATCTTCATACTGCCAAGCAAGCTCGCACCGAGGCGGATCTAAGCAGAGCGCTCTCTTTTGGGTAATCTGGTATGGCCAATCCTCCTCCGGACGGGTTCGAATTTCCAGCATATGGGGAGCCTTTAGAGATTATCAAGGCTTTTCGTACGATCAGGAGAGCTGATGTCCCGCTCCTTTCTATCGATCAGATGAGGCTTTGTAAAGCGGGTTGGCCGTGATCCAAATTCATGTGCGATTTTTCTTCTCTTCTCTTTTTTTGCTAAATTTGGTAGTTTTACGCTTGATTTTGATATCCCATTTTAAGGTGGCGATGTCTGCAAATGATTTTTCTCCCTCACGAAAAGGTTAGAGGTTAATGCTGACATCCGAGCTCGCTTTGAAGCCGTCCAGAGAGAGCTTCTGCAAGCCAAAGAGTCCATATTGATCAAGATATATAAAAGAGCAAAGGTTAGCAAGACAAAAGGAAGGAAAACAAGTTTTGGAAAACATCAACGCTCATGGATAAGTCAATGAACGGTGAGGCACGGGCCATGGGAAGCAATTGGGTCGAGGATCGTGTATCGCGGGTGTGGTCAACGGACGCTGCAAAATTCAACGGTCGGATTATGTAGCGCGGGTAGTGGATGGGTCCAAGATCGTGTACCGCGGGTCGAGACTTTACGTATCGTGGGTAGTGGATGGGTCGAGGAATGTAGGTTGAGACATGCACGTACCGCGGATAGTGAATGGTCCTCGATTCATGTACCGCAGACCCAGTCTAGCGTGTACTGCGGATAGCAGAAGGGTCGAGTTCAGCATGGGTATGATGTTCACGTACTGTAGGCCGAGAAACATATACCATGGGTCGAGCTTTCGTGTACCGCGGGTCGAGACCTCACATACCGCGGACTGGTCAACGGTCGGACGCTGAAAAGTAAACGTTTTGGTTTTGTGGGTTTTCTTCCACATATAATTGAAGCCCATGATTATGGTTGATTAAGATGACCTTCTAGAAGGGAAGAAGCCGATCATTAGAGCTTAAAGGCCGTTCAAGACCAAGGAGATCATGTGACTTACTTTCTCTCGGATTGAGACAAGGAAAGGTCACTATCATGTCTCTTGGATCCCGAAAAACTGTATCTCCGTTTCTTTGCTACTGCGGGTAGGTTTTGACCAGCATAAACCTTTGTAAACCGCCTATTTAAAGGCATGAAAGCTTTGTAATTCATTGTCGGATTTTAAAAAGAAATTTTGACTAAAATCTCTACTCTTTTCTCTCTTGTTATTCACTTATTCTTCATCATGATTCCACAATTCTAACATGGTATCAGAGCAATTTGGTACTTCTTCTCTTCTCGAAACTTAAAGCTTCTAATCTCTCTTCCTCAAATTCTCTTCAGTTTCATTTCTCAAAACTTTCGGAAAAGCTAAACTATGGAAAATTCAAAATCTCTCTACATTTTGGTTGTCTTAAAGGGACTGAATTTCTTGTTGTGGACAAGAACCACAAAGTCAGTCTTGCGCAGCCGTGAACTTTGGAGTCATATAGAAGGTCCAAACTCCAAGCCACCTCAAGCAGTGCTAAGAGGAAAAGATAAGGAAGGATCATCGGGAACGGAGGTGGAAGAAGAGGAAAAATTGTCTCAAGATGACTAGACTATGTTGGTGCTCATCCAAAACCCCCTTGACCTGGCCATTCATGAAGCATACTCCTATTGCAAGACGGCAAAGGAGTTATGGGAAACTCTCACAAAGGTTTACGAAAAAATTTCAAACATAACAAGAGTATTTGGAATTCAAAAGGCCCTCAAAAATCTCTCTCAAGAAGGCCTCGAGTTTACCAAACACTTTGGTAAATGGAGAAGTTTGTGGGCTGAGTTGGAAATATTAAGGCCCACTACCCTTGACCCAAAAATTGTCGGCGAAAGAAGGGAGCAAGACAAAGTGTTTAACTTGCTTATCACTCTTGATTCAACATATTCCGACCTCATCAAGCATATGCTAAGGGCGGACAAGCTTCCAACACTCGATAAAGTATGCAGCCACATTCACAATGAGTAAGGATCCCTAGGTCTATTTGGCGGAAGAAGTGACCTTCTCATGGCGAGTAAAGTGAGCTACAAACATAAAGACAAAAAGACTCTCATTTGTGATCATTGCAAGAAGAGAGGACACATCAAGGACAAGTGCTAGCTTCTTCACCCTCACCTCAAACCGGCTAAGTTCAAAGACACACCAAAAGCAAATGTCTCTCAAAATGTCGTGGAGTAACAAGAAGCGCTGAGCACATCCGGCCATGAACTAGGGGCTACTGCTCAAGCAAGCAAGCAAGAAGGTGTTCTCAAACAATCTGACATTGAGGTTCTCCTTAAGCTCCTTAGGGACTCCGGTATCACATTTCTATCCCATAAACCCGTAAACTCATTTGTTGTTGATTTGGGTACCTCACATCATATGATTTACAGTCCGAATTTAATAAATAATGTGAAACCGGCTTTAGGAAATGTGGTGATAGCTAATGGATCTAAGATACCGGTTAAAGGAGTCGGAACCTTAGAATTGTTTGAGAAAAATACTAAGGCATTTCTTATTCCGGACTTTGCTTCAAATTTATTATCCGTAAAAAGAATTGCTTGTGATCTTGATTGCTATGTTATGTTTGGAACTAATGATATGAAATTTCAGGATATTAAGACCGGGAAAATCATTGGTGAAGGAGTCATCAAGGGCGGACTCTATGTTCTTGAAGACACCAAGTTCTTCAAGACAAGTCTCCATTTGACGTACTTAATAACTCAAAACCATCCATTGATCACTTACGTGTGTTTGGGTGTATATGTTATATTTTAGTACCCGGAGAACTACATAACAAGCTAAAAGCAAAGATCAAGCGGTGTGTGTTTCTTGGCTACTCAACTACTCAAAAGAGATTCAAGTGCTATAGTCCCGAGGAACAGAGAATGTATGTCTCTCGGGATGTCAAATTTATGGAGGACAAAGGTTACTTTGATGACAAGGATTGGGATACTTTAAGGGATCTCTCTCCCTCATCAATTGACCGTGCCACCAACTTGAAAAAATTGTTTTGATCATCTTGGAATTAACTGACCAAATAATCATGGACCAAGACCAAATGATGGACCAAACTCGGGTGAGAATATTGGAGATCAACAAGAGGAACCAACTCACACGGGTCACATCAATTATGAAGACGAAGAGGCAAGCTCTAATCAATAAGGACCTCCCACAACTCATGAGGAAAATATTGAGGAAGTACCGGCTGAGCCACAAGAGCCACCACCTCTTCGTAGAAGTACAAGAATTCGTAAGGCGAGCGTTTACTACAATGATCAAATAGGGAACCCCACAACTCATGAAGAGGATGGTGAGGAAGTACCAGCTAAACCACAAAAGCCACAATCTCTTCGAAGAAGTACAAGAAGTCAGAATATGAGGGTCTACTACACGGACACCTTTGCACCCGTAGCAAAGCTACATTTCCTTGCAACTAACCTTTCATGGGATCTCTGGCAGATGGATCCAAGGAGAACTTGAAGAAGAGGTATACATGACACCACCGCCCGGACTTGGGGACACCATTGAACTTGGCAAGGTTTTAAGACTTCGCAAGGCTATTTATGGTCTCAAACAATCACCGAGGGCATGGTACCACAAGCTAAGTACCACACTCAAGTCCCGCTGCTTCAAAAGATCTGAAGCCGACCACACACTTTTCACAATCTGTGGCCCGAAAGGAATTGTGGTGGTACTTGTATACGTTGACAATCTCATCATCACCGGTGATGATAAGGATGGTATCCATTCAACTAAATCCTTTCTTAAATCAGTATTTGATATAAAAGATTTAGGTGAACTCAAGTACTTTCTAGGGATAGAAGTTTGCCGATCATTGAAAGGCTTGTTTTTATCTCAAAGAAAATACACACTTGACCTTTTAACTGGGACGGAAAATCTTGGCTCGAAACCAGCAAAGACACCTCTTGAAGATGGCTACAAGGTCGCTCGAAAGGGGGAGAAAGACGACATACCATACGCGGATGCACCACAATATAGAAGGCTTGTGGCTAAGTTAATTTATTTGACTATTACGAGACCTGACATTTGTTTTGTCGTGAATCAGGTATCTCAACACATGAAAGAGCCCACGGTGTACCATTGGAGTTTGATAGAACAGATCCTAAGGTACCTCAAAGGGAGTCCTAGTCGTGGCATTTGGATGGGCAAGAACGGGAGTACTGAGATCGTGGGATACAATAATACGGATTGGGTCGGAGATAGAAATGACCAGAAATCCACAACAGGATATTACACATTCATTGGAGGAAATTTGGTAACTTGGAAGACCAAGAAACAGAAAGTGGTCTCATGCTCGAGTGCGGAGACGAATTTGCTAAACCGAGCCGAATTCATTTAAGAGATTAAACCGATCGGCCAATTGTGAAATTGATTTCGGTTATCGGGTTATTCGGTTCGATTTGTCTAACTGAATATTTAACCGATTAAACCAAAAATTAGACAAACGTATATATTAAAAAATTTTAGGGTTTCAGCGTCATTCTGTCTTCTCTCTTTCTCTCCCAAGCGGCCGATTTCGTTCGCCTCCTCCTGCGATCTTCGTTTTCTTCTCTCTTTTTCTTGTTTCTTCTTTGATCTTTCATCTCGTTCTTTCATCTCAAAGCTTCAACCGAGTCAAGCGTTAAGGTAATGTCATTCTTCCACCGATTAACATTCTTTGGAAATTTCTGAAATTTTTTTTTTGGGTTCGATGTTATGTTTTCGGGTTTTCCGGTTCGTTTCCGACTTTAACTTCGTATAGGTAAACAATTTTCGGTGTTCAATTTGGCTCGAATTAGGTTTGAGAAATTAGGGTTCTTTCAAAATTTGGGAGTTTGAATTTCGGAGTTGTAGCGAAGCTTTCTGAGGTGTAAACGATAGTTAATTACATTATAGGAGTTCGAATTTTTGATTTTTTTGGTTCGATTTACGATTTTAGAAAATTAAGGTTTTTTCAAAATTAGGGGTTTTAAAATCTGAGCCTAATTGAAGCTTACTGAGGTCTAAACCAACATTCATGTCATAATTGTAGTTCTAATTTTGGGTTTTTAAGGTTCGATTTACGATTAAAAAATTAGGGTTTTTTTCAATTTAGGGTTTATATTTTTTGAGCTTAACTGAACCTTTCTGAGGTTTAATCCAACCTTAATTGCATATTAGTAGTTCTAATTTTGGGTTTTTAAGGTTTGATTTACGGCTTAAAAAAATTAGGGTTTTTTCAATTTAGGGATTTTATTTTTTTACCTTAACCGAAGCTTTCTAGGATTTAAACCAATCTTAATTGCATTATAGTAGTTCGAATTTTGGATTTTTTGGTTCGATTAAGGGCTTGAATAAATTAGGGTTTTGTCAATTTAGGTCAAATTAGGGTTTTGTCTGTTTAAATGTCTGTTTAATACTTTAATTGTCTGTTGAAATGTCTGTTTAATTGTCATTTAAAATTAGGATCTGCTTAATTGTCTGTTTAAGTGTCATTTAAGATTGTCTGTTAATTGCTTGATTGTTTGTTTATATTAATAACTGTTATTGATAGTTTGATACTGATTACTGACCACTTCTTTTTGTTTGAATGTATGCCTCCAAGATGTATTCAGACACAATTGAGGTGGACGGACCAGAAGGGACACAACCAGCAGGTGGTTCAAAGAAAACCGAAACCCAGAGGTCAAGTACCTCTGACTTACCACCAAAACTGAAGAAAAAGTATCAAAAAAGGGCAACGGTATGGCAACATTACTTTCAAAAAGGCAATGACTATTCAAAATGTCATTGCAAATACTATGGAGTAGAAATATGATGTGATAGCAAAACTATATGAACTAGTCCAATGAAAGCTCATATTGGAAGATGCAAAATGTTTAGGGATTTCGAGGATAGAGAAAAACAGAAAATTATAGGTAGTGATAGCTTAGGAAATATGAAAGTAATTAAGTATGATATGGTTGTAACTGGTCATTGGATAGATAGACAATGGAAAATGCAAAATAGGATCCTTAGCTTTAAAGTCATTATGAATCATAGGGGTCAAACAATACCGGGTCAACTAGCAGATATAATTGGGGAATTGGGAATTGAGAAGGTATTCAGTGTGACAGTAGGCAATGCAAGTGCTAATACTAAAGGGCTGAGACATTTTAGATACCATATGAAGCTATTACGGGGAGATTCTTTAGTTTTAGGTGGAGAGTTATTGCATATTAGATGTTGTGCACATATTCTTAATCTAATAGTTGGAGATGGGTTAAAGAAAAGTTCACCTAGTATAGCTGCGATTAGGAATGGGATAAAATACGTTAGATCATCCTTTGCTAGGCTTAAATCATTCCAATTAAGGTGTGAGACAGGGAAGGTCTCAAGAGGCAGCTTGCCCTTGGATGTAATAACAAGATGGAACTCAACATATCTAATGTTGAGTTCTGCTCTTAAGGTCAGACCTGCATTTGAGAGGATGTTGAGAGAAGATATGTTGTATGGTGCTTACTTCTCGGAAGATGATGAGAAGACTAAGTTAAAACGAGTTAGTCCACCAACATCTAAGGATTGGGAAGAAGTGAGATGATTGGTGAAGTTCCTCAAAATCTTCTACAATAGTACACTGAAATTCTTGGCCTCCACCACTGGACCTCTACCCTCTGTTACAATGAGATTGTCAATATTGAGAGGAACTTGATGACAAAGTGTACTAACAGTGATGAGGGAATTAGGAATCAAGCCTATGCAATGAGGGATAAGTTTGAGAAGTATTGGGATGGGTTATTGAATATGAATCCACTAGTTATTCTAGCTAGTGTTTTCGATCCTAGAAATAAGATGCAATTTGCATCTTTTTGTTTTGGTCGATTGTATGGGAAGGATACAATAGAGTCTAGGCAGCTTTACAATCTAGTTTTAGGTGTTGCAACGAAACTATATGAAGAATATAGTGTACGGTTAAGCACACCATTGGCTCTACAATCAGCTGGTGTTGTAGCTGCAGCAGAAGAGTTAAATCAAACTACAGACTCTGCACGATCAATCAATGAGTTGTCTGGTGATGATGATGACTATGAGAGGATGAATGCCATTTACGATAAAATGGTGAATTTAAGAAGATCCGAGGTGGCTGCAGCGAGTTAGACATCTATCTAACTAATAGTGGTAAATAGCTTAGAACTGCAATATGATGTTCTTGATTGGTGGAAATGTAACTCATCCAAATTCCATGTGTTGTCTAAGCTGGCCAGAGACGTCTTGGCCATACAAATTTCCTCTGTTGCTTCAGAATCTTGTTTTAGTACAAGCGGCCGAGTTTTGGATCCATATAGGAGTAGTTTGACACCATATATGGTAGAGGATTTGGTTTTTACACAACAATGGTTGAGATGTGGGTACAAAGATGCAGACTAAGTTGCCAACATGTCTCAAATGCTTGAAGAAGCTGAGTTTTTTGAGTCTCTTGGTATGTTTTATTATTTTAACTTCTCTGTTTTTGGTTTGTAAGAATGTGATTGTTAATTGTTTGTTTTTTGTTGTTTGTTGTTTGTAGATACAAGGAACCAACTAGCAAGCACAGAGGGAAGCTCTTCCACGCAGACATCAACTTGATCAAGTTAGTGATGAATATCATTTAAGTTTGTTGATTGATTAACTTCTTTGGTTAAGTAGTCGACTGATTATTGGTTCTGTTTTTCATTATGTGTACAGGTACAACATGTGACGAGGAAGAACAGAACGGAAGACATGGATTTGCTTCATTTTTACTTTCTGTTTAATGTATTGTTCATGGATTTGCTACAATTCGGTTTAATCGGGTTATTTCGGGTTTATTCGGGTTTTCATAACATTTCGGTTCTATTTTTATTAACTTATTCGGTTTTTTTTTCTGTATTTCGGTTTTTATAAACCAAATAACTTAGTTTCGAATCAATTCGGATTGTATAATGTTTTGGATAACTGAACCGTTTAAACCGAGTACCAAATCGAAATAAACCAAATTTTTAATCGGTTCATTTTGGTAAAATTAGAAAATTCTGAACAAACCAAATCGAAAACCCAGGACTAGTCGAGGATCGTGTACCACGGATCAAAACTTCACATACCATGGATAGTGGATGGGTCGAGGAATGTAGGCTGAGACATGCACGTACCGCGGGTACTGAGTGATCCGAGATTTATGTACCGCATACCAAGTCCAACATGTACCACGGCTAGCAGAAGGGTCGAGTTCAGCACGGGTAGGATGTTCACGTACCGCAGGCTGAGAAACATATACCGTGGGTCGAGCCTTCGCGTACCACTTGTCGAGACCTCATATACCGCGGACTGGTCAACGGTCAGAAGCTGAAAAGTCAACGTTTTGGTTTTATTGGTTTTCTTCCACATATAATTGAACCCCATGATTATGGTTGACTAAGATGACCTTCTAGAAGGGAAGAAGCCGACTGTTGGAGCTTAAAGTCCATTGAAGATCAAGGAGATCATGTGACTTACTTTCTCTCGGATCGAGACAAGGAAAGGTCACTATCATGTCTCTTCGATCCCGAAATTTTTTATCTCTTTCTCTTTGCTACTGCGGCTAGGTTTAGGCCAGCAACAACCTTTGTAAACCGCCTATTTAAAGGCATGAAAGCTTTGTAATTCATTGTCGGATTTTAAAAAGAAATTTTGACTAAAATCTCTACTCTTTTCTCTCTTGTTATTCACTTATTCTTCATCATTATTCTGTAATTCTAACAGTCCATGCGTGGGCTTGAATACATTGTTACGAATTTAGAAGAGTCTCTTAGGTCTGTGAAAGTTGATACAGTCTCTTGCTGCTATGAACAGAGAGCTTGTCGTTGAAGCTGCTCGGAAAGATGCGCTTTTCTCTGAGCGGATGAGTGCGAGTTTAGGCTGCAGCACTACTTGAACAATATTTGCCTTATCAAGGGAGTTCAGGCTAGATGACTTGTTCTTGCTGAGGAGCGCGCCAGACTTGTGGCTCTCGCTGATGAGGAGAAGTTTCGTCTTAAGTAGGTGGAGACTCCTAACTTAGTTTTCGAGGTTATGCTGGCTGAATTAGGTGGTCAAACAGTCCAAGGTTTTGAGGAGTTTGCCCGAATTGATGATGTTGTTGGTCTTTCAAAAGGTAGTCATGGTCCTGCTGACGGTGCTACCAACATCTTGGTTCAGGAAGTGGATGTTGTGGTTCTGGTGGCTCCTGGACCTTCTTCGATGATTCCAGAAGATTCTAGTGTAGAAGCCAATGCGGAAACCCCTTCTTAGTTAGTAGCACACATCATCCTGATGTCAGCTTCCTTCTAGGGAGAGCCGTCCAGATTCATTAGCATCCACCCTTTCTTTAAAACTCAGTCGGCGGGGTGAGCTAGTTTTTCTTGGGTTCCATCTTCTGAGTTGGGGATTTCTTCAATCACTTATTAACTTTTTCTAACTTTTTGCCGTAGTCTTTTCACGTACTTGTCTTTTCCTTTTGGCTTTTATAAATATTTTTTAATTAAGATATAGCTTGACTCACTTAAAGTAAGCTACCTACGTACCCTGAAGGGATCAAGCCTTAAACATAGTTCGATTTATTACATTAATACTTTGTGTCGTTTGTAGTGTAGTTATTCTATAGATGAACCGCGTTCCAAGCATTCACCACGGGCTTCTGTGTCTCAAGTTCCTCCAATCTGTACACCATGTTTCATACAACATGCATTATGCGGTAAAGCCCTTCCCAGTTTGCTCCTAGTTTCCCAACATTGAGCTCTCTCGTATTCCAAAATACTTTCATGAGCATGTGTTCTCCTTCCTTGAATCTTCTCTCTTTGACCTTGGAGTTGTAGTGTCTCATAACGATTTGTTGATAGTTTTGCATCCTTACCATTGTGGGATTCCTTCTAGCATTTTGTTATTGAGTCAGTCTTGGGACTAGGACTTCCACTGGCACCACTGCCT
The DNA here is from genome assembly GCA_963920545.1 of Lepidium didymum. Taxonomy (NCBI): domain Eukaryota; kingdom Viridiplantae; phylum Streptophyta; class Magnoliopsida; order Brassicales; family Brassicaceae; genus Lepidium; species Lepidium didymum. The sequence goes on from OY986980.1 coordinate 10,540,189, forward strand.
TGATGCAGAAAACAAGTGAAAATGGTGTTTCCCCCGTGCAACTTTGTGGCGTGGTCTTGTAGGTCCATAACACGGCTCAAAGTTCCTCGTCCCATTTCGACTTCTAGGAATCCAATCGCTTTTGAGGTTGTTGAGAATGGTCTTGTTAGTCGCCTCTGCTTGTTTGTTAACTCAGGGATATCTTGGGTTGACGTTGTCAGTCGTATTGCTTGGTCTTTGCATAGTGCTTGGACGGGCCTTGATGTTAAGTTTGTTTCGTTATCGGTCACGATTTCTCTCGGGATTTCGTGTCTGTATATGATATTCTTCCACAAGAAGGTCTTTACGGTTTCTCCGGTAATTTTTGGGTAGGATTCTGCATCGGCATATTTTGTGAAGTAGTCCATGATGATAAGTACAAATTTGTGTTTTTGTACTCCGGACGGCTTTATCGGTCCGAAGATGTCCAATTCCCATCGCATGAATTAGTAGAGAATGGACGTTGAAGCCAATGCTTCTATTGGTTGATGTATTATCGAAGTGTGCTGTTGCCATTTATCACATCCTTTGGAGTACTCTTCGCTTTCTCCAATTATTGTTGGCCAGTAGTATCCTTGTCATTTTATTCGGATGGCTAGTGCTTGTCCTCCAGAATGGCTCCCGCATGAACCTTCATGGATTTTAGTGAGTAGTTTTTCGCTTCGTCGGTGCTTGCGCATCGTAGATACGGGCCGCTGAAGTTGTGCTTGTATAGCTGGTCTTCGATAATACGTGTCGTCATCTTGAAGTTTCCAAAGTGGAAGAATACTTGATGGATTGTTTTCGGGTTGTGTTAATTCAGGTACAAAATCGACAAGGACTTGAGATTTCAACTCGATGTTATGCTCGCTTAGCTCAATTGCCCATTTGGCCAACTGTCCGGATTGGCTAGGACTGTGCAGGATGGCTCAGAGTTGATGCTATGTAACTATGGCTATAGTGTGGCTCTGAAAGTAAGGTCGGAAGAACGAAATCGGCCGCTTGGGAGAGAAAGAGAGAAAACAGAATAACTCTAAAACCCTAAAAAAAATTAATATATACGTCCGTCTAATTTTCAGTTTAATCGGTTAAATATTTGATTTGACAAACCAAACCGAATAACCCGATAACCGAAATCAATTTCACAATTGGCCAATCGATTTAATCCCTCAAATCAATTTGGCTCGGTTTAGCAAATTTTCGGTTCAGACTGATTCGGTTTGTTTGGTCCGAACCGAAATTCCAGCGCTATGTAGAACTATTAAATTTGAACTTAATCTCTGCACCTAAGTAATGAATAATTTGTGCAATTTTGTATTCAACTTTTGAAATATGTGTAAATAAATATTTAACTATTATTAAATTTAAAAATTTCTAGAGGAAAATAGATCGTTAGGTATTTAAAAAAACTAATACTGCAGCATAGAGGCGGTCATAGCCTAGTATTTAATAATTTCAAAATTTGTGAGAAAGCGTTATACTAGAGCTTTTTCATCCATATTACACAATTGGGTTCTTCTCCTCAACGAACAATTTTTATGCAAAGAGAGATCTCAACCCAATAACGTCTGCTTTGACTGAAGCATGTATTGTATCCCAAAAAGACGAGATCCGATCCATTGGAGAACTTTGACCCGACAGACCCGAGGGAGGGGCACAGAAGAACTATGCTTCTGATGTCGATTTGTTATTTAAGCCTTTCCCGTTCTTGAATTATGTTTAAAAGCTTGTCGTCCTTTCTTCGGTGCTTCTGACTCAACCAATTCCTTTAGCTTCTCTAGAGCTGAAATAAGAAACAGCTTCATCATTACCAAAGTTCACTTAAAGAATGTTTCCTATTTACTCACAAACTTTCATGAAACTCCTAATTCTACATCAATAATGTCGGAAAATAAAGGAAATTACCAGGTTCATAAGTGGCACGAATGGAATCAAATGAAGTGGGTGGGATCAGATAGATAGGACATGATTCACTCCCAACTTTCCTCAGGAGCTTCGAGAAACGCCTTACCTTAAGTTTTTATATATTCAAATTGGAGTTTGAGTATGGCAGGCAACAAGAAGCAGAGAATCAGATAAGATGGTTCCAAGCAATTGTCCGTCAGATGAGCACAAGATTCTGAAATTGTAACTTTTTCCTCTGTTTCAGACATACTACTCTACCTTCTTGTCCATCATCTGAGTTACATCTAGCTTGTGTATACACATAAGTGGACAAGCATATATAGAGAAAGAATGTTTACCTCATGATTACTCAGCAACGTGAAGCAACGGCCAGCCTGGCCAGCTCTAGCTGTCCGTCCAGCACGGTGGATGAAGGTCTTTGCAAATGGAGGCATATCATAATTAATAACATTTGTTACCCCTTTCACATCCATTCCTCGAGTTAGAGCATCAGATGCAACGAGAACTTGAATATCACCTTTCCTAAAGGCCTTTAGTTCTTTACTGCATGCAAAAGTTGTACCACAAATGAGCAAAGTTCGCTTGTTATAAGTACCAAGGACAGTACACGGTGCTACTAGACTACTACTAACGTAAGAGATTCAAGTAGTACCTCCGAACTGATTGGTTAAGACCGCCTGAATACTCTTTTGCTTTTATCTTTGGGTCACCAAAAAAATTGAGTAACTTGCAGAGACGACGAGTTGTCTCTACAGAAGATGTGAAAATAATACACTTCTCACCTTCCCATGATTTTAGGAGAGCAACTAAATATACAGGCTTCAACCCTGCTTCGCAAATCTGTTAAAAAATATGAGAAGCAAATTCTGGAGTTTAGCTTTTGCAGATAATTATCATGTTAAAGCATCAACTTGAAGAGAAATGACATATTAAACACACATATATACCAGTCTAAGACATTCCAACTTCTCAGGTAGTTTGTATCGACTTTCTCCAGTTGTCATGAATAATGGGTGATGCAGGTCAAGTTGTACAAGCTTGCTTGGATCCTGCGTTAATGTAGCTGATAATACCATCTTCACCAACCTTGGGTACGGTTTACCCTTGAAACCTCTCTCCACACTTCTGTGGATTTGAAGTACGCATCACATTAGTAACTTTTGATCAGTTTTAATTACAGCTTTTAACATGCTGAGGTTATTATGTCACTAGTACAGTATAACATAAGATGAAACTCACTGTCTACGAACAGTCTGCAGACAACCCAAAGTGGAAGGAATAAATGTGGTAGACAAAGGAAATAAGCCATCGTCAGATGCCTTAGTCAGTTTCAGAACAGTTGGTAGCCAGGATTGATATGCCTCCCTAAGCAATCTGTCGGTTTCATCAACAACCTGAAACAAGTACCTTTATCAAAAAAATTTGGAAACTAAGACCAAGGTAAACTAAAAAGGGAAATCTGGGTGTTCTTCATACAAGGTAACGCAAGTGCTCAAGCGTGAAGCCCTTTGTGTTGTTGATATGGTCCATCAGCCTTCCTGGTGTTGCAACTAATATGTCTACAGCACTTTCAAGGTTTTGGGATAGATCCTCAGGATCATAGCATATTCCCGCATCAAGTTTAGGTGTCTTGATGAGCTGTGAGATTTCACCAGCTATTGAAGACTGACCTACAGCTGAACCGACAGATAATCCCACTGCTGGGGCTATAGCATCAAACACATCCTTAACCTAAACTTAGGAATGTCGCAAAAGAAGACTTCAGTACACCATATGGTTGGGAAATAGAGTTGATGCATTTTTGTAGAATGCATGAGTGGAACTTAGGTGGGAACCTACCTGCAAGGCTAAATCACGAGTGGGCAATACGACTAAAGCACGGAGACATCTCACAACACGTGATGCAAGAATCTGCACAATTGGTAAAGCATAAGACAGAGTCTTTCCACTTCCTGTTGGAGAGTTAACACAGATGTCTCTTTCAAAACCACCTGGACCTATGGTCTCATGCCAAACTGCAAGTTGCACTGGAAAAAGTGAAGATATGCCCATATTCTCCAATGCTTCCTTTAATCTAGCGGATACAAGATTCAAAACGAGATATGAGGCATTCAACACGCGCCAGATTATGCAAAACAGTTCTTACTCATCTGAATACAGTAAATAATGATAAAAATTCAAACAAGAAATTGATCTAAGAACAATCCATATACATCAGGGACACTAAACAAATTTGAGGGTGTTCTACTTCATTAATACCTTGTTTGCACCAAACCACACACGATAGAGTGTTGTGCATATACATGATACATTGATACTTTATGCTGCTCTTATATCATAAGCATATGAACACGAATATATAGGCTCAATCAGTTTTATCTATCAGGGATTTCGCGAGAGCAATGACACTTCTGTAATTCCTTTAACCTTGATTACCAAAAATATCAAAGAAAAGGACATAAAAATTGATTCAGGCAACATGAACTCATTTTACTTCTAGCTAAAAGCACATAGCTACGAAATTTTCTGCTCAAAGCTCCATTAATCATGCTACGTAACAAAAAAACCGTAAGAGAGATACTTCAATCAAAACGAAAAAGGAATTATACACGCCGTTGTTACCTAGGATCAATGCAAGGGAGGGTTTCGAGAGCACAGTTCTCGACATTGCTGACGTCAATCGGAGCTCTCATCCATGGAACAACCGAGTCAATTACTATCTCCGCTGGCTCCTCTCGCTCTCTCTCCATACCCGCTTAATCGGTTCTATCTGGCGATTCTTTCCGACGGAGACAAGGACGAGAGGGAGCAGAAGTGTGACGGCGAGTGTGAGACAAAAACTTCTTTCCGGCAACCAAAAACCCTTTTTCGATAACAATACAAACCAAAAGGGTTTTAACAATTGACCTGTGTGTGAACCATGAACCGATCGGTTGAACCGGCATGTTTGGTTCATAATTTTGAACGCGAAATATATCAGAAGTCCTTTCCTTTTTTGTTTTTTGTAACTTTACTCAATTGTATAGAGAAGGTACAAAAAAACACTTCGGACTAAAAAATTTATCTAGTAGTTAAGCGTGCGTGCTATTAGAGCTAGGGAGCACGCTCTAAAAGAATTTTGGTGTTTTGAAAAGTTTTCAAAGTATGGTAGAAAAGTCGGCGGAGCAGAAGGATCGTCTATCATCTTCAAGACTTCCGAACAGTCTACTAGGAATTTAATCTCCATTATTTGTAGGGACTGGAGGCAGGGCATAGCCCATAAGAGTGCTTCAAATATATCAGAAGTCTAGAAATTTATTAAAAAAATAAAGCATCAGTTTTAAAACCAAAAGACAGAATTAAGAACCATGTTTGATGTGAAGTGAACAATCCTCAAGATCACACTTAACAAAGTCAAATACAAATAGGGAAGAAAAATGTCGATTTAGCACAGAATTTACCAAAATGGTCAAATTGACCACTAAATTCCGGCAACAATTTATTAAACAACAAAGTTTTCATTGACTTTTATTTAAACCCTCAACTTATAGTTGACTAACCCAATTAATCCCGACGATAATTTCATTAACAGAAAAATTTAACCTTGTTTATGCCCGTTAATTCCTGTGGTTAAATGAAATTCAGTGTTTCACTTATGCTTTATGAAACAAAAAGTCTGGGTTAGAAACCATAAATCGAGAAAGGAACGAAAAAATCCCCAAATCTCTTTCAGTCTCGTTCTTCCTTTCAACTGAAAACAATCAAAATCGAAAATGGTAAGGAAGAAATCAAAAGCTATGTGAAGTCCTCAAAGGTACTATCGCATGATTGGTAGCCCCTTAGCGAGAGATTCTTCTTCGCAAAACAAGTCTCAACAAGCAGTAGAGAGATTGTTGCATGAACCAGAAATTGAACGCAATGATTCTGGCGGTGAAGAAGAGGTTGAAGATGTAGAAAACAAAGAGGATAATGGAGAATATGTCGAGGAAGATGAAGATCGATTGGGTGTTGACGAGGAAGAGTGTAATGACTTTTGAATCTCAGTTCGTGGAAGCTAAGAATGATGAAGCTGAAGACGAAGAGGATAACGGAGATGATGTATGGAATGAGGAAAGGATTCCAGATCCATTGTCATCAGACGAAGATGAAGACAATGTGCATGATGTTGGTGAGCGTCCTGAAGAAGATGAAAAGGGAGTTTACATACGGTTAGGAAAGACATTCAACTCGCCTGAAGATATAAAAATAGCTCTACTGAGGTACTCATTGAAGTCTCAATTTGATATTAAGATGTACAAATCTGAGTTATAACATAGTAGGTGCTAAGTGTTTGGATAAGCACTGTCCATGGAGGTTCTATTGTTCATACAAGAAGAGGTTAAGGAAGATGCAAGTGAAAGTGTTTCATGATGAGCACACTTGTTGTAAGTCTTGTCACACAAAGATGTTGAAACAGAAGACAATAGTGTGGTTGTTTGAAGATAGGTTGAGGAAAAATCCGAAGCTAACGAAGCATGAAATGGCAGCTGAAATCCTTATAGAGTACAACCTCACGGTCAGTGAAAAGCAGTATGCTAAAGCAAAGGCCATGCTTGGTAAAGAAAGAAGAGCTACTCATGAGGCTCTGTTTGATAAGATTTGGGACTACCAAGCTGAAATTCTGCAGTCCAACAGAAACTTAATCTTCGAGATTAAAATCATTCCAGGGCCATTTATTGGTAGCAAACAAAGGTTTCTTCGACTTTTTATATGCTTTGGTTCACAAAGGAAAAGTTAGAAAGAGACTTGTAGGCTAATTATAAGTTTAGATGGTGCATTCCTTAAATGGGATATTAGAGGTCAATTGCTAGCTGTAATAGGAAGGAATGGAGACAATATGATAGTTCCTATAGCATGGGCAGTTGTTGAGATTGAAAATGATAGCAATTGGGACTGGTTTATTAGACAGTTGGTTGTTAGTTTAGAGCTACAAGATGGAAGGAGTGTTGCTATCATTTCAGACAAACAAAAGGTAGTTGCCATGGATTCAAGTTCTCAGTTATTTCATGAAACATATGATTAATATATATTTTCTCTCTACAGGGTTTAGTCAAGGCTGTACACAATGTACTTCCACATGCTGAGCATCGACAATGTGCAAGACACTGGAAGAAAGACAATCACGACATGGAGCTGCAACGTCTTTATTGGAAGGTTGCTCGCAATTATACTCAAAGTAAGTTTGCTGCTAATATGGAGGCTCTTAGAAGGTACAATCCGCAAGCTTATGTTAGTCTACAAACCACTCATCCCGAGACATGGTCTAGAGCATTTTTTAGACGTGGAACCTTCTCTAGTGATATTTTGAACAATCTTAGTGAGTCCTTTAACAGAACCATTAGACAAGCTAGGAAGAAACTTTTATTAGATATGTTAGAAGATATAACGAGGCAGTGTATGGTTAGGACTGAAAAGAGATCTAGATTAGCTGCAAGACTCAAGACACAATTTACTAAGAGAGCACATGATGAGATAGAGAGAATGGGCCAAGGGTCACACTCGTGCTCAATTTGGTTTGCAAGAAACAATCTGTATGAGGTTGATAATGGTGGAACTAGCTACAGGGTCAACATGAATGATTACACTTGTGGGTGTAAGAAGTGGCAGCTAGCAGGGATACCATGTGTTCATGGAACTGCTGTGATTATAAAGACAAAACAGAAAATTGAAATTTTTGTGAGTGGCTTCTACTTGGGATGTACTTGACGTGACATGTATAAGAACGAAATCGCACCAGTACAAGGGATGATGATGTGGCATGTAATGAATAGGTTAGGATTCTTGCCACTGCCAAATAGGAGAGGCAATCCGGGCAGGCCTTCCAATTATGCTAGAAGGAAAGGAAAAAATGAAGCTGCATCATCTTCGAGTAGCATAAGGCTGACACACCGTGGACGGGTTATGACATGTTCAAACTGCAACCAGGGCATAACAAGACGTCCTGTAAAAATGAAAGGCAAAAAATTGCACCAGAAGAAGATGATCAAGGAAGAATCAGGTTCGTTTTCTTTGTTTTATTAGTTGTCTTACTAATTTTCTATGTTTATGTATCTTATGTATTTCTGGTTTGTTTGTTATAATTAGGAATTGCAAGGTTCTCAAGGTACACAAAGACAACACAAGGTTCTCATGGAGCAGAAGGGTCACAACACTTCAAGTTCTCACAGTAGTTATTTGCTGAATGTTTTAGACTTGGAATGTTATCTTTTATTTGCAATCTTAGTCTTCGAAGATTGAAAGGAACTGGAAGCAACAAAATTATATCGAAGAAATTTATATTCAGAATGTTTTGATACTTTCATCACATAATTCCTGTCTCATTTATACATACACACATACAGTTTTAACTAGTAAATATTGATTAAGAGAATAACCTCCAAATATGAAATTTTCATCTGTATTTACATAAAATTGTCAAGAGTTTAAGAGACCTCTAGACGAGCTGAACCACGACAGCGATTCTAAGAGAACCGTTCTAAAGAAGTTCAGCGAGCTCATCGACAAGCAATGCAGTGCGCCATCCCCACCCTTTGGGAGCTTTAGGCAGAAGAGTTCTTCTTTGCTTAAAGTTGCCAAATAGCATCACTTCTCGTTTCGACGGATAGATCAGCTACAAGAACAATGAAAAGAATATATATCTTTAACTATGACTAAATGCATCAAAACAAGACCTTAATTTTGACATTCCACTTAGAAATGGAATCGTCCATGAATATCAACGAGAACTTTCCAAAAAGTATATTAGTAACAAAATTGGAGTAGTAAAAAATTGGAATTCATTTATTTCTTTCAGGAGTGGCTTGCTTTGGTTTTGGCGCATTTCATGTAACAGGATTATATGGTCCTGGAATATGGGTATCCGACCCTTATGGACTAACCGGAAAGGTCCAACCCGTAAACCCGGCGTACCTGGCCATCACTTTATCACGAGGATCTGCGTAAACATGGACCTGAATGAGGGAGAAGACATTTGTCATATCGGAAGACATGACTAAGAAGTTCAGATAAAGACTGTCGTATTTAGTTCAGACTTCCCTGTAGGAAGAAGGGAAAAAAACTGACCTTCCTTACTGAATCTACTATCTCTGCTTTACGACGGTGAAGAAACAATCCTGTAGAAATGGATCATCAAATTTGTTATCATGACAAACCTATTTAATGTGAGAATAATATGTGATCTGGCTGTTGTGTTTGACTTGGGTACCAATAGTTCGGCGTCCTTGAGGGTCTTTATCGTTGAACGCCTGAATGCTAATCTGGAAAAAGTGTTAAAACGTTTCATCACACCCATATTTCATTGTCAGTACACCCTGAATGGCTCCAAAGAGAAAGCTTGCTGACTGAGTGGTTTGTGATACCTTCCACAGAGAACCAGCATAGAAGAATTCAGGAGAATGCTCTACATGACCATTAGATAGTCTATGGACATCCTCAAATTCAACTCTGCAGACATTGAAAACAACGCAGCTGAGAGGAACCATTTGCGAAACATGACAAAGCAAAGAGTTACAGTAAAGTTTAAAGAATAAAACAAGAGAGTTGGTTATAAGAAAACAAGGCAGAAACACTACCCAAAACGAAAGGGAGGAAAGTGACACAAAGGTGTCCTTGTATCGAGTGATATTGTACAACTTGCGTTCTCCCAGTCAGTCCCTACTGATGATTCCTTTGGTTCTGACATTCCAACAGCACCTCCACTGCTGCGTCTTCCCTATTTTTGTTCTCCACGAGTAAACACCACTTGTTTCTTGTCTCAGCCCAACTAGACCTGTCAAGCCATCTTTTGAAATTTCTCCACTTTGATCAATTCTACCTTCAGAACCATCACTAGCTGTAGATTGCTGACCATTTCTGTTAATGGGAACACGAGAGTAGACGAGAGGACAAACAGAGGGGTGGTACGAATGTAGCTTCACATCCAATGCCAGCAAGCCCGTCAATCTTCTGTCCTCTGACACTGATCCTTACAGGCTTAAAGATGCCTATTCCTTCGCCTTGAGAAGATTCCGTCACATATGCATTTTCCATGTCTCCCATCATATTGTTCTGTCCGTTGTCTTGGCAATAATAATTGCCGGAGGTTGCACCATGTGATACCCCAAATCCCTGTTTACATGCGCATGCAGCACTGATAAGGCAACATATTTTGCATGTGTTGGCAGCAACTTCTTGCACCCTCTGACTGAGAAGCATCTGGATAGTAGTGAAACAGAAAGACATTATCGCATTTATGTAAGCAAAAGTGTAACAGTAGGATTCTTATGATAAATGCCTCCTTTTAGATCCAGAATACCTTATGCCGTAGTAAGTGTAAATACATCAAAGCTAAGTGAATCCAGCATCCCTACACTTCTGAGACTCGCTGAATGAGAGAGCACGCAAGTGTAAGGAAAACGAACCTGCAACCAGAGGCCATCATTCACGGCTTTACAAGGGAAACCTAACTCTTCAAGTTGTTTTCTTGCATTCAGAAGCGTTTCAAAAGACATATTGCAATACAGAAGTGAACCACCTTCAAAAATGTTTACAAATGCATTGTATTCTTCGTCAGTAAATCCATATTTCCCGTTAACAGGGCCTGTAGCCTGCTGTCCCCACAACACGTCCACCCCAGGTTAGAGCAGACACACCACAGTTTCCCCAGTCATTAACCACAAAACCATCAGAGGAACCTAAAGTAGGAGAATTTCTAGAGTCTCCCTTTGATAACCAACTATCGTTACTCAAATAGTAAGCTTCTTCAGAAGGTCCTTCAGTTGCCACCCCACTGCCTTCTGTTTTCTCAACAACACTGGTGCAAGTACAACCAACACTTGTGTGTGAGTCAGCAGATTGCTGAAACACAATGTTTGAACTAGAAACCCCTCTTTGGGAATCAATAACACCGGCCAGTGGAAAAATAACCTCATCACTAGCATCCCTTAGGTCATCTTCTAGATCTAAACGACCTAACTTACAGTCCAAACTCCTGAGGGAAAAATCATTTATCACATTTTTCCCCTTCGATATAGCAGAATCTAAAGGAAAGCTTGCCCCTCTCTCAAACATGGAATCTTGGTTGGAATGTTCTGCGTTGGACAGAGCACCATGTGCTATGAAGGCGTACGATGCTAGTTCAAAGATTTTTTGACATGGCAAGAAACACAATTTAAAGAAAACTTCATAACTGAATATACAGTATGACAACATAATCCAATTAGTCTATGTAATTCTCCATACCGTTTTTCTTCACTAGGGACCCATAATTCATCAGATGTCAACAATGCACATAGAGTCTGTGCAGAGAGTTTTGGCAGCATCTGACCATAAAATGCGATTACATACTTAACAAGTCAGAAAAACAAGAGTTTCTTAATTTATTACTAGGTTGCATAGTCTTCAAATTGATATCAGATGCTTTGCTAAATACGCCATGTCAATAATCAAGGGTAAACATTTTAGCTAGTGGAATTTGATATTGCTAGAATGAGGATACTTTTGCTTTTCTGAAAGATATTCAAAAAAATTGAGGCCATCACTGACGACATAAAAATCATAATGTCAGTTTAAAGCATAGACATTATATTACCTCTTTTAATTCCACGGCACCATTTTGACAGAGATAACCCAGCAAGCATTCCTTACACGTTCTCCATGTATGCCATAGTCTTGGCTCTCTGCAAACACCTGAATCACAAAGAAATTCTGTGTACTCAAGATTCGCTGAGACAAAAGAGGTTGAAAAATATATACATGACTGAGATATCTTAAACCTGATATGCCAGAAAGTTTGAAGTCCTCAACTCCGAGATGATAAAATCAGTGCATATTGCACACAAATCCTATAGGATAAAACCCCTAGTTTTTATATCACCTCATGCAAAACAAAAAAGTCTTTTGATGAAGAAAAAGCCACCACACACTTTGAAAAATCTGTTCTAATAATTAAGAATACCTGGAGGTCAAGAAAAGAAGCTACAGCTAAAACGCGAAACGCATTATCATCATCATGTTTTGGATGATACCCATATAGATAAGCCAAAGCAACAGAAATTGCATCTTCATTAACATTTTTATCATCTACAAGTAAGTGTACAACCGGAGAGCTTGCTTCTTTCCATGGACCTTGGAGCATAGTCCTAAATCAGAATTGCATACTTTCTAATCAAAACAATTTCGAAATAAGAAAAATTGAAGCATTCCATAATTCAACAGTCTAACAATTCCGTAGTATCACAAATACTACCACAAAGCTACGGTTCTATATTCACACTGAAACCAAAGAGATTTTGAGTCGATCGATCCCTCATAAATCGGAAATTAACATGGGTTAAATACCTGAAGTAAGAACTGCGAGATAGAATTAACCGGTGGAGATGATAGCTAAATCCCATGGCCTTGACGACAATGTCAGAAAACACACCTAAACCAAAACCTTCCGATTGAATATGATCGCATAAGGAAGTGAGATTACAATCGAGAGAGCGAAGCTCCGAGGTACTCTGATCACTGTTAGCATGAGGAAGAACCGGAGGCGTAGGTTGAGGAGACGGTGGTGGAGGATCGTCATCCTCATTTGATTATGCTGGTAGTGGTAGTGGTGCGACATTGACGTTCTAGCGTTCGGATATTCCTGGTCCATGAAACGACGTCGAATTCAAATCGATTATTCTAGAGATTCAATTTCAATCAGGGACCAAAAAAAAAAGCCATGGAAGACGGAGACTAAGCTCTCCTTGTCAATGTTGTTGTCATACATTTACCAAATCCCGAGTGCAGCAAAAGTGAACGGTGTCGTTTAAAAAACTTGTGACAACGATGTCGTTTCATATGAGCAATTATGTTACCGTACCAAGTTTACTAATCAAAAATACCAACTTCGATAACCGAATGTAATTTTTCTAAACCAAACCGAATCTTGTGACCGTTGGAGCCAAAACCCTTTACCAACGGCTAGCTTTATCTTCACCTCGTATTTCCTTTGATTTTGAATATAATAAAAATTTCTCTTTATATTAAGCTTTTATAAACCCCACCATAGATTGTATTCTCCACAACAATTTTCAAAATCGAAAAACTCTCTCTTTCTATCTCTTTGATTTCTCAATACTTACATCAATGGCGCTTAGGAACATTGCAAATGCTCTTCCGATCTCACAAGAACGACCTAAGAAGCTGCCTAAACTCTCAAAGCAACCGGAGATTGGTCTGAACGACGAAAACAACCCTGCAGCTCTACCTGAATCAACTGTTGACTATGTTGCTTCTGAAGATCTCAAACCATTTCCAAATCCTGAATCCTCTGTCCAGGTCAGATTTTCACTTGTATCTAGAAATTTGTGAGTGATCACAGATTCAATATGTTCAATTTGTTTTCTGTTAATGTTTTATAGAGATTAATAGAAGGATTAGCATCAACGGATTGGATTAAAGTATGCGAGTTGCTGAACAACACAAGGAGATTTGCAGTTTATCACTCTTCTCTGTTGCTACCATTTCTGTGAGTGTCTTTAATTGCTCTGTTTTACTAAAATCTGAAGCTTATGGAGTTGGTAATGATGTTGGAATTACCAACTTTTAAATGTGTAGAGAAAAGCTTATTGTTGTGATGGTGAAGGCGATGAAGAACCCTAGAAGTGCATTGTGCAAGACTTCGATTATGACTTGTTCTGATATCTTCAATGCTTATGGAGAAAAGCTACTAGAAGAACCTCATTTAAAATCAATGGACGATCTGGTAGAAACAGGCTTCTTCTGTCATTTTAGCTTTTGATTGGCTACTAAATATGACAAATAGTTTAACATTTACCTTTCAATTGTTATAAATAGCTGCTGCAGTTGCTTATGAAAGCTTCACAAGACAAGAAGTTTGTGTGTGAAGAAGCAAACAAAGCACTGAACACGATGGTTAACTCGGTGAGTAGCTTACCTCTTCTGCGTAAGCTCCAACCTTATGTCCACCACAGCAACCCTCGTGTCAGAGCCAAAGCCGCAGTGTCTACTTCCAATTGCGTTTCTAAAATGGTATTTCCAATGATTCAGAATGTTTAAAAATGGTATTAGTTTCTTGAATCTGATTAATATGTTTCTCTATATGTTTGTTATCAGGAGGTAAATGAAATGGAAGAGTTTGGGATGATTCTGCTCGTGCAAATGGCTGCAGATTTGTTGAGTGATAAACTGCCAGAAGCAAGAGAAGCTGCAAGGAGTATGGTAAATTCGGTTTATGAGAAATTTACATGGAATAAAGAAGAAGACGAAGAAGAAGAAGGAAACAAACAAGAAGCTTGGCAGAAGTTTTGTGAAAAGAATGTAACAGGGCTCAATGCACAAGCCATGATCAAGATCGTCGCATCTTAATAAATTTTTATGAAAAGAAATGTCTGTTCTCTCTGATTTATGTAAAATACGTTTTTACATGATATAACACTCTTTCTATTTCTCCTACTCCTATTGGATATGTCCTCTCAATTTCAATGTTTATAGCATAATATTCCAGAGGCTCATTGACTCATTAAGCTCGATGATAAATCGTCGTTGTGTCCTGATTATTCTTATTGCCTCTGTCATCCACATTGATCTTTCTGGACTCTACTTTATCCATTCTGAAGTAATGTAGTTTTTCATCATTAATCTTCTTGAATCAGAGTTCGCAGGGCACTTTCAACATCTTCTAATGGTTGTCCAGCATATAACGTAAGCTGCCTCTTCTTCACAACAATCACATTCTTGCCACCAGAAGTCACTTCATCATGAAGATCCTACAATAAATAAATAGAAATACAATTTCACTTGCTCTCTTTCAATCAGGTCTTTAGAATCCCGGATATTAGACCCCAAAAAAAAAAAGAGTCCCGGAGATTGCCTCATTGAGGGTTCTAGAAAATGTAAATTCCACTGATATAGACATAGAAAGACGATTCAACTTAGTAAAAGAAAGAGCTATCTACCTTGGTTGTTACAGGAGCTACATCGGCGGTGAAATTATCCAAGTCTTCAAAAAATGATTCAAGCAGATAAGAAAAATTTCTAGCATCACTTTGATCTTCAAAGGCAATCATGTGTGAAACTTGGCCCTCATTGTGCTCCAAAGATACAGTCCTCAAAGTAAAAAATCCCTCGGACACTTCTTGATCAATATTACTCCGCATAAGAATTCTCTGAAGAAAGAGAAAATGGTAAGTGCTGGCTCTTAGTATTTAGTAATTCGTTACTGGTTGTGAATTACTGATAATATCTGGCAAAACAGAGCTTTTAAAACCAAAAAGCCAATATTATTCACAAAACCAGCAAAAACAATGCTCTCATAAGCTAATAATAACACCTACCAGCACATAAGGAAGCTTAAGCCACCACATTTTATTCTCTTTCTCAGATTGTTTCTCCCTTACTCTTCTCATCGGTTTTCCTTTGCTGACTTCCCCATTTTTCCATGACAATGAAGTGCTACCAAATCCAGAACCAGCTTCCGTACTTGGTGTTCTGCCCACTCGATTTCCAGATTTTCTTGACTTCTTAACTTCATTTAATGGCCGTCTTTGCTCAGATTCCTGAGCAGCACCTAGAATTCTAAGATTAGCTGAGGATTGCAAGATATTTCCTCTTCATGACTAACTAGCATATTCCATATAAATTATATTACACAAGATTGAGCAACTTCGTATGTAATGCAACCATAATGTCAGAATGGCTACAATATTTCAAGTAAAAAACAAATCAATAATTACTGTTCTTTTCGGTCTGTTAAATCTCATATTCATTGCTAGTCAATCCAATATCTATTCGGTATATCCCTAACGTCACCATTCGTTTCTTGCAAATTAACACAACTCATCATTGCACTTAACATGATGTTGCAACATTATGCACATATTCTAAAACCTACCAGAAGTCATCTTGGACTCTTTTTGTTGTTCATCAGGATTCTCCTCACCATCTCGTGATTCACTAACACGTCCATTTTGCACTGTCTTCTCAGTCCCAGGCATAAGCTCATTGTTCCTCTTATTTCCACCAAAGCCTTTCACATTACCTGCTGAGGGCTTCTCGGCTTTAAACTTGTGCTTCTTCTCAAACATCAAACTTTTCTCATCTTTCAAATCATCATTTCTAGATTCATCTAACGTGTCTACACGCAATCCCGCCAAACCTTTTCTCTGTGACTTCAACCGTTTCCCTATATTGGACAATCTTGCTTCTATCTCTTTCTCAATGTCAATTCCTCCACCAGAATTTAAGGTTTCATCATCATCTTCTATCTTACCACTCTTTTCCTCGCTTTTACGTGCTTCCCGTGCCATCAATCTGATCTCTGCAATCTTCTCATTCATCTCAAGATCCTCTAGCAAAATTAAATTTCCCGCTGCTTCCTCATTCCCGTTTAAATTCAAAGAAAGACTCCTTGAAATATCCGGCGTTTTCTCGGATTTTGTTGAGTTTCCCAGAAACAAAATAGTACACACAGTTTGAAAAGCAAATAATCCGATCAAATACAATCCATACTTAGCTACTAACTTCGGCGAGAGCTTACTTAATATACCATTCATGTCGTTGGACACGACTGAGCTACTTGAGACCTGAAGCTCCTCTACATTATCGGCCTGGTTAGACAGTACGTCTCTTGGGGGAACACTTTCCGGCGTTTCGTTTCCGACTAAGAAAGTTTCTTGAGGCTTCGGATTTAGGGTTTTAAGGATTTTGGGTCGTAGGTAATTTTTTCTTTTTGATGACTTCGATAAGAACGGAATTGGAACCGAAGAACACCTTATAACTTTAAAAGAGATTCTCCTTCTGGTGAAGTGCGTCGGAAGCAAGGTCGAAGGAGATAATAAGATGGTGCATCGGAAAGCCGCCATGGCTGCGGCGGAGATGGTTACCCAGAGTTTCTTATCAGGCACATTGATAAGATAATAATCATTAATAACAAATAAACCCCAAAACCTTTGAAATACTCCATATATTCCAATTTAAAATTTAAAAACTTCAAATTGACCTTAAAAGTGAAAATTTTTGTTCCCTCCTCTAAATTAGGAAAAATCTTTAATTTTGTCTCGAGCCGCCCGTTTTGTAGCATCACTCACTCTCTCTATGTGGCTCTCTCGTCTTCCACACTATTACTTCCATAGCCACAAGCTTCAGATAAATCTTGATAAAGCCCTAAAAGTCTTATCAAGACAAACAGAAGATTACAAAATACCTCTTTTATCGTTCTTCCTCTGTTTTGTTCGGTATCTCTTTGGCTGCTTTGATTTTATGGAGTCGGAGAAGCCTGGAATATTATCTTTTCTTGCAGGAGCAACGGTTGACCCGGAAAAGCGTCGTGTTTCAATTTCCGCGCCAAGAGCGGTTGCTGTGGCAAGAGCTGATGCGGTTCTTCTCACGCGTTCTCTCTCCGGTTCGTTTTCCCCTGCCAGTTCGGTTCCAATTCGTGCACCTCTTACAGTTGATGAAGATGATGATGATGATGATGTCTCTAGTTCTGTAACTGACGAACATAACTCCGCAATTAGTGAATCTAGTGGTTATAGTAATGCACACGAACTCAATTCTGGGACTGACGAAGATGAGACTGCGTTAGAGGATGTGATAAGGGATGGGATTAGGGTTCATAGGCTACTAGGGGAAGAGCTAGGAGGAGAAACTGGAGATGTAAGTGACTTTTCTGGCGGAAGTGTGATTCATAGACCAGGTGATATTGAGGAGGATACTTCGGTTCATTACTCTTTTGAGGAAGAGAGTGAGAATAGTGATGAGGTTCAGGGACTTAGTGAGAGTGAAATTAGTGAAGCTGATAGGGTTAGCATGAAAGCAAAAGGTGTCATTCCCCGAGCCATTTTGTCTTTGGATGATGGTGAATGTGACGAAAGTTTAGGTAGTGATGATGAAGACGCTGCGTTATTGCGTGTAATAAAGGCTCCAGGTGATGAAGCTACAGAAGTTGAAGAGAGGGCACTACAATTTGGAGATAAGGGAGTGGTTGATGAACCAGAGTGTTCAAATTCTTTTATAGGTGAACTCGTTTCTACCGAAGAAGAAACAGTGAGAATGAACAATTCAGATAAATTAGATAATGGTTTGATGTCCTATCGGAATATCGAAGAACTGAGTTTCAGTGTTCCACCAGGAGGTCTTAATGATTTTATGGCGGAAAATGAAGGGAACTCTATCGAGGCGAGTATGGAATTGGGTCAAAGTTTTAAGCAACTCATCGAGAAAGGAGATGCACAAAGAACCATCAGCAAAGAAATGTGTGGTGGCGGCATTCATGAATCCGATGCATTGACGAAGCCAAGGGATGCAGAAATAGTAGAAGATAATACAGTTGTATTAGCAAAAATGGGAATGGCTGATAAACCAGAATGCTCAGATTTTGATACAGGTGAACTTGTTCCCATAGAGGAAGATATGGTGCGACCGAAATCTTTTGATGATGGGTCCGTGTCTAGTGAGAGTAGTCTTGGTGTTGTGCCAGGTGATTGCACTGAGTTTCTGGTGGAAAGTGCAAAAAACGTTATTGATGAGGATAGAATATCAGATGAAACTAACAGCCACCTAGTCGAACAAGGTGAGTCTCAAGGAAGTATGAGCAAGGAGAGCAATAACAGAACTGATGTCAGTAGTTCATGTGAAGCAGCCAAAGTGATGATTCTAGATGAGGGGTGTGTTGAATCAGGAAGCAAAGAATCAGGGGATGGAGATGCTGCAAATATGATAGTCAAGGCAGAATAAAACTTTAAAAGTGATTGTGGTTCCTTCAGTGAATTAAGAAAAGCTGAATGTGAGGGTGGACCTAAACTTGGTATGAGTTTTGAAAGTTTTCAGTTGACTCCAACTCTAGATTCTGTAACAATGATGAACCTTGAGGTCGCTGGGGGAATGGATGTTGACCAAAAAGATGAACAAGAGGCTGAAAATGAAGGAAAACAAGAAACAGAAGATATTGATAGGATGGCATCATTTCCTGATGAAAATAGAGCATCAAGTATAAGATGTTCCCTTGAAGTGGACAATGAGAATGTGGAAAATGGGAAGCAGATTGCAGAACAGATTAATAAGCAAGTCAATTTTCAGTCTAGTAGTGAACTGGATCAAGTCGAAATGGGCATAAAAGAAACCAATTTTCTATCACTTCATGATGTTGAGGGATCCCTGCCTGAACATTCTTCTGTGAGCGCTTGTAATACAATGGAAAATAAAACGCAGCTGGTACAGCTGAGCCACAATCACACTTTTATGGAGCTTGACGAGTATGAAGGAACAGGTGATACAAGGAAGAAACTCTTTAAATCCACTCTCAAGAATTATTCTGAAATATTATCCTCTTACAGTTCTGTGCAGCTGATAAGTAAGAAAGTGAAGGAAAGAATTGAGAAGACCCAGCTAGTGAAAGAAAAGCCCCAGAGGATTATTCGAAGAACAAGTCTTTCCAGTGAAAGTTCAACTACTACTGAAGTTGAGTCTAACCTGAACGTAGCTGGTGAAGAACATCAAACAACCTTAGGGCTTGATAACTTGTCCGACAGAACAAAGATAATGTTGCTTGAACAAGAGTTTCCTGATGATTTAGACTTCTCTATCAATATCCTTGTAATCGGGAAAACTGGGGTGGGAAAAAGTGCAACGATTAATTCCATCTTTGGGGAGACAAAGTCTGTTGTTGGTCATTTGGCGTTACCACAAAGTCTGCAAATTACGTAGTGGGGAATGTAGGAGGAATCCTGATAACTCAGGACACACTTCTGATTCACATGTTGAATTGGAAGAGAAGAAAAGGCAATTATTGGATTATTACCCTAAAATCCTCTGGGACCAACAGAGTCAAGAATGTCTGGAGCAAGAAACGATTCTTGTGGAGAATGAAGAAATAAAAGACAATGAGAGACAACCTAGAAAAGGACTAACAAACAAAGGTTTGGAAGAAGGATCTGGTGTTGGTCATGTTAGAACCGGAAGAAGAAGAATCGGGTTCCAAGCAACAAAAAGGTTCGATATCTAACTCGATACATCTAATTCGCACACAGGATTTTCCATTGGAAGTCGAAGCTGTGAAAAGGACGAACAAGAAGAAGAAATTGTCTTGGTGAGGAAGAAAAGCTCTGTCTGTTTTAGGTTTGGCTCCAATGTTGATGTCCGTATACACTTCTGTCTATGGTAGAAAACATATGTAAATCGCTCTTGTTGTAGAATTTGTAGCATATCAGATGTGATCTTTGTCACTTTTGATTTCTGGGTTTATACACGAAACGTAACTAATTCAAATACTAATGTTGTGAGGATTTAGACACTTCACTCTTGTGGTCAATTATTTGGTTTATGGAGGATTAGATTCAGTCGAGTATAATGTTGCAGCTAAGCAAGGTCTCTTACTAACGTCACCTTTTTAGTGTGTATGTGTCATGCATGATATAATTAGCTAATTCGTGTGCCACATGTCATTGTTAGCCGATTAAAAACAGACTATTAAACGTTGACCAACTATGTATATTTTGTAAATTTTTAGGCACCTAACATAGAAAAAGGCCGACCCTATCATTTAATTTATTAATCGCCTTGCTTCCGAACTCCATAGTTGGCAATAAGAGACATATATTTGAAATTTGAAATTTGAAATGTGAATACACATCACACGATCCCACCGAACCTAATCATAACGGTAGATATACTAAAGTAGAGAAGAGGGCATTTTGGACATTACGTACCTATAAGGTCGGGTTAATAGTAATTTTTCGATATCCGTTAATACACACGCAAACATTTCTCCTCTCTGTCGCCTCCTTGCTTTTGCGTTAATCAAATTTCTCCATCCTCCGATCAGACGAAAAGAAAATCCTAACAATGGTTTGTCTCTCTCTCTCTCTCTCTTCAGTTCAGTGTGCGTTGATCTATTCAATCAAATTTATGTATTGGTTTACCAAACCTAGGCTCGTTATTCGGATTTTTTGGTTGAATTGAAAGCTAGTTTCAGATGATATATCTTCGAATTAGGTTTTTACGGTTGTCGCTCAAAAAGGTTTTTACGGTTTAGTGGAGTCTTGAACGATTTTTAGATTGCTATTCTGTTATTGTAGATCGATTTTCGAAATTTTGAGTTTATAGTGAAATCTGGACAATTTTGAACAGTTTTTACGGGTTTACTAAAAGAATTTGCATTTGTTCGATCTTCTTTGCCCTTCTGTAGATTTGTAACTTGAGAATTCGGTCTTCTCAAAAAATTCAGTATCGTGAACATGAAAGTTCCGGATTTGATGGAAGCTTTAGTATAACTTTTGTTTGTGAGTGACGTTGGCACTAAAATAGTTCTGATAGAAAATACCTCCATGAGATAATAGAATTCATACTTGATTTTGTCCAGAAACGATATATTCACTGTTCTTATGCTTCATTCTCCTGTTCTGATGCATATAATAGATCTAATGGAGTTATGTTTACTGTGTCTTTTGTTTTCTTATTACTGTTTTTTCTTTTCTCTGACAGGATGGTCATGATTCTGAGGATACTAAGCAGAGCACTGCTGATATGACTGCTTTTGTGAGTATCTCTTTGTTTGTTTGGTATGCTTCTAATTTTGAGACTAACTCATTTGGGTTTTCGCTGACTTCTTGACTTCTAATACGCAGGTTCAAAATCTTCTGCAGCAGATGGTTTGTTTTCATTCCTACTTTAATGTCTTTTTAGGCCTTGGAATTGCAGCTTCAGTAGGTATAATCTGATTAAATTTGGTCTCATTTTGCGTTTCAGCAAACTAGGTTCCAGACAATGTCAGACTCCATCATCACAAAGAATATCCTTATACCGATCTGTGGTTTTTGCTTGAATCTTTGCTTCCATATGAATACTTCAAATGTTTCCCTCATAGAGCACTGGTGATGACCCTTGATAGTAGTTGCTTTATGCCTGATAATGGAAAGAAATTTAGTACTAGGAATAGAGAATTACCTAATGCCAGATTAGTTGTTCTCTGTCTATACTATAGATATAGTACCCACATGTTTCTATGAAAATGGTCTCTTGTTAAGTTGCTCTTATATGCATACTCATTCTTCTACTCCTTATACATCCTAAACATAATCTCTAAAACCACCATGATATGATATCTATGTTCATGACATTGGTTTAGATCTGTTTCTTTCTTTACAAAATATCTTAATTTCCTTGACTTTGATGGTTCACTTGATGACATGGGAGGAAGAATCACTGAGCTGGAGCAAAGTATCAATGATCTAAGAGCCGAGATGGGAGTAGAAAGCACTCCTCCTCCAGCCTCCAAGCCAGGCGATGAACCCAAAACACCTGCGAGTTCCACTTAAAAAGAAAGAGTGTTCAAAATGCTTGACCGATTTGGATCGGCAGACATTTGTTAAGAGCAATATTACTTTTAAATTTTTCTTTTAAAAAAAAATCTAGATTGGTGATGTGAGTTCATTACATTATGCTGCACTTATGAATTGCCTTTTTATTTTGGTTTTGAGAGAACCGAGAAGTCTAAAGCTTCAAACTTTCATATTACTGTCCCATAGTTAACGCAACTTATCAGGGAGAACCTAACCAAGTATCCAACATGACAATTGTTTTATTTTCGGTTTGATTTCGATTTTAATATTTCAGTTTTATTTATTTATTTAAAGTTACGTTAATCGATTTTTATTGCACATCTAGGCATTGATTGTTTTTATTTTCAAACCCAATTCCTATATTCACATTTGTGTGTTTTCTTTTCGTTGCAGGATCGACAAAGTTTTCTTAGTCCCCATTATATCATGGGATTGAATTGTTTTAAATAGTTTTTTTAATTGTGTTAATTTAGGTTGTTAACACGTGTTGATATTTTGGACTATTGTTTTCGATATTTTGTTTTAAAGGCTTAGAAACTTGAAACGAAATTTATCCAAATTAGAGAAACTAAAATGAAAACATACTTAAATGGGTTCTAAGTTTATGTACCTAAAAAAACCAAACTCGAACCCGAACCCGAACCAAATCAAGAATCCAAGTTTAGCTTTTTTGAGTTTTTCTATTAAAACTTTTTTAATTTTGAATTTTTATATAAAAATATTCAAACCCGAACTCGATCTATACTGAACCATACTCTATCAAAAAAATAAAAATATTTAAATAAGTTTTAAACTAAAATAACAAAAATAGCGAATTAGATTAACCGAACATGACAAAATACCATAATGTTTCCTAAATCTATGTATCCAGAAAATCGAATCCAAACCCGTAACGAAACCGAATCAATAACCGATATATTTTTATTAAATTTTAGCTTTTTAAAGTTTTTTCATTAAATTTTTATTAATTTTAAATTTTTGTATAAAAATCTGTAACAAAACCTATTTTAAGTCTATTTTTAAGGGTTGTTATGAAGCTTAGATTAATTTTATCACATAATTTATAACACGGTCAAAATAAAAATGTCCCATTTTAATATATAAGATTAGGATTCAACCCGCGCTATAACGCGGGATCATTTTTTACTTTTTATCATTTTCTTTTTCTCATTGAAAAAAATGTTTGATACAATTAAAAAATAATGCTAATTGGATTATACAGAAGTCATGGATATCATGATTTTAAGAATAATTTGTGATACAATATATATGTAACACATACTATTGTTCTGGAATTTTAAGACTAAATAACATTTTTGTTATTGATTAGTACTCAGAAAAAATAACTAATAAGTTGTTAACAAAATTTTCATATAGCAAACGAAACTAAATAATCAACATTTATAACATTTGAATTAATATATTTGAGCTATTGATAAAAGCCCGATAAATATACTAAAAGATTTTAAAATTATTTTATGTATAAGAACATGTAACTTAAGATTAGAGTTTTCTCTCTTAAACACTATTAAGAAAGAAAAATAGTTGAGGTTCAGTTTCTCTAATGTGAACAAAATATCATCGTAATACTATGTGTTAAATATTGAATTTAAAAGATAATTAATTTTTTAAATGATAAAACATTTTTTATTTAGAGTTTAAATAGATTTTTTATATACTTCAAATTTAGTTTTTTTTTTTAAGTTTAGGATTATGTGTTTTTAAAAATTATGAGAATATGTATTAGGATTGCTTAAAAATATAAATATGAAACATTTCTTAACACATAGGCGTATAATTGATAGTATTGAATAGTTATTTGTTTTTATAATACGGTGATGACTTAGAAGTTTTAATATTAGATTGTATATAGAATTTCAAACTAATAAAAAGAACATATATGTGATAGGTATATTTAAGGTGAAATATATCATATATGTGTTTAGAATTAATGATTAAAATGTTTACATTTGTATTAGAAAATGCATGAATTAATTCATAGAATAAAGTGGCTTCTAATATTTTTTTTAAAAATGATTTCAAATTCTTGGAAAATGTTTGTAATCATAATTTTTGTGAAAGTAACTAAACTTTCTGCAAACACAACTAACAAAGATACTGTCGAAACGATTTTATTTCCTAACTCTAACAAATCATATTTATAAATATAAGATTTTATCTTTCATTTTTTTTAATTAAATTATTCTTTCTTAAAAAGTTAGACTAACTTTTACTATTCTTTTAGTTTACAGATATTTAAAAACTAAAGTTAAAAAGTAACAAATGACAAAAACATCTTCTACATACATATATGATACGTAGCAGAAATAAAAAAAGATAAATGTGAAGGAGTCAAGAAACCAATTTCCATTTATTGCAAAAACATATTGAGAATTTGAATACTTATTATAGTTTGATTTTTTCCCACAAACACGAGCCAATTAAAACTCAATTATAATTGTATACTCAACTATACAATTAGTATTATTTGGTATTGTTTCTAGGTTAAAATTAAATAAATGAGTATATTAAAAACTTAAAGCAATTATAAGATAATTTATATTTTACGTGACCAAATTTATTTAATTTCTAACTTTGTTTGTATTATGTTTGTAGAAATACAAATAATTTTGAAAAAATAATTGTGGTTGACAAAAAGATAAGTGTGTAGTAATAAGAAAATTAAAAATATTTTATTATTGCAAAATATATTGTTACTTTGAAATATCTCTACAAATTTAATGTTCCTTTGAGCTCCATCTTAATTGTATTAATTTATATATAATTTAAATAAACAATTTGTATAACTTTGATGGGATTCAAGGGACAGTTAAATTTAATGATAATAAAAAAAATGGATTACATAATTATATAAACATAAGTTTATGATAATTACTATTTTATTTATAACTTTGATTATATTTTAAATGCAAAATATTGCTTCAATTACGGCAACAGATCATTGGCTTCAATAATCATTTGTAAGCTAAGTATTATATTTTTTTATTATGTAAATATGTTGTTGTATTTTATATATTTGAATAATGTGAACTAGTATTTTCTAATATAATTTGTTTTCAAAATTATTAACACGATTGTTAAGGCAAGATGGAATGAAACAATAGAGAAAATAGATAAGTAGACCAAATACCTTTTATCAACTTTTAGAAAAAAAATTGATAAAGTTGAATGATGATTTGATTGATTGAAGAAATTTTCCAGTCCTCTTTGCCAGATCATGGCAATCCATTTATCTGATAAACTAATGTGTTATTATGATATAGAATGAGGGCTGAACAATTTCATACATCATGATAGCAATAAATTACAAATTTAGTAAGATATATCAAAGCTTGCTATTAATTATCAAACCGTAGCTAGGGTTTATGTTATACGTAAACAATCTTTTGTGAAAAAGTTTTTGAAAAACTCAAATTAATTATTAACTTTATTTATATTTTGTTTGTAGGATAACCAATTTGTTCAAAATAGAAATTTTTGGGTTTGCGAAATATTAAGATAAGTTACTTATATACTTTATATCTATTTATTTAACATAAATTAAAAAATTACTTTTAACCCGTTCTATCATTATATATTAATTTTTCCTATGAACAGAAGCCAAATAATACAAATACTTAATTGTATACTCAACTATACAGTTAGTATTATTTGGAATTGTTCATAGGGTAAAATTAAATAAATAATAACATGATTAAATTGAAAAAAAAAATTAAGTAAATTTTTTTTAAAAAAAACTAAATTGGTTTGTATTTTGCTTTGCACGAACAAGTTTCTGTAAAAAAGAAAATTTATGATTTTATAAAATATTAAGATAATTACTTGTGTTCTATATTTTTTTTAATTAAATAATCGTTAATATCAGAGCCATAATCATGATATGTATAAATTGTATAACTCATTAATTTAATTATTATTTGATGACATAAGATTGTTTCTATTGAAATTTTCCTATTGCAGGTATAAAAGATATGGAAGTACAAAAAGATAAGTTTCTTTTTCTATTTAATTTTATTATAAGGTGATGCGTAAAATACATTAATTTTATGATTTATTGGTATATAATCGTTCAGCCACACTAATATCATCATGAAGATTTACTTATATGATATACATATGTGTTTTAATGATGAGATTCGTGTGTTGAAATGATATTTTATATCAATATGTCGAAAATTAAATATTTCCCAAATGATATGTTATTGTTCAATTAACTGTCTATAATTAATTAATTATTTTGTTTGATTTGTCTTAGTGCTGAGTACAAAAATTGGATTAATAAAAACAAATATATTTAGATAAAGTTATAAAGATTTAAGTGTCAATAAGATTCTAGTGTTATTGCATTAAGATTTTTCAAAACTCTATTAAAGTTTGGTGTTATTAGTTTACATATTTATAAAAAAAATTTTAAAATCTTTATGAGTCTAGAGTTATTGAATAATGATTTTACAAAGTCTACAAAAGTTTTGTGTTATTCAAACTTTACTTAAGACTCTCATATTGTCATTGAATTAAAATATTGTGTATTGGTTTGTTGATTCTATATCTATTCCTTGACAAAATACAATCTTCAAAAGTATTGTACCTTGAATAAATATTCTCAAAATCATTCACTATGACTAAAAACCTATATATATATATATATATATATAATTTTTTCCTGTCAAAATATAATTATTTTTTCTTTAAGAAATTCAAAAATAAGAAATAATAATTAATTAAATAGTTTAGTTAAATTCGACATACTTATTGGTATAATTTATAAATTTTGTTAAATACATTTTATAAAATATATAAATAAATAATATATTCAAAATGGATATAAATAATTATAAGAATATTCGAAATTAAAATTCTGCAGAAAAACCTAAACCCTATAATCTTTAGGCAAAACTTTGCAAAAATATATAAAAAGTTAAAAATCTTCAATAATTTTTAAAATATTTTAAAACTTTTATGTAATATCTTTAAAATATTTTGTATACAATTTTTTATGGATATAAGAATCATCTAAAATATTTGAAAATTATCAAAAATCTGCAAAACTCTACACAAATATTTAGATAAAACTCTGTACAAATCTTTAAATAATCTTTAAAAATCTACAAAAATATGTAAACTTTCAAAATCTTTCATTACTTTTTATATTTTTAAAAGTCATTAAAACTTTTAATCCAATAACACTCCTAAATAAAGATAAGTACTTCTGCTATACTTTAATTTGTTTATTCAGTGATAATATTTTTGTAGTTTAAACTACATTATACTAATTTTTAATTGTCCCAAGAACTCAATCTTGATTGTTTAGATTAACGACAGCTAAAAAATTATAATTTGTACAATAATGATGAAATTCTGGGTACAATTGAATGAGGAATATATTCTCAACAAAACGATTGACTTACAAATGCTATTTGTAATCTTTAATTATGAAAATAATTGTAAAATTACTAAATTTTCTTACACTTTTGGAAATTTCTAAGATTATGAGTTGAAGGTTAATAAAGTAATAGCCAGTTAAATACTTTTATATAAAATTTATTAATCTATTATTATCAAATAAAAATAATTATTTTGTATTTTTTATCGATGACTCTCAAAATACATTGAGAAATGTTTCTATGTTTAACACAAACATAAATGTTTATTCATATATTCATTAATTATAAGAGCTTTTTGAATTTTTACTACTATCCAAATCATGAATTATATGAATTACATATATCCAATCACCAAATTATGTTTTTATTTTTGTTTTTTAGGAGAAGGAAAAGACATCTATATTACAAAAGTCGATACAAAATATGTTTAAGTTTTTTTATGGTTATACTAATGAGTTGTAATACATTAAATACTCATTAATTCAAAAATTAAAAT
The DNA here is from genome assembly GCA_963920545.1 of Lepidium didymum. NCBI lineage: Eukaryota > Viridiplantae > Streptophyta > Magnoliopsida > Brassicales > Brassicaceae > Lepidium > Lepidium didymum. Next base: position 10,568,319 of record OY986980.1, read on the forward strand.
TACATTAATTTTATTTTCCTTTTAATTAGAAAAATCTAGAATTAAATTAAAAATTGCAATTTCAAATTTTGAAATAATAATGAATTTAATATATAATCGAATTTGTAAACAAAACATTGAAAAATATAATAATAGGTGATAGAGAAATATGTTAGATAACAATGAAAGCATGATAACTACAATTCAAGTTGCACTTCAAATTTAAACTAAATTCTTAGGAAATATAAATTAATTTGCGTTATATCCAACCGACTTTGAAAAAGAAAGAAATAATCAAAATACAAAAATATTTAAAGAGATGATAATTTTATGAACATATAAACTTTTATGGAATATGTTTATTAGATTTGTGTGTTAAATTTAATTTATTATGATTAAAGTTAAAATGCTTAATATAATATATAATTTGATATATCATTATATTTTGATTTTTCTCAAAAAATAAGATCCAAATAATACAAAATTTTAATTGTATTCTCAACTATAAAGTTAGTATTATTTGGTACTATTCTTAGGGGGAAAAATAAATGATTATATCAGATGAACTAAATTAGAAAATTAACTTATTTGTACATATCGGCAGAATAAAAATTAGATATATCTCTAAATATAAAAGTAAATATTAAATTTTTCAAAAAGATTATAAAAAGAAGTCTACTATATAGCAAACTACGATTTCTATGATTGGACAACATATATTGAATATATAAAAAGTAAAATATCGAAGGTGTAGTTAAACCGTCTTCTACCAAAAGAGACGACGATTCGTCAAACTTGTTCGTGTACCAACAAACTCATCAAACACAATTAGAGACAATATCAATCACTTTGGATAACACAATTTCTACAACTTTTTCACTCGTAATTTTGATTACAAAAACATGGTCACTAAAAGAAAGAGATCAACAGACAATGAGTCAATCCTATTTGCATTCCAGGTGAGATATTGCTCACGATTGCTCTAATCTCTGGTAACTCTTCTTTACCTTCACTTTAAAATATTCGTTCCACATGCAAGAAGATGAAGAAAATATGTGATGATTAATACATTCTCTCCCGGATTTCACTCGAGAAAGTGAGATTCATCCCTTACTGGCCTGAGTTAGAGCAAGGGTTTAAAAGGTATAGAAAATTGTGCGAGAATAGAAATTCTGAAGCGTTATATCGATTAGGCGGTTGCTGGTTTTTTTTATGAGGACAAAAAGGATCTAGGTCTTGAGCTACTTCGTGAGGCTGCTATGGTCAATCACGTTGATGGAAAGTACCTTTACGGAATCCTTCTACTTCATCTTGGTGGTAAAAGCAAAAAAAGAAGGTATCAAAATTATGTCATAACATATTAAATCAATGTTATCAAAAACAGTGTATGTGTTCTTTGATTTTGATCATAGGATCGACACAATCATCTCGACACAATGTCATCACATTGTGAGAAGTTTGAAAGAAGTGTATGTTCCAGATAAGTGCATTTGTGACAGAAAAATGAATAATTTGTATAAATTTGAGAATCTCTGGCATGAATTTGGTGCAAATAACGATAACCTAGCTAAAAAATGTGTCAAAGCTTTTTCTGGAACTGTGTTGTGAGAAATTCTTTAAGCGGATGAAATTTTTATCATATAATAAAGTTTTAATGCTAATCAATTATCCTTTGTTACCTCTAAAATTTACAGAAACGCTTTGTAAGAAATTATTAATTTAAATCAATATTTAACTTTTATTTACATTCAAGTTTGTGGTACATACACCCGTATAAGTACTGCTAAATCGTTTCTGTAAATTTAAACAAAATATTACAATAAGCTAGACACTATGGAAACTTCATCTATTTATAAGAATCGCAACATGTTTAACCTAGCAGAGTTTGTGTCCCAAAAACATAAACTTTTAAGTAATAAGTAACAAAAACTTAAAATTTTAATTTCTATAGTTTCATATTTGTTAAATTTGTAAATAAACAGATGTTTGAAATAAGATAAAAAGGTATTACAATTCAAATATTAAATTTTACGAAAATTAAGATATTTATTTAAATACTTTTTATTAGATTATGTATAGAAATTAGTATTTTGTTTAAATAAACTTGCTTGACCAAAACAATTACAGTGATTATTTCCTTAAAATCTTCAAACATTGATAAGGTATGTGCCTGTATTTGATTGAATAGTTACGATTTAAGTAATAGTAAATAAGTGAACAAACACTACAAGAAAATTGACAATTTACGATGGCAAGAGCGTTGCAGTGGTGTCGCAGATCGCCATTTTCAACACCAGTGCGACATCACACTTTTCCTTGTAAATCGTGAGTCGCAAATCACATTCGCCGCAGTGGCATCGCAAACATTGCGACCCCAGTAGTTCGTCGCAAACCTGCGACGGAAATGGGCCTCCTAAAAGCCTCGCAGGACTTGCGACACTATTGCGACGGAGACTCTACGACATCGTTGCGATGCAGCCTCTGTGAAGTCGTTGCGAGGTACCTCTGCGACGAATTTGCGAGGTAATATCTGCGACGTCGTTGCGAGGAAGTGTATTGCGAGGCAGTGTCTACGACGTCTTTTCGAGGCCATAGTTGCGATATATTTACTAGGCATCTATTGCGAGGCCGTACTGGGATATCTTCTGCTGCTGCGACAATATCAAACTTGTTGCTTCTTCTAGCTCAGTCTTCATCTCCGCCATTTTATAGAAATCCTCAAAGGCTTGAGACTAAAATCCTTGCGTCGAGAAGCACTGCTCTATCCTCGAGCTGAGGGAGCGACCAGTCCTTTTTACGGAGGGCAACCTGATAAGAAAAAGCAAATTATTACTTTAGTGTAACAAATTGAAACGGAAAATACACGAAATAAATAAGAAAAATCTTTTATCGGCGTATATTTAGTTATTTTGTGCGGTGGAAAGCATAGCAGATCTAGTGCTCTTTTCACTGCAATTTTGAGTCATGTCATGCATCTTCACAGTGACCTCGTTGTAGATCCTCTTGGCTCCCTTGTCGACAAAGATTCCGGCCTTGTTCCATTTAGTCTGGTAGAGAGTCTCTACCATATCAGGGTGAGGATCCCCTATTTCTTCTTGCTGAAATTATTAAAGAAGTATATGTAACTCAATAAAATTTTATGTAAAGTATTGAAAATATACTAAACGAAATACTTATCTTCTTGCGGGCTATGGCCTTGAACGATGTTTGGACCGAGCAATGCTTGTGCAGAATGTCGCCTTTAGGATCGGCCAACCGTGCCGCCAACACACTTATGCTCTTCTTCTCGGACTTCGGGTCTTGCCAATAGCGGACAAGACCCTAGTGTCAAACCATCTAGGCATTGGGAGGTTGTCGTGTGTCCTCCATTTAGCCTTTCAACGACCAACATGGTCGCACATGTGACTCTTCTAACCCTCTTTGAGCTTGTTACAGACTTCACTCGTAATCGAGGGACTCCAGTGGTAACGTTGCTACAAGGAAATGAATTTATGACTCATAATTTTTGGAAAAAAAATGAAAAAAAAAACTAAACGAATCAAAAAACTTACCGCAAAAGTTTTGAACCACCTATCGACGATGTGGTTCGGGACTTGCGTTAAATTCGCTTGCAGTTCCTTGAAATCTCTTTCAAATATTTTCTGCACGGTAGTCGCCAGTTCCCTAACATTTTAAACCCAAAAAAAAATTAATTTTGTTTTACTAAACTTAAAAATGAATAAAAAATATATTATTTAATAAAATACCATAGAGTTCCCGGCAGACGCTGTGGAACGAGATTTTTCAGGTAGTGGTGGTTCGGCCTGTTAAGAATATCCCTGATAGTTATCCGCGCAGCAACATCGGGCGTTAACGACTCGTACACACTAGGAGCAGCAGGTGCGGAATCGGTCTTCCGTATAGGGGTGTAGTCCGACTGAGACCCGAAACTACGACCGGGAGTCGAGGGGACGGATCTCGAGCCGGGAGACAACATCGGCTCAGATATGCCCTCTCTAGGTGACAATTGCAATTGAGATCTCGGAAGTGTCGGTGACATAGCGATTATATGGGTTGTTAACTCCGGACTTCTGAAATGACGACAATTTTGATGTCCAGAGTCGTTATTAATTTTTTTTAAACTACGAATAATATTTAAAAGATTTAAATATAAATATTCTAACAACGATTTTAAAAATATATGAATTATTTACAAACATGAAACACATTTTAAAAAAGACCAAACGTTTTATAATTATTTTTTTAAATAACAAAATATTTTTAAAAATACAAAACGTTTTTAAAAATTGTTTTAATATTGGCACATATCATAAAATAATTTTACATATCATAAAAACGTTTTAAAAAAATTCTTTTAAAATTACTAAAAATCATAGAAGAAACGTTTTCAAAAATTCTTGTAAAATTACTAATAATCATAAAAACATTTTACAAAGTTAAAAACGTTTTTAAAAATTCTTTTAAAATTATCAAAAGTTATATAAACTTTTTTAAAAATAGAAAACGTTTGGAAAAATTATCTTAAAATTATTAAAAATCATAAAAACGTTTTAAAAATAGAAATTTTAAAAAAAAATTCTTTTAAACTTACCGAAAATCATTAAAACGTTTTTGAAAAATAGAAAACGTTTTAAAAAAAATCTTTTAAAATTACCTAAAATATAAAAAAACGTTTTAAAAAATAGAAAACGTTTTTAAAATTTCTTTTAAAATTACTAAAAATCATAAAAACGTTTTTAAAAATAGAAAACGTTTTAAAAAAAATTCTTTTAAAATTACCAAAAATCATAAAAACGTTTTCCAAACACCAAAAACCTAAATAAATTCATAACCTAAAATCTAACAAATACAAATCTAAATCTATGTTCTAAATCCTATAATCTAACAATCCAATGGCTAGATCTACAAATCATGTAAATAAACCATTTAGGGAGGACGAATCTTACTTTTGGCCGCCGGAATCGAAAGAGGAGTAGAGATTCGGGTGAAGAGAAGCGACGGAAGGACAAAGAAGCAGAAGAGAAGAAGAAGAGGGAAGCGGAAGAGAAGAATAGAGAAGGAGAAGAGAAGAAGAGAGAAGGAGAAGAGACGCAAAGAGGAAAAAGAAGAGAAGAAGAAAAGAAGCGGTTGTGGTTTTAATATAAACCCGAGCCTTGCGACGCCACTGCAACACGTTTGCAACGTCCAAATATCTTGTTCGTCATAGTGGTGTCGCGAATTGCAGCACCACTGCGACAAAAATTAGAGTTTTATTCCAAATTTGCGACGCCCATGCGTTGGAAAGTTTAGAGTTACATCGCAGGGGCGTCACAATGCTTCAATCTGACTCAAACAAAATACATTGCACATACTCGGTTTCAGCATTTGTGAGTTCACTGCAACGTTCTGGGACAGTACATCGCAGTAGACTCGCAAATTGCAACACTTCTGCGACGCATAAGCATAGGACGTCATAGACGTGTCGTAATTTGCGAGTCTATTGCGACGTAGTATCCCAGAACGTCGTAGTGGACTCGCAAATACTGAAACCAAAAATATTAAACCGCATAACCCCAACCATACCCCAAAAACATAATCGACTACTGTATCAACGTAGCAAAGTGCAATTCGTAGAGGCCGAGAATACCATCGATAATCGTTCATTAATTACATTCACTACGTTGTAATCTTGGATTTCATCCCTAATATGTGGTATACATTTTTTCAATCACGTATATGTGCAATGTATTTTGTTTGGGTCAGATTGAAGCATTGTGACGCCCATGTGACGTAACTCTAAACTTTCCAACGCATGGGCATCGCAAATTTGGAACAAAAACTCTAATTTTTGTCGCAGTGGTGCTGCAATTCGCGACACCACTACGACGAACAAGATATTTGGACGTCGCAAACGCGTCACAGTGGCGTCACAAGGCTCGGGTTTTATTTAAAACCCTAACCGCCTCTTTACATAACTCACATTTTCATCCGCCATAATCATCGAAATCGTTTTACCGAACAATCTACTATATTGTGACCATACATGCAAGATCTTGCATATGATATTAAGAGTGCTTATGGAATACATTACAGCCGAATTCTCTTCAAATTTATATATAATTTGGTTAATATACAGAAAAGCGAGTAGATATTCCGGAAAAAATTTCCAAAGTTAATGGTGATTCGTATGAAAGAAAGAATCTATACCATTCAATTCGAGATAACATCGAAATAAATGATAATTGTGGTGGAAAAAGATTACGATCACATAAATTGAATTTCCAAAATAAAAAAATAAGGCGATTAAATACAGCAGATAAATGTGGATTAGGTTAAGGAAATATATATCGTCTTCTCCGAGACATCTTCTTCTTCTACGCCATTGCTGATCAAACATGCATGAACATAAGGTCCGACGTCGAAAAACTTAAAAATTATTAGAAATTTTTTTAAAAAATATATTGTTGAGGTAGATAGAGTAAAATAAATATTTGTAAATTATTTCAGAATTTATGTATAATAGGGGAAGCCTTGTTTTGAATTTAGATAATTTTTCTGAATTTTTCTAATCCGCCATTAGAAAGCTACAAAGATTAGATGAGGTTTTGGTCATAATCCGCAAATAAAAAATAGTTAGTTTTCCTAATTGTATTTTTAATTAATTCTAAAAATGGATGGTCGAAATTAAAAATCGAAACAAACGACCAAGATTTCTCCTGAGGGTCGCATAAAAACTATAGGTTAATTTTAACCTATAGTTTTTTACTGATTTGCCTCTTCGCATTTTATGCGATTTTTTTTCTTAACAGAGGAAACTCTTCTGATTGATCTAAATCGAGGAGCATTTTGAGGAGCTTCCGAAATTGTATTTCCGCTTTAATATGTAGGGATACGTAGTGGGGAAAGGTAATTTTAATGACAAAGTGAATTTAAAATAATATTCTTTTTTTCTGACTAATTAAAAATAATGTTCTATGTTTAAAATACTTTACTTTTTTTAGCCATATTTGAATGCAAACATTTGCATTGTGTAAAAGAAAATATTGTTTAAAGTTGTGAAGTTTTGGAATAAAATAAGCACAAGCAACGAGAACAAACTATTATATATCAATTTATCAGCCTACCGGAAAAAAAAATATCAATTTATCAAAGTTTGTTTTGTTAAGCTCCCATCATTATCAGTATATCAAAAACAATTGGTGATGAGTTGGTGTATGCTTGTCATAAGGTAAGAGTATATCGTCCAAAACCCCTTTATTTATCCAAAACTATGGCCCCTTATACTATTTCTATAGGGTATAGATTTATAATTTTAAAAATTAAATGTGACAAAGCCATTGAGGGCCCGAGGAGCAAATAAAGGGATTAAATTAAAATTGTCGTCTTCCATATTCAATGCTCTTAATTTTATTTTCGAAAATTAGTATTTCTCTCTATTTTTTTTCTTATTCTCATGTAACGTTTTCTTTCTCTTTGGCACAATTTTTCTCAGCCAAGTGGCTCCACGACATATTTAACAACGAGAACTGTATTCTTCACAATTATTGACATATATCTAATTTAACTGAATTTGTGTTTACATTGCAAATGAAAAAGAATCGATAAAGAAAGAAAACGTAGTAAATACGCAACGTGTGGGTCTGTCTAAAGTATTGCATGTGAAGCTGCCTTTAGTTCATTAGTTGGCCTCAAATCAATTCTAATTATTGCCCTCTCTCTACTTCTCTTTCTCCACAATTAATAGATACGAGTAGTATCCAAAAAAGCAAGGAACAATTGGTTTGTTTCTTATCAAATTTGATATTAGGCTAGGAGTTTGAATTCTACCCAATTCTAATTAAAACAATTTGGTTATAAATACGATACTATCGATTCAATTAGAAAAAAAAAAGAGTAATATCAAAACAAAATAATAATAATAAAAAATATAAATAAATAGGAGTATTATTATTATTTCATTATTTAAAAAGAAAAAAACAAATTGGATTTCTTCCTCATCATATTCTCTCTTCTCCATATGAATATGAAAACAAGTACAATTATAATATTCCATATGAACACCTGGTTCTCCTTCAACTCACATGCAAAAAGCAACCTTACATTATATATAATATCAATTTCTTTGCTTACTTGACACTACACCTTAATCATTACTGATAATTTATATTTAATCAGAATATATATGTATCGACAATTGCTAGATTGAATGAAAATATAACTGAAATGGAATTATTTATATAAGTGAATTTACCAGGCAAAAAAAATAAAAATAATATGAAAAAATTGTATTGAAGAAAAACAAAAGAATTGAGAAGAAAAATGTAAAAGTACAGATAGAGAAAGAGAAGAGATCATCGCCTACAGCGAGTAATGGCGCTACAACCACGAGAGTAAGGATTCGCCTGAGCTCCACGTCGGCAATTGTAATACGATGCGCCACGCCGTGAGCAAGGAACTGTGTTTCTCCTTAGAGCACCGTAGCTTATGTACCTTCTCGTTGCTAAGATGCGCCGATTGATCTCTGAATCCATCTCGAACTCTTCCGTTTCCTCGATGAGATCTCCGTTGGAGCACTCGGCGATGGAACCAGTGCATTTTGACTCGATCGGCATGAAATCGCCGGAGAATCCGGCGGATTGGTTGGTCGCGGCGGCGAGTAAGAAGTGGACGGCGAGAATTGCGATGATCGCACCTGATTTTCTGGAGATTCCTCTCATTGTTTCTCTCTCTCTGTCTGTCTCTGGAAGCTTTTTCTTTTGGAGGTTCAAAAGTTGTATTAGTGAATACAGAGAGAAAGAAATGGTTTAAAAGAGGAAGAGAAGAGGAAAATGCCATTAGGATAGGGAATAATTACGAGTAATGCCACTTGACATTAAAGGATGTTTAACGCGCTTTTAAGTAGCTCATGCCTTCATGTCATCCACGAATTTGACTTTTATTAAAACCTAGGATTAGGATTAGGATTAGGATTAGAGACCACAATTTATTATATATATATATTGGTTGACAATCAATCAATAACTAGGAAAACTTTAATGGAGTCGATTAAATTTGATAAACTGACAATGATTATACGAAGAATTTGGACTGGTTATACCAAAAAAAAAAAAAATTTGGTTGGTTGGTTCATTGATTGATTGATTGAAATTTTAAAAATATTAAAATCTTAAATTTTGGAGGATGGGAAACTTTGAGATCCATCTCGTTAATTAGATCTATAGACAATCATAAATCTTTGCACAAATGAAAACAAATTCTGTCTCAAATGATGTTCTCTTGTAGTAACAAACATTTTTTACAATAACTACTGGACTTGTAGATTTTGACAAATTTTGATCAACATACAAGCAATGATACGAACTTATCAACAACAAGAAATTTATCTACAATCACTTTGATCACTCTCCGGAACGATTCATAAGAGCCGATGATGATGTGATGATGTTCAGGCGGTTCATAACTTTGATCCTGGGACTACAATCCTCTCAGTTTCACCAATGCCAAGCGAGTTTCATGTTCAACATCGGATTTATAGGGACTTATGCTGTGCGTATGTACCCTGAAACAGAACGATTTGATCATACTACTGTGAACCGGCTAAAGAGTCTGTTTGTTAGATCCTTCTTTACCATATATGTTGAAATCAATAAAGATGTTATTCACATTAACTACTGGTTTTGAGATTTGTTTTCAGAGTTGGTTCTGTATTTTGGCATCAGTTCATTGGCATATCGATCTGCTGCAAAGTGCAAACCACAGAGTCGTGGCGCATCATTAGAATCAACTAAACCGCAGTACTACATACCAAGAGTGCTGGTACAATCTCAACATAGTAGTAGTAGTTACAAGATCATAAGAACAAACATTTTGAACATCTAATGCTCTGCTTCTTTCGCATTGTCATCACTCGGTGGAGCTTCCACTTTCTCTTCCGTAACCTCACTCCTCTTATCCATTTGCTCTTTTGAATCTTTGAGGTTATCGTGTAACTGCAAGGCACAAAGCAAATAGATCATGGAGGAATCATAAGCTAGTAGTATCTGTAAAGATTTCAAGGTAATATACATTTTTTCTCTACAGAAAATGCTATTAGGAAGTAGAGTATAGGGAGACTCACGCCTAAGCTTTTCAGGCTAGCAGAAACATCATCTTGCTGTTGATTTAGGGTGGTTTTCAAATCTTTGAACTCCTTATTTTTGGTTGAAACAAAACGAATCAAAATGTGCATCAGGAAACACAAACCAGTCAGAGATATCGATGTGTCTGCTGGATCAATATACATACATACCTCACGGAGCTGCTCGACTTCGAGATTCAGAGTCTTCTTTAGCCCAGAGAGCTCCTGTACAGCACCGAGGAAGGGTTTATTATATAATGTCAATAAGCTCTTCTGTGACTCTCAGCAAAACAAGATATGTTAAGGATTAAGAGGACTAGAAAGGGAACACACCTCACGGTAGACTTTTACTTGAGTATCCAGTTTACCTCTCCAACTTTGCAAGTCCTGTGACCATTAACAGAGAGAAATATATAAGATTGATTGTCTTTGTCTTAAACAAAATGACAGAGTCTAGATGTGAACTTGGTGTTAAAACCTGTTTCAGATTCTGGATCCTGTTAAGCAATTCAGCCCTCGATTCGTTCAACTCCTACAGAAAACGAAATCCAAACTTGAGAAAACGTTTGATGAAAATATTTGACTTATGTACAGATAAGACGCAATGTAGCTACGTACTGTGAGCTTCGAATCAACAGGACTGGTATTATCTTTCTTCTGCAGGTGAAAAAACAACCAAGATCAAGTGGAAGATTAATTGATATTACTTTCAATAAATTACTGAGAAACAATCTCTACACGAAAATGAATCTAACTTTTAAGCATTCCAAAACAACGTGATAAGCCTGATGTATATGTACAAACAGGAAAAGCAACAAATTTTGTGGAAAATCATGCTCTAAAACCAATGAGAGTTGTATATACATCAATAATAAGAGAAATATTGCACAGAAGAAAACCCACCAGAAATTCCCTTACTTTTCACCAGATGGCAGATTTATTCCAACCTAATCTGTCTCAACATCGGTGTAATCCTATACCACTTCAATTCGAATCGAGGAAAAAAAATCAAAGATATCTTCGGAGTGTCAGACAAAAGATGGATCTATGTCCGAAATGCCACAGTTAATCACAAAACCTAGATAAATATGCATTCTAATTTTTTTAAAAAAAAGAAAGACAGAACCACAACATTTCAATTTGAACCAAAAATTTCAAAATCCAGAAGCCTTAAGATTAAGCGTCTAGAAGAGCAAAGTTACAGCGATGAGAGAACAAACGAGAGTGAGAGAGATTACAGGAGCGGTAGGAGAAGACACGGCGACAGGAGCCGCGGAAGATGTCGAATCAGAAGTTTGGTCCGCCATTATCGATGTAAACTCGGAATGGAACGATTAAGTTTAGGCTTTTAAGTTGGAAGGAGAAGAAGATCTACAAGAAGAGATTGGTAAAGTGAGAAACAAACAAACATCAGACTTATTAGTAATGTCGTTGGAGCGTAACTCAAATTTCAAAACAAAAATAAAATAAAAATAGCACCAAAATTCAAAATTTTATAAGAGTTGTTGTTCCCAAAACATGTTCTTTTACCCGATTTGACTAGAATTTTAAAATAGTAAAAAAAATACCTTTTTTTTTATTAGATTTATAAAAGAAGGAGGAATACAACATTTGATTATATAAGTGACAGGAAAACGATTAAATCCCCGGAAACAAAGTCTAAACAAGGGAAGTATAAGATATTAAAACTAGAAAAGGCTAATGAAGAAAGATCTCTCAACAAGATATCATCATATTATAACTCTCAAACCCGTAAATCGAAGCCTCCACATCTGAACCAGTGGACGACGAATCTTCCTATAGCGGATATGGTATACATCACAGCGTGAATAACAAAACTTCTGCACCGGCAGAATGGTCTCACAATACATATTGAAAATGACAAGGTCGAAAACAGACACCAAAAAGGACGAAAGTCAACCATATAAAAACCTAAACATAAGCCAACATAAGACCAGACTTCGATCTAACTCTTGGAGTAGAAACAAGGAGCGAAACGATCATACACTGGATAAAAAAACCGAACTCAGAAGAGAACCGTATCAGATCGAATTGGACTAGATACCATAAAAATTCACGGGCAAGAGCACATCTAACTAATCAACCTTAAAATCCTCAAATTAACCTTATATCTAAACCAAAGAAACAGAGGGAGAAAGCTACGACAAAGGAGAAAGATGAACGGAGGAAAATCTCACTGATAAAGAAGAGCACATCGTCGGGAGAAGCCGAAAATCGGTTAGACCTTCATGAACTCCGACGAAGAGACACAAGCTTACCCTAGACCTTTATGAGTTTTGTAAGTCTCCATCCTAATCATCTGAAACTATTTTCCAAATTGTTATCTGATATAAGTTTCGTTCTTCTATGAGAAATTTTGGATTCGCTTCTCATTCATTTATTTCTTGGGTGTTTTTTTTTCATTTACTAGGTTGCTTTTGTTTCTATTTTCTCTCCTACTTCAAATATTTGCTTTGCCTCTCATTAACGACGTCTTTCAATATAGTTTGGGGTTGTACTGATTTTATCAGCTAACTACGATGGCTAAGTTACCAGATACATATATCAGTTAAATATTGGTTTTGTTTGTGATGTTTTTGTTCATACATATTCGTGATTCAATATGTCTTTGATTTGGTAGTTACCCACTAGCTTTACCAACATAATTTATCTGCTACACCTGCTTATCCAGCTTCTCAAATTTTCTGTCTGTTACCTGATACCTTTGCCAACAATTTATCTGCTACACCAACTTATCCTGCTTCTTTGAATTTCTTTCTGTTACCAGCTAACTTCGATTCCCAAGGTTTTCTCTTTTTGATATTTTATCTGTATTGTATGTTCTTAACCTTTTGCCTCTCACTTCCCAGGTTATCTGCTAAATGGCTTATCGAAACCTCCCTTCCCAGATGGTAGCAACAGGTCATGAACCTCTCGGTGACCGGCTTAACATTTATCAAAACATTCGGACAACTAATGCATTGCTCGAAGCCCAAAGGGATGATGAAAAAATCTTCTTCACACGTACTCCATTTAAAGACATGTTGTATCCATCTTCAAAACTTCCTTGTTCTGGTGGGTTTGCATTGTTGCTTGTCTGTAGGCAACTGATAATTCGTAAAAAATACAAAATATGGATTACATTTGCTAGATCTCCTATAAGATTTTCCTTGCAGGATTTCAAAATTGTCACGGGTCTCAGGTGTGAGAAGTACCTTACCCACTTCAAGAAGAGGAAGAAGGGAATTATAGGGGAGACTCCTTGCTTAGAAGATGAAGTTTCAGTTAATCGTGCTATTACCATGCTTAAGTAAAATATTATAGGAGACTCAAATAAGAGGTTGTGGTGTCCAGCTTTGGTTGTTGTTGATGGCATTCTAACGCCAACATGTCACACTCCTAAGATACTAAAAGAGCACGCTGAAATGGTTCAGAATTTGGATCTTTTCCTTCAATTCCCATGGGGTAGGATGTCATTCGAGATGATTGTGACATCTATAAAAGAAAATACATTGATCAGTTTGCAACTTTAAACTTGTTGTCCAGGGATTTGTGTATGCGTTGCAATTAGTTGCCTTGCTTGATGTCCTTCTATTATCGAGTTGCAATAACCACTCGAGTTGTGGGACATGTCAATTAGACTAGATCACGTTAGGAAACATGACTATGAATGTTAGGTTTGTGTTTTAGTTTTTAACACACAACTATATTTTTAGCACTTAATAACATTGAATGTGTAATAGGTCTAGGTAGCTTCGATCATCCCGAGTTATGTTGAAGGTTCTGACCAAGATAATTTATCCTGGTCCGATGAGGAACCAGATTCGAAGGTTGACAACATGTTGCAGTTGATTCATGAGGGTTTTAAGTTCAAGAAGGATATGTTCGGTGGTGGAGTTATCCCTTTTGATATAGATACAACTGGTAAAGTCAAATGGGCATTCAAAGCCAAAGTCATGCGAGCTTCTGTCCAGAATGAGGCTTCATCCAGTTCTACTCGGCGCACCAGACATTCAAAACGACTTCATCCATCCTCCTCTTCATCACCTCATACTCTAGATGTTGATTCATTCAAGGCTATTGTATCTCAGCTTTTGGATGAAAAATTAGGGGCTCTTGAGGAGAGAATAATGCAGAACATCTTGACCAGTTCTACTAATAACTCTGCTAATGTCCCATCCCCAAACCATATGTAAACAGACTCTCCTCCAATAATGCCTACCAACTCTGCTCAACCCATCTTATAAATTGTTGATGAGATCGCTGAATTTTACTGGGTTAGTTGTTAAGTTACTGCTCATCTTCTCTTCAACTTCAATAAACTTTGGTGATATTGACTCCAATTTCTGTGTTCTCAAGACAATCACAAGGGAAATAAGGTGTTTTGCAATTGCCTTTTCAACTGTATGCTCATTTTTATAATAACATAACTCATTTCTCATTCTCCTCAAATCTTTCCAGTCAATGTATAATGATGCTTTTGCTTCCCACAATGTAACATGCACGTACGTTTCACTTTTCGAGGAGATCTGATTACTTTTGCTAGTTTTCTTCAACTTTCTCGTGTTTCCCTTTGTTTTTAGAGTATTTTGGGTAGATAACAAAAAAGACCTAAATTAGATGGATTTGTTGCATATCCATCATAGGTTACTGTAGTCACACAGAAAGACTAAAACACCCCTATTCTTGTATCCATCTTCAGTAGCCCAATAGCCTGATAACTTCCGTATGCTATTTTTATTTGTACGATGTAACATATTCTGTCACCTTACTTACTGAATCCTTTTTTGCAGCTATCCATGATACTAGTAATCCTACCGTGTGTTCCTATTCTGACTTTTACCATCCCCATTACCTGATAACTTCCACATCCGACACTGGTCATGTTAAGTGAATTTGTACCAGGTAACTTTGTTCACTAAATAACTTACCTGGTAACGTGTTGCAGTTGTTCATACCTTTCTCATTAGGCATGGCTCATACTAGTCTCCTTTGGCGGATGGTTGCGGCTGGTCATGACCCTATGGGCGAGAGGGTTATTGATGCTCTTGAAGTTTTCCTTATCCATGAAGCCTCTTCCCACGAACATGAAATCCCCTTTTTAATACTCTTCCCTTATCATCCACTTTGATTCATATGTCACAATATAAACAAATTATTACTGAATTGCCTAAACTGTAATAGTTAAACTATAGATTAACGTCTATATATTTCGCTACCTCATAGTTTTACCCTTAATTTTAACATATGTTGTAAGTTGTTCTGAGATAATATATGTTTTACCATGTAACATATTTGTTAACACATTACATACTCATAATCAAATATGTTCACCATATAATATAAAACTTAGCGGATAATAAATGTTGTAACAGACAAAATATGAGTTAGCGTAACATATATGTTTACCATGACCGGTATTTACGAGAAATATATAAAGGAAGGCGGGATACCCTAACAACCAATCGAAACATAAGAACAGAAAATTGTACCAAACCCTATAATAGATAATGATTTACCAGGTAAATAATATTTTACCTGGAATCCGACACAATCGTATTATGAAAACGTGATGTACCATGTAACGATTGTTAAAAACAAAATACTTACCATTTATTTACATTTATCAGTAACAATATGTTTATTTTATTCCTCACTCTTCTCCATGTGTCATCAGCTCCCACCAATTTAATGCGTTTGTTTTCCCTCTTTTCGCCCAACTCCTACTTACCATAAGGGCATTCATGTCTTTTATCTAGTGGGCCATTGTTAGTTATTAGATTGTCAAATTTTCATTGTTATTTCTTTAATTTTACATTTTCCCATGAATATTTACCTAATTCACTCTTGTTTTTAATTGTCTTTTTTTTTCTTTTCTCATATTTAGTTGGTGGACTCCATTCACATATCTGTCAATGACTCGGAAAAAGGAAGATGCGGTTAACAGAATCCCAGCCACTGATGCACCACTTTCTGGTAAAGAATCAATAAAGGAAGATGCACTCGTCAGATCTATTCCTATCTCTAGTCCTTAACAGAAACAAGTAAGTTTAGTAATTTCTTTTCATTATCTTCTTTGTCATTGTTACAATCTCATGCCTCTTTCGCTTTCAATATATTTCAGATTGTAGATGAAGATGTCCCTGATCTTTGCCAAGACTCATATTTTGAGGTAAGTTTTTATATTTCAACCTTTTTATCTCTTTCCTTTATATTACATGTTAATTGTGGTTTTCTCATTTTGCCATGTCACCAAACCTTGTACTATCTATGTTGTGCCCAACGCCAGTCTTCATTGCAGGCTACCGTTTTAGGGGTGTACAAAAATTACATACTATTTATTGTACCTTCTTGAGTTTCCTTTCTTTTAAATTGTCTTTTTTCTTTTTTTCATGTTCAGTTCGTGGATTCCATTCACCTATTTGCCAATTACTCGGGAAAGGAAGACGCGGTTACCAAACCCACATACACCAATGCATCACTTTCTGGTAAAGAGTCTGTGAAGAAAGATGCACTCGTCGGATCAATTCTTATCTCTGGTCCCCAATAGAAACATGTAAGTTTAGTAATTTCTTTACAAGATGCCGTTTTAGAGGTGGACAAAGGTACATGCTATTTGTTGTACCTTAGATACATGCTACTTCTTACTTATCTGATATAATTGTGTTTTTAGTATCTAACTCCAATAATACTTGAGCCAGCTTTTGATTTCCACCATGTTCGCCATGATCCCGTAAATGAGGTCAATCCATAAATCAATCTTTTTCACTAACACTTAACATGTTAATTATATACCTTCTACATTTCTATGTTACAATTTTCCTCTTACATGTTTCTTTCTTTTTTTAATTATCTTTTAGGTTACGGATGATATCGTCACCAAGGATTGGCAACATTCTACTACTGAGGTTAGTTCCGCTAAATTTATAAGGCAAAAAAGACACCGACTCCAGTACTTTTGATTGTTCTTCCTATAATATCATGCCTCTTTCACTTCCAATATGTTTCAATATATTGAAAGACTTTAGTTAGACACGGCAACGAGGTAGGCTAAGGATCAGCTGTTGAAGATGTCTTATATGCTACCAAAGACTCTGGTTCTATGGCTAGTCTTTCTCATTACATTCTCTGGTTATATGCAATTAACACATGTTAACTTTTTCTCATCTCATTTGCCGAAACTATTTCCTTGTACTTGTTAACTATTGTACTCACATTTAACATGTAACCATTGCCTTGAAGGATCCAAGCTACGACGAATGCGAGTCTTTATTGCCAGATGGTTGTCAAGGTTCTGTTAATGAGGTCATGCATATAAAATTATGTATTTTCAACCTTGTTTCCTTCAGAACCAACTCATCATTTACCAAGTAACACTTGCCCTGCAATCATCAGGATGTTAGGCACTCTAACGATCCACCACTCAATCAGCATGAGGGAAAGCCAACCTCCAATACAATTGACGATCCTATTATATACGAACAAACCCCTAGTCTGTCTCTAGTTTTTCATTCAATCCAATCTTTTTTAAAAAAAATGGGGGTTTCTTTGTATCTTACTCCCCTTTTTCATTTTGTATAGGTGCACCTTGACCCACCGGGGCCATCTCCACCCCCACAAGCAGCCCTCTGATAACGAGGTTCCTTCTGTTTAAAATAGTCTTCCATCTCTGTATACTACATCAATCAAACAACTTATATTCTTTACTTGTTAATAGCCTCAGGGTCGTCCCAACCTAAAATGGTGCCTAAAGCTTTTTCAAAAAGTGTTGCTCCTAAGAGAAATTGAACCCTCACCACTTTGGGGATAAACAGTCTCAACCACCTATACTAAAGGAGATTTTGGAAAATTGATTCCCCTAAATTTCTTTTATTTTCTGGCGCCTAAAGCTCTAGCTTCATGAGCTTAAGCTCATAATCGCTATTGATAGCCTCATGTTCTCCCAACTGATGGGCAGCTAGTTCTGTTTGAGGTATTTCTTAGGTTGTTAATCCCCTTTATTTTTCCAAGATTCAGAGCATCTTCCTGTATTCTTAGCAGGATTTTCCTCTTTCTGACATTTCCTGGTCTCAACTATACTCTCTAGCCCTAACACAAGAATGACAGGTTGACCATGTGCTTCTTCAAATAAGTCATCTTCCTGCCACAACTCATAAGCCTCGGAAGAGCAAGCGTGCTAGAACTATGTCCTTAATTATTGACCAACCTTTCAAATGCCACAAGAAGATAAAACGCCTCATTGGTCACCCATCCCCTATCTTGGAGTCAGCTATTGCGTTCGAGGATAAACATTTTGGAAAATCAATGGAGAGGTTAAAGGTTATCCGCTTAGCTTCCACAATTATCAGATAAATATTCTTATGTATCGGTTTCCTGCTAATTTACTTTGCTAAACTTCAATTCTTTGCTGACAACTTTTTGTACATTGCCAGAATGTTCCTCTTTAAGTGTACAACGCAAGCGTCATGGTTTACCATTGGGTAAACCTGCAACCAATCAAATACGGTTTGTTTAACATCTAATAAAATATATAACAATTTATTTATATAGCTAGCAATTACCAAATGCAATCTATCAGTTTACCTTGATTACCCTTTACTACCATTTTTAATACATACTTCATATTACCATGTGCCTCTTCAAATAAGTCATCCTCCTGCCACAACTCATAAGTCTCGGAAGAGCAAGCGTGCTAGAACTATGTCATCAATTATTGATCAACCTTTCAAATGCGACAAGAAGACAAAACGCCTCATTGGTCACTTATCCCCTATCTTGGAGTCAGCCATTGCATTCGAGGATGAGTGTTTTGGAAAATCAATGGAGAGGTTAAAGGCTATCCGCTTAGCTTCCATGATTATCAGACAAATATTATTATATACAGGTTTCCTGCTAATTTACTTTGCTAAACTTTAATTCTTTGCTGACAACTTTTTGTACATTGCCATGATGTTCCTCTTTAAATGTATAACGCAAGCGCCATGATTTACCACTGGGTAAACATGCAACCAATCAAATACGGTTTGTTTAACATCTAATAATATATATAACAATTTATTTATATAGCTAGCAACTACCACATAAATCAGTTTACCTTGATTACCCTATACTACCATTTTTAACATGTACTTTATTGTTATCAACTTTGACTTTTACTATCATATTCTATTATTAATCTGCTACTTCTCATACTTTCACATCTACATATTTAACTTTGTTTCCTTTTATGTTTAACAACTAAGAATCCTTCGAATACTTCTCTAACATATCACTTAATCATAATCATACTTTCATGTTTTTAGTTAGTTATCAACTAACCACTTATTATACATGCTACCATGGCTATAACGAAACATCATTATTTCCATACCTTTCTGAATGAAATCTATCAATTTAGCTTTTTTATCTTCTTCTAATATTTTTAACATGTACTTCATATTCTTTCACTATTCAACAATTTCTCATACTTTCACCTCTACATATTATAATTTTGAATCCTTATACTTCAGTTGATTTCTAGTCAATTATCAACTAACAACTTATTATACTTGCTAACAAGGCTACAATAAAAAATTAATGTTTCCATACCTTTTTTATGCTTGCGCAAACTGAGGAATGCATGTTTGAGACAATTGTAAGTTCAGGCCCATATGGTATTATATCGGATAACTTTGTCATAAACCAGATCTAGTGGTCGTTCTTACTGTTTACAATACTGAACGCAATCAGAAAAATCTGATAATTTGCATCTTGTGCCCTCGCTGCAATCAGGCATCCTCCGTACCTTCCGCGTAGGTGTGTTCCATCAATTACTATGGCCTTACGCAATATACACGTACCCTGCGATTGAAGTATGTAGTGTGTATAAGAGATACATGAATAACCCATTCCCTTCATCATCTATTACAATGTCCAATGATGGTATTAGGTCGTAGTTACCCACTGCAATCTCTCTAACTCGCTACGCCTTCCAATACTATATGTCCACACTATATCGTTTCTGCAACTCCCTCCTTAACTTGTTTGGTTTTGGGCATTTCCCAATGCAAATGTATTTATGTTTTATCAATTCACCAATTACTGCCGTTGATGCTTGCCTATGGAAATCTCTCCTTGCTTCTATGCTGCAAGTGTGGTAATCCACTTACTTTCGTAGTATGAACCTATCACTCTGTCCCATTTTTGATGTTTTCGCTTTCTATGGGCAGTTCTCATCAACACAATGCACTTCCATAGTTGTTAAATTTGATCTTGTATACTGGAAGTGGAATTTCTTTCTCAATGCATTTATGGATAGCTTGTTCATGCATTTTTCCTTGTCTCTGAAGAGCATTCCCTCAAATATAGCAGCTCCTTTGTAATCAATATCGCTAATTGTACTCTGTAAGGCATCTGTTTTATTACATGTAAATAACATATTAATTAACAACTAAATATAAGTTCACATTATTAAGTTTTATTTCTCCTAAACAAATTTTTTTGCATTATATCATATCCTCACCCATACCGTCCTCTTCTGGATCATCAAAGTATGGTGCCGCATCTCGTTCCTGTAACTCATTCGGCACTGACGCCTCCCTCACTATCACACAAGGTCCTCGACCAAGCTGTGAAGAAGACCCACCACCTCTTTGATTGCGTACAATTAATCCACCATCTATGTTTTCTGCTCGTGGTACCCTTACGCTTACGGGGGTCTAGAGATGTACCTGTTAAGTTTAGTTTGTCATTGCAAAGGCCAATTTTTACTATCCACAAATTCTTCTTAACATATAATTACGATGTTAATGTAAAAATTACCCATGCTTGGTAGACTTTTCTCGCTTCCGCTTTCTAAATCAGATTCTTTGCTTTCTGTTTCATCCAACGACTCTTCCTCACTTGAGGAAAATGTAATTGATTCAAATACACTGGTTAATCCACCAACCCCAAGTTTTTTCCCTACATCTGCTGCCACATTCAAATCTAAGCATCTTTCATGTGTCATTAATGATGTCTCTCCTGGCCATTGGGAAGACCCTCCAACCAAAATTGGTTTGGTAGATATCTCATGGTTGTTCCTCCTCATCATCTCGAGCTATCACCTTATCCTTATCCATTACCCTCCTCAGATCTCCTTCATATAATATTGGGCTAATAAAACTTGTTTTGTTCATGTCACACTGCATACATAGTGAACATTGCTACTAACTGAACATTGCTACATAGATAACATGTCCCTTGACAAAACAAACGTTCTTTTTACCTGCTACAATAACGTTACCGAACTTCACTACTTATCTGCTAAAAAAACAACCATATGTTGTTTAAACAAAACGATATGTTACCTGTTAAAATCAAACCTCTTGATAACAAGATTTTACTTTAATCTCAAATCCTATTACACAACCAGTTGTAGTATAATAGGTGTCAATCCAAATTGGTGGTTTGCTAGCACTCAGAATTACAATGGAACTATCTAATCCAAGCCAAATATGATCAAGTGATTTCTAACAACTTAAAACAAAGAATTAAAATGACAATAAGATGAAACAAAGATCAAAGCTTAAACAAGACATAAAGTAGAATGAAAAATAGCAATAAACATAATTAAGAGGATGCAATTAAGGATAAATAAGGTCTTGGGGAGTGAGGTTATTGACCAATGCTTAGCTAGGAACCTCTAAGTTACTTAACAAACCAACCATGGATGATCTTTAGGAAATAAGCTCTAAGTAATCAAATTCATTCTCATGATATATGAACTCAATTCAAACTACAATCAGATGTAATTCTCATTAGCGATTTATAATCAAGTTGGCATGAAGAGACAACCTATTTTAGCCAATATACAACATAAACATTCAATCCATTGAGCTAGACATGCATATCTCTGATTTTAGTAAGTTAAACATTTTATCAAACACTTAGTAGGTGGAAAAATGTCTTTAATCAAATTTCAAATAGCCAAGATGAAATAAGCATTAAGATTACAAACTGAAGAAATCTAATCATTTCTAAGCTTAAGAACCTTTAAACTCCTAGATCTACATTGATATACCTCATTCCCACAAGAATCCTAATGGATCTACTCACTAATCATGATGGAAAGCTTAAACCCAGAAATTAAAATAAACAACATTACAAGAAAGATGAGAAAGAAATGGACAACAATGAAGAAGAAAGCAAAAACAAATACTCAATAGATCATAACCAAATCAAGCATTAGTACAAGAGGAAACAAGCTTAAAAGTTTGCTAGATCTAGAAATAAATAGTGGTTCTCAATTTGTGGGGCTAAAGGGGTATTTATAGCCCACTTACCAAAATCCTAAAAAAATCAACGCGGAATTAAAAAAATCAACGCGGAATTTAAAAAATCAACAAAACGAAATCAGGTAGGCAACTCGACCAGGTGATGGTCGAGTTGTGTGGTCGAGTCTGCTATGTCTTTAGGATCCATGAAACTCGATGATGTGTTGGTCGAGTTGTGTGGTTGTGTCTGCTATGTCTTTATGATCCATGCAACTCGATCATGTGTTGGTCGAGTTGTGTGGTCGTGTTTGCTATGTCTTTTGGATCCATGCAACTCGATTATGTGATGGTCGAGTTGTGTGGTCGAGCTCTGTTGAATTCGTCTGTGGGTGCCAAAATCGACCAGTGTGGTCGAGTTCTGCAGTTGAGTTCACCAAGTTCCCGTTCGTAGCTGCTTCCTTGCTCATGTTTTGCTCTCCAGTCTGGTCTTTGCTAGTCCATATGCCTAGTACTGCTCCAGAATGATCCAAAAAGCTCCAAAGTACCTGAAAACCACTCCATATGCAACATGTATGCAATGCAAATGCAAAGTATGCAATATGAACCTAAAGAATTCTAAAATCATGGAAATGCTATGGATATGCATGCAAAATGTACTAAATAATGCTCCTAAAACATGATAAAAAAGATACATTTCACCTCTCTATCGATCTAGTTATCTGCCAAATCAACAATTTTTTATATATGCTACATTTAATTTTAACACCACCTCTTTAAATCGTTTTTTGCACGCATATTACGCCTTACTAAACTTTCAACCTTTTACTAACCTTTTAGTTTTTTAACAACATTGTTTCAAACACGATATTTCACCAAATATCACAGAATAGTTTACATATATATCAGGTTAAACATATATTTCTTCCCTTATCTGTTAACTTTACTCTTACCCGATAACATTGTCCTCTAAAAAATTTCCCTTTTTCCCTTCGTTTTTCTACAAATTTTACCTGACACCCTTATAATCATCTGTTATTATTAGATATGATCTTACCAGATTTTGGTTGCGAAAACTAAAAAACCTCCTCAAACCTTTCTTCACTTCCTCGGCTTGGATCCCATCCTGGCGGTCGTATAGTCGTTCGAATGAACAAGTCCTTCACCTCAGCTCGTATTCCCATATATAGTGCGAACTCCTCCTCGCATCTAATAGAAACTGGCGAAGCTTTTTTCCATTCAGGTCCGATGATAGACTCCGGCCACTGGTAGCTTAGCTCAACCAAAGTATCCTCTATAACATACAACCGCTCATTTGCCATTATCTGAAATTATCACTTCGCATCACTACCACCTCGTACACATGTCCATTCATTTCCTCTGTGAACTCGAAGTTCCCATATTCAGTTTATGTCCAATCACTACGCACCATTTAAATTGTTGTTGTTATGATCTTTTCTCCTATGCATTTAATGTAATGTCGAACATTAGTACTCAACATCAAGTCTTGGTGTAAGTTAGTCCAACTTGCAGAGTCATTTCTGTATTTTATCAATTAGTAGGTTGACATCCACTTAATTTAAAATTAATGATGACATTCTCCTAATCTCACTAAACCAAAAGTGCCATTCACATAATTCACCCTTTAATTTTTTACTAATTTCCTTATTTTTGAAATATAAATATATAATTTAAAAAAATATATTACAAAAATTGAGTAAAAATGTAAATAAAATAAAATGAAATAAAGGCGTAAAGTTAGAGTGAGTTGAAGGAGAGCACGGGAAAATACTTGTTCCTTTGCAGCAAAGGTAAAGAATCAAAAACTCTCTCCTCTTTCTCTGCCTGAGCCGACTCGATCCACACTCGGTGGCGACTCAATGGGTCAAGAATCCTTTATCTACAGCTTCGTCGCCAGAGGCACTATGATCCTCGCCGAGTACACCGAGTTCACCGGCAATTTCCCTTCGATTGCTGCTCAGTGTCTCCAGAAGCTTCCTTCCTCTAGCAACAGCAAGTTCACTTACAACTGCGATCACCATACCTTCAATTTCCTCGTCGAAGATGGCTACGGTTTCATTCTCTATCTCTTTCTTTCGCTTTTCATTTTTCTCGGGAAACGAACAATGTCTCGTAGAAAGTGCCTTTTTGTCTGAACCTAGTAAGATGTTGATGGATCTAACTCAGGATTAGCTTATGTTGCATTATCTGAATCTTAGAACATTTTAAGGTACTCCTTAGATTGGATTCGCCTTACTTGGCGATTCAACAGTGTTTTGTGCTTTTGTTCTTGAAGAGATTGAACTTAAACAGAAGAAAGAATTGATTCCTTTCTTTCATTTTTTTGCTGATTTGGTTTGGTTCCCACTTGGAAAATGTTTATTACTAAGCACACATATTCAATCAAGTAAGAAAATTTGTTGATATAGTTGTACCAACAATTAGGTGAAGTGTATATTTAAGCACGATAGATCTTTGTGGACCTTGTTCTCTTTAAAGATTCAATTAGTAACACAACACCTCATATTCTTTGACTGTTTTGGTAGATTTTGTGTACTAGGTTTTAGTCTTTTTTGTGTTGTTTGGTGAACGCATTAACTTCTATATTTGGAATGATCATTGCATTCTAATATATCATGTGGATTGGGCATGCATGAGGCAGGATTTGACATTATGGGTACCACTATATCAAAAAGTTCCTTCGTTGGCATGCATTTGACAGGATTGACTGAATTATATAGGTTTAAAAGTTCTTAGAAAGTGGTTATCTATCATTAGTATCAAATATAATCTATTTGTAGTTATGTTTTGTTAAACACTGATAAATCATTTGGTTCTATGTGCAGTGTTGTTGTTACCAATGTTATGAGGAGTCCTAATTCCTCCAATATGATTTCCTCCTGAGCATTCTTGATTGAATTTTATTTTGCGAAAAGAATGTGTAGGTGCATTTCAATTATACAGCGTTCCTTGATATTGATATATTTCTTTGTTTTGCGTCTTCAGCATATTGTGTTGTGGCGAAGGATTCTCTTAGCAAGCAAATTTCAATTGCATTTCTTGAACGTGTGAAAGCTGATTTTAAGAAGAGATATGGGGGTGGAAAAGCTAGTACAGCTATCGCCAAAAGTCTAAACAAGGAGTTCGGGTACTTGGAAATTTTCTTATTAAACATTTGAGAAGAAGCTCGATAGTATAATGAATACATACTTGACGAAAGTGGTAATAAGAAAATTGCAGGCCGGTGATGAAAGAGCACATGAAGTACATTGTTGACCATGCAGAGGAGATTGAAAAACTAATAAAAGTCAAGGCTCAAGTTTCAGAAGTAAAAAGTATAATGTTGGAGAATATTGACAAGGTAATGCTCATAATCGACTCTCATGTCTTTCTGCACACTTAAAAAAACAACATATCAATTTTCCTTTGATTTACTTTTACAATGATGGCTCTGCCAAAAGCAGTATGTATTGTATTTCACGATGTCCCCTAAAGCGGAGACAAATCACTGTGCATTTCTACTTTTACATCTTCAATATTGTTGATCTGTTGGCAGACAATCGACAGAGGGGAAAATCTAACGGTTCTTACTGACAAGACTGAGAGTCTACGCTCTCAGGTAAAGGAAAACTTGACTCCAAACACTAACTTTCTTCTATATGGTAGTGCTCTCTGAAATAGCCACTTTAATGTATGATTACTTCAATCTTTTTAGGCGCAAGAGTACAAGAAACAAGGAACACAGGTGAGGAGGAAATTGTGGTACCAGAACATGAAGATAAAACTTGTGGTTCTCGGGATCTTGTTACTACTTGTTCTCATAATCTGGATTTCGGTTTGTCACGGGTTCAACTGTACGGATTAAAGACACGACGTATTACTCAAAATGTGATGTTAGATCCTTCGGCGGAAATGGCAACAGACAGAGACAAAGAAGTCTCCGGTAGAGAGATTAGGAGAGAGAGAAAGGGGGACAAAACGTACGATATATATTGTAATGGCTTTGACGTTGGATATTGTATGTTCTATGATATAAAGTTTCATTTTACGGACAGTTCGAATCTTCTATGCTCTCTGTACTTGTAACTTGCGTTGAAAACTTAAAACTACGGAAAGGGTCATGACAAAAACTGAAGCGCCCACCGTGGGGCTCGAACCCACGACCACAAGGTTAAGAGCCTTGCGCTCTACCAACTGAGCTAGACGGGCTTTCGTCTGCATTCATCATATGTAATATATATTTAAAGAGTTTTGTTTCTTAAACCTAAGCCAATTACTAAACAAAACTAGCTGTGTATTACATGACTAAGTGAAGACATGATGAATCTCAGGCCTAACAAGACGTTTCTTTGGGATATATCTTTTGATCAACACATTGGGGTTTTTTTAACTCAGCATTAGCACATACCGGGTTAGATGTAATTGAGCTTTTGCAGATGATAAACCTTAATGTGGGATTCTTTAGTGATATCTATTTACAGTTAAACTATAAGAGTACCGGCAAGATTTCCGATGAACAAGTTTTGGAGTATCTCGCAAAAGATTTGAAGACAAAATTGGCTCATAATGGTATACAAATATCGATCAACTTGGCCAAAAGATAGTTCAATGTGCCTAGTTATTTGCAGTATTTCGAGCCTGTCAACAATTTGATGCTCTGGAGCTATATAATCAAAGCAATCAATATCAGAAACCGCAAGCTTTTTCCAACACTAATCTGAATCATTGATTTGGCATACATACTTGAGAATTCGTATATGTAAATGTTTTTAGTACATACTCAAAAATTCACAAAACAGCTCAAAACAGATTCATAAAACCCGAGACTTTGATAAGTTCGGCACCAAGTTCCACAAAATTCGTAAGAGCTACATACCTTAAAACTCAAAAGACTTAAACAACAAGAAGAATCAAGCTAAGAACCAGACAGGACAAAAGCTTCGAAGTTTCAAAGCTCGTCTTCATCTCTCAAATACTCTCCAATATCAGCCTGATGAAGCACAACAATACCATTCGGATCTAATTTCCTACAATCCTGCGTACTCTTTGCCGCAATCCCAAAACCTAACGGAACATCAGACATGGAGAACACGACAACACCATCTCCAGGAACAATACTATCAGTAATCCTCCCCAATCCTCCTTTTAACACATGGTTCCCGTAAAGAAACGACATCTCCGAAGTGGGTTTAAGCCATACCTTGTGTTTAGCGTTCGTCGCCAAGAGATTGAGCGACATAATTGTCAGGTGGAAACTACCGGCGTGAGTGTACTTCCCGATGCAGGTTCCGAGCGAAACAAGGTTTTTCCGGGAGATATTTGTGGCTCGCTTCACGAGTGACTCGCTGACGTAGTAGACTCTGTTCTTTTGGAGGCGGAAGCAGTAACGGCCTGATTCTGGTTCGGGTCCTTCATTTGATGGGTTCTCGACAATGTTCTTGAGATTATTGCCGACGAACTTGAAGATCTTCTCGAAGACGACGGTCGTCTCGGTCTCATCTAAAGGCCGCATCTTTTGAAAGAACGAAGAATGAATTACGAGAAAGAAGAGAAAGCTCTCTGTTTCTAAGAGGGATTGAGAGTTTTTAGGGTTTTAGGAATTTAGTACCAAACCTAAAGCGGCCGATGACTTTTTGTTATTTCCAATTTGGTCCTCCTATTTAAAACATATTATTATCATTCCAACCCCCTAAATGTTAAGTGCTAAATTATCACGTTTAATACTTAGGCAATCACTTTAGTAATCAGAAATAAATTAAGGGATCGGATCCGATAAAACTGGAATCCCCATCGAAGATACAACATATATAACCCTCATTTTTTATTTAGAAACACGGTAGAACTGCGACAAAAATTATTATTATTTTTGACAATACGAAAATGTAATTACAATTCTTTAAAATAGAATTTTAGATTGATAAAATTGATGAAAATGAGAATGAAAATTATTACAAATATCAATTTAGTTGCTATTAATTAATTGAATTTGATTTTTTTTTATTTTTCTAATATGAATTGAATGTTTAATGTTTAATATTGATATATATATATATATATATATTTTGTTTTCTAAATTCTTTTAAATTTAATCTCTTTTTCGTGTTTCAGTATGTTTCGCTTCCACGTACATATTCCTGTTTTCATGAAACATAGTTGGGCACATAAAAAAAGTTGTAGTATGTTAGACTGATTAGGAAGAAAAATAAAGCTTATATAAAATACATATAACGTATTATCAATTTTCTCAAATAAAATTCTTCTAATATAAAATCTATTAATTGAGAATCGACAAATACCAAAATACAAAGCATCTAGCAATTCGCTATGAATGACATGTATATATAACAAATAATACAACTGGTCAAGGTACAGCCTTATAGTGCAAGTGACTTCATCATTACCCATACGTCCAAAGCATTGGTGTTCATAAAACTTGGAGAAAAAAGGCCAAAAAAAACGAGAATGGAAGAACCAGATATTGTAATAGTGGGAGGAGGCGTTGCTGGTCTTGCAACTTCCCTTGGTCTTCACAGGTTCACTATAATCTCTTCCCTTTCTCACTCACATAACTATGTTTATGTAATTATATTAGTTTGTACAATATTGATACATAACTTAAATATAAAGGAAGGGTATATTAGAAAATTAGTTCAATTGTATTGGTTCAAATATATTTTTGATTGAACAGGTTTATTATGATTCTATTAAACGATGATGTAATTCATTTTCAACAATTCTGATCCGATGAATAATATTTTCTCTTTCAATCCATCGATCTCTCTCTTCTAACATGGTATCCGAACAGTTGGAATCAATTCCAACTCTTGATCCTCCTTCATTTCTATCTTTCGCTACACAAATTTTCTGGTGAACCGGAAATGTGTTGGTTATTTTAAAAGTTTTATTTGTTTATTTCTCTGCAAATTTTCTTGTAGAATCTTTTCTTTTCTTTGTCTTTGCTTGGTTATTCTGCCAGCAAGCTTTATCTCTTCATCTTGGTTGTTCTGCCAAGTTTTATTAATTGATAATGGTGACTATTCGAAAGAGCAAAAGAATTTTAGCCAGAGGATTGTCTTCAAAAAGATCCAATCGATCGACGAAATTGATCTTTTTAGATCAAAATGCAACTCAAACCGGTGAGAATACTACCAAAAATCTCAAATCCGGACTTGATTCCACGTTTCTCTCCTAAAGCTCATCGTCCAAAGTTCGACGAAATCCAGCAAGCTTTATCTCTTTATCTTGGCTATTCCACCAAGATTCTATCTCAAAAATGGTAACTTCAAGTCGAAGCAGTCATCTTCTACCTCGTGGCTTATCATCCAAAACTCGTTCGAGAAATCGACAAAATCTGAGACGAATCCAGTTTGAGGAGAAAATCCAAAAGCTTCAGGCATCTATTTGTTTATTTTTTCGTCATTGATCGGTTGTTCCGCCGAATTCAATGCCTGGTTATTCCGCCAATGACTCTCTTATTCTTTCTTGGTCATTCCGCCAAAGTCAATTCAATGAAATTGTCACAGTTCGCAAGAATCAGAGACTCCTTCATCGTGTTTCTTCGTTGAAACAAGAAAACAAATTAAACAGATGAACGATTGATTTCATCGTTTCTTCTGGGGAGTTCTTTAGCTTCTCATTTATTCCTGTTGTTCCGCGGATATGCTTTTCGTTTCTTCTGGTCAGTCAGCTGGAATCATAGTAATCTTTGATTACTCTGTCAAAAGATTCAATTAGTTCTTCGCAAGAACATAATACAAGAATACAATTCATACATGGTTTTGTTGTTTGGCAAAGAAGTTCATCACGTCTATGGGAATGAAGTTCATCACGCCTGATAAGACTGAGCGTTCGGGGACCGATCAGTTATTGGTTCAGTTATTTCAGATTTTTAGTTTTTCGGTTTTAAGGTTTTAGGTACATGACATGCATGAATTTTACCATGTTTCAGAGTCTCATTTAGCTTAGAAAGTATTCTAGGATTTATTTGATCTGATTGCACAATCACGTAAAAATCGTGTTATCACTTAGTCGAGTGGGCTGGATCATGTGCATTCTTCCCTAAACTCGAGTCTGCAGGTCAAGTGACAGGTGCGGGTGCAGCTCTCGTCTAGCTCGAGTACCGGACGGAGTCCCTTTGGGTCGAGTAGGGTCCTGGACGTAGTTAAGTAAAGGCAAGACTCGACCCTCCAGGTTGAGTGGTTGAGTCGAGTGGTTGATGGCAGCCTTCAAAGTTTCACAGCTCGACCTAGCACTGACCAAGTGGCCCAGTTGAGTTTGCTCTTGTCTGGTACTTAGCTATCTTTGTCCGACCACGACTATCACCTGGTGATTCTCCTATTTGGTTCCACATTCGTCTTTATGTTCATCAGCTCCTAAAGTGGTCCAAACACCTTCCAAAGTGCCTGATAATGAAACATATGCAGTGTGCATGCTATGCGAGT
Organism: Lepidium didymum; assembly: GCA_963920545.1. Taxonomy (NCBI): domain Eukaryota; kingdom Viridiplantae; phylum Streptophyta; class Magnoliopsida; order Brassicales; family Brassicaceae; genus Lepidium; species Lepidium didymum. The sequence goes on from OY986980.1 coordinate 10,599,065, forward strand.
GCAACAAGTATGTTTTGGGTCTAGAATGATACTAAGATGATGAGAATGTTGAAGATATGCATGAAAACTAAGCTAAATGAGACTCTAAAACATGGTAAAATTCATGCATGTCAACTCCCTCAAACTTAGATCTTGCTTGCCCTCAAGCAAACAAATCGAACCGAGATGGAGAAGAGGGTGCGAGCGGGGATTCAGAGCCAACAGCGAGCTGAAACAACAGCTAAACTCAACGTCCTAGATACAAATTCTAAAATGCATAACTGAGCAAGTCGTACTCTGAAAACATTTGCCATGTCAATCACAATCTAACACAAGTTGAGCCTTAACCTACACATGCATTCACTTCAACTAATCCTTTTAACATTCAATTAGCACAGAACCGTGAACCGAGCATATGCAACAATTTAGAAGCCTGTTTGGCTAAGGGTAGGGTCTAGAAATTAGAATGATCTCTATATAGCCACTAGTCAATCAATGCATATGGATCACTCAAGGAAATGGGTTAAGCTTCAGCATAATGCTAAAGGTGAGAACCAATAGGCGCATACAATAACATGACTTCATCTACCCGTATAACTACATTGGTTTCATCCTACCAATCTAAACCCAGAATCGATCTTAGACTACCCTTTTCATTCAAGGCGTCTTCTTTTTTTTTTTTTTTTTTTTTTAGCCACCAAGATCATACTCACAAGCTTTTCCATTCACAATTCTAAGGAGGGGGATTCACATATTCGTAACTTCTAGCGGTTTGGGACTTAAACGATTATAGCACATGGTTCTTCTCATTTCTTTTTCTTCTTTTTCTTACTTAGAACCTTTCTTTTTTTTTTCTTTCTTTTTACTACCCAAAACCTTTACTAGAACACATTAAACACTTTCCAGCCCCTTTCTCCTTTAGATGTAAACTTTTTGCTTAGCCCTTTTCTTTCTTTGTTCATTCCTTTCCGCACAGACTCAGACACTCCCATACCCAGAATCAAAACCACCTAGTCCTATTTGGTCCAAAGATCGTGCACCAACATCTCTATGAAGCCATGCTTTTGTCGGCTCTCACCTAACACTTTATGCCAAGATAAACCGAAAGTAGACCTCACAAAACACACAGCAAGCAGCGGATGGTTTGAAATAAGGTACAATGCATGGTGGGAGTCTATTTGGATTAACATGATAGATTGCATGACGATAAAGGAAATCCAAATATTGTGTGTAATCCACAAGCTTTAAAATCAGTGCATATACTCGATAATTATCAGTCAAGATTACGGTTTTCACTTAAGCAAGGATTAACATCAAGTCTCAACATGATTCGATTAGGCATGAATGCATATGCTAAACTTTCCTAACATGGTGTGGTTTTATATTCCGGACAGGAAAGCATGCAGCAAACATGGTTAAAAGAATCAACAAGCTCAAAAGGCGTAATCATCATAATCCCCTTTGCAAAACTAGACTCGATTATGTATGAATGCAGCTACATGACACTCTTTTTTATGTATTTTTGAAAAGGTTTTTCGATGTTTTTGGTTTTTCTATGCCTTATATGCTATGCTGTGAATGTAATGCATGGAAATTAGAACTAAGAACAGAGCAAACATGGTTAATATCCTCTAGAATCCTCCCCCAAACCTAAATCACACAATCCCTTGTGTGTATAAAGGCTTGAAAGAGAATCCTAGACCAACAACAAAGTAAAAAAAATAAAATGCAATGGTATTTACAATGAAGGAAGGGGTTTGGTACCGTTTAGAAGTCGAAAAAGTTGGTCGTGGAGGCATTCATGCTCTCCAAGGTGTAATCCCCTACGTCCAGCTGTCCCTCGGGTTGAGTTGGGTCGAGTTGTGCAGTCGAGGATGGCAATTCTACGTCTGGAAGGAGTCCCTCGAGTCCCTGCACATCGAGCTGCTGAGTCGAGGCGAAATCGTGGAGCAGACACGGGAATAACTCGAGTCTCCTAATGTCGAGTGGCTCGGTCGAGGTCCCTGCTCCGGGTGCTGGCTGAGACCACTCGACTCCCTGCAAGTCGAGTTGGGCGGTCGAGTGCCTTGCGCTGCTCTTCCTTGGCCTTCTTTGGTACGTTTTTAGCTCAGCGGATGAATGTCGCTGAGGTTCCGGGTGCTGAACAGGGGTGTCCACGAAGGATACAGAGTGACGCCTCTGTTCCGTTGCGGGTATTCGTGATGATCCCGCACTGATTGTCTCCTTGAGGTTGTCCATTTCGCGTCTGAGCTCAGCTTTCTCTTGTGTCCAGTCTTCTCTATGCCTGACCAGACCTTTCACTTTTTTAATAAGCCATTTGTTCATCTTATGGAGTAACCCTATTCGTTTGTGAGCCTCCTTGATAGCATGTCCTTGTCTAGGTGCATCGTACTCTTCAAAGAGATATTCTTCTGGGTCTAGCTCATCAGCCTCGTTTGGGACGGGCTGGAGGATTGGTATTGCCTCTGGTTAAAAAAGAGCATGCATAGGCGGGATGAAATCAGCGTTTTACCCATTCTGATCGAAGTGTGTTCCGGACATGGCAGCAGGATACGTGCATTTGGATTCTCCGGATGCACAAACTTGTAGACCAATCTTCCATTGTGCTCTCCCAATGCCAAAATGTGCTGACGTTTGAGGTACTCGGCATCCATGTAGCGGGGTTCCACCCAGCTCGTCTTGTCAACTTTTACTCCACACCTCTTCATGATATGGTAGACAGGGCTTCCTATACTGATCCTCTTTGGTTTACCCCTCTTTGCCTGAACTGCAGCCCGATTTCTATATTCCATTAACTGCCTTGCTAATACAAACGCTAGGCCCGAGTCCACGTCATCTCCGACTATCGGCTTACCACTAGGTGTTTCTGCGATTGTTCCCTTAAGTGAAGTAACCAGCATGTGCATTTCCCCCAAATTTATAGGGGCAGTGGAATCTCTAGCGAAGAGAACCTCCCCAACGGCTCTGCGCATATAGTTAATGCAGGGGTTACGCACACAGTTACCTTTTGCACGTGAGGGGTTAAACTCCTTAGGTCCGCCTAGCATTATCAAGAACTCGTCAATCTCGTCTCCGTCGATGTTCGGGAAGTTTGTGGTCCCCTTTGAAAATTTAAACAGTTTCTGGATCGTCCGAAGAGTGCATTTGTAGTGCTTCCTATCCACCTGAAACGTAATGTAGCCTCCTCCGTCGCTCCCAGCAAGCTTTTTACGTTTTCATTATACTCGTGGAGGTGCACTGTAGCTAGGAATTGAAGAGTCTTCCTCTCGTAAGTCTTTGAGACCATAGACATGTAGTGGGTGGTCAGCCCACATGCCTCAAATAGCAGATCGACGTCTCGGGTGATCTTCATTCTGTCCATCGTTTCGCGGTGGGGGTAGCGGGTGCCTTTGAATTCCATTGCTCTCAACGCTTCCCAAGCACTCTTGTGGTTAGCCTTTGCCAAAACCTATTTCTGTCGTATTTCGCATTGTTTTTCCTCATATGCAATCAGAGCATCCTCCTTGCTATATCCGAGATCCATCAGACTGGTCATGGCTCTTGAGAATTCAGTGCTTGGCCCTCTTCTTGGCTGTTCCTTCTCCTCTTCCTCAGATTCGTCCTCTTGCTCAGATCCAGCGTCCTCATCCTCTTGATTACCCAATTCTGGTGAACCCTCTTCCGCATGTTCAATTTCTGGGTCGACATACTCAACCTCCTCATCACTTACTTGTGGAGTTTCGCTTTCACTCTCAGAGGGAAGAGCGATTCTTTTCCCTTTACCGCTTGGTGCGTTCACCTCTCGAGCTTATACCCGTTTCTGTTCTTCTTCGTGCATTCTGGAGAATCTCCGCTCTCGTGCTTGTACCTGTTTCTGTTCTTCTTCGTGCATTCTGGAGAGTCTCTGCTCTCGTGCTTTCTGCTCTCGTTCAAGAGCACTTCGAACAGAATCGGAGAATGATCCAGAGCTTGATCTCTCCGCATGCTTATTTTGGGACAAGAGGGTCCCTCTAGCACTTCTCTTACTTCGCTCTACCAATGGTGCGTCCTCATCACTCTCGGGCTGTAGGATCAGTTTCCGGTTTGCCACAGTACTCCTCCTTCTGTTTTCCGGGCTACCAGGAGAGGCTGCTTGAGTGGGACGAGGCTTTCTATCTCGTTTGTTCATTCTAGCCTTGAGCCGTATCTGGTCTGCACGCCAAGAAGCAAGAGACGAAGACATGAGCTTAAAAATAATGAAACGGGACTGAGAGGATACCTGATGGTCTTAGCTCGAGTGGGTGACTCGAGCTATCTGGGTCGAGTGGCTATGATCCTGGGCAACTCGACTTGTTTTGGGTCGAGTGGTCCCTCCTGGCTTCAGCTTCGAGCTTTGATGGATGCTTCTCTGGGGCTGAAGTGTTGGCTGCTGAGAGTGATGATTTGCAGAGGGAGATGGAAGTGTAGAGAGAGAGTTTGCTGATGTGAAGTGAATGGTGGGGCTGAGGTTGCCTTTTATATGGAGGGAGTGGGGTGCCAACTGCAGTTAATGCACTAAATGCTCCTCAATTGTGGTCCACAAAAGCTTAACTCGCGTCATTATTTATTGTAACTCAGGTCGAGTTAGATTAACTCGAGTCTTCCTGGCCACACATTTTTACTCGAGTTGCATTTCTGGCCACAAGTTTCCTTAGCTCGAGTCAACCACTCGACTAACTGTGATCGAGTTAGTTAACTCGAGCAATCTTGGCCATTCGTTCCGTAACGGTCATGTCTCGGAGAAATCTCGGCCGTTGGTTCTTCTTTGGTTCAACTCGAGTTGACTACTCGAGTGAGATGGGTCGAGGAGGTGAGGTAAGCTCTTTAGAGGCACGACTCGAGGGAGCATGTCGAGTAACAGACTCGAGTTTCACCTTTTGTGATCTCTTTTGGCTATCAACTCGAGCCATGGGGTCAAGTACGGTGGTCGAGTCGGTCTAATTCTGACCTTAGGCGGTTCTCATCCATGGTATGTGCTGCCCCCAGCGATGCACTTGACTCGATGTTTCTGCTTATGCCCTGAAATTACAGAGAAATCCACACACAAAAAGGAAGAGATTGCAAAAGACTAAGAAAATTAAAACATAAAACGCAGGATTAGTATATACAAGGATATGCATGGGATTTCCTCCCAAGTGAGCTTGTTTAAAGTCACTGAGCTTGACTTTTCATCCCCTTCAGAGGTGGGATGGATAGGATGTGTTCCCTCTGTTCCAGCGGTCATATGGATTGTAACTTTATGTCCCTCAGACGGTGCATTAATTCCTTCCTTGCTAGCCAAAGTGATGGTTCTGCAAGGTGGGGTTTCCTTGATACCAGACAGTCCTAACCAATCTGGGAGAGTCAGTTGTTTAACCTTTGCAAATGGCTTGGGGCGGTTGCTGCTCCTTACCTTATACTCCATTACTCCGCTTACGGAACCCATCGGTTGTAACAGTATGTCGGGTCCCAAATCCAATGTCGATGTCACACCTATTTCCTTAATCAGCCCCTTAGTAGCTTACTCGCAACCAAACATAGACACAAGACTCTGGCCGTCCAACACCGCTTCATACGTAGGAGTCTTGTTGCGGTAATCGCTGGGCTTGCTGATTGTACACAACATGACTTGAGGGTGTTCAGGTGGTTTAACTGCTAACTGATCCAGCTCTTTGACTGAGAAAGTCTGACCTTCTATAGTGGGTTTCCTCGTTGCATCATTGACATCGAATTTCGTCTTGAGGCTTTTGCCAAGGTTCAGCTCAATGGTTCCACTTCTCACATCAATCAATGCACCAGCCGAGGCTAAAAATGGTCTACCGAGAAGTAATGGGTCTTTCGGTTCCTTATCCATTTCTAGTACTATAAAATCTGTCGGCACTTCAACATCGCCTATCTTGATGGGTAAGTCCTCCAGTATACTGTATGGCAATCGAACGGACCTGTCGGCTAGGATTAAAGAAAGCTTATAAAACTTGTAGTTGTTGAATCCTAACCGCTTTGCAACTGACAGCGGCATTAGACTGATTGAGGCCCCAAGATCGTAAAGGCATATGCTAAAAGTTAAGTTACCTAGCGTACACGGCAATGTAAACGTTCCGGGGTCCTCAAGCTTCTTTTGCACTACCCTCATTTGAGCAATGGCGTTGCACTCATGTGTCTCGATTCGCATTCCTTCCACTTCCCTGGTCCTCTCCTTGACAGCTTCTTTAAGAAGTTTATGATACTGCGGGATAAGCGTGAAGGCATCAAGTAAAGGGATTTTCAGCTCAATTCCTTTCATCTGGCTATCGGAGATGTTCTTGTATTTCTCGGCTAATTCCTTCTTGGACATTTGAGGGAAGGGTATTTGTGGATGGTGTGGGGGTAGATGTGAGGGTTTGCTCGGGTTCGGCAGATTTGCGGGATTTTGGGTGTCAGGATGTAGAACTCGAGCCAATGCAGGTCAAGTGGGGAACTCGAGGTGGGCCTCAGGCGAGGTTTTGGGTGGATTGTTCGCTTCTGAAAATTGAGCTCGATCCGGTGTGGGTCGAGTTGGGGACTCGAGTACAACTGCTGGAGTGGATTTTTCAGCCTTAGTTTTGAAGAGGCTATCCTCCCCTTCCTGATTGTCACTGTCCGCAGTGACAGCAACATTTCCAGTGCGTGGAGAGAGCTCCTTGCCACTCCTTAGAGTAATAGATTGGGCTGTGTACTCTTTCGCATTTGGAACCGCTTTACCTGGCAATTGACCTGCTGTCTTCACAGTCGAAGAAGAAGCTTGTACACTTTTAACATACTTCAGCCGGGCGTTTCATGTTTCAAATTTGCAGTTCAAATCATTGTGGGAAGCATCAATCTTGCTGTTTAGCTCAACCTGCATTTTGGAGAGTTCCTTGGCGCTGGATTGTTGTCCCTGAAGAAGTTGTTGGAGGATATTAAGCACGTCTGGAGCAGGTATAGGTGGTTGCGGAGTTTGAGTAGCTTGGTACCCAGGTGGTACGGAAGGTTTCGATGTGTAGTTATTATAAGGCTGCTTGGGGACATAGAGTTTGGGTTGGTTTTGTTGCTGTTGAGGTGGATAGACTTGATCCTGTGGATTCGCGACGTTGTTGCTGCGGTAGGATAGGTTTGGGTTCTGCTTGTAGGCATTGTAGCTCTTATACCCACCCTGATTCTGAATGTAACTGATTTCTTCAACCTGACCGTCGTCGTCTTCAGCATCCCTATTATTCTCACAAACCATATGGACCTGCTTCTGGGAGGTTGCCAATAAAAGCTTGTCGATTTTCTCATTGAGGGCTTTGATCTCTCTCCTGCTTATTATTTCTGATTCAACTGAACTGGTGACTCGTTGAGTGCGGTCATAGTCCTCACTATAGTTGCCGTCCGCAGCTGCTAAGTTTTCAAGTAATTCCCAGCCAGCATCAACTTCTTTGTTTAGGAAGTTCCCGTTGCTGGCGGTGTCCAAAAGCATGTGGATCCGCGGTAGAACACCCCGATAGAGAGTGCTAAGGAGGGACTCATCGCTGAATCCGTGATTGGGGCACTGTGACTGATAAGACTTGAAACGTTCCCAAGCTTCGGAGAATGTTTCGGAATTTTTCTAGGCAAAGCTGGATATGTTGTTTCTGAGCTTTGTAGTACAAGAGTTGGAGAAGAATTTGGAGAGGAACACCTGTTTGCATTCGGCCCAGGAAGTAATCGATCCCTGAGGTAGATGTTTTTCCCATTGGTGTGCCTTATCACCTAGAGAGAATGGGAAAAGTCGGAGGTTAAATGCATCCTTGCTAACTCTGTTTATCTTCGTTAGGCTGCATAGTCTTTCGAATTCATCTAAGTGGTCAAGCGGGTCTTCAACGGGAAGACCGTGGAATTTCTGGTTCTGGACCATGACAATAAGTCCACTCTTGATGTCAAAGTTGTTATTCGGTATGGGTGGGGGAACAATTCCATGGCGGATGCGGTGAGTGGTTGGTGAATCTCTAGAACCGATATAACGTGGCCTCCGTGGGTGAGGCTCGTGCATTGGTGGTGGTTCATTCTGGTTCTCTATATCCACTTGTTCTTCTTGATCAGCCTGTAACCGAGCTCTCTGTGCTCGTATCTCACGGGGCAACTGATCAATGTTGTTTCTATAGTGGATGAGATTTTCGTTTCCTCTAGATCTTGTCTGCATAAACCCGGGGATTCCGAGCAAAGTAGGTCACTCGACCCAGAGTAGGGCGAGTACCAGATCGAGTAGTAGATAACCGGAGGGTGAGAGACAGACTCGACTGAGTTCAAGTCGAGTGTGGAGGACGAGGCGGTTAACTGAGGCCGGGGGAAGATGACTCGATCGTTCCCGGTCGAGCTTGCGGATTGAGGTGCCTGAAAAACACCAAAAACAAAAGAAATGGGATGTCAGGTCTCTCTGTATATGTGGGGAACTTGATCTTGAGAGATCCAAGTGTCCCAAATGTAGCAATCGAACACTCAATTTGGCAATGGCGCCAATTTGATAACACGATTTTTACGTGATTGTGCAATCAGATCAAATAAATCCTAGAATACTATCATGACGATGCAATATAATAGGTGTCAATCCAACTCGAGTGCATTGCTAAGTAGTCAGGAACTATGCGGATCAAATCAATTCAAGTTCGATAATCGGTTCACCAAAGTGTCACGGAACATGATTCAACAATAGCACTAGAGGCAATGGCGGAAAGCCCAACAAGGTAAACAAGTAACGCCGTAAACGATAAGCAACGGGACCGGGAAACAAAATAATAACGTAAATCAACAGTCGGAAGTAAGGGTTCAAGGGGGGGTTCGGGTCAGGGATTAGTGCTTTACTAGGGATTTCCAGATTGCTTAACAACTTAACGAAGGAGATCTCTAAGCGGAACAAACAAAGGCAACACAGCCACTCCCGTGGTCAGTGAACTCAACAAGATACAGATCGAACCTAACTTCCATTAGCGGAATCCGAACAAGCAGGAAGTAAGAAACATTGCACCCTAGCCAATATGATGTCTATACAACCGATCCCTTGGGACAGCCAGCATATCTCAGATTTTGGTTCTATCAAGCATTTGATCGAACACCTTCCGGGTCAATCATGCAAACAACAAATTCCTAGTGATCAGCTAGCAATAAGCATTAGGCACGCCAAATCCAAAGAAATCTTAATGTGAAAGAGCTTAAGCAATCTCGGAATACCCTAGCTAAACACTGATCTATCCATTCCCCCTCTAACCCTAAGAGGTCTACTCACTCAGCAGCATAAGTACCACAACAACATCCATAATCCTGATTAGCAACTTATGGAAAGATAAACAAATAAGAAAAGAGAAGGAGAACTAAAACTTTATGCAATAAACTCAAATTCAAACTTAAGATTCAGGAAAATACAAACTTAGCCAAAAACAGAAAGAAACTTGTCTAGAAAAATCCGAGAGTTCAAATGTGGGCTGCACAAAAGTATTTATAGCCCAGGTACAAGAAATGACCTAAGTCAACAAAACTCGAGTCTATGTAACTCGAGTCTGCAGGTCGAGTGATAGGTGTGGGTGCAGCTCTCGTCTAGTTCGAGTACCGGACGGAGTCCCTTTGGGTTGAGTAGGGTCCTGGACGTAGTGAAGTAAAGGCATGACTCGACCCTCCAGGTCGAGGGGTTGATAGCAGCCTTCAGAGTTTCACAGCTCGACCTAGCACTGACCGAGTGGCCTAGTCGAGTTTCTCTTGTCTGGTACTTAGCCATCTTTGTCCGACCACGACTATCACCTGGTGATTCTCCTATTTGGTTCCACGTTCGTCTTTATGTTCATCAGCTCCCAAAGTGGTCCAAACACCTTCCAAAGTGCCTGATAATGAAACATATGCAGTGTGCATGCTATGCGAGTGCAACAAGTATGTTTTGGGTCTAGAATGATACTAAAATGATGAGAATGTTGAAGATATGCATGAAAACTAAGCTAAATGAGACTCTAAAACATGGTAAAATTCATGCATGTTAGTCAATTCGGTTATTATAAAGGTTCAGTTCGGTTTGGTTCGGGTTTGGTTTGGTTTTGGAGTTGTATAATATCAATGGATTCGGTGTGAGATCGGTTATTTCATCCAAAATACATATATATAACTATTTTTAGTCTAAATGGTTCGGTTGGATATGTTCGGTTTCGGGTATGGACTTTATGTCCTACGATTTCAGTTATATTTCAGGTTTGGTTCGGGTTCGGTTAATAACCAAACCTGAAATAACTTGTAATCAAAAACCATTCGGTTATCTAGATACATCCGAAATCTAAATTGTTCGGTTGGACCGGTTCGCTTTCGAGTTTAGATTTCAGTTATGGACTTTTTGCAAGGACTAACGCTTGAGCCATCAACAACTGAAATTGGAGATAATCTGACCAAGCAATCCCTTTTCTTTACGAATCAAGATCGTCAATTTCTTATCGGTTTAGGCAAGATGGCTCTGCTTTCAATATCATTGCCATCTTGAGGGAAGGTATTAGAAAATTGGTTCAATTGTATTGGTTGAAATCTATTCTTGATTGAACCGGTTTATTATGATTCTATTAAACCGTGTCTGTACTTTACCGTTCTTCTTCTTCTTTATAAGAAGAACGATGATGTAATTCATTTTCAACAATTCAGATCAGATGAATAATATTTTCTCTTTCAATCCATCGCTCTCTCTCTTCTAACAATATTAGAATCAAGAGGATTTATGAAGAAACAGAGAATCAATGGAAGAAATGAGCCATTGTCTGTTATTCATCATACTGTAAAAATGATTACAGAGCACTGTGTTGGAGAGATCAGAGTTTGTAAGATCGGAAGGAGCAGCCTTTGGTATTCAGACTAATGGCTGGCTTGTTCTTCAACAACTCGGTGCCGCTCATAAACTTCGTCTTAGTTCTCTCCCAATTCATCAGTAAGTATATATCTTTTAACTAATTAACTAGTTATGGGTTATATATGATTCATTGTTGATGACTTCTGGTATGGTACTATAATAGGATAAGAGATGTGTTGATCGAGAGAAGGATCAAACGTAGAGAATCGGTCGGACCGGCGTCTTATGGAGACGTAAGAGGTGTCATAAGGAATGATTTGGTCCGAGCTTTCGCTAATGCTCTTCCTCTTGGAACTCTCCGGCTTGGTTGCCAAATTGTATCGGTGAAGCTCGATGAAAGGACGTCGTTTCCAATCATTTACCTTGCAAACGGAGAAGCTATCAAAGCCAAGGCACGTTTAGCAATTGTAGATACATTTACTCATTGGTCGATTATTGAATAGTTGATTTTATTTTTTTAATATTAGCCGATCCACTGACGTTTTTGAAAGTCGCGACCGGATCTATAAGTGAAGTTTGGTAGATTCAATAGTTTGCGTCTTTTTTTTTTTTTTTAATTACTTTTATTGAAAGCAACATGATTAGCATTAAATGGTCGATATCTTTTGATTTTATACTATCTTTTGATATAGGTGTTGATTGGGTGCGATGGGTCCAATTCTGTAGTCTCTAGATTTCTTGGTCTAAACCCAACTAAAGCTCTCGGTTCACGGGCAGTCAGAGGGTTCACAAATTATCCGGATGGCCATGGATTCGTGCAAGAGTTTGTAAGAATTAAGATGGATAATGTAGTCAGTGGACGACTTCCCATAACTCACAAACTCGTCTTCTGGTTTGTTGTTCTGCTAAACTGTCCCCAAGGTAAATACTATATATATTATTGGGGACATATATATGTCTAAACCCAAACTAATTACTTCAATATTTATTGACGTATGTATATGATGTATTTGTTATACAAATAGACTCACACTTGCTAAAAAGTCAAGAGGATGTCTCAAGATTGACATTAGCATCAGTCCAAGGATTCCCAGAAGAGTGGAAGGAGATGGTGAAGAATTGCGACATGGACTCCTTATATATCAACCGTTTAAGGTATCGTGCTCCTTGGGATGTTCTGTTCGGTAGATTCTGACATATCACTGTGACAGTTGCCGGAGATAGTATGCATCTGATGGGTCCATTCTTAGGACAAGGATGTTCGGCTGCGCTTGAGGACGGTGTCGTTTTGGTAAGATGCTTGTGAAGTAAGTTAGGTCCAGACGGTGTGGATAATATCTCATCTTTTGCTTTAAGGAAGCGAATGGAAGTGGCGATTGATGAATATATTAGAGAAAGACGAGGGAGACTCGTGAGACTCTCGACACAAACGTATCTTACTGGGAGTTTAATTGAAGCCTCGTCGCCGGTAAAGAAGCTCTTGCTTGTAGTTTTTGTTAGAACTCAAGTCAATGAAGCGAAGAAACAAACTAATCAAAGAAAAAACAGAGAACCGAGAAGACGAAGAACATAGAAGGAGAAACGTAAAACAGAGCCGAAGAATGAACTTCTGGACTTGAGAGCGTTATCCACCCGCGCTGATACAAGCTTACGATGGATGATACACAATCAGTCTTAACTCTGAGACTCGACCTCAGTTTATCCAGAGATTGAGTGGTCAAAGCTCTTTGACAAATCCGTAGAGAAGAAAGAAGAATCGAGAGAGAAGAAGCCAATGCTCTGTTTCTATTTGATTCTCTCTATCCTCTATTCGGGATTCTGTTCGATGAGATATTTTTAGTTCATCATTTAAATCGGCGACTTAAGAAGCTTCTCTCGGTTAGTTGTTCAGCACGTGACTAACATGATCCCTTTAGTGATGATTCTTTCTGATATTGTGGGATCCAATTTAATCAAGCAAATCTCCAACAATCCTCCACTTTGCTTTCTTAAATTGCAGACTCTATCATATTGATGTCCTTACGACTTGAATCAATCAAATAAAGAGCTTAAGCACATAATGTAAATAACATTCAATTAGATTATCTTTTAAGGTTTATACATAAACTTCACACTGCGTTTATTTTATAAAATTTACATGTATTTGAATCGAAACTGATCTTTTACAACTGAACTGAAGTTATCACTTACAACTTGAGTTCTAGTACTCAGTCAAAGATTTACAGTTTTCAATACATCATGACACTGCTTAGAACAACACACTTCTACAGTTTTGAACCTTGAACTGAAGATCTAAAGATAGAATTTCACAGTGGAAACTTTCAAAGAGGTTGTTCTTTGTCACATCAAACCCATCTCACGCTTTGTTTAGTTTAACATAAAGATAAAGTTTCAGCATTCAGAGATTTCACGCTTCATGATTGATCATGAGCATACTTCTTACACTGAATCACTACTCACCCTTTATTTCCAACACTTTCTTGATGAGTATTATCTCTTTGCAATATTAAACCCATACCTTTTAGCAGTGTTCAGGACTTTATGTCCACACAAAGGTTTATACAAATCTGTAAAACGTTTATTACAAGATTACATGTACTAAAGTGAAAACAAATCTTCTCAAGTGAACCTATGTTATCACTTACAACTTGAACCTAAATACTCAAGTCATAGAAGATTTTCATTTTCAATTTGTACATCTCAACACTTTCAAGAACAACACTTCTTCTATTGTTTTGAACCTTGAACTGATGATCTAAAGATAGAATCATACAGTGGTAACCTTAGAAGAAGTTTGCTCTAATGTCTTTTCAGACTCATTTCCAAGGCTGTGTTAAATACTCTGTGTCCACATAATGCCTTAGTCAGTGGATCTGTGATATTCAAATTAAAGAGTCCAGCTTCTAAAAGCCCTCCATTTACTTTACCAAACGTACCAAAGAGGTCATTTTTCTCGACTCTCTTACATTTTATACAAGTGTCTCAAAGAGATCACCTTTTTGATTCTCTTACTCTTAAACAAGTGTTTCCAAGAGGTCACCTTTTGACTATCTTACACTTAAACAAGTGTTTCCAAGGGACTCTCTTACACTTAATTCTACATTTAGTGGCTTATCAAGTATGTTTAACTTGACATGCCCCCACAGTTCATTAGACAATATCTATTCAAAGAATTTATACATCATGTGACTCCGTCATGTGTCTGAATTTCTTTGAAATAGTATCAGATGTAAATTATCTATAGCTTGCAATATTTTTAACATAATTAATGAAGAAATATCATCTATAGTCTTAGGTTCACTATTTGTTCTTTATAACTAGGTAAACGAGCCTTTACAAGACTACCCAAACCCATATAAAAGACAAATTTGACTAATGACTATGCAATAATTCATAAGGTGTCTCAGTCATACCTTTGTCAAGTACCTTAATCAAGGAATAGCAAGCTGAAAGTATTGCACATCCCCCACAGCTCATCGACTAATCCTAAACAGAGAAGCATGGTGTTCGTCATGTTCTTTTTGGGATTTTGTTCTTCCTTTCTTAGATGACATTTGACACATCTTTAAGACCTACAGTTTTATTCTTCAAAAACCTGCAATTTAATCTTTTCCAAACAAGTATCAATCTGTTTTAAACTCAGTAAAACGGATCAATCCTTTACACTTCAGAACCGAGCCATCATAGAACTCCAACGTTCACCATAGAGACTTGTGTTACGCTTTACTCTTGCTTGAAGTCTCATTGGTTCCGTCTCAACACCAAATCTGAGATATACTTTCAATAAACACAAAATAGTTAATTAAGTCATTTAAAGAATATTAAAACTTTCATAAGTTTTTTTTTTTATTTCAGAACAATTCCTGTCTCTTCACGCTATTGATCCATGATTTACTGAACCAGAAGCTCCGTTGAGCTTAACGTCATGTCAATCACTGATCCGGGAAACTACTCGTCGTATACATGTACTAAGCATAGACGATTTCCTGAAACTCAAGGATCTGTAGGCTTCTTTTCTCTCTTACCGATATAAAGAAACGCAGGCCGACAACAACGTGAAACAGAATCTTCGAAGAGACTTGTATATGAATACATTGAGAATTATTAGACGATAGCATATAATCCATGTGTCACTAAATCTCATACTCCTAAATAATTGTTCTATAAAATTCAACTCAACTCTATCATATGCCTTACTCATATCTATTTTCAGAGCCATATAAGTACCTCTGCATAATGCCTTATTCGTCCTAAGAGCATGAAACATTTTCTAAGCAATCATGATATTATCCGAAATGAGTCTTCCCGAAACAAAAGCGGATTGAGTATCTAATACCAAATTAGTCAAAAATCTCCTCAGTCTTTGACATAGCACTTTTGAAATTATTTTATGGTTTCAAAGAATTCATCAGCATCAGTAACACCTGTGGTTTGACTACCAAGCCCTCCCCATTCACGAAGCAGTTTGTCCACGACGTCTCCAGTGGCTAAGTTCTTGAAATTTCCATCGGTAAGGCACATTACGAAGCAACCCGATGGATTATAGCCTGTCAACGTAACCATTCCATTTACATGTGGATGCGCATGGCCTTCTCTTAGGACTTGCTCGAAATACTTGGCCTGCAAGAAATTCGAACGTCTAAGAGGTTACAAGTGCTCAAAACTCTAAATATATAGGCATGAAGAAATGATCGCGACGAAAGAAATTACTTTACCTAGACATTAGGAGGAGCTTTAACGTCGATCTCAGTGAGCCAAATTGGCAACCCACTGGCAGCAAGAGTGTCAAGAGCTGATCTCATGTATGGATCGTTAGGAGTATCGAAATGAGACTCAAGACCTAGTCCCAATGGAATCTCTCCTGAACTCGAATAGATCGAAGCTCCCTAAGTTTCTGCAAATACCTTGCTGGACTAAAAATCAGATCCTTAGGCCGCTCTAACGTATAGTATTCATTCATAAACATTGTTGTTCTTGGATCCATGGCATGTGCCATTGCAAAGACGTTATAAGAGGCTTTAGGACCCATCCTGCTTTCAAAGAAGGATCTATGGAGATTCTCATTCACAACATCCCAACCGGCAGGCTGGCCTTTGTATCGAGAGACCACTGAGAAAATCCTTCGTTTCACGGCGTTGTAGAGATCTCTACCGGACAGAGATTTCACCCAAGTAGGTTGATACTTAGGGTGGTCCCATAAAATATTGTGGCCTCGTACTTCGACCCCATGCTTCTTAAAGAAACTCAACGCCGTGTCTGCGGTTGCATAATTCTCTTTGCCTCTTACATTTTCGGTGCTGTACCATTTCATAGAGTTCATAAACATTGTCACAGTGAATCTCTTAGTGAACCAGTTTTAGTATGCTTGATTTCCAAGAATGTTCGCTTCTACTGCGCACCCGAATGGGAATCCGAGTCTTTCTGCTCTATAGAAATGGTTACATTTCGTATTGGCTCGCCATTGTTGTTTAAGGCTCTGATCGTAACGGTTCCTTTTCTCACCTTGTGAATGCTCTGCTCGTGGTGAGAGTTCCACTCTTCTTGTGTGAATGGTTGCAAAGAAACACTATCAACCCAAATCTCAACCGTTGGATCCTCGCTCTACACATTACCAGAGAACCATGAATCATCTCGTAAAGGTTGGTGTAAGCAAGAACACTAAAAGATTGCAGTTTACTCTTCTCCCCTGCCTTAAGAGTCTTCAGTTGTAAAGCCTCGAGAGGAGAACTCTCAAACCCTAGTTTCCGGGTATTCTCAGAATCAACGGATCTAATAATCCTATCCCTAAAGCTTCCGCTACGTCAGTTGGGCTCAAATTGAACTGGATTCGTTCTTGCTATTGAGCTATGTCTCATTAGTCGGCTTTTTTTCATCTTCACGCTGCTCTGTTTTTGTAGGCAGGAGAGAAGATTGGACTGCATCCTTTTTGGTGTTCTCGCTTACAGTTGGAACAAGCAGATTACAAAAAGCAGAAAATGTTGACATACCACAAAGTAGAGTTCAGCAGGACCAGATTTATCAACAGTGAGACCACCTTTAAGCATGGACAGCAATTGGATTCAGCAATAACAGAACCAGCATGCATATATTCATCGTTCTTCTTGTAAACAGCTCCCACGTGAGCCTTGCGTTGACTTACTTGTAACCAAGCTATATGTAACATAAAAATACGTCAGATTATAATTGGCACAATATGCTTATAAAATTTAAAGAGTGTACTCCAAGAAACACAAATTTAATTACCAGAGAAAGTGTAGAGAAGTCCCTTTTCCAAATAAACCTTCTGTGAAACGCTATCAATAGATTGATTCCTCTGTTTGGCAACAACAAACTTATTCCTTCCAAAGTCTCTGAATTCTACTTTGGCATTTCCAAATTGTGACCAGCCTTGTGTACCATTTTTCTAGGTCAGGGTTCACGATAATCCCTCCATTATATTGTGGTTTATAAGGGATCTCCAGACACTGAACCAAGACAAAAACTTAATCAGAACACAACTTTACGAGGAACGTGTCTGAAAAAACAAAGCACTGCTTGCCTCAATGCTTGCCGAATAATCATAAGGTACGAAATTTGCTTCAGACCCTGCAAATGTTTTGATCCAAAACAATATACAATCAATTCTCTTTACCGTGAGAGATTCAAAAGTTGTTTCTCATGTACTAACAGAACAAAAGAAATCTCAAAACCATAAACGTGATTCATTATAACAACAATAATGTAGTAAAATATAGGATAAGATATAGACTAACTTGATAAAGAAAGATCGCATAACGCAAGCAGTAAAAGCTTCATTGCGGAACTAAAGAATGATTTTTTTTTTTACAAAGAAAAAAAAATTACTAGATGAGGGTTTAAAGCTTACACTGATATTTTAATTCATACTATTTTTTATGGTAATGGTTATGTTCAACAAAAAATAATCTTGACTACACTTTACTTTTATTACCTTGACAAAGAAGGAGAAATCAAGATTGTCATTCACATTCTCCAGATAAAAAACTAGGCTTCCTAACTTATAATCTATAATGTTTACGAGAAAACGTTTTTGATTAAATAGTTAAGTCTATATATGATGTTTTCTCAACCAGAATTTGATTCTAAAAAGCTGCGTAATTCATATGATATTGTTGGTGTTTTAGGAGGTTTGCGTCATGGATCAGAATTTTTTTCCTTCTTATTCCTCTTTCCCAAGTTATATAATACTTTATATTTTTGTTTCATCTTGTAAAATATTTTAGATATATTTATGCAAATTTAATATACAACATCTTTATGAGTGGGTCAATAACTACTAAGCTAAAATATTTAATAGTATTTTTTAATTTTTTTATATTTTAAGCTAAATTCTTCCAAATCAAATCTAGTGGTTGCAAGTGGCATTTAATCTAGTGGTAGGGGTAAGTCTACTAAGACATGCGCACTTGCACAACCAAGTATCGAGTCCCGCCGCCTACATTATATAGGAACTTGGCTAATGGGCCGGCCAGTTGTGGCCCAGTGTTGACAAAAAAAAATCTAATGGTTTGAATGATTCAACTAATAATTCTAACATCCGGGTTCTACCTCTTCCCATTTCATAATGTAGATTATAATTAAGAGGATTTTAAAGAATTGACTTTAGGTTATGGATTAGCTTTTTATGAATTCAATTGTTGACAATTTTTCTTTTTACATTTTATTAATAAACACGGTAGAAAATCTTATAATTCAAACCCAAAAGAAGATTTAGTTAACAAATATTTATATTTCCTTCAATTAAATATATATTTAAACTATTAAAATTTTGCGATATTTTGTGTGATTGATGGATAACTATTTTGTTTGTACACATAAGATATTCATTAAAAAAGAAGAACAAACCTCCAAAGTTATATAGAGCCTAAAGCACAAACTGATCCTCTGACACTACAAGTAAGAAAATCAATCCTATAATTCAAGGATCTAGAGATTACATGAAGAGAAAAAATCTAAAAAAGTTTTTTTAGCGCAAAAAATCTTTAAAGAAAGGAGAGAAAGCCGCCAATCTTCTGAAGTTAACATCATTTGTAAAATGTTTGAACAATCAGTCGCAAATTCGACCTCCAACATATTGAAAGAAAGTAGACTTGTCATCGCCCAAAAGATGGCTTTAACTTCATAGTGTAATGTCGAAAGTGATATAACGACAATCGTGATTTGTTACACAAGTCATTCATTCTTTAGTTATATAGGACATTTATGTTTATTTTCCTTTTCTTATTTGGATCTTATCTTTACTAGAATTTTATCTCTTTCATTAGTCTCGTATATTAGGTCTTTGTAATTCCTTCTTAAAAATTTGGTTATTATTTTGCTTAAGAAAAGAACTTTCTCTTTCAATTGAAGTCTACTAGTTCTCCCTATTTCACAAAGGATTTTGAGCAAACAAAACAAAACTTTCAATCATTACAGGAAAAACAGGTTTTAATAGCAGACGAGTATAGCATTTTTTGGTAATTGTGCTATTATTTTGTATCCACTTTTTCTTAATAGTATTACTCATGTGTAAACACTATGATATTGTGTCATATGAAATTCTGCGTAACACTTTTCATACAACAATATTTTTTAATAGCAAACTTTTGATGAAAACATAGCTTATAGTGGAAAATAATTTTTTGATTCCCTCCATATTTAGAAATTTTGTAAGTCGAAAAGAAAGATTTTAGGGTTTATGCTCATTTTTTCCCTTTTGCTTCTTCGTCTCTTTCTCTCTCGAATCTTCGTTTTCAAACATAGAAACTCTTAATTTCTTAACAATTTCATTCTCTGTTGTCACGCTCCATCATTCGAGACCCAGAAACCTTCTCCGAGTTTGAAATCTTTTAACTTCCTCCTGGTTCATCCGACTTCGTATAACGACTTCACCAACATAATTCTGACTTCAAAATTGTACGGTCGAAGAGTCATCAACTCGTATGGTGGAAGAGTCAACTTCTCCTCTTGGAAAACTTGTTTGAATCAAAGGTAATATCTGTGATGTATTTGTGCGTGTGTTAATTTGTTGATTTGGAATTAGTATATGATAAACTAAGTGTCGATTTTTTATCTCTTACGCAGGAAGGATTTGTTATTCTAAGGAGCTTTTCAGTGAAAGGTAATTTTAAGGGTTTCTGTTTCCAGTAGTTAACGAGTTCTCTACTAGTTTGTGTTAATTTAACCGATTTATGTTTTTTCTTATCTTTTGTGGTTTAAAATCATCAAATAAAGAAGAAACAAAAGCTTTAAAGGTATAACAACTACTGAGATTTGATTATGTCATGAGTTGTTGGTTTTGTAAAAGTTGTTTATGTGACTGTTTGGTAAATTTTTGTGTGTATATTTCATTTGGAGTTGTGGAATTATTGTGGTAACATGGATAAGACTTGGGTATGGTTACCAAAGTATGTATTTTTTTTTGTTTATTTAATGCATATAATTGCAGACTTAATTTTGTATATTTTCATTGATCTTGCTAATGAGCTTACCTTATAGGGCTAGCCTTGAGTACGAGCAAGGAGCAATTAGTTTTGTGTATGAATCAACAAAGAAATTGGGAAGTCTTTCTCATATGTTTGGTCCGTGTTACCGACTACCGCAATGTTTGCCATCAACCACTAGGGACAGTGTTGGATCATCTAGTGATAAAGGGGATGAATCAGAGAGGACTAAATGTTGGAGCAATCATGGGAAATAAGGGCATATAAGAGTAGTGAAATAGCACCATATGAGCATGAGGCTTACTATTTGATTAAGGTTGCTTTTTTAGCAAGGGAATCCAATGAAAGGTCTGAAGGTCAGAATGGAGATCAGTTTTAAGATGATGGACATGGAGAAGAATCTGAGTTTAGAAGAAGCTAGAAGACCCTGGAACTCCACTGTACTCGTTCTGTCTCAACTACACCAAGGTGAAAAGTGGAATGTCATAAAACTACTTCGATTAGTTCCTCATGCTAGTCCATGACAAACTGCCTGAGAGAAATGTCCTCCCAAAGTCGTCTGATGAGATGAAGAAATTTTTGAAGATTTTTGGTTTTGGTTATGAAATCATTCATGCCTGCAAGAATGATTGTGTTCTTTATCAGAATGAATATGAGGATATGGTTAATTTTCCAAGATGTAATGATTTGAGATGGGAAAAGGACAAACACACTGGTGAGGAGAAGTTTGGGATTCCAGCAAAGGTGCTAAGGTATTTCCCTATCAAAGATAGATTCAAAAGGATGTTTAGGTCAAAAAGGTTGGCTGAGGAGTTGACTCGGCATTTCTCAAATGCTAGTGAAGATGGTACAATGAAACATCATGTTGACTCATTAACTTGGGTTCAGGTGAATGACAAGTGGCCTGAATTTGCAGCTGAAGCTAGAAACCTCAGAGTAGGACTCTCTACTGATGGGATGAATCCATTCTCAATACATAACACCAAGTACAGTACATAGTCAGTGTTGTTAGTGAACTACAATATGGCTCTAACCAAGTGCATGAAAGCTGAGAATATCATGCTCACAATGCTTATTCCTGGTCCAACTGCACAAAGCAAAAATATTGATGTATATCTACAACCTTTGATAGATGATCTAAGAGATTTATGGAATGAAGGTATAGAAGTTTATGATGCATTTTCAAAGGAGATGTTTACTCTTAAAGCTATATTGTTGTGGATAATTACTGACTACCCTGCCTTGGGAACATTGGTTGAATGGAAGGTGAAGGGGAAACAAACATGTAAAGACTGTGGGAAAGATACACCACATAGGTGGTTAAAGTTCAGTAGAAAGTATGTGTATATGGGCAACTGGAAACGACTCTGACCTTGTCATCCTTCCATAAAGAAAAAAGTTTGGTTTGACAATACTATTGAAAGAGGGACTGCAAATAGAATTCAAAGTGGAGGCCTTATTTGAGACACTCAGAAACTTTAGAAATGATTTTGGCAAGCCTTTGGACAAGAAAAACAAGAGGAAAAGAACAAATATACCAGAAGATGAAGTGATTGCACATGAATAACTTGATGAAAACTCTAATCTTTGGAGGTGGAAAAACCGGTATGTCGTCTTTGACTTACTATATTGGAAGGTAAACATTTCTTCAGAATTCAGTTTTTATATATTTGATGAATTAATGTATTAATAACTACTTATGTCACTTGTTGTAGGATATGCCGGTGCATCACAACATTGATGTGATGCATGTGGAAAAAAAGAATGTGGGTGATGATATGCTGTCTTTGCTGATGCATAACTTTAAATCCAAAGATGGAGTCAATGCACGCAAAGATTTAGAAGATATGGACATTAGAAGAAACTTACACACTGAGGTACATGACAAGAGAATATATTTACCTCCAATTGCCTATTGGTTGTCTAAGGATTAAAAAAGAAGAATTTGTAAGATGTTATCTAAATTCAGAGGTCCTGATGGTTATTGTGCCAATATTGCCAATTGTGTTACAGTGGATCCACCTGTAATTGGTAATATGAAGTCCCATGATCATCATGTTCTAATACAAAATCTGTTTTCTGTGGCATTGAGAGGCTTACTACCAAAAGGACCAAGAGTTGCATTTAATTGACTATGTATCTACTTCAATTGATTATGTAAAAGGCAACATATATTACCCTTACAGACAAGAAACGAGACATAGCTCATCGATATGTTATGATGAACATAACAGTTATGGATCCATATATTGAGTAAGTGTGTAATGTAACAGTTATGGATCTTATTATGTACTATAATATAGTGTCTAATCAATTTAACTTCTATCTTATTAGGTTACATTTGGAAGAACTTGATGCTACATATGCGAGATGTGCTAGAAATGAAACTATTAAATGGAAATATCACAATGAAAGGTTTGCAAAGTTGATAAGGCAAAAGGTATGCATTTTTTGTTTTACATTTTTATTATGTTAGTTCTGCTACTAATGTATTTTTTACATGTTCTTATAAGGTACCAACTATCTCAAAAGATCATTCCACAAGGCTGAGATGGCTTGCTTTTGGACCTAAAATATTGCGCAATCCTATAAGGGATATGTTGTTAATGGACATTGTTTCCATATAGAAGATGTAAAGAGGAAAAATCAAAACAGTGGAGTAATATATGAAGCATTCTCTATGTGTAGGTATAGTGTTCGAGATTCAAGACACATGGCAGACGTAGTTTCATTTTATAGTGTGATAAAGGAGATCATTTTGTTGGATTACCACATGTTCCAGGTTCCATTATTTAAGTGTACTTAGGCAAACAAAAGAAATGGAGTTAAAGTGGAAGATGGCTTTACACTGGCGAACCTCCATATGAACCAGCCCTCATATCTACGTGATCCATATATCCTCTCATCACAAGCTAAACAAGTCGTCTACTCAAGAGAAGATGAGGATTCTCTCTGGTATGTAGTTATGAGGGCGCCACCAAGAAGATATCACGAGTTAGAAACAGAAGAGGAATTCAAATCTGCCCCTTTATCAGTTCAAGAATTTGAAGATTTAGGAAACCAATCGGATGAAGATGAGAGTTTTTGTGTTAGAGATGATTGTGAAGGAGTCTTGGTCATTGATTAGTTTTTTAAAGAACTATTCACAGTTTTGTTATGTTTCAGGTGAGAAATGAAGCCATTTTCAGGGGGTAAACGTAGAAGTAAGTGTCCAGCAGGCATACAAGTGATTCCTATTATAGAAAGAAAAAAGAAGAAGAGTAAGAAACAAATTGACAAGGAGAAAGATCTTCAAATTGAGAAAAATACTTGTGGAGATAGTGATCAAATGCCTAAGAAGGCATCTGGAGATGGTGACAATCCTGAAATTCAGGAAGCAGCTGTTGAATTTTCTCCTGTTCATGAGAAGAACATTGCTCATGAGGTAAAAGATACGGAACATAACCATATGTTTGAAGAATTTGTGCCTCCTTATATTGTGCCTCTCAGTGTGCTTCCTCCCATTGCACATGTTTCTGAGTATACTCAAGAGGCACATACTCAAGAGGTAGAGACACATAAAAGAATACAAGAGGACCAACAAAGATGTGGAAAGTAGCCAAACGCCATGACGACAAGGTGGAAGTTGAGTTTACTGATGTAGGTGAACATGTGGGGCCTGGATCCGTCACACTTTCATCATTTTTGGACCTCTTGTGAGGGAGCACATACCAGTAATACTTGATGACTGGAGACATCTGGATGAAGAGACACGAGATACATTGTGGGAGAAAATTCAGGTAAAATACTCACAATTATATGACAAATTTGTTTATTTGATGTTTAACTAAACAATCTCTTTGTAAGGTAGGTCTAATTTGACAGAGGACAGACAAAAAGACTCTGTTTTTAATCAAATGGGTTGTTTGTGGATGACTTCTAAACATAGGCTGATTAATCAAGTTCGAGCTACCAAAGTAAGGAGCAATTACAGAAGTTAAGACCATGTAACATTACATCTACGACTGCTTGGAACAACTGGGTTAAGAGTAGAACAAGTTCAGCATTCAAGGTATGTCAATTTATAAAGTTTAATATGGTGATCATAGATGTCAATTAGTTCAGTTAAATTCTCTGTTTTTTGAATAGGTACAAAGTAACAAATACAAGGAACTAAGGAGGGCTCAGATTCCTCAAACCACAAGTCGCAAAAGAAAGGTTAGCCTAGCTCATGAGATGGTATATATCTAACGTTACAGTAATTAGTAACATAGAAAACACATGCTGATGGCACACACATGCTGTTGGAACACCCTGAGAGAAGAATTTGCAGAAACAATTGTAAGAACTTCAGTTAAATGCTTACATATGTCTGTTTATTTTATTACTAACTGTATTCCAACCATTTTTCGTATAAATATGCTAGGAAAAAATTAAAATCAATTAATAGTGAAATGGAGTGTACAACCAACGCTAATGTCAAAGGCGATGCTGTCAGCCAAGTATTGGGAAAAGACAAACCTGGAAGACTAAGAGGCATGGGCAGAGGGTTTATTTACACAAAGCTTGCATTTCTACAAGCTAGAGATACACATATCTAAAAACTAGAAGCAACACAAGCAGAGTTACTCATCAAGATTAAAGAACTTCGCCTTGTTGTTCAAGACTTAGTTGGAAATAAGGTAAATGCTCATTCTTGTTTCATCTGTTCTAAAATTTGTTGTTTCGCATCATTATTCTTGATTTATTTGCTATAAAATGTTTTGTTTATCTGAAACTTGTTAGAGAGATAGTGATGAGGTCTCTAAGTCTGAAGGAAGCAATGTTGGCAAAGTAGGTGTTAGGTGTTAGCTAATATATTGGTGCAGTAATGATGATGTTGTTGTCGGTGACTGGAAATTCTGCTCTTCTGACCCTATGTACAAGATTAGTCGGATTCCACTAGGACCAAATGATGTTGCTGTTTTGGTGAAGTTTGTAACACACCCAAAAGCATACATCTGGAGGCCCACCGCAACCATGTTATCACTTGTGGACACTATAAGAATCAAGATTGCATGACTAGCTGATAAAGTGATATTAGATAATAACATCGACTCACCTGGAACCAAGCTTGATGGATCCTCGATAACTATTCATTCCTAGTATTAGAACTTAATATATTTGTTATTCATAAATGCTTAATATTTTTTTTTTGCATAACTACTTAGGCTGAAATGTCTTGTGGAAGAAGGGTTTACATTTATGATTGGAATTGGGATGATGAGATAATTAGTGAGTGCATATTGTGTTCAAGTGACCCAAAATACTTGGTTAACAATATACCTCTAGCCAAATGCTGTTATTGTGAATGTTGATGTAGTTGGTAAAGAAAATGCTTTTCTATGGAGACCGAGTGTTGAAACGTCAGTTTGAGGCGATGCATGTAAACATCGCATGGCCACTCCTTAAGATACAATTAGTTGTTTGTGAGAAATTACTTGCGGTAACTTTCTTGTCCTCGTAAATTTCTGTTCAAAATAATGATGTGGTAATGTTTTAATATGTGTTTTGTATTCTGATTTGTAGAGTGCAAGTAACAGTACCAATAGTAGCAAATGAGGGAAACAAAAATGTCTTTTGTTAGACTGTCATGGCTCTGGAGAAAGGGTTGCACGAGGCCGAGTCTCTTCAACTGATCCAACAAAAAAAGTACATTTTGTCCCTTTTGGCCCCAATGCTAGCAAACTATGGGTAGAAATGTCAAAAGTTGATACAGCAAGAGTGTGGAGACCAAATTCCAAAGTTGAATTCATTTCTGATACAGTGGGAACAACTATACCTTGGCCTAATGACAAACTAATAATTTTGTGAGATGCTTGTACTTTGGTGATGATTTAATGTGTATTCTTAAGGTGCTTGTACTTTGTTTTAATATGTATTCTTATGTGTTTTTATGGATTATGATGTTTTAATATATAACGAACATAATAGTGTTCAACTCGACCAAAAAAAACATAATAGTGTCAAACCAAAAAAAAATAAGTTTTATACATAGTAACTTAAATATAAAATTTGATTAAGGTTATAGTACATTATCATAAGCATTATAATTGTAACTTCAAATATTGAGGGTTAAATATTTAGGGATTAGAGTTTAGGTATTAGGGTTGGTTTATAAAAATAAAATTCAAATAGTTTTCATACATTATAACATTTTATATAGTAAACACTTAAAAATATTTTTGTAATTCATATTTTGAGGGTTTAAAATTTAGGGATTAGGGATTAGAGTTTAGAGTTTAGGGATTAGAGTTGAGGTTTAAGGTTTAATTATAACATTATAATTGTAACTATAATGTTATAAAAATAAAATTACAATACTTTTCATTACATTTTATATGGTAATAAATTAGAAATAGTATTGTATATCATATTTTGAAGATTTAGAATTTAGAGGTTAGGGATTAAAGTTTAGGTTTTAGAGTTTAGTGTTGGTTAACGATTAAATTTATATTGAATTTGTTTTATAATATTTTATAGTCCTAAAATTCAAAAATAAGTCTTCTTCTTCTGATTGCTAAAGGTTAGGGCTTTCTTCGTTGTTTCTTCTTCTTCTTTCAACTGTATGGTTTTGTATAAATTTGTGTCTGATTGCTAAAGGTTAGGGTTTTCCTCGCCGTTTCTTCTTCTTCTCTCAACCGTATTGTTTTACATCTCTCTCGTTGCGTCACAATTTGATTAAATTTGTATCTGAAATGTTAACGTTTACTTGTTATATCTTTGATAGGTTAGAAGACGAACGAGCAAGGTGGCAGAGAATCTGATTTCTAAAGGTTAGGAATTTGATAGGTTAGAGAACGAACTATCACAGTTGCTAATCTTATCTATATTCAACATATAACTATCTGAATTTCACTTGGAAAGTTGAATCCTTAGTCTTTGTAAGTTGAATAATAACTATCTAGAAGAATAGATATAATTCGTTCTTGTCATTTGTAATTCGTTCTTGTCATTTGAAACAGATAGAATTGTGTTTCATTGTGTAAAGCTGAATCCTTAGCCTCATTGTGTATATTCATTCTTGTCATTTGAAACATATATCATTGTGTTTCATTGTGTAAAGTTGAATCCTTAGCCTCATTGTGTATATTCGTTCTTGTCATTTAAAACAAATATATATCATTGTGTTTCATTATGTAAAGTTGAATCCCTAGCCTCATTGTGTATATTCGTTTTTGTCATTTGAAGAAAGTTGAATCCTTAGCTAAAGGTAATTGACTTATTTGTTCTGGTAGTAGTTAACTGTTTCATTGTGTTTGATATGTAATTATTAATTTCAGTGTTTCTTTACAATCTGATTCAAAAATGGAAGCAAGGAAAGGAATAATTTGTGGACTCCCAGCAAATGAAATCATACCACAGCTCCACCAACAGCCACGAGAAGAAGCAGATGATGATCAAGGGAGTGATGTGGAGGAGCTATAGAATACAGCTTGATCCGCATTGAGGTAGATGAAGAAGACATCGATCCAATGTACCCTAGGGCTATCAAAAACATGACAAACCATGCATGCAACTCCGCTCAACTGAAACACCCTAAACAAGGAGGATGAGAGTCTTCCCGAGGCAAGCCTCGTCGGGACTAAGGAGGAGAAGCTGAAAGTATTATTGAATTTTACTAAGTATTTTTAAACTATGTATTTTTAATGTGTTTTTGTATTTTATTTAGACAAAGTATTTTATATTTGATTTATAAATTAATTAGATTTCTCTTTTTAAATTAAATGTATTTAAATTAAATTGATATTTACAGAAAATTAGTGTCGAAATTAATATCTCAAATATAAAATATTAAATTATATACATAGAAACAATATTTTATTAAAAAA
This sequence comes from Lepidium didymum, assembly GCA_963920545.1. Lineage (NCBI taxonomy): Eukaryota > Viridiplantae > Streptophyta > Magnoliopsida > Brassicales > Brassicaceae > Lepidium > Lepidium didymum. The sequence continues at coordinate 10,627,075 of OY986980.1, forward strand.
ATTAACTATTTGTATTAAAAACAATATATAACACAAATAATACACTGTACTAAAAGAAAATATAACAGCAGTATATCGCTGTCAAAAAGTTATTGATATATTTAATTGCAAAAGAAAAACCGCTATTACACTGAAAGATATAATAGATAGTTTAACTAAACTTTATTATATCGTCAGACAGCATTTTTCCAGCGCTACTAAAACCCTTTTTTTTTGTAGTGTTTAATCCATTGATTAGCTAAGTTCTATTTTGTCTTTATCGTTCAGCATTAGTTGGTATCAGAGCCAAAAATTCCAAGTATGCTTCTGAAAAAGAATCTTCAAGCTAGTTTGGAGGATCACAACAATGCGTTTCAAGAGATGTTGCTTGAGTTTCAACGGAGTCTAAACTAAATCTTACGAGACACCATGGAGATTGCGGTTTGTAATCTCGCTCAAACTCAATACCAAACCATTCTGGTGCCCACTCAACAAGAGGAATACCGCCTCTAGAAATCGACATCGAGGAAGACAATAATGTCTTTGTCAATCAATTCGCTCATCTCGACGAAGGCAATCAGCAAACAAGTCATCATCTCCATGACCTAATCGAGGCTCCTCGTGAAGGTAATCGACTGTAGGAATGTGGTTTCAAGCTTGATCTTCCTGAATTCACTGATGGACTTCAACCAGAAGAGTTTTTTAATTGGATTAACACCATAGAAGGATTGTTAGAATTCGAAGAAGTACTTGATCAGATGCGAGTGTCTCTTGTGACTACAAGATTCCATGGTCGAGCGTTTACGTGGTGGCAACAGCTGAAAGAATCACGAACTCACCAAGAGAAAGATCGTATTTCCTCTTGGGAAAAGTTAAAATAGAAGATGCAGAGAGCTTTTCTCCCATACAATTATACTCGTATGAAGTACACATGATTACAAAATTTAAGGCAAGGCAATCGCTCGGTTGATGAATACGCCTCTGATTTCTTTTCTTTAATGGCACACAATTCGTTGATAGAGACTGAAGAGCAATATATCTCGCGTTTTATTGGTGAATTGTGTATTACAATTCAGAACGTGTTGCTTCAATTTTATCTGTTATCGGTCTCTGAAGCTCGTCAATGAGCTATTTTAATAGAACAACAATCTCGAAGTCAAGTATTCTCGTGGAGCTCTTAGGGCGTCCTTGGCAATACGAGCGTCGTACAGTACATGATGGATTTGCCAATACTTACACAATTTCTTTTATGCAGGTCGTCGTATTAATTTTCACTTTGGCAAGTTATTCTGATCCGCCAGTTCCGAGCAAAGAGCTTACACCTCCGGTTGTTCCGTCTAACAAAAGGAAAACAACGTTATTGATCACAAAGTATGAAATTTTAGAGGAACTTCAAGCCACAGATGTTGTCTTTTTCCTCTGTTTCAAATTATAACTTTTATCAACTATTGCTACACACCTCTGCTTTTGGATGACTTGTTAGTAGAATTCCACGACGTCTTCCCAACCGAGTTCTCCGAGGGTATACCTCCATTGTGTGATATTCAACACCGTATTGACCTAGCTCCTGATTTTGTATTATCTAACCGACCACATTATAGGATGAGTCCTCGAGAACATGACGAGCTCCCGCGACTAGTTGAGAAATTTCTTGCCAAAGGTTATGTACGTGAGAGCTTGAGTTTGCGTGTTGTCCCAACGTTGTTAGTTCCAAAGAAGGATGGATCTTGGCATATGTGTGTTGAAAACAGAGCAATTAATAAGATCACAATTCACTATACCGCTTTTAATTCCACTCCTACAAAGTCAGATCTTTGAAGTCGTTATCATCAAATTCGTATTCGTTCTGACGATGAATAGAAAACAACTGTCAAAATGAGAGAAGGATTGTTTGAGTGGCTTGTGATGCCTTTTGGATTATTAAATGCACAAAGTATATTCATGTGTGTGATGAATGAGGCTCTTTTCCGTTTATTGGAAAGTTTGTTGTCATATATTTTGATGATATACTCATCTTTAGCTCTTCCTTGGATGAACATCTTGGTCATTTACGTGATGTGTTACTGGTTCTTCGGCGTGAAAGATTATTTGCAGCTACAAAGAAGTATGTATTTGGTGTTGATCAAGTTTTGTTATTAAGTTATGTCATCTCATGCACTACATGAAAAATTTCGTCACAATAACACATATTTCGTCACAATACGAAGATACTATTACGAATTTGTAACGATTTGTAAATGGTTACAATACAAGTTTCATAAATGCATTTTGGTAACAAAAACGTCACAATATACTCTTGACAAAAAATCTACTAACAATTTGGTCACAAATTGTTACGGAATAGAGTCACAATGATTCGTAACAAATAGAATTCATAACAAAATTGTATATAAAACGTCATAAATTATTACTAATATTCATAGTCGCAATACAATTGTCACAATAACTCAATTTTTTTGTAGTGTTGTCATGGATTAAAAGTGGATCCAACAAAGATTTCGGCAATGCAGTCCTGGCCCACTCCAAATATTGTAACAGAATTACGTAGCTTTCATGGCTTAGCTTCTTTTTATCGTAGATTTTTGCATCATTTTAGCAACATCATGGCACTTATTACAAACTGTATGAAGTGTACCGCCTTTCATTGGAATCCTGAAGTTGATCGAGCATTTCAGGTCATTAAAACCAAACTCACTTATGCTCCAGTTCCTATTCTTCCTAATTTTAATGTTTCCTTTGAGTTACATTGTGATGCTTCTAAAGCCAGAATTGGCGCAATTCTTAGTCAATCTAGTCATCCCATTGCCTTTTTAGTGTAAAAACCACATGCTCTCGTGCTCGCTATAACACTTATGGCGTGGAGTTGTATACTGTTGTTCAAGTACAAAAATTTGCGTCATTATCTCTTTCACTGTGAGTTTGTTCTTTACACTGATCATGATGCTCTTAAGTATATGGGTTCCCAAGACAAAGTTTCAGCACGACACGTATCTTGGTTTGCTTATTTGCAACAATTCACTTTTGTCATCAAACATACTGCGAGAACTCTTAATAAAGTTGTTGATTGAGTCGTCACCACTTCTTGTTGGCTACAATACATGTTGATGTTCCGGGCTTTTGAGAAACTTCCTAATCTTTATCCTAATGATCTTTTATTTGACAAGATTTGGCGTGATACAGAACACGATTTGGGTTTTCTTTACTTCATCTTTAATGGCTTTTTGTTTTGTGGTGTCCAATTATGTATTCATAAGTGTAGTTTACGGGTTCAACTGATTCGTGAAATTCATGGCGAGGGTCACATCAGACGTGATCGCATGCTCAAGTTGGTTACCTCCTTGTACTTTTGGCCATCCTTACGACGAGATGTTTAACGCTTTGTTTTGCATTGTGGGATTTGTCAAGCAGGTAAGGGTAAAGCCACTAATGAAGGTATTTACCTTCCACTTCCCATTCCCACTCTACTATGGAAATACATTACTATGTATTTCATCCTTGGTTTGCCACGGACACAAAAGGGCAATGACTCTATCTTTGTCATTATTCATCGATTTTCGAAGATGGTATATTTTATTCCTTATAGAAAGACTACAAATGCAGTTCAAGTGGCCATTCTATTCTTCTGTGAAGTCTACAAGTTTCATAGCCTACCACTCTCTATTGTTACAGATTGAGATTCATGGTTTTTGAGCCACTGTTGGCGTCTCCTTTGTACCAAGTTAGACATGAGTTCCGCTTACCATCCTCAAACTGATGGTCAGACGAAAGTTACTAATCGAGTGTTAGGAGACTTATTGCGTTTTCTGGTTGGTGATAACATCAAGACTTGAGATTATATTCTTTGTCAAGCTGAATATGCTCACAGCAGAGGTGTTAATCATAACAGAGTTTCAGCCCGTTTGAAGTTGTTTATGGCATTTTACCTTGATGTCTTGCGGATCTTGCTCTTACTTCGAAAATGAACACGTTTTCATGGCCGAGCTTTTGATTTTGTGGAAAATTTTGATGCGATTCATGAACAAGTTCACGCTAACTTAGAAACTTCGACTGCTAAGTATAAGTCTGATGCTGATGCGCACCGTCATGTTGTCGACTTCAGAGTTGGTGATTTAGTTTGGGTTTTACTCACTAATGATTGTTTTAAACCAGTCACTTACACCAAACTTAAGTCTCGGAAGATTGGTCCTCTTACAATTATCGAGAAGAAAAACAACAATGCTTATCGATTACAACTTCCACCTCAAATGAACACCGTCAATGTGTTTAATGTGAATCATGTTGTTCCTTACATTGCCGAAGATCTACCCGATGTAGCGACATCCATGACTTGTTACACAAGTCATTCATTCTTTAGTTATATTTGACATTTATGTTTATTCTCCTTTTCTTATTTGAATCTTATTTTTTCTAGAGTTTTATCTCTTTCATTACTGTCCTGTATAAGGTCTTTGAAAGCTGGATTCACTGATATAGACTGAAAAACCTCAACCCAAGTCAGTTGTGGGTTAACTAACCCAAGTTGAAAATTGGAGACGACCTCTTTCATGACCCATGCTGAAGGATCAGCCTCTGTGTGCTTATTAACTCTCTTTAGTCTTAATCTAAATTGGTCGATAACTATTAAATTAAAATATTTAATAATTACTATTGAAGATTTTTTATATTTTATTAATAAATATGCTTTTAAGGTAAAAAATCTTATAATTTAGAACAAAAAATAATTAATAAACATAATTTATTTATTTTTTCCTTATTTACTTAACTTAATTTGGCATTAACTTAAGAATTTTTTATGCAGAATGTCCTCTTTGTGGCCTAAATTATGCCAAATACCTCTATTTACATTTCTTTTGCATTTGCCATAACCTCATGGTCAAAAAGACGATTTTACCTCTGAAATTGGGTCAAAGAAGTGGCGGACATATAGGTTATACGTCCATAGTAAATATCATATGGATTATGATACCTTGCTTTATTCTTCTCGCACCATTTCTCTTACCACTATCGATTTCTATCCTCCATAAAAAGTATATTTCCCGCATTGTTCGTCCATTACAGACGTCTAAGCCATATGTTTGTCATCGTACACACATTTTGCCATGTGTCAGTCTTTTATACGCTTTATCTAATTCCAATCCTCATGAGAAAATCATCATAATCCATCTTTCTGTCACATTGCTGTCCACTATGGACGTCTAACCCCATATGTCTGCATCGTACACAAATTTTGCCACGTGTCAGTCATTTATACGTTTTGTGTAATTCCAATCTCATGAGAAAGTCATCATAATCCATCTGTCTGTCACAATGTTGTCCACTATAGACATCTAACCCCATATGTCTGTCATTTCTTTGACCCAGCTCTAGGAATAGTATCGTCTTTTTGCCCATAATTTTATGGCAAATACATAAAAATCCAAAAAGACACTCCACATAATTTTGGCCAAAAAGAAGGCACAACACAAAATTTCCCTTTTAACTTAAAATTTATTATCATTCTCTACATTTAGTTTATTTTACCTGGTCTTTTCTTTCTTCTTTACGTTATAAACTTATGCTTATGCAACATCACGTTATTCTCGTTACAATCATGGCGAATCTAATGCTAGACCTGAACATCAACTCCGCAAGTAACGTCATCAGTGTCAATCTCATCACAAAAACAAAAGCTTACGCTACATTACCATTGAAGGCGACGATTCCCGGAAGAAACAGAAAGTTAAAACCACCATTGATCGTTCCGGCGGATCTAACCCGACTTGGAATTACGCCGTCAAGCTTCCAGTCAACGAGAGGTTTGCCCGTGACGGTCGATTGACACTCGTCATGAGATTGGTATCTCGTGGAGTCTTAAGCAACAAAAATATCGGAGGAGTTAACGTCCCGTTACTTGAGCTTTTGAATTCAATCACGCCGTCAATTAACGGTATGAAACTGATGACGTATCATGTAAGAACTCCGTCAGGTAAATGGTCAGGCACTTTGACTTTCTCGTACCGGTTGGAACCAGATTTACCAGTGATCGTTAACCGGACGGTTAATTCTCAGCCACAAATTGAGCATCCACCTTCGGCTTCACCAGAATACTTGATTGAGTGTTCCCAGCAGTCTCAGCTGCCGAGTCAGAACGCTTCAGTACATCGGAAACAACCTGTAGCCACCGACTCGAGTTACGATACTCTTCCAATATCTTACAGCGAAGTGTTCTCGGATCCGTCGTATTTCTCGTCATCACCTTGTAATCTCACTTCAAACACGCCGCTACCGTCACAATCTTCTGGTGCATAATTTGGGACGTACGGTCATGCGTATAAGAGCTAACGCAGTCTCAAGCAAGCCCATTTCATTGTGTAAGTCTACGCAGCCCATCAACAAGCCCAAATCAGAATCAAGTCACGCCCTGCACCTTCTCTGCAATGGGTCAGAGCTTTGTACCATTACAACAGCCAAAAGAGAGAGGTTCCCATCCCTGCAAACCTGTAACAAAAGTGTTCAATCCCAAGACACAGCTAGTTGGTCCCCTCCTAGAGTTATAGCCGTTTAATCTCATTATGACCGTTTCTTCTCTTGGCTATTTAAGTGTATGAAAGTCTGAGAACAACAGTGTGCAAAAATGAGTTAATCAAATTAATGAAAGTTTCTCTTTTATCTTCCTCTGTTTTTTGCTTCGTTTCTCTGTTTTTCCATCTTCTCTGTTTCTTATATGGTATCAGAGCCACTCTAAAACCTTAACAGGTTTCAATGGCGGAAGTTCCAAGTCCTTATCCTCTACCCAGTCATATCCACGTCTCTAGCTCGGTAAACATCAAGCTCAATGACAAAAATTATTTGCTGTGGAGGCCTCAACTAGAATCTCTCCTCTCCAGTCAAAGACTACTCGGCTTTGTCACCGGTGGTATCCCAGCTCCTCCCGTGACTATAACAGTCCAAAATGGAGACAACGTCACCACTATAAATAACCCGCATCATGAAGCATGGGTCTGCACGGACCACCTGGTTCGTTCTTGGCTCTTTGGTACACTTTCGGAGGAGGTTATGGGGTATGTGGTTGGTCTCGCTACATCTCAACAAATCTGGAAAGCTCTTGAGGAGCAGTTCAACTGCAGCTCTCTGTCTCGGGTTTTTGAGCTCAATCGCACACTGCAGCTCATTCCCAAAAAAGGTAAAACTTACGCTAAATATTGCAGAGAGTTTCGCAACATCTGTGACCAGTTACGTTCCATTGGAAATCCGGTGAATGAAGCTATGCAGGTCTTTAATTTCTTGAATGGTTTAGGAAGAGAGTATGACCCTATATGCACTGTGATTCAACACTCACTGTCTCGTTTTCCCAGACCCACTTTCAATGATGTGGTCTCTGAAGTTGGCGCCTTTGATACTCGTCTTCAAGCACATGAAGAATCTGAACATGTCACTCCTCATATGGCGTTTCAGACACAACAACAATGGACTCCACAGTCCGGTTATCAATCAGATGATGGACGAAACAGAGGACGTGGTGGTTACCACAACCGTGGCTCAAATCGTGGTCGTGCAGAAAGCTACACCTCTCGGGGTAGAGGCTTCCATCAGCAGGTTACTTCCTCAGAATCTTCCAACCAAAGTGGCCCCACAAACTCAAGACCTGTGTGTCAAATCTGTGGGAGAACAGGCCACACTGCAATTAGGTGCTGGAATCGGTTTGATAACAACTACCAAACCAACGCTGAACCTCAAGCTCTAGCTGCATTCACCACAAGTGATAAGTCAGGGCAAGAATGGTACCCAGACTCTGGTGCCACCACTCACATCACCAATCAAACTGGTAACTTGACTCACTCTGTTCCTTATAATGGTCATGAAAGTGTTTTGGTTGCTGATGGCAACCAGCTGCCCATTACACATGTCGGCTCCACCAATCTCTCTGCCAACACAGGTAGTTTACCTTTAAATGAGGTTTTAGTATGTCCATCGGTTCAAAAATCCTTATTATCTCTCTCTCGGCTGTGTGAAGATTTTCCATGTGGTGTCTTTTTTAATGCTAATGAGGTTTCTATACTAGATTTGGAAACTCAGAAGGTGTTAACCAGGGGGCCAAAACGTGATGGTTTATATCGGCTGGAGAATCAAAGCTACAAAGCATTCTACTCCTCTCGGCAAAAGGCTACAAATGACTCCATATGGCATCACCGATTGGGACATGCTAGCGATTCTGTTCTCCAGCATCTCAACAAGACCAAAGCTATCTGCATCAATAAAAGTTCCACTCTCTCCATCTGTGAAGCATGTCAAATGGGGAAAAGTCTTAGTCTCACATTTTCTGTTTCAGAGTCTAGCTCTTGTGAGCCTTTAAATAAAGTACATTGTGATCTTTGGGGTCCTTCTCCTTTGGTCTCTGTTCAAGGTTTCAAATACTATTATGTGGTTTTCATCGATGATTTCTCTCGGTTCAGTTGGATCTACCCTTTGAAATTCAAGTCTGATTTTTTTGACATATTCCAAGCATTTCAGAGTTATGTTGAGAATCAATTCAACAAGAAAATTAAAACATTTCAATGTGACGGTGGTGGTGAGTTCTGTAGCAATCAGTTCAAATCCCACCTCACAAAGCATGGTATCAAACACCAAATGTCATGTCCCCATACGCCCCAACAAAATGGCTTAGCTGAACGAAAACATCGCCATATTGTTGAATTGGGTTTGTCAATGATGTTTCATAGTCAAGTTCCATTGAAGTACTGGGTCGAGGGCTTCTACACGGCAAATTATCTGAGCAATATTTTGCCTTCAGCTGCTCTAAACTTTCAAACTCCTCATGAAACTCTCTTTCAACATAAACCCGAGTATACAGCTCTGCGTGTGTTTGGCAGTGCTTGCTACTCGTGTTTACGTCCATATGGTGCTCACAAACTTGAGCCTCGATCTCTCCAATGTGTCTTTCTTGGGTATAACTCTGCTTACAAGGGCTATAGGTGCTTATATCCTCCGATGGGACGCGTTTACATCACAAGAAGTGCGATCTTTGATGAAGATACTTTCCCATTTGCTGATAAAAACAAACACCTTGTTATTCGCTATGCCACCCCCTTGTTGAGTTCTTGGCAGTACGCGCATTTCTCAGCACCTGCAGCAGCTCCAGTACAATTCACGTCTTCACCCGCTGCCAACACATTTGATCCTTTTCCGACTGTGCGCTCTCCTCTATATGCAACAACTGAGTCCAATACTCATACTCCTTCATCGCCACTTGCAGCATATGACTCCGCTGGCTCCTCTGCAACTATTTTGGTCATTTCTGAAACCACAATTCAGCCAATATCAGATGCTGATCACCCGTTACTTCCCGCCAACAATCATCCGATGACCACCAGAGCAAAGGCTGGCATTACCAAGCCGAATCCTCGATACCTGCTGCTTACCACCACGTGTAGTGAGCCACGAACAGTCTCTGAAGCTCTTAAAGACCCCAACTGGAATCCAGCCATGAGTGAGGAGATGATCATACATCACCAGAACAATACTTGGGAGTTAGTCCCTCAATCCCCGCACATAAACATACTTGGCTGCAAGTGGGTATTTCGAATCAAGTTAAACCCCGATGGCTCCATAGACAAATTCAAAGCGAGGTTAGTGGCTAAAGGTTTCAATCAAGAAGAGGGCATTGACTACTTGGAAATTTACAGCCCTGTTGTACAAACTGCCACCATCCAAGTTGTTCTTGGTGTAGCAACCGCAAAGAACTGGTCTATCACTCAATTAGATGTCAAAAGTGCCTTTCTCCATGGCGACATTCATGAAGATATATTTATGCATCAACCCGCAGGTTTTATTGATCCGAAAAAAACTGTCCCATGTTTGCAAATTAAACAAAGCCATCTATGGCTTAAAGCAAGCTCTGAGAGCTTGGTTTGATAAGTTTAGCTCCTTTCTTCTGGAGTATGGGTTCACTTGCAGCACAATTGACCCTTCCTTGTTCGTGTATCATCATCACGGTGAAACCCTCGTCTTACTCTTGTACGTGGATGACATCATTCTTACAGGAAGTAATCCGAGTTTGTTCAAACACTTGGTTTCCGCTTTGAGCTCCACGTTTGCGATGAAAGATCTTGGCTCTTTGCATTACTTTCTCGGTATTCAAATTGAATACACCCCATCTGGTATGTTTCTCCATCAAGAACACTACGCAGAACAGATTTTTTCTCAATCTGGGATGTCGACTTGTACGCCAATGCCAACGCCTCTCCCTCAACAAACTGCTCCCAATCCCTGTTCTGCAGATCTGTTTCATGATCCCTCTTACTTTCGAATTTTTGCTGGAAAGTTACAGTATTTAACCATCACTCGTCCTGATCTTCAGTTCGCTATCAATCTCATATGCCAACGAATGCATCAGCCCACGCTTGGTGACTTTGCGCTGCTCAAGCGCACGCTAAGGTATCTCTGTGGCACTTCCTTCATGGGTCTAACTCTTCGCAGGTCCGATGATCTCTCCACCACCGCCTATTCTGACAGTGACTGGGCCGGCTGTAGAGAAACTCGACGCTCTACAACTGGTTTCTGTACTTTCGTGGGTCCAAATATTATCTCCTGGAGTGCCAAGCGTCAGCCTACTGTATCTCGGTCCTCCACCGAAGCAGAGTATCGTGCTCTATCCGAAACTGCAGCTGAGCTTACTTGGTTGGCCTCGTTACTCCGTGATTTGCAAGTCCCGCAGTCAGGCCCCGTTCCCTTACACTGTGATAATCTCTCAGCAGTTCATTTAAGCACAAATCCAGCCTTGCACGCCAGGTCCAAACACTTTGAACTTGACTGGCACTTTATTCGCGAAAGAGTTGCCTTGGGATTTATCGAGACGCGTCATGTCCCAGCTGCTCTTCAAGTTGCTGATATCTTCACCAAATCTTTACCGCGAGATGCATTTCTTCGACTACGGTTCAAACTTGGTGTTGGGCCTTCCCCCACCACAAGTTTGCGGGGGGATATAAAAGCTAACGCAGTCTCAAGCAAGCCCATTTCATTGTGTAAGTCTACGCAGCCCATCAACAAGCCCAAATCAGAATCAAGTCACGCCCTGCACCTTCTCTGCAATGGGTCAGAGCTTTGTACCATTACAACAGCCAAAAGAGAGAGGTTCCCATCCCTGCAAACCTGTAACAAAAGCGTTCAATCCCAAGACACAGCTAGTTGGTCCCCTCCTAGAGTTATAGCCGTTTAATCTCATTATGACCGTTTCCTCTCTTGGCTATTTAAGTGTATGAAATTTTGAGAACAATAGTGTGCAAAAATGAGTTAATCAAATTAATGAAAGTTTCTCTTTTATCTTCCTCTGTTTTTTGCTTCGTTTCTCTGTTTTTCCATCTACTCTGTTTCTTATAATGCGTCGCCGTCACCAGTGAGATATGGATACGGAAGTCCGTCGTATCCACAGTCAAAAGGGATAGGACTTGGGCTTGGATTGGGGGCTGGGCTTTTATATGGGCTGGTGACGGGAGATATAGTGTCTGATGTGGCAAACTGTTATGATATCTGATTTTTATATTTGTATTGGTCAGTTATGTACTATTTGGGGGTTGTTGCAATATATTTGTCATATTTCATGATAAATTGTAGAACCTAACATACTGCAGTTTTTTTTTCTAGCAGAAAATTTAAATACCAACAGTTTAAACAAGATAATCAAAAAATACATTCTTTATAAGCAGAATTCACTGCATCTTTTTTTCATTTCCCTTTAAACTAAATCTATAAATTCTTTTTCTTTTGTTAATTGATTTACTAAATCTATAATTTCTTTGTTTGTTTGCTTCCTTTTGTATTGTTTTTTTCTCTCTTTGTATATTTCTCTAATAGAAACACATTTATTACATGCACTTGTGGACATTGCACATGAATCCAAATCTAATTTTTTTTTTCATATTTTACATTTACAAATAAGCACTGGATTTTATACTTTTTTTTTACTCATATTTTCTTCTCTTTTTCAAGAAAGAAATCAGCAAATAGACAATTTCTTGTTTCAATACCAAAAACAATTCATTGTTACACTAAAAAAGTATCAGTGTAATGTCTCTATAAAGCCAAGTCCCTTATAAAGCGTATCGTTAGGTCACACCTCATTCCCATGGCAGCAATGGTGAATCTAACCTTAGAGCTTAACATCAACTCTGCAAGTGACCTTAAGAATGTTAACTACATCACGAAGATGAACGTTTACGCCGTCATAACCCTTCGCGGCGACAAAACCCAAAAGAAAGACAAGGTGAAAACTGTCGTCGATCGCTCCGGCGGATCAAACCCTAGTTGGAATCACTCTGTCAAGATTTCCGTCAACGAAAAAGTAGCCTTTGAAGGTCGTTTGACACTCGTGGTGAAATTGTTTTCCAAACGGATCCTAGGCGATAAAGAAGTTGGTGGCGTCGAGGTTCCATTGCTTGACCTCTTACGTTTATATACGCCGTCAACTAACGTTAACGGGCATGGGATGAAGTTTGTGACTTATCACGTGAAAACTCCGTCAGAGACACTGAAAGGTTATTTGGCTTTCTCCTACCGGTTCAACGTTCCACCAGTTAAATTCGGTCATAGTTACAACCAGGCCCCAACGTGGGCTTCACGGACTCAGCAAGTGTATGGACCGTATGGCTACATGCCACCTCCGCCTCCACCGCCACTTGGATATGTATCCGGAGGTCCGCCGCCTCAGCATCTGACCAGGAATGAAGCAAGGTTACCGAATGCTGATACTTTTGTTTCAGCAGTGTCATTGATTAGTTAGTGACAACTATGAACTATAGATGTTCTGCACCGATGATGAACAATTTAAGATTTGTTTTTATTAAATGATAATGAAAATTTGCAAAGAATTTTATTACGGTCGTGTTAATCATAACTGTTTATTACCCTGATCAATGTTTATTAAGTTCAGGCCAGGGTCATTGGGCCACTAAATGTAGGATTCAATCTGCCGAGCCCATATTGACTTTCTAGAGGGTAGGTTAGACAAAACCTAAAGACTTAGGGATAAGTTTCTCTTAGGCATGGGCGTTCCGGAGATGACCGATCGGTTATCGGTTCAGTTACTTCGGATTTTTAGTTTCAAGGTTTAACATCTATTTGGTTATTATAAATGTTCAGATCGAATTCGGTTCGGCTTTGAAATTGTATAATATCAATAAATTCGGTTTCAGATTGGTTATTTTATCCAAAATACATGTTTATAAAGAATTTTTTTTTGTTTAAATATATAGTTTGGTTTGATAAGTTTCAGTTCGGATATGGATTTTGTACCCACACGACTTTAATTATATTTCGGATTCGGTTAAAAACCAAACCCAAAATAACTTGTAATAAAAAACTAATCGATTATTTGGATTTATCCAAAGTTTAAATGGTTCGATTAGATCGGTTCAGGTTCATGTCCGAATTTCAGTAATGGACTTTATGCCCAGGGTTAGTTTCTCTTATGGCAGATCAAAATTAGTGACGTCACATGATTACTCAACGTCTCAATGAATCGCGTTTAATCTTACATACCCAGCTTACATTAACGTTGAGTTGAATAAAATGTAACATTGTACTATGAATGGGAAAAAAGAGGTTACAATCCAGCTACCATCTCATAAAACCTCAATAATGAGAGTGTGAGTCGTAGCCCAATCAAACCTCAAGGCTTTTAGTATAAATAAGCAATGAACACCTCCTGATGATCAACCATAAAACATCAAACATTGAAACCTATTGTCAAACACAAAAGACTAAAGAAAAAGAGAGAAATGAGTAATCCCATGATGAAGCTTATCATGATATTATCACTTCTTGTGATATCGACCGAAGCAAACGATGAGTTGATGAAGAAAGAATGCTCTAACACAAATGTTTCAAAAATATGTCTCAATTGTCTTGCATCCGATCCCAACTCCCCTCAAGCTGACCGTGTTGGACTCACCGGAATGGTTCTACACTGTCTTGACTCTCAGCTTCAAATCCTATTCAAGTAAGATTCATTTACCATTAATCAATGATTTACGTACAAAAACGTATCTTTTAGTATCTCTTATGTAAATTTGTCTATATATTAAATTTGTCTTTTCTTTTGTTGTTATTGTAGCACGAGTCTATCGTCAATACCAGGGGAGAGTCAAGAAAGCAAGACAGTACTGGAAGAATGCAACATAGGCTTTGTACTCGCACATTTCAAACTAAACGAAGCAGAGAAACTTGTTGTAAGTGGTAGTTACGACAAAGCTCTGAATTGTGTGCAATATGCGCTTGAGAATCCTCTAACTTGTAGAGACACTCTCCATCGTGTCATGTTCAACAACTTACCTCAAATTTATGAGCACATCATTCTCTATGAGAATCTCTCCTCTGCTCCCATCACCATGTTGGATCTGTGGAAACGAATGACAACATAAGAAGCAGTGTTACAAGTGGGTAGAAAGGAATAAGGGAAAAGGAAACAATCAAGAAGGAGAATCAGCCTTATATTGGATGTTCTTTTCACATGAAACCCATGAAAGATTTGTTCATTGATCTAAAGGACTGTAACAATGGGAAAGTCATGATGGCAAATGAAACATTCTGTGAGGTAAAAGGTATAGGTTCAATACGTTTTACTAACCATGACAATACTATCTTTGTGTTACATGATGTCAGGTAAATGCCAGATATATCAAAAAACTTGATATTATTAGGTTCATTAGAAGCAAAATGCCAGATATTTCAAAGGCTCTAATGGAATCCTAAAGATCATAAAAGTTGTACAATACTCATGAAAGGAGAAAGAAGACAGTCCTTGTATGTCCTTAAAGGAAAAGCAAAGTCACAAGAAGCATGTGTCTCTATAGCAAGCAAAGATAACACTACAAGAAAACATCCAATTTGCGATGGCATTTTGCAACGTATTTGCAACACCTATGCGACATATTTTGCACAATCGCAACCACGTCGCAATTTTGCGACGTATATAAATGTCACAATATTGCGACGTGGTTGCGATGTGATTGGAATGTTATTGCGATTCAATTTTTGCTATTGCAAGTACGTAGCAATTTTGCGATATTTTTGCGATGCATTACTTCCATAGCAATCGTATGAGGCATTTGCGATGTATTTTTCCTACATCGCAAATACATAACAAATTTTTACATTTTCTCTATAAATAGTCCACAATGTGATTGTGTTTTCACACCAAATCTTAGAAAGAGAAAGAATTCGTGGAGAAAGATAGAGGGGGAAAAAATTAATTTTTTTTTTAATTTAAGAAAATGACGTCTGAACAAGAAGTGTTCACAGTACGGTGATGAATGTATAATCAGAAAGATCTGGAGACGGGAGAAGTGACGAAAGAGTTTCAAGATGGATTATGAAGATTCATGAACCAAGCAGCTAATAACCCATTTACTCCAAATGACGGTAACATCTTTTGCTCATGTGTTAAGTGTGGGAACACCAAATATTTAAATGTTGATATGGTGAAACGGCATGTACATAATAGAGGATTTACTCCGAATTATTATATTTGGTTTTCATATGGGGATGGGTATAGCCTCGGTGTCGGGAGTAGTAGTATGGGAGCGGGTGTTGATGATCAACCTATTGAAAATGCTAATTGCAATTATGGCGATAATATGTTTGAAAGTTATGAGCATTTTCAAAGTAATAGATATCATGATATGGTTACAGATGCATATCATGAGTTCATTCAAGGTGGTAGTGAAAATAATATTGAAGAACCTAATGCAGAAGCGAAACAGTTCTATGTATGCTTGATGTTGCTAATCAACCTATCTATGAGGGATGTAGTGTAGGTGTATCTAAACTGTCATTAGCATCTAGGTTGATGTCTATTAAAAGTGAAGGAAACATAACCGAGAGAAGTATAAAGAGTATCTGCCAGCAGATAATAATTCTGTTGAGAGTTATTATGAAATGAAGAAGTTAATTGCGGGTCTTGGATTACCATGAGAAACAATTGATGTTTGCATTGACAATTGCATTATTTTCTGGAAAGACGATGATAAGTTGCATGAATGTCATTTTTGCGGGAAGCCGAGATATCGAGCAACAGGTGGAAGGAATCGTGTCTCATACAAACGTATGTGGTATTTGCCAATCACTGATAGATTGTAACGACTATACCAATCAGAAAGGATATCAACGGCAATGAGATGTCACGCAGAACACACAACAAATGATGGGGAGGTTAAACATATATCCGATGCAAAAGCCTGAAAGCCCTTTCAGACGGTATATTCTGACTTTCCAAAAGAGTCTAGAAACGTATCTTGGTTTATGCACAGATGGATTTAGTCTATTTGTTTTGTCAGGGAGACAATATTCTCTATGGCCAGTCATCTTGACTCCATACAATCTTCCACCTTATATGTGTATGCAAAGCAAATTCTTGTTTATCACCATTCTAGTGCCAGGTCCTAGCCATCTGAGACGATCTCTTGATATTTTCCTGCAACCTTTGATTCACAAGCTGAAACATTTATGGTATAGAGGTGTCCGAACATATGATTTCTCGCAGCAGAAGAATTTCAAGATGCTTGCTGTTTTGTTATGGACGATTGGTGACTTTCCTGCGTACGGAATGTTATCTAGGTGGACTACACATGGTAGGCTATCTTGTCCATATTGTATGGAATGGTCATATTCATTTTAATTAAAGCATGGTAAGAAATCATGTTGGTATGATTGTCATCGTCGGTTTCTCTCTATGCACCACTCTTACCGTAGGAATAAGAAATTATTCAAGAAGAACAAGTTTGTGCGCATCCCTCCTCCAACACACATGTCAAGGGATGATATCTTGAAGTAGATTGATTATTATGGTGTTGAGGAAACATGTAAACAAGGGGGCAATTGGCACACTCCAACAAACATACCTGACGGATATATAGAATCTCATAATTAGCACAAAAAGAGTATCTTTTGGGAACTCCCATATTGGAAAGATCTCTTACTATGGTACAACCTTGATCTGATGCACATCGTTAAAAACTTTTTCGATAATATCATGAACACAATTTTGAATGTGCAGAGAAAAAGTAAAAACAATTTGAAATCAAGGTTAGACATAGCTGAAATCTGTGCGAGAAGCGAATTACATATTACACGGGATGGAAAACAACCAATTCTCATATTTTGGTTGACTGGAGAAGCGAGGCAGACATTATTTAAATGGATTTTTGAAGACGTAAAGTTTCCTGATGGCTACGTGTCAAAATTCTCCCGCTGTATCGAGCAAGGGGAAAAAATCTCTGGTATGAAGAATTATGATTGTCATGTTTTCATGCAGAGACTACTGCCATTTCCACTACTTGAGCTTTTACCCACAACAGTTCACGAAGCAATTGTAGGTTAGTACATATGGTACTTGGATTTAAATTTTTCACTTAAGTAAAACATAAAGTTTGTTAAATAAAATTAGTTCCAACATGTAGGAATCAGAGCATTTTTCAGGGATTTATGTACACGAACACTAACGGAGGATGACATTGCGCAATTACAAGCAAATATCCCAGTGTTGCTCTGTAACTTGGAAAAAAGATTTTCACCCTCCTTTTTTGACGTGATGGAACATTTTCCAATTTATCTACCTCATGAAGCAGCTCTTGGTGGCCCTGTACAATTTCGGTGGATGTACCCGTTTGAGCGATTCATGGGACATCTAAAAAGAAATGTCAAAAATCAAGCAAAAGTAGAAGGTTCGATCGTTGCAGGAAGTTTGACAGAGGAAACATCTCATTTCACTTCATATTACTTTAGTCCAAACGTCAAAACCAAAAGAACACATGTAGGACGATATGATGACGGAGGGGTTGCACTATCATATGCCATAGCAGTTCCTGATATCTTCACTCAGATTGGAAGACTTGCTGGGAAAATAAAAGAAGAGTACTGGGAAAGTCACTCGTACAGTCGTGCAGCCCATAACTATATAATGAGGAATTGTGAAGATGTAGTACCATTTGAGAGGTATACATATATCAACTTATTATATATAGTTTAGTAAAATAATATCAACATGAATTTGTAGTGAATTCGACAGACGGATTCGCGAAGCATTCCCCGCGCTAAGTGAGACAGAATATGATACCTACAAAGAACGCGATTTTACTAGATGGTTGAAATACTACGTAAGTAACATAATTGCGGATATTTACTAAAAATGTTATATAGAACCACATAATGTTGTAATTAATATATATATATATATGTATGCATTTTGTATGTCAAGAATGGATGTGCAGGGAAGCCTTTACCGTTATGGCTGCATGAGATTGTTGATGAACCAATTGCAAGGATCGTGACAACACCAATGTATTTGACGCGCATGTATACTTTCCATACTTACGACCATGGTTCAAATAAATAAACAGTAAATTTTGGAATCCACGTGCCTCGTGAAACCGACTTTTACGGTATTTTGAACAAAATTGTCGAAGTCACATTTCCAGGAGTTCTCGGACTGAGATGCATTTTATTCCAATGTCATTGGTATAGTACAATGGTTGGTCGAGGAGTGCGTACTAACCAGTTAGGGATAACCGATGTAAATGCAAGCCAAACTTATTCGAAGTTTGACCCTTTCATTCTAGCATGTCAAGCAGAACAAGTGTGTTTTATTCCATATCCTCGTGTAAAGCAAAGATGCGAAACATGGCTATCTCTGATAAAAGTGAATCCAAGAGGTCGTACTGTGGGGGAAATCGACAATGTGGTAGTGCAACAAGAAAGAGTGTCAGATGTTTCTATAGCTCTGGAATCCGTAGATGATATCATGCATTCTCAACTAGAAGTAGAAGACATCGATGATGAAGGACATGAAAATGCGGACTGTGATGAGTTCGAAGAGACGGACGAAGAAGAAAACATGGAAGATGAAGAGTCCGATAATGAAAATAACTAAATGTTGGTGTACTTTATATTTCGTTGTATCGTATATGTATTTTATATTTTTTTGTATCGTATATGTACTTTATATTTTGTTCGATTTTTTTAAAAACATAATATTGCGAGTCCCTTGCGATTTAGAGGGTCTGTACGTCGCAGTGGCCTCGCAGAATTACGAGTCTCTTGCGACGTAGAGGGTCTGTACGTCGCAAGAGACTCACAATACTGCGAGTCCATTGCAACATACAGGCATTAAAAGTCGCAGAAGCCTCGCAATGTACTCAGCCAACCTACACTTAACCGCGATACCCCAACCTTATCGTAAAAACATAAGCTGAGACCTTGGACACAGTAACAAAGATCAATACGAGAGACCGATAATACATCGTCAATCATTCACCAAGTGAATGCGGTACATCTAAGTCTAATCAAAACAAATAACATTTCAATGTGATTGTAAACACTTATATAAAATTGTCGGTTTAGTTTAGCCTTATTTGTACCGCAGTGAATTTATGATTGATCGACGATGTATTCATGGACACTCGTTTTGATCGTTGATACGGTGTGAAGGATATCGGGTTATGTTTTTACCGTTGGTTTGGGGTTTACGCGGTATGGTGTTTCGTTGGTTACATATATACTCTGCGAGGTTTCTGCGATATCTTGTCTCTCGACGTCGCAGTGGCCTCGCAAATTGCGACTCACTTGCGACGTTGAATCATTAAATATCGCAAGTGAGTCGCAATTTGCGAGGCCACTGTGACATCATATCACTAGAAGTCGTAGTTGCCTCGCAGAAGACGAAACCATCAAAACGCTAAACCGCATAAACCCCAATATTACCGTAAAAACGTTAACCGACATCCTTCACACTGTATCAAATATTATAACAAGTGTTCGAGAATACATCGTCGCTCATTCATTTATTGAATGTGGTACTAGTTTGATATTGTGGTCGGGTTGTCAGTTTATGTTTTTTCGGGAAGGTTGGGGTATACTGGTTAAGTGTTTCAGTTTAATTTTCTGCGAGGCCACTGCGACATCGTATTAAGTGGGTGTCCCAAGAGCCTCGCAATAGGGTACATAAAACCCTAGTTGCGTCGTAAGGTTCGGGTTTTACTTAAAAACCCGAACCGCCTCTTCTTCTTTTCTTTCTCTTCTTTCTCTTCCTCTTCTCCTTCACGCGGCTGAGCCTCCATTGCCAGAAATTCTCCGGCTTCTCGCAGTTGTTTCTCTCCTTCTCTTCACGTTTGGCCTTCCTCTCTATCTCACCTCCTCCTGTGAATTCCTCTTCTCCGCTTATCTTTCCCTCGGTCCAACAACAAAGGTAAGTCCTCTCAAACTCAAATTCGTAGATCTATAGGAATGTAACATAGATTTCTTGGACTGGAACATGGATTTGCTTGATTAGAGGCTATTGAAACTTAGTTTAGGCTTTAGATTTGTATAACCATACCATTTGAAACGTTTTTTGATTTCAATATTTTTTATATAATTTACAATAACGTTTTATATAATCTAAAATATTTTTAATTTAGAAAAATATTTCCAGAAATTTTTGTACAATTTTACAACCGTTTTAATGCATTTTTTGTAATTTTTAAACTATTTTAAAAATGTTTTATATTATCTACAACGTTTTGGTAATTTGTATAGAATTTTTAAATTTTTTTTAATATTTCTAGTAATTTTAAACTTATTTTAAAAATGTTTTCATATTTTTTGATATATTTAAAACGTGTTTCTATTTTTGGATAATTTTTTAAAAAATTTAAAACCATTTTCTATGTTTTTGTTAATTTTCAAACAATTTCAACAATTGTTTTGAATTTTAAAAATAGATTTTGATTTTTACAAATCGTTTTGTTTTTAGTAATTTTAAAAATATTTTAAAACGTTTTTATGTTTTTTGATATTTTAAAAACGTTTTTCTAATTTTTTAAAACCATTTTTATGTTTTTCATTAATTTTGTAAATATTTTAAAATATGTTTTAATAATTTTTTTAATTTCATGACTATTTTAAAAATATTTTTAATTTTATAAATATAATTTATTAAAACAAAAATATTATTACAAACAATATAAATGATTACATAATTTTACAAGTGTTCTAGACAATTTAGAACGTTGTAAAATACTTAAAACGTTTGTAATTTCTAATTATTAAGTGAATCTTAAATACATTTTATTTTTTTAAGTTTTCGTAATTTTTAATGATTAATTATAGTTACAACTTTATAAATTACTTGTACAAAATATTTCTAACAACGACTTCGTACATCTAAATCCTCGCGATTTCAGATCTCCGAACGTCAAAACCCGTATACTAGGTTCTTTACCGAAAGCGAGGGATCTTACCCTTCGACGCCTCCCGGCTCGCATTCCCAACCGTCTTACAGGGAGGGGACGTCACAGCCTAGTCATTCTCTGGTCAATCGTTCTGTCCCGTCGACGATGGGATGTAGTTTTGGCTCTTAGCCGGGCTACACTTCGGTACGGGACACAGAGTCCTCACCTCCTCCACCCCGAGCTTACCAGCCATTACCGCCCGAAGTTGTTGTCGGGGTGTCTGTAGAAGACATACTGGCTGATGCGGACCACCGCTTCCTGCCCACTCTCCACCCCACGCGTCTGCTGGGAACACTTTGGTATGTCCTAACACCTTACTGTTGTATATTCTTAATTTTATCATTCAAACTTATAATAATTTTTTTGTTTTATATTGTAGGTTCAATGATAATCAAAAATTGGCGACTGCTATTCGTGAAATCTTTTTCAAAGATTTCACGGAACCACATGCCAATTTTATGCAAGTCCCAAACCACGTCGTCGAGAGGTTGTTCAAAACATTTGCGGTACGTTTTTAATTCTTTTAAATTAAACTAATTTTTTAAACAAAAATTTAGTACTTACTATTTTTCTTTCAGCAATATTATTATTGGAGTCCCTCGATTACGAGTGAAATCCATAGCAAGTTTGAGGAGGTTCTGAAGACTCGCCTATGCGACTAGGTTGGCCGTTAGAAGGCCAAATGGAGGGTCCATGGCGACCAAGCAATGCCTCGATGGTTCAAGACCGAGGTCTGGGAGGGTCATGGCGACCAAACAATGCCTCGATGGTTCAAGACCGAGGTCTGGGAGGGTCAGATGACACGATTGAGATGCGATTTCGCGATGAAGAGGAAGGAGGAATGATAGATCTCGGTTGTTGTAGCCCGTTGATAGAAGATCTCGCCGGAAAGAAGGCAACACTAAATTCTGGGACATTACAGCTCCGAAGAAGAGAGAACAGACAACATAAAAGAAACAGAAAAAAATGGAGGTGACTTTGAAGGCCCAGCGCCAGCGAGCAACAGCTTCACCGGCGCCGGAGAGGGTGAAGATGAAGCGTATCGAGAGAAATGCCTTGTTTTTACAAAATACAAAAAATTAATTAATTAAGCATTAAACCAAAAAAACTCGGAGACGCCAACCGAAGTGCCGAACGTTCCTCTGTAAACCTCGAGGCCGCACTGCCCGCCGCTCTCGGGTTTTTTTTGTTTTTTTCGTTTTCTTTTTGTAACTCGATCGTCGCAGCTCGACCCAGTGTTCGAATCATCTTTCAACACTTGTCTCTCTAATCGAACGAGTTTGATCGTTGGTTTGAGGTTTTAATAAATGGGATTAAGCGATTAATTTCGCGTTATAATAATTATAAAAGTGTCGTTTCGGCTTGGAGATTGGATAACAATTTAGGGATTTTGCGGGGAAAATCTGAATGCTTATGATTTGATTTTTTTGTATGTGTGTTTTGAGGCAATGTTGGACTTTCGAGACGGTTCGTTTGTTGCAGCGTTAGTGTGTGTTGGGTTTAGGAAGTAGTAACTAGGACTTGAAATTGGGAGTTTTAGTGAACGTTGTGTTTTTAGGTATTTAGAGAATGGCAGAAAATTCTGAACTTGAAGAACGAGAGGTGACTTGTTCTACTGATGAAGCCATTGTTGAGCTTGACGTTGATCTCTCTTACATTGTGAGTCTCTTGTTTGCCAATTTAACGTTAAATTTATTTTTTTGTGTGTGAAATTATGTGAAAAGTTAAGTGCAAACAAATGTTGAGTTTTTAGTTTGAAAGTTGATGGTCTGTAGGTGATGATGTTGAGGTTCTGCTTATGCGCTAAACAGATAATTTTTTATATCTCTTGTCAATTTATCAAGGTGTTTCTGGATGAGTAAAAATCTTATAAATTCACTCTGAGTTAGATATGGCTTTATCTTACTTGTTAGGTTACTTTTCAGTTCCTGCTAAAAGAACTATTCGTCTTTTGTAGCATATGAAATCATACTTGTATGGATTCTCCATGGGGTACATTGTATATTTATCAGTGTGAACAAGCATTTCTTCTCTGTTTTTGTATTTTTCTTTATGTAATATATTGTGTTAAATATATAAGTTTCTGAATGCTGTGCCACTTGATCGTATTATATGTATGCTCTGCGTTGTTAAAATCAAGTTTTGTTGCTTTGTGTATTGAAGGATAAGAAGGTACAGAATGTCCTTGGCCATTTGCAAGAAGATTTTAGAGAGGGAGCCCTGGATCTGTTTGGTAAGTAATTTTAACAATTGTTTTTGCAAGAAAGAAAGTATTTTGAGATGAATAGTAATTGATAGAATGATACGAGTGGTCAGGTTCGAAGATTTATGACTACGGATCATTTTTGAACTGTCAAAGAAGTTCCCTAGGCAATCATGCCGTACAAAGATTTTCAAACCATTTACCTGGGAAGGTATGAGAGAAACATTTCTCAACTGATGTGAAGTAACAGGCAAATATGGTAGTGAAATTACCTCGTTGTTTTTGTGTTTCCATTATGGATGATTCTTTTGATTTGGGGTGTGAAGGTATCTGGACCTTTTGATTGATCAATGCTTGTTCTAATTGCTCCCCTAGTAATTCATAGTTTAATTATGAATATGATATTGTTTCTGCAGAATGTTGTCCAGAAGTTTCAGTCACTGCCTACTACATCTTGTAAAGTAGGAAGTAATCAGGATCCTCAGAAGTATCAAACTTCAGGATCCCTTTTAGCTCAAGCTCCTGCAAAGATTTTGTTGACGAAAGGAACTGCAACAATACAAACCAATGATTTATCTGTTTGTAAGCCGATTAGGGTTCGGATCAAAATGGGTTCTGAAATATTATCCCAAAAGGTCGCAAGGGTTTGCAATGATCTTGGTCTTGATGATTCTCCAATTTCATCATCCCCAAACAGCCATGATAGTAGTAGAATGCTAACAGATACATCACTGAAGAAGACAAGTGAATCTCCTTTCCGCATCCTTCAGGTAGATCATATATCATATTCTTTTGCCTAGACTTTTTTGCTTTTTTGATTTGTGGACTAAGTTGTTTGAATTTGATGTCAACCTGCTGTTAACTTCGTGAAACAGGAAATGACTGCCATTCCAGTCCCAGAGGATCTACTGATGTCATCTCTTCCCGATAGTCTGCTTCTTGTGAAGGATAAGGAGAAGAAATATACTTTACAATACAACCAACCAGTGATTAAGGCAAGAAACAAACCTTCAATTCAGAAACAGAACAAGTTTTCAGATGTTTTAGGTTGTGGAGAAATGCTAAGTGGAAAAAGAAGGAAGATGGTAGACTGCAATGATGCTACCACTTGGAATGAGACGTCATCAATTGATGAGATGAAGAAGAAAAATGTTTCTTCCAATGGTCATCAAGCTAAGGATAAAACATGTGGTTTAGGTGGGGCGAGTCTACTAAGGATGAGCTTACAAATGAAAGTACCTTGCAGTAAGGTATTAGAAAAGATGGAGAAAGTGTTCCCAGACTTGCATTTACTAAATCAAACGAAATAAAGGTCGTTGGGATGCATGTTGTGAAGGACGAAAAGACATATCTAACAAAGTTGCAACAGAGCAGTATTAAAATTCATTTTGGTGATAAATGTTTATCAAAGATGCCTTCTAAAGACATTGGGTTTGATTTTGGGGTTGCACCTTTTTCAACCTGTATTGACCTTGACACTTGGGCCCAATGTGATAGTTGTGAGACATGGCGGCTACTGCCCTTCGGCCTGAAACTTGAGCAACTGCCTGAGAAGTGGTTGTGTAGCATGCAGACCTGGCTGTAAGTATCTACTGTATTCCATATTACCTCGCTTTCAAATGTATTTCCTATTCAAGTTGCTAAAATGGCTAGTTTGTATTAAGTTTTATAGTTGTTTAGGAGAAGCCTTTTCAACTGTGTTAAGGTCGTTTTCCTAAGAACAGCTGGGTTAAGCGTTAAAGATAAAAAATTGTATCGACAACACTTCTACTTACTATCTGGATTTGGGCATTCAACTCTGTTCAGAACATTCAGATTATCATATTCGCTGAAATTCTCTTGTAGACCTGGAATGAACCACTGTGACATCAGTGAGGAAGAGACAAGAAATGCTATTAGATCCTTTTCTGCCAGTGAGGGTTATGGTCCTGGGACTGGTGTTAAACTTCTCTCTGATGCTAGTAAAGCTGATAAAAGCTACCAACCTTTAACTTCTGGTTCATTGCCTAATTCAGTTGAAAAGAAGTTTTCTGTGAATACCTTATCACAAGGAGTCTTCTGCAAAGCCTTTGAGAAGTATTTCACATGTGTTTAACATAAGAAACATGAAGCTGCCCGGAAAAACACCAAATGCTACTCAGATATCCAGACCTTGGTGTGCGACACAATTTTATTCAGGATAAAGTTGACCAGAAAGCAAAGTCACAATCAGCAGGTCCGCCTTGCCCTCTGAAAGCTAGTGTACATTCTTAACGCAATTGGGCTTCCTTTTATCAATTTATAATTTGTTCTAATTTTAGGTACGGGTAGTCAGATAAAGATCAAGAAGAAAAAGGAGTGTGGCAAACAAGAAAGTGATGGTTTCAAACATATCAAGACTGCTGATGGGAACAAACTTGCCAGAGATATTAAAGCAGAAGAAATACATTGGAATCAAAATCTGAAATGGACTCCAGCAGATTAAATAAAAAAGTGTCATGATGATAATCTTTACACTTTAGTGTAGAGCGAGACTCAAAGAAAATATTACTTGCATCTAAAAGGAAACCAGAACACAAAACTCAACCAACAACTGGGAGTGTCTCCTTGTGTACAAATTCTCAGGGCAGGATCAGTAGTCCTGTGAGGAAAATAAGGTTGATCGGCTACAAGCAGGGTAAGAATGGATACAATTCAAAACTATTTTCAGATGGTGAGGAGAATGAGCCCTCATTGGAAAAGGCGATAACAACTCAGATTTCAGCCCAGGACTCTAATGAACACCAAAGAAATGAATTGTTTCAGGCTGATGGCTCTCAAGAACACCGGAATGTTGATGCCGCATGTAGAAACTTGCCTGGTGGAAGTAGTCAAATTTCTGGGGTAGAAACATCAAGCTCTTCGAAGGTTTTTGGATCACATAAAATTGGAAGAATGTATGTAGACGAAGTAAAAGCCTCCCCTGTGGATTCAGTTTCCTCTTCCCCTGTAAGGTCTTCATTCCCAGCAAATCTTGCATCAGCTGGAGGGAGCATATCTCAGAAAAACAAAAACTTGAAATATGGTGATGCTGGGAGTAGAATTGTTAACTATAGAAACCCTCAATCTCAGGACATTAATAGCGAGACTATGGATTAATCCTGCCAGGCTGCGAATGATATACTTCAAGAGGCTGAAAAGCTGAGAAAGATTGCTGACTGTTTCAAGGTCAGAGTTTTATCGTACCTCAAATGTTGTCTGAAGCTTTCATCTGTTATAAACAAACAGTTGACGGAACAGTAATGTGCATTACTGTTGACTTTCTTCTGCTAGTTTTGTGTAGGCTACTACTTTGGCTGTCTTTCTATTTCAATGAACTCAGAGCTCTGGAGTTGATAATGAATGCAAGGAGGCCAACGTTAAAGCAGCTCTGAGGTTTCTCCATGGAGCTTCACTTTTAGAAATGTGCAGTACTAAAAATGTGGAAGGGGGGAAGATGAGCCATGTTGAAGCCTACCATACTGCGGCAAAACTTTCAGAGTAAGTGAATGCTTGTGACTTGCTCATTTCCCATTTCCTTAAAACTGAGGAAACTTTTCAGCAATCGAGTGTCTTTAAGTGTTCGTTTTTGACAGAATGGTGTTAATTCTTTGTGGTTTTGTGGCCATTGATCAATCTGCTTGTTTGTAACAGAAGCAGTGCCCATCAATATGAAAAAGATCAAGAAATGGCTACAGCTGCTTTGGCCTATAAATGCACAGAAATGGCTTGCATGAGGGTAGTGTATGTCAGAAGTCGAGGTCTGAGTGGAGAATGGAGTGAATTGCAAAAAATGGTACTGATGACTCTTCAAGGTAATATTAGATTTTGCTTCTATGATCAAATCAGTGAGTGAATTATATTGTCGGAAGTTCGTCTCAATATAGTGAAGTCAGAAATGTAGAAGTTATTATTGCCTATAAACCGAAGTTCTCTCTGGAGATGTCTACTGCCATACAATCGAGTGACATTTTATTTTGGTCTCTTAAGTACGATATATCTCTCGGCAGTAGTCAACTTATTCTTATGATTTTGGCTTAGTATTTTCACCTTTTTGTAGTTTGCAACAGTTGTATGAGTTAAGTGGGTTAATGCAAAACATGTGTGAAGTTCCTCAATATCTGGACAAAAACTAGAGGAAAAAATAGGATGTGAACGATTTATTCGGAAAAGTTAGGTAGTGCTGTCTGTTTAAGTAAAGTCTCATTTTGGTCATTTAATTGTTTCCTCAGGTGAATCACCATCATCATCTGCATCTGATATCGATACTCTTAATCATCAAGGAGTGCTTGACAAGTCTGCTACAACTAAAAGAGGTCTTCCCCATGTAGCTGGAAATCTTCTCCCTGTTGCTAGAAGGCAACTAAATTTTGTTTCACTTATAGACTTTGTAAGTTTGCCTACAACCTTCACTAATTATTGGCACGATGCCGTTGATGTTATTTGAAAAAGCGAGTTGGATTTTCTTTTCCTTTGCTGTATGAGTTTTTGAAATCTCAACTTCTTTAGGTGTTTAAGTTGGTTGTGAAAAGATTAAATACACCAGAGTTTACTTTCCTTCATGAGTTGTATTGACTGTGGACAACTAAGAATATTTTGTTGCTTAAGCTATGTATGTTTTTGTTATCTACTTTCTGCCAAAGAAGCTGATATTTTATTTTTATCTAATACAGACAGCGACAATGAATCTCGCAATGGAAGCCTCAGCAAAGTCCCAAAATGCTTTTAGAGCAATTTCTGTCAGCTCGGAAGAAACAGAGCATGGAAACTGTATCTCTGCTATCAAGAAAGTTGTTGATTTTAGTTTCCACGATGTGGAAGCGCTTATACAGATGATTGAGGTTTCCTTGGATGCTCTAAGATCATCAAGATTAGGTGGCCAAAAGTGCTGACTCTATATTGTACATAGGCTCTGGTCCTGTAAGGATAGAATAGTGTTTTGGAAAGCAGAGAACCCCAGAAGCGTGGATCTAGATTTCCTTTGGTTCCGTCAATTTTCATAGAAAAGTCTTATTAATTAGAAAATTTTGAAATGCATAGTCTACAAGGATTACCCTTGGATAGTTTAGGAAAAGTCGACTTGGAGAGAAGACACTAGATAAGGTCTAGGTTTGCAGTAACTTTTTGGTCTAAGTTTAACATGATTAACTAAAGCATATCTATAGAAAAGTATCAGAATTTTAGATATATAGATTGGATGGTGACAAGAGTTGTGACAAGACACTGCTCTATGCCCCTCTAATCCTGTTTCAGTTCTTTTGAAAGTATTATTGGAACCAGAATATACATGTTTTTTGCGGTGATTTCTCAAGATCATGTGCAGCATAATCAAGCATCTTTCAGGTATGCATCCCTCTGTTTTGTCATCTAATTCTCCAGAGTAGCTTTTCACTGAGCAATGATCAGCATAACAATTATTTTTAAACACCCAAAAATTTTAAATAGATTATCATGTTACAAAATTCCTTTTGTTTTTCTAATTTAACACCATATACAAAGCCTTTTTGTCTACCCAAAATTTTCCTAGCTTCTGTTTACAGCTACACCAAATGTTTTTCATTCCCCTGATACATATGACATTGTTGCTTTTGCATTGGCCACCAATGCCCAATCTTTATGTCAGCATAGGTGTGATTTAGTTCTAGCCATTCTTACTGCAGTAAAATCGGTTGTTTTGGTTCTTAGTAACAAAGTAATTGCTGCGTAGTTTGTGTTGAACCCTACAAAATATTAAGTAGCAATCTTTATCTGCTTCTGCTGTCCTCCCTTCTAAAAGATTGCGAAAATTTGGATGTTATATTTCACTCCTTTCCTGGTATTGGACTTTGTATTTGTACTTAGTTGTCACTTCGGTTGCATATGGACCCGATCAAGATGCTAATATGATGATGCTCTTCTGCTTATATATTCCTTTTGGAAATGTTTGGATGTTCTCTTCTTGGTTTCGCCATTTCAGTACACAGTATAAACTCTTCTTCTGGCCTTATGTGAAAACAGGTTTATCTTCTAATTAAGCTTCAATTCTGGACTGTTCTTTGCTAAGTCCTCGCTCAGTTCAGGCCAAGTCGCAATGGCTAGCTTGCGGCATGAGGCTTAATTTTGTTTTTTTTTTGCCGTTTGAAAACTGTAAATGGTTAATCAGTCGAGTCTAGTTTCTTTCTTTATTACTGCTCACATATTCACATACCGTCAAAGTTGTATGTAAACCATAACTACCTCAATTCCATTATTAAATGCTATTATTATTAGACCATTATGTAGTACAGAAATGCTCACCTTTAAACCGCAATTACGTCAATGTTTTTGCTTGTGTCTGAACCTACACTGATTTTAAATGGTCCAATTATAAGTTCACCAAAACTCACGGCAAGTGCAAGATCCATCCTTAAAACAATGAAACCTATTAACATCCCTAACAACAATTTCTCTTTTCACGATATCACTGATCAGCTTGAAAGCCTCATGGCAATCTCCACACATCCTCAGATTGTTAATTATCCGAACTGTAGATCCTGCAGGCAGACGAATCAACCCATATGCTAAAGCCAATCTCTCACAATGCAAACTCACCATTTCCTCTTTAGCTTCCTCATCAACATCTACGAAAACCGATGAACTTGTGATCATATTACTACTTCCTCTGTGTCCCCTTTCCTTCATTCTATTCTCTAGATCTTTCAAAAACGTCTCGATCTCATCGCTCTCGTCACAGGATAAGTCCCCAGCATGAAAAACATAAACTGAATCCTTAATCTCAATCCAACTACAAGCCCTTTCTTTCTTATTTCCACTATGCTTCATCTCTAATCGAAGAGATTCTGAATCTTCCCATCCTCCAGCCACAGCGTAAGCATTGGATAATGCAACATATGCACTTGTCACTTGCTGATTCGATTGTATTAGTCGCTTGCTTGCTTCACCAACAATATCAACTCTTCCATGTAACCTACCAGCTGAAAGAAGAGATCCCCACAAGAGCGCACCTTGCTCTGCTCCAACTTCTATTCTTTTTGCCAAGTCATAAGCTTCATCAACACGACCAAATCTTCCAAGCATATCAACAACACAAGTATAATGCCTCGGGTCAGGAATCACACCATGCTTCTCATTCATAGAGTTCAAGTATTCTAGGCCTTCGTTAACCAGACCAGAATGGCTACAAGCATGTAATACGCCGAGTAATGTTACATAGTTAGGCTTTATTCCCATTCCCACCATATCATCAAATAGCTTAAGTGCTGCTTCTCCAAGTCCATGCTTTGCGTTTGCCATGATCATAGATGTATACGATATTACAGATTGACAGCAAATTCTCGAGAATATTTTCTCTGCACAGCTTAAGGACCCACATTTCGCGTACATATCTAGAAGCGAAGTAGCAACCACATTGTTCGAGTCATATCCACCTCGAGTAACTAATCCGTGAGCAACTTTTCCCCATTGTAGCCTACCTAAACTAGAGCAGGCGCTAATTACACTAGCCAGCATAAACTGGTTTGGCCTATCCGATGTTAAATCAGCATTGAATGATCTAAACAACTCAATAGCTTCATAGCCACGAGCATTCTGCGCATAAGAAGTGATCATTGAGGTCCAAGAAACAACATTTCTGCCATAACCAATCATCGAGTCAAAAACCCGTCTAGCAGTTTCAACATCGTTGCATTTACCATACATGTCAACAAGAGAGGAACTCACCACAGTATTTCTTCTGAGCCCGGAAATCTCAAGACGGGCATGAATGCTTTTCCCGATTCTTGATTCAGCCAAAGCCGAACAGGCTTTAAAGACACTCGCAAACGTGTACTCATTGGGATACACAAATTTATCTTCATGCATTTCCTGAAACATACGCAGAGCATATTGAGGTTTGCCCAAGTCATTATACCCAGAAATAACCGAAGTCCAGGAAACGACATTTGGTTCACACATTTCATCAAACAGCTTGCGTGCGCTGCTGATATCTCTGAACCTGACATAACTATTAACGAGATGATTCACAATGAATGTGTCACTCGTCAATCCAAGTTTCAAAGTCAGAGTATGTAACAAATTCGTGAGAAAGAGGTCGGTAGAATCTGAAAACTTCTGGACCAAGAAAGCTTTGGTTTTGAGATAAAAGAAGTCGCTTTGAGAACAAAGGACAAACGGAGAAATCGTGGAAGCAAAACGAACATTTTCTGGGACCAGTGTCTTCATGGGCTCGATTGGTCCGCCTTAATTTTCATAATTTATAATCTTAATGCCATATATTTAAAATGAGAATAATGGGTGTGTTTTGATCAATGATGCGAAGAGTGTCAAAGGTCAATTTCTTTGTCGCCGATCAACTGGCATCTCCTATTTATTTTTTAACTACTCTACTTTCATCTTCTCCTCAGAGTTAGATTTGTTTTAACCTGATAGGTTCGATTCATCATCAGATCGAAGCAAGCTCAATCCCATTTTCAAATCCACCCTCAATTGAAGCCCAGATCTTAATTTGTCTTTTACCTACCGGTGCATGCTAAATTGAGCTCATGTTGTCATCAATTCCGTCATGCCACTTCCCATTCAGTGATAATTTGGCTTCAATCGGTCTCTCTCATTCAGATTTTCGTTTGTTTCGCCTACACTTTTCCAATTCAACTACCCTTTTCACATGCAAGTTATCTGCTTGCTACCACCTCAGTAAGACTTTACTTTCAATTGCCTCACAAAAATCTCCAGATTTCAATCTTTCATTACGATTTCTACACTTCATATGACTCTCTGTCCGTAAATCGAGTCTCATAAAGAACTATTGGCACATGCAAAGAGAATAGTCACTGAGCTTTAGTCACATCAATCGGCCTCCAAAATGATCTCCTCACAGATTGAAGAGACGAGTTCGATGCTGATAAGTGAAAGACCAATTGATCTTCCACATAATGATAACTACACAACATTCACAAATAATCGCTTAAGCCTTATCGGAAGACTTTTATGTCCGGAGAAGCAAAATATGGCAAAAATGATGATGAATATCCCCAGGATTTGGCGCATGCAAAACCGGATTCAAGGTTTGGTTTTATTTAAGGATACCTTTCAATTTAAGTTCAAGACAGAGGAGGATTTAAATTCTGTAATCAGATTTGGATATTGGAACTATGAGGACTGGGGCATAGTCGTTACTAGATGGGAAAAAGAATTCACTGACAAAAAATTACAGATGATTCCAATGTGGATTCGTCTTCTTAAGATTCCATTGGATTTTCTTACTCTAGATACCTTCTCCACGGTGGCTAACACAATTGGCGAGGTTTTTAAAGTGGATTTCGATCCAAACCGAACGCACTTACATGATTTTGTAAGAGTGATGATCAATTTTGACATTCGGAATCATGTCCGGAAAAACAGAATAGTTTGCTTACCATCAGGACAGGTGATAAATGTCGAGATTGAGTTTGAACGCGTACGGAAATGCTGCTATAACTGCCTGTGCCTAGACCACGAGCAAGCCAAGTGCCTGGTGCACCCTCGATCTCTATACTGCAAAAAACACAAGCAGTCTGTTGGCGAGGAAAACACTAGAAATACAGTCAAACCTCATTTCTCTCAAGCACCTCATATCTTGACATGTCCGAGTAACCAGAGTATGACAGAAACATTGACACAATGGAATGACGAGTCTGGAAAAAACATTATTTCCAAGGGGACGATTCCAGATTAAGAGTTTCATGATATGCTGAGACCTACACGAGTAGAGCCTGCAGGGGCTTTAGATGCAAAGAGCAATACTAAACTTTTCAAAAGCTGCAAGGAAGTGAAGGACAAGGAATTGCCGACTCTTAGTATTAAAAATACTTATCAGCTAAGACGAAAAGTTCTATTGGTTAGAAAGGTACGAACATGTTCAGATGATTCTGGTTCATTAAGTATTGCAAAGATGTTATGTATTAAGGATGGATTCGTGGCAGCCAAAAAACGGAAGAGAGGCAGAGGAAGAGAAGCAGTTATGAGCATAAAGAGCTGAAACTGTTAAGGTTTGAGGAACACCTTGACAATCCAAATCTTACGGGAAATGAGGCGTGAGCATTTTCCAGACTTGTTGTTCCTCATGGAAACTTAAAATTCCAATGATCACGTTATAAGACTTCAAAGATCGTTAGGATATGATAACCAACATATCGTTGACCCTATCGGACTTAGTGGAGGTTTGGCTTTGTTTTGGAAAGACTCGTATCAGGTTGTTATTTTGCAGTCTGATAAATGAATCATTGACATCAGAGTGTGCTTAGGACCCATGGTTTTCTTTATATCCTTTGTGTATGGGGAACTAGTCAGACATTTACGACAAGAAGCCTAGGATAAATTAAAGGATATAGGAAGCACACGCAATGATGCTTGGATTGTGATTGGTGACCTTAATGAGATTTATGATAATTATGAGAAAATAGGTGGCCCTCCTATGCAAGAATCCTCCTTCTATGCCTTTAGAGATATGATTTCCGACTGCCAATTGAAGGAGATTGTATGTACATGAAACAAGTACTCGTGGGCTAGTGAGAGAAATAGTATGCACGTTCAATGTGTTTTGGATCGTGCTCTGGGGAATACAGAATGTTTTCATATGGTTCCTATAGGTAAAGGTGAATATAAAAAACGCATTGGCTCGGATCACCGACCGTTATTAATCCACCTTGCTAAAGAAGTGTTAACAAAGACAGGGAGATTCATGTTTAATAAACTATGGCTGACAAAACCAGGTGTCAAAGACGTAATAGCAGCAACATGATCACAAAATTCCTTTAGAACATCGTCAAATTTGTTCTAGAAGATTGCTGGATGTTGTCGTGCACTCTCATAATGGAAAAGGAGTGTAGATTGTAACTCTAAGTTAAGAATATCACGGTTAAAAGAAAAATAGGACTAGGAAAGTAGTAAAATGGTACCAGATATGCGTCTCCTTTGTGATACCAAGCAAATGCTCTCTCAAGCATACCATGATGAGGAACTATATTGGAGACAGAAAAGTAAAGAAAAATGGCTCAAAGATGGGGACCGCAACACAAAGTTCTTTCATGGTAGTGTGAAAAATCGAAGGTCTCAAAAATTTAATCCCATCGTGATAAATTCATATGGAATTGAGCAAATTACAGAAGGATATAAAGGAGAAGTTGTGGTACAGTACTTCAGATCACTTTTCTCCTTTATAAATCTGGAACCTGCAACTGAACTCTCATATGGGTTGTTACCAAGAGTGAGAAGTGAGATGAATACATAGTTAACAAAACCAGTTAAGAGTGCAGAAATTCGAGAGGCTGCATTTGGTATTAAAAGTAATAAAACTCCTGGTACTGACGGCATGTCGGGTGAGTTTTTCAAGAATTTTTGGGACATTATTGGTGATCCGGTTAAGACAGAAGTGAAAGGTTTTTTTTTCTTTTGGATCAATGCCAAAAGAGTGGAACTTCACGCAGATATGCCTTGTCCCTAAGATCCCTAACCCGTCTAAGATGTCAGACCTTCGCCCTATAAGTCTCTACTCAATTTCTTATAAGATAATTTCTCGAGTTATAAGTAAATGGCTCAAACGCACACTACCCGCCATTGTATCAGACTCTCAGAGAGCTTTTGTAGTAAGGAGACAAATATCTGACAATATTCTTTTGGCCCATGAAATGGTTCATGCGTTAAAGACAAACCCAAGATGTGATATATGTAGATATTAGATTAGTTTTCTCTATCATTTTCCATTATTTTCCACCATATATGACTCATTTGATCTCATTCTAGCTAGAATTTTGCATACTTTGTTGATTAGAGTTTTAGGAGCATACATATGCATGTTTTCTACTTTTTGAGTCTTTTTAGGTGATTTGGAGCTATGTATGGAGAAGTGGAAACTTAAAGATGAAGGTGGAGCAAAGAAGATGAAGTAAAATGCATCAAACAAACAAGAAAAGTTGGTTATTGAGAACTTTAAAAATTTTGGTTGAGACAAAACCTTTGGTCAAGAACCACCACTAAGTGCTTGATATTGGTGATCGATGAAAGCCTTACTCTAAACGAAATTGCATGAAATTTGGACACAAGAAAGCCAAAAGAGTTAGCTTTCATTTGGTGGTTGTTTGAAGGCATTAGAACAAGGGGTTAGGAAAATATGTCGAATTTACTCGACATAGGTCATTATTTAGAGTAAGGCTTTCAGCACATCCATTCTGAAAGTTAAACACGTCCGGGCCGATCCCGACCTCAGGACCCTGACCTCCCCTACACGACTGTCCGAGCTCTCTGCTGCGTCTCCCATCTGGGCCGATTCTGACGTGAGGATCCTGACCTTCTGTACACGACTGTTCGAGCTTCAGCTGCGTCCCGCATTGGCTCATACCCCAACCTCATTGGACCCGACCCCGCGTGCACTTGTCTCACTACACATTAAGTTTGAAGAATCTCTTTATCCTATCTCTTCTCTATTTCAATATGGCTTTCATTTTATCTCTTGTTTTGCTTTCCATTGTTGTGATGTGTGAGTACTCATTAGAATGCTTGATGGTTAGGTAGATCATAGGTTTAGATGATTGTTATTTGATGCTTAGGTTGTTAAATCCTTCATATTAGGTGGTTTTAATGCTAGATTTAACTAGGCCATTTGAATCAAGATGCTAGAAATTTATTTTCCCGACAGGTGTTCAATGAAATTTCTGAGAGACCTTTTTATAAGCTTTTCTTTCCTAGCCATTGAGAGATGAAGTTAGGGTAATTAGTGAACTTAATGGACTAGATTTTAATGCTTATTGATCTTTGAATTCGCAAATGAGAGTTTACCTTAATTGATTGATTGGTGAAGAGGTTAATGTCGTGAGAGTGGGTTAATTTAGAGTTGTGTTCCATGTTCTAGGTTGAGTTTAATTGTTTCTTTTAGCATTATTTAATAATTTTCTTTGCTTTTGATTGTTTACCTTACCTAAAACTATTTGTTTTCGTATAATCGTCTTTGCTTATTTGTTGTCCTGTTTTTGTTTGAGTGTGGTTTGAGTTTAAGCTTGTCTTTTGTTTATGTTTGTTTGCTCTTGTTTAGGTTGAGTCATAGTAGTTTATTTTCATTTTTTAATCGCTTTAGCTTAGCTAGAATCTTAAATCCCATTGTGTTAGTTCTAGGTTCCTTGTGGTTCGATCCTCAAATGCTTGCAATGATAAGTTGTTTATATTTGTTAAATTAATTGAAGTAAAAAGCAAACATCAATTTGGCGTCGTTGCCGGGGAATCTATTGCAATTAGCCATTAGGATTTGATTCGATTTAAGACTAGAGTTTTTGTTTTACTTTATTCCTAAACATTTTTGTTTTTTTTGTTTTTTGTTTCTCTTAAAGGTGCATGCAATGAAGGAGTCAACGAGGATAAATTCTTGAGTATATTCCAGAATTAGGGGCAGTTGAGAGAGCGAACAAGAAAGCAGTGAACGAGAGACGAGCTAAAGAGCGAGAAGATCAATTAAGACGCCTCAATATGGAAAACCAAGGCAATAACCCGCCAGGGGTAGGCGATGAGCAACGTCCACGTGGAGATGTTCATGGTATTGGGGTTCAATATCAAGTTCCGAGTTTTGGATAGCCAGCTACTAGACCGATAGGGGCTTTTGATGAGCTGAATTTGAGAGAGGTTAGACATGGTATTCCTACTCCCGTTATAGCTGCCAACAACTTTGAAGTGAAGTCGAGTTTGATCAACATGGCTCAAAATCAGAGATATAACGGATTGCCTTTGGAAGATCCATTGGATCACCTTGGTCAATTTGAGAGGCTTTGTAGAATAGTAAAGATGAACGGTTTCCCTGAGGATGCAATCAAGATGATCTTGTTTCCCTTTTCTCTTGGGAACAAAGCTGCACAATGGGAAAAGAATGTGCCTTCGGATTTAGTTTCTACTTGGGCAAATGTGAAGAATGAATTCATTACTAAGTTTTATCCCAAGCAAAAGACCACTAAGCTTAGAAACGACATCACTAGTTTCAAGCAAGGAAGTCATGAGAACCTCTATGAAGCATGGGAGAGACTTAAGGAGTATACGAGGAAGTGTCCTCACCATGGTGTATCTAAAGAAAATCTTTTGGGAATCTTCTATAGAGGAGTTCTCGAGCAATATCGACATGCTTTGGATACCGCTAGCTATGGATGTTTTGCCAACTTAACAGTAGAACAAGAAGAACAATTGATTGAGAATCTCGCCCAAAGTGAAGCTTGTTATGGAGAAGAGTATGATAGAAACATGAGGGATCAAAACTTGGATAGTCAAAGGTACAAGAAGCTTAATGATAAGATTGACAAGTTGAGTAAAGTGTTCCATGTCAATCAAAATGCCATTAATTATGTAGGAGAGGGAGATATGAATCAACAAGGATATCAAGAGGAAGTTTATGGTGGCAGTGAGAGAGTGCAGGAGGAGGTTAACTACTTGGAAAACCAAAATAACTACCAAGGAGGCTACCACAACTTTCTATTCAACCCAAACTATAAGAACAACAACTTTTCTTATAGGAACAACAATGTTGAGAATCCCCAAGACCAAGTCTATCCACCAAAGCAACCTCAAGTAAGGCCTTTTCAACCGCGTGACCTTAAGGAAATCCTCCTCAAGTTCATAATCCTCAAGTGCATAGTAAGCCACCGTTTCAGCCCATCCTTCCGCAAGGGTATCAGCCAAAGGTAAGCAATTTTCCGCAGGTTCAAATCAGTGAGCAAGAAGATATGAAAAACATGACGAGACAGATTATTGAGGGATAAGCAAGAGCGCAGTTGGAATTGACGAAAAGGATCGATAAATTTGAACCCAGGTTTGACGTTAGTCACAGTGAATCTCAAACCAAGTTCGAGGACATCTATTCTCATTCGAAAATCCTTGATAACCAAATTGCTTAAGTTACTACTACAAGCCAAAGACCAGCCGGTAAGCTTCCCGGAAAACCCGAGCAAAACCCAAGAGAAAGTTGTCATGTCATATCCTCCAACAATGATCATGAGGGAGAATTAGACGAGCTAACTAGACTTGTTTATGGAGATGGTGAAGAATATGAAAATTGGGTTGCCGAGTGTAAAAAAGAAGATATGAAGAGGAATGTCGTCATAAGAAAGAGTAATGACGGGATAGTTGTTCCTAGTGCTAAGCATGTTGAGTTGGTTGCTACAATCACAAGAGATGTACCTAAGGTTGAGAAACGTAGTGATAAGAAGGTGGTTGTTGAGCCAATTACCCACATTGAAGAAAGGGCCAACGAGAAGAAGAAGACACTTGTAGAAGTTGAGGAAGAGAAGGTCATAACTATTGAACCTCCTCCTCATGTTCTGCCACTTCCATTTCCAGATCATTTCCTCACAAAAGCTCAAAAGAAGGTATTATCTAAATTCAAGGAGAATATGTGTAAGTTGGTGTCCCAATGCCAAGTATGGAGAACTTGTCAGCGGTTCAAGCCTAAGTGAAGTTCATGAGAGCGGTTTTAGAGAACCGAGAGAAAGTTGAGCTGTTGTTGGCAAACAATGGAGAGCTTGATCCAAGACCACCAGAACCCAAGGTCTTACCTAAAAGAGAGAATCAAGGTACATTTGTAATCCCTTGCACCCTTGAGGAAGAGAGTTTTGATGATGCTTTATGTGATTCGGGTGCAAGCGTGAATGTGTTGTCATTTGAGATAGTAAAGAAGCTGGGAATTGCTAATATGAAAGAGTATACAACTTCCCTTTCATTTAGAGATGCATCCACCAAACATCCGGTAGGAAAGCTTGTTGACTATCCACTTAAGGTTGGGGAATGCACGATACTAACGGATTTCATAATAGTGGAGATGGAACCAAACTTTGAGATTTCATTTATCTTAGGATGACCATTAAATACGGCTGCAGCAAACATATATCCTCAACAAGACAGTGGTACTTGAGAGGATCAAGAAGAATATCTCATATCCCATCAAGGCACGAAGGAGCAATTTTTGTGGTGTAATTGGGTATGGAGAGTTTGGGACTAAGACTCCACGGATTGATAGTGTGATAAAAGAAGGGGACATTAAGGTCGATTCAAACGGTCAATGCATCAAGGCTTACTTAGCCGATTCAAATGGACAATGCATCAAAGCTTACTTAGCGATTCTCAGGACGTGTTAGCGGAGAATATTTTGCTTTCCGATCCTATCGCCGCATAAAAAGCGGTGAACGACGTCGAGCTTGAAACATAAAACAAGCGCACTTGGGAGGCAATCCCATTGTATCCTTGTAAATAAGTTTTATTTTTCTTTATTTTGTTTCTTTTTGTGTGTGCTTTGGGATGATTTTGATATAGGAAAATCAAGAACTTGCAAAGGATTCTTGAGACTACAGTGCTCCAGCTTTATATCAAGAAGCATTCACTCCATTTGAAGGTACCAAAATCACCTCTTTGTAAATATTTTTAGCTTTTACTCTTTCTTATTTTCTATTTCTTTTGCCGGTTCCTCTTTCTTGGATTAACTTTCTCACTAAGATGGTGAAAAGTAAGTCTGGGGGAGGGGACATGTGTACTAATGTTAGTTTGAGTTGTTTTGTTTCCGTTCTTTGCCCAATATCACTGGATGAGATTGCCTTGTTATAAGCTTAATGATCAATAGGTTAGGTTCAATGCCCAAGTTATTAGTTGTTTGATGCATAATGAGCTTGTTGAAGTAAGATTGATCCATGCTTTGAATTCTCGGTTTTAAGTTCTTATCTTGATTGAAACATGTTGTGATTTGAGATCATTCCTTACTTATTATAACCTAATCTTGACTAGCAATTATCATAGCTATGCATTTTGATTGAACTCGTGGATACACATACATACTTGGATTTTTTTCACCACTTTACCACTCTTTGTGATCCAAGTAGCTGGTTCATTTATTGGATCGGTTTCCCATCCCTTAGTCTAACTTTCTTTCAAAACATTTGATCATTGTGTGTGTAAGGCCTTATTTCAGAATGGGCTTGGTAGAAAGTATTAGCTCTCTGCTGTGTCCAGTGTCCGGGCCGACTCCGACGTGAGGATCTCGACCACGCGTACACGACTGTCCGAGCTTCAGTTGCGTCCTGCGTTGGCTCCTACCCCGACCTCACAGACCTGAACCCGTGTGCACTTGTCTCGCTTAAGTTTGCTTGACCCGGTTTGTACCGGGTTAACCCAAATCCATCTTTACACATTAAACCTAAATGTTAGAGGTACTTTTAAGACATTTTTCACTCTATTTTGAGAGACAATTATGGGGAATACTAGAGTTTATGACAATAAAGACCGATATGTCAAAAGTTTATGACAGACTTGAGTGGAATTTCCTTAAGGAGGTTTTCCGTCGGCTAGGTTTCAATGATGTTTCGATTTCTTGGATAATGGAGTGCATTAGGTCTGTAATTTACACAATTCTGCTTGATGGTCGGGCGTAAGGTCATATAAGACCAGAGCGGGGACTTTGCCAAGGCGATCCACTCTCTCCTTTCATTTTCATTATATGTGCAGAGGCCTTAGTACATTGCATGAAACGAGCTGAAGAAGATGGAAAATTATCAGGCCTTAAGCTAACAAAATCTTGTCCGTTGATTCAACACCTTTTGTTTGCAGACGATAGTCTATTCTCGTGCATGGTAGATTTTTGTGAAGGGGCAGAGATTCTTCGATGCCTTAGAATTTACGGTGAAGCTTCGGGACGAGTAATAAATTTCCAAAAATCAGCTATCACTTTTGGGGAGAAGGTCGATCCCATAATGAGAAGAATTTTGGGGCTTTACATGGGTGTTACACAAGAAGGTTGAGAAGCTAAATATTTGGGCTTACTGGAATGCCTAAACGGGTCAAAGAGAGAGCTGCTAGCTTTCATCACCGATAGACTAACATTGAGGCTAATTGGATGGTATTCTAAGACACTCTCTCCTGGAGGTAAAGAGATGCTCCTAAAATCAATAGTTTTATCTCTGCCCACCTATGCCATGTCATGCTTTAAGTTGACAAAGTTTCAATGCAAGAAGCTCACATCCGTTATGTCCAGATTTTGGTGGAGTAGTAGCGAGAACAAGAAGAATATATGTTTGGTTTCATGGCAGAAAATGTGCAAATCAAAGAAGGAAGGCGACTTGGGTTTTAGAGACATTATTGAGTTCAATCAGGCTCTCTTGGGGAAGCAAGCGTGGTGGCTTATATCTGATCCAAATTACCTGTTATTTCGGGTTTATAAAGCACGAAATTTTCAGAAAAAAAAGTTCCTAGATGCATCGAGTGGTTCTAGACCTTCTTATGCATGGAGAAGCATCCTTTTCGGTCGACAACTACTTGAGAAAGGTCTTGTGAAATCAATCGCCAATGGACATTCTACCCATGTATGGTTAGATAAATGGGTATTTGACAAATTTCCAAGGAGATCCTTTAACAAGGAAAGGACCATTAATCTTAATCTCCATGTCTCCAGTCTTGTTCTCCAAAATAACACATGGAACGGTGACAAGTTAAATGAGTTATTTCCCCCTCCTGAAATCCAAGAAATAATAGTTTTTCCTCCAATCCTTGAGGAAAAAGACGCATGGATATGGCCATACTCCAGAGAAGGAAAATACACAATTAAAAGTGGTAACTAGTTAGCAAGCGAATTAGTTTCAGGGAACATCTCATCATCTTCATCAGAAAACATAGTCCACAAATTAAAAGGCAGGATTTGGCGCATAAAGACACTACATAAGATAAAGTTTTTCATGTGGCGATAGTTATCAGATGCTATTGCGGTGACTGGCTGTCTTTCTTCTCATGGCATGGAGGTGGACAAGACTTATAAACTCTGCAAGAAACATAATGAGACCATTTATTATATGCTTTTCGAGTGTGATCTTGCAAATCTGGTTTGTATGACAATTAATCTTCCTCAGCTGCCTGGTGGAGTGCTTAAATCGATTGAAAATTATATGCATCTCTTCTTGGACTACCTTGGAAACCATTACATAAGATCGGATGCTCGAGAAGATATGCCTTGGATCCTATGAAATGTTTGGAAACAGAGGAATAAATTCATCTTTAAAGGACTAACTCAAAACTCTGACTTTATAATTGCCAAATCAACTAGCAAAGTCGGGGAGTGGTATGAGGCAAACATAAGACCCAGTGCTACTAATAGTACACAAGCTTCCTCATCGTCTCTGTATAAAGGCTGGACTAAGCCAAGGCCAGATACCCTCAAAATGAACCTAGGAGTATCTTGGTTAAGATTAGATCGTTTGGTAGGAGTGGGCTGGATCCTACGTAACCACACATGCGAGGTCATCTTTCATGCTCGGAATGCTTTGTTACCTGCTCCCAACAGAGTGGTTGCAGCGTTTCATGGTGTTGTATGGGGCCTCCAATGCCTTGCAGATTTGCACTTTGTTAAGGTTGAGTTGTGGACTAAGTGTGTGGTGGTTTACAAGGCTATCAATACTCCACGCGAGTGGCCAAGATATAGGACATACATAGACCATATAATCGTATCAAGCCTTTTAGGAAATGCATGAGCTGACATGGTCCCGAATAGTGTTACTCAAGATAATCGTCTACATTCTTACATAGCAACAAAGGGACCAATGTGGCTGCGATCTACTCTTGAGCTTAAGAGAAGATAATTTACTTTTATATTTTTTCTAATCTTTGGTCTGGTTTTGCCTATATTTATATGATATTTAACTTTTGTTGTATAGGTTCCTTAAGTCGTTTTATAACTTTGTATTGTCTCTTGCCATCTATGACATATTTTTAATATAATATCTCAAATCAATAGTTAAGAAATAAATAACAAAATATAGAAAATGGAAATTAAGGTAGTGGGAGTATCCAAAAAGAATTTTGAGGCTATGATCAGTTCACACTATGAGTAGTACTCTTTGCCTCTTGCAGCAAAAGAATAAAACTATCAAATAATTTGATAAAAAAACGCAGAGAATACAAAAAATCTCACTTAGATGTGAGAAATATTTGATACGGAAGAATCATGTCATGTCTCTATATATGGTACGGCCATGTATTTTCATTGTCAAGCATATATATATGTACACTATAAATATATATATATTACTACGGTCGGCTCATACTTTTTTTACACCTAAAACAAATTATTTTTTTATAAAATAAAATATATTTTGAGAGATTCGA
Source organism: Lepidium didymum (assembly GCA_963920545.1). NCBI lineage: Eukaryota > Viridiplantae > Streptophyta > Magnoliopsida > Brassicales > Brassicaceae > Lepidium > Lepidium didymum. The sequence goes on from OY986980.1 coordinate 10,670,608, forward strand.
ACCAATGTTTTCAATCCAAAATAGCAGTGTGCTACCACTACTTTACATCAAAACTTCAAACATGATGTCTTTATAACTGTTTATAGATTTTGGCACCTAAAACGTATGTTTATGTGTTTTACTTCATGATCGCTACTGGTATCAAAATACGTTTTTTTGAATCTCTAATTACACTAATAGGAAATAGGAGAGAGATTAAAAGTCAAGAAGTCACTTGAAGAAAAAAAGTTTTAAGTTTAGAGAAATCAAATTGATCTCAGAAAAACCAATAGATAAACACCCAAAATAAATTTTATCTCGGGCTAAAGTGAATTTACTATCTAAATTTTCAAAAAGTCGGAATGAATTTTTTTATATCAAATATCAGCTTTTATATAAAAAATCAAATAATTAATAAAATATAATATTTTGAAATTGAAAAATTGCGAAAAGTACTTAATCCTCATTTTGTTTTGATGTTGGATTATATCCTTTTGATTTTAAGGATTTTAATTTCAATCTAAATATATTATGAGGAAATGGGTCAAAATTCCATTTTTCCAACATGATCACAACCATTTTCTTGAATAAAAAATACTCAGATTCGTCACAAATCTTATTTATAAATAACCTAACTATTATATGCACTTTCATCATTACACACCTCCCATTATAAATGCAAGAATGCACATTGTTAAACACTCTAACTTTCCAAGCATTTGAATTTTCAGTTACAGAGCAATATATCCTTCAATCACATCTTTTACCAGTGCATTTGTATGTAGTTCTTTACTAATCATACCTATATTGTTCTAAATTCCTCGCAGTCCAAAGAATGTCATACTTTCATGAAGATAACCCGGACCACGACTTAAGCCATCATCAGTTTTCCGATTCTTAAACCCTTGGTTTTCATCCTCGTCGCTCTCTGGGTACAGGTTGTGTCAATGCTACACTCATCTACAAACTTTAAGACATCTTCTTCAATTTGGAAAGCATCCCTTTCACGAGCTTCTTCATTGTCTGATTCATCTTCTTCTGGTTCTTCATCCTCTTCATCTCTGCCACGAGTTTCTCCTTCATTTTTTATAGTGACTAGCATATTATTGTGTGGTCTAGTCTACTTTTAAAAGTTGTACCAACAAAATTGTAGAATCTGGTTTAAAATTTTCAACTGAGGTGAAATTAAAACTTTTAGATCCAATTTTTGTGAAATTAGACCGAGACTCAAGGTTCGGGTAGATTTGGCTTTATATCAAACTTCCGAAGTGAAAATAGATTGAGTTCTCATAATTTAGTATTTATCATTTAATGGCTATTAGTATTAGTTATATGTTAAAATTCCGGTTAAATCATTTGATATCTTCTGTTACCTCTTTGCCATAATTTTAGATACATTGTACAAAGTTTTAAGCTCCTTAGCTTCTTCAATATTTGCGAAAACTCACTAGGCTACTAGACTCTTTTGTTAATTCTTTACGCGCACAAATATATATTAGCTATTTGATTTTCGTTCAGTTTTACAAATTTTTCCGAAAATTTTCGGGTTAGCAAAATTGACGAAATTGATATCATTCCAAAGTGTTAATATTAAAGAATACAATAGAAAAAATATTTTAAACAATATATATAAACGATAATAGAATATTTCGATATTCGAAGAAGAAATCGAAATATATTGTAATATCGTTTAAGAAGAACAATTACATAGACATCAATGTGATTTTATGTAAATCATTAAAACATCAATTTTAATCATTCCTAAATGGATAATATGATGGGTAAACATCATGTAACAATGTAACTTGCAATTTTGGAACAATATTATTCGTCTACGTTGAAAAAAACCGATATATACGATAATACGATATTTTTTAAAATTTTTTAAAAAATTTTGGAAAAATTTAAAAAAATTTATAGTCAGTCACAAAATTTGTGACTGATCTGCGACTGAAACGCAAAAAACGATGTCAGTCGCAGATCAGTCACAAATTTTGTGACTGACTATAAATTTTTTTAAATTTTTCCAAAATTTTTTAAAAAATTTTAAAAAAATTTCGAAACCCTATACCCTAAAACATATTGTGACTGATCTGCGACTGATAAAAAAATTTATTTTAGTCGCAGATCATTCACAAATTCAATTGGTTTACACTGTGATTGATTAGCGACTGAATTGTGCTTCAGTCGCTAACCAGTTTCAAAATTTAAGTAGTTTAGAAAAGTCCGTGAGCCAGGACTCGAACCCGTGACCTCGCGTCTTAAGTGTTTTTGTTGTAGTCCGGTAACCACTAGGCTACTAGACTCTTTCGTTAATTGTTTACGCGCACAAATATATATTAACTATTTGATTTTCATTCGGTTTTACAAATATTTTCGAAATTTTTTGGGTTAGTAAAATTGATGAAATTGATATCATTTCAAAGTGTTAATGTTAAAGAATACAATAGAAAATATTATTGTGCGTCTACATCATTCTCTTCATCATCATTCGAAAACGACATATTACATTGAAATTCGTCTTCTCTTTCAGCATCTCTAACTTCAGCATCAATTCCTTCGCCATCGTTCCGGTAGAATATTATTATTTTGGCAGGAAATACAGGGACAAGAAAACTTACCCTTATTGTTAAGTGCAAACAGCTGATTACCCGCAAAATTAATAAACTCGTCCACTCCAGCAGCAAATTCCGCCGAGATGTTACTTGTTTCTTCATCAATTCTTCTATACATCCACTCCCGAAAATTTGTATAATTAAAATTTCTTCCCATTTTTTTCCCTCCAAAATTCTTTTTTTCTCTCTCTAAAACCGTTTTTTGTATTTGAGAAGTGAAATTTGTGACGTATATATAAAATAAATTTGTGACTGAATTGCGACTGAACAGTGACTGATATTTGCGACTAAATTATCAGTCACAAACATGTCGGCAACTTTAGGTACAAACACACAAAAAATGTGTACACCTAACAAGTTGGGACTGAATTGGGACTGATATTTGCGACTGATTTATCAGTCACAATTTAGTCTTAAGTTGTGCGACTGATTTTCGACTCTATAATTCAGTCGCAAATCAGTCTCAACAGAGTCACACTTTTGCGACTGATGTAAGAGTGAAAGTTACAGTATCATATTTGCGACTAAAGTGGGACTAGTTTTTTCAGTCTCAAATTAGTCTCACATTTTGTAACTGATTTTTCAGTCACACTTTGCAGTCACAAAATGCGTGTTTTCTTGTAGTGTTCAGGAATTTTCACACACACATTCCAGGCGGAAAATTTCCTACCATCTACATTTAAGTGCCTAAGATAAATCTAGCATTAAGACCACTCTAAGTGAAGGAATTAATAGATCTATCAACTTAAACACAAGATTCAACTATCAAATCCTAAGATCTACCTAACCATCAACCTATCACTTCACTACTCAAACACCAAAGACATGAAACAAAACAAGAAAATAACCATAAACAAAAGCATAATCATAATCTTAATAAATGGGAGATGATGACCCAAAGATCATCATCCCCAAAAGGGTCTTTAACTATTCTCCCTCTCCTCTCAAGTGTCTGCTCAAAAACTAGAAGAAAAGATTGTCTAGAAACCCTAAACATTTGGGTTTAATACGTAAAATTGGAATCGGGTCGACCTGAGATAAACTGGGTGGACCAAACAAAAAAATTGCGGGTCAGAAACTCGACCAGAAATATCGACCTCTTGGTCGATATTTTATCACAAAACATCATCTCTTCTCTGGTCTGTTTTACCGAGAAAAAATCACGACCAAATGTTTGTTAAAAATGTCAAGAAACTTTCTTCTTCTTAGGTACGAAATTACACGCTCAAATAACGACCAAGAGGCCATAAGCTTTTTTTTAGTTTCATGCTTCCTTTCTCCATCCTCTTGCTTCCAAACCTCGTAAATAAGAAAATATTATTTTATAATTGAAAATTGCTAATAGTATTGATTTGTTTTTATTTAGGATTATATCTTTGGGAAAATTTGCCAAATCACACAATTCACTAATTAAATTAAAGATATGGCACATGTATTCTCATAATTAAGATAATAGCACTTTTACCTAAATATTTACAATTTTAACACTTTAATAATTATGCTCAAAATTTAAAACAAAAACTAGAAAACTTATGAAGATGAAAGAAACTTGAGCAAGTTTACTTGCTACAGTACCGCTACGTTACTAATTATATTATATGGTATAAAACTACTATATATTGTAAAACATATAGTACATAACAATAAGAATTATTCATCCATATAGTATATAAGGATAAGGAAACAGAGAAGAAGAAAGATAAGGAGAATGAGAAAGACAAGAAAGAGTAGGAGGAGGATGATGAAGAGGATGGGGAGAATGAGGAGGAAAAGAATAATGAGAAGGGAGATGAGGAAGACTAGGGGGAATAGGAAGAAGAGTAGAAGATAGGAGGAAGGAGGAGGAAGAATAGAAGACCAAATAAATTAAAGTTGGTGAGATTTTTCTAAAAATATGTATAAATTGATGAGTTTAAGAGAATAAACATACTATATCAAGTAGACATTCTATATATATAACTGTTCTATATAAAATTGGTCAATACCATATTCGTTTTTATTTAAAAAAATTGTTCATTTTTAAGAATTTCAATTTTAGAGTGTGTAAAAAAATCTATATTTTTTTTAAAAAAATTAACTTTGAATTTGTTTTTTATTAAAATTTATATTGACAATATAATTATACAAGGAGAGAAGGAGTGAAGAAGAAAAAAAACTATATGAAAATGGTAAACTTGCAAATACTTCATAAAATATACAAAATTTCATTTGGGTTAGGGCAAAAGACCATTTACTCAATTATAGTTATTTTGTACTATGTCAACTAATCTCTCTTTATCTTTTTGGTTTTCATGTTTTTAAGTTCAATCTAAATAAATTACGAGTAAATAGGTCAAAAGTATGTATCGAATTATCCAGCTCATGGCATAAAAATCAGAATCAAAATACTAAATCGAATTGTTCAATACGTACCTAGCAAAGAACTCATCATTTCAAATATTTAGGTAATTTTGGTTTTCGATTTAGTCTGATTCGAAAATCGAACAGAACCAAATAAGAACCAAAACCAATTTAAACTAAAAATATTTGAGTATTTTGGGATTTTTTTTACAAGTAATCATAATTTTTTTGGCTATTTGGTTATTTTTGATCAAAGGTAATTATTTAGAATCGAACCAATAGTATTTCAGGTCTAATTTGGTTCTATTTATTCGGAACTGGAACCATACCAAATTTTAGTCAATACTTATTAGTTACCACTTTTCAGAAGCGAAAGAACCAAAACTAAAAAACCAATCTAAACTAAACTAAAGAACCAAATATCCATAACTAAAAATTACCATCTATTACATATATAATAAGTTTTTTTGCAATCAAATTAAAAGCGACCCAAAAAAATCTCGAAATATAAACAGAAGAAATAAAAACATGAAGAAAAAAAAATGGGCCCTAGTAAAGAGTTGAAATTACGCAGCACGCGTATGGAGCACCACGTGTCAGACTTCTGTAAAACCCAGTATGCAACCGCCGACATGACTTCGAGAAGGATTGTGACGGAGACCGCTTGTTGTCGCTTCTTATAACTACCGACTGAGCCACTTCAAATCTAAAGCCTATGTAGCTTACTCACCCATAGTCTTTTGTATGCGAGAGACATTAAAACTGTCGAGATCTACTATATAGATCCACCAAAAATATTTTATTCTTAACGCTTTAAACCACCGATAAAAAAGCAAAAATTTGTAGCCATTAATAAGAAAGAAGATTCAAATCCCTGAAACCAAAAACTAAAAACAAAGCTAAAAAAATCTAAAAAAATCTAAAAAATCTTAAAACCTAAACTAGATAACTAATCAGAGTAGAACTCCAGATCTATGCCGGCAAATCTAGACCTAAACCTAGAACCAAGCCAATAAAAAAAATAAAAATAAATAAAAGTATAGAACAACAAAGATCTGAACTAAGACCGATAGATACCAAAATCAGACAAAAAAGAGAAGAGAATTGAAGAAATAAAAGAACCGGTAGAGCGCAACTTCGAAAGTGAACCGGCCAAACTGGAGATCTGATTCAAAATGGAGAAAAACATTTCTCTAAAGAAGACAAAGAAAGTTTGTTTGTATATATATATATATATATATATATATTAGTTTAGTAATCATTTTTAATGGCTATTAGTATTATATGCTAAAATTCCGGTAAAATCATTTGATATCTTGCGTCACCTCTTTGCCATAGTTTTAGATACGGTATACAATTACAAAGTCTTGAGCTCCTTATCTTCGTCAATATTTGTGAAAACTCGAGATCGTGGGATATTATCTCACAAACTGGAGTATTTTTTTATGACCACTTGAGTGGTAAAGGCAAAACTTTTGTGGTTCTGTTTTAGCCAGAACGTCATGCATGAAATCGAATCTCACGATGTCAAAGAATCAACCAAAATTGAGCTTTATTCCTAATGAATAAGATCGTAGGGAAGTCAAGCTCGTGGCGAAGAATATGGATTTGATGGTATCCCAAAAATACAACTAACGATGCTTTGGTTTTGTCTTCTTCAAAGTTGTATTTACGTAACAGTGGCCCATTTAGATCTCAAGAGTCATTATTCTATAATGATAACAATACAAAGGTTTTCATCATTTTCAATGAACAAGCTTTGTGATTCCATGTACCGACACATGATTTAATGCAACGATGTTGATTTTTGTATGTCCGAATCCAATTCTTTACACACTTTATTGTTTTTATCATAAGATTGAAATATCACCACCACATTTTTTGTTTATGAATAGACATTACAAAAACTTAGACGTATAGTGTCATTTATTTTATTTGCGTATATCAGTTTTAAGTGATATAACCGCTATTTACATCACTTATAAAAATGACTCTGAAAGTGGTGACTCAAATAATTAGTGTCAATTTTAACAATTGATGCAACTATTTTCATCATACTATATGTGATGTCCTGTGCGGTTGTAAAAGATGCAATAATAATGTCATTTATTATAAATGATGTTAAATCAATATAAAATGTCATTTGTTAATAAGTGACTCTATATAGTGTCATTTATTTAAATAATATAATATTATTGATGCTATACATATATATATTTTTGTAGTGAGAGAAGAATTTAAGGATTAATTTAGCTCAATTCTGAAATTTTATTACTTAAAAAAGATCCTGCTTCGTTCATTCATTGATTATCTAGACTAATGACTAGAATCCGTATAAAATTTGTCGCAAATGACTGCTCCAACAAGTTCTTTATAACCACGATCTACCTACGAAAAAAATATGGCTAGATAACAGTTATGTCAACAGCCGACATATTCATCAAGTAGCCACGAATATCAACGAGGTTATATTTGTGTAGTACCTAGCTAGTAAAACTAGGAAATATTATCCTGAAAATAGTCGATCCACATTATTCTTAAGAGATTTTAACGAAGTGAAGTTTCGAGAACGTATATACATAACCATTATTTCTCTTTCTGATTATTTTAGCAAGGCCAATTTCCTTCAGCCTCTTAGCCGTCATTTAACATAAAGATTTTAGCCAAAGCTCCAATACTATTTTTAGAAACGAAATCAGATAAAATATTTCTTAAGCGAAGTATATACGATATTGTTTACCTATAAAATATGTCATCTCTAATTCTTTGATGTATCGAGCAAGATGCATGTTCTTATATAAATCCAACGTTAGCTGATTTTATTATAAAATACTATACCAAAGCATTACAAAATAGGTAACCGCATAATCTATTCTTAATTACAAAACTTAAGATTAGACATAGCATCAACTCTCATACATACATTCTTTTGTATGTTCTTCTACTTTTACTTTAATACTTTCTTCAGTACATTACTTGAAGTTAAAGCCATAACGCTCCTGCGCGCTTAAGCATTGGAACAAGAGAGCGATTGAGATGAAGACTCATCACTTGATTGGCTCCACCAACAAGCTGTCCTCCAATGAAAACCACCGGCACGGTCGGGCTGCACCCTAGTTGAGCTAAGGCTTGCTCTATCTCCTTTCCTCTTTTGATCTCATCTAGCTCATAGATCGTTGGGTTCACGCCGAAATCTATGAAGAGAGTCTTGATTGTGTGAGACATGCAGCATGAATTCTTGCTAAAAATCACTACTGACTTCTCAGTAACCATCTTTTGTACGTTCTCCATTTGTAATGTCAAAGAGTGTTTAAAAAGCGATTTAAGGTGGATGCAAATAATCTTTCTTTTGAGTGAAATACGAGATTAAAAGTGAAAGTTGGAAAGCTAGATAACTTGTAGCTAGAGAGCTTGAAGTATTTGGGTGAAGACAAGATATAACTTGAGTTTGTGTTTGATGTAATAAATGGTCTCTAAGGGTCCCTATATATAGTTTCCTAAAAGGTACGTAAGCTTTGAAAATACGGATATAAATTTAATGCATGTAGCCTTTTTCTAAAAAAAGAAACTTTAGTACAAAGTAAAATATCATTCATAAATAAACAAAAACAAATGAAAAATGAGAAATTAAGATAGTGGGAATATCTCAAATTAAGGGTAAGGAGGGTCCATCCTTATTGCCTCTTTGCCCCTTGAAGCTAAAGAATAAAAGAATAAAACTGTTACTATTAATCAATTGGTACGGATAATAAAATCATAAATGTGAGAAACTTTTGATAGAGATGAATCACGTCATATCTTGATAGGACTAATCAAAATCTATTTTTTTTGTGTCAACAATTTATATTTTTTCCAAAAACGGTGTGGATAATAACTTAGTACATTACTTTTTGACTGGAGAGTTTCATTACTAGGCACCAAATTAAAAGAGATATATTTATCGCACTTTACAATTAAAAGAGATATATTTATCGCATAAGTACATCTTTTCACATCTAATTTATAGATATATACAATATAATTACAACACATGTTTTATTGTCAAACTTAAATTATATTAGAACCTTACCAAGACCAAAAGTTTTTTTACAATATTAAACTATTGACTGACTCTCTAATAAAACGAACAAAAGAGTCAACCTTATGATTTAACAATCTTTATTAGTTACAACACATGTTTAAGTTATTCTAAATCACTATCAAAGGTTTTCGAGTCAATAGCTTTCACATTCCTTTTTAATATAATGTAAGTTAAAAAACTTTTTTCCAAAAATAATTGTCATTATTTTATAGAAACTATTTTTAGTAAAACTTTTCCTTAGCCAAAACAATGAAAATTATTTTAAAATAGAGTGATTAGTTAAAAAATTTCATATTAATATGGTAATATTCAAATACTTCAAAATAATACTAATTAATCAAATAATCATATAAAATTCTAAAATATCATTTTGCTCTTTCTAGATGTGTAAACAAAAACATAATAATGAAAATATCATTAATGAAATGTGCCACGTCAGCACGCTCTGTGCAACTAAGTCTACCAAGTTTAATGCCACATCAGCGTAAGCTTCACCAAACTCTACCATGCTATAATCTAACCCCACCAAACACTGTCAAAGAACTACCATACTATCCTCTAGGTTATTAGGAAGTCGTAATGTTGGGGACAAACTGTATGAGGTGTGTTGACAAAACTTTTCAGTTGGGTAGAGTTAATAGAATTTAGTAGACGTTGGACCCTTTGTAATAGATTTAGGCATAGTTAGTAACGCCAGTGTAGCAGGTTTTGGCAGTTATCTTTCAAAGCTTGGCAGAGTTAGTAACGACAGTGTGATAGAGTTTGATAGAGTTTGTACATTGTCAAGCAGATTTGGGCATAATTATATTTGATAGTGTGGCATATGTTGGCAGAGTTATTCTGTTAGTTTGGTAGAGTTAGGTAGAGTTAGTTCATTTAACCTAGTTTGGAGAATGAAGATTTTAACCCTTAATTATTACATCACCTACCTTCTTTCTCGTTTACTTATTGCAGCCAAACACCATTGAAGCACACAAATCACCATTGTTGCTTGAGCTCATTTCTTATCTTTTGACGTCGTTTTCTTGATTTTGGATCTATGGATCATATCTTCTTAGTTTGTGGAAGTGAGTTAAGATGTACGTATGATGAGTTGTGAGGATGGTGCATGAAGATTTCAATCTAAATCAACATATCTATAATGTAAAACCGAGTTACACATCAAATGAACTCATGCATGCACTACCACAAGATACACCTCCTATCTTAGTGACCAATGAGAGGCAATTGCGTGGGTATGTGCAACAATTTCGAAAGAAGGCAATTCGTCTTTGTGTGGAGATTTCAACGAGATCTTATGTACATGTGGAAAAAAGTATAAGATTTGAGCCTAAATGTGAGTCTTCCTTTGATAAGTTTGATTCTTCGTTTGGTAGACTATCTTCAATGTGTGGTAGAGTTAGGAAGACTGTCAAACAAGAAGGTGAACACGTTGACTACGTTGAAGAAGCTGAGGAAGCGGAAATGAGATTCGACTACTGCGAAGACTTCATAAGTGTTCAGAGGAAGTGTAAAGAAGAAGATAGAAAAAAAAATCTACCTCCTAAGAAGAGAGATTTGACATTTGATGATGAGTATTTAGACATTGAAATGAGGTCACTTCAATTAGTTGTTGGACAAATTTATCCCACAAAAGACGATTTTGAGTCAAGGTTGAAGACATATTATATTTTACATAGGTTTAACTTCAATGTCGTCTCTTCATCGAAGATGTTAGTGGTTGTGCGATGCTGGGTTCCAACCTGCGCTTGGAAATTCTGTGCTTCACGCCTCGATCCTGAGAGTCCGTGTTTCTATGTCCGGATCTACTGTGAAGAACACACTTGCTCTGTTACAGAGATGTCATCTCGGGCATGTCAAGCAACGCTTGATATTCTTGGTCGTTTATACTTAGTAACAAGAACTTTAGATAATAGTTTTGAAGAACTTCCCTCGTATTTGTATATGATAAGACGAGCAAATCCGGAAACACTTACCAAGCTGGAAGTAGACAGAGATGATAAGTTCAAGTTTTTATTCCTTGCATTCGATGCAAGCATCAGAGGATTTCCGTATATGAGAAAGGTTATTGTTGTGGATGGAACATTTTTCAAGGAAAATATAAACGGATTCTTCTCACGGCCACAATGCAAGATGAGAATTTTAATATTTTTCCTATGGTTTTTGGTGTGGTTGATACCAAAAATGATGAATCTTGGGAATGGTGAATTACGATCAAAAAAAAATATTGTTTATTGGAAGGTGTTTTTTTATAATAAAGATCGAAACAACTGGGAGAAACAAAACAAATGCGTGTTGTTTTTTTTGGTGTGAGAAGATCACCAACAAACAAAATATAGAGGAAAATTAATAGACAAAAATGGAGGACATTTCAAAAGGTGTCGTCGTCGTCCTCCTCAAGGCAGGCATCGGCATGTGCATGATGCAACAATAAACCACAAAATAGAAATACCTCACACGTTACAAGTAACCCACAAATTCACACACACTACTTAACAATTGTATATGTTCATCTGTTTTGCACATGCCCCCAACTATATGGACATTCTTCCTCGGTTCCTGCCTTACTTGCCTACTTTCTCACCCGTGGTCTCTGGCTCACTCTCCGGTAATTGATCGGTTATAGCATCATGTTTGGTTTCCAGTTCAGCTTTAGGGCTTGACTCAATTTCTGCGGTATTGGGGTTTGATTCTGGTTCCAATTTAGCTTTGGGATTTTGTTCAGGTTCTAATTCAGCCATGGTATTTGGTTTGGTTTTGGGGGACTCGGTCTTATCATGACAAAAGTTAACAACTATACATGTGATGTAATGTCACTTAAAAGACCTTTTTCCAAAAATAATTATGTCATTATTTTATACAAGGTATTTTTAGTAAAACTTTTCCTTAGCCAAAACAATGAAAATTCTTTTAAAATAGGGTGATTAGCTAAAATACTCCATATTAATATGGTAATGATTCAAATACTTCAAAATAATACATAATTACTCAAATACTCTTGTAAAACCCTAAAATATCATTTTGCTTTGTAAACAAAAACGTAATAACGAAAATATCATTAATGAAATGTGCCATGTCAATGTGCTCCGTGCGACTAAGTCTGCCAAATTTAGTGCCACACCATCGTAAGCTTCACCAAACTCTACCATGTTATAATCTAACCCCACCAAACACTATCAAACAACTATCGTACTATCCTCTGGGTTATTAGGTGATGTTTGATTTTTACTTCAATTAATTCAACGAACGCAAACAACTTATCATTGCTAGCATTTGAGGATCAAACAACAAACAACCTAGAACCAACACATTGGGATTATAAGATTGTAATTAAGCTAAAGCGATCAAGGGGTGAAAATAAAGTACTACTATTTAATCTAAACAAGAACAAACAAACATAAACAAAAAACATGCTTTGTACTCAAACAACACTTAAACAAAAACAGGGCGACAAAGAAACGAAAATGATTATACGCAAACGAATGATATTAGGTAAGACAAACGATCAAAAGCATAGAAAATTAATAAATGATGCTTAAAAACTCATTAAGAACCATCTTAGAACATGGAACACAACTATTGAATAACTCACTCTCATGGCATTAAACACTTTCCTAGTCAATCAATCAAACTAACTCTCATTGACGATTCAAAGACTAACAAGCATTAAAATCAAGTCCATTAAGTTCACTAATCACCTTAACATCATCTCTCAATGGCTAGGAAAGAAAAGCTCATAAAAAGGTCTCTCGGAAATTTCATCGAACACCTCTCGGGCAATAAATTTCCTAGCATCTAGATTCAAATGGATAAGTTAATTCTAGCATTAAAACCACCTAGTATGAAGGATCTAACAACCTAAGCATCAAATATCAATCATCTAAACCTATGATCTACCTAACCATTAACCATTCTAAAAACTACTCACACATCATAACTATGGAAAACAAAACAAAAGATGAAATGAAAAGCATAATGAAAAGAGAGAGATAAGGATAAGAGATTATCAAATTGATTCAAAGGAATGATCAAGAGTAGATCATCCTATAGAGTCTACAAGATTTTTCTCCAAGCCCTCACCTTCAAAGTGTTCTTGATGGCTTCCAAAATAAAAGAGTATCTAAGTAAAAATGATCTAAAGTTGCTTCAAAATACCCTAACAATCAGGTTTAATGTGTGGAGACGGATTTGGATTGACCCGGGATAAACTGGATCAAACAAAAGTTAAATGACCGAGGGTCCGCGAGGTCGGGTCTCCCACGTTGCCCAAAGTGGCGACTTCCCGTGCAACAGAACGGTGGTTCACGTGTTGTGTCCGAGGTCGGGTCTCCCACGTCGACTAAGGTGGCGACGTCCCGCACAACAGAGTGGCCTCACGTCCATGCTTTCGAGGTCGGGCTTTCCAGGTCGCCCGACGCCCGATGCAACATAGTCCTTTTCCTTCATTTCTTCATGTTTTGCTCAGCTAACTCCATAACATGAAGTTGCCTTTCATATCAAGGTCCTCAATGCTCCAAAGTATGTTCCAAATCACCTAAAATAGACTCAAAACGAAAAATATGCGACTCGTTCTAACTAAAACTCTAAAATGATGAGTTATGAACAACAAATGATATGAAATGATGAAAAATGATAATGAAAACTAGGCTAATATATACATATATCATTAGAAAATTGTAATGGTGGGGACAAAATATATGAGGTGTGTTGACAAAAGTTTATAAAAGAAATCAGATGAAAACGATATTATTTACCTATAAAATATCTCATTTCTAATTCTTTGATGTCTTCGAGCATTTATTTTTTCGTTCTTTAATGAGCATGTTATGCTTAAATAATGATATTAATTAACTCTGTTTTTCATAATACCATAAATAATACTTTTCTTTTGCAGAGGTCCATTTTATATAATTACGAACAGACCCGTATATATTCTTATATAAATCCAAAGTTAGCTGATTAACTCTCATACTTGTGTACAATCTTCTAGTTTTACTTTAACATACTTTCTTCAGTACATTAATAAACTTGAAGTCAAAGCCATAAGGCTCCTGCGCGCTTAAGCATTGGAACAAGAGAGCGATTGAGATGCAGCCTCATCACTTGATTGGCTCCACAAACAAGCTGTCCTCCAATGAAAACCACCGGCACGGTCGGGCCGCACACTAGTTGCGCTAAAGCTTGCTCTATCTCCTTTCCTCTGTTGATCTCATCTAGTTCATAGATTGTTGGGTTCACCCCATAATCTATGAAGAGAGTCTTGATTGTGTGTGACATGCAGCATGAGTTCTTGCTAAAAATCACTACTGATTTCTCAATTACCATCTTCTGTACGTTCTCCATTTGTGTAGTAATGTCAAAGAGTGTTTAAGAAGCGATTTGTGGAGAATGCAAACAAATGTTTCTTTTGACTGAAATAAGAGCTTAGTATGTTCGAAAGCTAGATAATTTGTTGCTAGAGAGCTTGGAGTCTTTGGGTGAAGACAAGATATAACATGAGTTTGTGTTTGATGTAATAAATGGTCTCTAAGGGTCCTCTATTCATAGGTTCTTAAAAGGTCTGTATGCTTTGAAAATACGGATTTAAATTTAATGTATGTAGCCTTTTTCTAAAAGAATAAACTTTAGTACAAAATAAAATATCATACATAAATAAATAATAATGAAAAAAGGAAAAAAAAAAGATAGTGGGAATATCTCAAACGGTTAAAGGCTAAGGAGGATTCATCCTTCTTGCCAATTTGCCCCTTGATGACAAAATCTTAAATGGGAGAAAATTTTGATAGGGATAAATCACGTCATATCTTGACAGGACTAATCAAAATCTATTTTTGTATCAACAATTTATATTTTTCCAAAAACGTTGTGGATAATCACTTTGTAAATTACTTTTGACTGGAGAGTTTTATTACTAGGCACCAAACTCAAACTAAAGCAAAAGAGCAAAAACTCACTTTACAATCAAAAGAGATATATTAATCATAAGTACATATTTTATCATATATTACATAGATATATATACCATTACAACACATGTTTTAGTTATTCTAAATCATCAACTCAGCTATGTTTAATTATTTCTGCCAAATAACAAAGGCTTTCGAGTCCATAGCGTTTACATTCTTTCTTAATATATTGTCACTTATTTTTTCCATATATAATTATGTCATTATTATATACAAGCTATTTTTAGTAAAACTTTTTCTTAGCAAAAAATATATCTAAATAAAAGGTGCAACTCTTTCCATTTGTGAAAACCCGAGATCGCATGGAATATCTCTACTATAATCTTTTTTTTTCTTCTTTAATGTGCGTGGTGTTACGTGGCCTCTTCTGAATTTCTTACATGATTCTTAACATCGCAAATATTCGATCTCGTTCCTTGAGGATAAGGCTCAGTGCAACAAAACAATATAAAATTATTCTTTTTGGGTTAAATTTGATTTCTCATTGGCCCAACTGTAATCTAAAGAGTCGTTATTTTCTATACTACACATTACAAGGAAATTGTAGCCAACACAAATACAATCATAATTACGAGTTTAGAGTGTTAAGTAAGTTTGGAGGGTGATGGAGTAGCAGTGAACTAGTCACTATAAGGAAACATTCCAGATTCTAACCGTCGATCTAGTCAGAAACCGTCAGAAAATAAGTGTTTTTCATCTTTTCCGATCGGATTTAGCTGATTATTTTAAAATGGTTGAAAAATCATTTCTGGTCAATAACGGTCAGAAAATTCCAATTGCCTTTGTACTGATCAAGTGTGGTCGACAATTTCCTACCACATTTCTCATTGGATAATTTTCTGATCAAAAAAATAGTTGGTAATTTCTAACCAGAAAAGTGATCGGAAATTTTTTGACCGAAAAAAATAGTAGGAAACTAATTTTGGCAGAAAAAGGCTGAGAAAATTCAATAGAATTAATGTTTCTAATAAATGTTCTTAATTAGAACGAAAGCACAGCCTCTATTATGTGGAGTATGATGTGCATGTTATATCCCCAAAAAATACACAACTTTTACTATTAGTTCATAATTGGTTAAAGTGGTGTTCTCTAATCTCGTGATTTCTCCAGTTTTATATAATTTAAATACCCTAAACAAAATACAAAAAATATCTTTTATTTATACCATGTAAAAAATTTAAAAGGATCCAAAATAAATCTCTCTATTGTAAAATATGATTTTAAAGGGGTTCAAAAATTATGTTGGTCTCTTTCTGGTTAATCTTTTTTCCTTTTATTCTACTAATTTTTCATTTTAAATATATCTTATAATAGAAAGAAAAACTTTTGTATGCCCATATAAATCATGAATCCTAGGCAAATGCCTATATTACTGGAAAGACTAGTCTCCAAATATTAAGAAATTTTTTTGAATAACAAATCATACTTAATTTCACTCTTTTTTTTAGTCACAGAGCAACAATTTGGCAGTAAAAATTTGTTCAAATTTGTAAACTTTACATACAATGTTCTTATGTATATATACATAAAAACATGAGAAATGAAAACTTAGATACACAAAACATTCATACCACACATGTATATGTGTTTTGTTTGTTATCATTGATTACTTTATGTTATTATTATGCTACGTTTAATGCATAACAAGTATCCCATTATTTTGAGATCAAAGCCATAATGCACCAACTCGTTTAAGCATTGGAACAAGAGAGCCATTGAGATGGAGACTCATGACTTGATTAGCTCCACCAACCAGCTGTCCTCCAATGTACACCACCGGTACGGTTGGGCTGCAACCAAGCTGAGCCAAAGCTTGCTCTATTTCCTTTCCTCTTTTGATCTCATCGATTTCATAGATCGTTGGGTTCACGCCAAAGTCTAAGAAGAGAGTTTTGATTGTGTGGGACATGCAACACGATGACTTGCTAAATATCACAACCGACTTTTCGGAAGTCATCTTCTGCACTTTCTCCATTGGTGCGAAAATGTGTTTAAAAAAAGGGTTATCTTTAGATTGAAATGGAGAGAGTAAGTGTGAAAATTGGCAACTTATAAATAAAACTTGTAGAGAGCTTGAAGTTGGATGAATATAGAATGAGTTTGAGTTTGTAATTTGGTGACTGGTCTCTAAGGGCTCATTAACTTATATATAGCTTTCTCTAAGGTACGTATACTTATCCTGTTATATCTACAACTTTTCAATATAGAATCAACTTTATAACATGAAATAAAGAACACATTTTAAAGATATTGGGAGTATCCAAAAGAATTTGAGGCTGTGAATCTGTTCACACGCTCTTGACTCATTGCCTCTTGCAGCTAAAGAATAAAACTATCAACTAGTTTAGTAAATCATACAGAAAATAAAATCTATCTTAGATGTTAGGAATATTTGATACGGACGAATAATGTCATGTGTTTATTCCCTTGTGAAGTCTCGAGATCGTTTGGTATTTACGTGGCCTCTTCACTTACAATAAAAACACGTTCTTTATTCGCATAATTTTGTTTTGGTAAATCTATGTGCGAATAAAGCTTAATATTGTGTGATTCTTCACATGGCAAATATTCGATTTTATTCCATGGCCATATGTGATATTTACATATACATATATATACACACAATGTGGCCCAACCGTGATCCAAAGAGTCGTTATTCATATATAACAAATTACAAGGTCATCATAGTCCGTACATGTCTTGTGTAAAAATACATATTATCGTACCGCATCACATCACATCGCCGAACTGAAATATGAATAATTAACTAGAAAACAAAATAAATTAATAAAATAATATTTTTCTACAAATTCATCACAAATGTTTTTTATTGATATGTAATATTTCGTCAAAATAACATATATTTCATCACAATATAAAGATATTGTTATGAATTTATGATGATCTATAAATGATTACAATACAAGTGTCACAAATGTATATTGGTAACAAAATATCACAATATACTTGTGAAAAATAAATCTAGTTACAATTTCTTCACAAATCGTTACGGAATATAGTCACAATGATTTATTTAAATTCGTAACAAAATTATATATAAAACATTATAAATTATTACTAATATTCTTAATCACAATACAATTGTCACACAATAGCTCAATTTTTTTTGTCGTGGAAAGTAAGCGACTTGAAGTACAAAAGAGATAAGATTATAATGCAATTTTTTATTTTTTTTGTTAACTGCAAACTTCAAATGGAAACCTAGTCTCTGTGATTCCGGAGACAATCAGATATTTCCTTTAGAAATATCCCTTTGTCTATACAAATTAAGACTGAAACTAATAACCTCTCATGCTCGATCTCCATATGGAGTATTGCCAGTGATGCAATTTTACATATTAAAAGAAAGTGTGTCATGGTTCCGTTTTTCCACATCGTTTGTAGAGTCTTCATCCTCTCTCAATACCATTGATTTTTTTTTTTTTGGTTTTAATGTTAAATACCATTGAATATTTGTATCAAAGCGGCTTAACTTTATCATTGGATTGAAATTTATCAAATGTACTGGTCGTTGGATGATATGTCTCTGTGTCTCATGAGCTTCCCTTGCACCTCGTATGGCCTTGTCTATTGGACATTTTTATTCTAGTTCGAACTGACTTACTTGGTTTGTATGAAATCCGACAACAAGACTTTATTCTAGTTCAATTTTGGATACATCTCATAATCCTCTCCTTTTCAAATTAAAATGTATTTTTCTATTTTCAATGCAGATTTTTGTTAACCAGTTTTATCTCTAATAATTTAATGTGCACATTATAGTACATAATGTGCTGGAGTATAGTACTAAATAATGTTACCTTTTCTTGTCTTAAAATATATTTGATATTTTAGATTTCCAACATAAATTTTTTTATTGTTTTTCTTCATTTACCATATTACTTTTTCGTACTAATTGTTGTGCATTATGAGACAAAATAATTACTAAATACGGGACAAAAGTGAGAATATATGTTAAAACAGGAATAGTTCTTCCAAAATTTTTAAAATAGTTCTTCTTTGTATATTCAAGTTACACTGGTTGCGGAACTCATTACAACCTCATTGTTTCGTAAAATCAATATGTGTACGTACGTTTCCGATAACCGCGCATAGACTATTCTCATGTATATGTGTTTATAAATAAATTGAAAAGTAGAAATTCACAACAATATGTAATTTTATTATAAAGTATAGCCGTACGTAACTGGTACATTCATAATTCATCCTCTTAAAACTTAGACTACGAAACATTCATACCTAAATACTTTATCAAAAAAAAAAAGATTCATGTCTAAATACTATTCTTATGTCATCCTTTGTTAGTTTCGTGACATTTTTATTACCAAGCTATGATCAATACGTTAGTATTCTTATGTATATATAATTAAACCCACAAAGCCCCGACACGTCTAAGCATGGCAATGAGAGAACTATTAAGATGAAGGCTCATCACTTGATTGGCTCCCCCAACGAGCTGTCCTCCTATGAACACCACCGGTACTGTTGGGCTGCAACCGAGCTGACCCAATGCTTGCTCTATCTCTCTTCCTCTGTTGATCTCATCTAGCTCATAGATCGTCGGGTTCATGCCAAAGTCTAAGAAGAGTGTCTTGATTAATTGTGTGTGACATGCAGCAAGAATTCTTGCTAAAGATCACAACCGACTTGTCGGAGATCATATTCTGTAGTTTCTCCATTGTTGTTATAATGCTAACAACGTTATATGTTTATATGTGTGTTTGATGTGCAGAGAAGTGTCTATATATATTAAGATTTCCAATGTTCGTAAAGTTATCATATTACCGGTTCGATATTGCACTTTTTAAGAGAATCAACTTTATAACACGAAGATAAAGAACATATTTTATGTGATGAAAATAAAAAAAAAATTTGAGGCAACGATCGGTTCAGATCCTGTTGACTCTTTGGCTTTTGCAGCTAAAAACAAAGTAGAACTAATTAGGTAAACGTACAAAAAAAAATTCTCTTTAGCTGTAGAGAATATTTTATAGGTTAAGGTTCCATTTTCGTTCTTTTTCTCCATTTGTAATCCCGAGATCTTTAAATTATAAAGTTGATGCTCTCGCTTGTCATATTAGAGAATCAGCTAATGGTTTGATATTGTAAACTTTTTAGTCACTTCGAGACGATTCATATTATATGAGTTGATAAAAAAATGATTTCATACCTCTTTTGATGGACTCCTCGACCGCCGCAATGATCTACCCGAGAACGATCCAATCCGAGAAGGTCGAGACAAGATACAATCTAACCAACACGACTTGGCTTAGCCTAACATGAAGACTACAACTAATCTAGAGGCCCTTGAAGAGCTTACAATAAGCACATCCCAGCCCTAGCCCACGAAGACACAACCAAGACTTCACTTGCCATTTTTGGACTCCAATCAGAACATGTGATCACTCTTCGAAGATTTCCAGCTCATCCAGAATGAAAAAAGTTACTAATTAATATTATATGGATTCTTGACTCATTCATATAGTTTCTCGAAGTGGAATCAGCCTAAAAAAAGTTTTGAGCTGAAAGATATGGATTTTACAAGTTGGTGGATCCGCAATAAACCCTACTGCGCGACAAGGCCAAAAATCAAACTACAAAGCAGAAGTGAGATGTGGCCTTACCTACGGACCACTTTGAGAACGTTTTTGGGTCTATTACGGTTCCAAAAAGCACAAGAACCCATGAAACCAACTTTAGATCCTCCATATACACTCCAATCAAGAAAAGGGACCAATTTTGTTCTGTTTAAGGCAAGTCTGGGATCCACTTGTCTTAAGGGCTTGCAAGCTTATGTTTGGAAACCAGGAGACTATTTCAACCACTTAGAAACATCCCAAGAAGTCATATCATGCTCCAGACCTCACAGGATTAGGCGAATCTCCTTGAGAGTCTACTTGCCATATTTGGGTCAATTTTGTGTCATAACTCTCCAACGGCTATATCTTGGCTGCAGCTACAACTTGAGCGTGGATTTAATGAATCAAGACGTCCATAGACATCACACATTCATGGCCAAGCTCTTAAGACTCAAGCACAACTCAAGTGTCCATATTTTGGCTGATTTGCTCATTTTTGTCCAACGGCTAGTTTGTATTTAATTGTGAGATTTCTTTCTTGTTTCTACCCTTTTAGAACTTTAGTATACTCATGTAAGAGCTCTATATAAAGCACATTTCATCATTTGTAGAAGACATCTTTCAATCAAGATTAATAGAAGTATTTTGTTCTTTTTCAAGAGTGTTTTCCTTTAATCATTGTCATTTCTTTTCATTTAAGTGTGTGATTCACTTAGCTCTTAGCTTGTTTGTGTGATTCAAACAATTTATTACGTCCACCGATTGAGAGAGTCAATCCACCTCTACTAGTTGAGAGAGTCAATCAAATCCATCTTCACTTAGTTTTCACCAGTTCGGACTCATCAAGGTCGAGTCGTTGAATCCATATCCGAGGATGTCTCCATCGAGGCCCTCATGATCTTTGGTGTACGGTCATGACCTATATATTTCTTTGTCGAAAATAGATATCTCATTATCCCTCGAAGGAAGCTTAATGAGTGATCATTCTTTTGAGTTGCTATTCATAATGTTATTTAAAAAAAATTTGGATTGACAAGATCCGATACATAGTTTAAAGTGCATTTTCTAAAATATTTTTTTGATCTACCAACTGCAGTAGAGAAAAATTAAATTCTTGATATCAGAATTATTTGTTGGACCATCGTAATCACGAGTGTGAGAGGAATTTAACACCATTCATAATGTTTTTATAATAACAAATTTTAGAATTCGATAGATAAATAGTTGCCAAAATTATTTTTATAAGCTTATAAGATAAAAATAAGAATAATGAAGCTTGTGTGAGACAAAACCAGATCTAAATTTGGCATAGGTTATAAGCTTAATTTAAAAAAAAAAAAAAAAAAAAAAAAACCTTTTTTGACATATTATGCACATGTTAAAAAATGAATCCTTCTTCTTCAAGACTCGAGATTTCCAGAATAATCTTATACTTGTTTGAGGATTAAGTGGCTTCTTTAAAATTTCTACGTGGCTTCTTATTGTACAATCAAAAAAATATCTCAATAAATTTATCTTAAACTGATATATTGTAAGATTCTTGACATCGCTAAAGATTGTTTTCATTCAGCCTCTTCGCCGTCTTTTAACGTAAAGATTCTACCAAAGAGTCCAAAAAAGTTATTTTTATTAACAAAAAAAAAGCTCCAATGCAATAACTTCTCTCAAGAACCTCTATTCGATTTCCAGAGGCAACATTATAGATCTCACAAAGATTGTGCAACTACTAGCAAACGAGATGACACATTTCTGGGCTCAAGCGGATAAGATGGTACACAGTGACAGATCTAGAAACATATTTTGTATGGGTATACGTTCATATTTCAATATAAAAAACTTTTATAAACTAAAAAACATAAGAAAAATTAACCAAAAAAAAATTTGTTTGGGGCGTAAGTCCTACCAATGGCCTTCCTCCATCAGCCGATGATGGTACCGTTATGGAAAATGATGCGAACCTTTTCTGGATGATCTCATGGATTAAATCATTAAATATCGTGGGAATAAGGTTATTTTGATGAGTTTCTGATGGATTTGGCCGAAAGTTTATGTTTTTTTTTTAAAAAGTTATGTAAACAATAACATTTTTTTCAATAATTAGATTGATAAAAGACCATAGCATAAAAAGTATTCTAAATGTTAGAATCATAAATTAGATGATGTACTACTAGACCGACAAGAACTCGACGGGTAAGTAATGATATTTAACTCTCTTCTTTTTCGCTACAGTAAAAGCAATTTCGTTACATGTGCTTATATAAATGTATACATTTATATTTTAATATATATAAAGCTAAACATAGGAAAAGGAAATATCAACGTTAGCTGATTTTATTACAAAATATACCAAAACATTACAAGTAACCGCAGAATCTATTATTAATTATAAAACTTAAGATTAGACATAGCATTAACTCTCATACATGCAATCTTGTGTATGTTCTTCCACTTTTACTTTAATACTTTCTTCAGTACATTAATAAATTTGCAATCCCACGTACTGTGAAGTTAAAGCCATAATGCTCCTGCGCGCTTAAGCATTGGAACAAGAGAGCGATTGAGATGATAACTCATCACTTGATTGGCTCCACCAACAAGCTGTCCTCCAATGAAAACCACCGGCACAGTCGGGCTACACCCGAGCTGAGCCAAAGCTTGCTCTATCTCTCTTCCTCTGTTGATCTCATCTAGCTCATATATCGTCGGATTCACGCCAAGGTCTAAGAAGAGAGTCTTGATTGTGTGTGACATGCAGCACGAGTTCTTGCTAAATATCACTACTGACTTCTCAGTAACCATCTTTTGTACATTCTCCATTTGTGTAGTAATGTCAAAGAGTGTTTAAAAAGCGATTTTCGGTGAATGCAAATAGTGTTTCTTTTTACTGAAATAAGAGATTAGGGATCAAAGTTCTAAAGCTAGATAACTTGCAGAGAACTTGAAGTCTTTGGGTGAAGACAAGATATAACTTGAGTTTGTGTTTGATGTAGTAAATAGTTTCTAAGGGTCCTCTATATATATAGTTTCCTAAGGTACATAAGCTTTGAAATAACGGGTTTAAACTTAATGTACGTAGCCTTTTTTCATAAGAAAATCAATTTTAGTACAAATTAAAACATCACAAATAAATAAATAAAAGCACATAGAAATAAAAAACATTAAGATAGTGGGAATATCTCAAAGGGTCCATCCTTCTTGCCTATATGCCCCTTGCAGCTAAAAGAATAAAAGAATAAAACTATTACAATTAATCAATTGGTACGGATGAAAAAATCTTAGAAGTGTGAAAATTTTGATAGGGATGAATCACGTCATATCTTGATAAGACTAATCGAAAGAGATAAATTTATAACATGAATTCAGTTGTTTTTGTCTTATCGGAATCAGATTTAGGATATGGGCCAAAAGTACTAGATTACTTTATGTGGAAAATATGAACTATGGATCATGGTTTACCGAAAAAAAATTTCAGTTATTCTTAATCATTTCGAAAATCAACTATGTTTAGTTACATTTGCCAAATATGTGGTAATTTGAGAAGTGCTTAAACTATACCGTTAACAATGCTAAATTCACAAACAAAGGGTTTTGAGTAATAGTCTTTTTGATATCAGACTTCACACAGCTCGGCCCATTAAAGCTTATTGAGCTCGCGAAGCCCATAAGTGATAATGGGCTGAACAAGAGCATGCTAATTAAGCCCAATTCATAATCCAAAAGGCAGTTAAGAAGAAAGAAGAAGTTTGAACTCGGAGAGCGAGGGACCACGTGGCGAGAAAGAATAGGGACGAAGACGGTTATGATAAAGCGAACTAAACGGCAAGAAAAGAGGAGCCAAATTCAAACCGCAAAGTTATAAAAAAAAAGAAGTCGAAAAAGAAAGGGAGAAGAGAAAAGACCCTAGAACACTAGAACTAGCAAAAATACTCTTGTCTTTATAGTCAACCCTTGTAATTCAGTTCGTTTATCAATACAATCAGATCTTAATCTCTTGACCTTTACTTTCGTTAGCTTGTGATTCGTTTAATCTCGGTTGATAGATCTTGCATCATCAATTTGGCGCCCACCATGGGGCTGGATTCTTTATAGAAACCATATCCCACCCCCGGCTAATGAGGTAAGGTATAAGAGAACCAGATCCTGGCACTCTTGATCTAATAGGATCACCGCATATCGAGGAGGATCCAATCAATAATCCAATCCATCGTGAACCCACAGGCTCGGTGATGGAGCAAATTGGTACACTTACCGAGGAAGAAACGTTGGTAACGTATCAACGTCAAATCCGCCGTATAACTGTTTTGACTAAGAGCGTTGCAGCGTTGACTGAGCAAAACCACCAAGCTATGGAAGTTCTGTGATTACCATCAAGCTAAACACACATTCTTTAGAAGAATACAAAGTAGTTAAATGGCTAAAAGAGCAAGGCAGTGGAAAGACGAACTGAAAAGGAATGGAAAAACAAAAGTGATGGAAAGAGGCATGACCGAAGACAGGAAACGCCAGATAATGATTTCTAGCTCGATAAGTTGGACTCGCCGGATCCTCCATCGCAAAAACGTAGAATCGACTACATTAGCGGAGGGTTGAAATTGTTTCGCGACTCCGTGAATGCGATAAAAGCACATCCACAAAAAGCTGAGTTGCTTGAAAACTCGACACATTCTGTAATGTTTGGTCCCGACCATACCATAACATTTAAGGAAAGTGAAACCTTAACACTAGAAAAACCCCATGACTTCGCACTAGTAATAACTCTAGATGTAGGAGGATTTGAGCTGCGCCGTATAATGGTTAGTATAGGTAGTCAGGTCGATCTCCTCTTCTATGATGCCTTTAGTCGAATGGGATTCGCACTGGATGAGCTCGGCGGTGGGAAGATGCCATTACATGGCTTCGTTGGTGACACATCGATATCCCTTGAAACGGTTGCACTTTCAGTAATTTCCGATGGAGTTCAGAGGATCGTAAATTTTGTAATAATAGATAACGGAAAATGGTGGAGAGGGCTTAATCCGCGGAAGTCAAAAAGCGGCACGGCGGTGCTATAGAGAGAGTCATCGCCAAGCCCAAAAAGGCTCCTTATAGCATTTAGACACCAATGTGGCTTCGCTGGAAGAATCAAAGGAAATTAAGAAAATTTCCGAGATCACAAAGCCTCGAATCGTGTAGGTTGAACCAATAGCAATAGACCCAAATAACCCAAAAAGGGTGGTCAATATTGGAGTCGACCTCGATTAAAAAATTCGAGAAGAATTAATCACTTTTCTCAAACAAAACACCCAAACCTTCTCATGGTCAGCAGAGTATATGCCTGGAATGGATCTTTTGATTACCTCGCACGATTTAAATGTCGATCCGACATACAAACCAGTTAAACAAAAGAGACGAAAATTCGGTCCTGAAAAACCCAAAATGGTACGGGACGAGGTAGCCAAACTAATAAAAACGGGTCAATACGTGAGGTAAAATACCCCGACTAGCTCGCTAATCCTATAGTGGTTAAAAAGAAAACAAGAAATTGGAGAAGTTGTGTGGATTTTACGGACTTAAACAAAGTGTGTCCAAAGGAGAGCTATCCCTTAAAACACATTGATCGGTTGGTCGAGGCAACTGCAGGACACGAGCTCCTGTTATTTATGGACGCACTCTCGGGTTATAACTAAATCCTGATGAATCTAGATGACCAGGAGAAGACGGCATTCATAACCGATGGTGGAACCTAATGTTACAAGGTAATTCCTTTGGATCTGAACAATGCCAGAGTGACATACCAAAGGTTGGTAAACAAAATGTTCGCAAACCAAATTGGAGAATCGATGGAACTCTACATCGATGACATGCTGGTCAAATCTCAGCACGCCACAGATCATGTAGCACAGCTGAAAATTTGTTTCGATATACTCAACTAATACGGCATGAAGTTCCTGCAAAATGTTCGTTTGGTGTAAAGTCTAGGGAATTTCTCGGTTACTTGATTACCGTAAGAGGAATCGAGGCTAGCCCTAAAAAAATCGAGGCATTCCTAAGGATGTCATCGCCGCAGAATACGCATGACGTGCAAAGGCTAACTGGCACGATTGCGGCTTTAAACCGTTTTATCTTAAGGTCAACAAAAAAATGTCTTCCCATTTATAAACTTTTAAAGAAAAATAAAAAATTTGAAAGGGAAGAAGAATGCAAAAAATGTGTAAAGCATACTTAACACAACCCTTAGTATTGGCAAAACCAGTTGAAGGGAAGGAATTATATTTATACTTTATGGTATCGGGAGCCGCAATAAGCGACGTAAAACGAGCAAAACACATATCTATTACATATGTAAAACATTGGTAGATGCCGAAACGCGATAACCGACAATGGAAAAGTTGGCTTTGGCACTAGTGACTTCAGCTAGCATATTTCCAATGACATACCATCGTAGTAATGACCTCACAACCATTACAGTCATACCTCTATAGCCCGAGTCAAGCAGGAAGACTCTCCAAATGGGTTGAGTACGACATCAAATATAACATGATCAAACTCGTACAACCTAACGATAAGGCCGAAATCCCTGATGACATGTGGAGGTTGTATGTGGATGAAGTCTCATCAAGATCGAGAGCTGTATTTGGAGTCAGATTAGTGTCTCCCCAAGGCGAACTCATTGAACATTCTTGTGGACTAGGCTATAAGGCCTCGAATAACGAGGCGGAATACCGAATTCAAAAAATTTTACGCTTGTTCATATCTTGCGAATAGAAAACTCAACGGCAGATGCGTTAGCAACTTTGGCTTCGACTAGCGAGCCCCTAATTAAGAGGGTAATCTAGGTGGAATACCTCGAAAAATCAGGCACCGAGACCAACAACCATGTAATGGTAATTAGCCACTACGATGACGAGGAGGATTGCGATAAGGAAGATTTGCAAATCTTTGATACGAAGGATTAGAGGACTTTGATCAGTCGGTACATCAAATTTAGAGAAAAACCAGATGACATATGGCAAGTCCGAAAGCTAGAAAATAAAAGTGCAAGGTTTTGTCTAATCGAAGACCGATTGTATAAGAGAAGCCCGACGGGAACCGACCTACTTTGTGTAGGACCAGACCCCGAAGGCCCAGAGGAGAGCGCACAACTACTAGCAAAAGTTCATAGAGGTTTCTGTGGCAGCCATTCAGGCGGTCGAGCTCTCGCTTTGAGGATTAAAAGGCAAGGCTATTATTGGCCAACAATGTTAAACGATAGCAATAACTATGCTAAGAATTGTAAAAAATGCCAACGCCATGCTCCGATGATTCATACGCCGAGCGAAGAGCTCGAGACTACTCTGATCCCATACTCATTTCGTAAGAGAATCTGTTTCATGCTGATAGTCACAGATTACTTCACAAAATGGGTCGAGATTGAAGCTTACCAGCAGATAACATTAAATTAGGTGAAGGATTTCCTGTGGGAAAATGTGACATGTAGGTACAGGTTACCCGGAGAGATCATAACTGACAATGGAACCAACCTAACCTCGCAACCAGTCAGAGCCCTCAGTGATACTTGGCATATATGGCTAAAGATGTCGATGCCGAGATATCAACAAGGCAACGACTTAGCCGAGGCAATAAATAAAACGATATTGAGCAATCTCAAAAAATGTTTAACAGCAAAAAAATCTCAATGGTTAACCGAGCTAAATGGCGTACTCTGGGCTTATCGAACAACCCAAAAAAGAGCGACATAAGAAACATCTTTCTCCCTAACATATAGGATCGAGGAAATGGTACCAGCTCGCAGCCGACCATTTAGATACAATGGATGGAAGAAAACATCAAGCGATGCTCTGAATGCAAAACTACCAACAAATGATAACTAGATTCTATAACTCGAAGATAAGACCAAGAAAGTTTTGACAAGGAGAGCTCGTTCTCAGTAAAGTATTCCAGAACACTCGAGAGCTCAATGCTAGAAAACTAGGAGCAATCTGGGAAGGGCCGTACATGATCGACGAGGGCATATCAAAAGGTGTCTATAAATTAAAAGACGCCCGAACGGGGAAAGCTGAGCCAGGACAGTGGAATGTAATGAATCTCAAAAAAATCTACGGCTAAGGCTCTTTTCTCGAATCCAAATGAACTACGAAAGGCTTGATCCCTAAATGGGTATATGGACATTCTGATCTAATTGAATCCAGCCAAAGAAGTAAACAAAACCAATTCAGAAAAGTCGTGACCAGCAAAAATTAAACACCATTAAAATATCCTAGTTTAAGATAAAAAATAATAATAATTAAAACGAAGAGTTTTAAATAAACCCAAAGTTGTCTTAGGTGATGGGTCATTAAAGGACCTAGAAAGTTGTCCGCCAAACGTAAAAAAAAAAGCAACAATGGAAATAACAAGTCAAAAGAGTTCATGAAATTTTAATAACAATGTAGACTAAGCCTCTGTTTTTTGTTGGCGCTGCCAACACCCTCTGTAGTTATGAAAAATGGACCCACATTGTTGCCAAGATTTTCGAAAGTGGAGAATCACCATCGGTAGGAGCATGAGAAGTATACAGAGGACCGTCAACTGCCATCGCGGTACTCGCATATGAGCTCCCACTCCCGTTGTTTCCTGTCCTAACTAGCCTTAACATCACCAACCAAGTTTCGATATTCAATGTCAAGCTGACGAATCATAGTTTGGGCCCCCTCATCCTTCTAGCGCTTTAGCTCGCGTAACTCGGCCTCAAGTTCAGCAAGGCGATGCTCAACTTTGAGGTTCTCCATATCCAGCTTACTCTTCTCGCTCTCGAGGAGATATTTCCTCGACCACACCTCCTCTTTCTCGTGACGGAGCTAGTCACATTGGTCTTGAAGGCCAGAGCATTGATACTTCAAGGAGTCAAGAGAATCCTTGGAAGGAGTATCGTGATAACGGTTTTCCCAGAAGCTACAAGCCTTAACAGCATCATAAAGGCACTAATCCAAAACAAGAGAAATCAGATTAAGCTCAAAGAAAGAGTGAACAAAAATAGAATTCGTAAAAGATGGAACACGATGGTCGTCCTCAGCTCGAGGGGAGTCCACAATCGATTCAAAAGCTTTGAAAGATCTTTCGAGTGGCATGTCTTCAGAGTGGGAACCACGAGCCTTTTCCTTTAGCTCTAGACGAGATAGTAGACCCAGCAACAATGGGCTCAGGAGGAATAGTTCGAAGCACTATTTTTAGAATAAGGAAAGTCAAACAAAGTCACAATAAAACGAAATACTCGGTAAAAAAAGAGAAAGAAGAGTAAAAACTCACGCGAGACAACCAGAGGAAGAGAGTTGTTGTGAATTAATCTGAGAGCTCGAGTGATACATTCCGAAGTGAAAGTATCCCAATCAATATACCCACTCTAAAATCGCCTTGTCAAAGTAGCTAACTCTTTGGAAAAACAAACTGAAAGACTTTCTATAACCAAAATAAAAAATCATCTGAACACAAATAGAAACAAATCAACCCCAAGCAAATCAAAGTGTTACGCTAAAAAAAATAAGCAAGAAAATAAACAAAGCAAGCATAGGCGAAAACCAACCAGATGAAATACTCCAAGGGCGATAGAACAACTTGGGATCAATATCCCCAATCGAACTGGGCGAGATCTTGAAGAAAAAATATTTATCCGCGCAGTCAATGTCCTTATTTGGAAGACCCTCGATGATCTTCTAATACCTCTTCGGAGACAAGTACCTCATTCTGGCCCCTTTACCGTCGGAATCAGGGTTCGTCTTCACGGAATAAAAGTTAAGAATATCGGAACTCTTCATGTACATTCCAATCTCAACACCACGAACGAGCATCCCCAGGATGATGTGAAGCATGAAAGGGCACATCTAAGGGAACGCCACCCTAAGACCCACTAAATCTGAGTAACAAAGCTCGGAAAGGGAAAACTAAGAGCGCACTCCGTAAAGTAAATAGAGTACGCACAACCCCAACCAGCCAGAGCAGACTCAAGTGTATGAGAAGGACCAAATAGCCTAACCTCGACACCTCGAGGAAAGTGACAACTCGACTAAAGATCAACGAGTTATGCTTCACTAAGTGAAGAAGGCGAGTAAGGAAACTTATCACTCGCGAGATGAGTCATCGGAACCATGAGCTTCAGCGGTTTAGTCTTTCGTCCAAGTTTTTCTGAAACCATACAACTAACTCCAACTATGTCCAATCGATTGAAATCAACTGAAAATCTAGTGGGTCAAAGAATTGATTTTGACTCGCTAGACTCTCTACGGGACGAAGAACTAGAGGCACCTTCACCAGCAAAAGTTGTAGGGCTACTATTCGATTTGGATTAAGATGATGTCCAACGAGAGCGAGATGAAATTATGATAGTTGAAAAAACGAACGGAGTAAAAGACAAAATACAAAGTAAAACCGGAGCAAAATTGAAACAAAAAACCAGAGAAGATAATTGAATATGAAAAAGAGATCAGAGAAATACCCACAAGAAAATGGCGATTGAACTTGACTTAAAGAGGAGAGAAGCGGAAGTTATACAAAGGAAGAAGAAACATTGGGAACCGCCCATCACGCCAAAAAGCGAATCATCTCCTGACACACGCGCCAAGATCAACGAATGTCAGCGGTTCAAGGGATCTAACGGCCCAGGTCGAAGGACTCTTCAAATCAGCCGTTTGAATCAACAGCAAGAAACAAATAGTGAGATCCAACAAGCCAAATTTAAAAGCATGTTGTATTGAAATCAAATGGAATCAATGGACTTAACTCGTTCATAACAGATCTAACAATTGACATTAAAGTGACAATTAAATATAATCAAGATTTTATTTCAGTTTAAATAATGATAAAACTTGAAGAATGGAAAAGAGTATACAAGCGTGGTATAACAAAAATTAGTATCGAATTATAGCGCGAGCTACAAAAGCTCAAAAAGACACTTAACAAAAATAAGCAAAATAAAATAGAACATGAAAAACGACCAAAGCTCCTGGTCAAAAGACTACGCGAGCTACCATCAATATCGGGAA
The DNA here is from genome assembly GCA_963920545.1 of Lepidium didymum. NCBI lineage: Eukaryota > Viridiplantae > Streptophyta > Magnoliopsida > Brassicales > Brassicaceae > Lepidium > Lepidium didymum. The sequence continues at coordinate 10,702,183 of OY986980.1, forward strand.
AAAAATAGAAAACAAAAGGAGAGAAGGAAATTAATCTGTCGAGCTAAGCGTGCAATCGAAACAAAGAAACTTTTGAATCAAAAGCGAGCTAAAATAAGCTCGCATAAGGGATACTTGAACGAAGAAATCTCATAAGATAAATAAAAAATGACAATTCTCAAAAAGCTAGGGTAATACAAATAACTGTAACAAGCGGAACTAAGAATTAACCGAAATGATTTGCAGCAAAAAAAACTTGGCCAAGTACAAAATTGCAAGTTCTTTTATGATAAGGAAGTAATGATAAAAGTGAGCATATATATGAAAAATGTCGTTATTAATAAGGCAAATGTAAACATGAAAAGGAAAAAAAAAGCAAAAAATCGAAAGAAAAGAGGAAACAAAAGAGCAGAAACCAACAAAAGCCTAATCAATAGGGCAGCGCGTCGAATGAACCTTCTCAAGGTTACTCCCAAACTGATCTACCATATAGGGAATCTACTAGTATTGACCTCCATTTGGACACTAGAATCGTCAGAGGAAGAAGGATACAACCCGGTACTAGCATCCGAAAGTTCAAACTTGCCTTCCATAACATCCAACTCGAGCTCTTCATTCTTGTACTTGGCTTTGAGCTGAGCAATCGAAAGAGTACCATGGTTAATCATGTTGATGAGCAAAAGAAAAAGCCTTGCCTTAGTGTGGGCCTGACGAATCTGAAAGGTCTCACGATGGGCATGTGGATAATGTTGATGCGGATGCGGATGACTCTTATTGTAAGTCTTAACTTTATGGTTATGAAGGGTTTAGTTAACTTTATGGTTATGAATGGTTTATTTTGGTTTTGCTTTTCTTATTAAAAGCGAGAACACATTAACAAACAACATTACGACTTATTAAGACTTACATTAAGAAGCAAAAGACAGACATATTAAGACAATCTACATTAAGACATATTAAGACTTAACAAAGCAACAAAAGACATACATTGAGAAGCAAAAAACATACATTAAAAAACAAAGATACATTAAGACTTGCATTAAGAAGCACACCCAATTCAAACATAATCCTAGACTTCGACAATACAAACCCAATCCAAACACAAACTAGTTCAACCATCATAGAATTAAGACGACATTAAGAGGATATGATTCACTTTAAGACATCCTTCTAATTGATTTGTGTTAAATTAACATTGTTCCTTGCAATCACATCTTTGAGGTTTGATATCTCTTTGGTTAGATTTCCATTGGCCATTTGCAGTGGACTGTAAAGTCTTGACCTCATCTTGTATAGAAATGTCCCAAGGTGTGTGACTGTGAAATCCGTCATTCTACAAGTATAGACATGTGAACATGTAAAATAAATACCATTTCACTAAATATCCACCAAATGACTTTGTATTCTTACCTTGAGCACTTTAAATACGAAGTATGTTTTGGCGGATTCGTTTGTGGTCTCTCTTACTATCTTTCCACCACATAGACATTTCTTAGGGATCATGTGAATTCTTTCCACAATTCGTTCAATATGTTTCTCGATGGCTATAGCCCTTCTCTCTTATTCACTACTCATGGTTACTTTAATACAAAAGAAATGCAAAGTTGAATTAGTATTTGAAATCCCTAAATAGAAGATATGGAAAATTTAGAGAAAATAGAGAGACATACGTTTGCTGAAGGTATGGAAAATTTAGAGAAAATAGAGATAAAATAAGGAAGAGAGGTAGATAATAGAAGAAAAGAATCGTATGAATCAGATTAAATCCAAGTGAGAAAAGAGTCGAGTTTGATAAGTTTTATAGCAATTCCAGAGAGGGTAAAATTAGAAAATTTGAATTCTTTTGGAAATTTGAAGATTTCAAAATTTAAAACTTTCAAAATTTTTTGGAGGCAAAATTGAAATTTTTTGAAATCTGGATTTCTTGTTTTCCTATCGAGATTTTCCTATCAAAAATAGATTTTTTTGATCGATATTTTCCTACCAAAATTGCTTCTTGAATCAAATTTGGAAGGTTTGGATTCAGTTCTTTTCCCGCTATGTAGTTATACCTTATTTTTTTGTTGTGCCTAAATATAAACTAATATACTTCGCCCAAAATTCACTAATAATAAGTTTAACCCACATAAAGTTAATGTAAACTAGTTGAACCACATAATTTACGTAAGTTTAGAGAATTATACATAATTTCAAACAATAATTATGTATAATTTTACAGTTATACTATTTTGGACCAATGCGTCATCTTCCTATTTGAAACAATGGCGATCACCGGAAAGCTAAGTACATAACACACAATAAAAAAATCATCGATTGGAAAAGGAAAATTCACAATGAAAGCCAATCGAGAGTACTTACCTTTTTTTGCAGCTGCATATGAACACCGATAGAATCTTCGGTTAGGGTTCCTATCAGATCATGATGTCGCAACCACAATTGTTGCTCTGCACCTACACCATTGACGTATTCCAGAGACGCCTTCCCCATGCATTGTTGATGACACAGTTGAGGATGCAGTATCGTTGGTGCTCATTGTCATCCCGTTCCGGTTCGTTTTCGTCCTAAACGACCTAACTGAAAATTTGGGAATTTAGGAAATAGAGAGGATGGATGTCCGAAAACATAAACGTATGGGCCAAATAATTATTTATCTTGTAAAAGTAGTCTATTTGTATTGGGTCTTACACGATAAAATTTAATAAGCAGAACAATTAGACTCCCGATTTCATCCTTACTATTACACGATTTCATTGTCATTATACAAAAGATCCATCGAAACATGTTCACAATAAACATCAGCACATCACGTTGCAAAATCCATCCATATCATCATAACATATTAAAAACTTTGAAAGCCTTATACGTACGTAACATATTTAAACACTGATAGAAACCGAAGTGTACTGACCTATTATTTGTCCTCCAACGTCTTTCACCGACATATGGAAATCGATTTTCTTGACATCAGCCTTTCTTTTTGGCATAGTCTGGAGGAACCACACACATTGAGGAAACATTTTTCGGGATCCCAAACCGTTTAGACATAACCCCCGACTATAGGCCAAAGTCCAATGATCAAGTATATAATAATCCAAGCATAACTCATGTATTTCTACATCCTCCAACTTGTACAAACTACTTTTATACATTATAAGAGCATCAATCACATGGACGCAGGGGTACTTTTCCATGTTGAAACATTTGCAATCACAAGTTTTGTTCCTCAAATACACAAGATAAGTCCTTACATCTCGTCTGGTGACATTGTATTCACGCATGAACAAATTGAGTTAACGAACGTTCAAGCATGTCGCCTCAACATATCTGCTATGTAAAATTCATTCTCCGCATAAGGAACCAATTTCCATGACCTCATTACATCAATGGTGTTGCAATGTTTGTTAAACCACTCTCCAATTTTGTTAATAATTGTATCCATCAAGAGTAGTAAAGAATACTTCCTTGCCTCCCTAAAAACATTATTCAACGACTCCACACTATTCATCATTGCTATGTTGTACCTTATTCCGGGAAAGTAACAACAGCCCATTTTTCCAAATCAACACACTTGTCCAAATATGCTGCCACTTTAGGATATCTACTTCTAAACTCGACATACTCCGGCTCGAACTCTGCCTTGGTATAAATCTGAGCCAACTTCTTGAATTTCTTTGCAACAATATCTTTATTGAAATTTGAAGCCTTTGTTCACACATTTTTAGATAAGTGAAAGATACAATATCTATGCCATGCACTTGGGTAAACTTCACAAATTGTCTTGATGAGGCTCGAATTTCTGTTACTAAGAAAAACTAATTCCTCATCATCCTCTGTGACGATTTGAGGTATAGTGAAAAAGCACTTCCAGCTTGCGTCTTTCTCACCATCAACAATAGCAAAAGCAATCGGGTAGTGATAATGATTCAGATCCTGAGCTGTGGCAAAAATAAGAACACCACCATATATAGTCTTTAGGAAAGTTTCATCCACACTAAGAACTTTCATCATGTCCTTAAACCCCTCGATACAAGCTCCCAATACGACAAATAAATACATAAACCATTTCTTGTTATCCAAATTCAATCTTGTTATAGTGCCACTATTTGTTTTCCTTAACATAAACAAATACGAAGGCAACATCTTGTAACTATTTGCCAAACGGCCACACACAACATCAACAGCTTTTTTTTTCCTCCCAAAGCAATGTTGTATGAAATCTTTACTCACACCTTTCCTTAGAAAAAACTAATAAGAGACTTAGCAGGAGGTGTATTCAATTGACCGGAGTAATCCTCTCTCATAAGAGATGAAACTATATATGAAGATCCTCTCTTTTTAGCTTTCAATGAACTAGCTGCTATCCGAGAGTAAGAATGCATGTTCTGGTATACTTTAACCATCCAACTATCATTACTTCCTTTTGGCCGTGACACTCGTAAGTACCACTTACATTCTTGTTGACGACATCTTACCACGTATCTCCAAGTATCTCAGTTTTGCACATCATACTCATAGCATCTGTTATGTGACACTCTAAACTCGTGCCATCTTCCCACTCCTCTACAAAGTGAGTTACCTCTTGTTTATCACAAGGCATTTCAGTATTATCATTAAGACCATAACAAATCACTTTCCACAAAATCATTCAATGCCAATTCCTCACTAGCTATATTCACATAATCTCCAATATCATCATTCCGATGATCCCTTCCTTCCTCATGGATAACAATCTCATTGTCCGTTGCAGGAATCACCATCTCACAGTCATAATTCATTCCAACCGAATTTCTTGGCACTACTCTTAAATCTTCCTCTCAACACTATTATCCACTACCACATGCAAAAAAACTCCTTAAATTACCCACATTCATACTACGTAGATAAGTCTCAACATCCTCATCATCATAAATATATGATTGCTTTTTTGCTTCGACTAGCAACAGAAAGTAACTCAATTTAATCTTTGTGTCCATATTCATACCAAGCTTCTTCCGTATCCTTCCTTCTAAGACCAAGTAAGTGATATCATCAATACTCGGTGTTTTAAATGTTGTTTCATAGTTAATAGCATCCTTCGCATTCCATCGATACCCTTCTTCCTTTTAAACGTAACACCTTCCGAAGTCAAAATGAACACTCGTTGTTATCATTGAATCTGCAAAAGTAAAAAATTGTTTAGCTACTTATACATCAATACGAAAATCAATATGAACATACGAAACTGAAAACCAAATAATACGATAATACAAAACTAAATTGTTTAGCTACGATCAAACAAAACAAATAAGGTATGATTAGAAAGAAAAGAACAAGAAGTGAAGTTTAGCTTATGAAAATACGAAACTAATTGTTTAGTTACGATCAAACGAAACACATATGGTATGCTTAGAAAGAAAAAAACAACAAGCTTTAACTTAGAAGAGCTTTTCAAGCGCCGAAAAAAGTGAGAAAACAAACACACACCAATCTCACCTCACTCACGGCCTCAAAAACTAACAAGCTCAATGTCTTGAGAAAATGTAAATCTAGAACCCGCCAAAACAAAGTGAGAAAACAAACACACACCAGTCTTACCTCACTCACGGTCTCAAAAACTAACAAGCTCAATGTCTTGAGAAAATGTAAATCTGGAACCCGCCAAAACAAAGTGAGAAAACAAACACACACTAATCTCACCTCACTCATGGCCTCAACAACTAACAAGCTCAATGTCTTGATAAAATGTAAATCTAGAACCGTTTATAATAACTAGATTAAATAACATCATCATTTCTACCTCAATGTCTCGTTTTAGGGTTTTAGGGTTTTGACTTTCTCTTCAAGCTTCAACAAAAGAATAAGCTTCAAAGTCAAGAGATGACTGAAGATCTTTGGGAAACTCAGGAATGAATGTTGTTGTCAACCTTAAGCTCAATGTCGTGAAGCTCAATAAGGTCGTGAACGGAACGGAACGGATTTTGTCAGGGAACGAAACTCTTTCTTTGTCGGAAACGTGCAAATGAAAGAACAAAGAGAGGACCGGTTAATGGGATGCGATTTGGTGGGTTGGTTCATTTATTGGGTAGTACAATTTGGTTAGTTTCATTAATTGAAACCAGATGGATTTTATTATTAGTTTCTTTTAATACGAAAGAGGTATAATTGTGGGCCCAAACTTCGTGAAATTGTAAAGGAGTGTAAAAAGAGCAATTGTGATTATACAAGAGTAGCTAAGCAAAACTGATTTCAAATAAGAGCCTCACATATTTTCATCCTTCATATACTACAAATTTACTAGGTAAACTTTGTCAAATTAACTTGGCCCTATATAGAGTTTTAGTGAGATTTTAGCTGGTTTAATTATTTTGTCAATAATTGGATCGATTAGATCCGATCTATAGCCAAAATCTACATTCTAAAATTTGTTTTTTTCACTTATATCGGGGAAAGATCGAACTCCAGTATTTGTGAATTTGTAAAGTGACCACTACCAATAGACCACATGTACATGTCCTCTAATTTTTCTCTTTTCGGGTCACCAAACTTTACATATATTTATGCGTAAATAAATATCCTCTAAGTTTACCAATATATCTGAAGTTATAGTTTTCGTTATAATCATAATATATATAATAAATCATTGCTTACTAAAAAGAAGACATTTTATATACAACACACTATATTATAGAAGATAATAGTTGTATGTCATTTCTTTGCGAAGACTCGAGATCGTATGGTATATATTTCAAGAATAATTATCCTTTTAAAAAAAAAAACTTTTGTTTACTGTGTGGCTTACGTGGCCTCTTCACTTAGAATCGAAACAGTTACTTTATTTGTGTAAATGTTTTTTTGTTTTCTTTGTAAATCGATTAGCGAATAAGGTTGAATATTGTGTGATTCTTGACATGGCAGATAGATTTCATTCCATGGAGATAATAAGTCTCAATGGAATGTGGCCCAATTGTGATCCGGAGAGTCGTTTTTCATAGAGTACAAATCACAAGGTCATCGTTGTCCGTACATGTCTTACGTAAAAACACATATTATCGCATCGCATCTCCCCATTGAGATAGGAAATTAACTAGAAAAAAATATAAATAAATACAGTTTTACAAAATAAACTGCCGTAGAAATCAAGGCACACCGACTGTTCCCTTTCTTTGACGCTGGAGGAGTTCTGGTCCACTAGCATCGGGACCTCCGAACTCTGCTTCCCACTTCTCTTTATCGTCTGCTTATATTTTTGATACACCAGATTTAACATCCCGCTTCTGATCTTACGAGATAATGTATTGATCCTTTGATTTTACCAAAAATCATCTCTTTAAAAATCTCTCAATGATTAAGACATTGTATGAAACTCCATGAAAAATGGAAAAAAAATGGGTGAGCACATAAATATTCAATACTCACTAAGGATATCATTTTTCAAAATACAACTACACATTCCTACATCTGGCAACAATCAACAAAAGCGTAGAATTATACTACAAGAAAACATGACAATTTGTAACCAAAGATTTTTGACCAATTTTAGATTATTGTAGATGTTTTGACCAATTGTGATAAAAAATATGTCAAAAATATATTTTTTTGACACACTTTACATTCTTATTGTGGTCAACATTCAATTATTTTCTGGAGGTGTTAGACATAATCACATAATACACATCATCTTTATAAGTTAGCTGAGGCCACAAAACATTCACAATTCGCCTTTATCTTATCCACAAAATCTCTGGCCACCTTACATCCACCATCTGTCACTTCATCTTTCAACACATCTTAAGGCCACCGAATGATCCGCCTCAAATCCATGGCAACCTAACGTCCATGATCTGCCACTTCATCTTTGAATCCACGGCTACCATATGTTCACGGTCCGCCGCTTGATATGCATGAATTTTACCATGTTTTAGAGTCTCATTTAGCTTAGTTTGCATGCATATTCACAACATTCTCATCATTTTAGTCATTTTAGGTACGTATTGTTCATTTTGCATTTGCATAGCATACATACTATATTTTGTTTGTTATTAGGTACTTTGGAAGGATTTTGGACCATTTTGAAAGCTGATGGACGTGGGGATGGACGTGGACCTGAACGGAGTGCCGTACGAGATCAAAGGAAATGGCCAAGTGCTGGGACTCGAGCAACTCGATATGCCCTACCCTACCACACTTGGTCGAGTTAGGCATTTTTGGAGGATTTCGCCCGCAACTCGACCCAGACACTCAACCAGATGGGTCGATTCTCAACCTCACCAAGACCATCCAGAGAGCTGCTCGACCCAAGGACCCAGAATGCGACACTCGAGTTGGTAATCTTCCGAGCACAACACTTCCACTCGACTAACCAACTCGAGTGGCACAGACTCGAGTGTATTGGATGACCCACAGAAACATGACCACTCGACTCTAAGACTCGATCAACACCTGGTCAAGTCACGCTTCCAAACCTCTATTTTGTTGACTTTTTAATTCCGCATTTTGACTTTTAAGGGTTTGTGTAATGGGCTATAAATACCCATAAACACCCAGAACGACACACACTTTTCTTTCTATTTTTCTGGCTAAGTTTGAACCCTTCTTCTCTCTAAACTTCTTGTAATTTCCTGAGTTGATTTAAGTTAAATGCAGTAAATTTTAGCTTATAATCCTTTGATCTTTCTTGTTTACCTTTCCATAAGCTAGCTAATCATGTGAGTTGATCATGTTGATTAGTTAGTAGATTTGCTAAGGGTTTAAGACGAAATGGTTAGATTGATGTGAATCTAAGGGGTTATTAGCTTTCTTAAGCTCTTTCATGCTAGGATCTCCTTAGATTTGGTGTGCTTAATGTTGTTTTCTACTTGATCATTAGAAACCTTATCTCTATTTGTCTCACCCGCAAGGTGTTCGATTAAATGTGTATTAGAGCCAAAGTCTAAGATATGTTTGTCTATCCCAAGGGATTGATTGCGTAGAAAGCATATTGGCTAGAATAGGCTGGTTCTGAATGCTTGATTGATAGGATTCCGCTAACGGGAGTTAGGTCTGATCTGTGCTTTGCTGAGTTCGTTGCCCACATGAGTGGTTGTGTTATCGTTGAGTCTATTGCCTAAAGATCATTCTTAATAGGTTGTTGAGTGAGCTGGAAGTCCCTAGTGTAACATTGATCATTGATCTGAATCCTATTGAACCCTTATTTCTGTTTATTTTTTTATTGCTTATCGTTCTGTTCCTGTTTTTCGTTTATTTTGCTTGTTGAGTTGTTTACGTATTTTACTGCTTATTCTGTCTCCGTTTATATTGCTATTGCTTATAATTCGGTTCCGTGACAATCTTTTGAACTAAATACTGGCTTGGATTAAGTTGACCCGCATAGTTCTAACTATTAGCATCACACTGGACTTGGATTGACACCTTTAATACTACAACGACATGTTAGAATTTTAGGATTATTTAACTGAGCAAACCGTAAAAATCTTGTTATCACCGTTTCATCTTAGGATTCATTACATTATCTTATAACATACATAACATCATATTCTACTTACATCACACAACATCAATCATGGCATTGCTTCAAATATGACATCAAATACAACATTAAATACTACACTTTATGCATCATGAAGAATCAAAGAAGAAACATGAAATTGTATTTCTACAGATCACACCTTCACCTTGGATTAAATGAAAAATGAGAAGATAACTGTTCACCTCCTTAAAACGCAATTTCTTGATGACCACAATATCCGAATCTAGCTCGGCAAGCTGATCTAAAAACTAAACCTTTGGGATTGACCAACAATAGTTTGATCGTTTTCTGACTACTTATAGTACGTCGAGAAACTATTTCGGACAATCGTGGATTTGATCTCTAGAAATTTGTCTTGGAAAAACCACCACAACTTTTGAATCACAACTTTGAATGTGATTCCCTTTTGGACTACGTCTAAATGAGGTTTAGGATGATAAACACTAAAATTCATTACATTACGAGTTGTTTTCCCCCTCTGTTTCTATTTTCTCTTTACGTGGTAAAATCATATGATGACTAGGATTTGTTAAGGATTATCTACAGTTTTATATGTATATATATACACATATGCCTAGAGTTTTATTTACTTATGGGCCTATTGAGATGGGTTTTCTATTTTCTGATTGGGTATAAAAGAAAGGGTCTCACACTAGATCTCATTTTTCCCCGCGAACATTAGAGCTTCTCCTATCACTTAGCTTTGAAATTTCCAGTGGTTCACCACTTCTCACCATCGAAGCAGAAAATTTGTGGGATGTTATCCGCCATTACTTTACCATCGAGATGTATATGATCTATATGAAATATATGTCATTCCCAACGGCTATTTAAATAATTGTCTGACCTATGTCGTCGAGAATGACAATCGGTTAGGATTAATCTAATTTACGGATACCCGAACAAAATATCAGATATTTTTTAGTAAAAATTTTTACACAACTATTAAAAGTTCATCTAAAATTAAAATATCATATATTTTAGTTACGTCTTTAAGTTTTACAATATTCAATCTATTGTTAGGATAATACAACTAATGATTCCGACATCTGGGCTTCGATCTCTCCCCACTACATATAGTAGATTAAACTATAATTTTAGTGTATGAGTTTTAAGTTATGGATCTAGTCATGTCAATTCAATTATTGAGAAACAAAAATTTTACAATAAAATCAACAAATTATATATATATATATATATATATATATATATATATATATATATATATCGCAAACCATAAAAACCTAACATTCAGGTCTTTGGATCGGACTCGGATTTGTTTTAATTGATTCCAGATATAAAAAATTACCCGAAATATCTGAATATTATCCAAAATATTCAAAAATAATCCTTATTTTTCTTAAAATTAATTTAAATACCCAAAATAGTCTATAAAATTATTGAATACCCCTTTTTTAAATTACACAAATACCTTAAAAATTATTTAAATACTTAAAAAATTACCTTAATATCCAAAATATATTAAAAAAAACTACCCGAACCAAAAGATCAAAAATCTAAAAATTTACCAAAATATTTTCAAAATTACTCGAATATCTAATAACTTTTAAAACCTATTTGAAACTCAAAAAATCTTTAAAAGGTATTCTAAATATGTTTTAGATTTTTTGAGTTTTTATATTTTTTTAATGTATTTTTGGGTTTTTAGGTAATTTTTAAGTTTATTCGGATAACTTTTTTAAAAAAAGTTGGTTATTCGGTAGTTTAAGAAATTTTTAGAGTATTTTTGGATATTCTGGATTATTTTTAAATATTTTGGATACTATTTTATATCTAAAACCGTTTGGAACATATCTAAACCCTATTCGAAGATCGAATATTAGGTTTTTTTGGTAGTGTTTCTACATGTTTGATGGTTATATTGTGTAGTACTTTTTACTTTGTATTATTGACATGCATTATTTTTTTTTTGGATTTGGAGGATAATCATATATTTAGTGGTCACAAAAACCCCTTTCTATTTAGATAAACCTCATCTATGGAAGCCCTCTAAAAGTTATAGTAAAGTTAAGTTTTAGTCATACAAATTAATTTTCCGATAACCGCGTATAGACTCTTCTTAAATGCATGTATGTGTATAGACACATTAATGGAAAATATGAAATTACACAACAATAGGTGATTTTATTATAAATATAGCCGCACGTTATGAAAATGGTACACTCATTATCCATCCTCTTAAAACTTAAGATAGATATTAAACATTCATATCTAAATACTATTCTTATGTCATGCTTTGTTAGTCTCGTGACATTTTTATTACCAAGCTACGATTAATACGTTAGTATTTTTCTGTGTATATAATTAAACCGATAAAGCCCCAACACGTTTAAGCATTGGAATGAGAGATCTATTAAGATGAAGACTCATGACTTGATTGGCTCCACCAACGAGCTGTCCTCCTATGAACACCACCGGCACTGTTGGGCTGCAACCGAGCTGAGCCAATGCTTGTTCTATCTCTCTTCCTCTGTTGATCTCATCTAGCTCATAGATAGTTGGGTTCACACCAAGGTCTAAGAAAAGAGTCTTGATTGTGTGTGACATGCAGCATGAGTTTTTGCTAATGATCACTATCGATTTGTCGGAGATCATCTTCTGTAGTTTCTCCATTGTTGTTATAATGTGAAAGATTCCGAAAAGCGACTCGCGGAGGATGAAAATAGATTGTGTTTTTAAAACAAGAGGGTTTTCGAAGAGATTTTGATGAGATCTCTTTGGGTGAAGATGAGAAATGACTTTGAGTTTGTGTGTTTTGATGTGTTTGATGTATAGGGGAGTGTCTATATATAGAAAACTTTCCAAGGTTAATAAAGCTATCATGTTATGGGCTCGATATTGCACTTTTTAAAAGAATCGACTTTATAACACGAAGATAAAGAACATATTTTATATAATGAAATAAAGATAAAATTTGAGGCAACGATCTGTTAAGATATGTTGTTGACTCTTTGCCTCTTGCAGCTAAAAATGTAAAACTAATTAGGTAAACGTACAAAATAACAAATTCCCTTTACCTGTAAGAATCTTTTTTTAGGAATTAATCATATGTCATATCTCTCTGGTGTACGGTCATACATATCTATATTTCATTGTCAAAAGTCAATCTCTTTAACACTCTTAAGGAAAATTAATTAGTATTGTTCATGTTACATAATTTGTATAGTTTTCATAATGTATTTACTTAACAATTCTTAAAAATTGGTAGTTAAATAAAAGTTCGTGATTTATTTTAGCTATAAAAATTCAAGGTTTTTTGACCCATTTCTTAAAATTCTCATATTGTTTTCGAGATTTTTCCCTGATTAAAAATGAAGTTTATGTGAGGTAAAACCAGATCTACATTTGGAAAACTGGTTCAAAACATTAAGTAAAAAAATTAAACTTTGAGATATAAACATGCACATGTTGCGGAGATTCTGAATATGGTGGCATTCCTAAAAGACATTTTGGCATTCTTGTATTATCTGGAGGAATTCGATAGACTCAGAAGACTCGTTTCTAGGTTTTCTCTCTATCAGATTCCCAGAAGTTTCAATCACAAGGAAAAATTGGTTAGTCCAGAGCGTTTGTAGTTTATCAAGAATTGTTCTTTTGTAAATTCTATTATATTTTCTTTGGTTTCAAAGTTAATATAAGATTAATATGTTGAAAAGAAAAGAAAAAACATGCACATGTTAATGAAATGATCCCATCATGAAGAGTCGAGATTGTAAGGCATATTTCCAGAATAATCTTAAAATCCTCGTTTGTTTGAGGATTGCGTGGCCTCTTCATGGACCATCAAAAATAAATCTCAAGAAATCATAAATTGGTTTTGGAATAAAGGTAGGTATTGTAAGATTCTTGACATCGCGAAATTCTGATTTCATTCCATGATGATAAGGTGTAAAAATCAAAAACCACAATTGAATCGAAGTTGTCCCAATGTTGATCTGGAGAGTCGTTTTTCTTTTTCTCTTTTATTTGGTTTTCAAGGATATTTTTTATTGATGCTGAAATTTACAAGTGTAGTACAAAGGGATATTGTGTATATGCTTTTAGAGCATTACAACATTAAAGCATATATTTATGGATTATTCGTTTTTTTGGTATATGACAAATGAATTACAAGGTCATCATCATATATATTTATATCCCGTACATGTGATTACGTACAACAAGACATCTCGTATGATCGTATCTAATTCCATACGTACCCTCTTATCATCCTATCACTTTATTTTATCTCTAATATTTGTGATGTATATGCATAACATGATCATGTGGTTAATGTATCAAGAGAACAAATGGAAATTTTGGTTAGGTGGCATGCACAAGCGTTGTCGAGTGGTTGAATGAATTTGGGAATTCCCGATTTGAATCTCCCCTCACATGATGTGTTATGCTATAAACTGTAGTTCTTCTTGACTCCAAAATTAGTTGGAGTTCATAACTTGTTGACCCGAAAAACTAGATTGAATTTATATCCTTATATTCTAACTCGCAAGTTATAAATTCCCGTTGATCGAGTAAATTATTATTTCTGTTTGAAGATAGATAGGTATTTTTAGTTACCTCAATAATTAATATTGTTAATGTTATTCGCCGCTTTGGCTATGAGGATTTTGATAACTGTTGGCTTTAGGAGAAGAGTTCTAACCTTTTTAATATGGGTTAACTCGATGTGTTTTCTTCACTATGTTTTGTTCTTTAATTTCTTCAATTATATATGTATAAAAAGTTTGTTAAGAAAGTCTAGCAAACTCGGTTTATGGATCTATGATTAGATGCTATTAGTTAGTGTAAATCTTCCATAGTTTTTCTCATTTGTAGATTTACCTAATGCTAGAATCTAAATGATCACTTATATCTAAAATCAATATGGCTCTAATGTATTCCAAAAACTGAATGAGATAAATGTCGACATCCCATACAGCTTACCAATAATATTAAAGTCTATATTAGAAGTATTAATTTGGAATCTACTTAACTTAGTTTTTTTTTTCCTTTTTACATCATCAATTGGATTAACAAAATTCTATCCATAGCCAAATCTCACACCTTAAAATCTTTTTTTTTCTTCTACTTGTTTTGGAAAAAAATTAAACCTCGATACCTAAGAATTTTTAAATTGACTACTGTCACTAGACCACTTTTCTTTGGCGTACTTAACTTGTTATAAATGATTGTTTATGATTTCAAATGAAAGCTTAGCAATCTATCGGCCTAACAATATACATCCCCACAAAAAGTTTAGAATTCTTTAAGAAATCACATAAAGTTTGTTTTGTAACCTTAGAACTACATAATGTTTGTATCTAAAACTTTCATTGTAAAATTATATAGATTTTAAAATTTGTGTAAATAAAATAAAACAGATTCTATTTTTTGTTTGAACAAACACTACAAAGAAAACATGTGTATAGCATAAGTAATATTATAAATAAATGACACTGTATAGAGTTATTTATAACAAATGACATTATTATTGCATCTTTTACAACTGCACGGGATATTACTTACATGATTTATAGTACGATGAAAATAATTGCATCAATTGCTTAAATTTACACTAACTATTTGAGTCACCACTTTCAGAGTCATTTTTATAAGTGATGTAACGGTTGTATCAATTAAAACTGATGCAAACAAATAAAATAAATGACACTATACTTCTAATTTCTTGTAGTGTAATACCCATTAATAATTAAAAATTTGTAAGATTATTTGTTTTACATTAATTTGGGAAATAAAATTACAAAATGTGATTTTAAATAGACCAAAATATTGATTTAATGGGTACATCATATATATATATATATATATATATTTTTTTTTTGTCAACATTACTCATTTGATTTGGATCAATAAGGCTTGTCTATAACCTAAATACTCTAACTGGAGGTAGGTGGGATTCGACGGGTACATCATATATAAATCATATAATTTTAATTATTTTAATAGGTTTTGGGGAAATTAAAAATACTAAGTCGGTTTGTTTATTTAAATTGTAATGTTAAAAGTTAAAACATGATTTTAATTGTAACTAAAGACAAAATACAAAATTTCGAACGCTATGTAGTTTTAGAATGAAACTGAATTTTTTTTTCTGTGGTTAATTATAGATTTATGTATAAACTTTTATATGGTTTGGTAAGAAGGCATAAATTTTGTGAGGTTTGAACAATTTTAAAAGTTTTTTATGAAGTGTCAAGAAGGAAATGATCCAGTTGGCGTGTCTCTGATATAGCTAGGTTTTAGGTGAGGAGTTCGAATCCCACCAGCTCTAGTTGGAGTATTTAGGCTATGTATCAGGTTTTATTGATCCAAACCGAATGAGTAATGTTGAAAAAAAAAAGTATTTTATGAGGTTCTAAACTGATAACTTAACATATTAAACAAATTGGTTGGTGCCTCAAATAGAATTTAGATACGAATTTATGTGGCAGTTTTCATCTTAATTTAGTTATTAGTGTTTTCCTTTATCCTCAAATCTTCTTGTCCATGTACTGGGTTAAATACTCACTGGCCATATTTTTTATATAAAGTGCTTATATAAATAACATGGAAAAGTAAAAATATTAAACTATGTAATTTTATAAATAAGTGTACCAATACGTTACAAAATGGGTACGCTAACAATCTATCCTTCTTGAACTTAGATAGACAAAACATTCACACTTACATGTATATTTTTCTTTTGTCATCAATGATTAGTTCCATTACATTATTTTACCAAGTTACGATCTATAGTAAGCATTCCTTCATCATTAATCAACCCCATAAAGCACTAACGCGTTTAAGCATTGGAATGAGAGAACGATTGAGATGGAGACTCATGACTTGATTGGCTCCACCAACGAGCTGTCCTCCTATGAACACTACTGGCACGGTCGGGCTGCAACCAAGCTGAGCCAAAGCTTGCTCGATCTCTTTTCCTCTATTGATCTCATCTAGCTCATAGATCGTTGGGTTCACGCCGAGGTCTAAGAAAAGAGTCTTGACTGTGTGTGACATGCAGCAAGAGTTCTTGCTAAAGATCACTACCGACTTCTCCGATATCATCTTTTGTAGCTTCTCCATTGATCTTATAATGTGAAAGAGCCTTTGAAAACGATAAATTTGGGTTTAGATGTATTGAAATTTGAGATTGAAATGTGAAAAGTAGTGACTTTGGAAGATATGATATCTTTAAAAAAGAAGATATGTGACTTTGATTTTATGTGTTTGATCGGTTTTTGATGTAGAGAATTGTATAAGAGTCCTCTATATATACAACTCCTTAAGGTACGTAAAGCTATCAAATTATGGGTTTGATGAAGCATCTTTCATAGAATTTACTTTAAAGCACACATTTTAAATCATGAAAATTAAGATAGTGGGAGTATCTGATAGCATTTGAGGCTATGATAGGTTTATACCTTCTTGACTCTTGGCCTCTTGCGACTAAAGAATAAAAACAATCAACAAATTCGGTAAAACGTACAACAAAAAGATAAATCTCTTAGCTGTGAAGAATATTTGATACGGTCGAATTATTTCATCATGTCTTTTATGGTACGGCCATATATTATAATCTTCAAAAGAGATCTATCTTTTTCACATTATTAAGTCAATTTATTTAGTGTCGACGCTGCAATATGATGTATTGCGCTTTTGACACGTTTTAACTCATGTTTTCTACGGTTTAAGGCTTTAGTAGTTTTTTTGTGCTTTTTAGATTGAAACGAGCTAATATGAGATTTGGAAACTCAACACATAGAATAGGACAAAAATCATGAAAATCGAACCTTTTTTAAGTTGATTGATCGGTCTACATCTAGATCGATCGATCCTATTATTATCAGAATAACGTACGATTGTTAGATCGACCAAACTCTCATATCCATTTGTTCCGACCCAAGATCGATTGGTCTCATTCTAGACTGATCGATCTGAACTCCAATAAAGGAGAACGTTCGATCCTGAGACCGACCGATCTCAAGTCGATAATGTCACCACATATCTTCAGGATCGATTGTTCCACACCTAGACCGTTCGATCCAGACCGATTTAAAGATTATTCTGTCTGGTTTAACTTAATTTGAACCATAACGATTTAAAGATTATTAGAACTAGGTTTTGCCTCTTTTTCTAAACACACTTTTCATAATTCTTTTCCAACAACTTTTCTATTGTCCTCTGAAGCTTTAAGCAAGAGATTCATTATATTCAGCACTTTGAGAAAAGAAGATGTCTAGAATCTTATTCTATTCCATTTAGTTTATTACTATGTTTACCTATTCTTCTTTTTGATTGTTCTTTTTGTTATGTCTGAGTAATTTTCTAATTAGGTTTAAGATTTTCTAAAGATTTTTGGGAATTAAAGAATTAGGGTAAAATAGGGTTTATTCTTACTGTGTTCTTCATCTAAGTTGTTCTTAATGTTTAGATTAGCTTGATCACCTAACTTATGATTATAGGTTGTTTAAGTCACTAAAGTGCTTGTTAGATGTCTAAAAGAACATAGATCAGCAATTTGTCTTTAAGCAACGAAAGTTGATGTTACGACAAATTTTTCACTTATTAGACTTGTTTGTTAATGCATGTTTAGGTCTCTAGATTCAAACCACAACTTAGAATTCTAGGTTGTTAAACATAGTAGTCGACACCACGACTTTGCGTTTGCTATATATTCGTGTTCTGTGTTTGAGAATTGTTTTAAATTGTACCATGAATAGTGTCTTGATTTATGACCTTGATTTCCTAATAATTGTCATAAACTTGATACTTGATGTTTTTATTTATCTGAATTTATACCGTTTAATTGCTTTGTTTTGTTTGATTTCGAATCACAACAACTATTTCGATTTGTCTTAGCTTAAGTTTGATTTAGAGAATGACAGTGTATTTAATTGATTTTCGTGGATTCGATCCCTAGAATACTCACTACTAGAAAACAATTGAATTTTGACCACAATAAGAATGTAAAGTTGGTAAAAAATAATATTTTGACATATTTTTGATCAAAATTAGTCAAAAATCGATAATAATCTAAAATTGATCAAAAAGTTTTGATTGTAAATTTTTATATTTTCTTGTAGTGACTATTTGGTATTGTTGTGCACTTACAATAAGATAATAGGGTTAAAACTCTATGTTATCACTATGAATTGGATTTTAATATATATTTAAAGCATGAGATGTTAATTGGATCGGAACATATGTTATGTGTTGATGTTTTACAAGATTCTTTTGCTTTGTGATCTTCTATCTTTCTTGATTATTTACATTATTAAACTATAGTTTTGAAAGTTATTTTAAAATAAACTGCTGCCAAAACGAGACATAGCTATTTTTTGTTTGTTTTGAAAGTTAAACCTTCATTACAAAACCAACCAATTGACATACACCAGAAGATATACTTCGTGAAGACTCGAGATCGTATGGTATATCTCCACCAGAATAATCTTTCATTTTTGTTTGAAGATTACGTGGCTTCTTCACTTCCCATTATATTTTTTACTTATTTTATTTTCACAAAAATTTCATCACAAGTTTCGTGGTATGACGCTAAAATTCGATATGATTCGATGAAGATAAGGCTGAAATTAAACCACATTATTATTATTATTATTATTTTTTGTTTGTTTTGTGTTGGGTATATTAACATTCATATGACCAATTAAAAGGTTATATTCAGAAAAATGTACTGCACATGTAATTCAATAAAATCAATGATTATAAAAAAATAACTCTTTTTTATCAGCTTAGAAAAATATCTCAAAACATAAACTTTCAATCTCTTAAATCTCACAACTTATGTCATAATTTTGGCATCTTCTTATATAGATAAGATTAATCCTACTGCTAATAGGAAACACATTTAGTTTAGATAACTCATAAACTATAGCAACTTAACCGTATCTATCTCTTACCTTGCTTCTCAAATTTTGGTCTTCAAGCGTATCTTAACATTCTCTTCCTTAAGTTTGAATTCTTCTTTTGACACATTTTGAACTCCGAGGAAATCTCTCATTTCTTTGAACTTCAATCTTCCTAGTGCCTTTGTTAGTTTATCGACCTTGTCCTCACTTCCTTTGCACACAAGCCTTGCTTGCCAATGACTTGAGTCCGAGATTTTTGCCAAATAAAGACAAGTGTTATCTTTTGTTTGTAATTGCACTTTATACAAACAATTTTGTGATCTCTTTGTCTTGAAAATAATTTTTCCTTCTTGATCATATATTGTCAAATAATCATCTTTCATCCTTATATCACATCAGCATTTCGTTGCTTGTCCAAGACTAATGATATTACTTCCTAAATCCGGAATAAAGTAGACACAGTAATCACTTTCACTCTTCTGTTTTGGTCAAGAATAGAGATCGTCCCTTTTCCCTTTATGTCTATTCTTGAGTCATCGCCAAAACGAACCTTTCCGGTAATAGACTCTTCAATCTTTGTGAAGTAACGCTTATCTCCCTTCATGTGGTTACTTGCTCCATTATCAAGATACCAAATATTCTCCTTTTTGGTGTTTGTCTCAAACTTGCTTGGCAAGCAATTTTCATCATTCAAGAAAATCACCTCATCCATAAGAAGATCATCCGCTTCTTGTGTGTCAAAATTTCTCTTATCATCTTGAGCTTCTTGTAACTTTAATAATCTATCCGGACACTTAGACGCAAAGTGTTTGTATTTATCGCATCGGTAAAAAATTACCTTAGATAGATCAAAATCTCCATTACCTCGACCTCGTCCCCTTCCAAGACCACTTCCACCTCTTCCTCTTCCTCTCGATCCTTCACTAGTGTCTCGTGTTTGATTTTGTGATTCAACATACATCAACTATTTTTGGTCCTCCTGAGCTTCTTCTTCTTCTTCTTCGAGAATTCTTTCTTCATAGGCTTTTAGACGACCTAAAACATCCTCAAAGCTTACTGTTTTAAGATACAAGAGTTGAGAGTTTGAGTGAGTTTTATGTGGAAGAGAGTATAGACGAAGAGAGGGCCGAGAGAGAGAGAGTATGAGTGAATGAGTTTTCATATTGTATTATTGTATTACAATGGACCAACAAGCCTTTAAATAGGCGGACTACAACATGTGAGAAAGGCTAAACTTAGCAGCACAAAAGGAACAACATAAGAGGCTCTTGGGATCTGTTGGTAAAGGTGAAAGTGACATATCTTCCTTGTCTCGGTCTTGGCAAAAGGGGAAGTCACATGTTTAGCTAAGCCTCCAACGATTATGTGTGAGTCAAACCAACATTCAAACTGAGTCAACTATCACCTAGATCCTTCCTTTGCGTCCACTTCCTTCATGGGCTTTAATATGGGATAGCAGTCCACACATTCATAACCGTACGGATTAACGAGATATGCCCGTGAAGACCACCTCATTAAAAACCTCGGCATAGCAAAAACCACATGGGGAAAAGACTATAGCCAAGGGAAAAAGAGTGTGATGTTCACGGAATAGGGATCAATGCCGCTTCATGTTGGTGAGTTCAAGCTTTGATTGAATGAACTCACATACTTTGGAGGATGTGGCCTTGGTAAAGATGTCTGCCAACTGATCTAAACTCCTTGTGTAGTAAGGTAGAATAACTCATTCTTCAACCTTTTCTCGAACCTCTTGGCAATCAACCTCAATATGCTTGGTTCGTTCATGAAAGACGGAGTTTGAGACGATGTGGATTGCGGCTTGATTATCACAATGCATGGTGATGGGAGTGGATTGATCAATGCATAAGTCTTTGAGAAGAGCCTTTAACAATATGAGTTCATCGGTAAGCTTTCGCATGGCTCGGTATTCCACTTCCGCGTTTGAGCATGAGACCACTTTTTGTTTCTTGCTCTTCCATGTGACAAGGTTGCCACCAATGAATGTACAATAACCAGTCGTGGACTTCCGATCTTGACGGTCCTAGCCTAATCTGCATCACAGTACCCTACAATCTCGGTGCTTTGGTTGCGTCCCATCCATATGCCTTGTCCCGATGCTCCCTTTAGATACTTCAAGATCCTTGTCACCATGTTCTAATGCTTCATTTTGGGATTTTGCATGTGTTGTGTCACTTGGTTAACCGCAAAACATAAGTATGTTCTGGTGATGGTAAGATAAATTAATCTTCCAACCATTCGCCTATATTGATGTACATCCTCAAATGGTTCGGTTTCCAGCTCCCCCTCACGTGTAGTCTTGTATGCATCTTCTAAGGGTGTTTTGGCCGGCTTTGCACCTAATTGACATGTCTCATTCAAAAGATCAAGAGCATATTTTCTTTGGGATAAGAAGAGTCCATCCGTGGATCGGAACACTTCAATGACTAGAAAATATTTTAATTCACCCAAATCTTTTATGTCAAACACAGATTTAAGGAATTGTTTTGTGGATTGTATACCTTCTTTGTCATTTCCCGAGATGATGATATCATCTACAAAGATGAGAATGACAATGATACCGTGTTGGCTTTGTAGAGTGAAGAGGGTATGATCCGCATCAGACCTTTTGAAGCCTCGGTCTTTAAGTGTGGTGCTTAGCTTATGGTACCACGCTCTAGGAGATTGCTTTAGACCATAAATGGCTTTCTTGAGCCTTAGTACCTTTTTGGGAGCCACAATATTTTCAAGTCTAGGAGGTGGAGTCATGTATACTTCATCCTCAAGCTCGCCTTGTAGGAATGCGTTCTTGACATCTATATGCCTTAAGTCCCAATCAAGATTAGTAGCTATGGATATAATTACTCTTCCCGTGTGTAGCTTGGCCACGGATGCAAAAGTCTCAAGGTAATCTTCTCCATATGTTTTTGTAAACCTCCGAGCTACAAGTCGTACTTTATGCCGTTCGATTTCACCGTTGCTTTGATGGTGAAGATTCATCGACTACTCACGGCCTTCTTGCCTTTACGAAGATCAAACTTAACCTATGTGTGATTCCTTTCCATCGCACCTGCTTCATCATATATGGCATCAACCCATACTTTGTGTTCTTTGGCTTCTTCATATGTTCTCAGAATGAACTCTTGATCAATTTTGCCAAGAAATGCTTGGTGTTCTTCCGGAAACTAGGCTAAGGAACACACGACTTGGATTGGATGAACAACAGCCTTATTATTATAGAAAACTCGTTGTCTAGAAATCCTCATGCTTCTTCTCAAGGAAGAGGGTGAGACATCATGATTAGCATCATTATTCAAGACATCCTCATGTGTTAAGGATTCATCTTGGCCATGATTGTGCCGTCCGGAAGACCCGTTCGGATCACAGCTTGTTTGTCCGGATGGTACGTCTGTATCGCACTCGGGTTAAACGGACTGACATTTGGAATTTTCTCATGTCGTTCTAATTGTTCCGAACAGCTCGGATAATCCGGCCTTACTGTCTGTGGACCTACTGATACGTCCCACGGTATATCTTGCGATCGAACTGACCTATCATGAGGTACGTCGTGCAGTCGTATCATGCCATCCTGCGATGGAACCTTCTACCGTCCAGCTCCATCATGTTATCTAGTTTGCGATCATCCTGATCCATTTGGTGATGTAGCCACCGGTTGACCCGAGCGGTGAACCGGTAGTCTTCTATGATGAACCTAAGACTCCCCGTACGGTCTGATGGAGTGTTGGCCAAGTCTTTTAGATCATTCTAATTCTTTACGTCATGATACCCTTTGCTCTCGATGAATTTTACATCTCTTGAGACCATGACCCTCCGAGTAATCGGATTGTAGCATTTGTAACCCTTATGAGTCGTAGAATACTCGATGAACATGTATCTTGAGCTCTCCTCATCTAACTTGTCTCTCAAGTCTTCGGGTACTAATACAAAACAAACACATCCAAAAACCCATAAGTGATCAAATGATGGTTTTGAGTTATTGAGTACCTCAAACGGTGATTGATCTTTGAGGACTTTTGTGAGTGTCTGATTGATCAAATAGCAAGCAGTCATTATGACATCACTCCAAAAACGTTTAGGAACATTTGTGTGAAACATCATTGACCGAGCCACCTCCATTCGGTGTCGGTTCTTCCTTTCCGCCATACCATTTTGTTGTGGTGTATATGGACAACTTGTTTGGTGCTCAATTTCATGCTTAGCTAGATATTGATTGAACATTTGACGTGTATATTCCCCACCATTGTCTGATCGCAAGCTTTTCACATTAGAATGATAATGATCAGTTATATATGTGTGAAAGTTCACAAACGCTTCATATACACGATCTTTAGAAGGTAAGAGAGTTAGTCAAGTGAATTTTGATTTCTCATCTATGAATGTGACAAAATACTTTTGGTTTTCTCTAGATAAACATGGAGAAGACCAAACATCCGAATTAACTCAAAGCATTTTTCATAAACAGTATAAGACTTGGTAAATACCAACTTGCAATGTTTACCAAGTATACAAGCCTCACATTCAACATTATCAAAAGAACAACTTGGCAACATTAAGTTAAACGCTCTACTATGCAGATGACCTAATTTAGCGTGCCAAATGACATTTTCATTACTAGCTACTACGGAATTAAAATCATTGGATAAAGTTGAAGAATTATTTGTGCCTTCAAGCACATAAAGTCCTCGTTGAGTCACGCCTCCTCTAAGGATATATCCGGTCTTAATATCCTGAAATTGTACATCATTAGGAAAGAAAATAGTTTTGCAATTCAAGTCATTCGTGGTCTTGTGAACCGATAGCAAATTTGATGTAAATTTCGGTAGATAAAATGCTTTACTCTTTTTATCAAAAAATGTCAAGTCTCCAACTCCTTTTATGGGAACCTTAAGACCATTTGCAACCATAACATTACCAATAGCTTTACTCTTTTTATCAAAAAATGTTTTACTCTTTTTATCAAAAAATGTCAAGTCTCCAACTCCTTTTATGGGAACCTTAAGACCATTTGCAACCATAACATTACCAATAGCCGGTCTGATGTTGTGTATAAGGCTCGGATCACAAATCATATTGTAAGATGCACCCGAGTCTACAACTAAAGGCTTTGTGACTTTAAATTTATGTAAAGCGTTACCGGACTCTTTGAGATAAGTGAGGGATTTGATGAGTTAGTCAAGGTTGAGGCATCTTTCCAAGTCTTGAACCGAGACATGGTGAGCTAAATCGGTGTCCACATCCATTGGTGTAGGTCTGTTGCTACTTCACTCGGCTTGACTTGGCTCACCTTCTCCTTTGACATTATTGGCTCGAGCGTCCTTGAACTTGCTCGGCTTGAGATGTGGGTAAAGGATCCAACATTTTTCCTTCATATAACCCTTATTTTTGCAATGATCACAAACCAGGTGCTTCCTGTCCGAGGGTTTGTAGAATCCTTTGTGAGCTGTGACTAGTTCGCATATTCCAAAGAGTCCGAGACTTCCCTTCTCCTTTTGGATACGAGCACAAACTTCACCAAGGTCTGGAAGTTTGTCATCTCTCAAGATATGAACAATAAGGTTGTTGTATCTTGGGCTCAAGGTACGAAGAAGGTTGAACACACGGTCTTCAAAACGCTGTTTATTGAGAATCTACGGATCGGTGGTTATAGGGCGAAGCATTTCCAACTTAGCCCATAAAGCTCTCCACTTTTCAAAGTGAGAGCTAAACTCGATGTCATCTTGACTGAGAGAGTTGATTGCCTTTTGGACTTCAAAAACCCGAGTGAAGTTTGAGATGTTTCCAAACACCTTTTTGAGAGTTTCTAAAAGCTCTTTAGCGTTCTCACAATACGAGTATGACTAATGTATTGGAGTATCAAGGGAGCTTTCAATTATTGCCAAGACCACTTGATCTTCTTGGAATCATTCGTTGGGATCTCTAGCCGCTAACACTTGGTTACTGTCCACCACGGCAACTTGATTTGGAGTCGCTCTGAGTTCAGCGTGCTCCCACAAGCCACGTCCACAGAGAATGATCTTCACATTTCTCAACCAAAGAAGGTAGTTGGGGCCCTTAAGAATAACATGAACACCGATGGGTTTGAAGCCTTCCATGATTGGTAGAGAAAATGTGACACAACCTATTACCCACCGGACAAAGAGAAAATAATGGAGTAAACTGAAAAGTGAGCCGATGGAACGAGAGAAGATGAAGAGAGGAGTTTAGATGTGAAGAGAATGGAGTAAAAAAATGATCTTTTTCTCTGATACCATGAGAGTTTGAGAGAGTTTTATGCGGAAGAAAGTGTAGACGAAGAGAGGACCGAGAGAGAGAGAGTATGAGTGAATGAGTTTTCATATTTTATTATTGTATTACAATGAACCAACAAGCCTTTAAATAGGCGGACTACAACATGTGAGAAAGGCTAAACTTAGCCGCACAAAAGGAACAACAAAAGAGGCTCTTGGGATCTGTTGGTAAAGGTGAAAGTGACATGTCTTCCTTGTCTAGGTCTTGGCAAAAGGGGAAGTCACATGTTTAGCTAAGCCTCCAACGGTTACGTGTGAGTCAAACCAACATTCAAACTGAGTCAACTATCACCTAGATCCTTCCTTTGCGTCCACTTCCTTCATGGGCTCTAATATGGGATAGCGGTCCACACATTCATAACCGTACAGATTAACGAGATAGGCCCATTATTCAATCCATTTTATTTCTTCAAACTAAAAAGAGTTGCTCAAGAGATGCAACCATAAGTATGTATTTCTTTCTAGGAAGACACTTGAGAAATTTCTTGACTAACTTAGTTCTTCAACTTTACTCCAAGAGAAGAAGATTTTGATGAAATTGCCGATAGTTTGCTTACAAACTCATCTATGGTTTCGGTTTCGTTCATCTTAAGACAATCAAATTCGGACATCAAGATTTGTAACCTTGCTTCCTTAATACGCTCAATTCCTAGATTTCAACTTTTGATGGCCTCTCACACCTTCTTAGCCATGTCTAATTCACCAACTTGTAGAATAAGATTCTCCGGTATTGATTTGAACAAGAGTGCCATCGCTATATTATTCTTCCTTTTGTCATCAATTTCTGTCTCAGTTACCTCCCACACCTCGTGTACATTAAGACATACCTTCATCCTTATGGCCCAAATAGTATAGTTAGTTGCGGTTAACATCAGACATGCTATAGAGGTAGAGCCTCCTCTATCTTTGTTCTTCTCCGCGACTACTATAGCTTTGTTATCTCCCATGATTCGTTTCTCTTTTGATTAAACCTCGTGTTTATTCTTTTCCTCGTGATTAAGACTCTTTCTTAATCGATCCCTCTTAATTTCTTCGCTCTGATACCAATTGTTGGATTTAAGAAAGTAATTCAATGAAATCAAAGATTATAAATAAACAACTCTTCTTTATTAGCTTAGAAAAATAGGTCAAAACATGAACTCTCAATCTCTTTAATCTCACAAGTTATGTCACAACTTTGTCATTTCTTTATATAGATAAGATTAATCCTACTCCTAATAGGAAACACATTTAGTTTAGATAACTCCTAAACTATAGCAACTTAACTTTATCTATCCCTTAACTTGCTTTTCAAGGTTTGGTCTTCAAGCTTATCTCAACACATCGTATCTAGTTCTATACCCTAACTTGTACCATCATATCACATTTTTAGATGTCCTATCACCTTTTATTTATTAAATCCATAAATGTTTTGAGAACAAAACATTTTTTCGTTTAAGTGTTAGGAGACATAATTAATTTAATTCAGTCATTTTAAAATCAATAGAAATTAGCAGAAATCTTCTCAGTTTTATGGTTAGGATGATCCAGCTAATGACTTAGAAATCAAAGGTTCGATTTTTCTATACTACAAATAGTATATTAAATTAAAATTAATTTTAGAGAGTGAATTTTACGCTATGCATTGGATCTTATCGATCTAATTGTTGATAAAAAATCAATAGAAATTGAAAGTATAGCACTCATAAACTCTTTTTGTTATAACCGGTAGAATCTCAAGGCTAGATCCAAACTAAATCGATAGACTCACATAAATCCAAGTTTTTGTTTGCCACTTAAAACGTCTACGGGTGGCCAACGATGTGTAACAGCTCGAATATTTACTGCAAAAATTTGCAATCATGATAAGTCATCAACCAACTCAAATAGATTCTTCTAAATATCATTATGAAGCCTTCTAGTTTAACAGTGATGATTAATTACTCTAATAAAATATTGGGATCAATTATGAATTCTTTATTAGACTATATATCTGTTTTTCCCATGACAAAGCTAGCTTTTAATTATACCATAAAGAAGTTGGAAATTTTATTGTTTATTCACATTCTATGAATTTAATATTTTATAGTAAGCAAGAGACGTCACATCAAGTAGGAAAAGATAAATTCGTTAGACCCCAATATATCTTATCATAATTTCTTACATTTTTTTTCTCTATAAGTTACCTCCACTATTTAGTGTTTTAACTATTGAGATCTTTTTGCACAATGCAATCTAGGAAATATGTAGAATTATTCCATTTAAAGTCTCAAGTTTGTTGAAATGCAAGAAATATAATCTTTTGAAATTCATAATTGATTATATAGAACTAAAGAAACAATAAATAACAATAATTTGTAGAGTGATTATCTAGAATAGTGATAGAAAACTATGAAATTATTAAAATAGTGTTTATATTTTTAAATTACTTAAATAATACTAAAAAAATTTAAAGACGATTTTACGCTTTTTTGCTTTGTAAAAAATAAAATATTTACAAAAATGTTAATAATGAAATCAGCAACGCCGAAAAATAAATCTGCGGGTAAAAAATCTACAACACATAGCAGATTTATTTTTGTAAATTTATTTTGAAGGTGTAGCAGATTTGTTTTTCGATAAATTTATTATGAAGTGTCATATTAATTTTATTGTTTTATAGATTTTTTAATTTAGTGTAGTATATATTTTTTTCTATCGGTAGATTTAAATTTGATCGCAGATTCAATTTCATATGACAGATTTGTTTCTGTAGATTTTATGTTATGTGTTGCATATTTGTATTATGTTGGGAGATTTACTTTCAATTTGTAGATTCTATGTTCAATGTTACAGATTCTTTCGAATTAGCAGAGTTGTTTTATTATATTTATTTTGTAGTGCTATTTTCAATTAGCATATTTGTTTGGAAATGGTAGATCTGTTTTAACAAATTTTTTCTCAGTGTAGCAGAGTTATTTTTATTTTTATTTTATTTGTTATTGAAGTGTCGCAGATTTATCTGTGTAAATGTATATACGTGTAGATTTGTTTTTGCTTTCGTAGATTTATTTTCCATTTTTAACCTAAAAATGTAAATAACGATTTTGCCCAAAAAGTTAATAAAATTTGGAAGTAGAAAAGAATTCATTTCAGTTAGGGGTTGGTCAATGTTACAAAAAAATATTGGATTTCGAATCAAGATTCTTTCAGTTACACATGAATCGATTTTGGTATTATGTATTCATCGAAGAAGATATTGGCTGTAAAATATTGGATTAAAGGTTATGAGGGGAGAGTTCGTGCTTCGACTATTTTGAAGATAATCCATGTTATGTAACAAAAACATACGTCGGACACACCTGTTATGAAGCATTCACAATAGCAACTATGTACCAATTTGAATCCAAGTAATTCTGAATTGTAGTTTTACAGTCACTAGTTATACAAGTCGAGTATACATTTTTTTAAGCCAAGTAAAAGAGTGCAATTGAGTAACAACAATATACTTCATATAAGAGTTTATTTTAAATCAAAATTCTATTGTTACTAGAGATAATTTACATCAGATGATTACAAGATTTCATAAGCAAGACTATTAGAATCATATCCTCAATCTAAGCTCTCTTACGTCATAATAAATTTAGATTTGGTCCCTCAATCATCAAATTATTTCTTTGGCTTTGACAACACTACGTAGGAGACATTCCCGGCACATTTTGTGAGCACAAAGTGTGAGAATGGGATCATCTGCAGATTCAAGACATACTGAGATTGTTCACATTAATGACTGGGACATCAATTGGAGGAAGTTCAGGAACTAGACTGCAAGTTTGTAGAAAATACATACAAAAAATGTTAAGCAAATGACAGGCAAAATAAGAGGATAAAAGAATTGAAACTGAAAAAAAAAATCTACCCTTCTTTTTTGTCCCTTATTTCCTTTGTTCTTCTCAACATCAATGACCTCAATATTAATTTAATCAGATTCGGTCCTCGTGGATCACCATTAAGGCTTCTGAATCAACTTCATCTGATTAGACTCTAACTTTGATCAATTTCTTTCAATGTAATCTATCAATATAGTCAATCGAGAATGAGAATTCAGACATTGAAAAGTGGCAAATCACCTATACATAATTTAAACATTGCAAATTAATCAACATCTCCACATCTGTAAATCGGTATCCAAACACAAAATCAACACTCATTATCTCTAAATCAGAAACCAAACGCAAAATCAACACTCAGAATCTTGAAAACGGAAGCCATCCAATCACAATCTCAAAAGAGGAACAATTGCTGAAAAACACTTATTGGCAAGAAAATTTGCTCAAATACATGCCTTACTGTTTGGTTGGGCGAAGAGACAAAAAAACATGAAGACTTTCTTTTAATTACAATAAAACATGTTGACTAAACCAAACACTAAACCAAAATTGATTTAAACCAAGACCATAACCGGTCCCCTAAAATCAGAACCCTAAATCCCTAACTTTTCCCCCACCCACGATTCTTCTCTTCTTGGGTCCTCTCTTCTCTACGACAAAAATTCAAAATTCTCATTGTTGTTTCTTCTCAAAATCCTTCTTGTGTGGGTTTCGATTTATTCTCTGGGTTTCTAATTGGGATTCGAATTCCCCTCTCCTAGCTTCTATTGTCTTCAACCTCGTAATTTACACCAACACCAATCTCCTCCGTCACGCTAATGTCGATTCCTTTATCGTCTTTCGGTCTGTAACCAAATACTGATCTTACTCGCGATCGGTGATACTGTCTTTCGTCAGCAGCCTTTACCTTCAAGGCTTACATCTTTGTCTCTCGTTGTTATCCTCGCTGGTGTTGCTGGGTATGTAGCCATTGACTCGACTTTTACACTTACTGCATATTCATGGGCGT
This sequence comes from Lepidium didymum, assembly GCA_963920545.1. Taxonomy (NCBI): domain Eukaryota; kingdom Viridiplantae; phylum Streptophyta; class Magnoliopsida; order Brassicales; family Brassicaceae; genus Lepidium; species Lepidium didymum. Next base: position 10,732,698 of record OY986980.1, read on the forward strand.
TAGTGTATTGTTACCATTACAACTGAAATGGTTGACATTAAGCATATGGTTTCACATCTAGGATTAAAAGTTGGGGATATGTTCTGTACAATTTTTTCTTCTCTTTGATGGTAGCTCATATTATCTGGTTTCTTACTGGGGAACAAGCTGATGTTTTAACGTCAATGAGTGAGACTCGAGGGAATTTGTTTGAGCATGTGGTGTTTACAGCAGTAACATTGTCTTGTGTGTTTGGTTTGCTTATAAGTTTCTTCGGATTTGCAGTGGGGTTCCTTTACAGTGACTAGCGTTGTTAACAAAAATCATTGAGCTGTTGTCCTTTTTCATTTGTTTAATCAAAAATATTTGTATCCATTCTTTTGTCAACAATATATATTAGATAATTACCAACAATACGTCCTTTTTATTTTGTTTTTGAGCAGATATGGTGCGATTAAGAGGGGCTTCCTCAAACGCAAGGCTAAGTGAAGAAGAAAATATTGAGGATTTGAATCTGGTATGTATTGTAGAAGTACAACTCCTTAGCTCCGTCATTAAATTGAAGGCGAAGGTACCCTCAGCCATCGAACCGTTTATACTTCGGATGGTCGATGATCTATAGGTCTACAAAACCTTTCCGTGGGGGAGGTACACATTTGAGCATTGTTCAGACGAGTTAAATAAGATGCTCACGGCTTTGAAAGGTGAAGTCAGAGACAAATTAACCCTGACATTTCTAGCATTCATCATTCCGTTAGAGGTAATAATATTCCAACAAGTTTTTTCATTTTTTTGGTTTGTGTGTAATGGTTATAACAATTTCTTCTCTTTTGTTTTAGCTTTTGGCATTTGAGGCTGTGGATGCTCTAAAGAAAAAATACCGTGAAGATGATAGAGGAAGGCATGGCTGTCCAAGGATGTGCCAAACGAAGTTCATAGAGACATGGATGAAAGGTTATCTAATAACAGCCATAAATGAGACGTTGGCCGAATACAAGGTAAAATTTTGGTTTAGCGGAATCTATAATTGGAAGTGAATGTAATAAGTTTTCTTCCTAATGTAGGAGATTTGTAGCATTTTGGAGGCTACGGCTAATGAAGAACGTATGCTAGCTCTTATATGGGATCAAAATTTTCCTCAAGATAACGCGGATGAATATACTGAAGCCATGACTGCCCATCTCAATTCCGGGAGAAAGATGTGGCTTCTAGGGCAGTTGAAAATGCTCATCCTCCTTCAGCAGCTGTGCCAGAAAATCCTTCTCAAGCAGAACATGAGTATGCTCCTCCTAGTCTGGATATGTTCAGGGAACTGAAGGACGCAATGGATGCTGGGTTCAGCCATAGCCGCGAGATGCTTGAAGCTATAGTTGCACTCCCCGACACTTCTATCAAGATATGCTGCTGCAGTTGGGTACCTCATCCTAAATGCATCATACAGTTTTATAAACTCAGTCTCGGTGTATGCTTCTGCGCATTCCATGAACTTAGAAGCAACTACTGCTTTGTTAACACCGTGAACACTTGCCTTCACATTCTGCGATAGATGGTACATGCAATATCCATGATGAGATAATGGGTATACCTCACTAATACACTTGATGATGCTCTGATTTCTATTAGAAAGAAATACAAGGTCAGGAGAATCACGCACAACTAATTTCAACATTTGCAGAAACCAGCCCCAACTTACATATTTCTCCCCATCAACCACACCAGGGATAATGGTGGTGATCCGGATCTTGAGCTGTAGCAACTATCAAGACTCCACCATATACAGTCTTAAGATGGGTTCTCATCTACGACAATAACTTTTCGCATGAATTCGAAACCTTCAATGCAAGCTCCCAAAGCAAAGAATAGGTACTTAAACCTTTGATTCTCATCAACTTCCACACGTGTAACTGTTCCAGGATTCACCCTCTCTAGCATATACAAATATGAGCACACTGACCTGTAACTCTCCTCTGGGCTGCCCCGCAAATCATTTGCAGCTTTTTGTTTACCTCTCAACACGGTTGCATATGACACCTCAACACCAAGTTTTCGTTGAGTTAGACCCATGAGAACTTTTGGAGATGGTGTCTCCAATTGCCCTGGATAGTCCTCATGCAGAAGAGATGCAACTTGCCCTAGTGTTCCTTTCCTCCTTCCTCGCCTACTCATTATCGTATAACGAGAACATGTATGTATATTCCTGTGAGTTCTTATCGCGAAGACGTTCAAATTCTTGGGTTTTGAAGCTCGTAAATACCACATACAACCATTTCTTGCTTCATAGCATTTTACCACATATACCTTCGTATCAGAGTTTATTGTAGCAAAATTAAAACAATTCAGATGTGCAGCTTTTTCAACAATGTCTTGGACTTCCCTCTTACTTCTGAAATATTGGCCCACAGATACATTAACACTATCTTCCAATCCAACATTGACACTATCGTTCCCCATCGCATCATCTCCTTCAAGTGGATTCTTTTCAAGCGGATTACCTTCAAGCGGATTTTCTTCAAGCGGATTATCTTCAAGCGGGTTACCTTCAAGCGGATTTTCTTCAAGCGGATTTTCTTTAAGTGGATTATCTTCAAGGATATGTGAGTTAATCGGGTCACCACAGTTTACCATCTCTGCAACATTCCATGGTTCTTCTCCATGAAGAGTTATCATACCACACTCATTCACTTCGGTGCTTACACCAACAACACTTCCCTGATCCTCTCGTAAACCATCCCCATGCTCCTAACTTAAATCTTTCACAACCTCCACATTCAAAATACTCCAACGTTTCTCATAGCTCAGTGTCATAAAATAGGCGAAGACTTCTTCATCATTCGATATATATGATGTCATCGGAGGCTCCAAGTGCAATGTGATGTAGCTCAGTATCAAACTCGTAGTGGCTTCATCTTTCCTAAGCTTTTGGTATATGCTACTAAGCAAATCATAATACGTTACCTCCTCAAACGATTTCTTAATCACTATAGCGTATACTTTATCTTGGCTTGGAATCCATATTGATTTAGCTCCTTCTTTTGAATAATGTCCTCCATACGAAAAATATACGATTGTGCACCGACTACTATCCATTTTCTGCAGGAAAATACAAGAAAAACATGTTATTTCAGAAAACAGTTACACATAGCTGTACCAAGTTGTACTTAGTTGTACAAGTTACACATATTTGTACTTAGTAGTACCAAGTTGTACCAATTACATTTAGTTGTACTTAGTTGTACCTAGTTGTACCTGCGATTTTGAATTTTTTCTCCACACGATTTTTACTTTTCTATAGTTTAGATTCAGTGCGATTTCAACAATAGAACCCATAAATAATCAACTACTCACAATATAGCACTCAAAATCGATCAATAAAACGAGTTTCATAGCCCAACGTGCATATAAAAGAAATTAATTATTTTTTCAAAAAAAAGTTTATATCATCATTTCTCTAATTAAAATACCAAGTTATATTGTATTTTACTCATACAAAACAATCAAAAAGCAAAAATATTAAAAACGCATCGAAATTTACCTCACACGAAGCTTCTTTTTTTCTATTCCATGGAGGTTTTTGGGAGGTTGTTCGTTGGGATAAAAGGAGAAGAAGGAAGAAGATGAAATATTTAATATACTTACTCTAATCCTATTGGTCCAATTAAATTATTATCATTAAATTTCTACCAACCATTTGTCTTCTCTCTCTTCCACATCACACTTTTTCCACGCCACTTTCTTCCCTTTTTCCCTCTCCTTTTGGCCTTCTCCCTTCCACATCACTCACATTTCATTAAGGGAAAAATTGGATTTCAATAGGTTGAGAGATGTATTGAGATTGAACAAATGTGTTGAGATTTTTTTTTCATCAATAAGTGCTTTTCAGCAACTTACCTCTCAAAAGAAAACAAAGAAAAGAAACAAGAGGAGAGGAGGTGAGAAAATAACTTACCTTCGCAAGAGAGAAGAAGAAACGCCGTTGTAGGAGTGAGAGGCTACGCCTACGGAGAGAGAGCCACCACGGGCGGAGTGAGGAGCGTCGCCGGCGGAGTGAGGAGCGTTGCCGCCGGAGTAAGAAGCGCCGTCAACAAGAGCTTTTGGAGAAGAAACCTAAATTATACTAATAATTAAGAGAAGAATCGTGGCTTTACAACCAAAAATTAGAAAATATATTAATATTTAATAATTTTAATTACTCAGTTTTTTTTATATTTAGATTTGTTTTTGAGTGGCATTCCAATAATAAAATAGAAAATAAAAGACTTTTATGTCTTTTTTATCTATCTGTTTTAGTCGATATAGCATTATTTGAGTAATTATGAGATATTCTAGCATTAATTAGAATATATGTTTTCAACTCAAAACTAATTGGTAATGATTGGAGAAATCTATATTTTATATATACTATTTAGGATCCCTTCCAATTTCCGATGTGAGATGTTATTCCCAAATATGCCTCCTCGAGATGATGTCATTGATTTTGATATGTTTGGGAATGGATCGATGATACTAATTTTGGGCATGGGTTGTCGATAATTAGACCAACTTTGGATCGGATCGGGTTGGACAATATAGATCATGGGCTCTGATATCATATTAGAATATGGAATTCTAACTCAAAACCAATTGGCAATGAGTGAAGAACCAATTGGCAACCCAACAAAATGGCAAAAGGACGATGGAATTCTAATGTTTTAATGGATTTTTAGTGAAGAAGATCGAAGAAAATCGCATATGTGGATTTAACCACTTGACAAAAAGCACTTGTCCAAATGTTATCTATTATTAGTTTTTTTTATAATTCAAGTAGTTCGATATCAACCTAAGGGTAAAAGGAAACTATGTAAATATCCTATGAGATGCACTTACACAAATGTAATTTAAGGGAAATTTAAAGGTAGTGTACTACTATTGTCATGAGTCTTTTCGCTTAGCCATTAGAACACAGTGTTGTTGGTATTATCTATTATTTGTTGTTCGAAGGAATATAGGCATTTTTAATTACCACACTAATTAATATTGTTAATGTTATTAGCTTTGGCTATGAATATTTTAATAATTGCAGGCATTTGGAGAAGAGTTCTAATCCTGTTAATATTGATTAACTCGAAATGTTCCTTTACTTTGTCTTGTTCTTTAACCCCTCCAACCATGTGTGATTAGTTAATTAGATCTTATTAATTAGAGTAAATCTTTCATAGTTTTCTCATTAAATTATAGATTTACCTAATGCTAGAAATTAACTGATTACTTAAAACTAAAATCTATGGTAAATGGCTCTAACGTATGCCACAAAATGTATGAGATAAATGTCGATATCTCATACAGCTTTATCCAATGAATTTAAAGTCTATATTAGGAAGTGTTAGTTTAGAATCTACTAAACTTGTTATAGATTCTTGTTTGGTTTTACTGTGATTTCAAATGAAATCTTAGTAATCTATCCTTTTAGAACTTAGATAGACAAAACATTCACACTTACATGTATATGTTTGTTTGTTTTTTGTCACCAACAATAAGTTCCATTACATTACTTTTACCAAGTTATGATCTATAAGTAAGCATTTCTGCATCATTTAATTAAGCCCATAAAGCCCCAACATGATTAAGCATTGGAATGAGAGATCTATTAAGATGGAGACTCATCACTTGATTAGCTCCACCACCAAAATTTCCTCCTATGACCACCACTGGCACGGTCGGGCTGCGGCCGAGCTGAGCCAAAGCTAGCTCGATCTCTTTTCCTCTGTTGATCTCATCGAGCTCATAGATCGTTGGGTTCACTCCAAAGTCTAAGAAAAGAGTCTTGATTGTGTGTGACATGCAGCAAGAGTTCTTGCTAAAGATTACTACTGACTTGGAGGATATCATCTTTTGTAGCTTCTCCATTGATCTTATAATGTGAAAGAGCCATTGAAGACGATATATTTGGGTTTATATGTATTGAAATGTGAAAAGTCGTGACTTTGGAAGATATTAATATCTTCAAAAAAGAAGATATGTGACTTTGAGTTTATGTGTTTGTCGGTTTTTGATGTAGAGAATTCAATAAGAGTCTTCTATATATAGAGCTTTATAAGGTACGTAAAGCTATCGAATTATGGGTTCGATAAAGCATCTTTCATAGAATTTACATTAAAGAACACATTTTAAATAATAAAAATAAAAATAGTGGGAGTATCTAATAGCATTTGAGGCTATGATAGGTTTATACCTTCTTGAATCTTGGCCCCAATTGCGACTAAAGAATTAAAACAATCAACAAATTCGGTAAAACGTACAAAAAAAGATAAATCTCTTAGCTGTGAAGAATATTTTATACGGTCGAATCATTCCATCATGTCTTTTGTAGTACGGCTATTTTAATCTTGAAAAGAGATCTAATCTTTTATCAAATGTGTAAATGGTAATAATGAAATTATGCTGAATACAGAATTTAGTAGAAATTTTTTTATATAGAATCTTACAAAATTATTTAAAATCTAATGATAACAGCTGAATGTTTTTTTTTTTAATAATTAGATCAACAAAATCCAAGTCATAGTCAAAGTGTCCTAGAACTCCATTTAATCTACTTTCTTTAGTTGGTCAAATCATTAATATTAAATTTATATACCAAAAAATAGAACTCGAACTAAATCAAATCTGAAACAAAATAAATAAAATATAACCCAGATCAAACTAAAATCGGATGAATATCCAGAATATATGAAATAAATTATATATCTAAAACTAACTAATTATGTATCTAGATTTTAATAATCTATATATTTAAAATTAATTTTGAATTTGATTAAATTAGACTTATGACCGATTGAAACCGATTAGTAAACTCTTTTAGACATAACAATACTAGACAAAAAAAAAGGTATAACAATAATTTTTGATCGATATATATGTATAAAGTAATATATATTGTTCCTTTTAAAAAATAAAAAGTATGGGTCTTCACATAAATAAGAGCTCATTATGACGTGTACAGTTATTGATAAAGAAAGAATTCCTCCCTATTCCACATGTTTTCTATTGTTGCAACGGGTAAATGTGGAATGGTGGATTGTGAGGAATACAAAAATTCTCCAATTCCTCGTTTACCAGTTAGGTCCTAAGTCAATTTCTTTAGTGTCGACGCTGCAGTAGATTGGATACTAATGTTTTTACAGGCCTTATAATTATATCGGGCACAACAGTGTTGTGCTTAGTTTATATAAGGTAGCTTTTGTTTTGGTAACATGTTAAATATCTTATACCATTTTATTTGTTTTCAACAGAAATTATAAGGGAGAAAACAAGAAACAGGAAATACCAAAATCTACTAAGCAAACAAATTGTAAAACCCAAAAACAAAAATACAAAAATGAAATCAATAAAATAGAAGCAGAACCAACTAGGAAATAACAACTTTCCTGATCGCCAAGACAAACTCACAAAACAGAGAAAATCGTGTCAACACATGCGTTTTGGGATTATAAGCATCGAAGAGACTGAATCCAATTTCAAGCCCTAAAAATCAGAGAAAAGCACTCTGACAAACGAGCAATGCAACAACCCTTAACCTCAAAAAGACGAACCAATCCCGCAAGCTACGACTACCTATTGAGTCTTTAATCACCTGGAATCAAAGCTAAGAGTTGAGAGAGACAATTCATTACTCAATTTTGAGGTCAGTAAGATCATCTAAAAGTTTCCTCGACGAAGATGATGAACGTCCTTCTTCTTCTTCTTCTTCTTCTTCTTGTTTCCCACTAACATTTTTGCTAGGCTCAGAGAAGGAAGAATCAACCCAAGGACCGTCCATGGAAGAGGAGCTTACATGTTGGTCTCTGTTTCTTGTAAAAGTGGAGACTTGTGAGTCACTGTCTTGTGACAAAAGCTCAAAGGCCTTAAACCTCATTGCATCTGCACCAGTTGGATCAGCATTACGTTTCACCATTGGTGGTTGAACTTTGATTTTCCCTTCTAACATACTTACCACAGAAGACATTGGTGGTCTCAATGTTGGTGATATGTTTGTGCATAGTAAAGCTATGTTCAGCATCCTCATAGCTTCTTTCTTCGAAAATTTTGTACCTAGATCCTGATCAATGAGTTCGAGAAGATTCCCTTGTTCTTGCAAGACATATGCCCAATCGAGAAGGTAAACAAACTCTTCCTTTGGTCTGTAATTCGTGTTGCTCTTTCCGCTAACAATCTCTAAACAGACAATACCGAAGCTGTAAACATCTGCTTTGTCTGTTAAGTAACCTCTCAATGCATACTCAGGAGCCATGTAACCTCTGCATCAATGAAATGAAACACTCAGTATATGTCAATCCTTAACAATCAGTATTGAACTCTTACAATGTTCCTGCAATCTTTGTGTTGATATGTGTATTCTCTTCTTCATCCAGTTTAGCAAGACCAAAATCAGAGATCTTAGCATTTAGAGACTGATCAAGAAGCACATTTGCGGCTTTTATGTCTCTGTGAACAATCTTTAACCTTGATTCCTCGTGTAGGTAAGCCAATCCTTTTGCAATCCCTAAGCATATCTTGTTCCTTGTTGCCCAATCCAAGTGAAGTTTCTGCTTTTCTGAACCTGTTTATCCCACAAGAGACATTAGTTTAGAGATCAAGAACTTCGATCTATCTTTCTCATATGGATAAAATCTTACCAAAGAGTGCCCGAGCGAGACTGTTGTTCTCTAAGTACTCATACACAAGCAAAAGCTCTTTCCCTTCAATGCAACACCCATAAAGCTTCACAAGATTTGGGTGTTGCAATGCAGAAATCATCCCGATCTCAGTCACAAATTCTTGGTTTCCTTGCTTTGATTTTGATGAAAGCTGCTTCACCGCGATGGTCACTCCATCACCGAGTGTACCCTGATAACCAAAACCCATCGATACTTACAATCCCATCTTACAGAGCATGTGAAGATGTAAAACCAAAGCAATCATCACCTTATAAACGGGTCCAAATCCTCCTTCACCAATCTTGTTTTCTGGATCGAAGTTATTAGTAGCACGTTTGATTTTTTTCAATGTGAACGATCCTGTCTGCAAATCAAGTCCCCGAAGCTCCTCTGATAAAACAAAAAGCAAGATTTCGTAACAATTAAGATCTTCAAAAAGACTAAAAACACTCCTTGAACAATAGAATGATGTTTTCTTTCTTACCATTTTCATCCTCTCTTTTTCCACCTAAGTAACCTGTAAGCCTGATAATTAAAAGTACAAGTAACCCGAAAAGCGCACACGCTGCAATCACAATGCCTGCAACTGTTCCATTGGACCACTTTTTTCCAGTTTCAACTTTGAAATCTACAAAAGCAGGCAATGAAAATAGAGAAAGGGCATTCATTCATTGACTGACTCCAATATTGTTGTAAACAGTTGACAACGATTGGAACTAAGAACACTCACTTGGCCTAACCGTTATAGCTGATATGAGAGGCCCGTAAACGCCTCGTGAAGGTATTGCATTTGTGCCTTTCCCTAACCACTGCAAATGAATCTCCAAGGTACTTCCATGCACTTTAACATCATCAAATGTCATTGTGAATGGCTTACCAACTCCACCTGCTCTCTCTGCTATGTTGAAGTCTCTCACCAACAAATTCCCCTGCACAAGAGAATCCGAATTTCAAATTACCACACTGATCAAAGAAAGCTGAATTAAACTTTGTTTTTAGAAAAAAAAAGACTTTCTTCTTTATTCTGCAAAACTCACTTGAACATAAATGTGGAATTGTCGGCGTCCTAAGCTATTATAGGTCTTGTCATTTGAAAACATTATCTCTGCAAAATGGAGCGCAACTTTGTAACTTCCTCTTCTCATGCATAGTCCATAATACCTGAGTGATTGTGGAGCGAGACGGGCTGTTCTGTAATAATCTGGATCAGATCCGTTAGTCACTTTAAATGTGTCTGTTGCTATATAGTTGGCTTTGGAATTGCCTAACCAAGCTCCAGAACTGCTGTATCCCCATCCTTCGTAAAGTTTAGGTAAGAATGTTGATGGTCCCTCTCGATTTGAGTCTACCACATACGTGTCGTTTCCAATCTTGAGTTCACTACTTCCTCCACAGTTGATGAACAGAGAAGAACCTGCGAGAACCCAGGATTAATAATGTAACATTCAGGTTTTCTTTCCTAGCAAAGTTTGAATCTTGAAGGTGTAAAAGTAAAATTTGAAATCTTTCACTTACGGTTTGCATTTTCTCGTGGAGGACAAGGAAGATCCTTTCTCAAGCACCATTGAACACTACATAAGAAGATATTTTCTCATTGTAAGTATCTTAGGTTTTACGAGTTTTATAAACCCAAAGGTGTTATTAGAATGTGAGAGATATTCGACATCGGAAGTTATTGCCTATTGATTCCTAATAAAAGAGGGAAAAAAGGAGACTCACGAGCTCTTGTTTTCTGACTGGTAGCTGGAGACCAAGCTCCTAAAATTTTAAACCAACAAAGCTGATTGTAAAAACATATAGCAAAGATTACGCTGAGATTCAGTGATATTAAACAACAATACTTACAGGCTAGCTTGATCGCAGCTGGAATTACGTGGCCCTGTGAAATTGTTGTAAGATAAATCGCTGCAAACAGATCAAGAAATTAGTGACCTGATAAACGTAGATGTTATGTTGTAATTTTAAAAAGTTAAATTAGTTTGCTTACGTGTAATATTTACTGTCGAGGATGTAATCAGGAATTGGACCAGTCAATGAGTTATTATATAGATACCTAAAGCAGCAGAAAACGAAGAATCAGTTTGCGAGTCACGGGTTGATATCATGTATACTGATGATTTGAAACTTACAAAAAGTCGAAATTTTTCAGATTCCCAAATGTGTCAGGAATTCTACCGGTTAACATGTTTGAGCTTAAATCTCTGCAGATGCATATATAGTTTAATGTGAGAAACCTGATCCAGTTTAGTGTTCTTTAAGCAGTAGAAGCTGCAAGACACTTTGACTTACAGAAACTTCAGCTTTCCCATGGAATCACCAATGTAGTTTGGAATAGGTCCCTTAAGTAAACAATTTCTTAGTACCCTGATGAAGTTAATAAGCAAAGAAGATTGTTAAATGTTGTTTACGTTGAAGCAGAGTTTCTAAATTAAGCAAAAGTTAAACTTACAGTCTGTCAATGTTTGTCATAGTTTGCAGGTCTGGAAAAAAAGAGATCGGTCCACCCAAATCTGTTATCCTCCTGATTAAAAGAGAGAGTATTAAACGTTATAAGTTTGGAAGAGCATGTGAACATGTCAAGTTAAAGGTCTTAGCTTACTTACAATTCAGTCAAGTTTTTCAAGTTTGTTATTGAATCTGGAATTGGACCTTCCATTGATGTGCCTTGAAGGTCTCTGCAAATTAAACAATTCGGTTTCACTACAGGTTTCACAGTTTCTTGGAGAAGAAGTTATGGTTTCTCACAGCCTATCCAGCCGAGTCCAGTTTCCGATGAAATCAGGTATCTTTCCAGATAGAGAGTTTCCATCAATCCGACTGCAAGAATCAGATGAAGCTTTTAGGATCATTCTACAGAACCAGTATCACTGAAATCTCACTATATCTTTACTTACAAATCAGTCAAGTTCTTGAGATTGCCTAAGGCCTCAGGGATTCGACCAGTGATGTAGTTTGAAGAGATTAGCCTGTAAATTATTAATAAACCAAACGACTAAGTCAAACTGCAATAACAGTAAAAGTATTTTATATATAAGAAAGGATCTTACAATCTATTCAAGCTTGTTAAGTTTCCTAGGTTTGAAGGAAGTGGTCCTGTGAAAAGATTATTTTCCAGTTGTCTGCAATCATTTTTTCTTCATATTAGAATTTCATCAATTTTGGTTCAGAAGAAAAAAAGACTAGATATGTAACATTACACATCAATAAGTGTAGTAATCTCTCCAAGTCGAGGAGGAAATGGTCCAGAGAGACGGTTTCCTGTTAGAGACCTGTAAGTTGCAGAAAACAAAACGCACAAATTAGTATCAGATCACAATGAAACCTAATATAAATTAGAAAGTTTGATTACAAGTTTGTAAGTGGTATTCGAGACAAAGTCGTAGGTATTGGTCCTCTTAGAAAGTTCCGCGAAAGATCGCTGTAAGATTAAACCACAAACAAAGATTGCTCGAGACCATGAGTCCAGAAAATGAAGAAACAAAGATCCTTCGATAAAAGCAATGTTCGTACATTTCTGTAAGAAGCCTAAGGTTTCCGAACTCAGGCGGGAAAATTCCGGGCAGACTGAGACCTCTGAGCTGTCTGTTGATGAAAACAAAGAAGAGAGTTTTTGTTTTCAGAACCCTAACTCTTTTACTTGTTATGAATGTTACGTAGATAAGAAGTTACTTACATGTTTGTAACACGACAGATTGAATTGGAGTTTAAAGTACAGTCGCAAGTGATGTTACTGGTTATATTGGGTACTGAAGCAATAACGAAGTTCCATCTTCCGTCTGTACAAGAAGTATTTGAGATGTTCACTGTTTGGTTTTGAAGCTTCGTGAAGATCGTTCGCAATGTTTGAACTGCGCAAAATATAATCAAACATTTGATGGTTGACCTTTAAAGTCAAACTTTTATGTAATGAAAACACAATTATCTCAACGTCTCTCTTATGGACCCAACTTTACCCTTTTTTTAAAAATAAAATTTTGAACTTTACACTTATTGAAAACACAATTATTTGTTTATTTTAACACATCTTTGATAATTTACGTATTACCCTTAACAAAAAATACTATTATCTAAATAAATGGGTCAAGTCATTGACAAATGGGCCTTCAGTGAAATGAATTATTGTAAGGATATAAAATTATAGTTGATATATATATGTACATATATATATATATATATATTTGTACAGATATTACGATATATATTTTATTTGGGTCGACAACAAATTATAACTTTATAATCATACCATTTTGAGATACAAATGAAATTAAAATGGGTGTATACATACAAAACACACGTCTTTGTTATTATAACCAAGTATTCCAACTATTTTTTTGTCTATAAGTATGAAGAACCAATACCATTCAAATATTTGAGGTCCAGCTTCTTTTTTGGATTGGAACATATGTCAAAGGAAAAAAAAAGAGTTCACCAAATAAAATTTTTCATAAGCATTTTTTTTGTTCAGTTGGATTGAGATTTATGGCATTAACATATCTCTAAAATCATTTATTAGTTATACATATAATGGGTAGAGTCGAAGTTGAAATGGTTGAGTCATTATAAACCACGAGAGAGTTCAGCTTTCATAGACATATTTTTAATATTAGATTTTCGGCCATTAATTCTTTTTAGGGGTACAGAAAATAGGTTTAGAATACTGACAACCCATTAGCCCATTTCATTACTTCTAAAAAGGTACGTTTTTGTTTTATGAAGAATTTAATTCCTTTTCATGATGTAAATGGTTCGTAAAAGGTAAACTTTCTTTCTTTCAATTACTTTTTTATATACTTTTAACATAAACAAAAAAAAACAAAACACAAAAATGTTTTTTTGTAAGTTAAAAACATCGAATTTACTTCCTTCGGCCTAGAGTTGAATCACTGACAACAAATTTGAAATTGAAAAAAAAAATTATTTGAAATGATAATAAAAAGAAGAAGTCAATGCACCTTCATCGTCCGCCAAAAGTTGAGCATTTGATCCGAAAATTTGCAAGCAGATGAAAATGAGAAGAAAAGCACACACAACTTTCTTGGCCGAGAAGATGAAACCCATTTTTCTCTTATTTTTTCTCGGGAAAACCCTGAGATAGAAGAAGAAAGAAATAGTTGGATAAAACCTTTAGTGTTATTTTTTTGATAAAGATAAAGCCTTTAATGTTCATATATATAAATAATATATGTCGAAAAGAAAAAAGATCTCATAAGCCACCAGAAACGAATAGTTTATGTGGGGTTTACTGAGTCACTTTCTAATCTTCAAATTTTTAAATCATATACATACAAGGTAACTTGTCTTTTAACTTCCATATCCAGCCGACGACCATGGACTTTTCATGTGTTACTCCACTCTAATTTTCCATCTAAACTCTATAATCGAGTAAAATTATCTCCAACTCTACTCTAAATCTTATTCTCTAATAGAATAATAAACAATATTACTCTATATTTTGGCATTGTAATGTTCATTACTCTATTCTAGAGTAAAACTTTTTATATTTGCAAAATGATCTTTCAACTTTTAAATGTTATAATTATACATTTAACTAATAGAGAAATTGCGTACAATGCCCACTGTAAACTCGAAATCATGTGACATGCCCCCATAAAATTTTTGTTTTGTATTTGTCACAAAAGGGCTAGAAGGGGTAGCCCGCAAAGACGAAAATATCTCTGGCGAGTGTTTGGAAATAGGCGAGAGATCGCAGAAGACGTCCGGGGGCAATGTTCATTTTTGTGTAGTAATGGAAGATAATTTTTAATCATCTCACCTGACGTGATTTTTGCTTATATAAATGAAGGTTGGACAAGGAGAGATGTGAAAGGAAAAATGAGCAAACAAGAGAAAAGCATGCTTTTGAACATGTTTGAACATCTGTTACATGATATAGTGACGAAGGTGGGGAAATCCGGATTCGAGGACTTAGGCCAAGTTCTCGCATTATGTAGGAAAAGGAAAAAATTTAGGAAGATGAAAGATATACTGGAGGTAGCAAGTCTGAAAAAGGTAGAGGAGAGACCTGAACTCATAAACCTTGGATCTCCCGTATAGAGTTTTGTTTAGGAGGTGCTTCAAGACTAGGGATCCAATTGCTATTTACCTGGAGAGTCTGAGAATAGTTGCGCAGCTGGGATACATTGAAGATCCATGCGATTGGTTGCATACTGTTGAGGAGGAAACATTAGAAATGACTTTTGCTCGTGGAATGTTTGAAATAACCATGGGTAATTACATTGTCAGAGTGGAGACAGTAGATGAATTTAAGGCGAAAGCAGGAACTTTGTCGAAAGCCGAGGAAGTGGCGGATAAAGTGTTCGAGACGATGAGGGTAAAACAGAGGATGCACGGGACTACTACGAGACATGGTGTTTTAAAGGCATTCCAATGTGTGTAATTGAAGGGGGAACAAGCGACAAAGCCATCCGATGCAGTGAGTGATTCAGTTGGTGGAGATCAATTGAGTTTCTGGAAATGTTTGCCTTCATTGCATAAGATGTAAGGGTTTAAGTTGTTTGTTTTGTAGGGTGGGTGGTTTGTTTTATTGTTTCGTAATGTACGGATTAATGGTAGGACATAGTATGTTTACGTTTCTTTTGGCTTTTGGTACTGAAGGCAAAAATGGTATGTGGCATAATTTCGCAGATGTTGTTAAATTTGGAGGAGTACTTCCGAAAAAGTAGAGACGAACGTTTTCTTAGGCACTAGTGCATGTGGATGTCTACGAACAACAATATATGGTGCTGTCTTTCAGGCATATATGTAGTTTGTGATGTATATTGATTTGATGGTATAGGCATGGTAGGAGTCTACGCAATGTAAGGTAAATTTGTAAAGAACGAGGTAGTAGCACAACAAAAGGATATCTCGTAATAAAACAAATTAAGTGGAGGCCAAAATAGATGTCTAGTTAGGACATATAATAGTAGATGTCGTATCTAAACTAAAAGAAAGTGGAAAACAAACATATATGTCGGGGAGTAGATATCTCCTAAATTAAGGTGGAAGGGGGTACAATTATATAGGATTCTTGCATGAATTCCTGTAATGGCCAATTCCTTTACAACGTCTACACTTCCTTAAGCGAACCTGATACAGTTACGAATAACTTAGAAGAAATGTACATAAAAAAGAAGGTAAAAAAATGATTTGATTGAGGCAACTGATATGTGCTTCTTCGCGCGAATGGATACACAACTTTCTAGGTCTGCTTGGAGAACGACGTGTTTTTGGAGGCTTGATAGAACTATGTGGAAGGTGTGAAGGAGTAGTTGTATCTTTTTAATATAGTACAGGGTAAATGAGAAGTTCGTAGGCCTTCTTCCATGAATCGATCTTGTATAAAGGCGAAACTAAAGAATAGACATCAATACCTTTGCCTCCCGCTACAGCCAAAACATGGGAACATGGCAAATGAAGCACATTGAAGACTTTACAAGAACATGAGTATTGTTTTAAATCGAACTCAAAAACACAACCTGTTGAGTCATTAACTTGAAAGAGCCAATCGGATGAAGATATGACAGTACACTCGGTAGCAGCCCGAAGGTGAGAAATAAAGACCTTCTAAATCTGAGGAGTACAAAGTGAGGTAGTTTCTAAAGTAAGCGTATGCCTATCACAAAACCAATGCATTAGCATTGTCCAAATAAACTCGACCATTGACACAATAGGGAAAGAAAGCGCTCTAGAAAGTGCGACATTCAAAGACTCTGCAATGTTAGAGGTCATGATGTTAAAGGAAGCCAATATCGTGTAGGTATTCGACGCAAGAATTGCTATCAGATAGGAATTGCTGAAACCAATAGTTAAAATCACCAAGAGTGAAAGCCCTAGCTGCATTTGAGCAAATGGCAGCAAGAGCAGAGCTCTTGAAACGGTGATTGACATTACGATAGAAATGAACGATGCAAGCTCCATGAAGGGAGAGAGGATACACGGTCTTGAGAGATTTGTTAATGGAAGGATGTTTATCAGAGACAAAAACCATATCTGGTCCGTCGGGGACAAAACTTTTAAGCTCCATAAGAAACCATGACCAGGTAGCCCTATTTTCGCTATCAATAACACCAAATGCCAATGGAAAAATCTGAATGTTTCCATCTTGAGCACTATCAGCAACTAAACAACCTTTGAATTTTCCTTTTCATTGTGTATCATCGATGACTACAACTTTGCGCATGTAAGAGAAGCGATACACTGATGCACCAATTGCAAAGAACAAATATTTAAAGAAGGCATCGCCTTGCAGGAATGGAGACGACTGAAGAGAGTAAAGCTTCCCGGGGTTGGACGCACGCAAGAGGTGTAGGTACGACGTGAGCAGTGCGAAGCTCTCCTCCTCATTGCCATGAGTTCGTGCCAACGTCAACTCCTTAGCATTCCATCCTTTGGAGTATTTAATGGAAATATGAAAGTGTGAGCGGAAGAAATCTGGAATGTCACGTGCACGAGGACCTTTCTTACCATGCACAAACTAAGAAGAAAGGAGGTCAGCAAGAATATGCTTGGTAGCATTCTTATGGAACTTTGATCTAGTAATGACATCACATGAATATTTGGAAAACACTTTCCTGACTTCAATACAAGTTGTGAGTGCATCGACACGACCATATATCCTCTAAGAACAATTCGAATCCCCACAAATCGCAACAATGCAATGTTTTATCAGAGTTATGAATGTGGAAATGAAAGAGGCGTTGAATAGAATATAAAGCAACCATGTGTTTGAAGTGTGTTTTATCTTTGAATAAATGTCCCACATAAAAGGAATCATCTGCTTAACATAAGTCCATGTTCGCCATGTTTTTTAGAAGAAAGATTAAAGTTGTCTAGAAAAAGAGGGTCATCGAGTAGAAGTAACAGTTGAGCGTTCTGGAATATCTGATAACTTGATTGGACGTCCGCATGCGATGGAAAATCTTTTGTGTGGGTAGTTCGTGGATCTGCAGAAAAAGAAGGTATAAGAAAAAGCATGGAGATTGATATTGTAATGACAAAGATGGTGAAGTACCATCAGGTGGAATAAGCAGTGGACTTTGCGTGGGGCGAGGAGGAGTTGTTGAAGATGAAGGATGAATATCTGGGATAGCGGGGTCATGTAGACCTTCAATTCCAAGACTAAATCCAATAGGATTTAGGTTTGGGACATTAGGTGTATAAGAGACCCTGGGGGGATTAGATGATTGGAATGGATCCTAGTCGGGCATATAATCTTTGTCTATTTGGTTTGTCCAGCCATCGAAGTCGTATTCTTCAGATTCAGTGGAGTAGGATTCAATGTCTAAAAGTGGGTTAACCTCTAGGAGTCAATGTCTAAAAGTGGGTTAACCTCGGGAAGTATGGGTATAATAGACAAGCTATCAGACATCTATCCATAACACTTTATCATGGTTGCCTTCTCAAGACATTCACTATGATTTTCCGCGACCCGCTTGTCTTTTCTGGTCAGATATACAGTTTCGATTCGGGAAATTTCAGCCAACATGACATCATTTTCTATGGATAACAACACTTGTGATCAGTAGAGCGAATATGAGATAGTAGATGTTGTATTAGTAAGTCTTATAATAGATGTGTCGTCAAGCTTAAGCGAGAGTGACTTTGTAGTAAAAGGGGTATCCTAAGAAACGAAAAGGTGACGGGTGCATTGGGTTGCGAGGAAATATTAGAGAAAATTAGCAAGACCAATATCGTCGGACATGTAAACCAGTGGCATCTTAACCTGAGATAACGCCAAAGAGTGACAATGGTCCCAAAATCTCATTGTTAAAGAGATGTGAGGTTGAATATGAAAAGAAGTGCGAACATTTTGTTCAAAGTCATTGAACTTGCTGTCAATATTCAAGGCAATAAACCTAGCAAATGTATCTTTCCATATCTTAAAATGCCAAACTCCATCGTCAGAGCATTCCCACTGTCCGGTGATTGCTAATGGGGAATGTTCTATCCTACAAAGCTTTATTATTCTGGAAAATGGAAAAGGTATTAGAGTTTTAAAGGTTAAGTAGAAACGAAGGAAGGAAAACAAAACTCCTTATACGACTGTGACATTACTGGGAAATGAGAATGGTGTGCAAGCGAGATGGAAAAAGTGAAGAAATTAGTGGGAGTAGAAGGAGTTTCATATTGTATAAGAAAGTCAAAAAGAAAAAGATTCAAAAAATTTAACGATTCAAATTCCCTCTAAAACTTGTATTGCAAAGCAGAAGTGGAATTGAGAAATGTAAAGGTAATGACAAGATGTTAATAGACATTGAAATAATATACATTGGATTAGATCAAAACTTTTTAGGAAACATTGACAGCATGACATAGTGTATTAAAAAAAATGATGGCAAAACACGTGGCGATATATGTAATGTTATGCGCATGCCAATATTTGGTAGGATGTCATATTAAACAATAGTCAGTGCTAGACGTCGATGTAAGGGGACAATATAAAATATACGTCTAAAGTACACATCTGTTTAGCTTGGTTACATGGACTGACATATCAAAGGAGATATACACTGACATCGAGCCTCGTAAAGATCAATTGCAAATTGCATCCTTAAGTCGTCTACCATGGCCTCAGAAATACCCCTCATACCGGATCCCATGGAATGCAACTCAACAAACATAACGGCGAGAGCACCGTTATCGCCAGTACGTTCATTTTGGGAACAATCATTCGCCTTGGAGTACCCAAATTGAGATGGCGAAGTGAAGTCTGGGATATCTTTACAAATATCCTTGATAGTAGTGGGCAATGCTTGAAAGACTGGTTTCATGAGATTTTGAACCTTCCTCTCGGAGTGTTGAGCCATGTTAGGGTCTAGAATCTCAATTACATTTGCTTGCAGATGGATGGCAAGAGCTACCCAATGCGACTTGGAGCAATTTATGAGGTCGTAAACGACGTCAACATCCACGAACCACTTTAGGTGATTGCCCCTATTAGGATTGAGTCCTAAGATGTAGTTCTGAACCAGGTTGTTCCAACGGAAGGACTTATTCTTCATCTACACATGGTCTTCGCATAGGATTCTAATGAAATAAGTGTCCAAGACAGTAATTTGGTTGGCGGAGTAAGCATCAACATTTCTACGTCAGACAAGGCTTAGAAGAGGTTCAAGGTGCCGAGGGACAAGAATGATAGGATAAGAATGACGCATATTAGGTGACATCAGTACGAAAAAAATAACAACTTACATTTGTGTCTAGCCATTGTGTGGGCTTCTACAGGTGGATGAAAAAATCTTTTGTAACCACAACTTCGTCTATTACCAAACTCCTACATATTAGGGGACTAGCGGGGAATAGATCAGATTGTAAATTGTAATAGACATATATACGATTACATCTATGCAAAGGCTTATTTATTCCTATATGCTGCAAGTGTGGCAGAAATTCAGAAACCTGGATGTTTGGGGCTCTTGAAGTGTCTACTTTGCAAGATTTGGCAGCATGCAATGCATCTTCATTAATTAGCGGAGCATTGGGGGAGCGTTTTCGGGGAGCTTGGTGAACTTGATTTGGTTTCGAACAAGTGGAGTTGGGCCAAGAAACAAAAATGTTAAGGGTGCATTGGTTGCGAGAAAACATAGGAAAAAATTTGCAAGCCCAATATCATCGGACACATAAATCGAAGGCATCTTCACCAGAGATAACGCCGAAGTGTGAAAGTGGTTCCAAAAAGTCAAAGTTGAAGAGACGTGAGGTGGAAGATGAAAGAAGAGCGAACATTTTGTTCAAAGTCATTGAACTTGGTGTCAATATTTAAGGGGACACATCTAGCAATTGTATCTTTCCATATCTTAAAATGCCACACGCCGTCGTCAGAGCATTCCCATTCTCCGGCAATTACTAATGGGGAATGTTCCATCGTACAAAGGTTAATGAAGGAAAATAGGAAAGGGATTAGAGTTTTGTATGGTATAACAAAGCTTAGAAATGTATTTAAACTCCCCATAAAAGTTTTATTAGAGAGTGGAAGTGGGATTGAGATCTCTAAAGGTAATGGCAAGACGTTACAATGTCAAATATGGAAAAAAGGTACACAAAAAAATTTTCGTCGGCATTTCACCAACTTAGTCTAGATTGGATTATGTAGAGATAGGAAACACGTGGCGATATAATATAATGTCATGGGCATGGAAATGTTTTGTTGGTCGTTATATGAAACAATAGTCCGGCGAAGACAAAAGGGAACGTACAATCATAACAGACGTTTGTTTAGAGTGGATACATACACAGTCATCTCACTGAGAAATTAGGTGACAATGAGCGTCATAAAGATCAATTGCATATTGCATCCTTAGGTCGTCCACTATGTTCTCATAAATCCCGCTCAAGCCCGATCCCATGGAATGCAGCTCAACAAACTTGACAGCAAGAGCACCGCAATCACTCGTGCGGTCATTTTGGGAACAATCATTCGCCTTGGAGTACCCAAATTGAGA
This sequence comes from Lepidium didymum, assembly GCA_963920545.1. Lineage (NCBI taxonomy): Eukaryota > Viridiplantae > Streptophyta > Magnoliopsida > Brassicales > Brassicaceae > Lepidium > Lepidium didymum. Next base: position 10,753,789 of record OY986980.1, read on the forward strand.
TGGCGAAGTGAAGTCTGGGATATCTTTACAAATATCCTTGATAGTAGTGGGCAATGCTTGAAAGACTGGTTTCATGAGATTTTGAACCTTCCTCTCGGAGTGTTGAGCCATGTTAGGGTCTAGAATCTCAATTACATTTGCTTGCAGATGGATGGCAAGAGCTACCCAATGCGACTTGGAGCAATTTATGAGGTCGTAAACGACGTCAACATCCACGAACCACTTTAGGTGATTGCCCCTATTAGGATTGAGTCCTAAGATGTAGTTCTGAACCAGGTTGTTCCAACGGAAGGACTTATTCTTTATCTACACATGGTCTTCGCATAGGATTCTAATGAAATAAGTGTCCAAGACAGTAATTTGGTTGGCAGAGTAAGCATCAACATTTCTACGTCAGACAAGGCTTAGAAGAGGTTCAAGGTGCCGAGGGACAAGAATGATAGGATAAGAATGACGCATATTAGGTGACATCAGTACGAAAAAAATAACAACTTACATTTGTGTCTAGCCATTGTGTGGGCTTCTACAGGTGGATGAAAAAATCTTTTGTAACCACAACTTCGTCTATTACCAAACTCCTACATATTAGGGGACTAGCGGGGAATAGATCAGATTGTAAATTGTAATAGACATATATACGATTACATCTATGCAAAGGCTTATTTATTCCTATATGCTGCAAGTGTGGCAGAAATTCAGAAACCTGGATGTTTGGGGCTCTTGAAGTGTCTACTTTGCGAGATTTGGCAGCATGCAATGCATCTTCATTAATTAGCGGAGCATTGGGGGAGCGTTTTCGGGGAGCTTGGTGAACTTGATTTGGTTTCGAACAAGTGGAGTTGGGCCAAGAAACAAAAATGTTAAGGGTGCATTGGTTGCGAGAAAACATAGGAAAAAATTTGCAAGCCCAATATCGTCGGACACATAAATCGAAGGCATCTTCACCAGAGATAACGCCGAAGTGTGAAAGTGGTTCCAAAAAGTCAAAGTTGAAGAGACGTGAGGTGGAAGATGAAAGAAGAGCGAACATTTTGTTCAAAGTCATTGAACTTGGTGTCAATATTTAAGGGGACACATCTAGCAATTGTATCTTTCCATATCTTAAAATGCCACACGCCGTCGTCAGAGCATTCCCATTCTCCGGCAATTACTAATGGGGAATGTTCCATCGTACAAAGGTTAATGAAGGAAAATAGGAAAGGGATTAGAGTTTTGTATGGTATAACAAAGCTTAGAAATGTATTTAAACTCCCCATAAAAGTTGTATTAGAGAGTGGAAGTGGGATTGAGATCTCTAAAGGTAATGGTAAGACGTTACAATGTCAAATATGGAAAAAAGGTACACAAAAAAATTTTCATCGGCATTTCACCAACTTAGTCTAGATTGGATTATGTAGAGATAGGAAACACGTGGCGATATAATATAATGTCATGGGCATGGAAATGTTTTGTTGGCCGTTATATGAAACAATAGTCCGGCGAAGACAAAAGGGAACGTACAATCATAACAGACGTTTGTTTAGAGTGGATACATACACAGTCATCTCACTGAGAAATTAGGTGACAATGAGCGTCATAAAGATCAATTGCATATTGCATCCTTAGGTCGTCCACCATGTTCTCATAAATCCCGCTCAAGCCCGATCCCATGGAATGCAGCTCAACAAACTTGACGGCAAGAGCACCGCAGTCACTCGTGCGGTCATTTTGGGAACAATCATTCGCCTTGGAGTATCCAAATTGAGATGGTGGAGTGAAGTCTGGGATATCTTTACAAATATCCTTGATAGTAGTGGGCAATGCTTGAAAGACTGATTTCATGAGATTTTGAACCTTCCTCTCGGAGTGTTGAGCCATGTTAGGGTCTAGAATCTCAATTGCATTTGCTTGCAGATGGATGGCAAGAGCTATCCAATGAGACTTGGACCAATTCATGAGGCCGTAAACGACGTCAACATCCACGAACCACTTTAGGTGATCACCCCTATCAGGAACCAGTCCTAGGATGTAGTTCTGAACCAGGTTGTTCCAACGGAAGGACTTATTCTTCATCTGCGCATGGTCTTCGCATAGGATTCTGAGGAAATAAGTGTCCAAGATAGCAATTCGCTTGGTGGAGTAAGCATCAACAATTCTACGCTAGACAAGGCTTAGAAGAGGTTCAAGGTGCTGAGGGACATAAAAGATAGGATAAGAATAACGCATAATAGGTGACATCTATACGAAATAGACAGGAACTTACACTTGTGTCTAGCCATTGCATGGGCTTGTATAGCTGAACGAAAAATTTTTCTTAACTACAACTCCGTCTATTACCAAACTCCTGCATATTAGGGACAAGCTGAGAACACTGACGGAATGGACAAGTGTAATAGACAAACTGGACAAGGGTAATAGAGAAAAGCTTACTTATTCCTAGTTACTACATGTGTGGCCAGAAATTTAGAAACGAGGACATTAGGGGCGGATACATAACCTTTTGAAGGGTCTAGTTTGCGAGATTTGGCAGCAGGTAATGCATATCCAAAATGAAGTGGAGCATTGCACGAGAGTTTAGGGCTACCTGGGTGAACTTGTTTTGGGCTCAACTGAGGGGAGTTATGTTCAGCCGGATTAGCATTGTTTAGACAAAGTTCACTTTCAGTATCCGATGATTCCTATGGTAAATAAATAAAGATCAGACATTTTTGTATAAGCGAAAGGACCTCAGAAATAAGTTGAAATTGACATAGGTAATACGATAACCCTAGGAGATGGGAGTTCCTTGGTGTTTTGTGTAGCCGGGAGATCCATAACATGATTAGTTTGGATATCTAGATGTTGTATATATATGTCTGGATTGGGCTGATAGGAAGTACCTTAGGAGGGCGGGTTAGAATCAGGTGCTTGTGGAACAGAGACAGGCGTGTTATGATCGTTCGTCATATGCGAACATATGCGACGGACAAAATCATATAAGAGCTATCTAGTACATAATTCCCTGACATAAAGCGTAGGAAAGTAAAGGGAGATTAGGTAGTACATGTGAGGAAGGAATTTATGTAGTTGGTGGGCCGAAATTTTGGGTTATATGAATAGTTAACTTCTCCGGATGCAGTGACTGTGTGTCGTTTTTGGGTGAGTGAACGACTAGGTCAGACATAGGGAACATGTTGTCTGATGGAGACAGATTTGAGACTTGTCTGCTCTCGTCCATGGGTTTGTCCTACAATATATAGTATTAGAAAATGAAACGAAATGAGACAACGTATATAGTACTTACACGGACAACTATGTCGCAGGTAGCTGCAATAGAGGGAGACAATAATGTGTTGTTGTCTGGCAAACTAACGTCGTCTAAAAATACTTCATCTACTGACAAGGAGCCAACCCTCTGATGATAACAAGTTATGGTGAGAAAGTGATTATGGAAATATGATTTGGAAAGTGAAGTTATTATAATACAAATGTAATAAACCATCGAGGGGGGCGTCGCAAGATGAAGGACGGACCCTAAAGGCTTCAAGGAATAAAGAACGGGCAGACCACCATCATAATCATCCCAAAAATATTCGTCAAATACCTTCTCTTTTTCGGAGGGTGGAGGAGGAGGTATAACTAAACTAGAAGGAGGGTTATGTGCGGGAGGAATGCTCGTCTCGAAAAGAGGATTTTGTTGTGGAAAACCAGCTCGGTGCAAAATTTTCAAGAATTCCTCGAATAGCTTAGGTGTTTGCATAGCGAACTCCGCAGCAACACTTGATCTTACTTTGTCGTCTATTTTGTCTATAATATTATGGACGTCTACTGAGGTAGTAGCAGGAAAGTTAACTTCAGCAGCAACACTAGGTATGGTGTTGGATGAAGAAGCACCACAGAGTTTGCTACCTTCATGAGGAAGGATCCGCGACCCAATGGATAAGCTTCAAAAGTAAGAAGATCCTTTAATATCTCTATAATCTCGGGAGATGGTGATATGGGGGTTGTTGTGGTCAACAAAACGCCTTCCACTATGACTAGCATAGCGAGGCGCAGTGCACAACCTGTATCCATCTTTGACTGTGGAGATTTCAGCATGTCTTCTTTCAACCACTCCACAATGTCATCAATGTCAACTTCAGCTACATTCCCAAACAAATGGACCCAATATGGCTCATCACCAGCAGCGAGAGTTTGCATCTCTTTAATTACTTCAGGGTCCGAGAATGGGCAGCAGTTGAGATCAGTTATCAAATCGAATTCATGAATTATAAAACGCATTGGTTGTCCACCAAAGACGAACCATATCTCATGTTTTTTGTCCGTCTGTAAAGAACGACATAGAAAACTGTGGATGAGTTTGCTAGACAAAGAAAATTTATGAATAGGGAGATCGAATAGAGCTCCGAAACAAGAGGACATTAGTAACTCCATCACTTCGGTACCGTTGAAAATGTTAACCAAATTGATGAGGTAGTTAGGCTTCAAGTTAACGTTGATCCTACCTTTTACGATGGAAAAGGGCGTTGCAGTGGTGTCGCGAATCGTCTTTTGCAACACCACTGCGACAACAAAATTTTTGTCGTAAATCGTTAGTCGCAATACACATTCGTCGCAGCAACGTCGCAAACATTGCGATATCATCAGCTTGTCGCAAATCTACAATGGACATGGGCCTTCCAGATTCGTCGCATGATTTGCGAGTCTATTGCGATGTTGTACATTGCGAGTCTGTTGCGAGGCCGCCAGTATAGGGGGTGTAGCCCGGCGATAATGGCTTATAGATATTGGCAGCAGGTTATGTCGAATCAGTCCCTTGTATAGGAGGTGTAGCCCGGCTGAGAACTAAAATTACCACCAGACGTCGACGGTACGAATCTCGAAGTCGAAGAAGAAGTGGGTAATAGTTATACTCTGCGAGGCCTATGCCACGCCATCGTAATGGACTCGCAAATTGCAATGCAGTTACTATATACTATGCCACGCTATCGCAATCTACTCGTAAAACACTTAAACGAAACAAACAGCAACGCATAGATATGTGATTGAAAAAACTTATATAACATTATCGGCTTTGTGGCGACTTAGACGTAGAAAATGAGATTGATAAGTAGTGGACTTGTAAAACACTTAAATGAAGACTAAATGAAGTGCGGTGCACATAAACGTGATTGAAAATACTTATCCAACATATTCGGGATTAAATTTGAGAATTAAACGTAGTATGAATGATTATCGATGTATTCTCAGCCTCTTGGAATTGCACTTTCCTACGTTCATACGGTAGTCGGTTTTGTGTTTGGGGTAAGGTTTGGGTTTAACGGTTTTACCTTTCCGGTTTAAGTGCTTTGCGAGGCCACAGCGACGTTCTATGCTACACCACATCGCAATGGCCTCACAAAACACTTAAATGAAAACGAAACAAAGAGCAGTGCATAGATACGTGATTGAAAACACTTATATAACATTGTCGGTTTTGTGGAGACTTAAACGTAGAGAATGAGATTGATACATAGTAGACTCGCAAAACACTTAAACGAAGACTAAAGAAAGTACGATGCATATATACATGATTGAAAATACTTATACAACATGTTCGAGATCAAATCCGAGAATCGAACGTAGTGAATCTAATTGATGAATGATTATCGATGTATTCTCGCTCTCTTCGAATTCCACTTTCCTAATTTGATATGGTAGTCGATTTTGTGTTTGGGGTAAGGTTTGGATTTAACAGTTTTACCTTTCCGGTTTAAGTGCTTTGCGAGACCACTGGGGGGAATCGGTGAGATTCCTTGTAATTTGCAAGGTATCTGCGAGGAATCTGGCCTATTCCTCGCAGTGGCCTCGCAAAACACTTAGACGAAGAATAAACGAAGTGCGGTGCACATATACGTGATTGAAAATACGTTTACAACATGTTAAGGATTGATCCGGGAATTAAACGTAGTGAATGTAATTGTTGAATGATTATCGATGTATTCTCGGCTTCTTCAAATTGCCCCTTTCCTACATTCATATGGTAGACGGTTTTGCGTTTGGGTAAGGTTTGGGTTTAACAATTTTACATTTCCGGCTTAAGTGCTTTGAGAGGCCATATCGACGAATAAGCTAGATTCCTCGCAGCCTCAAAATACTTAATCGAAGACTAAACGAAGTGCGTTGCACATATACGTGATTGAAAACACTTATATAACATTATCGGTTTTGTGGAGACTTAAACGAAGAGAATATAATTTATTATCGATGTATTCGCGGGCTCTTAGAATTTTACTTTCCGACGCTCATACAATAGGCGGTTTAAGTTTCGGGTAAGGTTGGGGTTTAACATTTACATCACAAACGTCTCACAATTTTGCTACGGAGAACACGCATCGCCATCACGTTGCAATATTGCTAGGCTCTTGCGATTGCAGAATATGCCTCGCAAACACCATATAAAAACATTGCAAGCGTGTCGCAATCTTGTGAGGCCTATCTACATTGCAATGTTGGGACACGGTTGCGATGTTAGGTATTTACTCGCAATCGCGTTGCAACGGTGTGACAATATTGCGATGTATATTTTTCATCGCAATATTCCATCGCAAATGAATTATTTTTTTGTAGTGTTTTTAAGTTTTATAGTATAAAAATAAAATAAATAGATTAATATTATAACTTGATAAATAATAGATATTTTGAGAAAATAAAAAGTAATGAAAGAAAATATAGTTTTTATAGAGTTAAAAATAGAATAATAGGTTGGAACAAAATTCATTTCTATTTTAGAATTACTCTATTATATTAAAAAATAGAATATTGGATGGGAAATGGTCTTACATAAAATACTTAAAAGTTTTAAACAGTAATTTTGGTTTTTGTATGTTGCATCGATTTTTGTTTTGGCGTTTTGATTCCGACAAAGCATATAACTGGACCAGTATATATGCATGTTTAATCTACCTCATTTACGAATCAATTTATCAGTGAACTAACACTAATCATAACATACCACTTTTTTTTTTGTCAATCCCATTTAATCTTGGTGATCAGAAGTTGGAATTAACCGTCGAAAGGTTCAGATATTTGGTCATATTTTTGTCAAGCTCGAGATCAGCCTTAGATTATACAGATTGTTTACGGTTGGGAACATTTGAAGTTTGAACTCTACTACAAAAAAGATAATCACAATAAATTATTAACCAACTAAACTACTCGTATAAATGATATTTATGTCAATATTGAAATATTAAAGTCAATACAGACACTGGTGACTGGACCCTCGTATACTTTGTTTTCTTCCCGACAGGACACCATCCACTTGCTCACTAGTCACTATTGTTTACTCAATAACAATATATTGACTACTATTTTGAAGTACTTTTACAATACCTAGCTTTTTAATTTTTTAATTTGGAAATTAGATTCTAAACGTTTGAAATACTTCTGAAGAGACCAAAGACCAAAAGGAATTCATTTGCAATTATATCTAAAAGCAAGCAGCCGTACATTTTTTTCTAGGTGCGGATATATAAAATAATTAAGCATTAATATATACTTGCCTAATTATTAATTCTCCATACAAATCTCTAGCTCTTTTTAAGCAGATTCATAATCTAATTTTTTTTATAACCTATTAATTATAGTAGAAAAAGTCTGATGCAAGTTAGTAGTTAGATTATCCTAACCCAACAAAAATTCGGTACTCCTTAGTTAATTTTAAAGTAAAACTAGTTTTATACTATTACCCATATAAGTAAATAAAAGGAATAATTGTGTTGAGCACCCCATGAATCTTCAAAATCAGTAAAAATGCCAAAATTGAGTTTTCAAAAAGACTAATTTGCCTTTGTGAAGAAGAAGAAGAAGTTTCAAGTTCGAGAAAATCACCAAAGCAAATGAAGAAGACGAGATCTTCAACTCGAGCATAACTACCAAAGTCTCGGGAACCGTGTATGTACATGTCTATATGTGGACATCCATATTTTATGTGTATGTCTTTAAAAAACATGTATATGTCATTGTCTCAATGCCACATGGCCCAATCTCGGCCGCATGATTTCGACTATCCAAAGACATGTATATGTCCTTGTCCATAAAGACATGTATATATCTATGTCTTTATGTGTATGTCCTTAAAAGACATGTCTATGTCCTTGTCCCAATGCCACATGCCACAATCTCGAGCGCAATATAGCAGGGGCAAAATTGTCAACGCCCTATATCCTTTATGTAATCAGAATTCGCATTTTTCAGTTTAAAAAAAACTCAGTAGGATTTCTTCTAATTTAGGAACTCATTGTGGAATTTTTTATAATATTCCCTAAATAAAACTATTAATTCACATGATAATTCCGTAAATTGAACTAAAATATAATTACGTTAACAATTGACTTTTAGATCAGATTTCAAATTTAAGCCTGAAAAAAAAATTAGAACATATAATGCAAATATTGAACTTTTTTACAAATTATTTTCCTATACATGTAATCCCAATAAAGTCTCTATCTCAAACTAAAGCATTTCTTTAGCTTTTTAGAACCTCGTATAACTATGAATGTACATAAATATTGAAATGCTTGTTAATTTCACACAAAATTAAATTAAAACTTTAATTCCACTCGAACTATCACATATAATACCAGGAACACCCGAAGTTTACCCCTCTTCTTAATTGCACACAAAATTAAAGTTAACAATCTAATTTCACCTGAACTAACATGCATAGCATCAAAACACCCAAATGATGAAGATAGTTTTTCGTCAATAGAGCCATTTTTGGGTAGAGTTTTTTTTGGGTTTTTGGTTCTATTTATCTGTGCAATCTTTTCAATTAAAATAAGATTCCATTGGATGTCACAGACCACGGTCACGACTCATAAGCACCTTCTTCAAGCTCAAGGTCAATATTCAGGTGATATGACATCAAACTTATCAATCCAATAGAGAAAATTACAGATCAACTGATAACAAAACCTATAAAAAAAATTCTCTTTGTAGCAAGGAATATATTGGTATTTCTTTTATGAGATAAATATATACTGAAAGATTTTACAATTCGTTACTCAATTTTGAAATCAGTAAGGCCATCTAAAACTTTCCTAGACGAAGATGATGAACGTCTTTCTTCGTCATTTTCCTGTTAATATCTTTGCTAGGCTCATAGACTGAAGAATCAACCCAAGGACATTCCATGAAGATGAGGTGACGTGTTCTTCTCTGTTTCTTGCAAAAGTCGAGACTTGTGAGTCATTGTCTTGTGACAAAAGCTCCATAGCCCTAAATCTCATTGCATCTGCACCAGTTGGATCAGGAGTACATTTCACTCTTGGTGGTTGAACTTTGATTTTCCCTTCTAACATACTTACTACAGAAGACATTGGTGGCCACAATGTTGGAGATAGGTTTGTGTAGAGTAAAGCTATGTTCAACATCCGCATTGCTTCTTCCACTAACAATCTCTAAACAAACAATACCAAAGCTATAAACATCGGCTTTTTCTGTTAAGTAACCTCTCATTGCATACCCAGGAGCCATGTAACCTCTCCATCAATATAATGAAATAGTTAGTAAATGTCAATCCTTCATTTGAGAAAAAGAAGTCTTTTATAAGTAATGAACACTTACATTGTTCCTACAATCCTTGTGCTGATATGTGTATTCTCTTCTTCAACAAGTTTAGCTAGACCAAAATCAGAGATCTTAGCATTTAGAGACTGAGCAAAAAGCACATTCGTGGCTTTTATGTATCTGTGAACAATCTTCAGCCTCGATTCCTCGTGTATGTAAGCCAATCCTTTGCAATCTATAAGCATATCTTGTTCCTTGTTGCCCAATCCAAGTGAAGTTTCTGTTTCTCTGAACCTGTTTAACCCACAAGATACATTAGGTTAAAGATCAAGAACTTCGATCTATCTTTCTCAGATGGATAAAAAATAACCAAAAAGTGCCCGAGCGAGACTGTTGTTCTCTAAGTACTCATACACAAGCAAAAGCTCTTTCCCTTCAATACAACAACCATAAAGCTTCACAAGATTTGGGTGTCACAAATTCTCAGTTTCCTTGCTTTGATTTCGATGAAAGCTGCTTCACCGTGGTGATCACTCCATCAGTGAGTGTACCCTGATAACCAAAGCCCATTGATACTTACAATCTCATCTTACAGAACATGTCAAAATGTAAAACCAAAGCAATCATCACCTTATAAATCGGTCTAAATCCTCTTTCACAATCTTGTTTTCTGGATCGAAGTTATTAGTAGCACGTTTGATTTGTTTCAATATGATCGATCCTGTCAGCAAATCAAGCCCCTAAAGTTCCTCTGATAAAACAACAACTAAGCTTTTGTAACAACAGATCTTGAACATGGCTAAAGCAATTTTGAACAATAGAATGACATTTTCTTTCTTACTATTTTCATTCTCTTTTTTTTTCCCACCTAAGTAACCTGTAAGCCTAAGGATTAGAAGTACCAGTAACTCAGAAACCGCACACGCTGCAATCACAATACCTGCAACTACTCCATTGGACAATTCATTTCTGGTATGAAGCTTGAAATCTATGAAAGCAGGCAATAAAAACAGAGAAAGAACATTCATTCATTGACTTACTCCAATATTGTTTTTAAAGAGTTGAAAAAGATTGGAACTATAAACATTCACTTTGCGTAATTGTTATGGCAGATATGAGAGGCCCGTAAACACCTCTTGTAGGTATTACGTTTGTACCTTTCCCTAGCCACTGCAAATGAATCTCTAAAGTACTTCCATTCACTTTAACATATTTATATTCTCTTGTAATCGGTTTAATAACTCCACATGCGCTATCTGTTATGTTAAAGTCTGTCTCCAACAAAGTACCCAGCAAAAGAGATTCCAAATTTAAAATTACACACTAATCAAAGAAAAACTAAAACTTTTTTTTTTCAAAAGGGAAATACTTTCTTATTTTTTCTGCAAAACTCACTTGAACATAGATATCGAATACTAAAGAACGATACAACCTCAAAATATGGAACATTAAACACGGGCAAGATCTCAAGCAACCATTGAATTTCAGAGTATGTATAGGACATTGCCCTTTACTCAGCTTCAGCGGAAGATCGTGATATTGTTTGTTGCTTCTTTGTTTTTCAAGAGATAGGTGAGTCACCAAGTAAGACAACATACCCGGTAAGTGATCGACGTGTTGAGTGGACATGCAGACCAATCAGCATCACGCTATGGTTTGATATGTACTTTTGGCCGAGAATTGAAGAATATGCCTTGACCAAGAGTTCCCTTAAGAAACGCACAACTCGGATCGTAGCATCCTAATGTTATTGGCGTGGTTTGGCAAGCAATTGGGCAAGCAACATAACTGAGATCTGGACGCGTAAGAGAGGGATAACCCAAGCGACCAACAAGTCTTCGATATCGAGTAGGATCATCAAAGAAGTTGTCGTCCTCACGAGCAAGCATGTGGTTTTGTTCAATTGGAGTATCATAAGGCCTAGAACTTGTCAAGCCACATTCAGTTATTATATCCAAAGCATACTTATGTTGGCACACATAAACCCCATCAATGTTGCGAGATATTCCAAAACCCAAGAAGTACTTTAGAACACCAAGATCTTTCATATGAAAATATGCACTCATGTAAGCCTTAAATTTAAAGATAAGAGTCGAATCATTACCGCCAATAATCAAATCATCAACGTAGACAAGGACATAAACACAAAAGGAACAACGATTATAAGAGAATAATGAATAGTCTTTGTTTTGAACAAAACCAAACCGAGAAGTTTCATGTAGACTTCTTCCTCGAAATCACCATGAAGAAATGCGTTATGAACATTCATCTGACAAAGTTCCCACTTCTTTGCCACAACCACCTTGAGAAACGCTCGAACTGTTGTCATCTTGATAACATGAGCAAACATCTCGTTATAATTTGTGCCTTCTTCCTGTTGGTTACCAAGAGAAACCAATCGAACTTTATAACGTTCCAAAGTACCATCAGATTTGAGTTTGACCTTAAAAACCCATTTACTTCCAATAACATATTTTCCTTCAGGTTAGTCAACAATATCCATGTGCCATCAAGTGCATCAATTTCTTCTCTGGAGGTTTTCTGCCAATGGACATGTTTCATAGCTTCTTTGAACGATATAGGTTCGTTATGTGCATCAACATCTGCCACAAACAATTTATGTGGAGAAGATAATCGGTCAAGAGAGATATAATTCGTCAGAGGATAGACAGACTTACTTGAGAGATTGTAACTGGAGTCAACATTAGTGTGCATGGGTTTATCATTCACTTCAGCAGAGTATGTAACATATGAATCAAGCAATATTGAAGGCTTCTTAGTTCTGTGACCACGACCCAAAGGCTCAACTACTGGTGGCGAAATGGGAGCATCATCTACAACAATGATAGGTGTGTCATTTACAGTTTGACATCGCCATAATCATGATCAATGAGAGGCTCAATCGTATCGGTCTCATCAGTTGCGGGTAGAGGAGGCGTGTGCGCAGATGAAATATCTTCATCATCGAAAAGAATCATATGATGGAACTGAAGAAGAAGGAGTTTCCACCTCCTATGTTCCAAAATTATAAGGGTCACGCGAAGAAGCTGAGGCTTCAAACAGAAATACATTCTCATAAAACTGCACTTCACAAGAGATACAAACCTGTTATGTCTTGAGATCATAAACTAACCATCCTTTTTCCCGAAAGGATATCCAAGAAAAACACACCTGAGCTACGAGCAGCAAATTTACCATGAGGTTTGGGAGCTTGAGAAGCATAGCACAGATAACCAAAAGTTTGTATATCATCATAGGATGGAGGACGAGAATACACAAGCTTATAAGGTGTTTTGTCATCGAGTAAAGGTAACGGTGTGCGATTTAATAAGATAAGTAGTTGCTTGAATACTCTCTCCCCAAAATCGGATTGCCAAATGAGACTGGAAGAGATGAGTTCAAGCAACATTAAGGCTGTGTCGATGTTTCCTTTCAACTTTTCCATTCTGCTCAAGTGTATAGACACAAGAGGTGTGATGTGAGACTCCCGTGTCTACAAAATAAGAACATAATGGGAGGAATTTAGTTCCATTATCCGTTCTAACCACTTTGACTCTCTTGTCAAATTTTCGATCAATCTACGCAATGAACTTTTTTCAAAGTCAATGCTACTTCTGATTTCTCTCTAAGTAAAATTTTCCAAACTGCAGGTGAATAATCATCGATTATGGTAACAAGATACGATGAAACACAAGTAGACTTTGTTCGGGACCATGACTAAATAAATCATATGCTTTATTAATACTATCTGAGAAAGAAAGACGTGATTGTTTAGCCCTAGAGCGTACATCACAACAATCATCTAATTTGCTACTGCTACGAGAAAATCACAAATCACGTGTATCTATCTTCGACATTGAAGCTTGGTCTTGAATGAAACAAAACTCTCGAGTAAAAATCACAGCACTAGCAATATCACGAAGTAACTAAGCTACCAAGATAAGGGTAAAATGTAAAGACGAAGCATAAAACATGTTTTGGAGAATTAATTTTCCTCCAAGAGACAATGTCCCTCGTTTAGTAGACCAAGCAAGGCCGCCATTAGGTAGGCAGATCGGACAAGCATCGATCTCACATAGATCATCAATTATAGATATATCCCCTATCATATGGAGACTTGCTCCAGAATCAACAGTCCAGTCATACCTGCTATGAGTACCAAATGGAAATAACTGTTCGGTCTCAAAATTTCTCATAAAACATGTAATGCATCTATTGAACAATTTTGATACTTTTTTTTTCCAACAGTGGGCCACAACTGGTCTGTCTATTAGCCAAATTCTTACATAATGTAGGTAGTGAGACTCGATCACTTAATGTGCAAGTGCGCTTACTTTTAGTAGATTTACCACATGCCACTAGATTAAAGATTATCTGCAATAATTTTGATAATTATAGAAGAAAAAAAAAAAATTAAACATGTAATGCAAAAATTGAACGATTTTGATATTTATCAAAAAATAAATAAAACAGTTTTTAGAACATGTAATGCCAATATTGAACAATTTTGATATTTATAAAAAAATATAAATCTTGAGTATTGCCCCTTTTGTTGTACATATTTACAAAAATGTCCCTTTGATTTTGTTTTTGCAAAAAAATTTCTTTTAATGTTCATCATCTTCTCTTTGCTCTTCTTATGTTCTTCTTTGATTTCGAAGAACTTTCGGATTCAATGATTTAAAGTCATTGATTCAAAATTAAATTCTAAATTCAACTATTCGCAATTCATATTTTTAGGTGTTAAAGTTTTCTGAAAAATCGAAAAAAATCTACATTATCTCTAAAATTTTTAATTTCAGATATGAGATTTCCATGTTTTCAATTTTTAATTTCAGATATGAGTTTATGAGCTTGAGGTTTGCAATTTTAGTTATATGATTACTTGATATGTGATATGCGCAATCTATTAAGTGATTTTGATCTAGATTCACTTTTTCCGCGATTCAGAGATCTTCATTTTCATGTTCTTCTCCAAAAAATTTCCTTTTTTATGAATTGGCTTATAAAACCTTATAATTTTTTGGCTCTTTATTTTTGTTTCTTCTCCAATCTCCATTTTTCTTCTCTAAACTACGTAAATAATTTTTTATAAGTTTTTGTAAGTACACTTGTAAAATAAATAGATTATAATTTTTTTGGCTCTTTATAACTTGACTTATAAAACTTTATAAATTATGATATGAATTTTTTTTAATATTTTTATTCTCCATTTTATATTCCCTTATACAGTTTTATAATTACACTTATAAAAACTATATAAAACCTTTGTTTATATCTTACTATAAGCTTTTATAAGTACACTTATAAAAAATACATATATAAGTACCTTATAAAATTTGTTTGGTTTTTATAACTTGATTTATAAAGTTTCATAAATGATTTTATTAAATATTTTAAATGTTTATTTCGTCTCTATGTTATATTTTCTTATACGGTTGTATAAATACACTTATAAAAACTATGTAACATGTTTGTTTATACATTTTTATAAGGTACCTTATAAAATATTATAAAATATTATCTTTAAAACCCTAGTAAGAATTGCCATCATTTTTCCTCTTTTTCCTTTTGCCTATTTCAACATACTGTTTCTCTCTTTGTTCAATTTCGAATTCGTTTTTAGAAATTTCTGGTTAATTTAGTTGTGTTTTGCCATTTGATTGTCTCTTTTATCCTTCTCTCAATTTTAACTTTCAAATCTAGATTCATTTCTTTATGTTCTTTTCTTCTTCATTTTTTCCCTTCTTTCCACGATATGTTCTTCCATTTTTGAATTTTTATATAATCTCATGTCTTTAAAAATCTTAAAATTTTGACTTTTTCAAAATCTAAGCTCAAATATTACAAAATCTAAGCTCGAATCTTTGATATTCAAAAAAAATGATCAAAATTAAAGAAGAATAAGAAATTTATGGCAAAAAAAAAGATTGAAGAGACAACAAAGAGTTTCAGATTTATGAACTTACTAAGATATATTGATAAGAAGTTTCAGAGATCCAAGAGGAAATGTAGAAGAGGAAAAATGAAGATGAGAAAAGTGAAGATAAAAATAATCGTCGTTGTTTGATACCTAAAAGTAGGAAAATTATTTTTGTCATTTGTCAGTAATAAAGGACATCTTTTGAAAAAAAAAACAGAAATAGTGTTGAAAATGTGCTCCTTTCCAAAGTATTTTTGCAATTGCCCAAAAAAAACATATATATATTTTTAGAACATGTAATGCCAATATTGTAGATATTTTCTTAACACATGTTGCTTTCATAAATAATACTTATATATTAAGTTTTCTTTACAGCTAAATAGTTGAATTAGTTTAAGTCCTCTTAAGTCTCTCTTTATCTCTTGTCACGAATAATCCCAACAATAATATACATTCTAATGTTTAAAAAAAAAGCGAAGAAAAGATAGTGTTCAATTTTTTCTTACTCTTTCATTGTTTCTCTCCTTTCTCTTCGGTTTCCCATCATCTGCAATTTTGCCCATCCAAGAATGTTAAACGTTTACCCAGCATAGGTATTGGATTGGTTACACCTACCTATAAGGATAATGAATGGACAAAGGGAAAGCGGTGACAGTAGCAGATGGCAGTAGTCCACATGTTGGTGTGTAAATAAATGATGACATATGTAAATCTTCTTCAGTTTGCTTGTCTTTTAACTTGCATATCCAGCCGACGACCCTGGATTTTTCATCTCCTACTCCACTATATTTTCCCTCTAAACTCTATAATAGAGTAAAATCATCTAAATCTTACTTTACATTTTCCCTCTAAATCTTACTTTATATTTGGTATTGTACTGTTCGTTACTCTATTTTAGAGTGAAACATTTTATATTTATAAAATGGTCCTTCAACTTTTAAATGTTATAATTATACATTTAACTAATAGTATATAGATCAATCATTACACTTTGATGTTAAAATATTTGATCCAAGATAATTTATTTTATAAGAAGTATATGTATAATTAATTAAACTTTTTAGAATACAACATTTAATAAAAATACAATAACATAAAAAAAGTTTTCATATGTTACATTTGTATTCTACTATAATTTGACTGTAAGCTAATAATAAATTTTTAGAGTATTCCCAATAGATTGTTTTCTCCTACTTCAAATTTAATTTTTTTTAAGTTTTATAGTATAAAAATAAAATAAATGGGTTAATGATATATGTAGATATTAGCTTAGTTTTCACTATCATTTTGCATCATTTAATATCATTTATCGTTCACTAATCCTCATTTTAGATTAGCTTTTGGTTCATTTCACATTTTAGAGTTCTACTTAGATCGAGTCGTATATTTTACGTTTTGAGTCCATTTTAGGTGAATTGGAATACACTTTGAAGCATTGAGAACTTTGGGATAAGATGCACTTTCATGTTATAGAGTTGGCTGAGTAAAACATGAAGAAAAGAATGAAAAGGACTCGGGAGGATAGGACATCGACCTGCGGCCCGACGTGGAAGACCCGCTCGGACGCACGATCGCAAGCCTTGCGGGAAGTGCGGGACGTCCACCTTAAACCCAACTTCATGACCCGACGCCGCGTGCACACATTCCACTTAAGTTGGTTTGACCCGGTTTGTGTCAGGTCAACCTTAATCCGTTTTTAAACATTAAAACCCAATGTTTAGGGTATTATTAAGACATAATTCGTTCTATTTTTACACACTCTTTTTATTTTTGAGCCACTTAGAATATTGAGAGTGAGTTTTGGAGAGAACCTTATAGACTCCTTTGGATGATCAACTTTTGATCATTCATTTGAGTCAATTGGATAATCTCTTCTCCTTATCTCTTTTTTTTATGTCTTTCATTTTCTCTTCTGTTTTGTGTTCATTTGTTGTGATGTGTGAGTAGTCTTTGGAATGGTTGATGGTTAGTTAGATGATAGGTTTAGATGATTGATATTTGATATTTGATGCTTAGCTTATTAGATCCTTCATATTAGGTGGTTTTAATGCTAGATTTAACTTGGCTATTTGAATCTAGAAGCTAGGAATTTTGTTGCCCAAGAGGTGTTCGATGAAATTCCTAAGAGACCTTTTTATAAGCTTTTCTTCTCTAGTCATTGAGAGATGATGTTAGGGTGATTAGTAAACTTAATGGACTTGTTTTTAATGCTTATTGATCTTTGAATTGGCAAATGAGAGTTTATCTCAATTGATTGATTGGTAATGTGGTTAATGTCATGAGAGTGGGTTAGTCTAGAGTTGTGTTCCATGTTCTAGGTTGAGCTTAATTGTTTCTTATTGCATCATTTGTTAATTGTCTTTCCCTTTGATCATTTACCTTGCCTAACTATTCACCTTCGTATAATTGTCTTTGTTTCTTTATTGCTCTGTTTTTGGTTACGTTTGGTTTGAGTTTAAGTTTGTCTTTTGTTTATGATTATTTGGTTGTGGTTTAGGTTGAGTAGTAGTTGTTGTAGTTTATTTTCACTCTCTTGGATTGTTTTACCTTAAGTTAGAATCATATAATCTCATTGTGTTAGTTCTAGGTTCTTTGTGCATTCGATCCTCAAATACTTACATTAACATGTTTGCACTTGTTGATTAATTGATATTAAAAAATATGTATCAGTTAATTTGATAACTTGATAAATAATAGATATTTTGAGAAAATAAAAAGTTAATGAAAAAAGTATATTCTAAGAATATTCTTTATAGAGTTAAAAATAGAATAATAGATTAGAGCAAAATTAATTTCTATTTTAGAATTACTCTATTATAAAGTAAAAAATAGAGTAATGGATAGGAAATGGTCTTATATAAAATACTTAAAAGTTTTAAACAGTAATTTTGGTTTTTGTATGTTGCATCGATTTTTGTTTTGGCGTTTTGATTCCGACAAAGCATATAACTGGACCAGTATATATGCATGTTTAATCTACCTCATTTACGAATCAATTTATCAGTGAACTAACACTAATCATAACATACCACTTTTTTTTTGTCAATCCCATTTAATCTTGGTGATCAGAAGTTGGAATTAACCGTCGAAAGGTTCAGATATTTGGTCATATTTTTGTCAAGCTCGAGATCAGCCTTAGATTATACAGATTGTTTACGGTTGGGAACATTTGAACTCTACTACAAAAAAGATAATCACAATAAATTATCAACCAACTAAACTACTCGTATAAATGATACTTATGTCAATATTGAAATATTAAAGTCAATACGGACACTAGTGACTGGACCCTCGTATACTTTGTTTTCTTCCCGACAGGACACCATCCACTTGCTCACTAGTCACTATTGTTTACTCAATAACAATATATATATATATATATATATATATATATTTATATATCTCGCCATGCAAATAAGGTGAATTATTGACTACTTTTTTGAAGTACTTTTACAAAACCTAGCTTTTTAATTTTTATATTTGGAAATTAGATTCTAAACGTTTGAAATACCTCTGAAGAGACCAAAGACCAAAAGGAATTCATTTGCAATTATGTCTACAAGCAAGCAGCCGTACATTTTTTTCTAGGTGCGGATATATAAAATAATTAAGCATTAATATATACTTGCCCAATTATTAATTCTCCATACAAATTTCTACCTTTTTTTAAGCAGTTGGATCGCTAAAATTTGATTCATAATCTAAAATCTTTTTATAACCTATCAATTATAGTAGAAAACACTCAACTCCTAATGTAAGTTAGTAGTTGGATTATCTTAACCCAACAAAAATTCGGTAATCCCTAGCTAGTTTTAAAGTAAAACTGGTTTTATACTATTACCCATATAAGTAAATAAAAGGAATAATTGTGTTGAGCACCCCATGAGTCTTCAAAATCAGTAAAATTTTTTGTTTTTTAGAACCTCTTGGAAAAGTGTTTGATTTTATATTTATGGGCGATCAGTCTAACTCTACCCAAGAACTTTCATACAACTATGAATATACATAAACATTGAGATGCTTATTATTTGCACACAAAACTAAAATTAAAACTTTAATTCCACTCAAACTATCAAATATAGTATCACGAACACCCGAAGTTTACCTCTCTTCTTAATTGCACACAAAATTAAAGTTAACAATATAATTTCATTTAAACTAACATACATAGCATCAAAAACACCCAAATAGTTTTTCGTCAAGAAAGACATTTTTGGGTCGAGTTTTTTTCGAGTTTTCGGTTTCATTGATTGAATCGGGTTCAAATTGGGTATAGATCGGGTTCGAATTCAATATTTCTATTTATTTTCATAAAAATTCAAAATTCAAAATTCAAAATTCAAAATCAAGTAGAACTAGATTTTTAATTTTAATTTTGTTTAAAATTAAGAAGAGAGGCGAACTTCAAATGTTTCTGGTACTATATATTATAGTTCGGTATTAGAGTTTTAATTTAAGTTTTGTGTGGAATTAACAAACGTCTCAATGTTTAATTAGATTCCATTGAATGTCATAAACCAGAAGTCACGACTCATGAGCACCTTCTTCAAACTCAAGGTCAATATCCAGGTGATATGACATCAAACTTATCAATCCAACAGAGAAAATAACCGATCAGCTGATAACAAAACCTAAAAAAAATCTTTCTCATTGTAGCAAGGAATATATTGGTAAATACAGTTTTTCTTTTCTTAGATAAATATATACTCAAGGATTATACAATTTGTTAACTCAATTTTGACATCAGTAAAGCCATCTAAAACTTTCCTAGACGAAGATGATGAACGTCTTTCTTCGTCATTTTCCCATTAACATCTTTGCTAGGCTTATAGACTGAATCATCAACCCAAGGACCTTCCGTGGAAGACGAGCTTACATGTCTTTCTCTGTTTCTTGCAAAAGTCGAGACTTGTGAGTCACTATCTTGTGACAAAAGCTTTATAGCCCTAAATCTCATTGCATCTGCACCAGTTGGATCAGGAGTACGTTTCACCCTTGGTGGTTGAACTTTATAGCCTTATGTTCAACATCCGCATTGTCCCTTCCGCTAACAATCTCTAAACAGAAAACACCAAAGTTGTAAACATCAGCTTTTTCTATTAAGTAACCTCTGATTGCATACCCAGGAGCCATGTAACCTCTCCATCAATAAAATGAAACAGTCAGTAAATGTCAATCCTTCATTTGAGAAAATAAGAAGTGTTTTATAAGTAATGAACACTTACATTGTTCCTGCAATCCTTGTGCGGATA
Source organism: Lepidium didymum (assembly GCA_963920545.1). Lineage (NCBI taxonomy): Eukaryota > Viridiplantae > Streptophyta > Magnoliopsida > Brassicales > Brassicaceae > Lepidium > Lepidium didymum. The sequence continues at coordinate 10,774,474 of OY986980.1, forward strand.
TGTGTATTCTCTTCTTCAACAAGTTTAGCTATACCAAAATCAGAGATCTTAGCATTTAGAGACTGATCAAGAAGCACATTCGTGGCTTTTATGTATGTATGAACAATCTTCAGCCTCGATTCCTTGTGTAGGTAAGCTAATCCTTTTGCAATCTATAAGCATATCTTGTTCCTTGTTGCCCAATCCAAGTGAAGTTTTTTTTTCTCTGAACCTGTTTAACCCACAAGACACATCTATCTTTCTCAGATTGATAAAAACTAACCAAAGAGTGCCCGAGCGAGACTGTTGTTCTTCAAGTACTCATACACAAGCAAAAGCTCTTTCTCTTCAATACAACAACCATAAGGCTTCACAAGATTTGGGTGTTGCAACGCATATATCATCCTGATCTCAGTCACAAATTCTCGATTTCCCTGCTTTGATTTTGATGAAAGTTGTTTCACCGCGGTGATCACTCCATCAGTGAGTGTACCCTGATAACCAAAGCTCATCGATACTTACACTCCCATCTTACAGAACATGTCAAGATGTAAAACCAATTTTATATATGGTTCCACCATTCCTCATGACAATGAGATTGTGGACCATCCATTGTACCAATTTTCTTCTCCAAAGAAAAAAAACAAGTAAAAGAGATTGCCATGACCATGATCCAAATAGCTATTATGTGTACAAACTCATAGACGGGTGATATATAAGACCGCCAATGTCTGAAGTGGTGAAAATGTTAGAAGGGAAGAAAATGGTGGAGATAGAGAAGCTTGAGAAAGCAAGAAGCAATGACGTTGAGATTGATACTCACGGCTACTTCGTTCCTTACTTAGCTTACATATCTTTGTAAATATTTCCTCCACTTAATTAGGAGATTAAGTTGATTTTCCCTTTGTATATATATATCTTTGCAACCTCATTATGAATACATAAAAATATGTTTTAAACCTAAACGCCGTTCTTCTCTTCTTTGTGCCTTCTTTGTCAAATGAGGTTTGAGAGCATGAACACAATGAAGAAGTATTACGAAAGGTTAGGGCACGAGACAAGCACGAACATGAGCCCTTCCTCCCTCCGCCAACTGGTCACATAAATAAACTATAGTTATGAAAGTTATTTTATAATGAACTGCTACCAAAACGAGACATAGGATTAAATTAAACCTTCATTAACAAAAACCCACCAACTAATTCACATGAAGATCTACTTCGTGAAGACTCCAGTCGTATGGTATATCTCCAGAATAATCTTTTATTTTCGTTGTCTTGATGTTTACATGGCTTCTTCACTTCCCATTATATTTTTCACTTATTTTATTTCATCATAAATCGACATAGCAATAAAGGTTTGTATGATTCTTGACATTGCTAAAATTCGATATGATTCCATGAAGATAAGGCTGAAATTAAACCACATTGTTTTTTGTTTTTCTTTTTCTGTGTGTTTGGTATATTAATAGTGATCCGAAGAGGCGTGATTCAAAAATGTACCGCGTAACACATTATCATTTGATCATCGCATCTAGTTCCATACCCTAGCTCGTACCATCACTATCACCTTTTATTTATTAAAAGCGTGTATGTTTTGAGTACAAAACATTTTTCCTGTTTAAGTGTTAGGAGACCAAGGGTCTAAATGGTAACTCGATTGAATTTGGTTTAATGTAGAATGTGGCGATTTTTTTTTTGTTTTTCCTTACGGAATATGGCTGAATTTAATAGAATTTAATATTTTATTTTAATAAATAAATAAATAATACTGTATCCAACAAAATATAGCTTAATTTTTTTTTAAAAAAATCTAAAATGACTTAAAATAAAAATATTTATAAAATTAAATCACCATATATAATGTTTACAAATGGTAATGGTTGAGTTGAATAATATGTGAAATTGAGCTGAATTTGCACAATCATGTTATCAGTTATAGCATTAGTAACAAAATATGTAATATCCTGCCGTTTGTTTGTTTTTTGTTATTTGATAGGAACTAGAATCAAACCGAAACTAAAAATTATGGATGAAAATATTATAAAATTATTTGGTCATTTGACAAAGATAGAAAGGGAATCGAATTTCTGTTTTTGGTTCGGTTCGGTTTGATTTAAACCTAATTTATAAACTATACTAGTTGTTACCACAATTTTTATCTATGAACTCATTTAAAAAATATGTTTGTTAAACTATATTTTTATTTTTACTTGAATTAAATTACTTTTACTTTAACATACCAAAAATTATTGAAGAAAATAACATAATAAAAAAATTATTGAAGAAGATACATAAGATATAGTATAAAAAAATCCCAAAAATATTTGTTACCATTTAAAAGCAAAAGTTGATTAATTTTATCCTCCATTCCACAAATTCAGCCACTACAATTCAGCCAACCCAACCGGTAACAAAGGAAGTAATTCCGTTGCATTACTTACCACTCCACCCATTCTGCAGTTATCATTTAGTACTATAGTTAAGATAATTCGTTCATTTTAAAATAAATACGAATTGGCCGAGTTCATTTTAGTTAGATGGTTAGAATAATCCAATTAATAATTTAGATTTGAGGGATTTGATTCCTCTTTACTATAAATAATAGATTTAAAAAAAAATTTAAGTAAGTAGATTTTAAGCTATAGAATGAGCTTTGTTGTTGGTGGTGGACCTAGCCCCTACAATCCATCATCATAATTAAGTTTGACTCACAAGAAGGAAGATAGATTTAAGGCCCAAAGGATGAAATCCTTGGAGAGAATATTCCAGATATCTCCAGATGATCTCGGTGCGCCATTTCGCGAGATGATCATGGCGTACAAGTCCCCAGATGATCTCGGTGTGCCTGTCCGCAAGATAATCTCGGCACACTCGTCCGCTAGATCATCCCAGCGCACCCATCTGCAGATGATCCCGGCGCCCCGTCCGCTAGATAATCCCCGCGCGCCCGTCCCCAGATGAATGCGGCACACACGTCTGCCAGATGATCCCGGCACGCCCGTCTGCCATATGATCCCGGCGCGCATGTCCACAGATGTTCCCAGCGCAGCCGTCCGGGAAATGTTCTCTGCACAAGATAATCTCGACGCGCCCATTTGCAAGATTTTCTCAACACCCCCATATGCGAGATGTTCACGGTGTGCTCGTCCACGACAGATGATCTCACCTAGCTCGTTTGTAGGATGATCAAGCCGTGCAAGAAACTTGTCGTGCCGCCTACGATTCCGCAAAAAGAAAAATATGTCAAAAATATAGCAGAACCTTTGAAGAATAGGCAAACCAATAATTTTGCCAAACTGGTAATAAAACAAATACAGATTCAGATCAGTCTCCTACCAAAAAAAAAAAACATATATATTAAAAATAAAGAGAAAGACTAACAGGATAAGCCAAGCTCAAACTCGTACCTATACAGATATAAGCCGAGTTCAAGCTTGCCAACTTTCTTGCCATGCCTTCCTCGCAAGCTATCATTGCAATTTTGGTTTTAAGAGAAGACCTCTTCAAAAAAAAATTAGTCGGGGCCAAGCGTTGCTTGCAAGCTCTCAAGGCACTCGTAATCTTAAGGAGAACCCTTAAGAACGCTTGTTGCTGGGGCCTCCGCCATCTTACGTTCAAATAGGATGTCATTACATCCTTTGTAGGAAAACTCATTCATATTCACAGACTAATCTCAATTCCGCAAACTTAATTTCATCATATTTTGTCGAGCTTTGCTCGCAAGCTGTTATCAAAATCATGATTCTCGAGCAGCCTTCGACGAATCGAAATTTGTGCATGGCCATTGCCAAATCAGCATTCTTGTCGAGCGTTGCTTGCAAGCTGTCACCAACGAACAGAGAATTCGCGTAATACCGGAGCGGACCTGTTGGTGGCCATCTCCAAAACGATAAAAAGAGGAAACTAAGAAGGTTGTAAAGACGCAAAATAGAAGAATGCGAAAGAATTATCCAATATCACAAAATGTCAATAGATCCTGAAGTACAAAGATATAGTCATGTTTGTCAAAAGGTGTCCGCAAAATGAAGTCTAAAAACAGAAAGGAAACGCAACAAACGGAAAACTAAAAAAATAAAAAAAGAGGAAGATGGACAATAAATCCTAAGTAAAACTAAGATTTGGAAACAACCTTCAATACAGAAGCTTCTTCTAGAGAAAGAATACCGACGTTCGAGCCATGTTAACCAGATGAACACGCGTAAGAAGAAAGAGGCTGGTAGGAAACTCCTGATGTAATAGACGCATGAGAACCATCTTCAGAAAAAGGAGGAAAAGAGAAAACTACAGAATATGGACGAGGAACTATCTCCAGAGGAAGAACGCGCTCGGCAACGATGGAACCACCAGGGTTCGATACCACATCCATCTGAATACCTGCTGATCGAAATTCGAGAACGAACCAGAATCGGATGGCGATTCAAATGATGAACACACACCAAACCCGCCAAGCATATGTCGAACCCGCTAAGCACACTCCAAACCCGCCAAGTACACGCCAAACCAGCCAAGTACACGCCGAACCCGCCAAGTACACTCCGAACCAGCCAAGTGCACACCGAGCCCACCAAACACACACCAAAGCCGCAGGATGCTTAAGCCACCCTGAGATCACCGAGCCGCCAAGGAGCAGAGGAGGGAGTCAAATCGTGGTGGAAAATGGGCTAAGAAAGAAAGCCTAACAAATAGATTACAATTATGGAGATCCAACAAGCTAAATGAAAAGAATGAGAAAATTAAGGCAATGGAAGTGAGATCCAAAATGAAGTCAAACTAAATTATTAAAATAGACGCATTTGGAGATTCAAAATTCAAAGACTTCAACTATTTTGTCATTGAATTGGGTGGGGGACAATTGTTAGAGGTGGGTCTAGCCCCATCAATCCATAATCATAATTAAGTTTGACTCACAAGAAGAAGGCCCATTTCAGGCCTAAAAGGATGAAACCCTTGGATTTCAGGGAATATTCCAAAAATCTCCAGAATATCTCCTGAAGATAAGAGATAAGATCTAAATCTTATGAAAAAGGAAAGGAAGCTTCAACCTATAAATAGAGGATCATTCTAAGAGAAGGGACATCTTTTGAATAAGAAGAGAGAAGGAAAAGGTAGGTCGAGAAACCCGAAGCTACGAAAGAAGAGAGATCACGCGACGCAGATTTCCAGCCTAGACGACTTTAAAAGTTCTTAATAATCTTTGTTGTATTCATCTTGCAAACATATTCAATAAACAAAGGATTCGACCCGCTAAACTAATAAATCTTTATTGTGCTAACTTCGATTAGAACACTTGTCGATCTAAGTATTGAATTTTTTTTAATATGAGTTGAAATTACAACGCTCTTAAACATCATTTTAAATAACTGGTAGAATCTCAGGCCTAGGCCCTGATTAAATCCCTAGACTCATAGAAATTCAGGTTTTCTTACCACTTAAAGGATTTACGGGTGGTCGAAGATGTTTCGCTGCGGTGAAGAGTCGAACACTACCAAAAATGGCAATCATGATAGGTCATCAACCAACTCAACTCGATTCTCTTAAATATCATTATGAAGCCTTCGAGTTTAATAGTGATGAATACTCTAATAAATTATTGCTAGCATTGGTCAAGTATGAATTCTTTATTAGACTATATATCTATATATCTGTTTTTCCCTTGACAAAGCTAGCTCTTATACCGTAAAGAAGTTGTCAATTTTATTGTTTATTCACATTCTACGAATTTGATATTTTATAATTTATACTAAGCAAGAGACGTCATATCAAGTAGGAAAAGAAAAATTTGTTAGACCCTAATACATCTTATCATAAATGTATTACATTTTTATCTCTATAAATTACCCCATTATTTAGTGTTTTAACTATTGAGATCTTTGCGCACAATGCAACCAACGAAATATGTAGACTTATTCCATTTAAAGCTTCAAGTTTGTTAAAATCAAACAAGTTATAATCTTTTAAATTTCATAATAGATTTTATAGAACAACTAAAGGAAAAATAAATTACAATAATTTCTATTGGTTAAAAGAAACATTTTTTGTTTCTTTTTAGGAAACAGTAGATAGAGTATTTAACATGATGTTGTATAATGTATAGTCTCGTATTTTCCCATCTTCATGCCGACTCATCTTCCTTTGTTATATCGACCGGAGTTTCCTGTACCACACAACAAAATGGCAAGTTTTAAAAGACATTTCTTCAATAATTTTCATAATAGTAAATAAATCATACTATAACTAGCAATAGAGAATCAAACATAATCACGCTCTCTCTATATATGTTGATTGAATTTTACATACCTCTACAGCAACAACTGCAACATCATCCTCTAAAACAGGCGTTTCTTCATTTCCTGTTGTCGTATTCTCATTATTCTCCGTGGCTGCGATTTCTTCATTTTTTGCGACTAAGATTTCATCATTTTCCGTTGTGATTTCTTCATTTTCAACGACTTTGATTTCATCATTTTCCACAGATGCGATTTCATCATTTCCGAAAGCTGCGGTTTCATCATTTTCCTTTGCGATTTCTTCATTTTCAGTGATTGGAATTTCTGGAACCTCTGATTCTGTTGCTGGACTTTGTTCATCCAATTTTGGTTCTTCAACCTCAGGAGATGGAATTTTGGAATTAACATCATCATCATTGTTCTCCTCTAAGCTTTTCTCTTCTTCGACCACCGTTTCCATATTAATTTCTTCTGTTAATCAAAACCAAAATAAAAAATTATGTCAATATATTCACGTTATATAATATGAGAATTTGTGTTAATAGTTTAAAAATTTGCATATTTAAAAAGTAATTATAACAAGAAATGCCAACATATAGTCGTTTGATATTAATCAACATCAAGAATGAAGAGATTGCCAGAATATATATATAAAAACATGTAATATTATTACAATATATACTTATTTGCATACCCTTTTGTTCGTCAATAGGGGCAACGTTCTCCTTAACGGCGTTAACGGTTTCCTCCGTCACAATATTTTCCGGCAAAATCGCCGCCACCGACTGCAAAGTGGTTGTCGTTTCCGTCTCCTTAGGTTTTATGTCTCCATTCGTAATCTCAACCGCTATCTTCTCACCACAATCTCCTCCATCTTCTTTTTCCTCCAGCTTCTTAGTAGCATTTTCCACGGTGGTTTCTGGCTGGTCACCGGAAATTACGGCAGAGCTTTCGTTCCTTTTCCGACACCGACAGCTTTCTTGTCTTTTAATTGGTTCAGGTTCCGAAGGTTTTCTCACTTTCGTTGTATTTCCCGTAACAACATCGTGTTTTGATTTTCCACAACCCATTTAAAAAAAAATCTTTTAAATGAAAACTTATTCTTTCGACAAGAACCCTTTGTTTGGTTTTCTTTATTCTGTGAAAAAACAATTAAAGGGCTGGTGGAATTCAGATGAATCTTCTGATGGATTTTTATTGAAGGAGATTGAAGGAAACAATAAACTAATTCCAGTTGTTTTTTGCGCTGTGATTCACTTTTGTTAGAAAATGTTTTTTTTCTTTCGTTGTTTATTGTTTGGTGTTCCAAACTTAAGGGAGACACCATTTTTTTCAATAAATAAACAAAACTTAAATCATTTCGTTTTTTTTTATTAATAGAATACAAAGGTAATGGTACTAGAGGGTAAGCATATACTTCAATGTTGTAAGCTTTTGTTTTGAAAATTCATAATATTATTTGAGTTGAAAAATAAAAATACAAAGGTACTGTTTAGTTAGAAACATCCACGAGGTGCCCTAAACCAAAAACATAAGGAATATAGAAAATTGTATTTATGTGACTATGCCTTGCAGGGGTTAAATTATTAGTGAAATTGCACAATATATAATAAAAATTTATGATAATTAGGTGTCATATCAAACATATTTTCGTAGGTGACTGCTCCATTATTATTTTCTGTTTTGTCCATATTATCTAACCACCACAATTATTTTATTTATTTATTTTAAATAATAATATTTTACAGAAAATATATTTTTCTCCTTTCTTCTCTCATTCTTCTAATGCATTTCTTTCACTACAAGAAAACAACTGATTTGTGATGGCATTTTGCGATTCCTAACATCGCAACCATGTCGCAATTTTGCGACGTATTTCGGAGTCGCAAATTTGCAACACACTTACAATATTGTTGCAACATGATTGTAATGCATATTCGGCAATCGCAAGGGCGGACCAAAATTACAACGTTCTGGCGATGCATCTCCTCCATAGCTGCGACACGTCTGCAATGAGGTTGCGATGTAAATAATCTCCACAGCAATTACATAGCAAATTTTCGATTTTTCCTTATAAATAGTGCACCATGAGATTGTATCTTCACAACAAATCTTATAAACATTTAGAGAGAGAAAGAATTCGGGGAAACATTTTGGGAAAAAAAATTTCTTTTAAAGAAAAATAAATGACGTCGGAACATGAAGTGTTCACATTACGACGATGGATGTATAATCGAAAAGATGTGGAAACCGGAGAAGTGAGGAAAAGAGTTTCGAGATGGGTTGCGAGCATTCATAAACCAGGCGGCTAATAACCCATTTACTCCGAATGGCGGTAATATCTTTTGTCCATGTGTAAAGTGTGGGAACACTAAATATTTGAATATCGATATGGTGAAAAGGCAATGTATATAATAGAGGATTTACTCCGAACTATTATGTATGGTTTTCACATCAGGAGAAGTATAGTCTCGGTGCATAAAGTTGTAGTTAGGGTGCTGGTGATCATCCTAGTTATAATGTTAATTATAAGTATAGCAAAAATATGTTTGAAAAATTATGAGCATCTACAAGAAAATAGGTATCATGTTATGGTTACAGATACATATCATGGATCTATTCCAATTGACAATGAAAATACTATTGAAAAACCTAACACTAAAGCGAAACAGTTCTATGATATGCTAGATGCTGCAAATTAACCTATCTATGAGGGATGTAGAGAAGGTTTATCTAAATTGTCATTAGTATCTAGGTTGATGTCTATTAAAAGTGAAGGAAACATAATCGAGAGAAGTATGAACCAATTAGTGGATCGGAAGATTTGCTGGAAAAATAAAAGAAGAATACTGGAAAAATCACACGTACTATCGTGCAACTAACAGCTATATACTGAGAAATTGTGAATTTATTAATTACCATTTGAGAGGTATATATACATATCAATTTATTAATTAATTACATATAGTTTGTTTAATTAATATCAAATTTGTTTAATTTGCAGTGAATTCAACGGACATATATGAGAAGCCTTCTCTGATTTAAATAAAAGAAAATACGAAACCTACAAAGAACGTGATTTTACTGGATGGTTGAACTACTACGTACATAAGATAATTGTGTATATTTAATCAAAATTAAAGAACCACATAATGTTTATATATATATATATATATATGATTTGTAGATCAAGAATGGATGTACAGGCAAACCTTTGCCCTTATGATTGCATGAGGTTGTTGATGAACCAATTGCAAGGATCGTAACAGCGCCAATGTATTTTACGCGCGAATACACTTTTCATACTTACGACCATGGTTCCAATAAATAACCGCAAATTATGGAATCCACGTGCCAAGTGAAATTAACTTCTACGGTATTTTGAACAAAAGTATAGAAGTCACATATCCAGGAGTTCTTGGACTAAGATGCATTTTATTCTAATGTTGTTGGTACAATACAACGGCAGGTCGAAGTGTGCGTACTAACCAGTTAGGGGTCATCGATGTAAATGCAAGCCAAACATATTCGAAATTTAACTATTTTTTCTAGCATGTCAAGCAGAACAAGTGTGTTTTATTCCTTATCCTCGTATAAAGCAAAAACGTGAGACATGACTATATGTGATAAAAGTGATCCAAGATGTCATATTGTCGGGGAAGTCGACGATGTGGCTATGCAACAAGAAAAGGCATCAGAAGTTTTTATAGCTGTGGAATCCACAGAAGATATCATACATGCACAACAAGAAGTAGAAGACATTGTTCAGGATGATTCAAGGCACGAAAATGCGGACTGTGACGAGTTCAAAGAGACAGAGGAAGAAGAAAACACGGAGGATGAAAACTCTGATATCGAAAATAACTAAGTTGTTGTATCTTAAATAAATTTTGTTGTATCTTAAAATAAATTTTTGGTTTCCATCTAAGTGTTTTGCGAGTTTACTTAGTATAAATTTGATTCTCTACGTTTAACTCTCCACAAAACCAACAATATTATATAAGTGTTTTCAATCACGTATCTATGCACCGCTATTCTTTTTGTTTCGTTTCCGTTTAAGCAATTTGCGTTGCGAGTCCGTTGCGATGCCAGTGCATAGTACATCGCAATGGACTCGCAAAGCATTAAAACCGTTGAACCGCTAAACCACAACCTTACCCCATACACAAAACTGACTACCATATTAATGTATGAAAGTGCAATTTTAAGAGGCCGAGAATACATCGTTAATCATTCATCAATCACAACATTTAATTCTCGGAATCAATCTCGAACATGTCGTATAAGTATTTTCAATCATGTATATGTGCAATGTATTTTGTTTAGTCTTCGCTTAAGTGTTTTGCGAGTTCACTGCGATGTCATGTGCATAGTACGTCGCAGTGGCATCACAAAGCACTGAAACCGTTGAGCTGTTAAACTCCAAACTTATCCGAAACACAAAACCGACTACCGTATGAATGTATGAAAGTGCAATTCTAAGAGGCTGACAATACATCGATAATCATTCATCAATCACATTAACTACGTTTAATTCTTGGAATTCAACCACGTATATGTGCAATGTCTTTCGGTTATGTGTTGGATTCCAACATTGTGACACCTCTGCGACGTACCACTAAACCTGCCGATGCAAGTAGGGACAAAACCTTAATTTTCGTCGCAATCGTATCGCAGTTTGCGACACCTCCTTTCTTATTCTCTTCTTCTTCCTTTGCGATTTTCGGCTCTTCTTCTCTTCTTTCCCTCTGCGATATCCAGCCAATCCTCCTCCTATCTCCTTTCTTCTTCTCTTCTCCTTCTCTCTTCTCTTCTTCTCTTCTCCTTCTCTATCCTCTTATTCTCTTCTCCTTCTCTCCTCTTCTGCTCTTCTTCCCTTCTTCCCTTTTTCCTCTCGTCTTCTCGTCTGCTTCATTTCTGGTGGTCTCTTCTCCGTCTCTGCCTCATCTCCGCCTTGCGCAGCCTCGTCTCCTCCTCATCTCTAATGTACACTATTTCAATACTAAATCTAAATTTAAATTGTTAGATTTTTGGTTTTGGAAGTTAGATCAAGGTAATGTAAATTAGGATTGTTAGATTTATGTGTTAGCATTGTAGTAATTGCTAGATTTTCATATTTGAATCTAGATTTAGTTTTTAGGATTGGTAGATTATTTGATTTGAATTTTTACAAAATGGTTTTGAACCTTTTAAAACATTTTGTAATTTTTAAAAACGTTTTAAAAATATTTTGTATTTTTTTTAAAAAAAATTTAAAACATTTTTGATATTTTAAAAATGTTTTATGATTTTAAAAAACATTTTAAAAATATTTTGTTATTTTTAAAACAAGTTTTAAAATGATTTGTATTTTTTTAAACGTTTTGCAATACTTGAAAATGTTTTTATGCTTTTTTGTAATTTAAAAGAAAAAATTTAAAACATTTTGTATTTTTAAAACGTTTTGTAATATTTAAAAACATTTTAAATATTTTTTGTAATTTAAAACAAAAATTCTAAAACATTTTTTTATTTTTTTAAACGTTTTATAATTTTTAAAACGTTTTTATGATTTTTTGTAATTTTAATAGAAAATTTTTAAAATGTTTTGTATTTTTGAAAACGATTTATATTTTAGCGTTTGGGAATTTTTAAAATATTGAACTGTTTTTAGAACATTTTTTAATTTTTACTAACGTTTTTATAATATTTTGTAATTTTAAAAGACAATTTTAAAAATGTTTTGTCATTTCTAAAAACGTTTGGTCTTTCGAAAATAATGCATATAATTTTTAAATGATTATTAGAATATTTATATTAAAATCTTTTAAATATTTGTCATAATTTAAACAAAATTTATAACGAGTCTGAACATCTAAATTGTTGTCATTTCAGATGTCCGGAGTTTGCATACCTCCTACACTTCCTACCTTACTGACGCTGGGGATATCATCTACAGACGCCTCCGCGATCGCAACCACACACCTCTCCTGGAGAGAGCAGATCTAAGCCTACGCCGTGTCCCGGCTCGAGATCTGTCACGCTACGTCTGGTGTTAGTTTCAGCTCTCAGCCGGACTACACCCTTATACGAGAGACTGATTCGACACTAGTGCCCTAGATTGTTGCGCAGATGGCTATCGAGAATATTTTGAACGTGCCAAACCACCTATATCTTACTAATCTCCTTCCACAACGTCCGCCACAAACTTTTTGGTATTTTATTAACTTATAAATTTTTTTAATTTTAAATTTCGTAAAAAAAATTTTAATATTTTTTTTGGTTTAAAATGCTAGGTTTAGTAATGACGGGGAACTGACAACTGGTTGAAAGGGATTTCAAGGAAGCACACTCTAATTTTACGCAAGTCCCGAACCACATCGTCAATAGATGGTTTAACACTTTTGTGGTAAGTTTTTCTTTATGTTTAGGTCTTTTTTCATTTTTTTAACCACAATTTATGAGTCACAATTTTTTTTCTTGTAGTAACGTTACCATTGGAGACCCTCGATTACGGGTGAAGTTTGTAACAAGTTCGAGGAGGTGTTGAAGAGTCACTTGTGCGACCAGGTTGGCCGTTGGCAGGCTAAATGGAGGATACACGGCAACGATGCAATGCCCCGACGTTTCGACACAAGGGTTTGGGACGGTCTTGTTCTTTATTGTTAAGATTTGAAGTCCGAGATGAAGAGCGCAAGTGCGCAGGTAGCACGGTTAGTTGATCATTATGGCGACGATCCACACAAGCATTGCTCGAGACATACTTTGTTCAAGACCTGAGCCCGCAAGAAGGTAAGTATTTCGTTTAATATATTTTCAATACATTATATAAAATTTTATTCAGTTATATATACTTTTTAATACTTTCAGCAAGAAGAAACAAGAGATCTTCACCCTCATCTGGTAGAGACTTTTTACCAGACGAAACAGAACAAGGCCGAAGTCTTTGTTGACAAGAGAGCCGAGAGAATCTACAATGAGGTCACTGCGAAGATGCAGGAGCTGACTCAAGATTGCGGTAATGAGAGAACTGGATCGGTCCTGCTATCTACGACACAAAAGAACCAAATATACGTCGAGATAAGATTGTTGTAGTTTAATTCATGTATTTTCCGTTTAAATTAGTTACACAAACGTAGTAATATATTTTTTCTTATCAGGTTGCTCTCCGTAAAAAGGAGAGACTGTTTGGGACCGGTTGCTCACACGGATTGAGGATAGAGCAGTACTTCTCGCCGCAAGGATCTCGATCTCAAACCTCTGCAGATTCCTCTGATCTTAGAGAGGTGGTAGATCGGACGCAGAATGAGGTAGAAGAAGAAAAAAGTTTGATCACGTCCCAGGCGAAAAAGATATAGCAATATGATGAGATATTTTCTTTTTTGGCCGCAAAGGACGAGCAACTAGCTGCTAAGCTGAAGGAGCTACACCCCGATGAGCCCGGATCTAGTTCAGGGAACGCGGACTAGAGCGCAAAATGAAACCCGGACGTTTCAGAAGACTTTTAGAATTTATTTTTTTTAAATAATTTTAAATACTTTTGTAAATATTATAATTTTAATATATATTATTTTTATTTCTATTTTAATAATTTATAAAATAATTTAAATATATTTTATTTTGTAATTAATTACATTTTTTTTTCCTAAGCCGTTGCAAGGGACTCGCAAAAGCAGCCTCGCAGTGGCCTTCCAAAGTCGGCCTCCCAATGGCCTCGTAGACGGTGTCTCACAAGTATCTCGTAGACGAGGCCTCGCAAAGACCTCGCAGAAGCTGCCTCGCAATGGACTCGCAGATCCTGCCTCACAACGGACTCGCAATGGCTGCCTCGCAACAAACTCGCAAATCCTGGGACAACTATGGGAGGCCCAGTTCCATCGCAGGTTTGCGACGACCAGATGACGTCGCAAAGTTTGCGACACCACTGCGAAAAATGTGATTTGCGACTCACCATTTGTGACAAAAAGGATGATGTCATAGTGGGGTTGCAAAAGGCGATATGCAACACCACCGCAACGCCCTTTGCCATTGCAAATCGCCAGTTTTCTTGTAGTGTTTGTCTTACTTATCTGTTAATTATATTCATCTCATTTTCTCTCATTCCTTTTTTCATTGCAATTTTTGGTAATTTCCTCTTTTTCATTTTTGTTATCTTTATTAATTATATACAACATTAAGGATTAATTCTCTCAATTTTTGAGTTGTTGTTTAAGGTATGCTTCTTCTCCTCTCCAAATCTGCTTATTTCCCAATTATTCTGATATATCATGTTTGTTGCTTGTAAATTTAGGGTTTGATTGATAAAGATTAGTCTTTTTAGTTTTATATGTTTATGCTTCACTAACTTGTCTTTTTCTTCTTTGCCGAAGTTAATTAGGAAGTCGAGAGTAGATCCAAACAGAACCCGACTCACTGAGTCAAAAACGAGTTGTAGAATTCTGTTGTGCTTGACCCTCGTGACGTACCTTCATACAAATGTGTTTATCAGATAATAATTGTATTTACGATTAATATATATATATATATATATATATATATGTTAACCCATAACTATTATTTATCGGATAATTATCCACTTATCAGTTAACTTACCGCTAATAATTGATTTAAACCCCCCAAGATGATTACCATCAAGTAATATAGAAATACTTAACTGATAACTATTATTTTATATGATAATTATCTAGTTATCAGTTAACTACTAATTTAAGCCTCCAATATGGTTACCATCATTATTTGAGTTTGTCACATGGAGATTAAGGTGTGATGGAGCCACTAAATATGAATTATTATATATGTTAGAAATGTTTATCATTTAACTATTATTATATCCAATAATATAGAATTGTTTTTAACCTTTTAATATTTCATTATATGGTAGATATATTTAACTGCTAACTATTATTTTACTATATAATATATGTATTACCATGTAATTTATGTGATAACAGTTAATAAAGCAGGAGACAAAACATTAAATGTAGGGATAACGCATTTAATGTACAATCCCCACATGTAATGTTTTGTCTCCCAAACAAATTGTCTAAATGTTATTTGGTATAAATGTCTAATGTGTGCCATGCTATTTACTTAATTTTGAAAATCAGTTTCTTAATTATTTTTTAAAAACTTATTATCTCCTTAATTTTCCCAAAATATTAAGAATGATATTTTGTATTTTCACAACTAATTAATTTTGTGATGTAAAAGCATAATATCTTTTGAATTTTTTTTTTCAACATTGGGCCACAACGGGCCAGCCTATTAGCCAAGTTCCTACATAATGTAGGCGATGAGACTCGATCTCTGGTTGTGCAAGTGCGCATGTCTTATGTGGACTTACCGCCTGCCACTAGATTAAAGGCCACTTGCATATTTTTTGAAATTAAAATAAATAAATAATTATGAGTAGATGTGTTTTGTTGTTAGTATATATATATATATAATATTTTTTTCCGAACTGATTTTATATTTAAAAACATGAAAGATAACAAATATTACATAGCCCCGTAACAGAAAAAATAAAACAAAGGAAGAAAAGATAAAAGAAATATGTTCAATGAAGATGAATTTAAAAGGAGTCACCAAGATTTCTAAGAACCATCCAAGTAAAAGAAACAAAGATCAAAACACTACCGGACTTAAATATCACGAACATTATGTTAAAAAGAAAAAAAAAAACTGATTTTCAAAAACAAACATGAAAGCAAAAGGTTACAAAGCCATTACGCCCATTAGCTAAGTATCTTTTACATAACTAAAGGCCTTAACCGATAATGAGTAAGAGTGGCGTAAACCTAATTAAAAAGAGGATCCAAAACTGGAACATTGAAATAACTCACTCATGGATATAGATTTGAGAAACATTGCTGTTTTAAAAAAGAATTTGTTTTCTAAGGGATTTTGAATATTGGCGAACGCGGTTTACATCAGCGGAATTTGTATGGGTTAGGAGATCATGTAATCGAGCAGCGGATCATTTAGGTAAATCCCCTACTCATATGTGTGGTTTCAACCGTTAATTAAATAGTTTTAAGATGTTAAAAAAACAAAAAGATACATGGGCTGAGTCTAGTTAAGAGTTTTGGTCTTGACACATATATAAGAACCTAATTAAAATGCCCAACTTTAATAAAGACTTGTATGGCAACTAATCTTCCTTCCTTCATCGAGATTTGATATGGCCCACCACAATTTTGACTTCTCTTCCACCGCATTGACTCATGCAGCGAAGAGTAATTGCAGTGTACAGATCAATAGTTTCAGATTCAGTAATTGTTTATGTGTTGTGATTTAATAAGGTGTAGAGGCGAACAAGTATTGAAGCATGGCTGAAACTATTTATGTTAGTCCTGTATGTCGACGTCACTTAAATATTTACATGATTACAAATTCAGACTAACAAAGCTTAAAATATACAAAATTAAAATTAAAACTATAACTAAACTAAATTTAGGATTTGATTGATAAAGATTAGTCTTTTTAGATTCAACGATTTGGTGAAGAAATCGTAGTTTACGGTGATTATATCCTGATATCCAAGTCTTTATTACTATTTCACTGCGGAAAATTCATTTGATTCAAGAAAAATATCAAATTTGGCTTTCATTTTTCTAGTTTATTCTAGTTTCAATTTAAATTTTGTATTTTTAAGCTTTGTTAGTCTGAATTTGGATTTGTCATGCCATTGTTTTGGTACTTGCTTAAGCTCGTGCAAGGATTTGACAAGATGACATAATTTATGTTCTTGTCTAGAAACGACAAAGCCTTCGGGTTGTTTTCTATAAATTTGTTCTTCTAAATCACTGTTTAGAAAAGCAGTTTTGGCATCCATTTAATGTATTTCTAGATCTCGTAAAGCGGCAATACCGAGTAACATACGTATCGAAGTGATTCTTGTCACCTGAAAATAGGTGTCAGAAAAATCTAAGCTTTCTTTTTGCCAGAAACTTTGTACCACAAGACGAGCTTTATATTTATCGATAGAGCCATCAGTATTTAATTTTGTTTTAAAAATCTATTTACTACCGAATGGTTTAAACCCTTTTGGTAGGTCAGTGATTTCGTAAGCATGATTTTGGAGGATAGAGTCCATCTCACCATTGAGCTTACTTCCATAAGGCTAGTTAGGTGTGGACATAGCTTCGGAAAATTTTTGAGGTTCATTCTCTTAAAGAAACACAAATAGAAAATCACTACCAAGAGAGTTTTCTTTCCGGACATGATTGCATAGGCCTGGACGTTTGGTTAAATAGTACGGGTTTAGTTCGGAAAGTTTGGGTTTGAGAAATTTGTAACTAAAAAAAATAGCTAAATGGTAGATAATATATATTCGGTTCGGTTCGATTCGGTTTCGGGTTCGGGTTCGATTTTTAAAATTTCTCTAAAATAAATTATAGTTATGACCAAATTATATTTTTATTATGTTTTTTAAAAATAAAATTAATTAATTAATTTTAGTTAGAGATTGTGTATTTGTCATATATTAAAGGCATATTTATAACTAAAATATTTTTTATGAATATTGGTTAATTTTATTCGGTTTCAGATAGTTCGGATTTGGTTCGGTTCAGAAAAAATTAATTCGATATTGAAAATTTCATTCTATTCGGATAATTTTATATATCAGTTCGGAATCGGTTTCGGGAATATCGATTTAGGTTCGGAAAATTTTGCTCGGTTTTGGAATTATGCCCAGACCTATGATTACTTGTGCGAAGTTCAATGATAGTCTCATGATCTGGTATGCTTGTACTAGATGTACTTGTGTGATTTTCATCTAGAGGGCTTGGTTCTTCACATTGCCGTTCAAAGATTGATCAGTTTACACGGAAAACTCCATTATCTTATATCATAAATATCTGAATTTTATACCAAAAATCGATAAACACTATTATAGTGTTTAGCTTACAAGGCATTTTGTCTGTAGCGTTATGTGGTATTTTATTCAACATGTATTTTGATGTGAGCAACACTTTCTCCCCCCTACCCCCCAACAGATTCTGGAGTGTATTAGATTCTTGGAACATAGCATTCATCATCTCTTTTAAAGTTTAATTTTTCGTTCTGCAACGTCATTTGATTATGGTTAATAGGAAGCAGTGATTTGATGGATGATGCCATGTTCTTGACATAAAGCATTGAATGGAGCATCATATTCGCCTCCTCTATCAATGCGAACAATTTGTATAGTACGTGTTAGTTGATTTTCAACTTCAAGTTTGTATTCTTTGAATTTTTCTTGAATTTTGTCTTTATTATGTAAAAGATATACATAGAAATACTTTGTGTAATCGCCTATGAATATTACAATTTTTTTTCCGTCTCATCTAGGACCTAATTTGAGATCACACAAATCAGTATGAATTACTAGTCCGAGAAGTTCATTAATTCTTTCTACTTGAGGTGATGGTGTTTTAGTGAGTTTTGCTTGAACGCATATTTCACATTTGTCTTTGTTTATTGGACATTTAGGAGTTGAATTTAAATTCATTAATCTTTCAATGAATTTAGAATTTTCATGTCATAATCGAATATGCCAATTATTATAAGACTCAACCACATAAGCAAATGAATTCTTATTATTATCGGAAATAGTTACAATATTTTTCGATGTTGAAGCCCCATCATTACGGTGGACATTCATCACCCTCCTTTTGAATAGTCCCCTTGAGACATAACCGTCCCCAATAAACACCCTATTCTTCCTAAGGATCAATTTATCGGATGAAAAAGTGATGTCAAAGCCATACTTGCTCATTAATGTTCATGAGATCAAATTTTTCCTCATGTCGGGTACATGCTTCATGGTGGAGAGAGTAACCTCCATGCCTAATGTCATCCTCAAGACCACATTTCCTGCGCCTTTGATCTTGGAGTGTGAGACGTTATCCAAAAAAAATTGTTCGTTGGTTGTGTACTTCTTGTAAGTACTAAACATATCACAGCTGACACATATGTGCATTGTAGCACCGTGTCATACTACCACTCCATTGGATTTTTTGCAGTCATGTCCGTCGTGAAGACAACACAATAATCCACCTCACAATGAAAAACGAGCAGATTTCCATTTTCCCTTTTGCAAGCTCGTGTAGAAGCATTTGAAGCTCATGAACTTGTTCCATGATGGGTTTTGAATCCACCATTTTAAAGACTAGGAATTTGAGGTAGCAAATTTCTTGGAGTCAACATTGTACGACTTTTGTTTATCTTCTAAAGCCTCACAAAGAGACTTGAAAGTTTTGTACTCTTAGAAGACTTTAAAAAGGGATCCTTCCAAATGAGCCTTGATGTACTCATTACACTGGTAATCTCCATGGTCCCACACTTGTTAAAGCGTGTGCGTCGGTATTATCTGGAGCAAACACATGTCTATTCTTGGTTAAGTATCGTACCAATTTAAATGTTGTCCAAAAGAACAACATTTTGTCTTGTCATTCATTGAAATTCATTCCATCGAGTTTTTCAGGCGTGACAATAGCATTAGGAACCATGAGTTCTTGCGCAAATAATGACGAACCATTCCCGGGGTGTCAACACATTAGTTGGTTTGGGTTCAATGAAGGTTGTGTCGGAATCGACCATATGGGTATCATTGTTCGATGTTATAATTTTACGTGAATAAATAGAAATTAAGAAAAAATAGGAGGAAGATACGGATATAAAATAATTTTAAAAAAGAAACGAAAATTTAAAGATGTATTAAAAAAATTAATAAAATACGTTATGAGAAAGCATACAATTATTCATGGCTTTTGTTTAAAAATAATTGTCTTGTTTTCGCGTTCTGCGACAGTTTTCGCCGGTTATCACCGGTGGCTTTTTCAGACTGGATAAATTTTGCTATTGTTATGCCAATACCACTCTATAAAGTCTGTGTTTGTCTCTCCATTATGGCGAGTGTATTGAATCATTACAACAACATGACATATGGGATATAGAGACAAATTTAAGATTTTTACGTTGGGAATTGATGAAAAAGCCATTGATCTTCCACAAGATCATCATGATGAAGCCAGAACGCGCCGCAATTCAGTCTGCTAATGACGCCATTCACAGTCCTATTGGTGATGGTTTTGACGGTCACACTCAGTTATACACAATTGGTCTACCAATTATTTATCGCTTACGACACTATCTATTCACGATTCAACATTGGAGTTCGATGTTTAGTTCAATTCAGTTTAGTTGTAAGTCTTTGTATGGCCAAAAAATGTGTATATACTTTGGCTAAGAAAACTGCGTCAATGTTGTCTATGACTTGGCAGCTATTTGATTCTTGCCTATCTTTCTTGAATACAAATGTAGTAAAGGATTCTTTAAATTAATAAAATATGTAGTTGACGGAGAAAAAAAAAAGCGTAAACATATTAATAATGATTGTATTGTAGATAACTAGTAAAAAGAAGAAAAGACAATTCGTTTTGGTTTTTCGTAAAAGAAGAAACCAAAATGAAAAAAAAAAAAATCGATTTAAACCGGATCGCTTAATTTGAATCAAGAAATTGATTCTGGTTAAGAGAATTTTGGAATTAAACCTCGTTCACTTAATTTGGACCATAATTAACTACAAACTAAAGTTACCTTCAAATTACTTCCCTTTCTAGATCAAAAATGACCAGAAAACAAGAACACCAAAAAATCTTATATAGAAATGTTGGAAAAATATTGAGTTATTCTCAATCTGGTGGTTAGGATGATCCGACTAATGAAGTTTGATTCCTCTCCACTACACTAGTATATTAAAAATAGATTTTAGGGTGTGGGCGTTAGGCTATGGATCAGGTTATGTCGATCCAATTGTTAACAAAAACAAAAAAGTGGTAGAAAAATAAAAACAAAAACATTTTGTGATTTAAAAAAATAAATCGAGTAAGTATTAATCATAATCAATCGTATTCATTAGATATAGACTGTTAGTCCTTGTATTTTGACGTCACTTACAATGATCTTACATGATTACAAATCCAAATTTAGATTAACAAAGCTTTAAAAATACAAAATTAAAATTGAAACTAAAACAAGAAACTTAAAAAAAATTGAATGCAAAATTTGATATTTTTTTCTTAATTTAATGAATCTTCCGCACTGAGGCAATAATAAAGAGACTCGAATATCAGGATAAAATCACTGTAAACCACAATTTCCTCACCAAATCGTAGAATCTATGAACTTATAAACTCTATTATGAACTTACAACAAAACAGAAACTTACTACGAAGAAAATAGATGAGAAATCGAATTCAACTCGTAGAACCTTACTGTTCTTATATAGAATCAATTCAAGTTAAATACGGCAACACATTGAATCAATTTAACACTCAAATAAAATTATTGCAATTAGTTTTGAAAATTTTCCTCTGCAAATTAGTCCAAAAATGAAGGAGGAAGAAAAGATGCTAAAGCAAACTTGGATGATGGGTTTAATGAGCCTCATGAATTTCTACCCTAAAATCAAGAAATTCAAGCTTAAGAAAGGCATTGCCATCTTAAATGTTTCTTAAAAGGCTTTAAACCAGTTAAGACTAGACCCGTAAGAATTCATATTGTCTTTGACAATTTTTCCAAGTTGCTTAGTTTTATCCAATTTTTCTCATTCAAAATTTCTTTTGATTTTAACATGTAATTAGTGATTGCACATAAAGATTGTGCTCATTACAAAGAATCTAAAAACTCCAAAGAATATTTTTTCATTTTAAAAATGAGATAATATTCTTATATTAAAATCATAGTTCTAACAATTTCAAAGTTATTGAAATAGAGACTTGAGATCCTATTTCGAATTGTTGAGTAGATTTACTTTACTACCTTTTCAGGCATAGTAAAGTGGTTTCAGTGGAGTCGTTGATTTCACTCTGTCTAAAGAAATAGATTGTCGATTGCGAGTTAATTTCTTCTTTGCTTTTCCTGCCATTATTGTTGTCACTTGATTGAGCATCAATTCCTAGTTTTTAAGAGCCTGCAATACTACTAGAAATTGAAGCGGATTATGACGTCATATCCGGTCAGAAACGGTCACAAAACATGATTTTGCGATCGTTTCTGACAGAATTTAGTTTGTCGGATTCAGATGGTCAGAAAATCATTTTCGGTCAAAACCCTTCAGAAAATTCTGATCGTCTGAGAGGACGTCAGTAACAGTTAGAAAATTCTGGTCAAAATCGGTCAGTACCGGTCAGATTGTGGTCCGGTCGGTTTCGATCATAACTATCTCTGTCAGTACCGGTTAGAAAAAATCGGTCAATACGGGTCAAAAAGTGGTCTAGTCGGTTTCGGTCAGAACTGGTCATAAGAAATCCGATGAACAAAATCAGAATTTTCCTACCATTTCCAACTAGTATATTTTTTAAAAGTAATTAAAATATATTATAATTTAAATGATTTAAAAGAGAAATCAATAAAAATTATATTAAATAATTTAAATTATGAATATATAATAAATTTTAAAAAAATATAGTAGATAATTGTAGAAAATCAATCTAAACATTCGAACGTTGTTGCGAAAATGAATTCCCCATAGATGAGAAGCTCTGAAACATGTTTCGAATTGAACCATTTTATTTTGCATATCTCGCTGTATACACCTCAACTCAACCAATTCCTCTTGTTCTTGCAGAGTCAAATTGTTTCTAGCGGGTCAGACCCGCATTCCGTCGGGTCTAATAAGATTTCCGAGGCCTTACGGATGACCTTTAGTACGAGGAGTTGACTAGCAAAAAAAGATGTAGCATTTTTGTAATATAGGTAACTAGTAGATAACAAAATTCATTATATGACTATAATACCTCAATTGAGTTGAGCGGATCCACTAGCGCCATCTTGACTACGCTGCATTAGTAGTTCATCATTCATCTACTTGAATGTCTCGAGGACCGCACGTGCCTTCTTGTCCTCCATTTTCTTCGGCTTTTTGTGCGTGTGCGTGGCTTCAAACAAGGTGAGGAAATTAGGTTCCTCACACAACTGAGCTGTCAATAAAAGAAATTAAAATTTAATTACGACAACCAAATTAAATATGTTAACATGAAAAAAAATTGCACTAACCATAATACAGAAATATTTATCAAATCGCACCATCCCATCCTGAGTGCTATTCCTATTGTCAGATTTTCTTTTTGGCATAGTTTTGGTCTCATCGCGTTCTCAATACTCGCAAAACTCCTTGAATCGATATGTGTTGCACTTCTCCGGAACTCCCTTGTTGTTGACCCAAAATGCCTTCCAATAGTAGATGGTGTGTCTGTAAGAGTTTCGACATTGGTCGTCGAATTGATGTCTGACCCACAGAGTCCTCTCAACCGACCAAGTGAAATCTTGCTGAAAAAATTAAAAATCAAATAAAAAAACAAAATTTATAATTGTATAAGTAAAAATGAATATAAATTACTAAAACAGTACCGTGAACGACTTGAACCACAGCTCCTTCTGCTCCAGCGGCATATCGTTGTATGTCGGATACGCGAACATAATTTGGTAACGAATCATCATCAAAATACATTTCCTAATTTTATTATCAAATTCTAATCTAAAAATACTATTAAATTATTATTAAGTTTGTTAAATTATTATAATACTTATCAGGCAGCTATGTCATCAAGTACCAGAAGGTGACCTCGTCCTAGCTGAATTAGTAGCTGCTCTATCGTGTGATTTGCAATCGAATTTAGTGGTTGTGAATCTCGAGCAGATCAAAGGTTCGGAAACTCGGAGACTATGTCTTGAAATCACCACTCGATGGACGAAGTCTTTGATTCTGGAAATCACGGTAACTAGGCATGCAGTATAATAAATAATTATCATATACGAAATCAAATAATCATTTATAATCATCAATTAAAATCAATCAATAAAATCAACAATTTCAACCAATCGATACTCATATTTTTTGTCCCTAATCGAAATTCTACTAATAAATTAAGTATTTGAATAAATTAAGTATTTGCATAAACTAAGTATTTTCATAATACAGATTTGATTAAAATTCTTGAAGTGTTTTACCAACCAAAACCAAGAAATAAAAATCAAAACCAACAACAAACACAATTCGATAACCAACAAACCAACAAACACAATTCAACAACAACCCAACTCGTATCAACGAACCTAATCCCGGGTGAGTTGCTGAAAAGCACTTATGGATGCAAAAAAAATCTCAACACACTTATTCAATCCACATACATCTCTCAATCTATTAAAATCCCAATTTACCCTTAATGAAATGTGATGATGTGGAGAGGAAAGAAGGCCAAAAAGAGAGGAAAAATGGCGTGGGAAGAGAATGAGGTGGAAGAGAGAGAAGAGAAATGGTTGGTGGGAATTTAATGAGAGTATTTTAATTGGACCAATAGGATTAGAGTAAGTACATTCATATTCTTCTTTCTTCTCTTTGTATTCCAACCAAAAACCTATAAACCTCCATTGAAGAGAAAGAAAAAGCTTTGAGAGAGGTAATTTTCGATGCTTTTTTAATATTTATGCTTTTTCATTGTTTTATATGAGTAAAACACAATGTAATGAGGTATTTTAATTAGAGAAATGAAGATATAAAAAAACTTTTGGAAAAAAAAATTAACTTTATTTATAAGCACGTTAGGCAACGAAACTCGTTTTTTTGGTCGATTTTGAGAGCTACATTGTTAGTAGTTGATTATTTATAGGTTCCATTGTTGAAATCGCACTGAATCTAAACTACAGAGAAGTCAAAATCGGGTGTAGAAAAAATACAAAATTGCAGGTACAACTTGCTATAACTAAGTACAACTATGTGTAATGGGTACAACTAAGTACAACTCGGTACAACTATGTGTAAATAATTTATGAAATAACAGGTTTTTCTTGTATTTTCCTGCAGAAAATGGATAGTAGTCGATGCACAATCGTACATTTTTCGTATGGAAGACATTATTCAAAAGATGGAGTTAAATCAATATGGATTCCAAGCGAAGATAAAGTATACGCTATAGTGATTAAGAAATCGTTCGAGGAGGTAACGTATTATGATTTGCTTAGTAGCATATATGAAAAGGTTAGGAAAGATGAAGCTAGTACGAGTTTGATAATGAGCTACATCACATTGCACTTGGAGCCTCCGATGACATCATATATATCGAATGATGAAGAAGTCTTCGCTTATTTTATGACACTAAGCTATGAGAAACGTTGGAGTATTTTGAATGTGGAGGTTGTGGAAGATTTAAGTTAGGAGCATGGGGATGGTTTACGAGTGAATCAAGGAAGTGCAGTTGGTGACCCGATTGACTCACACATCGTTGAAGAGAATCCACTTGAAGAAAATCTGCTAGAAAGTAACCCGCTTGAAGATAACCCGCTTGAAGATAACCCACTTGAAGATAATTCGCTTGAAGAGGATCCGCTTGAAGAAGATGATGCGGTGGGGAACGATAGTGTCAATGTTGGATGGGAAGATGGTGTTAATGTATCTGTGGGCCAATATTTCAGAACTAAGAGAGAAGTCCAAGACATTGTTGAAAAAGCTGCACATCTGAATTGTTTTAATTTTGCTACAATAAACTTTGATACAAAAGTATATGTGGTAAAATGCTCTGAAGCAAGAAATGGTTGTAAGTGGTATTTACGAGCTTCAAAACCCAAGAATTTGAACGTTTTCGTGATAAGAACTCATAGGAATATACATATATGTTCTCGTTCTACGATAATGAGTAGCCAAGGAAGGAGGAAAGGAACACGAGGGCAAGTTGCATCTCTTCTACATGAGGACTTTCCAGGGCAATTGGACACACTATCTCCAAAAGTTATCATGGGTCTAACTCAACGAAAACTTGGTGTTCAGGTGTCATATGCAACCGCGTTGAGAGGTAAACAAAAAGCTGCATATGATTTGTGGGGCAGCCCAGAGGAAAGTTACAGGTTAGTATGCTCGTATTTGTATATGTTAGAGAGGGTGAATCCTGGAACAATTACACGTGTGGAAGTTGATGAGAATCAAAGGTTTAAGTACCTATTCTTTGCTTTGGGAGCTTGCATTGAAGGTTTCGAATTCATGCGGAAAGTTATTGTCGTAGATGGAACCCATCTTAAGACTATATATGGTGAAGTCTTGATAGTTGCTACAGCTCAAGATCCGGATCACCACCATTATCCCATTGCTTTTGGTGTGGTTGATGGGGAGAAAGATGCAAGCTGGGGCTGGTTTCTGCAAATGTTAAAATTAGTTGTGCGTGATTCTCCTGACCTTGTATTTCTGTCTGATAGAAATCAGAGCATCATCAAGTGTATTAGTGAGGTATACCCATTATCTCATCATGGATATTGCATGTACCATCTCTCGCAGAATGTGAAGGCAAGTGTTCACGGTGTCAACAAAGCAGTAGTTGCTTCTAAGTTCATGAAATGCGCAGAAGCATACACCGAGGCTGAGTTTATAAAACTATATGATGCATTTAGGATGAGGTACCCAACTGCAGCAGCATATCTTGACAGAAGTGTCGGGGAGTGCAAATGGTACCAGATGTTCTTTTCCAGGGGAAAGGTACAACATCTTGACAACTAATACTGTGGAATCTATTAATGGTATTTTTAGAAATGCAAGGAAGTATGCGCTTCTACCAATGATTGATATAATTATAGATAAAATTTGTCAATGGTTTAACAAGCATCAGAAGAGTTCTGTAGAAATTTCAGATGGACAAAAACTGGTTCCTTACGTAGATAAAATATTGCATGCACGATATACGGATGCGGTTTTGTTGACAGTGCATGAGCGAAACAGTTACATGCTTGAATACTTTGTCATTGGACTTGATGGGTACACTTATTTGGTTTACTTGAGAAGGAAAACATGCAGCTTCAAGTGTTTTGACGTAGACAAATATCCATGTGTCCATGCATTGGCAGCAAATTATAACAACAGGATGGGAGAGATCGATGTACGTGAGTTGTGCTCCAAATATTATTGGGTAGAGATGTGGGCATTGGCTTACCACCAGACAATTTATCCAGTTCCAGATAAGAAAGATTAGGTTGTTCCACCCGAGGTACAAGAAAAAACGGTATTACCTCCGGTTTATGTAAAAAAAAATGGTAGAATTCAACAAACAAGGTTCCCATCAGTTGGAGAACATCGTGGAAGAGGTCGGAGACGTGGGTCTGGTAGTAGAGGAGGGGGATCAAGTCAAACAGAGGGAGAAACACGTCAAAGTGGGGGCGGATCGAGTCAAAGTGGTCGAGGCATGTTCGGTTGGTTTCGTAGTGGCTCTTAACTAATTATTAACGTAATTGTAATGTGTAAGGTTATCTATGTTTGTCTAAGATCCATTGGAATATATCTAATAAAAACAAAAATTCAAGTTTTTATTTTTTGGTTACATATCACTAGCATTTTCAAGTAAGTCCCTTATACTTTTAATGCTTGTTTAGATGTAAAGAAGTTGATTTTTTCACAATTTTGAAAAATCTGTTATTTACTAAAACTTTTATTATAAAATTGTAGTTCATAGACTCTATTAATGCACTGTCACTGGTACAACTAAAATAAATTACGTTTTAGTAAGGTACAACTGATTACAGCTTAAACCACCAAAGTACAACTATGTCATGTTCTGGGTACAACTGTGAATTTTGGTACAACTACGGTACAACTTTCGGACAAAAAATGCAAGATCAGGACATATATTCGTCCGAGCCTTTGGGGATGTGGTCCGAGCCTTTGTGAGTGGAACTTTTCAACATTTGTGTCAGATCCTAGATACTTTTTGTTTTATCCTAGGTGTCAGATTTTGTCAGATCCTAGGTACTTTTTCCTATTTGTGTCAGATTTTGTTTTATACTAGGTACTTTTTGGTTTTTATTAAAATAATAAATTAAATTAATTTAATTATTTAATTAAATTATTAAATTTTTAAATTTACGTCCATTTCGGCTCTAACATCGGTACAACCACGTACAACTACGGTGCAACTAGGTACAACTACGGTACAACTAGGTACAACTATGGTACAACTATGGTATAACTAGGTACAACTAGGTACAACTAATTAACGTTAAAGTTCCAACTAAAATTAAACGTTAAGTTCCAACTAAGTTCAATTAAAATACTACAACAAAAGTTCAAACATAACAATACTACAAGTAAGTTCAAACATCACCAACAAGCAATAAAAATACTACAACTTCTACTTCTTACGTTTCTTCGGTCTACCTTCCGTGAATGGAGACTTCACGAATCTGGAGGGTACACGTTTCCGACCTTGCGTCTTGGTACGCATACGCATAACAGTAATAGGCTTAATCCACTCGATAGCCAGCATGGGCATCTCAGGACCTGGTGTGGGCATCTCGGGATCTGGTGTGGATATCTCGGGAACTGGTGTGGACATCTCGGGAGATGGGGTGGGCATCTCGGGAGCTGGTTCTGAAGCCCCCGCTACATCATCACCAACAAAATCCTAATCACACCGCGGTTCTGAACCTCCTATATCATCATCAACAACCTTGTCCTTACCCTTCTCGTTCTTCTTGAGGTTTTGCACATCAGCTTCAAGCAATTTCACCCTCTCATCAATCAGACTAACTTTAGTCTCTATGGCTTCAAGCATCTTATGGCTATGGTTGAACCCAGTATCCAATGCCTCCTTCAATTCCCTGAACATATCCGGATTAGGGGGAGCATACTCAGGTTGTGCTCCTGAAGGATGTTCTGGCACATCTGGCACGAATGCTGAAGGAGGAGGAGCGCTTTCAACTGCCCTAGAAGACACATCCTGCCGGTAGAGGTTTTCCCAAAATATTTCTCTCCCGGAATTGAGATTGGCAGTCAAGGCTTCAGCATATTCATCCGGGTTATCTTGGGAAAAGTTCTGATCCCATATAAGAGCCAACATACGTTCTTCATCAGCTGTAGCCTCCAAAATACTACAAATATCCTACATTAGAAAGAAAACTTGTTACATTCAATTTCAATAATAGATTTCGCCAAACCAAATTCTTACCTTGTTATCGGCCAACGTCTCATTTATAGCCGCTAATGGATAACATGTTCTCCGCGCCTCTGTGAATCTCGTTTGGCACATCCTTGGACAGCCACACATTCCTCCAAAAGTTACACGGTACTCTTTCTTTAGAGCACCCACAACCTCAAATGCCAAAAGCTACAACAAATGGAAACAAATTGCTATAACGATTACACACAAACCAAAAAACATTAAAAAACTTATTGAAATAATATTACCTCTAAGGGAATGATGAATGCTGGAAATGTCAGAGATAATTTGTCTCTGACTTTACCATTCAAAAAGCCGTCAGCATCTTATTCAGCTCCTCTGAACAGTGCTCAAACGTGTACCTTCCCCACAGAAAGGTTTTGCAGGCCTCTTAATCACCAACAATTCAAAGTATAAAAGGGTTGATGGGTGAGGGTACCTTAGCCTTCATTCTGATGACAGAGCTTAGGAGGTACAACACACCCATCTGCAGACAATCTTCAGATGCAGGCATTGTCTTCAGCTTCGTTTCTACATCTTCCAAGAAGATCTTCTCGGTCCGGTCAAACTGCCTCACAACAAAGTCAAATCCGCCAAGGTTCAAATGATTATCCGGGTACACTTTGCAGTTAAGTCTGGATATTAAGGCGTGTTCCCTTATCGAATACCGGACTGGAACTCCATTGACTACAAACCACCATTCTTTCTGCTTGTTGAGGTGGATTGTCCGCATAATCAACATCCACATGCCCATCAACCTCCGGTTTCTCTCCCTCGGCATGTGGAATAGATGCTTAAATTGGTTATGCTCCTTAAACCACTCCAGCTCCATATCCGATAGGTACTTATCCAAGGTATTCAATACCCCTGGAGATGTCACACCTCATCATGAATTTACATCTCTTCGTGTAGTTCAAGTGAGAAAAGTGGAATCTCCCAGGTTGCGCAAACGGTTGCACATAAAACAAGATTTTCAGTTGTACTACCCATTTCTCAGTTGTACTAGTATTACCTAACCAATGTTACATGTAAATTTTACCAAATTCTACTTCTACAATACATACCGGAATCAAATCCTCATTATTTTCATCTTCACTTGGCCTTGCGTTTGAGGAAGCCCCTCTTAATTGCACCATATCTGCCTTACCAACATAAATGTCAACTCAAAAAATATATAAAAGTATCATGTTAATACGGCATATGTCTTTGCTAAATAGACTTGCGAAGGTAGTTTCAGTCCAATTACATGTAAATTATGTTATGCAATGACTTGGTCTTATTATTTTATTCCATTAGAGAGCAGTTAGATTCTTCTACACCAAGGTTCTGTGAACTACACGTCACAAAGAGCAATATCAAATGATTGCTATAAACAAATCCCAATCAAAAGTTTTGATTATTTAAACCCCAATCAACGATTCACTATAACAATCACATTATCGACCCCACATTATCTAAAATCCATTCATAGTTGAAATACTAGAAGAATCCAAAAACATATTGACCAAACTCACCCCTCAATCGCGTGAATCGCACTGCCACAATGATTTTGAAAACCAAAATCGTGAAATCGCACTTGCACCCCCTATATCGCGAAATCGCCAAAATAAAGTTAAAATCACACACTTGAAGTCAACAATAACCGCAATTGAGACCCCAATCACAGCAAGACATAAAAAACTAACCTCAAACTTTGAGAAGAAGGGGACGAAGAAACAAAACGAAATCTGAAGCAAAGAACACGATTTGGGGTCTGAATCGAGAAGAATGACAAGATGAGAGAGTTCTGATAATGGGGGTTCGATAATGGAAGAGAAAGAAAAAGAATCGTGGACGAGAGGATAAGGAGAGAATCGTGGAAGAAGAGGACCCGGAAGAAGAAGAATGATGGGTTCGGATTTAGGGTTGGGTGGGGTCCGAAATTGGGGGTTTTGGTTTAAATCAAGTTTAATTTTGGTTTAAATCAATTTTGGTTTGATTTCGGTTTAGTCAACAGGTTATTTTGTAAATAATGAATAGTCAACTATTTCTTTTGTCTTTTTGCCCATGTAAAAAGAGGGACATGTATTTGAGCAAAATTTCCCAACCATAAGTGTTTCTCAGCAATTGATCCCCTAATCCCTTTGGAAATTATTTTAAAAAAAAACTAAACTACATAACACCGAAATTCAGAATCTATGTATTCAAAATGAAATCCAAACTCAAAACCAAACAAACCAACGAGTTTCTTTCCATGAAAATCAATCACCGTAATCAAACTTAAGGTGAAATAATTCTACAAATTTCGAACTACATACAATGAAATCAGACTTATTCAAGCCTTAATTCGGCCATTCTAAACCTAAAATCTTAGATATATGAGTTTAAATCCCTAATCTACGACAAGATTTCATAAATAGATTCAAAAACATCGAAAAACTTACATCATTTTGAATCGAGTTATGAATGGCGAGTTGACCCATGGGTTGGATCCTTAAATCGCCGGAAAATATGAGTTTTGGCCGAAGTGAAAGAAAAATCGTGAGTTTTCGTTGGAGAAGACAAAGTGGAGGTGGATTAATACTAATTACTTTCTACTATTAAAGATTTAATTCATATTCGAGTACTTATATAGAATTCTAGCCATTAAGTGAACTCGGCATCCTTGAACAAATATAGTTCTTCCTCGGAGTGTTGACGATAATCAGATCATATTTGTTCCATGAATATCTTGTGTGTTACTAAATAAACTTCTGTACTTATTAATAATTTTAAGATATATTGAATTGAAATATTAGTTACTAACCGCTCAATTTCTCCAATTTCGCCAGGTTATTCGCAATAAACATATGCATATGTTTGATCTCTATTGAACTCAGTTTCCTTTGTTTTGATTTGCCACTTAATCTGCCAATTTGTGCAAATATATCAGGAGCATATGCTGGATAAATTGGGTGTTCTCCACCATCATCATGGTGCGGTGGGTGGCAACGATTTGTTTGAACTTGTGGCTAAAGTAAAGTGCTCAGAAGTTTGCCGTTTCTTCATTTAAGTTTTGTGCAACAATTGAACCTCGATTATGCTTAGGCTTTTAACTTTTTTTCTTTAGATGAAACATATATCGTTCAAACGGATACATCCAGCAATACTGAATTGGCCCACCTAGCTCTACATCAAAATTGGAGGTATCAATATCTCCTCAAAATAAATGGCTTCTCATGTTATATAAAATTTATAATTTACCTGCTTCACGAGAGAGATGGATAGGAAGATGCTCCATAACATCAAAGAAGGACGGTGGAAATATCTTTTCAAGATTACATAAGATGACTAGAAATTTTTCATTCAATTTATGATTTCATCTTCCGTTAGAGTCTGCGCACACAAATCACAAAAAAATGCCCCTAACCATGAGTATATTTAAATAATATGGATAGCTTTATAAATTTAAGATAGATATTGAATGTGATCTTAGGTTATTTCAAGTTTACGTACAATCGCTTCATGCACATTGCGTGGTAAAAGATAAGTGAATGTAAATAGAAATAGTCGCTGCATTACCACATGGTAATTATGACTCTTCATTCCAGTAGATTTTCCTTTCGAGTTGTCAACACTATTGCGAACGTTTGATGCATATCCGTCCGGAAGCTTGACATTATTCTTAATCCAATCGAAAAATGCTTCCTATTAAAGTACATGTTAAGTTAAATAAAACAACACACAATGCTCTTAAAATAAAATAAAATGACAAGATGTAATACTTTTTTGGCAGCATCTAGACGATATATGTGAACAGGTCCAACTTTGTTGTCCCCTCGTATATGGAAAGATTTCCTGTCACAAATTTCTATAAGTCCAATTTAAATTTCAGATTGTCTTTTGTTTTCCCCTGCACATTTAGAATAGTGTTGATGAAATCCTCGAAAACATTATTCTCAATGTACATGACGTCTAGACAATGATGTAGTTTGTGGTTTTTCCAATACGGAAGATCCTAAAATATACTTTTTTGTGCCAATTGTGATGTTCCCCAACGCCGTCAATGGGCCAATGACCATTTTCACCGCAAATCCGTTGTTCTTTCGGCACAAAAATCTCTAAACTATGCTAATATTGAAACACCATCTGGCTCAAGAGGAGGACGATATATCACTTTCTTGCTTTTTGTAAAAAGTGTGGTGCTTTTTCGGTATGAATGATCAACTGGAAGAAGCCTATGACAGTCACACCAGGAAGTCCTCCGTCCATGCTTAAGCTAGAAAGCTTATTTGTTGTCCCAACAATTTGGATATGAGAACCTACCGTGTGTCGTCCAACCAG
This sequence comes from Lepidium didymum, assembly GCA_963920545.1. Lineage (NCBI taxonomy): Eukaryota > Viridiplantae > Streptophyta > Magnoliopsida > Brassicales > Brassicaceae > Lepidium > Lepidium didymum. The sequence goes on from OY986980.1 coordinate 10,807,921, forward strand.
ACAAGATTCTGTAAGCAGGAAAATCACTAATAATCCACATAAGAACTGCTTTCATCTTCAAATTTATCCCAGAAGACACGTCATACGCTTCAACACTAGTCTCCCATAACAGATTCAACTCGTAAATTAGTGGCTGTAAAAATATATCTAGTGATCTTCGTGGATGATCTTGTCCTTGTACAAGGACTGTCAAGAACTAGAACTTGGACTTCATGCATAGGGACGGTGGTAAATTGTACGGTGTAACAATCATTAGCCAAACAGAATATTGCCTCCCGTGTTTTCTGAACGGACTAAACCCATTTGTACATAACCCGATATATACATTCCTGCTTTCAACTGCAAAATCTGGATAAACAGACTGAAAATGTTTCTATGCCTTGACATCTGAAGGGTGTGCAATCTCCCCATGTGAATTGTGTTCACCATACCATCTAATTTCACTTGTGGTACGCTCTGATTGGTATAACCTCTTCAACCTATCAGCTAGAGGCAAATACCACATCCACTTGTAAGGGACCCGAGATGTACCACCAGTTTCCTGGAACCGAGGTTTGTGACAGAAACAACATCGTAGGGCATTTGAATATGCTCTCCTATAGATCATACAATTATCGATGCATATATCAATCATCTCATATGGTAATCCAAGTACAGCAACCAATTTCTGGACTTTTGTGTAAGAAGTCGAGGCAGCAAAGTAGCAACTGAGGATAGTTCATCATTATATTCATCGTTATACATTCAACTCTATCATGAACATTACATTCCACACCCAAACCAGCATCGATATGCTCACTAGTAGTAGGAAAGTTAACCATAGATGCATCATCTCCATGACAGTACCATAATTTATAGCCATGCATAAATCCTTTACTATATAAATGAAGTCATACTTGTTTGACTGAAATAAATATCTTATTCTGACATTTAGGACAAGGGTAATACATTTTATTTGTTTCACGCATTGTGTTTTGATTACCGGGAAATTGCATAAATTATTGCATCCCTTCAGAATACCTTGGGTGAGTAAGTTTTTCACTGGATCAATTCTTTCTTGATCCATCCATGACCGAAAATAAATATTTGACATCTTGGATAAGGGTAATACATCTTACCTGTTTCACGCATTATGCTTTTTATTTTCTTTATAGTGTGTTAGAGATGGAATGAAGCGTGATTGGTTATATAATTGAATTTTCTGACTGAAACTGATGGCTCGTGACGGACTACCAACTTTTCAGTTACAATGAAGACGACATATAGAAAACGTGCTTACTTGTTTACAATTTACCATCAAATCTGGTCAGAAATTCTTAACCGGTTGAAAAAGGTCGTAAATTTATGATCGTGACTGACCGTAAATTTTTTTTTGCAGTAAAATACAGTCATAACTTTGGTCAATTCCGACCGTAATTTGCTGGTCATAATTCCGGTCAGTTTTCGGCAATATTCCTTGTAGTGAACCTTCAGTATACTACATAAATAAAACCATATTCTCCTAAAATAAGAACAATCAAATAGATATGGGACTTTGTTTCTGGCTCTTCGTTGCAAAGGAGGCAGTTTGGTGAGATTTGACGAACATTGTTACATTCTTCTTCTTTGGTATCTATTGTTGTCCATTGCTGTAACGTGCACCTTGAACATGAAAGATTAAAAATGTTTAATAGATATGCACAAATTCATTATAGAAATAGATTAACTTGTGTAATTTGATGTATGCAAAAAGCTACGTTGTCTGGAAAAACCATTTTTTGTTTTTGTAGCAGATGTGATTTATTCTTGAAGAGAAGAATAGAAGAATGGAGATAAGGGGTGGAATTCGTAGGCATACAGAAAGTCTTTTTATTCATTTTTTTTGTTATTTTAAAGTTTTTTCTTAAATAGTTATCGTACAAAAATAACATAATGGTTGATGGAATAGGTAAAAAATCTATCTCATTTACGAATATGACCATTTAGTGTCAAGTTCGGATAAATCATTTGTATAAACAATAAAAGTTTATATTCTAAAATGGTGAATTTTGTTTTTCTAAATTCTACCTTTGCCCGCATCGATTCACAATAATTTGTGATCGTAAGAGCTCATGTTAGAATTGATATCATTAATCAAATAGATGGGTTAAATTCCAATCAAGAAAAGAGGTTGTAATGCAATGTAGTTATGTCTACGAGAGATTGAAAAGACTTTGTCTTAACAATTAACAAATCGCTCAACTATCAAAACATAAACAGTGCCCATTTCTACGTAATCAACTAATAAATCAAGATAAAAATGATATCATATAAACGAACGAAAAAGAATCTTTGGGAACTTTTTTCTTTTTTCTCGTCGATACTATTCTTACAGGAAACCTGGTGACCTACGAGCTTCATTTCGGCAGGAAGTGCTTCTCACCGCATTCGAAAGTGGGACCGAACAGTTGTGCATTTCCTAAATGTCTAGTCCTCTCATCGTTTTTTTCGGTAGCACATGGAGGATTTCATTCACTATCTAGTTTAGTCATGGCAGTTTGCTAGAATCACTCTCTCAACGATGTTGTCCCTTTGCTCGATGGTAAGGATGATAACAGTTGTGTCCTCTCCTCATGGACGGCGTCAGAATGTTGGTGTCACTAGTGTATCTCGCCGGCAATGTGTTCCCTAGAATACCTCTTTCGACATAAGCTTGATTTTGTTGCAAAGGCTTTCCTAGGGTGTTGCTATTTTCCTCGTGATATATGTGAATATTAGCTTAATTTTCACGCACATTCACATCATTTGGAACTTACATTCATTCATTTTAGTATAAGTTTTATTTAAGTTTGCATTTTGGAGTCCTAGTTAGATCAATTTGCATATTTTCCTGTTATGAGTCTTTTTAGGTGAATTGGAGCCATCTTTGGAGTATGGGAGATGTGGGGAGATGTTCACAAGCAAGCATATCGATCATGTGAAGAAAAGACAAGTTTACACAAGAAAAAATCAATATGGAGCCTCAAGTCGACCTCAAAGTCGACACAAGGGAGTAAATGAGGGTGGAAACAAGTGAGAACCCTTATCGAGAACCTGAGGTCGACCTCCAGTTCAACATGAGGCGGTCGATGCCAACAACAAATCGCACAAACCTTTCTAAATGTTCTTGGTGTTGGGATCCAGGTCGATGTGGGATGCTCGACCTCAACAACAAACTTGCACCAAACTTTCTAGATGTTCTTTGTTTTGGGCACTAGACCAATGTTTTTAGCTCGACGTCAGGAAAAATTTCACATTTTTATGTTGGATGAGATCCGATTTTTCTTGGGTCAATCTTATTTGTTTTGGGACTTAAAACCCCTATTTTATACGGGTTGAAAAATCATTATGCATTTTAGTTTCCAGCCTCTTTAGGGAGATTCAGATCCAACCTTCTTAGGGAGAGTTGATAGTTGGAGAGAGATGTGGATCTTCAAGATCAAACCATCTATCTAGAGTATCTTCTTAATTTTTTTCCTCATCTTTGCCATTATGCTTTGATGAGTTGAAGGTTTGATAGATCTATGATTTTATGATTGGATTTTGATGCTTAGGTTGTTAAATTCATCAATTTGAGATGTTCTTGAAACTAGATTTAACTTAATGTCTTGAATCTAGATGCTTGGAGTTTAGTGCCCACAAGAAATTTGATAAAATCACTGAATGAACTAAATTGGTGTTTCATGTCTTAGGTAGAGCTCAATTGTTTCCTTTTGAATCATTAGTTCATTGTCATCCCCTAAAATAAATTGCCTTACCCTTGTCTCATTGCAAATGAAGGAGACATTTTTGGGAATATATGAAAGGAAAAGGAAATTTTGCTATAGATTAAGTAAATGCCTTGCAATCCTAGTGTTGTCAATTCTAGATTCTCTATGGATTAGAACCTCACATGCTTATGATACCAAGTTGTTTGCGTTTGTTATATTTAATTGATTGTTAGAAATAGCGAACACCACCTCCCGTTTGATTCGTGGTCAACTAGAGCCTTGTTTAGTAAGTGAAGGTGTTTATATTTTCGAATGGGTTTGAGGATTAACACGAGTTACTAGGGATTCAGAGGAGCTAGTAAGACCATGTTTATGTTAAGTGGTGCTTTGATCTAGGCGACTTCCCAATTCAATTTTTATCTATTCATTGATTCAGAAATAGTCATGGTTTTTGTCTTGTCGATGGATTGGTTGTAAATTGCTTCTATTGATTTTTTTTTTTTTTTGTCATGGAACCAAAATTGTAGGATTATCTCCATCAATTTTTTATTTTAATGAAATATTTATCATTTTTCAGAAAAATGAGATGCATCAAAAGTTAGAGAATCAAAGCAAGGAAAGCCTCATTTCATATAACTATCAGCAAAACATCTTTTACTAAGAATCTGAACAAGAGAAAAAGAAACAAATAACTAAGGGCAAAATTGTTATAAAACCGAAGATAATAACAATTTTAATCGGTATAATAAAAACCTGATTAGGCCGGTGAGACTTCTAGAATTCTAGAGAGATGATTCTAGAGAGATATCAGAGAGAAACTTTTGTTATTGGATATTGGTATGGATTCTAACTATTATAAATGTTCTTATATATTGTAAATAGAGTGGGATCCACACGATATATAACATCAACATTTGTCAATGACTATCGTTTGAGATTAATGAAGCATATTAACATGTTGGTGATTATTATATTTGCTTGAAGATAAACTTGTCACACGTCAAGTTTATAACACTCCCCCTTAGACACCATTGTCACCATTTCTTTTTTCGTTATGTCTTTATTGTCTTTTGTTGCCTCGTTAAAAACCTTTATTGAAAAACTTAGTGGGAGAAACCATTAGAAGGGAAAAAGAGTACAACAACGAAGGTTCTCCTTTGAATGATGTAGATCACTCTTTACACATTTCGTTGATGGTGTAGTCCAATGTGACGAATAGATTTTCTTCAACAATGTTTGTTGATTGGACATATCTTAATCCAATATCTTTATTGTCCTTCGTTGTCTCGTTAAAAATCTTTTCTGGAAAACCCAGTGAGAAAAACCAAAAGAAGAGAAAAAGAATACAATGAAGTAAACTCCCCCTGAAATGATGAGGATTATATTGTTCAAATCTTGAGGACGCATTTAATCTTATAGACATAATCTCTTATGTCTTTTGTTATCTTGTGTTACCTCGTTAAAAACAATTCTTTGGAAAAACCTAGTGAAAAAACCATATAAAGGAAAAAAGTACAACAACGCATACTCCCCGTGGAATGATGATGATTGCACTTTACACATCTTACGTATATGTTTCAATCTTATACATAATCCTTGATGTCTTTGGTTATCTTGTGTTGCCTCGTTAAAAAAAATTATGGAAACCTGGTGGGAAAAATACTATCTGGGTACATCATGCTTTTCAACTTGTTTCCGCTTTCTAGGATTTTTTTATCCTTAGAACTGATAGGTCTACTTGGCTCTAAGCGCCCTTTAGACTCTTATGTATCATATGGTATTCCACGTCCTTATGGTTTTTCAATTCTATCAGGAAGATTTACAGTGGAGACATGTGACTTAATCACTTTCTTAGTATCTATATGCTTACTTTCTCTTCAACCTTTATGGTGTCTCATCATTTTATGTTGTGGTTGTGTAAAATCATATTACAACACACACAAAATTTCTTCGATGAGAAATATTTGGTCCTCAACCAAATTTAATTGTAATGGAGAATTTTTGTTTTGATACACACTTAATCTTATTCAAATAAGTGCTTTTACATGCCACATAACATGTCTCCATATAAAGGTTGGAGCATTTGATCCCTTGATCAATGGTCTTACAATCCATTACAAACCCTTAATGATCTTTTGTCAAATCATTTTGTGAGCAATATGATGCTCAATTTTACTTCATGATATCATTGATTAAAAATTGAATACTTGAAATATGAAATTACTAATATTGTCTAATCTAACTATGTTAATCAGATAACAAGAAAGCTCATCTCTTAATTATTAGTTAGAAACCTCGAAAATTATATACTTTCGAGATGATAAAACACAAACATGTGACCATCTGCAGTATGGTCATGTGGTGGATATATAAATCCACAAATATCACCTTGAGTTCATTCAAGTTTTGGTGAATCTTTTAATCTCCCACTCGAGATGATGACATTTCATGGACATCCATCTCGAATGGAATCCCACTTCATGACCAATTACATTTCCAACACTCATTTTGGACAAGTACTATGTATCAAATCCAGGACCAACAACATTTTTAATAACCCATTTCGGTATATATTATGTATCGAATTCTTTTAATGTGAGATTTCTCTACTTGGGGATCGTTTAAAGAAATAAAACCAGAACCATATATCATTTTAATCTCATGGATTTTCAATGAATGACCATGAGTTCTCTGGTGATGCATGGGTGTCTAAGGTGATCATGCGCATGATCTTCATAAATTCTTTTGATTACAAAATGTGATTGAATTGCATCTACATAAGTATGATGCACACCCGAAAGAAGTTTTATGATATTTTTAAATGTTAGTCATTTTCCAGAATTATTCATTCTCTTTGGAATTTTATCAGTTATCAGACTGAGTACAATATACCTGAAGGTATATGTTCTAGAGTCTTCACAAATTCCTTTTAGATTTTGGAGATCTTAAGACATTATCAATAAACATTCTTATCCATTAGATCACATATAGTTGGCCTTTGCCACTTCCTTCACATGAGCTCTTGCATCACTAAACTCCTTTTGAATTTCGTTTATATTCACGTCATCAATATATATAATAGTAAAAATCACAAATCATGATAAAATTTTCTTAATAAATATGCAAGGGCATAATGCTTTGTTGGTTTACTAAAAAAATATTCACTTAAGCGATTATACCATATGTGTCCGAATTATTTTAATTCGTAATTGGACCGCACATATTTCTTTAGGTTTTGAGCTCAATGTTTAGGCCTTTTCAATCCTTTTAGGATTTTATGTATATATCATTATAAAGTGATCCATATAGATATGTTGTCACAATATCCATTAGATGCATTTCAAGATTTTTCGATGTCGCTAGGCTCATCAAAAATTTGAAGGTAATTGGATCGATTCTTGGGGAATATGTTTCTTTATAATCGATCCCCCACCTTTGAGAAAATTCTTGGATAACAAGTCGACTTTTATATTTTGTCACTTCATTTTTCTCATTTCTTTTTCTGAACAAAAACTCATTTTTACTGAACGAGATTTACATGTTCTAGTGTTGTGATAATAGGTCCAAAAACATTCTTTTATTATGGGAGTTCAACTTAGTTTTCATGGTCATTTCTATTATTCCAAATCAGATATTTTCTGCCATTCCAATATGGACCTTGGATTTGGATCATCACTTTCATTATTGATTTCTTTTGATAAAGAGAATGAGAACATTCCATCATCATCAACTATCTCATTTCTAACCCATTATTTTCTATTTTTGGTGTAATTGTTGGAAATCACATGTTTTTCAACATTAATGTCATTTTCAAGACTTTTCTCTGTGTGTGGTTATCTTGGACCACTATTATTTAATGCTTCCAATTTTCTTTTCTTTTCAGAGATTTTATTCTTTGACCTTATTGTTCATTTACTATGATTCCATCATTTTGTTCTTCTTGAGCAATAACTCTTGATGAAACATTTGCAATAGATTAAATTGTTGCCGTAACATGCAAAATTGCATGACCCCATATTGAAATTAGGAGCCTTGTTCTTAATAATAACAGCTTAGCAATAATTTAAAATTTTTATCTTCTGGATAAAATTTATGTTATTGTTCCTTTAGAACATTTTCATAAATGCCTTCTGGACATTTAAAAATAAACGATGGAGACATAGTCTTTCCCATACCGATCGATTCAGGGGAAGGCAACATCTATCAACCCGAAAATAATATATCAACATATGGCATGTCGGCCATATTGACCGGTTCGGGAAAGGCATCACCTGTTCGTCCCAAAATTAATATTTATGTATGGAGAATTAATCATCAACCATATGACACGCCGGTCATTATAACAGTATATAAATTGAATATAAACGAGTATCATAAAAGTATGTAAAGTAAATTTAAAAAATAAATATATATGCATATATGAGAAGCAAATCATCCAAGTGTAGAGCCCCGTCATTAAATCAATATAATCAAATTTAAATGAGCATTATAACAACATATAAATTATACCTAAATATTTAATTTATATATATGGAAACTGAGTCACCCAGATGGTACAGGGTAACCATTATATAAATTTAAACTTATACTGATTGAGAACTTTTTGTGCTGATAACGTGTTATAAAACCGAAGATAATAACAACTTTAATCGGTATAATAAAAACTTGATTAGGCCGGTGAGACTTCTAAAATTTTAGAGACATGATTCTAGAGAGATGTCATAGAGAAACTTTTGTTATTGGATATTGGTATGAATTCTAACTATTAAATAACGTTTCTATATATTAGTTTACAGTGGGGTCCATATGATATATAACATTGACATTTTTCAATGACTATCAATTCAGATGAATGAAGCATATTGACATGTTGGTGATTATTATGTTTGCTTGAAGATGAAATTGCCACACGTCAAGTTTATAACAAAAACAACAAATAAGAAATTTTTAGTCAAATACGTGAAATACAAAGCATCTAACTTTTTGAAACAATTTTTTTCAGGCCATTTATCTTTGTAAACAGGAGGGAGTATAAAATTTTCATTTGTATATTTAACAATTGTTGAATCTAGTTTTTAGTGCAATGTGATACACATCACAGTTTTTTTTTCATCCATAAAAATATGATTTACGAGATCAAAAACGAAGCTCTTGTCAGTTGAATTATTGAATCAAACATAATTTGTAGAACCTCTTCTCCTCTCTAAAGGTTTGGGAATTATTTCATGTGATCTTCTTCTTTTCCTTTTTACGGTGCCAAAAAACGTAGAAAAGAGGGAACTGACACATTGCTGAATCAGTTCCTTGTGTCTTACGGCAACTCATGTTTTCCGCAATGTCGTCATAAGAAGATATTATTGATGTAAAACGACAATAAATGTCCTTTTAAAAGAATTGTACTTTCCCCGACCTTTGTTCTCGATTTGATTACACTACAAGAAAACAAACGCATAACCGACGGCAAAAAATCTATCGGTTATGCCGTCGGCTTAAAACCAATCGCAGAACCGACGGTAATTGACCATAAAATCTTACACGTTGCATGTCGTCGGTCTGTCCGACGTTACAGATCCCGTCGGTTGTCGTCGATTCATTTAACCGACGGCAACCGACGGAATATAATTCAAAAAAAGTTTCCAAAAAAAAAACATAAAAGGCCACCAATTAAATACGGTTTAATATAATCGACGGCATCCGACGGTATTTTATTTTTTTAATATTTTTTAATTTATTTTAATTAAAACCAACAAAAATCGACTGTATTTTTATTTTTTTTAATATTTTTTTAATTAATTTTATTTAAAACCTACGGGAACCAACAGACAATCGGTTAAAACTAATACAAAATTTGGTGGAAGTAGGAAGCCATCAGTTCCCGTCGATTCATATCTTCAATATATTAGAACGGCTTCCATTTCTCACCATCACACAACAAAGTTTACTCTCCAATTTTTTGATGGCATATTATAGCGATCGATTTTGGATGGACGGACCACGTATGGATGAAGCAACTAGCACATTAACCGAAGAGTATGCTGTCGGACTGAGAAACTTTATGGAGTTCGCGGCTTATCGGAGTGTATCGCTCGAAACATGTAAGATGTACTGTATGTGTAACACATGTCAGAATTTGAAATTCATTCATGTTAAAAATGTGTGGAGTCATCTATACTGTAGAGAGTTTTTACCGAGTTACAAAATATGGTATTCGCATGGAGAAGATGGTACAAATATTAACTATGGTAATTATAGGGGAGTTGGTAATAGTAGTTTAGGTGGGGATATAGGAAACTCGGTTAATGAAGAAGTAGATGTTAATCTTGGTAGAACCGGATTAGGTGGCTTAGGTGTAGAAACCACAATCACGGCTGAAAACAATGTGGATACATTTCAAATGGTCAACAATGCGTTTAGGGAGGATGTACAGGTTTTTACAGCGGCTAGAGAGAGGGGTGAGGAACCAAATATCAGTGCTCGTAATTTTTTTGGTATGTTGGATGCTGTGAATAAACCTTTGTACAATGGTTGTGGTGAAGACGTGTCACCGTTGTCTAGTGCAGCTAAGATGATGAATATCAAAATAGATTACAATCTACCAGAGAGCTGTGTCGACGCACTAACCGGTCACTTTAGAAAATGTCTGCCTGTTGATAACACATACGGAACATCGTACAACGACATCCATAAAATGGTTGCCGAGCTAGGATTACCATATGAGACAATTGATGTTTGTGCAGACAATTGTATGATCTTCTGGAGAGAGGATTCAGACCCGATCCGCTGTTGTTTTTGTCGTACACCTTGATTTCAAGATACTAGTGGGAGGAATCGTGTGCCATACAAGAAGATGTGGTATTTGCCTTTAGCAGACATGCTTAAGAGGTTATACCAGTCAAATCGCACAGCAGGCGCAATGAGATGGCATTTTGAACATAATTCTGCTGGCGAGATAACACACCCTTTGGACGCAAAGGCATGGAAACAGTTCCAAGCACTTTATCCCGACTTTGCTCAGGAACCGAGGAATGTATATCTAGGGCTTTCCACAGATGGGTTCAATCCTTTCGGTAAACATGGGAGACCGTATTCAGTTTGGCCGGTGATTGTAACACCTTATAACCTGCCTCTAACTCTGTGTATGAAACAAGAGTTTTTGTTTTTGACAGTCCTTGTACCAAGTCCCGATCATCCACGGAGATCACTTGATGTATTTTTGCAACCTTTAATTCATGAATTAAATCAGTTATGGGAGAGTGGTACATTAGCGTTTGATGTTTCTATTGCACATAATTTCCAAATGAAAGTTGTGTTGATGTGGACTATCAGCAATTTTCTAGCATATGGAATGCTGTCGGGATGGTCTACGCATGAGAAATTGGCTTGTCCTCACTGTCAGGATAACACAGAAGCATTCCAACTCAAACATGAACGGAAGACATCATGGTTCGATTGTCATCGACGGTTTCTTCCTATGGATCATCTATATCGGCATAGTAGGTCGTTGTTTACTAAAAACAACAAAGTCTTGTATGATCCACCGCCAAAAACCAACGGGACGCAAATATTAATGAAGCTGAGAGATTTTGGTGCTGAGTCAACTCCAATTTGTAGAGGAAATGGACGTTACCCCGTCGATGGTGTTGGGGTGTACCACAATTGGCATAAGAAGAGTATTTTGTAGGAGTTGTCGTACTGGAAGGACCACCTCCTTCGCAACTGCTTAGACGTCATGCACATTGAGAAGAATGTGTTTGATAATTCAAGTAACACAATTATGAATGTACCAGGGAAAACAAAAGACAATCTGAAATCAAGATTAGATTTACCAGATATCTGTGATAGGAAGTCGCTGCATTTGCGAGAGAATAACAACGTTGAGCCAGTTCCTATATTTTGCTTAAGTAACGAAAGAAAGGTAAAAATGATTTCTCTCTCTTTATAAATGATTATAAGTTTAAATAACCACTTAATTATACTAACAATGGTAAATTTGGAATATAGGCTGTTTTTTTTACTGGATTAAAAATTTGGTCAAATTCCCAGATGGGTATGTTTCAAACCTTTGAAATTGTGTTGATAGTAACGAGGGAAAATTCTGTAATATGAAGACTCATGACTGCCATGTCGTAATAAAAAGACTTTTTTCGTTCGCTTTTGCCTACCTATTGCCTAAAAATCTACATGAAGCGCTTGCAGGTAATATCTGAACCTTAAAATAAAAAGAAAATCAATAACTAATATTATGTTTATAATAACCTTACTATGTATTTATATCAGGGTTGGTGCCTTTTTGTGATATTTGCTCACGGACTCTCACTGAAGATGGAAAAAAAATCTGAATGATAAGATTCCTATAATCATATGCAATTTGGAGAAAATATTTCCCCCATCTTATTTTGACGTCATGGAACACCTTCCAATTCATCTACCTAGTGAAGCTGGTAATTACAAAATACATAAACGATCATATTCATTTATTTGATTACTATACTTTTTGAATTGAATATTCGACATGTTTTGTAGAGCTTGGCGGACCAGTATAATATCGATGGATGTATCCGTTTGAAAGATTCATGTTCAAGTTGAAGAGAAAAGTCAAAAACTTGAGCCGTGTCGAAGGTTCAATTGTCGCTCAATATATCAATGAAGAAACTGCCAACTTTGCTTCGTTATATTTTCCATCAAATGTTTCGACGAAAAATCGACGTCCAACACGCAACGATGATGGAGGAGAGCGGCCAATTTATCCAGCTTTTGTACCAGATATATTTTCCCAAATAGGCCGACTAAGTAGAAAACCAGTTCGTAGAACCCTTTCTTCCGACGAGATAAACCATTTGCATATGTATATTGCAACGAATTGCCCATAAATCGGTGACCTTGAGAGGTATGTAGTAATTGCTTATATATTATTTGATAAATGTCCTTATCAGTAATCCATTATTCATTTTCTTGCAGTATTTACATGTCTCAAATTCGGGAAGCATACCCTAATTTGACAGATGAACAACTCCAAGTAACAAAAGAAGGCGAGTTCACGAAGTGGTTAAAATTTTATGTGAGTTTTAAAAAATACGTAATATGCTGTTATAATTTTCTATTGGGTCTTACCTTAAACTAATAAACATAAAACCAAAAATCACAGGTCACAAAAGTCAGAAAAATGGGAACAACATTTCTCACCTGGTTGGTTGATTTTGTTGGAGGTCCTTTATTAGTCACTAAAACCTACCCTATGTACTTTACTCGTGGTTACGCTTTCAAGATTCTGAGACCAGGAATGAAAAGACCAACAAGTGACTACGAAATATGTTCCACCTCAAGCGATATGGTATACTACGGAGTGTTGCGAGAGATATTGGAGGTTGAATATCCTGGGTTGCTTGGTTTAAAGTGCATAGTCTTCTACTGTGACTGGTACAATCCTATCTTAGGAGTCGGTGTACGTGTTGACGAGTTTGGTGTCACATCTCTACACTCAAGAAGGAAGCTAGATAAGTATGATCCATTCATACAAGCATCGCAGGCTGATTAAGTGACATATCTTCCATATCCACAAGTTTCAGCTTGGTCAGATGGGTGGATCACCGTGACTACAATCACTCCTAGAGGGAGACTATATGGTAATTCAGAGCACGATCCAATGCAACAAGCTTCTCCAGGAACACTAGGCTCAATTGAGAGTTCACTCGGGGTAGACCTGTGTGTCGATATGACCTCCCAAGCATTTTAAATCGTACATGATGGTTCAGACATTGAAGTTCCCGAATTTGGCGGGGAGTCCGAAGAGAGTTCAAACGATGAACAAAATGAATATGAAAGTGATTCGGAGTAATATATATGTAATTGGAGACTTGTATAATATAAATGTATCGTTCTTTTGATAAATTTAAAATATTGTCATGTGATGTGTTTAGCTACATTTATAAATTAAAATGTATTGTACTTAGTTTTTGTCTAATTATTTATTAATTTGAGTTAACATTAAATACAACCGGTCCATTATAACACAAATCACACAGTGGAAAAAATAAACCAATATATTAGATATTACACATAATAAAAAAAATATTAAAATAATACAACACAACAACATTGCAGATAGCTTATTCCACTGGAACATTACAAGAAACCTCGGCAAAAGCGGAGTACAAAATAAGTACTTAACACAAATCCATTAATCTACATCTGAGTCTGGTACAATTGCAAATTCAAACGAACTATTCGTGTTAGCTCCCCCGTCCTCTGAGTTTGGTACGTATGATTCGTACTGCCCCACCATTTCATTAACTCCGATTATTTGTTTACATGTCCACGAACTGAATAAACGATAATCAATTGAGTTTAGACACAAATGCAAGGTGTGAAATTAGAAGATATACCGTAACGATATCTTGGGCCACAATGTTTATGTTGATAACCCTGCTCGAGAAACAACATACAACTACATCGCGTAGAAGTAGCACAGCTCCTATAACAGTAGCCTTTTTGTACTCGTCCTTCTGGAATATGCTGCGATGCATAGTTGCCGTCATTGTGCCTGATGGATCCTTAAGTGTAATTGTTGCATCTCCTAAGCCGTTGGGGGAAATTATCGCAATAATTGCCACAACCTACAATTAATCAGGACAATTAAAAAATACAATTCGAATTATGTCAAGTTAATATTATGTAGATTTCCACACCAACCCTTTTCACTTTTACTAATTGGGTCAACGGGCATGTGATATCAGCCAATTGTGTCCAAAATGGTGGTGTTCGATTAGTTGATGTACCTATATGTATGCATGATGGTAGTCAATTTTACTCACAAAACAAAATAAATTTAACAATTTAAATATCACGCAATACCTTCACATAGTAGGTAATCAATCATTGATGTCCATCGAATACTATTAAAATCAGAATCATACGTGGGTGGCTCATTATACACTTCACGAACAAAGTCCTGTGTCGGCCTAACTTGAAAATATTCACCACGCAACACCTTTTTATCATGCGCTTTTTTCGGAAGAGACCTAGTTGGAAAGGTCGGCTTGGGCCAGGGATTAGTGGATGTTGGTATTGCGTTTGTTAAGTTTGTTGTAATTGAATAATTGGCGGAGCCTCCATGACATTCAACTGCTCGTACGGTGGACTTTCTGGCACATGTGTTTCACGAGCTCGACGACGATTATTCAACATTTGGAAACTTTAACGGACTGTGATTTTAAATTTTTTGTTAGATATTGATGGATGAAAGCGATTGCGATGGTCGGATTCTGATTTCGTGACAATAAATAGAGGAACTGAACCGAGGGCAACCTACAGTAACCGACATGCCACCTAAATTCTGGTTATAAACAGTTACGTAGCATGCAAAACGTGTTCTACCAACTTCACAAAAAAAAAAATTTAATTTATTTTATATTTTAATTATATTAAAGAATTTGTAAATGATATATTAAATAAAATATTAATTCCCGTCGGTTCAACCTACGGTAACCGACGGCAAAAAGAGAAAAATATCCGGTGCCAATATTTTGGAGGCGGTTGAATTTCCTTCCGAAGGTCCGTCGGTTGAACCTACGGCAACCGACGGGAATTAATAATTCCGACTATATTTATTATATATATTAATTTATATTCATTATATAGTTTAAAAAATAAATTAAAATTCCTGTCGGTTCCCAAACCTTTTCTTGTTCCTTCCTCTTCTCTTTTCTTCCTCTATTTTCTTTCAACCTCCACGAAATTTTTTCTCAAATTAGAGGCGCAACCACCACTTTTCGCGGCCAAATCCGGTGGAAACCACCCTCAATCCCTTCACAATTTTTAAGTTTTCTGAAAAAAAATTTTGACAAGATTTTGATCTAGGTTGATAGAAACGGATAGATATGTGGAATATAGGTTAGTTTCATTCCCTAAATTGTTGTTAGTTTAATTCCCTAAATTGTTGTTTGCATGTCGATTTCAGTTTATTTCTATGATTTGCGAACATTTTTTTTTATGAAAAACAATTTTTTTCTTACAACAAAATAATTTAAACAAAATTTTACAAGTTATAGTATTATGATTGTATAAAATTTCCTATAACATTTATGTATATAAATATTGGTGAATATAAAAATTTATATATATATATATATAATATTAAAAATCTATATATATTTATTTAACTAATTAATTATGTATATATAATATATATTTATAGAAATTAATATATATATCGTATATAAATTATTTATACATTTATACACAATATTTATCAAACTAATTATATATAATTTATATTAATACGAATTATATATATATATATATAACATATTTAACTAAAATATTTAAAAAATTATATGTTTTATTATATAATATGTAAATGAATAAAAAAACTTATATGTTTGTTACATATAATATTTATTTCTTTATAAAACATATTTAACCAAAAAATTATAAATTTTATTAAATAATATGTAAATGAATATAAAAATTTAAATTTATTTGATACATTTACAATTTTTAAATTTAGTTATGTATGTTTTGTAATTGATTAAAAGAAGTTAAAGAGTTTAATATGATTTATATAAATAAATTTTTTGGAGTTTATATAAAAATATATTACCTATATACTTATGTTTTAAATATTATAGTTTCATAAAATTTATAATTTACCAGGACATCTTATGATAACTTTCATCGCGCATATCTACCGGGCGTGCGAGACCTTTCTCCTCATCTAAGTCCACCGACTGCGCATGATACCCAATCTGACCCACCACTTCAACCCCCCGCCCCCCCCCCACAGCATTTGACTATTGAGCAGATTTTGATACAACCGGGACGTTCCCATTTAAAGACTTTAGATCGGAAGATGGGCGAGGGATCTACATGGTACAAATACATATAATATTTTATTTTACAAAATTTTAAAATATCAACGGTAAAATAAAATTTCAATATTCAGGTTTCGCATTGACCAACACATTAAGAAGTTGGTGCGGCTTATGATCCAGCAGCTACCTTATGCATATTCATCCTTTAGCAAATTTCCTTTGGATCTGAGGGAACAGTAGTTCAGATCATTCGCGATAAACATATTCTTGTTTACAACTATTTCAATTATTTCATTACCTTACAATATATTCTAATTTTTACAAAATTTACAGTAACAAATTAACTAGGTCGTTGCTGACACGCCTGAAGTGAGGCAGAAGTTTGAGGAGCAGTGCGCCACTTCATACTCAAACCATGTGTATGCTTAGAAGCGAGCATGGAAGAAGGAACCATTGGAGTTGCCATACGGCTGTCCGGCTGATCGGTTCCCTGAGTTTGTGGAGTACTGGAGTGCCCATGCCACGGAGAAGGTGTCAGATCGTAACAAGAAGAACCACCGAGTAGGACATGATGAGACGGTTAAGGCGCCGGGAACACACAACGCAGGTCCTTATACTTTTGAGCATGTTGAGCACAAGATGGTAAGTTATATTGTAAATTTAATTCAGTTAGTATTCGTTTAACCATATTTGTTTGGTTGTGCAGACCATTAAAAACGAGTGCGTACCCGATTTCCTCAAACTCATGAAGACATGTCACACAAGCAAAAAGTTAGGGACGATCGACAACCCGAAGATTCGTGAAGTTGTGGAGAGGGTGGAGGATCGGATTGAGGAACATCAGACCCAACTCACTCAGGATAGAGCGAGACCATCCATGGAGGTTCCTTGGGACGTGATCAACCAATTCGTCGAAGTAATTTTTTTTGAAATTAATTTTAAAAATTAAAAATATAACTTATTTTGTACATCCTCTAGTTTTATTCAATGTATGAAGTACCGTGCACTAAGAGCCGACGATTGGGTCTTGGGAAGCTAGTATACGCTAATGGGAAGCCCACCCGTGTTGACCTCAGCCAGGGATTCGGGCTCAGTCAGCGGGAGCGAGAAGAGCTTGTGAACCTCCGTGAAAGCTTCGAGCAAAATCGGACGGAGCTACAGGAAAACCGGGTGGAACTTCACGCGAGACAGGCGAAGAGTGAAGCTCAAATAGCTAAACTGGTAGAGTACATAAACCCAGGACCATTCTTGGAATTTACTCCGACACAAAACCCAAAAAATTAGTTAGGACCGAGCAGTTTAAAAAAATGTATTTTGTATATATTTAATTTTTAAATGTATTTAATATTTTCTAATTTAATCTTTATTTTTAAAATTATTATTTATTTATAATTTAATTTATTATTAAATTTAATTACAATATTAATTTTTAAGTTTTCTGTCGGTTCATGTCGGTTCAAACTGAGGGGAACCGACATCACAAAACCGACGGGATCCGACGATATCAAACCGACGAGAATTAACGGCACGAAATAGACGGTATCCGACGGCATCAAACCAACAGGAACTGACGGCTGCAAACCGACGGGAACCGACAGCTCTGAACCGAGAGCTACTGACAGTATATAACCGATGGCATATAACCGACGGCATAACCGATGGTTTTTTCCATTGTTTACCGTTGGTTACAACCCACGGTAACCGATGGGACCGCGATAACCGACGACGTGTAGTTGACGAACATATTTCGTTTGTTTCTGTTGCTTCTAGGTCATAATCGACGGCAACTGACGGGATTGGTCGTCACTTTATACTCTTATTTTTTTATTTTTTTGTAGTGTTAGTAAAACAATTTCTGTAGATCGATCTTGTAAAATTAAGACAACAAGTTCATTAATTACAACGACTTATCTATCTACTTATGTATTAATTCTCCATAAATATCCTCTCGACGGTCAATATAAAGTCATGTGAGACATTGATAGTGAGTAAATGCAAACAGTTGGCAAAAATTAAATATTATTTCTATTCATAGACAACGATATAAAATATCAAAAAGACTAATACAAAATTCAAAGTTTGTTATAATTTCATTGCGAATAATGTAATATATGACTCTCATTAATAAAAATTATGTTTAGATGGAAAATACGAAATATATACTAATATATCAAACAATCACTTGATGATGAAAATGATTATTACATAACACAAAACAACAAGAAACAGAAACAACAAATTCATAAGAAAATCTTATTTTTCTTAAAAGGATTTATGTAAAAATAAATACTATCAAGGAAGCTTCAAAGCATCAAGAACAACAAGGATCATAAACACAATCGAAGCAATAAGAGTAATAGCAACAGAAGCAGCAGCTTGATGACAGAATTTACCAAAAACACTACAAACTTCCTTCCACATAACATGTTTATTCCCTTGTTTACCCATTAGTCCGATTGATCCGGCGGCTCCGGTGCCGGAAAATAACAAACCCATCATTATCAGATCTCCTACCAAAACCGCCATTAACAATCCTTTGCTTCTTCTGCCTTTGCTTAACATCACAATCACTATCGAGATCGCTGTGTAACCGCAAGCTATAGCATTTACAGAAACGTTGTACCTGTATTTGTAATCTGAACTTTATGAAATCGAGTGTGTTTTATTTTTCAATTAATGATTTCAATATAAGATAATGCAGAGCAATTATTCTATAAGTATTAATCTGTCGAGTTCTTATAAAAAAAATTCTCAGAAGAAGATTTTGTGAGGCCAACTAAAACTGTTGTAAATTAAATTCTAAACTAAAATAAGAGCAGCGAAAGGTCATAGAAAGATTAGCTCGACCAGTTTGAGTGGTGTGACACAGTTTGGTAGTTGGACATTTATGATGATATGATATTAAGTACGAATTTATTGGATACTAGTGGTTTTTGTCTACGATATAGGAGTCTTTTTTACAATATAAACACAATAATTTAGCAATTTAAATTATATTTAAACATAGTCTATCAGTCTAAATTTTCAAAGGAAGTTTTTTAAATATTTTAAACCACACAAAATTTAAAGTTTTTTTACGGAACCATACAAAGTTTGTTCTATAGACTTGGAACAACACAAAATTTTCAATATCTAAAACTACATAGCATTTTTAAAAAAATTATTTTGTTTCTATTTATAATTTAAATTATGTTTTACAATTGTAATTAACATAAAAGACAAATCCATTTATATCTATTTTTAATTTAACCTAGACCTACTAAAATAATTTATATTATGTAATTTATATATGACGAACCCACTAAACCAATATTGTGGTCTATATAAAATTATATCTTATAATTTTAATTGCTAAATTAAACTAAAAACCAAATAATCTTACATAATTTAAATTATTTTAGTGGGTTCGAGTTGAATTAAAATAGCGGTTTGTTTGGTTTATTTTAATTACAATGTTAAACATTACAAGAATACATGCTAAAATCCGACTGTATAATTGAAACGGTCAGAAATTTTCGATCGTTGTCGACTGTTTCCGACCATATCCAACTCTAAATCTAAAACATAAATCTTAAACCCTAAACCTACACAATCAAGATGTTGGCTGAGTTTGTATTTCTCGGCCAAATCTTTTTGTCATAAATCTTTTTGTCAAATGATGAAATTTCTTCTTTTTACGTCGAAACCTCGACCACAAATATGGTGTTGGGAACACGTGTGTGAAAGAGAGAAAGAAAAGAGAGAAGGAGACTTACACAAAAGCAGACAAGTAAGAGGCTTTGGCGGTAGTAGAGACATTAAGAGGAGGCAAATTGGGAATAAGCTTAATTGGCACAATCTTTGTCTGTTTTGCTACACCAAGTACTGTTGCACCCACCAATGTTAAGACCAAAGCCAACACTCTCATCGTTAACTCAACTCCTATTCTCGATCCACTCTCCTTTTTTCCTTTCTCCATTTCCGTACCATTCATATTGTTCTTGTTCTCGTGTTCCATTTAGAGATTTATAGAAGATATGAAGAGTGTCAAAATGACCAATTAATAGAAAAAGGGAGAGATCTTGAGAGAGAACAATTATTGGTCTTGTTTTCTGAGCTTCTCATGTTCTTAATGTGAGTAGCGAGGGAGTATTTATATAAAATAAAACTTACGTAACATCATCTAAGTGTGGATAGTAATAATGATGTCTACGTGGCTTTGAGTTTATGTGGCGCAATAGAGACTCTCAGCTTACGAAAGAAAAAACGTATGCGTAATGTGAAAGACTGTGTGAATACATCGTGTCGAACAAAAGAGTGTGAATACATTGACATGGAAATTTGCGAAAAAGACAAATTTGTTAAGTTTTTTTTACTTGGTCTATTCATTAATTGAGGGTGTCAATTGTCAAAGATAACATCGTTATGTAAAAACTACTAAAATTTTGTTTGTTATTTAGAGAAGCTAAAAATATACTTCTTGGATATATATGTCCATTTGCAAACAACCTTTTCATAAAACCAATATATATATATACTTTTTGGATTCTAAATAGAGATTTTCTACCATAAAATTTCATTGTTAAGATAGATTTCATAACCTTTTTTATGCAATTTTTGTTAATTAGTAATAATGATTTACAAATTTCAAAAATTATTTAGTTGAATTTATTGAATTACTATTGGTCTAAAATTATTAAAATATTATTTAGTACAAACAAATCACACACTTAATTATGAACCGAACTTTTCTCAGTCTACTAATTTAGATGATCCAATGGTTCTGATATTAGGGTTTGACTTCTCTCAACTACTTGTGCAAGATTAAAAAAAAAATCTTCCAATTTTTTGAGGCTTGTCGATCTAATTATTAACAAAAAAAAATTATAAATCTAAATGAATAACTACTATTGGGAAAATGTTTTTGATTAAATTGTTAAATAACTATGTATGCAGTTTTTTTTCCACCAAAATTTGGTTTAAGAGAGGTTTGAAGATTAGATTATTGATTGAGTTTTATAATATCCATAAAAAAATTAAAAAATTTATTTTAAAAAATAGAGAACATTTTTAGGTTACATCATATATTTTGACTTCCGAATATTGTGGGCAATATTAAGTTACTGAAATCCTAGTAAGTCTTGTACTTTCTTCTTTTTGAGCAATCGAGCTACAATTTTGACAATATATATAATCCATATTTGTCCTGATAAACATGATCAGGTTTTGTGTACTTTAGTCATTTTAGGAGTGATACATCACTACTGTTTTGACTGTTGTATGAAAAATTATTTGTGATAACAAATCATTATTATACTATTACCAACGAAAGTGAATTATTACGATCATAAAAGAACCACGAAAAGACTTGATACCAAACAAGATTTGTTTTAAATTTTGGCTTTTCTGAAAATTGTAGCGTATGATCATAAAACATTCAATAATTAAGAATTGACAACATACATATATAAACCTCCCATATTAGGTAGATATATGACCAATTCGTCTAGCAAAGTGATATGTCTACCCTTAAAAAGAAAAACGTGAAAATACTAAACTGTTTATTTGTTACAAATTTAAATAATGTATCATTAAAATTAAAATTGAAATTGGTTTGCTAAAAAACATGTGGCGAGTTGATTGCCCCTGATTTAGTTAAGTTTAGGTGGTGAATTCGATTCTCATCATGTTTTACATCAAAAGTTTAGGATATGGATTGGACGATACCAATTTAATAGTTACTTATTGACAAAAAAAAAGGAATAAATGCGTTTGATGATAGGACAATAAAAAAAAATCGAAATTGGTTTGCATGGTGAAGAAGAGAGGAGCTATAAATAACACCTCAGCTACTTTGTATGAGGGATGGGCCTTTTTCCGAGTACCTTACATTTTAGCAGATACAATATTCATTTTGCATTAATTATGTATGAATGCGAACCGGTACTCCTTTTTGAAATTAACCGGCGCAATCAATGCGTAATATTATCTCTATCACTTTCGCATTAAATGTTCTAAATGGTTTAGCCTTTTTCTCGTTTGAACTGAGCTAACTTCGAAACAAAGCCTCTGACTTTTATTCAGATTATAGAACATCATTTCTTTTACTTTTACATTGCAAAAAATATGTTTTTAGTATCAGTAATATTATGTCATTTAAATAAATAAAACTATATAGAATCATTTATTAACAAATGATATATTATATATGATTTAACATTATTTATAACAAATGACATAATTATTGTATTTTTTTATAACCGCATATGACATCACATATAATATGATGAAAATAGTTGTATCAATTGCTTAAACTAACACTAATTATTTGAGTCATCATTTTCAGAATCATTTTTATAAATGATATAAATAGCGGTTGTATCAATTCAAACTGATGAAAACAAATAAAATAAATAACACTATACTTATAATTATTTGTAGTGTTAATTGTGTCTGAAAGTGCATGCATAGTAAGTTTTTTTGTTTCGATAAAAACCATTAAAGTTGTGTCATGGAATTTAGATTACCATCATTGATCATAACCATCTCATAGCCCAATTTGAACATATTCTATAATGAAAGTATGAAACATTTGATAGACTATTTTGAAAAAATGGTGATGTGACTAATATATAAAATTCAGATTTAAAAAGAAAAAAAGAATAAAAGGATTTGTAATAATTTGGAACAAAAATCCCACTTAAAACTAAGACTTAGTTTTTTTGTATTTATTTATAACTAAGAAAATCTTCTAAAATTCTCAAAAATTATCTGCAGATATTAAAATTTCTAATAACAATAGATTTTATAGAATTTTTAAAAATCATTAATTCAATAACATTAGATTTTATGAGACATTTACAAATCATATGTACAATAACAATGGATTTTAGGAGACATTTTTAAATTCATGATTGAATAACACAAATTTTGGATTTTAACTCTAATCATTCCAAATGCTCAGTCCAATACAAAATATTTTGTGCTAATTAACAGTGATACTCGAGGTAAAATTATAACACAAAGAGAATTATGTCATATATCTCCATACATGTTTATCATGTATATAGAGGATCAAAAAGTTCTAAACATAATCTCAATCGCAATAAATATCTCTACATTTTCTCTTTTATTTTTTATATATGATAGCCCTTTTCGTAACGCAAAAAAAAATGCTACAATAGAAGATCAGAGAGATTAATTTCATTAACCCTTCAATTCAATTTGGACACCATGTGGATATTGTAGTAAATAATGAGGTTCAAAATATTTTAGGTATTCAGAATTTAGGAGAGATGAGGACAAAGGCTACGAGAAGATTTGGAAGGTGCAAAAACCAAGGATTTCTCATTCATGAGAGAAAAGTTCCAAAGAAGACAAATACATGGTCATCGGAGTTTCTGTCAAACGGAGGAAAAGAGATTTTCATAAAATTTGTTCTCGCTGCCATATGATCCTCTGTGATGTTGTGCTATAGATTACCGAAATTGCCCATGTCTAAATTTACATATAAATAGTTGATTTATGGTGGAGGAATTACAGGATTCTCAAAATGGATTCACTAGCCAAAATAGGAGAAAATATGTAAACGAAACATGAGGGTGGGTTGGGTTTAGAGCCATAGAGAAAATTAATTTTGATTTTTTAGCAAAACAAGTTTGGAGACTCATAGACCATCTAGAATTTTTGCTGGCAAGAGTTCTAAGAGGTAGATATTACTAGAATTCGGATTTTATGAACCATCCAGAATATTTACTCGGCATATAATGATTTCAACACAATCTTTGGTGAGAAAAATCTTTAATAAGCGAAATGAAAACAAAAATTCCATTGTAAGTACGAAATAATCTTTGGATTCCTGACCATATTACAATACCTGCCTCGAGATAAGGTTCACACATATACCCAGATTTGATATTTGGTTAATTAAAAACATAAATAGATGCATTAGGGAAACAACTATTCGTACCATATTGATTTCTAGAATCTCGATTCCTAGGAAGGTAAAGCTGGATTCGTTGGGTTGACACTTCACAAGATCATGAAAATCCAATTTAAAGTCTAGGTATTGGGTGGGAAACAATATTTCTCTTTTTGATATGAGTTCTTATGGTCCAAATACACACTCTTCATGCACAATTATAGAAAATAAAGTATCTTTCAAAGCTTAAGACTTTTATTTGGCAAGCCTTTTTTGTTCATAACTTGCTAAAATTGCTTTTGAAAAGAAAAAGGAAGTTTAACAAGAGCTTGAGGCACCAATCTTGGAACATGGAGTATGACCATGGAGAAGCTTATTCTTCCTCCATCTTTAAAATTGAAGAAAATCACAACTTTCTCAAGTTGATATTGGAAGAATAAGAGAAGTTTAACAAGAGTTTGAGCATGTTTGCTACTAATGTAAGGGCTTGGTTGAAAAAACTGTGAATGAATTTAGATAACTTCTTGGTTGCAAGGTTAATGATAATCTTGTGACAATGTATGAAGATCCTTGTGAATATGATGTGGTTGTTAAATGCATGGAAAACACAGGGGAAAACTTAATTGTTGAGAATGAGCTCTCAACTAAGGAGAAGATCCATGCACAGCAAAACTAATGCCTTCGTTTCTTTCCCCAAGCAATATACTTGCTTTCTTTGATTCTTCATCTATAGTGAACCTTGGTCAGCTTCTTCTACCATTGGCAATGATTCATGTGATAACAGAGAAGACTTTACTAGTCCAAATAGAGATTCATCAAGCCCCATTAGAGATTGGTGAAGGTTATCCTCCTCTCTCTCACGAGCTATTTCGTCTGTCGTCTTAGCTCGCTGTAAATCTGCCAGTCCTGTCCAAAGCTTAGTGTGACTTTCGTAATAAGATTCGACATCAGAATCTTTTTGTTGACAATTGCCCAACTCAGTCTTCAAATGTTGGACCCTCGGTCCCTTCTTCACTAAGAAACGTTTCTAGATATGAGTCCAGAGATCATGAGCAATTTCATGGTGTGAAAGCGAACTACTTAGATCATGAGCCACCGTAAGTTTGGTCCAAGACCCCACCATAACATTCTTCGCCCATCAGTCTTCTATATCATAAGAATCATCAGCTGATTTGGGGATCGAGCCATCTACAAAACTAAAATTCTTTCGAGTCCTAAGTGCAAGTTGAATATTTATGGCCCACTCATCGTAATCGGGACTATATAACTGATGTTGCGAGGTTATGGCTCCGGGATTATCACTAGGTGATAAATCGTAATGATTAATCCGACAATGAGGCATCTCCAGTTTGGTATTGCTATTGCCAGTAGAGGTAGACTCATCATTTCGTGTTTCAGCCATTAGAGAGACGCGTGAAACAAAGAGATAATTATAATATTGTAGAGGTCAAGCAAGGGAAAACAAAAGAATGCAGAATATAGGATCAATTTAAAAACCTAAAATCTTAGGTTAGTGCTCTGATACCATGTCAAGAAATCTCATCTTTGGTAAAGGTTTTCTTAACGATGAGAAAGGCAAAACCTTATATACAAGTGATTAACCTAATTACAAAGCAGACTATTTACCAAATTACTCTAAGATAATCCTTAATTACATAATAAATCCTTGTAGTACAATTGATATATGCTAACAGCATGTGCAACCGATATTCAAGCAGGAGACGAAGGTTGAAAGCCTAGAGAGAAACAAGAGAATCTTATCAAAAAAACCTACAAAGAAGGTGATAAAGAAGAATCTCCAAAGGTACAACCCTTTAACAAACATCTTGGTATAATCTCCACTAATGAATTGGACATAGATGATCCATGGAAGATACCATTTAAGAGATTATGATGAAAGAGTTTAGGGGGTGATTTTATGATGAATATGATCTTAGTAATCCAAGGCCATGCCATGCTCCTCTCTCAAAAAGTGAAAGGAAACTCAAGCTAGAGACTTTAAGCAAGTGCACTTGGGAGGTAATCTCATGCACTTGAGAGACTTTGAATTTGATCTTTGTGTGTTTTTGGTTGATGTTGATCATAGGAAGGGATACAAGTCTTGGAATAGGGGTTGCATCATGGCATTTTGGGTTAAGAAGATGACAATCGACCATCAAGTCGATGATTAGGGTCAATAATATACTTTCTATGTTTGGGGGAGAGGACCGTTTGTTGACCTTAATTTGAATTGTTTTATTTTCCTTCTTGAGTCTTGTATTTGAATCATTTGCATAAAATTGTTTTGAGTCTACAGTACTTTTAGATTGTTTGCATTATCATTTGCATCCATGTTTTTGGGAATTATCTTACTTGTGGTGAACAATCTTGTTAGGTTGATAGCCAATGACCATTGTGAATTTTTTTAAATGCGGTTCTTCCTTTTACAAACCTGATATGTAGATCATTTACCTGGAAGACCTATGTTGTTTTGAAAGAATTTGTTTTGGTTTCTTTTAATTGAACTTAACTTTATGATTTAAAAAGTTGAAATGCTTGAATATTTTTTCTATTTTGAGATTAACTTGACCAAAATGAATAACCAAATAAGTGGTAAATATCTCTGATAAGTAAGCTTGGACCAATGAGTGGATAGGATGCCTTAAAGTGAGCTAGGGGTGTGCGTACATTCGTATATCTTTATGTCTCATAGCAAGGTGAAATAGCTGGGAGGATGCGTAAGTTCGTAACCTCTCACGCTTGTGAAAATTCGTCAAGCTACCTCTAGGATCGGCTCTATCCTAAAGCCGGCATCACTTAGTTGTCTAATATTATAGGGGCATCATTCTATGGAACTTTAAGTTTACTAGAAAACTCTTTTTTTGTGTTTCTAGTATTTCATTGACTAGTTGTTTTTTTTTTATTGCTTTAGGCATTAAGCCAAAACACTAGTAAAAAAAAGGCTATACCCACGAAAAAGCCACGAAAATTTTCGTGGGTATAGCCCAAAACCCAAGAAATCCCACAAATTGCCACGATGTACAGTACCCATGGAACAACGCGGCAATTCGTGGGTATGTTTGCCACGAAAACTGCGTGGGTACTGGAACACCGATCATTACCCACGAAAACCCACGAATACTTTCGTGGGTAGATGTAAACCCACTAATAGCCACGAAAATATTCGTGGCTCTGTACAATTTACCCACGAAAACCCACCTAATTTTCCGTGGCAAAAGAGAAACCCACGAAAAACCGCAAAACTTTCGTGGGTTTTTCGTGGGTGTTTCCACAGTCGAATTTTTGCATCCCATTTTGTATTTGTAATGTTAAAATTGTCGTAAATTATGTTTGTAATATTTTTTTAATAGTTAATGTAATATAATTTGAGATTAAGTGAAATATTATGAATAATTTAAGTAATAAACCTTCAATTATTGTACAACCCAATTTAGTATAAAATGACCGACAGCGTAATCTAAGGCATTGATTTGGTATGTCACTGTTACTCGATTGATCCACTTTATTCGATTGTTGCATTGTCTTTTCAGGACTCAATGGCCGACAACGTAATTTGCGACATGAATTTGGCAAAGGCTTTATTGCCCAATAGCTGTTAAGTCACGTCAAACTTTTTGTAAATATTTTTATTTCCACAAAATTATTTAAAATATTCGAGACTACCTAACATCTAGATTTTTATCTATATAAGTCATAGTATTGTAACAAGAAAATCATAACAAACCAACATACATTATCAAAATGTCTAACAATGACCTTTGGAGATACTACATGGAAACTCGAGCTCGAGACTCACAAGAAATTGAAACAACTAACACTCCATTGCCTTCAAGTCCACCGTTTGAAAACTTCAACATAGTTGAAGCTCCGCCATTCATTCTCCTCCAGCCCACTCAACCGTCCCGATACCAATCACCACTTATACCTGGACCTGCCCGTCCTGTTCAAATTGACATCTTTCGAAAAAGGGCTCACGATGGACGCGTGTTGCAAGGTCAAAGTTCTCAGACCCGCCCAACACAAGACTTTATTCGGGATGTCTATAATGAGCCACAAGCGACCGACTCAGATTTTAGTACCCCTGATGGACTTCTACTGTAGAATACATAAGGTGCAAAGGTTAATATAAAATTAAATCATACACCATTACTATATGGTTTAAAGAAAACAATAACTAATTTCATTCTTTGTCCATGTAGATTTATATAATAACATGACGTCACCATTTTGGACCAAGATTGTCGAAATACAATGTCCCTCTACGCAATTTGTTAAAGTGGAGAAGATATTAATAAATAGTTGTGTTACAAATGTTTGCTTATTTTTGGTGTTACAAGTGGTTTGTATATGTAAGTAGTCTCATTTTTTAGATTGTGGCTATGATCTCTACAATAACACCAAACGGCCAAGGAGATCTTCTTGTAACCCTCAAGGATCCATCTGGGAAAATTGACGGTAGTATGCACCATAACATCTTCAGCAATAACGAGTATAGGCTCGCTACCGAGGTTGGTTCATTGGTTATTCTACGAAATGTGACTGTTTGCCGTTTCAACTTGACTTCTATGTACCTCAACATAACTGCTCGCAACATCATAAATGTTTCTTTTTTAAATACTTTGAATTTTGGATTCAAGTAAAAATTCGTACTAATTTTCTCACAATCATGCGGTCGGTAACAGATAATAGGCGGTAATGATATGGTGGCCGGATACGAAGCAACAACTAGGTACGAATTTGCAACTGTCCCAGACTCTGATGGCGATGAATAAATTCTTGAAACCTAAACCGATGTGGCGGAAATTAGCTTGTATTACTCATAACATGTTATGAATAAACTTTATGAATTTCGTTGTTGTAATGTCTAGTATTTCCTAACTTCATGTTTCAAAAGCTTGTATTATCTTTACCGCGTATTGTAGTGTTGTGTTATTGTTAAATAAATATTTGTACTAGTTTATGGGTCAAGGATAACATAATCAGTACAAAGACCATGACATGTCACGGTCAACAGTACCCTTCTGTGGCAACAAACACACCTGCGATTACCCGTGATTTTTTCCTGGCTTTTTTGTGGGTATTTGTCCTTATAAATACAAGAGTTGGTATTTGTGCATCCAACTATCTTTTCTCGTGTGAATATCACTGTTAACCTTTAGGTTTCAAAAAAAATGAGTAGTCGATCTCCTAAAGAAGATACTAAATCACCACAAGAACCGCACAACTGGTACATTCCGAAACTCTCGTGGAAAACTGAAACTCAGTATGAAGCATGCAGTCAGGAGATACCCGTATATTTGTGGGAAAATGATACGGGCTCCGAAGGTGAAAACTCAAGTCCTACTTGTGAGGATGGGTGCACGTATAATTTCAGTGAAGAAGAAAATGCACAACGGCCGGAAAGTCCTGACCTGAATTTGGATGTCGATGAATTATTGAAAAGCGTATGCGTAGATGTACAACCATCTCCTTCGAAGACCAAGTCAGAAAGTCATTGTACAAGTACTTCAAGTCAATGTAATGATAATGATTTTGCCCAAAGACCAGAAAGCCCAAACTTAAATCTGGATGTAGATGGCATGGAAAAGGAGTTACGCGATGGTGTTCTAGATTCTCCAGCAATCAAGCGATTGGGTAAGCATGCATGGTGGTAGACATGAAAAGGGTAAGCATAGAATGGATCCATAGATAAGGGATGTATAGAGTGCAATACGTGGTCCTCTTTGCCTAGTAAAGATGGGCATGTGTGATTTCTGATTTGCTTTTGTTTTTATTAGTTAAACCTAAATAAACGTTTGTTCGTAGTGTGTAACTTCTTGAGTAGTGTGTGTTTTGTACACCACTTACTCTCTTTTATTGTAAGTCAGTAACGTCATGTTATAATAATATTAGTTTCCTTCAGTGTTTTGATTATTTAACTAGGCAATTTTGTTGTCTCATTCCAACTAAATAGCCGCACAATCTAATTAAATGATACAACACAATTATAGTTTGTTTTGTCCACATGACTTTGTTAACTTTCGTAAAATTGATATGAGTCGTTGGATGTTTTAAGCCGTAGCTATCCATTCGTAAGAGGTGTCAAATCATGTTGGGACAAAATATTTCCATCCACATATTTTTGTTAGCTTTTGCAGAATTGATTTGTGCCGTTGGATTTGTGAAGGCATATCTAACCATTAATAATAGGTGTCCAATCATATTGGTACGAAATACTGTTATCCACATTTTTTTGTAAGCTTTAGCAGACTTGATTTGTGCTGTTGGATTTGTGAAGGCATATCTAACCATTAATAGTAAGTGTCCAATCAGATTGGTACGAAACACTGTTATCCACATATTTTTGTAAACTTTAGCAGACTTAATTTGTGTCGTTGGATTTGTGAAGGCATATCTAACCATTGATAAGAGGTGTGTAATCAGATTGGGTACGAAACCCTTCTATCCACATATTTTTGTTACTTTTTGCATAAATGATTTGTGCCGTTGGATTTGGGGAAGCATATCTTACCACTAATAAGAGGTGTCTAATCAGATTGGTACGAAACCATGTAGTCCAGTTATTTTTGTTTGCTTTAATATAATAGATATGAGCCGTTGAATGATGTGTAATATCTTACCTTTAAAATGACTTGTCAAATCATGGGGTACGATACTATTCTGCGCAATTATCTACATCACTTTTGACCTAATAACTAAGAGTCGTTGGATAAAGAAAGGCATCACCTGCCATTGTAAGGTCTTGTCAAATCATGTCGTTTTGAAATATTTATGTCCACAAGTTTTGTCTCGCTTTGGATGCAATCATCTCAGCCGTCCGATGTGGTTCGTGTAATATAACAGTGGATTGGTTACAACACACCATATAGCGTACATTGTATTGTAAAGGGGTGCTTAACTTGTTCATATTGTCTACCAGCAAAGAGGTCCAATACAAAAACGTTAAAAAAGTTTTAGTAAACTTGTTATGGCATCATCAAACCATTCGAGAGCGTGGTTGGATCACCGTCTCGATCCGTCAACTAATTCTGTTACTGAAGAATTCACCATTGGGATAAATGTGTTCATTAACTTCGCTTGCCAACAACCATCATTCACCGCGAACGGGAAACTACTATGTCCATGCGCCAGGTGTAAAAACGAAAAACTCCAATCTGCTAGAGTGGTGACGCGTCATCTTTTTACAGTTGGTTTTAAAGGCAATTACTATGTATGGAGTAACCATGGGGAATCTTTCATGCAACAAGGAGAATCATCGAATGCAACATACTTTGATGGGGGAGATAACATAGGGGGTTATTATCGATTTCACAATCAAGCTTATCCAGAAGAAATGTTACACGATGCATTCCAACCCAGTGGGGATATACCATTCATGCAAGATCAGCAACCACTTGAAACAGACGAAGTACAGACGTTCGATGACAAGTCATTTGAGGCATTCGTGGAAGCAAATCAACCTTTATACGAAGGTTGTAGCGAAGAGAATACCAAATTATTTTTTGCATCATGTATTTTACGGTGGAAGACGGATTTCAATATATCAGAGAGTGCTATTGACGATATAGCCGGTAAAATAAAAAGGATTTTACCTGGCCCGAATACTGCTCCTGAGTTGTACTATGAAACGAAAAAGATTACGAAGTCACTTGGCTTACCCGTTCATAAAATCGATGTATGCGAGAATAATTGCATATTATTTTGGAGGGGTGAAGATGCCACACTCGAGCAATGTCGGTTCTGTCTTAGTGAGCGGTACCATCCGTGGAATGGTAAAGGGAAAAAGATTCCTAAGCATCGAATGTTTTATCTTCCCATTACTGATCATTTGAAAAGATTATACCAGTGCGAATCTACGGAAAGACATATGCGATGGCATGCCGAGCACGATTCAGATGAAGGCAAAATGAATCATCCATCAGACGGAGCTGCTTGGTTACATTTCCAAAATATTTATCCTGGGTTTGCTGTTGAGCCAAGAAATATATACCTGGGCCTATCAACAGATGGTTTTAATCCACTAGGCATGAGTGGAAAGGCACATTCTATCTAGCCGGTGATAGTCACTCCATACAATCTACCGCCTGGTATGTGTATGAATAGAGAATTTTTATTCCTATCTATTTTGGTTCCAGGTCCAACATACCCTAAGAAAAGTCTAGATGTATACCTCCAACCTTTAATTGAAGAGCTTCAGCAGCTATGGACACATGGATGATGAAAGCGGCACTAATCTGAACGATTAGAGATTTCCCAGCTTATGGGATGTTATCTGGTTGGATGACTCACGGGCGACTCACATGTCCATACTGTATGGATTTAACCAAATCATGCTGGTTACCAAATGGACGAAAACATAGTTGGTTTGACTGCCATAGAATGTTTTTGCGGGCTGATCATTCATATCGGCGTAATGTTGTTGCGTTCACCAAGTCGAAAGCTGTCCAAGATGAAGCACCGTTATGGTCGAGTGGAACCTCAATATTGCAGTCCATCAACAATATACAAGGTCTAAAAATGACTCATGACTGTGGTAGAAATGGACACAACAATCTATCTAAAACGGTACACAGTTATGGCCAATATCATAATTGGTATAAAAAAAGTATATTCTGGTCCCTCCCGTATTGGGAGAATCTCTTGCTAAGACACAACCTGGATTTTATGCATATTGAAAAGAATTTTTTCAATAATATTATTAACATAGTTTTGAATGTGCCGGGGAAAACTAAGGACAATATAAAATCTCGGATGACTTGGCGATGATATGCAACCGGAAAGTATTAGAGCTCATAACAAATGGTAATGCTCCAGTTCCAATTGTTCGACTGTCGCGGGAGGCTAAAACCAAATTTCTTAGTTGGTTGAAGAATGAAATTCGATTTCCGGATGGGTATGCTTCTAATTTTGGTAGATGTGTGAATGAAAGTAATGCGACACTTTCTGGTTTGAAAAGCCATGATTGTCATGTCATAATGGAAAGGCTTTTCCCATTTGCTTTTATGGAACTTCTTCCGAAATCCGTGCACATTGCGATATCAGGTTATATTTCTTGCATTTTTCCTTAATCTTTCAGTACACAATATAGTAATTGCTAATACACTTCTTATTATGATTAAAACAGAGATCGCTCTGTTTTTTCGAGACATCGGTGCGCCATCATTAAAAAAAGCAGATATGCAAACAATGAAGGAAAATATTGCTGTAAAACTATGCAACTTAGAAAAGATATTTCCTCCATCGTTTTTTGATGTTATGGAGCATCTACCAGTACATCTTCCAGATGAGGCCATCTTAGGTGGACCAATTCAATATAGGTGGATGTGTATCCATTTGAGCGGTACATGTACCACTTAAAAAAAAAGGTTAGGAACAAAGCACAAATTGGAGGGTCAATCGTCGCCCAATGTGTATAGGAAGAGATTTCTGCGCTGACAACCCATTGGCTTGAAAAACCTTTGACTCAAGGAAATGAAGGATAGCATGGTGATAACCTTAACTACTACGCCTTCGACGATGTCCCAGCAATGTTTAAACAGAAGGGTCGCTTTATTGGTAAACCATCAAAGGGATGGATAACAAATGAAGAGTACAACGTTATGCAGACATTCCTCATGAATAACTGTCCAAAATTAGAGAAGTATGAAATGTACATTTTTCATATATAACATTTACATCTTAAATTAAGGTTATAAAATATACAAAATAAAATATACAGGATATTTGAAGAATTCATGCAAACTACATATCCGGAAATGACTTCAAATGACCTTCAAACATTTAAGGATAACAACTTCACCCATTGGTGCAGAGAATATGTAAGTAATTTTAAAATAATTAGTATTTCAATGATATAATGCAAAGTTTATATATATATATATTTTATTACAGGTAAATAATGGAAGGATGTTACCAAATGCACCCCAATGGCTAACTAATTTCGTACAAGGTCCTCGTCAAGCTTACACATCCTGGCCTTCGTTTGCATCCAGAGGATACCTATTCCGCACATTGAGTAGGAATGCGAACAAAAAAACTCAGAATTTTGGTGTTTGTGTAAGAGGAACAACTGATACAAAATATTATGGCATATTAGACGAAATCATATTGATTGAGTTCGATGCAGGAGTAGGGTTAAAGGTGGTTGTATTCAAATGTTTTTGGTACGATATCACAAGTGGGACAAGAATGCGTAGAAGTCGTTTAGGACTTGTAGATGTCGCTGCGAATAGGCAGTACAGGAAATATGATCTGTTTATTACACCTGAACAATGCGATCAAGCGTGTTTCATACCATATCCAAAGGTTAGCAGGAGGAACGTGTCAGAGTGGTTAGCATGTACTAAAGTTATACCCAGAGGATTTCGTAATGCTACATATAATTTACAACCAGCATTTCAAGATGAATCAAGTAATAACGTCGTCGCCGCATCCAGGCTGTTGCGAGTGGAGTCCCACATTGTTGAAGACATGGACAATTACGATGATATGCCCAACCAAGATACAAATGACATGTTCACATCCGAAGACGAGTTAATCGATAATGAAGGTTCCGAAGATGATTCTACTTCCGATGACGAATAAATCAAATGCATAGGTTGTTGTATTAAACTATGTTTGTAATGCCTTTTGAAAACTAATTGTAATATAATTTGATATTATGTGAAATATAATATATGATTTGAATTTTAAACTTTCAATTTATGTAGAAACAGAGTAGTGCTTGCCCTTAATAACATTCAATAAACCAAAATTTTTTTGTTGTAACGACAATTTAGCATCAAACGACCAATAGTGTAAGTTACGGCGTTGATGTGGCAAAGTTGTAATTTCACATTGCTTAATAATGACATGGTAGTATTTTGGACTATAGTGCTTATCACCAACTTTTTTCAAAACCACTGGCTACTCAGCAGTAATGGAGTGAAGTTAAAATTCGTTACACTTTACTCGCTTGCTGCATTGTCTTTTCATGAATCAATTGCCGACATCGTAATTTGCGGCAAGAATTTGGTGAAGGTTTTATCGACCACTATGATGTAAAGTCACATCAATCGGTTCGTACTTTATTTTTACCACCAAAGTAATTAAAAAATCCGTGACAACATAACGAAAACTAATGTAGCGGAATTTGGCTCCATAAAGGTTCATATATTAATAGCTGTAAATATATGTTAGTGAATTTACTTAGCTCAATTGGTAATGTCCTTCCCGCAACACACAAAAGGTCGAGGGTTCAAACCACAAGTTTTGCCAATTTTATTTAGACCCACAAAAAAATTAGTGGCTTTTTTAAATGTACCCACGGAAAGCCACAAAAATTTTCGTGGGTACCTCTTCATCTTCTCCATCGCGCAGTTCTTCGTCATTTCCGATAATTTTTTCTTCCCCACCTCAGTTTGGCGATTCCGCCGAAGTTACAACCGCCGGGACTTTCGCCGGTCGTCCAGTAGCCTCCGATGCCCCCTCTCTCTAAGGTAAGTCTCCTAATTTCCTTATTTTCAGAAATCTCCAATTTCTAGGGTTTGTGGAAAAATGCAAAAATTTTGTAGAAATCATTGTTAGGATTGTTCAATACCTTTATAAACACTAACATAGGTTGTGTGTGGTCTAATTAAGTAGGAGAATCGTTAGTAAATGGTAGTTTTGAGGATTTGTACAATTTTTTTTTTCCGTTCTTTCAATTTTTTTCGCGATTTTGTCAATTTTTTCGGTTGAAAACTTGTTATCCATGTTAGATTCGATTAGATTTGGTGTTTGAAAATAAATAGAATTTACCAAAAAATTATAGAAAATTTTCCAAATTTTTAAAATTTTTTTAGATAAACTACGCAAAATATTTAATTTTGTGTTAGTTTACATAATTAATTAATCTTAATGAAATATTGTTGATTATAATTAATAGTTTTTAACTGGTTTAACATTTCTTATACTTTTGCAAAATAAACTACACAAATGGAACAATCTAGAAAATTAAACATATATAAGACCGTAAATTGCCAAATGCTAAATATTTTTTAAACAATTATAAAAATTAAATTTTTGTTTTTTTTTTATGTAAATAAAATTATAACTTTTTAATAGTTCATAAAAATAAAATTATACAATTACTATTTTACAGGCGGTATACGAAGCTCCAACCTGGGCTTCACAACCCCTTTTGCATCCTGATAAGGAAAATGGAGTGTTATGGTAAAACATATAATTTTTAACACTACCATGTTCACGTTTTTACCAAATACAAGCTAAATTTTTCAAGTAAATTAATAATTAATAAGGTTTGGGATCGATGATTCGGTCACAAACTTTATTAAGCACACTTGGCAGGGCAATTTTTGGGGTCCTTGGAAGAACTGGACTGATATGAAAAACGCAGCACCGGAAAAAATTCAATCTTGGTGGAGAACATTTGTGGTAAGTTCGGTAATTAGTTTTTAAACGTTATTTAAGTAATTTTAATAGTTTTTAAGTAACTTTATTTTGTTACAAACATAAGCAAAACTACAACTGCGACCCGAAATACGAAAACATCGTATTTTTCCACTGGAAGAAAAAAGGCAAAGAAAAGAATTGGGGAAGATATTAGTCTGAAGAAGCGAGCAAACAAGAGACCCGACTACATGAGCGAGGATGACTGGGCGTTCCTCATGGAGGGGTGGCAGACGGAGGCTGCCATTCGTAAGAGTCAAGCTGCAGCAACTAGCCGGAAAACAAATAAAGACGGCAAAGGTATGCACAAACACACTGCCGGGCGTAACGCTTTCGTGAAGATTGAATATGAATTGGTTAGTGTTATTTCTTAATTCCAAATATTTATTATTATATTTATAAATATCAATTACTTAAATTGTATAACATATAAGTTTTTGTTTGTTTAGAGGCAGAAGGCTCAAGGTTTAGATCCACCGTCGATTGTGGATTTGGTGAAGACCACGCATAAACGCGAGGATGGTACGTTCGTCGATAAACGCTGTGAGGAGCTCGTGAAAGAGGTTGAAGCTGCAGCTACTCACATTCAAGATTCACCAGGCACAGTTGGTTCCACTTTCGGTCCTTCTCGGGCTGTCATTAACCAATTATACGTTGAGGTACGTTTTTTCATTTATGTGTAATTGGCTATTACAATTAATTTACGCATTAGATATTAAGCATTTCTGATGCAGCGGGCTAGGCCACGTTACGGACATTTATACGGTGTCAGCAGTGCACAGACTCAATTCTATCAGCCCATTGTCGAGTTTCCGAGTGGCACCCAAGACCATCATCGAAATAAGATTGACGAACTTAGAGTCGAGATGGGAACCATGCACGCGAAGCTTGACATATTGATGGAGCGACTACCCAGATGTCCGGGGACGTCATCCGGGTCTCAACATGAAGACGAAGTCACGACCCCTATGCGTTCAATCTTGATTTCGGCCAAAACCCGTAGCATGTATTATTTTGGGTCTTTTTATTTAAATTTCAGACTTATTTAGTTTGGGTTCCAAATTGTAAAACAATTAAAATTTTAAATATATTATTTAAATATTATATAATTTTAAAAAAACCAATCTCGATTACAGAATAATTAAAAAATAATAAAAAATATGGCTTACCCACGAAAAAATCGTAGGTTTTAGTGGGTACGTACCCACAAATTGTTTCGTGGCACAACGTGAGTATTTCTAATAACCCACGAAACGTGCCGTGAATTTTAAATGGTAAGAGCCACGAAAAATTTCGTGGCACTTCGTGGGTTCAACAAATAACCCACGAAACTTTCGTGGCTTTCCGTGGCCAGATGACCCACGATTTAGCCACAAACTTTTCGTGGCATTTCGCGGGCAAAAAACCCACGAAAATTTTCGTGGCTTTCCGCGGGTACCGTTACCCGCGGAAAGCCACGAAATTATTTACCCACGATGCCATATCCACGAAATTTTTTTGTAAACCATGAAATTTCTTTGTTTTTTGCCACAAAATTTTCGTGGGTATTTGCAGCTTTTTTACTAGTGAAAGAAAATTTCACGGCAGAACTCTTTGCAAAAATTCTTAAATCAAAGAGCGAAAAGAAAATAAAAAAAACTGAAAAATTAAATGAGAGAGAACCACAACCAAAATAAAAACAAATGGTCTTGTTAAGTTTGAAAAAATCGAATTCATATCATCTTTGATTCATATATATTCCATTTAGAAACCTTCACCATTAGAAATAAGGAGTCAATTTGGGGTCTTAGAAATAGGCTTAGGTGTATGGAATTTTGGGATAGGATGCTTGTAATTTTAGTGCTATAATGATATATTTGCATTTGTTGATTAATTGATACAAAAAATGTAAACATCATGTTTTGCAATCATTCAGTTCACTATTGTGGTCTAAATCGGTCTATAAAATGATTGATTTTGATATGATCTTTCTTTTTCACAATTACAACGTAGAGAAGAGGCAACAAATACATTGTCCTTCACTTTCTTGCATCCCACGGTAACATCTTTTTCTCGTTTAGTCCTTTACCAAAAAAAAAGAATTTTTATATATTGAGTCTCTCAATAAATTGAAATAAATGGGTTTATTGATTTATATATCTATCCACTCTAGTGGTTATATATATCGTGAGAAAGAAAAAATAAGAGATATTTTCGGAAATTCGAATATATGTATGTCGTTGCACAGTAGAAAAAAGACTTGATAAAACATTAATAGAAAATTACATCATTGGGTAGAAAAAAAAAAGACAATGACATGGTTTTTGAAAATGACATTACATAACACAAAACGACAAGAAACAGAAATATCAAATTAATTACGAAAATTATTTGTTTTATATTCTAAGTTAAAGTGAAGGAAGCTTCATAGCATCAATAACAACAAGAAGCATAAACACAAGTGAAGCAAGAAGAGTAAGAGGAAGTGACGCAGCAGCTTTGTGACAGAATTTTCCAAAAACATCACAAACTTTCCTCCACCTAACATGTTTGTTCCCTTCTAAACCTATTAGCCCAACTGCTCCGGCTGCTCCGGTGCCGGAAAACAGTAAAGCCACCATCACTAGATCTCCTAGCAAAACCGCCATTAACAATCCTTTGCTTCTTTTGCCTTTGCTAATCATCAGAATCGCTATCGAAATCATTGTGTAACCGCAAGCTATTGCGTTTGCATAAATGGTGTACCTACAACATTTGTAATAACTACATTGATTATTTCTGAGTTTTATTTCTAGTTTTTGGTATCAAAGAGTAATATAAAACAAATATGTATAGTTTAGGAATTAATATTTTTGAATTCCTATGTGAGTCGAGAACAAGTGATCCAGTGGTCAGTGGTAATTTTCAGGCACCGGTTTTCGATCCTTCTCCGATCGATACAAGTGGAAGAAAAAAAAAGATTTTAGGGTTTAAATTTTAGCTATAGATCAGATCTTGTCGATCTAATAGATAGAAAAAAAATCATGTGTCAAGTTCCTAAAATTTACTTAGATATGCAGGCTTTGTATTTTTTTTTTGTCATGCCAGCTAAAACTGTTGGGCATTAAATTTGTAACTAAGATATGAACTAAGAAAAATCTGGTCACAAATTTGGTGATTGGTTCATTAATTACAATATTTACTGCTGTTATTGGTCAATTTTGTTTTTTTATGATTTGGTATTAGATCTACTGTACTTTTATGGCTATTCGACATACCAATATATAATTAGAAGGTTAATTATGCTTAATATTGGCCAAACATCAGAGTGTATGCTCAATTATCTCGCTGCATCTGCGTCTCAAATTTGAATAATTTATCCGTAATTGATACTATGTTTTCACTATGTAGGCCACATATAATACTTATGAGAATGTGAACTAAATAAATAAAAAGTTCTCTTCTTCTTTTTGTGAAATCTTGTAAAATCACAAATAATTTTTTTATTAATCGTAAATAATTTCACCATTTTTCCTTTATCACGACTATATTAATTGAAGTTAATTGACTTTCGCATATATTTTTAAAGTCATATTACTTTATCAAATTATATGTTAATTTGTGACCACTTATGTCAACTGTAGTATATATTTACCAAAATTACTAAAAATTTAGGTTATATAAATACCAAATAACATTATACTAATTTATATATTATAGTTAGGTACATATATATAATGTGTTTTTTTGGTGGGGGGTTACTACTAGAAAATATAAATCAGTTTTCATTTTATTTTATTTTAGAAAAAAAAACACTTGTGTTCTAGATATATACATATAGGGTTTCCTTTTAAGTTAAATATTTGGGAACTTCCATAATATTTGAGTTCTAAAATTTACATAAATTAATAATTAACAATAAAAAAACTTTACATAAAATCTTCCTCCTATGTGAACGTAAATCAAACAGATTGGTAAAGATATTAGAAACCAAATAGTCTCTTGATGATTTGAGTTACATTAAATTTTAATTTTTTATTTTTTCAGACCAACTGAGGTTTTA
The DNA here is from genome assembly GCA_963920545.1 of Lepidium didymum. Classification (NCBI taxonomy): domain Eukaryota; kingdom Viridiplantae; phylum Streptophyta; class Magnoliopsida; order Brassicales; family Brassicaceae; genus Lepidium; species Lepidium didymum. Next base: position 10,848,787 of record OY986980.1, read on the forward strand.
TAGTCTGTTTATTTCTATTTGTATATAACATTTTTTATTGATCAATAAATTTCACATTTCAACAAAAAAAAAAATCAGGGTTTTAGGAAGCAAAAACTTTTGGAAAACCATCTAAACTTTTGGAAAACCATTTAAACTTTTAATTGTATCTCTTTGCTTGCGTTTATAAATGTAATATATTTTCTATTTAAATTCACAACCACACAAATTTCAATACATTTTATTTGTTAATAGTAAGCAAATGTCAAACAAACACAAACTTAACGCTCTATACGTTTTTACAAAAGAAGTTTAAATTTTTACGTTTTGACAATCACATTTTTACAAAATGAAAAGTTTAAATTTGGTATATATTCTTTAAAAATTGAAGTTAATTAGCCACAAGTGTGTCTGAAAGAGGGACTTACACAAAAGCAGACAAGTAAGTAGCTTTGGCGGTAGTAGAGATATCAAGAGGAGGCAAAGTGGGAATAAGCTTGATAGACACAATCTTTGTCTGTTTTGCTACACCAAGTATTATTGCAGCTGCTACTGTTAGGACCAAAGCCAATACTCTCATCAATAACTCAATTCCTTTTCTCGATCCACTCTCCTTTTTTCCTTTCTCCATTTCCATACCATTAATATTGTTCTTTCCCTCGTGCTCCATTTAGGAACTAAGAAGAAGTAAAGAGAGTCAAAATAAGAAGAAAGAGATAACAAATATTGATCTTTCTCTAAGTTGATCTGATTATGGTGTCGATGTGAGAAGAGAGACGAGTGTATATATATTGAATGCGCTTACTTAATGATATGTCAACGTGGCTTTTTGTTTATGTGGCGCGAGAGAGATTCTTAATTAGCTTACAACAATGGATATGTATGAGAAAACAAAATGTGATTCTATTTTCTTTGGAAGCTGAGATAAAGACAAATTTGTTAAGTTTTTGACTTGAGGGTTTTCGTTTTTATGTGTTTAAACTTCAGTATAGTTTTTTTTTCCAAACAATTTTTTTTGTTAATATTGGAACATAACTGACCGTTCCATTAGCCAAATTTATATGGGTCTCGATCCCTACATGTGCAAGTGTATCTGTTTTTAATAGATTTACCACATGCCACTAAACTAAAAACCATATATAATTAACTATTCATAAAAATAATAAAATATATATTTTATAAACTTGGTCACTACCTTATTGTTATTGAAAACATAAGCAACTCGTGGATTCAAAGACTGTTAGACGTAAACTAAGATTCAAATTACGTCGGAACAGATATGAATAAATCTTTAAACCAACAAAATTAATGAAATATACATGTCTCGAAAAAAGAGTAAGACAACAATTTTGACAACCCTAACAAAAATCCTAGTAGAAAGTTTTGTATTATTCGCTTTGGTCAATATAAGTCGGCTGATCCTAGCAGAAATATTAAACCTCTACATAGGAATCAGAGTTGCACTTGTCTTGTTTCTTATTAATATGAAATTCATTTTTCTTCGAATGCTTAGTAAATTTCATTTGCCATTGCACACTACCTATTTCTCCCTCGACAGCTGCATGTGTTTATTGCATCATGAAAAATTAAATTCTTTTTTATTGTTATAGAAGATCTTGGCGTAATTAAAGAGATCTGCTTGGCCCAAAAATTTTTTTAAATGAATATAAAAAGCTAATACAATTAAATGGTCAAATAATTGAGGACTTTATTCAGTACCAGAAAGAAATTTTTTTAATCCCAAGTCTTTTACAGAATCTTGATAAAAAAAAGTGATCTTTTACAAAACTTGGTAAGTAGCTGAGTTTTTCTTCATTTGTTGAGATGATCCAGTTAATAACTTTAATTTCGGGTGTTCGAATTCTCTTCTTTACAGATTAAAAAATTAAAAAAAAAAATTTAGGGAATGAACTTTAAGATATGGATCGGACCTTATAGATCTAATTTTTTTAAAAAAAACAGAACTTGGTAAGCAAATCGGACAACAAACATTAATTTGCCCCTAAACTTCGGAATTAGTGAAAGTGTTTGAATTGATCAAACAAGTTGAAGAACAGATCACTGAAGATTTATAAGACAACTTGAGGAACATATCATAGAAGATTGATCAGACATTAAATGTGAAATTGAATTGAAGATGTGGTGAAGCAGCAAGCTAAAAAGGAATCAACAAATCATCGTAACAAAAGTTGAAGGTTGATGATGTGTCAAAGACAAGTTGATGTTCCACACAAGAAGTTGTTCAAGCCAAGATATTGTTCTCGACAAATGGTTGTCTGAAGTTGTTCTCGACAAGAAGTTGTGTGAAGTCAAATGGTTGTCTGAAGATAAGTGGTTATGTGAAGACAAGTGGTTGTGTGAAGACAAGTGGCTGTGTAGAGACAAAGGGATATCTGAAGACAAGTATCTAATACACATATCGAGTTACAGAGCTGGACGAGTTGCTGAGCCGGACAAGTCGTTAAGCTGGAGAACGAGCTAGATAAGTGGCTGAGCTGGACGAGGAACAGATCAGCTAAAATGTCAAGTTGCCTTTTTGAAGAAAAGTCAAGTTTCTATTGTGAAGAAAAAGGAAATATTCCTTATCGAGAGAATTTCCAATTGTGGGAGATTTGGAAGATTCTAGTTGAGCTGGACGGAGACTTGCTGGTCAGGGTGAAGTTCGGGATAATGAGTTGTATACAGAAAAGACAGGTCACTGTGAAGAAGAAATGAAAAGTTGTCTTAACAAGAGATTTTCCATTTCTGAGAGATATGGAAGATTCTAGGTTAAGGTGTACGAAACAAGGAGCTGTCAACAAAAAAAACGACAGGTTGTTGTCAAGGAGAAATGGAAACTTTCCTTAACTTGAGAGTTTCCATTTTCGAGGGATTTGGGAGATTCTAGGTTAAGGTGTACAACCTATAAAAATGTCATAGAGTGTGTAGAGGCCATTTAACACTCTATAGATATTGGGAGAGGTTTTGCTTAAGGTTTAGAGAGAGAAAACTCTTGAGAGCCATTGTTTTGGGTTTGAGTGTTGTTTCTTTTTGTGTTGGTGAGAGTTATAACCAATATTTGTAAGACTTTTGAAGAAAATTTTACATTAATAAAACGAATTGAAGTGTTGGATCAGCGCTTTCCGATTGAAATTTATGTTGGGGGTTCTCTGTACTTTTTCAATTGGTATCAGAGCGGGATACCGACTGAATAAGGAGTTTATTCAAAACAGGTGAAGATCCGGGAAGACATGGAGAATTCACAATGACTTGTTGCTGATTATATTCAGAAGAATCAGACTGATGGTTTTGAAAATAAGGTTCAAAAGATGGTGGAAGAACATTTCAGGAGACTGAATGGGGGTCAACAATAGAAAGAAGTATTGTGTCCAAAACAGAGGTCTGTAAAAGAGATCCAGAAATCTGCAAAGGAAAGCAACAAAAATATAGGTTAGATGATACACAGACATGATGGCGTTACTTGGCTAGAAAAATGACACATTCATTTATTGGAGTGACAGTGATACAAATGACGATGCCGCAAGAGAGACTCTACATAACTATGTAAATCATCTAAGTATTGTTGATTCTGATGATGAATAGGTGGTGACAATAGCAACAAAAGATCGTGAAGACAAAGATGATGAGTTTGATGATCTTGCCATGTCTCCTGAAGAAGAATTGAGAATCATTATGGTGAGGCTTCTAGATGTTGAGGAAACTAATAAGAATCTGGAGTTTAAAAAAAAATCCTTGTTTGAAAATGTCAAGCGGCTGGAAACAGATCTAGATAGAGAAAGAGAAAAGATAAATGAGCTGGAAAATCGGTAACAGAACAGTTGCGCAAAATCAAGATGTTGAGCAAAGGAATTGAAAATCTTGACAAAGTCATGTCATCAGGAAGAACGAGCAATGTTAGTTGTGGGTAGGATTACTCGAGAGCATAATCTAGTGGTACAACAAAGTTTGTCAAAGTTGCACAAGGAGTCGATAAATTCACAGAGCCTTGTGAGATTCATACAAAGACAAAGGAGAAGCACACAGTCTTAAAAGTCTCGAGAAAGCCATTCCTCAAGAAACAACTCTTTGGACAATCAACATCAACGAGCAGAGACCTGTGATGGTGACAACTAGAGCAATTCAAGATGTTGGTAGAAGATTGGGAAATCAACACATGAGTAACAACAAAAGACTCGAACTGTCAGAGGATTTGTCAGGAACACGTGGAAACAAAAGGTTGATTGTTTGTTTTGTGGAAAACATGGTCATATTAAAGTTGTGTCACAACTATCTGAACAGAATCAAGGAAGCGATTAAGCATGACAAAGTTTACTAGGACAATCAAGTGAAGAATAGACTTTGGACTCAAAAGCATGATATTTACCATTGTCATGATCATGAGAAAGACTTTCGATTTCGTGACAAGAAAAAATCAAGACACATGATGGCATAAATGACAGAAGGTTGGAGTCTGAGATTGTACATGATAAACAAATAATACTAGTGGTAAGGTAAGAAGAAATACTCAATCTTGGCAAACACACACATATGCACTACAAGAAAACAACTGATTTGCGACATCATTTTGCGATGGCAAATAAACGTCGCAAGTTTGAAACGTACTTGCAATGTCGTTGCGACGTATTATGCAACATCGCAACCACATCGCAATACTACAACATTTATCCACGTCGGAATATTGCGACATGGTTGCGATGTGGTTGCAACGTGATCGAGATGCACGTTTAGCTATCTTAAGGGCGTAGCAATATTGCGACGTTTTTGCGATGTGTCACTTACATAGCAATATTGTGGGTCATCTGCGATGTGTTTGCGATGTTACTTAACTCCATCACAATTACATAGCAAATTTTCACTTTTTTCCTATAAATAGCCCACAATGTGATTCAAGGAAAAAAAATTTGAGAAATTTTTTTTTTAAGTTAAAAAAATGACATCGGAACATGAAGTGTTCACATTACGACGATGGATGTATAATCGGAAAGATCTGGAGACATGAGAAGTGACGAAAGAGTTTCGAGATGGGTTACAAGCATTCATAAACCAGGCGGCTAATAACCCATTTACTCCGAATGATGGTAACATCTTCTGTCCATGTGTTAAGTGTGGGAACACCAAATATTTGAATGTTGATATGGTGAAACAGCATGTATATAATAGAGGATTTACTCCGAACTATTATGTGTGGTTTTCACATGGGGAGGGGTATAGTCTTGGTGTTAGGAGTAGCAGTATGGGTGCTTGTGGTGATGATCAACCTAGTGATAATGTCAATTATAATTATGGCGAAAATATGTTTGAAAGTTATGAGCATCTTCAAGGTAATAGGTATCATGATATGGTTACAGATGCATATCATGTATCTATAATATGCTAGATGCTGCTAATCAACCTATCTATGAGGGATGTAGCGTAGGTCTATCCAATTTGTCATTAGCATCTAGGTTGATGTCTATTAAAAGTGAAGGAAACATAACCGAGAAAGTATGAACTAATTAGTGGATGCGTTTAAAGAGTATTTGCCAGCCGATAATAATTCTGCTGAGAGTTATTATGAAATATAGAAGTTAGTTGCGGGTCTTGGATTACCATAAGAAACGATTGATGTTTGCATTGACTATACCAATCAGAAAGGACATCAGCGGCAAGGAGATGACACGCAGAACACACAACAAATGATGGGGATGTTAAACATCCGTCAGATGCAAAAGCCTAGAAACACTTTCAGACGGTACATTCTGATTTTGCCAAAGAGTCTAGAAATGTTTATCTTGGTTTATGCACAGATGGATTTAGTCCATTTGGTTTGTCGGGGAGAAAATATTCTCTATGGCCAGTCATATTGAGTCCATACAATCTTCCACCTGATATGTGCATGCAAAGCGAATTCTTGTTTATGACCATTCTAGTGCCAGGTCCAAGTCATCCTAGGCGATCTCTTTATGTGTTCTTGCAACCTTTGATTCACGAGCTGAAACATTTATGGTATAGAGGTGTTCAAACATATGATTTCTCACAACAGCAAAATTTCAAGATGCTGCAATTTTATTGTGGACGATAAGTGATTTCCCTGCGTACGGATTGTTATATGGGTGGACTACACATGGAAGGCTATCTTTTCCATATTGTATGGAATGGTCTGATGCATTTCAATTAAAGCATGGTAAGAAATCTTGTTGGTTTGATTGCCATCGTCGGTTTCTCTCTATGCACCACCCTTACTGAAGGAATAAGAAATTGTTCAAGAAGAACAAGGTTGTGCGCATTCCTCCTCCAGCACACATGTCAGGGGATGAGATCTTGAAGCATATTTATTATTATGGTGCTGAGGGAACATGTAAACGAGAGGGTAATTGGCACACTCTAGCAAACATGCTTGACGGATATACAGAATCTCATAACTGGCACAAAAAGAGTATCTTTTTAGAACTTCCATATTGGAAAGATCTCTTACTACGTCACAACCTCGATCTGATGCACATCGTTAAAAACTTTTTCGATAACATCATGAACATGATTTGAATGTGTAGGGAAATAGTTAAGACAATTTGAAATCAAGGTTGGACATAGCTGAAATATGTGTAAGGAGCGAATTACATTGTTTAAATGGATTTCTTCATATGTAAACTTTCCTGATGGTTACGTGTCAAAATTCTCCCGCTGTATTGAGCAAGGGAAAAAAATCTCTGGTGTATGAAGAGTCATGATTGTCATGTTTTCATGCAGCGACTACTGCCATTTTCATTACTTAAGCTTCTACCCACAGCTGTCCACTTAGCAATTGCAGGTAACTATGGTACTTAGATTTTAATTTGTCATTTAATTAAAACATATAATTTGTTATATTTCATTAGTTCTAATTTGTAGGAATCGAAGCATTTTCCAGGGATTTATGTACACGAACACTAACAGAGGATGACATTGCTCAACTACAAGCAAATATTCCAGTGTTGCTCTATAACTTGGAAAAAATCTTTCCACCCTCCTTTTTTGACGTGATGGAACATCATCCAATTCATCTACCTCATGAAGCATCTCTTAGTGGCCATGTACAATTTCGGTGGATGTATCTGTTTGAGCGATTCATGGGACATCTAAAAAGAAAGGTCAAAAATCAAGCAAAAGTAGAAGGCTCGATCATTGCAGAAAGTTTGACAAAGAAAACATCTCATTTCACTTCATATTACTTTAGTCCAAATGTCAAAACCAAAAGAACCTAGGTAGGACGATATAATGACGGAGGGGTTACACCATCATATGCCATAGTTGTTCCTGATATCTTCACTCAGATCGGAAAACTAGCTAGAGAAGTAAAGGAAGAATACTGGAAAAGTCAAACGTATTATCGTGCAGCTCACAACTATATACTGAGAAATTGCGAAGATGTAGTACCATTTGAGAGGTATATATATATATATAGTTTAGTTAAATAACATCAACTTTAATTTGCAGTGAATTCGATAGACAGATACGCGAAGCATTCCCTGATCTAAGTGAAACAGAATATGATACCTACAAAGAACGTGATTTTACTGGATGGTTGAACTACTACGTAAGTAACATAATTGCTTATATTTACTAAAAATGTTAGAACCACTAAATGTTGTAATATATATATATATATGTATGTATTTTGTAGGTCAAGAGTGGATGTGCAGGCAAGCTTTTACCGTTATGGCTGCATGAGATTATTGATGAACCAATTGCACAGATCGTGACAACGCCAATATATTTTACTCACGGGTACACTTTCCATACTTACGACCATGGTTCAAATAAATCAATAACAAATTATGGAATCCACGTGCATGGTGAAACTGACTTCTACGGTATTTTGAACAAAATTATAGAATCACATTTCTAGGAGTTCTCGTACTGAGATGCATTTGATTCCAATGTCTTTGGTATGGTACAATGGCTGGTCGAGGAGTGCGTACTAACCAGTTAGGGATAACCGATGTAAACACAAGCCAAAATTATTCAAAATTTGACCCTTTCATTCTAGTATGTCAAGCAGAATAAGTGTGTTTTATTCACTATCCTCGTATAAAGCGAAGACGTGAGACATGACTATATGTGATAAAAGTGAATCCAAGAGGTCGTATTGTCGGAAAAGTCGACGATGTGGTTATGGAACAAGAAAAAGCATCAGATATTTCTATAGCCCTGGAATCCGTAGATGATATCATGCATTCACAACTAGAAGTAGAAGACATTGATGATGATGATGTAGGACATGAAAATGCGGACTGTGACGAGTTCGAAGAGACAGACGAAGAAGAAAACGGAAGACGAAGAGTCCGATAATGAAAATAACTAAAGTTGGTGTAGTTTATATTTTGTTGTATTTTAAATAAATTTTTTTTTTTTTTTTTTTAAAAACATCACTTACGAGTCTTTTGTGACATATTGGGCTTGTATGTCGCAGGAGCCTCGAAAATCATGGCACCATTGCGATGTATAGGCCTCAAATGTCGTAGGAGCCTCACAATGTACTGAATCCCTAAACACTATGAATACAAAACTGACATCTTAACAACGTGCTTGAAAACACTTATATAACATATATTTTCTATTTTGTGGAGACTTAAACATACCACATTGAATTGATGAATGATTGACGATGTATTCTCGGACTATTCGTAATGCACTACGAAACCTTTTTACGAATTGTGATTGTCGTTATCGGTTTTGTTTAGACTTATATGTACCGCATTCAATTGATGAATGATTGACGATGTATTCTTGGACAATTCATATTAAACTTTGATACGTAGTCAAGGAAGTCATTTATGTTTTCAGGTAAAATTGGAGTTTAGGTGTTTAACCTTTCGGTTTCAATAATTACGAGTCCTTTACGACGTCTTTGGACAGAACGTCGCAAGGGACTCGTAATCTATGAGTCTTCTGCGACGTCTATTCCTTAAAAGTCGCAGATATGTCACAATTTGTGAGTCCACTGCGACATCCTGACACCAGACATCGCAGTGGACTCGTAGAAGATGAAACCAAAACACTAAACCGCGAAACCCCAACCTTACCCGAAAAACATAAGCCGAAATCCTTGACATCGTATCAAAGATCAATACGAAAGTCCAAGAATACATCGTTAACCATTCATTAATTGAATGCGGTACGTATAAGTCTAAACAAAATCGATAACATTTCAAAGTGATTAAAAACACTTATATAAAATTATCGGTTTAGTCTATACTTAGAGGTATTGCATTCAATTGATGAATGATTAACAATGTATTCTTGGACTTTCGTATTGATCTTTGATACGATGTCAAGGATTTCGGCTTATGTTTTTAGGGTAAGGTTGGGTTTTTGCGGTTTAATGTTTCGGTTTCATCTTCTGCGAGTCCACTGTGACGTATGGTGTCAGGTTGTCGTAGTGGCCTCACAATAGGAGACACAAAACCCTAGTTTTCGTCGCATGGATGTCGCAATGCTATGGTGTCAGGTTTTACTTAAAACCCGAACCGCCTCTTTCTCTTTTCTTTTCTTCTTCCTCCTTCTTCTCTCTTCTTCCTCTCGTTCTCGCGGCTGCACCTTTCTTCTCCTCTTCTCTTTTTTACTTCTCCTTATCTTATCTTTCTCATTCTTCTTCTCTTCTCTTTCTATCATCTTCTCCATCTCGCCAAAACGCCGTCTCTCCCTCTTCTCCATCTCGGACTCTCCTTCTCCCCTTTACATCGTCTCCAACAACAAAGGTAAGTTTCTCCATCCCTAAATCGTAGATCTATAGGATTGGAACATAGATTAGGCTTCGGATTTGCTTAATTTGAGGCTATTGGAACATAAATTAGGTTCAAATTTATAGATCTGTAGGATTGAAATTTTTTTATATAATTTAGAATAACGTTTTGGTAATTTTAATATAATTTAGAATAATGTTTTATATTATCTAAAATGTTATTAATTTAGAAAAACATTTTGGTAATTTTTATAAAATTTTAAAAACCGTTTTGATTCATTTTTTGTAATTTTAAAACCATGTTAAAAATGTTTTGAATTTTATAAATAGATTTTGTTATTTAAAAAACGTTTTTAGGTTTTTAGTAAATTTTAAATCATTTTTTAAAACGTTTTATATTATTTCAAAACATTTTTATATTGTTTGATCATCTAAATTTTTTTTTAAAAGTATTTTTATTCATTTTTGTAATTTTAAGACCATTTTAAAAATTCAAAACAATTTTTAAAATGGATTTTGTTATTTTAAAAACGTTTTAATGTTTTTAATAATTAAAAAAATATTTTTAAAACGTTTTATATTATTGAAAACCATTTTTATGTTTTTTGATAATTTTAGAAAAAATTAAAAGTCTTCTTATGAAATTTTGTAATTTTAATACCATTTAAAAAAATGTTTTAAATTTTTTAAAAAGAATTTGTTATTTCAAAAATATTTTTACAAACGTTTTAAATGATTACATATTTTTACAAACGTTCTATCAACCGCACAGAAGAACAAGATTTATGCTCAGGTAAGAATTTTTGTATTTCTTTTGTGTTTCTTCCGTTTCAAATTGTTAAACTAACATAATAATTATTTTTTTCTTATCAGGTTGCTCTCCGTAAAAAAGAGAGACTCTTCGGGATAGGTCACTTCATGGACTCGCAGATCGAGCAGAGCACCTAGACACAAGGATCGCAGTCTTAACCCTCTGCCAATTTCTCAAAAATGGCAGAGATGGAGAGTAAGCTGCAAACACAAGATCAATTGATCTCGGTCATACAGCAGAATATCGCCCAGTTCACTAAGTTCTTCTCGACTTCGTCTTCAAAAGACGCAGACCTGCTCGGATGAACGAGATGCAACCCGATGAGGCCGGATCGAGTTTGGCAAATCCGGACCAGAGCGCGGAATAGAACTGGGATGTCTCAGACGATTTTTAATTTTTTTTTTGTAAAAAAATTAAAATGTTTTGTAAAATATTTTTAATATATATCATTTTAATTTTAATTTTAAAATTTAAATATATATATTTTATTTAAACATTTATTATTTTTTTAATTTAAAAAATATTTTTTAATAAGGACGTCGCAGAACATTGCCTCGCAAAAGCATCGCAGGTGCTTCCTCGCATTTGCATCGTAGTGTCTGCCTCGCAAAGGAATAGCAGAATCTACATCGCAAATACGTCGCAGGTGTTGCCTCGCAAGAACGTCGCACAGTTTACCTCGCAATGACGTCATAGAAGATGCCTCGCAACAACGCTGCAGATACTAACTCACAAGGCGTCGCAGTTAATGCCCCGCAAGTACATCGCAGGTGTGGAAGGCATGTATCCGTCGCAGTATTGCGACGTGGAAATGGTGTCGCAATTTCTCCGACGTACCTGCGGCGGATGAGAATTACGACACACGTATTGCGACGAATATTACGATGTCGCAATGGTGTTGCAAATAGCTCATTTGCGACACCATTGCAATGTCCCTTGCCATCGCAAATCGCCAGTATTCTTGTAGTGGTGGAATAAGTCAAAGCACACGGGTTAGTTGGAGGAAACAACATTGTGATGTATTAAACAACAACTGCTTATCTAACCACTCAAGATCAATAGACACAAACATATAGTACGTCTTCTGAATGATAAATAACCATACCATAAATCGTAGATAATTTTTTGTGAATATTTGATTTTGTCTCAGTTCATTTATTTTCATAATTGATTGTGGGAAACTGATAGTAATTGATCATATGGACACATAGGCACAATTTGCTGAGTTATTCACCAAACCATTGAATTTAATCTTATTTTGTTGAACTAAACATGGTTTCAGTATTTGTGAGTTTTTGTTGATTGGAGATAGGAACATGATTTGGAAAAAGATGGCACAATTTAGAAAGATGAAGACTGTTAGTAGGTTTGATTGAATATATGGAAAACAGTTGTCTATCATGTTGTTTTGTGTTGACTTTGTGCAAAGGGTTGTGTCATTGTGAACCAGGAGGTCAAAGAGCTGAAGAGAGCAATTGTATCAGCTGGCTGAGAATTTAAGTGATGCCCTTGATACATCATTCTATCATATCATGGACTAGTGATACATATGAGAACACCAAGTTGAACACCCTAAACCTAGATATGGTAGAGACACTATACTAGACCAAATGAAACAAGACCGGCATTTTCGTCGACAAAAAGGTAGAGAGGATCTACAAAAAGGTCACTACGAAGATGCACCAGTTGACCTAGGATGGCGACGACGAGAGAACTTGATCTGACGTGCTATCAACCGCACAGAAGAACAAGATTTATGCTAAGGTAAGAATTTTTGTATTTCTTTTGTGTTTCTTCCGTTTCAAATTGTTAAACTAACGTAATAATTATTTTTTTCTTATTAGGTTGATCCCCGTAAAAAGGAGAAACTCTTCGGGACCGGTCGCTACATGGACTCGCAGATCGAGCAGAGCACCTAGACGCAAGAGTAAGCACACGGGTTAGTTGGAGGAAACAACATTGTGATGTATTAAACAACAACCGCTTGTCTAACCACTCAAGATCAATAGACACAAACATATAGTACGTCTTCTGAATGATAAATAACCATACCGTAAATCGTAGATAATTTTTTGTGAATATTTGATTTTGTCTCAGTTCATTTATTTTCATAACTGATTGTGGGAAACTGATAGTAATTGATCATATGGATACATGGGCACAATTTGTTGAGTTATTCACCAAACCATTAAATTTAATCTGATTTTGTTGAACTAAACATAGTTTCGATGTTTGTGAGTTTATGTTGATTGGAGACAGGAACATGATCTGGAAAAGGATGGCACAATTTAGAAAGATGAAGACTGATATTAGGTTTTATTGAATCTATGGAAAACAGTTGTCTATCATGCCGTTATGTGTTGATTTTGTGCAAAGGGTTGTGTCATTGTGAACGAGGAGGTCAAAGAGCTGAAGAGAGCAATTGTATCAGCTGGCTGAGAATTTAAGTGATGCCCTTGATACATCATTGTGTCATATCATGGACTAGTGATATTTATGAGAACACCAAGTTGATAAGTCAAGTGATACTCGTATTCCGTTATTCAAGTGTGTTCGAGTGGGTAAACATTGAGTAAAGAAACCAAACAATGATGTGTTCTCTTCACGTGCATTCAAGTGTATGTATAAATAAAAAGGATGATTTTGTCGATACACACAATCTTACGTCTCTCCAAAGGAAATTTTAGCTGCCTACCTTATGATGTCATGAACAGAGTGCTGGAACACACACATGATAAAGGCATGACTGGTGAAAGACTAGCCATATAACTTGGATCTGATCGAAAGTCTCGATGATTAAATGTGTGATGTGCTTTAAGAATCCATGTTCAACTTTTCGATAATCAGCATATTTCAAGGTATTGAGTTGAGTAATTTAATTTTCAAATGAATTAATTCTTGATATATGTTCATAAGCTCAATCGACTCACTAGGTCATTCAATCGTTCATGAATCTCAATTATTTATTGTGTGTTGTAGACAACTTTATGTGGAATGAGTTTAGGCGTAACAATTTGTGTTCCTTTATCAAAATGATGATTGTTAAGTGTGCACTAATCTGTTTGCTAAGTGTGTTAGGTGTGACCTTGAACATTCAGACCTTTGTTGAATTGTTCAGCTCGTAAGTAAGGTTGATGCGCCACAAGTGACTATTCTGAAGCTATTATTCTGTTCAAACATCTGCTTGTTTTTTTAACTTAGTTGTATACTCAAGCAGGGGGAAAAATGTTTGATTGAGGGGAGAGTTTCTGTTTAGGGGGAGATGTAGATGTAGTTTATGTGTTTGATCTCATCTCAGTTAACATAAATGTGTTTAACACGACAAGTTGAGTATCTCTCGAATGTTAGATGGAATCTCTCTTCTGGTTGTCGTGTATCTTGTTTTGCAATGCTATATCTAAGTGTATTTCAAGAACAAAAGCAAGAAGTGCTTGAGCATCAAACTAAGTAAAAAAGGGGGAGATAGAATATATTTGAATTCGCATGCTGACAGAATCAGAACATTAGGAATCAGTGAGCTAAAGTTGTAGAAGATGAATATATCAGAATCAACCAACTGATAAGAACACATCAGGAATTAGAATCAACAAACTAATAAGAACGCATCAAAAATCAACAAGCTGAAGTTGCACATAATACAAAGATGTCGGAATCGACTCAATGATAAGATCATCAAAGAGTTTGCATTCTAACACTTATTCAGTTGTTTTTAACTCATGGGTTTGGTCATCACTCTCAGATATAAAGAGGGAGATTGAAAGTGTTTGAATGGATCAGACAAATTGAGGACCAGATCGCTGAAGATTCATCAAACAACTTGAGGAACATATCACAAAATATTGATCAAATATTAAATGTGAAATTGAAGATGTGGTGAAACAGTAAGTTAAAAAGGAATCAACAAGTCACCGTAACAAAAGTTGAAGGTTGATGATGTGTCCAAGATAAGTTGATATTCTAGACAAGAAGTTGTTCAAGCCAAGAGGTTGTTCTCGACAAGTGGGTGTCTGAAGTTGTTCTCGATAAGAAGTTGTGTGAAGAAAATTGGTTGTTTGAAGATAAGTGAATGTGTGAAGACAAGTGGTTGTGTGAAAATAATGGGATGTGTAGAGACAATGAGTTGTTTAAAGACAAGTATCTAATACATATATTACATTGCTAAGCTGCACAAGTTGCTGAGCTGGACAAGTCACTGAGCTAGAGAATGAGCTAGAGGAGTGGCTGAGCTGGACGAGGAATATATCAGCTAAAATGTCAAGTTGCCTTTTAGAAGAAAATTCAAGTTGTTGTTGTGAAGAAAAAGGAAATATTCTTTATCGAGAGAATTTCCATTTCTAGGAGATTTAGAAGATTCTAGCTGAGCTGGGCGGAGACTTGCTGGTCAAGGTGAAGTTCAGGTCAATGAGCTGTCTACAGAAAAGATAGGTCACTTTGAAGAAGAAATAGAAAGTTGTTTTAACAAGAGAATTTCCATTTCTGGGAGATATAGAAGATTTTAGGTTAAGGTATACGAGACAAGGATCTGTCAACAAAAAATGACATGTCGTTGTCAAACAGAAATGAAAACTTGTCTTAACTTGAGAGTTTCCATTTCTGAGGGATTTTGGAGATTCTAGGTTAAGATGTACAACCTATAAAAAGGTCCTACGGTGTGTATAGGCCGTCTAACACTTTAGATATATTGGGAGAGTTTTTGTTCAAGGTTTAGAGAAAGAAAATTCTTGAGCGTCATTGTTTTGGGTTTGAGTGTTGTTTCGTTTTGTGTTGGTGAGAGTTGTAACCAGCATATGTAAGACTTTTGAAAAAGGTTTACATTAATAAAACAAGTTGAAGCGTTGGATCAGCGCTTTCCAATTGAAATTTATGTTGTTGGTTCTCTGTAGTTTTTCAATTAGAATGATGATGATGACAACGATAAAAGCATCTATGTAATCAACAAACATAAATTTAAGTACGAAGATACATCGGAATTAGAATGTTATTTTCAATGCAAATTTGTGATATAACTCCAAATTATATACTTAATCATACATATAATCCCAAGAATCCAAAATAAGTTTTATGGTTCTTTAACTGATAAAATAATTTATTTGTCTTTTAAAATGTGTTTGTTTAGGTTTTTTCACATAAATAAAAATAATATTAAAATTATTTATATTTTCAAAAATTAAAGTAATAATTTACTAGATTCTATGCAGATAATTTTGATTGGACGTTAAAATTGAAAAAACCTTATTAAACCATATTGAAAATCTAGAATGATAATCTTCATGAAAACAACTTTTTTTCTTCTAGAATGAAACTATTTATAAATCTGAGGGAAAAATATAGTGGCTATAAAGTTGTACAAATAATACATCTAAAACATAGAAAGCAACAAAATTGTTTGCCATCATAAGACTTAAAGAGTAAATAAATTGAATTATTGTTTCTACCATTAATGGATTGAGACAGACGTATAAAGTATATAAGCGTATAAACTTATAGTATAATAATGTATTTGGACAGGTAGCCATGGGACAACGATATCGTGTTTTCGTTTTCATCACTTCTTTATTCATTTTTAGGAGTGAATTCCAATCGATTCCAATCATACAAATTACCATATTTGTTGACGATAAATTACGTATTTCATCTTGTTACTTTTATAAGTTTTCTTTTCGGTTATAAATTTATGAGTTGTCAACTGTTTCAACAAATTTTATGAGTTGTCAAAATTTATGGCTTGACTTTTCTCGTGTAATGTTCCACATAAGTTTATGGAGCTCGAATGGACTTCTCTTATCATGGGCATTACCTACTTCTTATTGGGCTTTGTATGAGCTTGAAATATTGCTTACAAATATTGCATATTTCCCTCCGTACTATCTCCGTTTACATCGGATCATCCTATATTATTTAGTTTTTTAGTGTACATCCTCAATTTACTATATTCTTCGTTTTTCTTTTTTTTTGTGAATTTAACTTGCTATTACAAAAATAATAAAGAAGGCATATTTTGCACGAATGCATGACACTGAAAGCTTCCTCTGATTATGCGGACTAGACAATCGGCTTTGTGGTTCAGTATGCGGGGGATATGGGTAACAGAGCATGACCTGAAAGAGCTTCAAAATCTTGAAAAGTCGTCCAAGTACGGTAGGAAGGCGGGCTATCTGTGAGGCTTCTCGATCATCTTTATCAGCTCTAAACAGTCTACTAAGAACTCGACCTCCAGCATCCGTAGGGATATGAGGCATGACATTGCCCAGAGAAGCGTCTCAAATTCTGAGTGTAGAGCCAACAGACTACGTCTGATACATTGTGCTCCGCAATTTATTCTGTCGGTACCATCCGAATAGGAACACCACCCTATCCTAGTGAACATATCTGATGCTTTCCACGATGCATTGACAATACATCTATACCCGAAGAAGGCTGGGTTAACTATCAGAGGGCAATAAATTGATTCCAATTTTGGTTGTGTATATGTGTTGTTGCATTTAGACAACGAAAGGCTTTCTATATGTGCCTCGAACCATGCTTTGGCTTCACTTTCCGCCGTTTGGACAACATCTCTAGCAATCTTATCTTTGTTTGAGAAAATCTTCTCGTTTCGTGCTTTCCATATGAACTATAAGATCCATGAGAAACTGTCATTTTCTTCTTTCTTCGGGAGTCTCCAAATCAGATGGTCTATATTAGAATAAATAGATTTCCCTGGGAAGTTTAACCATGCATATATTTTTAATAGGACCCTAACTTAGATGGCTAGCAGACATTCAAAAAATACATGATTTATTGTCTCTATGTCAAAACTGCATAAATCACACCCAAACTTTTTATATTCTTCGTAATTCAACTAAATTTTTTTTTCAAAAATTAATTGTATTCCATTAATTTCCTGCGAGAAACCCTCCCAACTAATGATCAACTTCATAAAAGGAATGTCATACTTGATAACAAATGCACCAGATGTCGAGATGTAGAAACCTGCCTCCACATTTTCTTCACATGCCCCTTTGCGACCAAGGGATAGAGTCTAATTCCTTTGAACAAAACCATGAACACTTTGAATCTCAATTCCATTACAGAAGGAATACAGAAACTACAAGAGCTCGTGACCTTACCTCCAATTGGCTTAGGTGAAGCCCCGATTTTCCCCTGGGTCATAAAAGTTTTTTGGTCAAGCAGAAACCAAAAGATCTTCCAAAATCGAACCTCAATAGAAGAAGAAACATCCTTAAAAAACTGTCAACTGGCTAGAGAATGGTCTAATGCACAATCAAAACCCACAAGGATCAATACCTCAACTGCCGTTTCTCTCGTCGACGATCCAGCAACCACACCGGAACAGTGCTGGACATGCTGTCAAACAGACGCTGCATGGAGAAGAAATGACTGAAGAGCTGGCTTGGGCTGGGTTCTATCTAAGCCGATCGCTAATCCGACTCTGGATACTCCTCAATACTTCGCTATACAATCCCCAACTTCCTCTCTATGGTTGGAATCAGACAACAAAACACTCATCGAAGCCAATAAAAAAGAAACTTGGATCCCGGAAATTCATAGTCTCTTGGCAGATATTCGTTTTTACATCAAAGACTTTGACAACTTTGTTTGCAATTTCATCCCCAGATCTGCGAATCTGATAGTCGATGAACTAGCAAAAAATGCTTTAAATGTTGAAGGTTGAAACATTTAAGTTTTAAGTAATGAAAGTGGTTGAACAAAAAAAACTATCATGTCTGCATTTTTTATTCAGGTCAAATTAATTACCATCGGATCATAATTGCGAGATAGTAAAGATGTGATTTAATGGTTTAGTAATCGTTACTAATGAAATTAAGGTTTTACGTGGGTGAAAATTATAAAATTTAATGATAATATGGGTTCAATGAATCAAATTTGGTAATGATACTACTGAGATTTGGTTAATTTTTTGGATTGAATTATGAAGAACATAGAAAGTTTTGGTTAAATTATGTAGAGTGTATATTGAAGAGTCGAAAAGTATAATGTGATCCAATGTGAACAGTACAAAGAGAAATATGCAGTCAACCCTTCATAACACAAGACATAAATAACATTCGAAGATTCACAAGAGACGTTGGTTTACAAATGAATTAATCAAACAAAATAATACAACACGAATTACGAAACTACAAACCACAAAAGTCAACTTCAACAAATACAAAACAATAACGAGATCATATCAAATGACTTAGCAAAGAAACAAATCAAGTACGGATTCTCTTGTAGAGGGAGAGAGCAGAGATGATACAGAGAAGAAGGAGAATAACAGAAGCGACCAATGAGACAGCGATTGAGCTTCCGATATGACGACAAAACTTGTCGTAAACATGACAGATTTTGGGCCATCTCACGTGTTTGTTTCCTTTCAGACCAATGTAAGCTACTCCTCCTCCAGCTCCTGTCGCTGAGGCCACTATCCCAATCATCACCTGTCACAAAACGGTGTCGTTTAATGTTAAGTAATGAAAGTTCATTTTTATTAGGGATAATTATGGTAATTAGAGAGAATTAATTACAGCATCCATAATGGCAAGATTGAGCAAGAGAATTGCAGTGCAAGAGAAAGGCTTCGTGCAAGCAGATAATGTAGCAATTGTTGATACAATACTGTAAAAGCAAGCCACTGCCAATGCTACCACAAAGTATCTGCACATGATTAACCAATATATAAATTAATTAATTATTTAATCAGCAAAAAAGTATATATAATATAATATGAAGGTGCTTTAATCATAATCATGAAAGATTGAATATAATTCGAGTCTATTTCCTTATATAACTTTCTCTAACTCGCTTTTGACTTTACAAAAATCTTAGTTTCGAAATCCCAACTACTCCACAAAAGCAAATATATATTAATTAATCCAAATAAATATATATTTCAATTCAGACCCGTTATCTTAATTCAGAAATAAAATATGATCGTGTACTTAATTTGACTATAAGATATACAAATCAAAGATGAATTCCGAAGATATGTAATATTAAAATAAACAATTGATGAATTCTGAGAAGGAACTACTTACATAAGAGCCGGTGAGTCGGTGAAGTTAGCATCAGGAAGAGGAAAGAAAGTTCCAGTTCGAGGATTGAACATACTCTTGGTTTGTTTACTCGTAACCATTACCACAAGTGATGTCAAAGTGGCTGCAATCAGAACTAATCGTAACACAACTTGAACCATCCAACAACTCTTCGACGTGCTGCAGCTTCCTCCTCCTGGCATCGTCGATTTCCCGGTTTCCGAAGTCGATCTGGTTTGATCATCAGAACCCATTACTTAAATATCTTTAAGGGTGATATTATATGAGTTTTGTGTTATGAAGATAAGTTTGTGATATCTTAAGTACGTTGAGAGGGGGTTTTATATTGTGGGCTTGTGTGTGACATAATTGAGTTGTTATCGCTGTTAATATTTTATTATTAATATTAAAATACAAGTCGTGGGGACTAAATATGGTTGGTGCTTCCGACACGGCAGAGAAATTTTGAAAATATGTTAAAGAGTCAATATGTTCATATATTCTAATAATGAAATCTCATCTTCTCTAGCATTCTCATCTTTATATTTTGGTGCTACAGTGGATAAATTGCTGAGATACATGTTATGGTCTCAAAATTTGCTGATATATATCTTTATTTTTAGATAGGACAAAGGAAAAAAAAATCTGAAGACTTTTTTTAATTTACATCAAAAATTTGTTGATTAAACTAAAATCAAAACCCAGAACTTAAACAAAATTACAATTCATGTAAACCAAAATCGATGCCCCTCAAATTCTCAAATCCCTAACTCATCCCCTACGACAAAAAAGAACTTTGTCTTCTCTTCTTCTTCCCCCCTCCCCCCCAAATCCCTAACTCATCCCCCACGACAAAAAAGAATTTTGTCTTTCTTCTCAAAATCTTTGATTCTTCTCGTCGTTTCAAATTCTTCTTATGTTAAAGAATAGAAGATTGTTGTTGCATACACGATCAAACGAAAATTGATTTTCCATTCTTCATGTCGTCGTTTCTCAGATGTTAGCTTTGTCTTTTGTTTGTGAAGGAGAGAATTTGTCGCCGATATTGAAGGTGAGAATTTTCGACAAGCTCTGAATCGAAATTTTCAAACTTTATTTAGACTAAATTTGATTTTCTTGAATCTTAAAGAGATGCTTTTTTGTGAAGAACATCCTCTCATCTTTGTGTCTCTCATATTAAAAGGCTTTGCTCAGGTTTTGAAAGATTTTAATGTCGTACTTTTTCCGATGATTCTAGATTATTTGGTTGTTAAGCAACTGTGAATGGATTTCTTTGATTGGGGTTAAAAAAAGTCCAAACTTTCGATCCATTTTTGGTTACAGATTCGACTTGGATGTTTAATCGGGATCCATTTGAGATTTAAAACTCGGTGATTTAGCTTAAAAACTTGTTGTAATTATTGTTTGTTGCTGAAACTTTTAATGTCCAAATGCTCCTGTTAATGCATCTTAAAGCTATATCAAGCTTGGAAATGTAATTTTAATGCTTTTGAGAGTTGTATGGTGTGATTAGATTATGTTTCTTGGTGTCTTTCTTAAAATCCATGTGAAACCATCCGAGTTCTCTCACATGTATAGGGGTTGGTATCTAGATGTTAATCATCTATTGTGGAGCTTTCTGTGATTTTGTGATTTTGTTTTTGTTTTTGGAACATGACCAAGATGGAATTTATGTGATTTTGTTTTTGGGATTGTGTATTTGTGAAATTGAAAATTTTGGTTTTTTGTGATTTTGTTAAGTGGGTTAACTCTGGTTTTTGAGTTGACATTTATGTTGATAATGCAGCAATGGTGCGAACAAGAAGGGCTTCCTCAAACTTTTTCACAACCTACCAGATTCTACGTTTCTCACTTGAACAACATTTTAAGGCTCCTCCTCCTCCAACCAAACCAACCAAACATACTCATGTTGTGCTTGAAAAGGCTTTTTTGGCATAGCTGATGGAGGAGGATGAGCATTTTCAACTGCCCTAGAAGCCATATCCTCCTGGTAGAGATTTTTCCAAAATATCTTCCTTCCGGCATTGAGATGAGCAGTCATGGCTTCAACATATTCATCCGGGTAATCTTGAGGGAAGTCCTGATCCCATATACGATCCAACATACGTTCTTCATCAGCTGTAGCTTCCAAAATTCTATAAATCTCCTACATTAGAAAGAAAAATTATTACATTCACTTCCAATAATAGAATCCACCAAACTAAAATCTTACCTTTGTTTCGGCCAGCGTCTCATTTATAGCGGTTATCGGATAACTTTTCATCCACGTGTCTTTGAACATCCCTTGGCACATCCTTGGACAGCCACGACTTGCTCTGATATCTTCACGATACTCTTTCTTTAGAGCATCCACAACCTCAAAGGCCAAAATCTACAAGAAATGAAACAAATTGTTATAACCATTACACACAAACCAAAAAACATGGAAAAACATGTTGGAATATTATTACCTCTAACGGAATGATGAATGTTGGAAATGTCAGGGTTAATTTGTCTCTGACTTCACCTTTCAAAGCCTTCAGCATCTTATTCAACTCGTCTAAACAATGCTCAAACGTGTATCCCTCCCCCACAGAAGTAGACCTCTAAATCATCGACCATACGAAGTATAAACTGTTTGATGGCTGATTGTAGGGTACCTTCGCCTTTATTCTGATGACAGAGCTGAGGAGGTACAACACACCCATCTGCAAACGATCTTCAGATGCTGGCATCGTCTTCAACTTGTTTTCTACATCTTCCAAGAAGATCTTCTCGTTGCGATTAAACTGCCTTTCAATGAAGTCGAATCCACCAAGGTTGTCATGATCTTCCAGGTAGACTTTACAGTCAAGGTCAGATATTAAGGCATGTTCCCTTATCGAATACCGGACTGGAACTCCATTGACTACGAACCACCATTCTTTCCACTTGATGAGGTAGACCATCCGCATAATCAACATCCACATGCCCATCAACTTCCGGTTTTTTTTCCTTGGCATGTGGAGCAGATGCTTGAACTGGCTATGCTCCTTAAACCACTCCAGCTCCATATCTGAAAGGTACTGCTCCAAGGTATACAGTACCTTGGAGATGTCACACATTCTCATGAATTTACATCCTTTCATGTAGTTCAAGTGAAAAACGTAGAATCTGGCAGGTTGCGCAAAAGGTTGAACCTGATTCAAATCCTCAACGTTTGAGGAAGCCCTTCTTGTTTGCACCATAGCTGCATTATCAACATAAATGTCAACTCAAAAACCAGAGTTAACCCACTTAACAAAATCACAAAAAACCAAAATTTTCAATTTCACAAATTAACGATCCCAAGAACAAAATTACATAAATTCTATTTTGCTCATGTTCCAAAAAAACAAAATCACAAAATCACATAAAGCTCTGCAATAGATGATTAACATCTAAATACCAACCCCTATACATGTGAGAGAACTCGGATAGTTTCACATGGATTTTAAGAAAGACACTAAGAAACAAAATCTAATCACACCATACAACTCTCAAAAGCATTAAAATTACATTCCAAGTTTGATATAGCTTTAAGATGCATTAACATGAGCATTTGGACATTAAAAGTTTCAGCAACAAACAATAATTACAACAAGTTTTTAAGCTAAATCACAAAAATTTAAATCTCAAATTGACCTGATTAAACATCCAAGTCAAATTTGTAACCAAAAATGGATCGAAAGTTTGGATTTTTTAACCCCAATCAACAAAATCCATTCATAGTTGCTTAACATAACAACCAAATAATCTAGAATCATCGGAAAAAGTACGACATTAAAATCTTTCAGAACGTAAGCAAAAATCCTTTTAATATGAGAGACACAAAGATGAGATGATGTTCTTCACAAAAAGAGTATATCTTTAAGATTCAAACAAATCAAATTCAGTCTAAATAAAGTTTGAAAAATTTCATTCAGACCTTGTCGAAAATTCTCACCTTCAATGTCTTTTCTTTCTTGGTATCGGCGACAAATTCTCTCCTTCACAAACAAAAGACAAAGCTAACATCTGAGAAACGATGACATGAAGATTGGAAAATTGATTTTCGTTTGATCATGTATGTAACAACAATCTTCTATTCTTTAACAGAAGAAGAATTTGAAGCGACGAGAAGAATCAAAGATTTTGAGAAGAAAGACAAAGTTCTTTTTGTCGTGGGGGATGACTTAGGAATTTGGGGACATCGGTATTGGTTTACATGAATTGTAATTTGGTTTAAGGTCTGGGTTTTGATTTTGGTTTAGTCAACAAATTTTTGATGTAAATTAAAAAAATTATTCAGGTTTTTTTGTCTTTTGTCCCATCTAAAAATAAGGACATGTATCTCAGCAAATTTTGAAACAAAGACATATATCTCAGGAATTGATCCAAATATTAGACAGTCGTAACCTTTTCACGAATATTCGACAGACCTTAGTTGACATTTTTAAAATTACTTTCTTCCTTTATATTGGATACATTACATTATTCATAATATATTGATACATATGGAACTTTTCAAGTTGTTATTTTTTTAATTAAAATATATTTTATTTTTTTGTTAAACTTTCTGATTTTATTTTATCATGAGAATTAATCATGTAAATTTATGAATAATATGCAATATAATTCACCAATACTATTGATCTTCGCTTTTAACATTCAATTAAATCTTCAAATGCAAACAATAATCATTGCAAGCACATGAAGTTCGAATCCACAAGAAATGTAGAATCAACACACTATGATTATAAGAATTGGGACTTAAGTTATAACAATAGATAGAAAAATTTGAGAAACTAAAGCTACTCAAGACAAACAAAAACCAAACAAAGATTCAACTAAGAAACCAACTTAAAACAAATAACAAGAAAACTAAACAATGACAAAGCACAAACTAGAAATAGGTTTATATATATGTAACCGTAAAATATCTTTATATATAGCTAAACTTCCATTTGCAAATTCAAAAATCAATAAGCAATAAACTGAAACTCACTAAGACCAATAAACACCCTAACTTCATCTTCTAATGGTTAGGAAAACTTAACTCACAAAAAAGTCATTCGAGAATTTTCACAAACACCTTCCGGGCGGAAAATATGCTAGCATCTAGATTTAAGTGATCAAGATAAATTTAGCATTAAGACCACTTTAAGTGAAGGAATCAATATATCTATCAATTTAAACACAAGATTCAACCATCAAATCCTAAGATCTACCTAACTATCAACCTATCACTTTACTACTCAAATATAACAACAAAGAAACTCAAAACAAAAGAGAAAGAGATAAACATAATGAAAGAGGTGAGACAAAAGATGAATAAATCTAAATAGATGGGAGATGATGATCCAAAGATATCTTCTTCCTCCATCCTTAGGCTTTTTCATCTCCTTCCAAGTTCCAAGTCCTTATAGGTAACTCCAAATCACCTGAAATGATTCAAGAAATGCAAAATATGCAACTATAACTCCTAGGACTCTAAAATGCAAAAACAAAAAAAATCTATACTAAAATGAATGAATGTCACTTATAAGTGATGAAAAGTAAGCAAAATATCAATAGAAATCTATGTAAATATGATGTGTATCAACTATCATCAAATTTTAAAAGTTATGATAAATAATATATAGAGTTTATAATCTATGCTTAAAAAATTTAAATTCTAATATACGTAACCGTAAAATATCTTTATATATATATAAATAATTTTATATAGCATATTATTTATAGTTTCATATTACTGATATATCATTTTATGAATTGCCTAGTACTTTTACAATAAAACAAAAAGGGTTACATGCACTATTTATTAATGTATGAAAAGTATCAAGGTACAAGTTGATATATCTTCGTATAAATAGGACTTTTTCTATTGCGTGTGGGTCTTTTGTTAATGTATTTTTAGGAAATATATTAAGGTAAAGAATGAAACAAAACTAAATGGATACGTAGGCTAGCTTTATATATAATATAAAATAAAATACATTATTATCAGCCTTCTCAGACATATATTTAGATAATTTTGATATTTTAAAACCCTAGTTTAACCTTGAACTACCGATGTAAAAATGCAGCAATTTATTGAAACTAGTATATAAATAAATAGGCAAACTTTTCTTCTTCAATTTGAGTGTGAATATGAATTTTTAATCCATCGTAAGATCTTTGTTTTTATTCATTTTCTGGATAAACGTTAAAGGGTATCTTGACTATATATAGGGATTATTAATTATATATATATATATATACTATTTATAATGCTTGTTGTTGATATATATGTCTTTCTTTTTGGGTCAAAGATTTGTGTTCATATCTTATGCAACTTAAAACAAAAATTGTCTTTTTGGTAACAATATCATATACGGAAATAATCAAATCCAACTCCGAAATTTGACCCCAATAAAAAAAAATAGTTAACATTTTAAATCTCGACAGAAAAAAAAAGTTTAAATCATCATGTTTTAGTAAATGGGAAAATGTTATGGATGGCTATATATAACTTGGTCAGGCTATAAATTATCATGTTTTAGTAAGAATTTTATGACTGAATTCACGTTTGAATATCATATATGTAATACCAGATTAAATTATATACAATCTACTGAAAAAATGAATAAAAACTGTAATAATTGAAACTTTATTGGAGGAATTCCTGCCTAGGAGCCTCTGATCAGTCTCAAGTAATGAATATTACAATGATGATGTTGAAATACGTAACAATTATAATATAATTAAAATAAACGAGCCTTCAATAATTGCGAAACACTTTTATACATAACAAATTATGCCAACTAATTAATACATATAAAAAGTTATCCGATTCTTCTATGATCAAGCTAAGAGAAAAAGAAATATAAATATATTAATATAAGGGGAATAGAAAGTTCACGAAGAAAAAGAAATTAAAAAAAAATAAAGCAGTTTGAATAAACGAAGATCTTTTGCCTTGAAATTATGAAAGTGTAAAAGTGATAAGGCAATGATCAGGACAGCGAAGATGATTAATTATCTTCGACTAGTTTTTCAAGTCTTTATCTTCCAATGGATGCTAGATGAGAATTTCGCTGTCGTGATGCTAGATTATAATTACTTTATTAATATTTCATACCTCAATCTCTTAATTATATCTTTAATCCATATATATGTTTTAAATTTGTGGCTAAAAAACTACCTCTACAGCTTGAAATATGATTATTAATGACTTAAGTTTCTGTTGGATTGGCAGCTAGTTTCTTATAACTTTGTAATCCAAAAATATCTGATACTCATGTTTAATTCTCGACATTCAGTTCGGTTCTATTCTTTCGATTGTAAAAATATAGTAATTAATGGGTACCTATTAAATTTTGGTTTGGTTCAGTTCCGGTTCTGATTCTTTTGGTTCTAAAAATATGGTAACCAATGGGTACATGTTAAAATTTGGTTCGGTTTCGGTTCGGTTCTTTTGGTTCTGAAAATATGATAACCAATGGTACCTACTAAATTTCGGTTCGGTTCAGCTCATGTTCCAATTCTTTGGGTTCTAAAAATGTGGTAACCAATGAGTACCTGTTAAAATTCGGTTCAATTTCGGTTTGGTTCCGGTTCAAAAAAATTGATTTCGGTTTCGAATGACTACTTTTTCAAAAAAGTAACCAAAAGTAACCAAATACCCAAAAAATTAGTTGTAATAAAAAATAACCAAAATATTTTAGTACTAACTAGTTTCGGTTCCTATTTAGTAATTTTCGGTTCTCGGAACCGAACCGAACCGAATTGAGAACCAAAGTTACTTAAAATTGGAACCGAATGGTTCTTTTTAGAAACTAAAACCGAACCGGGCCGAATCGAGAACTGAAGTTACCTAAAAGTTAGAACCAAACGGTTCTTTTTTCGAAACCGAAACCAAACCAAACCAAAATTTTTAGATTGGTTCAGTTTAGTTTTTGGGTTCCGGTTATTATGCCCAGGCCTTACTCATGTTTATGAAGTCATAGTTAAAGTTTTTTTTAGTTTTTTTTTAATTTTTCTTTTAAAATTTTATTCCAAATTTTGGTAGTTGATTTTAGGAAAACTATGTTTCTCAAATATATAAAACCAAAACAAGTAAACACATTCTTATTAGAAAATATTACTAGAATAGGTTTTTTTTGAAAAAAAGGAGAATGGTGTAATTACCATTTGCACCATTTAAAAGAAAAAAAAAAGCAGATGACCGACGTGGCAAATTTTATTAATAACAGTTTCGTAATTATAGTTATAGTATGGTAGAGTTTATTTTAAGTATAGTATAATTTGTTTTAGTGTAGTAGAGTTCTTTTTAAGTGTGGTAGAGTTAGGTTAAAGTATTGTAGAGTTTGTTTTAAGTGTGGTAGAGTTAAGTTATAGTATGGTAGAGTTCATTTTAGTGTAGTGAAGTTAGGCTATAGTATGGTAGAGTTCGTTTTAGTGTGGTAGAGTTCGTTTTAGGTGTGGTAGAGTTAGAATATAGTATGGTAGAGTTCGTTTTAATGTAATAGAGGTAGGCTATAGTATGGTAGAGTTCGTTTTAGTATGGTAGAGTTTGTTTTTTTTTTTTTTTTTTTTGTCAACTTTACTCATTGGATTTGGATCAACAAGGCCTGATCCATAGCCTAAATGCTCAAATTAGAGCTGGTGGGATTCGAACTCCTCACCTGGTGCCTAGCTAGATGAGGGGCAAGCCATCTGGACTACCTGCTTCTTGGCCATCAGGGTAGAGTTTGTTTTATGTGTGGTAGAGTTAGATTATAGTATGATAGATTTCGTTTTAGTTTAGTAGAATTTATGTTATGTGTGGTGGAGTTAGATTATAGCATGGTAGACTTATTTTATTTTTATAACAATCAAAGAAGAAATATACGTAAAGAGTGAGTCACTATTGTTTTTTCTAAACAAGATTAAGTCACCATTAATCATGCTATAAATTACGCTGTTATATAAAATAATGTTCATAATCATATATGACAATAATGCGCACTTGAATGTAAATGCAAACAAATGATACATATTAAAAACACTTGCGTAATTCTACAACTCACAAATTCGTTGCCATATGTATTATACATATAGGATATATATATTTTTAAAACTGTATTATTTAACAAACATATATGTATATATATATATATATAAACATATAAAAACGTATATATAATTCTAAAACAAATACTACGTAAACATCTTCGTGTATTATATGTATACAGACTATGTAAACACCTTCGTGTATAATATGTATAATTGAGTTCGTTTATGTATAATTGAGTTCGTTTTAAGTGTCAAAGAGTTAGGTTATAGTATGATAAAGTTTTTTTTAAGTGTGATAAAATTACGTTATTGTATTGTAGAGTTCATTTTAATGTGGTAGAGTTCGTTTTAAGTGTGATAGAGTTCATTTTAAGTGTGGTAGAGTTAGGTTTCGTCTTCGTCTCAGTCAAATCTTCAGTTCGCGATTCGTCAATCACTCCGATCTTTGAGTTTCTTACTTAGTTTTGATTAAGTGCCATCAATTGTGCTTTTTCTGCTAACAAGTGCGATCAATTGTTTTAAGACTGTTTAGTAATTCTTACGATCGTATAATGTGTTCATGTGATTAAATCTTGATCTTGGTTTACTTCGGTTTTGGTGTTATCTTCTTTGTTTGACTTTTACGCCAAACATTACATCTCGAACATCGACGATGTTTTGATTGCAATTGATGATTTTTGTTCTTATGAAAATTAGGTTTAATTGTATGTGAATTTAGGCATTATTAAGACTACCGATTACTTATAAATTAGGTTTAATTGATCAATTCTTTTAACGAAAATTTAATTCCATTAAACGGCGTTAGTGTTTGTTAATCCCTAATCGATTTAGCAAGCCCTAATTTCTCAGGTCTCTCTCTTTCTCCGATCTTGTCTCTCTTTCTCCGATCTCGTCTCTCTTTCTCCGTTCTCTTCTCTCTATCATCGACTTCTGTTGCAGGACTCAAATTCGAACAGATAATCCACTCTAGAATCTCTTGTGAGACCGAAGAGTGGTGATAATCAACCTAGGAGATAACTTGGGAAGAAGAAATGTTATCTCGAAAGTATGAACATCAATGGTGAAATGGTGGATGTAGATGATAGAAGATGATGGTGAAGATGAACAGAGGAAAAAGAGGTAAAAGAGATTTTGTTTAATTGTTCGATTGATTCTCCAAAATGGCTAAAAGGCGTAATACATAGAGTTTACTAAACCAAACCAAAAAACCAAAATGCAAAAGTAAAATTATTAAACCAACGTTGAACATAGATATAAAGGTAGGTGCGATGCAGAGTATTATCTGTATCAACTTCTTCTCTGTAGGTGGAAAAACAACATGGTATTCCCGTGAAGTGTGGATGTGGCGGTGAGTTTATGAAAAACTGAGAATTTGATTTGTATTTGTGAGGATTTGAGATCAAAGATTGATGCCGTTCAGACTGAGCAAAATAAGCTCAAAACAGAGCTTGATGTTAGGAAGGAGATGGTTTATGAGCTGGACAAAGATGGAATAGAAGGCAACAAACTAAGGCATTGAATAGAAGCAACAAAAGCAACAAACTAAGATCTTAAAAGTCAAAATCATAAGCAGCATCATACTCTGTTGCGTCACATAGAACCGTAACAGAGCCTATAACTCTGAAATTCTGAAACCAACATAAGCAGCATCATACTATCATCACTCTCTCCTCAGAATTTTCGTGAGCTATTTGTCCAAAATGTACCGATAGAACAGCAGATGCACCTTCTTTAACAGGCACAAGCTCATAGTTATCTTCAGCTTCACCTATTTCTTCATCCAAATCGTCCTCCAATTCATTATCGCCAACCTCTCCTTCACCTTCCACATCGTTTGAACGAGTACCTTCAGGATCTTCATCAAACTCACTTGAAAATCGATTAGCATCTTACAATAAAATCTGAGATTGCATAGGACCTTTAGGGTTTGTTCTTCACTTTGGGCATCTCAATCTCACTCAATTTCTCTGTAAATCGTTATAAACAAATTAGTGTTTAGAGAAATTAGGGGTTTTGGCCAGAAAAGCTGTCAATTAAACATTGTTTCTGGAAAAAACAGACGATTAAACAGTGAAATCCGGATTTCTTCGATTAAACATATAATTTATTGTTGACTTCTTTAAAAACATCAAACTTACAATTGACTTGGCCAATTAAACACTCCGTTAATTTGATTAACGAAATTAATAAACGTCATTTTTAAACCGTTAATGCTCTCAGTTTAATGAAACACAGTGTTTCATTAACGAAGGATCTTTTCCTTCATCATTCTCTTCGACCCCAAC
Source organism: Lepidium didymum (assembly GCA_963920545.1). NCBI lineage: Eukaryota > Viridiplantae > Streptophyta > Magnoliopsida > Brassicales > Brassicaceae > Lepidium > Lepidium didymum. Next base: position 10,879,615 of record OY986980.1, read on the forward strand.
GTTGAAGATAACTTTTCCCAATTCAGAAACCCTAACTCTCTCAAATTGTTAAATCAATACCTCTTTTCGTAACATTTTTTCATCGATTTTCCTTCACACCTTCTCCTTCGACCCCAAATCAATACCTCTTTTCGTAACCCTAAAATCTTTTTCCGATTTCTCTAAAGTCGAAGATGGTGAGAAAGAAATTGGAGCCGAGAATGGAGAGCTCCGAAACTTATCTTAGTATACCACCATTTAATCCATTTCGTAACCTTCAAGTTAAACCTCGGCCTTCTTTGCCTAATTCTGAAAAAGAGAATGAGTTGGAGAAGCGAAATGAAGAAGCCGAGAGTAAATGTGACGAAATAGATGGAGAAGAAGAGAGTAATATCGATGACGAAATACATGGAGAAGAAGGGTGCGAAGGTGATGACGAAAGTGATGGAGAAGAAGAGGTGCACGTTGAGGAAGATGGAAATCGGTTGGGTTTGGATGAGGAAGAGTGTGAAGATTTTGCCTCTCAGTTTGCAGAAGCTCAGAAGGAATATGAAGATAAAGGTGAAAGCGATGGAGGTGATAGTGGAGTCGATATTTGCGATGATGATAAGATTCCAGACCCATTGTCATCAGACGAAGATGAAGATGATGTTAATGATGTTGGTCTGTGGAACGAAACAGAGGAAGAAGTTGTGTATTTACGGTTAGGGAAGACGTTTAATTCGAAGGAGGATGTGAAAATTGCGGTATTGAGATACTCATTGAAGTCTTGTTTTGACATTAAGCTGTACATATCGGAGTTCAATAGAGTAGGTGCTAAATGTTCGGATACGCGATGTCTGTAGAGGATGTACTGCTCTTACGAGAAAAGGCTGAGGAAGATGCAAATTAAAGTGTTTGTTGAAGAGCATACATGCGTGAAGACTTATCGGACTGCAATGTTGAAACAGAAAACTATAGCATGGTTGTTTGAAGAGAGATTGAGGAAGAATCCCAAGTTAACACCGTTCCAAATGGTTTAAGAAGTGCAGCGTGAGTATGGATTTTATGTCACTGAAGATGAATGTAGCAAAGCAAAGAGCAGCCTTGCAAAACAAAGGAGAGACAATCATTTTTCACACTTTGACAGAATATAGGACACCAAGCGGAGGTATTGCAATCAAACAGAGACTCTGTGTTCGAAAATTAAACCATTCCTGGTCCTATTATAAGAAGCAAACAAAGGTTTCTTCGTCTGTTTATGTGTTTTAATTCTCAACGGAAAGCGTGGAAAGAAACCTGTAGACCAATTATAGGTTTGAATGGAGCATTTCTCAAATGAGACATTAGAGGTCACCTATTAGCTGCCATAGGAAGGGATGGGGACAATAGAATAGGGCCTATAGTGTGGGCAGTCGTGGAGATTGAGAATAACAGCAACTGGGAATGGTTTATTAGGTTATTGGTCGTGAGCTTAGAGTTTAAGGATGGAAGAAATGTCGCAGTCATTTCAGACAAACAAAAGGTATTTTATGTCACATGTTTTTGTGTTAAATTGCTTATGAGTTGTATCTCTTTTTTTTCTTATCTCAGGGTTTAGTTAATGCTGTCCACAATCTCCTTCCACAAGCTGAGCATAGACAATGTGCAAGACACATTTTGGAAAATTGGAAGAGAGACAACCATGACATGGAGTTGCAGCATCTCTTTTGGAAGATTGCCCGCAGCTATACCCAAGGGGAATTTGCACTCAATATGGAAGCTTTGAAAAGGTACAATCCGCAGGCTCATTTGTCTCTACAAAACCAACATCCAAAGACTTGGTCAAGGGCATTCTTTAGGACAAGTACTTTCAACGTTGATGTTTTGAACAACTTGAGTGAATCGTTTAATAGAACCATTAGGCAAGCTAGGAAAAAACCATTGCTTGATCTCTTAGAGGACATTAGGAAGCAATCAATGGTTAGGACCGAGAAGCGTTCAAAGCTGGCTGGTAGATTGATGACAAAATTTACTAAGAGAGCGCATGCTGAAACAGATAAAATGACTCAAGGGTCACAAGCTTGCACAATTCTGTCTGCTAGGAACAACTTGTATGAGGTTGACGTTGCTGGAAATAGTTCTAGAGTAGACATGAATGCATTTACTTGTGGCTGTAGGAAGTGGCAGCTGACTAGGATTCCATGTATTCATGATACAGCTATAATAGTTAAGTTAAAACTGCAAGTAGAAAGCTTTGTTAGTGGGTATTACTTGGCATGTACTTTGCGTGATACTTACAAGGATGGGATTGAGCTTGTCCAAGGCAGCATGATGTGGCCTAGAGTGAATAGGATGGGAGTTTTGCCATCGCCATTTAGAAGAGGCAAGTCAGGTAGGCCTTCTAATCATGCTAGAAAAAAAGGTCGGTATGAATCTGCAACATCCTCAACGAGTACCACAACACTAACACGTCGTCGACAAGTGATAACATGTTCCAATTGTAAGAAAGAAGGACACAATAAGATGTCTTGTCAGAACGATTAGCGAGAGAGTGTGCCAAAGAGGAAACAAGGACGACCAAGAAAGAATCAGGTGCAGATTTTACAATTTATTGCTTGTTTACATCTCTATTTTGTTCACTACTTACTTTTCTCCGTGTTGGTAGGAGCTACAAGACAACCAAAACACACTAGGGACACAAGGGACACAAGGTACACAAGGGACACAAGGGACACAAGGACTTCAAATTCTCCCACACGGGTAGCAAAAGATCCGATGTCATGTTCTGTCCAAGAAGAATATTTCCTGATCCAATTCCATGTTCGATGTTTCATTAAACATTTCTTTTCGAATGTTTGTTTTCTATTTCAATGTTTCATTTGATAATTTACTTTGAATGTTTCTGTAAAAGACTTATCTTTAGTGATACGAACACTTGTTTGGTTTCTATCAAAATCAGGTTAAACTTTATTTATCAAATCATAATTTAACAATCTACCAAGTAACAAGATTCATAACACAAGAGAAGTAAAACCACAAACCAAGTTAAAGAGCTGATCATAACACAAGAGAAGTCTTGACATGTTTGACATGATAAGCATGTTAAAGTTCAATAATTTCATATCACATCTCTACATGTTTCATTACATGGCTGAGTGAAACATGATCTTCCCTCCAACTAAAAACCTGACAATGACAACAATAACAACTATTAAGCAAATGAACACAATCAGCAGTCATTTGATCTTCATGTTCAATTCTTTTATGCTAATTTTGCATAAATCTTGCTCTTTCTTCATATCATCGATCACAGCTTTGAGCACTTCAATTTCAGATTTGTTTGAACCAATTTCATGCTCTATTGCTTCTACCTTTGGCAGAGTAATTCTTACCTCTTCATAAACTGCATCCTCCACCCATTTAAACAAATGGTTCTAACAAAAAACAAAGTAATTGAAACTGAAATTCACATACAATAAAAACTTCAAAATTACATGCCAAAGTCCTCATAAGAATCAAAATCTTACCTCTTTTTGACTTACACAATGGAAGAAAGGCCTACCAGGATTGTCTTTGCTCTTTGATGTTAAGATTTTAACATCTAATCCACAATCACACTTTGAGGGAATTAGTGAATTGTGTGAACGAGATGAAGAAATCGAGCTCATTATATGACCTATAGAAGAAACAGAACTTAGAAATTAGAAAATCAATGAAGAAATGTTACGAAAAGAGGTATCGATTTAACGATTTGAGAGAGTTAGGTTTTTGAATTGGGAAAAATTGTCTTCAACGTTGGGGTCGAAGAGAAGGATGAAGGAGAAGATCCTTCGTTAATGAAACACTGCATTTCATTAAACTGAGAGCATTAACGGTTTTAAAACGGTGTTTATTAATTCCGTTAATCAAATTAACAGAGTGTTTAATTGGCCAAATCAACTGTAAGTTTGATGTTTTTAAAGAAGTCAACAATAAATTACATGTTTAATCGAAGAAATCCGGATTTCACTGTTTAATCGTCCGTTTTTTTGAGAAACAATATTTAATTGACAGTTTTCCCGATTTTGGCCGTAATTAATTCATGATTTTTTTTTCTTCAAGACTGTTAAATGTAAAACGCATCGTTTTGGGAGATTCATTAACGGCCGATTAACTAACACTAAACGCCATTTAATGGAGTAAAATTTTTGTTAAAATTAACTTGATTGGGTATCTAATTGGCTTGATCAACTAAACTTTGATTTTTTTTAGTAAATCGAAAAGTTCAGTACTTTTTTGGTAAAAATGCAAAATTTCCGTATTTAACTGACCATTTTTTCGTTTTGAGATATATGTTTGGTAGAATTTTCATGTCATTAATTTAGATATTATTAGTGATGGATTAATCCATGATATGTTATTTTGCTAATTGTGTGCTTAAATTCAAATTCACAAGAATTCAGCATCAGTTTGACGAGTATTAATTTGTCTATAATTCAAACATTTTCCGATACTATCTCTTATGATGTTATCCTTGCTCAATGGGAAACGCATTGTGGCCAATTATATTGGTAATGCTATTTCCCAAATACACAAATCAGATTGTTATGATACTATCTGATTTGACACTATTATATTTGTTCACAATTTGAGATTGTAGATGTCTTTATTGTTTGACTTCATCTTTTGTATATCATATAATAAACCTTCCACTTTGCTACTTATGTAGTACTATGAATTTGGGATCATATTTGTAATGCCTAGTTATAGTTTGAATTTGGTTGATAAAATAAATAGTTTAACTGAATAAATGATAACGTGTAAAGAAGATCGGTTGAATTGTAATATTCCGGTTTCAGAAAATATTATCTAGGAAAAATTTTAAAAGAGTAAAACATAAAAATAAATTAAATGAAACTAAAGAAACACATTATTTTTAATACTTGTGAAAACAAATACTACAATAACTTGCCTTACGGACATGTTTCACTAAAAGGTTAAAACAAACTTAATTGTCCGATAGGTCGAAGTTAATATAATTGGGCGTTTCAAATTACAAACAATTTTACCGGCCCATGATGTGAAACTTAAACCACAGTTGTGACCCATCTGGTAAAGGAAGGCCTAAACAGATCCAAGTACTTTTGATATTCACCATCTCGACAACAACAATGATGACCAACAACTTCACGCACCAAGAGTAAAGCTAAATAATAAAGAGAGGTAAAGCAACCAAATGCCCGATTGCTTAGATATCTATCCATTTCTGTAAAACAGTTTACTTTGATGAATAGGCCATTGTGATCAAATCTGTTTTAGAAATTAGAAAGCAAATATCCATTTGGTTTCTGTTCTCATATTTAGTGATTTCTTTAATTTTTGACATCATAACACTACAAAAAAATATTAGATTTGCGACATCATTTTATGATGGTAAAATAATGTTGTAGTTTTGCAATGTAGATGCAACACCATTGCGACGTTTATGCGATGAGATTGGTACGGGGTTGCGATTCACATTTTGCTATCGCAATGGCGTAGCAATTTTACGACGTTGTTGCGATGCTTTACTTCCATAGCAGTAGTGCGAGTCATCTGCGATGTTCTTGCGATGGTACTTTTCTCCATCGCAAATACATAGCAAATTTTCACATTTTCCCTATAAATAGCCCAAAATATGATTGTATATTCACACCAAATCTTAGAGAGAGAAAAAAAACAGGGAGAAAGATAAAGGGGTAAAAAAATTTAAGAAAATGACGTCGGAACATGAAGTGTTTACCGTACGATGATGGATGTATAATCGAAAAGATCTGGAGACGGAGAAGTGACGAAAGAGTTTCGAGATGGATTACGAGGATTCATAAATCAAGCGGCTAGTTACCCATTCACTCTGAATGACGGTAACATCTTTTGCCCATGTGTTAAGTGTGGGAACACCAAATATTTGAATGTTGATATGGTGAAACGGCATGTATATAATAGAGGATTTACTCCGAATTATTATGTGTGGTTTTCACATGGGGAGGGGTATAGCTTGGTGCCGGGAGTAGTAGTATGGGAGCGTGTGTTGATGATCAACCTATTGAAAATGCTAATTGCAGTTATGGGGATAATATGTTTGAAAGTTATGAGCATTTCCAAAGTAATAGATATCATGATATGATTACAGATGCATATCATGGGCCCATTCCAGGTGGTAGTGAATATACTATTGAAGAACCCAACGCAGAAGCAAAATAGTTCTATGATATGCTTGATGTTGCTAATCAACCTATCTATGAGGGATGTAGCGTAGGTCTATCTAAACTGTCATTAGCATCTAGGCTGATGTCGATTAAAAGTGAAGGAAACTTAACCAAGAGAAGTATGAACCAGTTAGTGGATGTGTTTAAAGAGTATCTGCCAGCAGATAATAATGCTGCTGAGAGTTATTATGAAATGCAGAAGTTAATTGCGGGTCTCGGATTACCATCAGAAACGATTGATGTTTACATTGACAATTGCATGATTTTCTGGAATGACGATGATAAGTTGCAGGAATGTCATTTTTGTGAGAAGCCGAGATATCGAGCAACTGGTGGAAGGAATCGTGCTCTATACAAACGTATGTGGTATTTACCAATCACTGATAGATTGAAACGACTATACTAATCAGAAAGGACATCAGTGGCAATGAGATGGCACGCAGAACACACAGCAAATGATGGGGAGGTTAAACATCCGTCAGATGCAAAAGCCTGAAAGCACTTTCAGACGGTACATTCTGACTTTGCAAAAGAGTCTAAAAACGTATATTTTGGTTTATGCACAGATGAATTTAGTCCATTTTGTTTATGGGGAGACAATATTCTCTATGGCCAGTCATCTTGACTCCATACAATCTTCCACCTGATATGTGTATGCAAAGCGAAGTCTTGTTTATGACCATTCTAGTGTCAGGTCATAGCCATCTAAGATGATCTTTTGATGTGTTCTTGTAACCTTTGATTCACGAGCTGAAACATTTATGGTATAGAGGTGTTCGAACATATGATTTCTCGCAGCAGAAGAATTTCAAGTTGCATGTTGTTTTGTTGCGGACAATTAGTGATTTTCCTGCGTACGAAATGTTATCTGGATGGACTACACATGGAAGGCTATCTTGTCCATATTGTATGGAATGGTCTGATGCATTTCAATTAAAGCATAGTAAGAAATCATGTTGGTTTGATTGTCATCGACGGTTTCTCTCTATGCACCACCCTTACCGTAGGAACAAGAAATTGTTCAAGAAAAACAAGGTTGTGCGCATCCCTCCTCGAACACACATATCAGGGGATGATATCTTGAAGCAGACTAATTATTATGATGCTGAGAAAACATGTAAAAGAGGTGGCAATTAGCACATTCTAGCAAACATGCCTGACGGATATACAGAATCTCATAACTAGTACAAAAAAATAATCTTTTGGAAACTCCCATATTGGAAAGATCTCTTACTACGTCACAACATTGATCCAATGAACATCGTTAAAAACTCTTTCGATAACATCATGAACACGATTTTGAATGTGCAGGGAAAGAGTAAAAACAATTTGAAATCAAGGTTGGACATAGCTGAACTTTGTGTGAGGAGCGAATTACATATTACACTAGATGGGAAACAACCAATTCCCATATTTCGGTTGACCGGAGAATCGAGGCATTCATTATTTAAATGGATTTCTGAAGACGCAAAATTTTCTGATGGTTAAGTGTCAAAATTCTCCCGCTGTATTGAGCAAGAGAAAAAATCTCTGGTATGAAGAGTCATGATTGCCATGTTTTCATGCAGTGACTACTGCCATTTGTACTATTTGAGCTTCTACCCACAGCTGTCCACGAAGCAATTGCAGGTAACTATGGTACTTGGATTTAAATTTGTCATTGAAGAAAAACATAAAATTCGTTGAATAAAATTATTTTCAACTTGTAGGAATTAGAGAATTTTTCAAGGATTTATGTACACGAATACTAACAGAGGATGACATTGCGCAATTACAAGCAAATATCCCAGTGTTGCTCTGTAAATTGGAAAAAAAAATTCCATCCTCATTTTTCGATGTGATGGTACATCTTCCAATTCATCTACCTCATGAAGCAACTCTTGGTGGCCCTTTACAATTTCGGTGGATGTACCCGTTTGAGCGATTCATGGGACATCTAAAAAGTAAAAAGCTCGATCGTTGCAGGAAGTTTGACAGATGAAACATCTCATTTCACTTCATATTACTTTAGTCCAAACCAAAAGAACACAGATATAACGATATGATGACGGAGGGGTTGCACCATCATATGCCTTAGTTGTACCGTTATGGCTGCATGAGATGGTTGATGAACCAATTGCAAGGATCGTGACAGCACCAATGTATTTTACGCACGGGTATACTTTTCATACTTATGACCATGGTTCAAATAAATCAACAACAAATTATGGAATCCACATGCTAGGTGAAACCAAATTCTATGGTATTTTGAACAAAATTGTCGAAGTCACATTTCCAGGAATTCTCGGACTGAGATGCATTTTATTCCAATGTCATTGGTATAATACAATGGTTGGTCGACAAGTGCGTACTAACCAGTTAGGGGTAACCAATGTAGAACAAGTATGTTTTATTCCTTATCCTCGTGTAAAGCAAAGACGCGAGACATGGCTATTTGTGATAAAAGTGAATCCGAGATGTCATATTATCGGGAAAATCGACGATGTGGTTATGCAACAAGAAAGAGCATCAGACGTTTCTATAGCCCTGGAATTCGTAGATGATATCATGCATTCTCAACTTGAAGTAGAAGACATCGATGATTAGGGATATGAAAATGCGGAGTGTGACAAGTTTGAAGAGACGGACGAAGAAGAAAACACGGAAGACGAAGAGTCCGATAATAAAAATAACTAAAGTTATCGTAGTTTATATTTCGTTGTATCCTAAATGAATTCTTGTTTTTTTAAAATAAACATTGCGAGTCTTTTGCGACGTAGGGGGTACGTACGTCGCAATGACCTTGCAATACTACAAGGCTTCTGCGACGTCTTGACCCCCTACGTCGCAGAAAACTCGCAAATTACGGCACCATTGCGACATTCAGGCCTAAAACATCGCAGAAGCCTCGCAATGTACTCAATCCTTAACAACCAACATCTTAACAATGTGTTGAAAACACGTATATAACATATATTGTTGGTTTTGTGTAGAAGTAAACGTACCGCATTCAATTGTTGAATGAATGACGTTGTATGCTTGGACAACCCGTAATGTACTACATAACTTTTACGTATGGTGATTGTTGTTATCGGTTTTGTGGTTTCTGCGGTTTAATGTTTCGGTGGTTTCATCTTGTGCGAGTCCACTACGACGTCTAGGGATGAAACATCGCAAAGGTGCCGTAATTTGCGAGTTTTCTGCAACGTAGGGGGTCTGTACGTCGCGGAAGCCTCGTAGTATTGCTAGGCAATTGCAACGTACAAACACCCTACGTCGCAATAGACTCGCAATGTTTATTTTTTTTATAAAAAAAACAAAAATTTATTAAAGATACAACAAAATATAAAGTACGGCAACTTTAGTTATTTTCATTATCGGACTCTTTGTCTTCCGTGTTTTCTTCTTCGTCCGTCTTTTCAAACCACCGAGAATACATCGTCGACCATTCATTTATTGAATGCGGTACAAATAAGGCTAAACTAAACCGACAATTTTATATAAGTGTTTGCAATCTAGTCGAAATGTTGTAATATTTTAAATTTAGACTTAGACGTACCGCAATCACTTGTATTTCCAGTCTCTCGAATTGATCTTTGATATAGAGGCCAAAATGTCGCTTTATGATTTTACGGTAAGGTTGGGGTATATTGGTTTAGTGCTTCGGTTTTATTTTCTGCGAGGCCACTGCTACATCTTGTTTTCTGGACGTCGCAACGGCCTCACAATAGGGTACATAAAACCATAGTTGCGTCGCAAGTATCTCGCAATACTGCGAGGCTCTTGTGACGCCCACTAAAGCAGATGTCGCAGTGGCGTCGCAGGGTTTGGGTTTTACTTAAAAACCCAAATCGCCTTTTCTTCTTCTCGTTCTCTTCTTTCTTTTTTTCCTCTCCTTCTCGCGGCTAAGACTCCATTGCCGGCCCGTTCTCCTTCTTCTTTCGTTTGTTTCTCCTCTAGACTTCTCGTTTTAACTTCTTCTCCATCCCGCACGCTCTAGTGTCTTCTTCTTCTCCGATTCTCCATCTCCCGGCGCATACACCAAAGGTAAGTCCTCTCCAACTTAAGATTGGAACATAGATTTTTCAATCATTTTTCTCTTTTTTGATATATATTTAAAACATTTTTCTAATTTTGAATAATTTAAAAAAATATATTTAAAACCATTTTCTATAATTTTTTAAAATTTAAAACCATTCCAACAATTATTTTGAATTTTTAAAAGGGATTTGGGTATTTACCAAACGTTTTAATGTTTTTAGCAATTTTAAAAATATTTTTAAAACGTTTTTATGTTTATTGATATTTTTAAAACGTTTTTCTATTTTTTGATCATTTTAAAAAAACTTTTAAACCATTTTTATGTTTTCCCTTAATTTTGAAAAAATTTTAAACTATTTTTAAAGAATTTATAGAATTTTAGAACCATTTTAAAAATATTTATAATTTTATAAATATAATTTGTTAAAACAAAAGTATTTTCACAAACGATATAAATAACTACATAATTTTACAACGTTCTAAACAATTTAGAACGTTGTAAAAATATATTTACAAATGTTCTAAGTGTTTTAGAACGTTTGGTAAATTCCAATTATTAAGTGAAGCTAAAACTATTTGTCAATCTAAAAAATATTTTGTTGTTTTAAGTTTTCGTAATTTTTAATGATTAATTGTAGTTATAGCTTTAAAAATTACTGGTAAATAACTTTCCTAATATAGACTCCGTATAACTAAATCCTCGTGATTTTAGATGTCTAGACGTCAAAACCATTATACTAGATTCCTTACCGATGGCGGGGGATCGCACCCGCCGATCCTTCCCAACTCTCAATCTGAACCGCCTTACGGGGAGGGGACGTCACAGCCAAACCGTTCTCCAGCCACTCGCTCTGTCCTGTCCACACCGGGATGTAGTTTCGACTCTCAGTCGGGCTACACTCTGATACGGGAGACAGAGTCCGCACATCCTCCACCCCCAGCATACCAACCATTATCGCCCGAGGTAGCTGCGGAGATGTCAATTGATGACATTTTGGCGGATAAGGATCACTGCTACCTACCCAATCTCGTTTCCCAGCGTCCACCGGGAACACTTTGGTATATCCTTACACCCTATAGTTTTAAATTCTTAAAATTTGTCATTCAAACTTAAATTAATTTTTTTTGTTTAATATTATAGGTTCAATGATGACCAGAAATTGGCGACTGCTATCCATGAAATCTTTGAGAGAGATTTCACGGAACCCATGCAAAATTTACGCAAATCCCGAACCACGTCGTCGATAGGTGGTTCAAAATATTTGCGGTAAATTTTTTAATTCGTTTTAATCAAACATAATTTTTTAAACATAAATTCAGTACTAAATATTTTTTTTGTTCCAGCAACGTTACCATTGGAGTCCCTCGATTACGGGTGAGGTCCATAGTAAGTTCGAGGAGGTCCTGAAGAGTCGCTTGTGCGACTAGGTAGGCCGTTGGAAGGCCAAATGGAGGGCCCAGGGGGACTGAGCAATGTCGCGGTGGTTCAAAACCGAAATCTGGGAGGGTCTTGTCTGCTATTGGCAAGATGCTAGGTCCGAGCAGAAGAGCCTTAGTACGCGGGCAGCTTGGTTAGCCGATCCCGATAGGTACGGTCCACATAAGCATTGCTCAAGCCAAACGTCATTCAAGGCCCGAGCACGGAAGAAGGTATTTCATAATGTCAATTGATTTATATAATACTTTACATACGTTATTAATAACTTTTGTTTTCAAAACATTTCAGCAAGAAGAGACGGGGAATCCTCACCCAGATCTGGTAGAGACGCTCTACTAGACAAAACGCAACAAGGCCATCGTCTTCATCTACAAAAAAGCCGAGAAGATCTACAACGAGGTCACTGCCAAGATGCAGCAGTTGACACATGATTGCGGCGACGAGAACACTGGATCTGCTATGCTCTCAACTACACAAAAGAATGCAATTTATGCTGAGGTATGATTTTCCATATTCCTTTTGTGTTCCTTTCGCAGGATAGTGTCTCGCAACAGAGTCGCATTATCACGCGTCGCAAGTGCACTGCATACACTGCATCGCAAACGAATCGCAATGTTAACCTCGCAAACACGTCGTAGATGTCGCACTCGCGTCGCAGAACCTGCAACATATGTGGAAGGCCCACGTCCATCGCAGGTTTACGACGTTTATGTGGTGTCGTAATGTCTGCGACGTATCTGCAACATTTTTAATTTACGACACACGTATTGCGACGTTTTTGTTGATGTCGCAACGGTGTTGTAAATAGGCCATTTGCGATACCATTGCAACGTCCCTGGCCATCGCAAACTGATAGTTTTCTTGTAGTGTGATGTTACCGATATCGTTGTCCACTTCTCCATCCACCTTTATAGCAGCATCATTAATGTCACATTCATCCACTTTTGAGTCTACACCAAGTATTTCAGTGCTCACTTTTTATTTGTTAGATGACTCCTCTTCTGCATCATTCACATCACTGACCTTCGGTTTAGAGATTGGTGTTGTTGAGGTAGAGTAAGTAGAATCAGAGACATCACAACTGTTTGATAGCAACATAACTTGCTGCAACAAAATAAACAACATTGCAAATATAATGACCACAAACTGTAGCAAAAATAAAGAATAGGATAGTAAAGTTTACAGATTAATAGACACTGAGTACCATCTGATAGTAGCTTTCTTCTAGATTTTGAAACAATCGGTGTAATGAACACATGATGATCTTCAGGCAAACTGCAAGCCAACACAAATGGTTTTCTTTTAAAAATCACATTGATAACATGTGTTATTATATAGATTGGGAAAACACTTAACAGTTCTTTGAATGCCTTGATTTCATCAATAGTTTGCTATGTACTCACAATAGAGAAACATCTCTCTGCACATATAAACAAAATTGAAATAGTTAGATTGCAATACTCAACAACCTGAACTCGTAGATCACTTACTGATTGTCCCTCATGTCGAAGTCTAGCTTTTTCGTTTCTTTCCCACGGACTTCGACCATCTGCATCTCACCTATGGTAACTACTTGTCCAACAATATCTGCCAGTTAAAACATTGAACAATAGTTTATTATCTGAATTGATATACATAAAAAAAAACTGATAAATTATCTTCATACTTACAGATTTGTCTCCGAGAATCATCTCGAGTGATTCACCAGCTGTAGGAGAATATTGACGCCATGAATGAAGTATATTTGCCCGAAACATCCTTGTATCATAGCTCCAATTTTACAATATGATCAATACAATATACACAATAAACAGTTGAGACATATAAACAGATCGATAAATCTTGGTTACGATGAGTGGTGTAAAACACTTACCCATATAATCATCATCATCTAAGTATTCAAACATAAATCACAGTCTCAGAAAAAATAATGATAAAATCTTCTAAATTCACCAAATCATTTGTTTTTACAAAAATAAAAAAATCAACTAAGGATCCAGCTAATGACTGGCATTTAGGGTTCGATTCCTCCCCTATACAAATTGGTATATTAAATAAGAATTTTAAGAGTTTATGTAGGTTATGGATGGTGCATTGTTAAAAAATTAAAAAAAAAACTCACTAAAATCTACAAGAATCTTTAGAAATCTATATTATGTCAAATCTCCTAAAACCCTAGTTTCAATACACCTCCTAAGTTGTATTTGTAGGTTTTCTGTGTATATCTCAGATAGTTTGTTCTCGGCTTCTTCTCGACGTCACGACACGACCACAGTTCTAAAGGTTGAGGGTACGGTGCTTCTGATCTTTCTCGTTGTTCAAATTGATCTTCTCTTTAATCAACCCTTTTCTGTGGAATTATTTTTGAAAACCTATACTGAGAGAGATTAAAACCAATTATGTAGGTCAAGATTAAAATTTGAAGAATGTGATCATAATGTTTGTTGTGATCGTTGTAAAATTAGGGATGTTCAATCCGGATTTCGATTTGGTTTATTCGGTTTTCCGGTTTATAAAAAATATCTACCATATTTAAACCATATATATAATGGTTTAGTTTGGTATGGATAATATCTGTTTATGGTTTATTCTGTTTTAAACAAAAAAATTATAAATTTATTAGTTTAATTAAATTTTATCGAATTTATATATTATTTTATATTGTATAATTGATTTATTAGTTGTATTTATAAATTATAAATCAAAAATACTAAATCATTGATTTTTCAAGATTGTGGCAGTAAGTAATTAAGGCTTAAATTTTTTTGTCGTGAAACGGGGCAAAGCCCCAAAATATTATTCAAACTAAATCAATTAGTGTATCTTACAAAACGAGGCCGAGAAACACCACTCACATCCTCAATCAAAATCTTTCTAAAAGTCTCATGAATAGTCACAAACGAATGAAATCTTAATGATAAAGAAAAAGCATGATTAGTAAGGTCATCCGCTAAGCGGTTCGTCTCTCTAAACTTGTGAGAAATATGGACTGTCCAATCCTTTGATAAAAAATCATGTCACAAATATACCAGGAATGAAAGGGGATGTGAATCATCAATCCCTTTCTTTGTACTAATGAAGATTTTTCTAATTTATTTATTTTAAATAACTAGACCATTACTAAAATTATAATATGAAACATTATAAATAATAAGTTAATACTGTTGTTGAATATTTGTATTTAACTATATCTCTATATTATTATACTAGATCATTACGTGTAATTATATGCACTGAATATTTTACATGTATATCATTATACTATTACTAATATATTAATCTTTATAGTATAATTAAGTGGTTTTGTTCGTTTTGATCGGTTTAATCGGTTTATCACCAAACCATATCCGTATCCTACGGTTTTGATAAAATTGTATCCATACGGTTTGTATAGTATAACCAAAAACTAAACCATATTTTTTTTTTTGGTTCGGTTTTACCAAATTGAACAGCCCTAGTAGAATAATGTCGACGCAGAATGATTCACATCAACATCATCTAGATGTTACAACTCTTATTGACAAGGCAGCAAGCTTCATTGCCTTAAGCGGATTGAAAGATGAGAAAGAGATCATGAACTTGTTTCCAAGATACACCTTTGTTCAGAGCTCAGATCCTCTTCACGGGCTTTACCAACAAAAGCGGGTTTCTTAAGAACAACAAGTCACTTGCACATTACAATATTGGAGCAGGAGATATCTTAACTATATTTACTTCCGTTTTCTTATGGTATCGTATAGTTAAGACTTATTAGGCATGGTGAAGCTCTTTTAAAGCAGTTTGAGTTCTGAGATATGTATGAACGCAGAATCTAATGCATTTTAGTTTGACCATATTTGATGTTGAAGTATGAGAAAGAGAGTAGAATACTGACCTGGATCCATCTACAATATTGAACTATTAATATCAACCACTTTTTCTGTCTCTGCACCAAACATGTCCTCAGACCCATCTTTGAAAGTTTTCACTTGGTACGTATATGGCTATATAATAGCTAGCTGACAACTTGACTTCAGCTCCGGATACATGATTACAAGTCTGTGGTAGATGAGAAGAACACATCCCACCTCGGTACCTGCGAACCAGTTGCTCCTGGACATTGAGACTCTTTCCCTTCATGTATATCAAAAAAGCAAAATCGACCAAAGCAAAGGTATTTATGTCAGTCACGAAAAGTCTGAGATTCAATGTCAGATCCATCTTCCAGAGCCTCTTCAAAGAATTGCTTTGACGGAAAACGTTTTATCTGATTCCCAGTCAAAAGTTGTTTGCAGTCATTCTGCTTTGTAAGCTGTTTGTAGTCCCAACCTAAAATAATGTCATAGAAACGAGTACCAGTTGATGCTTCTTCTTCTTGAAGCTTACCCTTATCAATAGCCATTACACACTAATCTCTGTTGGACCTAGAACCTTAAAATCAAAAAAAAAACAAGGAACTTTAGAGAAAACAAACAAAAAAAACTTGCAGACCCTTAGAGAATGTAATGCACTTGATAGAAAAATCTGCCAAGACGGCTCACCTGCCTAATCTTTAATTTTCTAAGGAATATTCACTTTCAAAGTATTAAATTATAGAAGTTTTATTATACAAGTTTTAGTCATATATATACATACAAAGGGTTTATACCAAACAATAAATCGAAATCAACTTTTATCAAAGTAAACCAATTTGTTTTCGTGAAATATGCAACCCTCGAAAAGCAAGAGGCTCCACCCAAACGGTTCAGTAGTTTCTGATAGTGCTACTGGTGCAAGGGGTGCAAGCAAGGTCAATTGTTGAGATACAAACGCGTAGGACTTCATGAACAACTCCTCGTTGAATCACTCGTAGAACCGTTTCTTCTTTTCCTGTTACTATGTCGGCTAGAAATACCTGACGTGACAGGAGTTCATCTCTCATTCGTCTCCCACCTGACCATCGACCTAAGGTCAACCATTTCACCCAAATTAGCTGCTCCGAGATTCCACATCGCCTAAGCGCATCCAGGATTTGCTCCTGATGTAGAAAGAGACTGTTAGAGAAGTGGGAAAACGAAAAATAAGGATGTTATGGTAGCTCACAATGAGTCAGGCCAGGTTAAGCCCATCAAAACTACCCTAGAACGAAAGGCAGGTCTTTTCTTTTGTAATGAACAACTAACCAATGGTTTCAGGTGTCGTATGCAGTAGATGATTCCAATGACGTTAAGTAGCACACTCAAGTTTGGTTTGAAGAGAAAATACTCTACATCCTGAATTCCAAACTGCATTGAGCTCATGGTTTCAACCATGTACATATATTCGCCAGCCTCCATAGACAACGTAGCAGGCCATTTAGTCACGTTTGTAATCACTTCAGAAGCTCTAGATGCCATTTGCTTGTGCTGCATCATGTATAATCTTCTCCATTCCTACAAAAATGTTTAAAATACAAAATAATCATGAACAAATAATCTCCACATGGCAATTAAAGTTGCATATCATTTCAGTCTCTGGCACAATAGAAGCAACAAAAACCAATCCCAAATTACTAAACTTGCAAAATCCACCTGTAAGTTTCTATTTTCCTTAGCTATATGAATGATCATCACCATGTCCAATTTAAACTATCACCTCTTCCCACAGAATTCTCAGTCTCTTGTTGATCTCATAAAGGTATCCACAAATATAGCACATAAAATAGCACTCCTATAATCAAATTACCTTCATATGTCCAAGTACTTTGTTTCCCCAAGATTGAACAATTGTTAGATATATCAACTAAACAAACGTTCTTTACCATAAAAATGACTGCACTGGCAGCATAAATCACTACATGAGGTATTATATAAAGCTCCATTTGATCCAAATCACAATTCAAACATCATCCACTAAATTTATTTCAACAACTAACAAATTTACCATCAGACTGCAAAACTGGACAAATTCTAAAACAACTCGAAACTTGAATTTGAAAGAAACAATGATATATAGATATGTCTCATTTTGCACCTGAGAATTTTCATTGGCTCCTAAGTTTTGGGGTTGAATAAATTGAGTATTTTCTCCATCAAATGTGGCAAATAAGGGCCATCTTTGCTTAAACAGAGGTTCCCATAAGATATCAGAACCACATAGCTCTCTCCAGAACCTAGAACAGCTACTTAGTGCACAAAGATCAATCACCTACACATCAAACAGAACAATTCATCAAGAATTAGCCTCAGAATCAAGCTTTAAAAAAATCCAACAGAAGTTTAGCAAAAATACAAGAAAAAACCTGAAGAGAAGAGCCGATCTTCAGGATTATGTCATGAGGGAAAGAGCTGCAAGTATATTGAATCGGATTCATAGTTTGTTAGATATCAAATTCTTCGATATCTGTCGAGGTATTGGGTTTCTAAGGAGTACACGTTACACATTTACAATATATTTACAATGGATGATGATGACTCGCAACATTTAAAAAAAAATGGAATTTTTTGATGTTGACTTAGACAACAAAAAGAGACAAAATTTACCGAACAGACAAAACCAATTTCGGTGGATCTTCTTTCTCTAGCCAACGAACTCCAGAAATGGCTTGATCCCAGAACAGATTCAAATTTCAGTCACAAAAAAAAATCATCCTTTTCAGAGGATTTCCAAGAAAACGCTCTTCTTTGGTACAATGTTGGTGTGTACAATGAAATGCCCGTTAGTCGTTCGATGATATGCCTGAAAGAAAGCTTATAACTTGAAAAGCCCCCACTCGATAATCCAGAGTTGTAAAATTTCTGTATTTGGGAAAGGTTATGCCCATACTGATTTGGGTAGAGAAGCTAGACAAAGTAATGATAAGCTCGGGACCACTCGCACCCTAAGTGAGAATCATAGCACTAGACCATATATGCCCAACACCAAATACTTTAATTAAGTAATTTTATCTTCATGCAACAAAGTTATTCTTCACTTCGAGCTCCTACTCCTAGTGTAATCACAACCCAAGTATTGATCTCCGCTTATGCAAGTATGTAAAATTACATATTAATTTCTGCGATTTGCGTTCAATCACATTAAAAATGGTTTTTATTTCAACTTTAAAGTAAACCAAAACAAACCAACACTCAAATTAATCCAAACTAAATAAAATTTAATGTTAAAGCAAATTACAAAACTCACAAAGAGCTAAAGACCCTTTTTGGAATCGTTTATTTCTCCTATCAATTTTTCTAATTTGCTTTAATTTGAACTTCAATTGGTATGTGTCAAGTCCAATATTGTTTTGTTTAGGATTACTTAAATTTTGATTGTAAACTATAGGCATGGGCATAATACCCCAAACCCAAATAAACCCCATTCAAAATAAGAGAAATCGAACCGAATCGAATCCGACAAAATACCCGAACGAATTTTACATTATAGAAGATTGGGTATAACCGAAACCCGAATAAGTATCCGAAATACCCGAAATATATTATATATGTTTAAATAATTATATATATATATGTTTTTAATTACCTAAATATTCAAAATTATAATTATAAATCTAAATATATTTATCAATTTGAATTAAACTAAGAGATAATTGTACAGAATGCCTCCTTTATGTTTTAAATTGTACAAAACGCCTTCTTTTTTTAACCTTACACGAATTG
The DNA here is from genome assembly GCA_963920545.1 of Lepidium didymum. Classification (NCBI taxonomy): domain Eukaryota; kingdom Viridiplantae; phylum Streptophyta; class Magnoliopsida; order Brassicales; family Brassicaceae; genus Lepidium; species Lepidium didymum. The sequence continues at coordinate 10,898,835 of OY986980.1, forward strand.
CCCTTTTCATGTTTTTTGGGTATTTCGTGTAAGGACTTAACATACAGTGTTGTCTACAATGGACATTTATACTGTCTACAGTGGACATTTATACTGTCTACAGTGGACATTTATACTGTCTACAGTGGACATTTATACTGTCCACCATGGACAAAAATACAACATAATTATACATGGTGAGCATATATACTGAATTATGTACACAATGGACAAAATTGTAATATCATTGGCCACGGTGGACAACAATATTGCAATTTAATGCCACAAAAAGAGATCTTTCCAAAAAATAAAACATAAAAGAGGCATTTTGTGTAAGGTTAGAAAAAAAAGTATTACAAGTAATTAAAAACATAAAAGGGGGCATACCACAAAAATATCCCTTAAACTAATGAAAAAACACTAAAATTATAACTTTTAAAATTAAATTATGATTTTTCTAAGAAGTTTTTCAGTTTTCTTAAAGATTTAAATAAAAATACATAAACCAGATCTAAATCTGAAGTGAACCCGAGCCGAAATAGGGCAATTTAGGAGAATCGAACCCGACCCGAACCCAAAATATACCAAACCGAATCCGACCCGAAATTCCAAAATACTCGAACGAGTTTTATAAGTTTAAACCCAAAAACCTGAAATCCGAAAAGATCATATCCAAACTCGTACGGATATCCGAATGCCCAGACCTACTAAACATACAAAAATTACTTTTTCAAAAAAAAAACACAAAGAAATTAAAACGTCATATACTTTTAGTAACTATGCAAAAGCTTCGTGTGGTTTTCAATTTACAAAATAAATTTTGTGTTGTTTTCTTAAGAAACCTAAATTTCTGGGCGGGTTCCATATCTATATCACATACTTCTAAACATATATATTTAATTTGTTTATTATACACTTTTTCGACATTTAGATCGACAAGATTTGATCTATAACTTAATTACCAGTCTTTAAAATCTTTTTTAATCTACCGATGGTAGTAAAAAGTGGTCGAAAACTGATATTAGAATCATTATTTGAATCAACCTAACCACCAGACTTAGTATAATTCGATTTAGTTGTTATATACGTGATGTGTTGAAAAGCGATGAGTGAGATAGATTGAAAATATTATATTGACTTTCATATATTAAACGTTATGGTACATATGCTTATATAGCAAAATCATTTCCTAATATTCACATAATATGTACGATATCATTTACAATATCTTTTGATATCCTATAGCCCCCTCAAGCTCAAGGTGGTGATGAAGTGAAGCGGAATTGTCGGCTTGAAATTGACATAAGTTTTGAATAATGAAGATGATAGTGGTGTTGGTGGTAAGGAGGCGAGATGTAAAATCTCGTTTTGATAACATTCTTCTGTGGCTGATTGCAACAGATTTTAAAGGTTGAAGTTATGGAGGTTATGTTGCTCCGTGAAGAAGAATGCTGTTTTGTTTTAATTTTTTATTTTTTTCCTTTTAGTGAAACAAGTGTAGAAAAGAAAAATAAAGGTTTAGGAAGCACTGGGTTTTCAGAAAAAACAAAATTTGTATAAGAGTTTCTTATCATTTAACGTAAAAGCTAATAAAGCTTATATACATAGAATATTTGACTAAAGTGCATAATGTAAGAAATAATAAATTGCCCTAAGATTAATTACATATTGACAAACTTAATCCTTTCCCTAACATCTCCCATCCAAATTGGAGCATGGAAATCACAAATGTCCAACTTGTCCAAAAATACATCTAACTTCTTATCAAGAACTTTTGTGAAGATGTCAACTAGTTACTCAAAAGATGTAAGGTGCTTGATTGAGATAGCACCACTCTCGTCACGAATGAAGTGACAATCAGACCCAACATGTTTTGTCCGCTCATGAAAAATAAGATTACAATTTAAATAAATTGTTGATTGATTGCCGCATTGTACAATTATTGAAGCAGAACATTCAATACCAAGGTGAGTAAGCATCTATCTCACCTAAATGAACTCACACACTGTATATGCCATAGCACAATACTCTGCCTCTAGAGAAGAACATGATCCAACACGTTGTTTACGGGTTTTCCATGAGATAAGAGAGCCACGTAGTTGGATAAACCAACCAGTTAGTGATCGACGTGACATGGGACATGCAGCCCAGTCTGCATCACACCAAGTGTCTACCGTGAGATGTGTATTCGAACGAAGGAGAATATCCTAACCATGACTACTCTTGGGAAATCGAACAACCCGAGTAGCAGCATTCAAATGTTCATTCTTAGGGGCATCCATAAACTATGAAAGAATGTGAATGGCATAAGAAAGTTCATGACGAGTAGTACCCAAATAGATGAAATGACCGACAAGATGACGATACTTCGTAGGATAAACATAGAGATCACCTTTGGCCATAACTACTGTGTGATTCTGCTCAATCGAATGATAAACTAGGCGTTATCTAAGTAGCCTAGTGTTAGATATAAAATCTAAGGCATATTTCCGCTATAATAAATACATACCTTTGGAATTGCGAGCCACCTCAACGCCCAAAAAATATTTGAAAATACTCAAGTCCTTCATCTTGAAGCATGAACTCAAGTACTTTTTGAAGTCATGTATAACACAAAGTGAACTACATGTGATGATGAGATCATCGACATAGACAAGAATATGAAACCGAACATCATTCCGTTCATACGTCAAGAGCGAATAGACCTCATAATTCTGTTCAAATCTGTAATCCAACAATGCTTTAGTAAGTTTGGCATACCAGCATCGAGGAACTTGACGAAAACCGTACAATGACTTGTGTAACCGGTAAACCAAGTTGTTTCATTCTGACAAAAACATAGCAGAAACTGAATGAATACCTCTTCGTCAAGATCACCGTGCAAGAACGCGTTATGATCGTCCATTTTGTGTACTTCCCAGTCATTCGACACCACAACCTCCAAAAATGATCAAACTATAACTGGCTTACACACAGGAGCAAAAAAAATTAGTGTAATTAATACCTTCAGATTGGGTGTTGCCAAGTACCATCAACAAGGCTTTGTAGCGTTCCAAGGTTCCATCATAACAATATTTGAGTGTAAATACCCATGCATAGCTAGCAGTGTCCAATCTAGGTATCGGATCGGGTACGATAAGTAGGCCTAATATTATTTATTGTATGAAAAGGAACAAAATAATTAGAGAAACAAAATTTTATTTTACTTCATAAATAAGTTTTTGTTCTCGAAGTTGGCCCAAATATATTTAAAATTAATTATATCATATATAAAAATCTTATAAATAGATATAATTATATATATAATCAGGTTATTTCAGTTGTTCGAGTTATACGGGTATAACCCGACCCGAACCCAAACCAGACATGTTCTTAGAAACTATATGCAATCAGATATGTAGGATTATCCAAAGTATACCCATATTTCATTATCTTTGTTTGGATTGGTTCGGGTTAGTTTGGATAACCCTGATTGGACAGCCTTATTTATTGCATAATGCTCGTTTACCAGGAGGTAATGCCAGTTCTCATCTAACATTGCTTCTTGGAAACTCTTTGGAAGGATACTAGCATTTACAACATTTAGGAAAGTTGTAAGTTGTTCAGAAAATGTTGAGCACTCAACATAGTCTCCCACCAGATACCAAGAATCATCAAGGAAATCTTTATCAGAGTCGACATATGTTGTATTAGTCACGTAATCATGCAACTTAGTTGATGAGAATTTCTATCGTCAGCCACGTCCTAATGTTTTTGTGTCATCAAGAGGTGGAACACTATCAACTTGTTGTAGAGGTACAACATCTACAAGAGGTGGTGAATAAACATGTTGCTTTGTTTCACCAGACCCTTGCTCAGATTCAACAATTAGTTGTTCAGATGAAACAGGTGCTTGCGCAGAGTCTGCTACAATGACATTGTTTGCAACAGGCTATGTGACAATATCAACATTGAAATTTGGAGCTAATGCAATGTTAGAAGGAAAAGATCTATCATCAATAGGAACATCGACAACTGTGTGAGGCACAAGCGGAATCGGATGAGGAAGCACATACAAAGGAGAATCAACCTCATCATGACCTTTATGAACTAGTGGAATGAGAGATGAATAAGAAATCAATGAATCTATTTGAGCAAACGGAAAGGTCAATTCATGAAAGAGAATTTCACGAGATGTTGAAATTCTGCCAGTGTCAAGATCATAAACACACCATCCTTGCTTCTCATACGGATAGCCAATAAAAAAAGAACGTTGGATGCGAGGATGAAATTTATCTCCACCGTGTTTCTGATTGTGACATAACAGAGATATCCAAAAACTCGCAAGTTCTCCAGAGGAGGTGAACGATAATAAAACATCTGAATGGGAGAGTTCCCATCTAAAAATGCATAAGGTGGGCGATTAATTAAGTAACCAGCTACTAATACACATAAGCCCAAAAATTCAATTAGGAGATCTACGTGAAACCGTAACGACCAAGCAACATAAAGTATATGCCGGTGTTTTTGTACTACATGGCCATTTTAATGTCGTGTACCAACAAATGAGGTCTCATGAATAATGCCCTATTCACGAAAATAGCGAGTACGAGTCATAAACTCAGTCTCGCTGTCACTACATATGTGTTTGACTCAGTCCCGTTGTCACTACATATGTGTTTGAGTGGGGAACCAAACTGTCTCTCAACCGTGGCTATGAAATCATGAAGATTAGAAGTTGCTTAAGTTTTCTCAACCAATAAGTAAACCGACAAAGCATGAGTGTAATCGTCAACGACAATGAGAAAATATTTTAAACCACAAGTAGATGAAGAGTTTCTTCTTAACCTCTTCTCCTTTCATCTTTATTATTTCAATCATGTTTATCAATTACTTTGAGTTGTGTTTGAATATGAGTGAGTAGCCACCTAATGGGTTGAGGGTTAGGTAGATTTAAGGGTTTGTTGATAGATTTTTGTTGTTAGGATTGCTAAATCTATAGATCCTCCAGTTAAGGTGCACTTAATGCTGGGTTTAGCCTGATCAGCTAGTAATCCTGAAGGTAGGGATCCATCGCCTAAGAGGTGTTCGATGAAATGTTGTAAATAACTTTTTTTGTGGGTTTTCCTTACTTAGCCAATGAGAGTTGAGTGTTATGGCGGAAATTGGTCTTAGTGAACTAGGCTTTAATGCTTGTCAAGTTTTAGGTCGACAAACGAGAGTTTAGTTTCCCTATTTCTTGCAAATGGGTTGATGCCACGAGAGTGGATCAGTCTAGATAGAAAGGGTTTCATGCCCTAGGATGGTGCTTGTGTAAGAACCATGTATTTGCTTGAATCTATTGTCATCCTATTGATCAGATTGCCTAACCTTAGATCCATTGCTTTTATCGATTTTATCTTGTGTGTTTCTTTTAGGCCTAGGCAAAATATCCAGAACAAAAAATCTGAACAGAAACCGACTCGAACCAAACCCGACGAAATAGCTGAATGGGTCTGAAATCTATATACCCAAAAAACCGAACCCAAACCCGAACATAATTAAGAACTGAACGGGTACCCAATATATTTTTAATCAAATTTAGGCTTTTATAGAATTATTTCTATTAAATATATACTAATTTTGATTTTTTATATAAATCTAAGTATAAATACCCAAACCCGAACCCGACCTGAAATATAAATAATAATCAAGTGGGTCTTAAATCTACAGAACCAAAAACCCAAAAAAACCTAAGCCGAACCCAAACAGGTACCCGAATGCCCATGCTTAGTTTCTTTGCTTTGCTTTCCTTTAAGTTGTTAGTCTTTATTATACCAAAAACCATATATTTTTGCTCTAGCTTGAGTTGATTCTTTTAACTAGACTGTGTTAGCTCTAGACTCTTCGTGAATTCAAACCTCAAGTGCAACTAGTGATTAGTTATTCGCATTTGTTGCATTTATTTGGTTATGTGCAAAAGCGAGCGATTAATCAACATCTGTGCGATGGGTACCTGAACAACACATAACTTATTAGACAACTGAAAATGACAGCTCTTATCTCATGCGAGTTGTAAAACTGAGATCAAATGACAATCAAGGCTATCTATGAGAAACACATTATCCAACTGCAAGTGAGAACCAAGATTTACAGTTCCATTTCTGGTTGACCGAGTGAACTTGCCATTGGGAAATTTGATTAAAACCAGAGGACCAGTGATGTGGTTTGATGCACCATAATCAATTATCCAAGATTCAAGAAAATACGTATCAAACATGTAATAAATCGCAAGAGGTTGTTGTTCATTCAACATAGCAACCAAGGTCTACCATTGTTTGTCACTAAGGCCATGGAAACCAACTCTATATGCGTCAGTGATGGAAGAACTACATGAAAATGTTGTCACAAAAAACGGAGATGTGATGAGGTGATTTACAGGAGCAGGTCCAATCCACTTTGAGGTTGAACTAGCCCGAGTATCAGTTGCTGAGAATTGAAGTTTGTCTGCCCACCACATCGGGTAGCTAATCTTCATAAAGCAGTTTTCTGCCAAGTAACCACACCAAAGAGAGTCTCATCCAACCCCATAAGGAACTGATGAAGCTTGTCTTCTTCACGTTCCTTCACAATCTCCTCAAGTGTTTTACCTTTTTGAAAATCTGCTAAACTTGTCCACAATTTAGAGAGCTTTCCAAAGTATGTTTCCACATGGGTGTCTTGTTGCTGAGAATTAACAAGTTCCATCTTCACACGTTGTACCTGTTGACCATTTTTCACCAAGAATTGTTTCTTAATGTGGATCCACAGATCATGAGCAATATCATGATGGGACAGAGAGCTGCTAAGCTCAGAAGCAATTGTCAACTTAATCCAAGATACAACCATCGCATTATTAATCCACCAATCTTCTAGGCTATCAGAATCTTCTGCAAGTTGAGGAATGGTGCCATTTGCAAAAACCAAATTTCTTTCTTGCATTTAGAGCCGACACATATATTTATAGTCCACTCATCATAGTTGGCGCCACGAAGCTGCGTTGAGAAATAATTTCTCCACAAATCGTGATTCCATAAACAAAGTGTTTGAAAACGTGGTAGAAACTTACGATTTTGAGTTAGAAGCATTTTGAAAGCTCAAAATTGTTAATACGAAGTTTAAATTTTAAAATTTAAACAAACCAATAACTAATTATTTTGTGTTTTATTTGTTAAGCGGTTTATTTTAGTTAACTTTGTTAAAATAATTAAAATTTAAACAAAAAAATACTTCAAGGAGTATTTTTATTTTAAAAATAATTTATAAACAAACTATAAGTTGGATTTGGTTGTTTAAAATTTTTATTTTGATATGATTTTATGTTTTAGCTATTTATGATATATATATATATATAGCTATATATATATACACGTTCCAACACGTATACGTGTCCCTATTAAAATTTTTACTCACATCGTTTTTATGCTTCTTTGGTGGCTACTAAATTGATTCTTTAATTCGCCACCTTTTGTTTTCCCTCCAAAAAAAAGATATCTGTCACCTGTTTAGACATGTTATTCGGTTCATTATCCGCATATAAATATTTGACATCGGGTATATAGTGGTTTTTGACCTAGATATTGTATTATTATTTAGATTTAATTACATAGAACTCTATACAAAATCTTATTCTATAGAAAATTAACATGTAATAAAAAAATTTGAAGTTTCAAACTATATTTTTCAATCTCATATAGACCAAATCACATTTCCTAAAATCCTTTTTAATCTTCTCTATATTAAGAAGTGATCGAATCTCTGATATTAAAGTCATTAGTTATCATCTAAATTAGCATATTGAAAAAAATAAAATTTATTTCTTTATAGAAAAATAAAGACAAAATTATGTGAAAATGTGTTTTGATATTTATTTATTTTATTTCATTTTATTGGCTACATATTTTAATTCTTCTTTGTTATATTAATTTTGATAAAAATATTAGGCTAATTTTATTGGTATCTAAGATATATGCCGAGTTGTTCTCAGTCTGGTGGTTAGGATGATCCAGCTAATGATTTGGCACCAGAGTTCGATTCCTACCCGCTGCATTATGGTAGCTTAAAAAAGAGATTATTAAGGGTGGGTTTTAAGCTACGGATCGGGCCTTGTCGATCCAATGTTAGACAAAAAAAGTCTAAGATATATTAATGTTTTATTTTAATAGTTAAGTGGTTTAAATGAGCTGTCATCTTTTGAGAGGTTTAAAATGTTATATTATTGAGAGATACACTCTAGTTTTATTATATTGACCTTGATTGAATGTGTTTGTTTGATAAGATACATAATCACTCTTAATTTACACATGTTCTATACTTCAACTCACTTAAAATCTAGCATTTATAATATTTCTAACAACAATAGATTTGATAGTATTTTTAAAATTATTAGTTTAATAACACAAGATTTTCGAAGATTTTCGAAAATATATGATTGAATAACGTAATATTAATCACTTTAACACAAAAAAAAAGTAAATAAAAATCTTTGATTCCATACACCTCTCGTAAGAAATACATTAAAAATTAACACATCTAATTATGATAGAGTATATTTATAAAAGAAAAATAATATTAATCATTCAGCAAAAAAAAACAAATTAATGGAAAACTTGATATTTTAGTATATAAAATTTGTAAACAAAAATAAGGAATCAGAAAAAAAAATTATTATAATAAAAAAGTTGGATACATTTAATATTGAAAAAAGTGTAAATAGATAAAAAATTAATTGGCGGAAAAAAGGATAAGAAATTAATTAATTGCTTTCCATTAATTTATTTATGATATGTATTAAAACATTTCTCTAAGTGCAAGTGTTGCCTATATAAGTTATATTAATTTACAATTTGATTGATAATCTTGTTAAAAACTTGTGTTGTGTGTTTAAAATCCTCTTCATATATTCATCTTTAAAGTATTAGAGTTTTAGAGAGTTTCCTTTACAAAAATTGTTTAAAGAGTATTTTTTATCTTGAATTTGACAAAGATGGGTTGCTGGTGGAAGCTGTCACGGAGAAATAATCCTAACAAGTATAGTGACTTATAAATCTATAAATCACTATTTAATTCTAATCATATTGTTGTGTTTCTATATATTTCTGCTAAAATTATCCTTTGAATATTTTTCTAGTCTTACTGTGGCTGCTGAGTTGAAGATCGGTATGTATTGCAATAATTGCGCCAAAAAACTCAGAAAAACAATCAGCAAAGTGAAAGGCAAGAAAATAAATGTTTTATTCATTATATATATATATACTCCATATATATTTGATGGTAGTATAGTATAATGATGTGATAATCTTTTGTTTTTAATGATATGTTTTATTATAGGAGTTCACGATTGTGTAACCGATAGGATTAATCAAAAAATAATGGTGGCTGGTGAATTTGATTTGGCGAAGGTGTTGAAGATTCTCAAGAAAAAAGCTGGTGAAGAACCAGAAATTTTGATAATGACTAAAAAATCTGATATAGTTGAGACAGAAGATGATGAATCTCATATGTTCCTCACAGATGATGAGCATGAAATAGTTGCAAATCATGAAGAAGAAGAAGAAGAAAATTTGGACAAAGACGAAAATGATGATAAATCTACAACGACGTAAATTATAATGTTATATTTTTATAATGAATTCTTTGGTCAAAGTTTATTAGATGTTAATTTCTGGCAGTCTTGTAGCCTCTCATATATAATTGAGACTATAATAAGTCTTTTCTATCTAATTGATGATTAACAAAATCCATTAATTATTATGAAGACAAATTAAATACATATTAGGATTATTCCCGCACTATTAATTGTTTTTTGAAAAAAAACTTATATAATTTATTTGTTTAATACACAATTTTTATGCATATTTAATTTTGCATTTTTATATAAAATTTGCAGAGAATCCTACATTAAACCAAGTATTAAGGGTAATTATGAAACCATAACTTAATTTGATCCTATAGTATACAAAATAACACATAAACTAAAGTCCAAAATTTAAGTTCCCCCGATTCTAATATACAAGATTATTTGTGGGTTTCGAATAAGGGTAATCAAATTGCTTTGTTCTCACATAAGAATGGTTTGGCTTTGTATTGAATTCCGTTCAATAATCTTATAAGAGGGTTAATCTTAATTAACCGAACAATTTAATTTCATGGGAAAATATGTATTTAACTTATACAGAGGGAGAGAGAAATTTTAAGAGGCTATAGTTTGGGTAGAACTGATGTTATATCAGTGGTGGACCCATAATTTTTTTTTACCAATGTCAATACATAATAAAATAAATATTAAAATAATTTTTTTTAAATTTTTTTTTTTGTACTTAAAAAAATTAATTAATTTTAATTAATAGGGTGTCATGAAAGGAAAAAATACTAAACTAAAATTTAAAAAGCCAATAAATTCTATATAAACATTTTTAAAAAAAATTTATGATAGTTCATTTGAACCCCTACAATGTACATGGGTCCGCTAATATACTATATGATAGTACTGAGAGTAAAATAGATCGTCAACCTTGTTTTATAGGAGTTATAGCTCTTGTTTGCGTATGCACATTTGTTTCTATACTTTGCAAATTAGAATGAGACTTAAAGTTCGGATACATTTAATGTTATATCAAACTACCGATGTAGAAGTAGATCTTTCTCCCTTCAATCAACGAGAAAACTAAAGAAAAGGTAGTCTGAACTACCAAATATGATATTGTGTTCTTGTCTTACAATCTCTTGTTTTCAAGAGTGACCAAATGAGCTATCACCTTCTTTAGAGGTTTAATTGTAGTTAAGAAATATTTTATCCAAAAATACAATATTAATTTGATATTTTATAATTTTATACTAAAAATATCATATTGTAATTAACTAAAATATTTATTAATCCTTAAAAATGAATTTTGTAGGACAACCGGACATAAAGTGGTAGAACAAAATATTTTATCCCAAAACAGAAAACTCTACTAATTTGATTGGTAGAACATATGAGACTTAATGTTTTAAGAAAACAATCAAGTTTATGTTAACTAAGTATCAAAGAGAGTATAAAATGATTTACAATGTTTAATAGCTCCTTTTTTCTTGTCAAAAAGACACATGTTTAATAAAATTATTAAACATTATTGTCTTTTAAAAAAACATTAGACTCATCAAAAATATTATCAATTAAACTATTTTCTTAGGTATAGAGTATTAAAAAATTTTAAAAGACAATTTACCCTAATTAATTAATTTCTAATAGACAATTTTATCCTAATTAATTCTACTTTTGGACAGCCAAATCCACCTTCTGGCAATCCATGTTGTCCATATGTCAGACTTTCTTCCTTTTGCCCTTAGAAAACTATTAGGGTCCTTTTTAACAGGTAGATCGAGACGAGTGGTTAGCTACTTAGTTGTACTGCTTAAACTCAAGGCAAAGCGAGGTGGAAATATAATGGAAGTGTGGAACATTATGGAACCATTAAAAGATAAGGTCAAGAGGAGTGGGAAGCAAAGGAATCAGCAGCGCAAAACAAACCTATTTTCTTAGGTATAAAGTATTAAAAATTCTAAAAATACAATTTACCCTAATTAATTAATTTCTAATAGATAATTTTATCCTAATTAATTCTACTTTTGGATGGCTAAATCATCCTTCTAATTTTAAACAGCTTGTAGTCCATCTATCAGAATTTCTTTCTTTTGTCCTTACAAGACTGTTAGGGTCCTTTTTAACAGGTAAAAATCGAGACGAGTGGTTAATAACTTAGCTGCACTGCTTAAACTCAAGAATCAGGAACTCAAAACAAACCATAAAACAAAAGTATGATGACATACATTACGAGTGTGTGAAGCTTGCATACATTAGTATCTAAACCCGTACTTGTTCTTATGTTTCCTTGTACTCTATGACTGTAATGCTTAATAAATAATATGCATGCTATGATTATCATTTTTTAGTACAGAGAATCACTGAAATAAAGTTGAATGTTAGATACTTGTGATTAAAACAGTTTCCAATCTCTTCTTCAAAATCACAAAATATCTAGTTACTTGCAACTGCTGCTTGTTGGTTTCTGGTAACTATTATTCTGTTAGCTTGACACCAATTTCGAGAGAAAACTTGTTTCGGTTCCATGGTGGGCCCCAAATTGTTTATGCAGAAAATAACAATTTAAGAATCGGATGGATTTTATTAGATTCAACACATAAATACAAAGATAGTATAATTATCTGCTAAGAACCGAAATAATTTCTCTCTATCTCGGACTCGAGCTAACTTGTTCTATATTAATTGTAGGTAAAATTGCGTTGAACATGATATCGATGTGACATTCTTGTTTCGCGTTGTGATGGTCCGCTCTGTACTGATGTATCTTGATCAAATTTATGAAATCGCGGTAGAGCTAGGATCCTCCTTGTATGAAAGCGATCCTTGTCTTCTGCATAAGAGGAGATGAGCCACCTTCTTCTTTATCTTCTACGTCGTCGTGTTGTTCAGCCCTTGGGGATTCTTGCCTCTTTTGGTATTATCTCCACGGTCTTTCCACTCCTTTCTCATTCCCTTGCGCCGTTTACCTTCTTCCTTCAGGTACTTTACGGTCTTACATTCTTCGATGGAATGCCCTTTGGCTTGGTGATAGTCGCAAAACTTCTTCAGAATCGTAGTCCCCGTAGTTCCTTGAGGATCTTTTTCTAGTAGTTTTTTTACTTGGAAACAGAGTAAGAGTACTTCAATTTTTCTCCATCGAACGCTTTGTCTTTGCGGTTGTCTTTCTGATTCTGTGGGTTTCCCTTTTTTTCTTCTTGAAAACTTTCGGCTTTCCTGATCTCCTCCCAGTTCGCAAAGTTGACAGAGTGATGTAAGACGTCGTCTAAAGTTGCTGGCGAGTTCTGTATGAGATTTGCCCTAAATTTAGATGTGGGCGACAATGTTGAATCTAGCACGAGTAGAGCCATCTCGTCGTCCACGTGCACACTTTTGGCCTTCATTGCTTTAAATCAGTCAACAAATTATCGCAAGGGCTAGTCTTTTTCCTATCTCATGCTCATGAAATTTTTTTTTCTGATGCTATGCTCGATGAAAATTGAGTATTCATTTGAGAAAAGATTCCGCCAGTTCCTCGAATCCGCCGATTGAATTTGGTTAGAGAGCTGAAAAGCAATCAAGCGCTGCGTTGTAGAGGTTTTCTGCGAAAAAGCGACAAAGTCCTGGGTTCCGCTCTTCCGGTCGGAGGTACACTCTGTCAGCTACTAGGCGGAATGATTTTAAGAACGATGTCGGGTTCGATTCTCTGGAGTTCTAGAGGAACTTCAGCTTTCTTGTTGTCTTGACGTGCGCGTCTGCGATCCTCCTGGTAAAGGGAGTGTTTCGAGTATGCTTGATCATACGGTACAGTTTCGGGGCTAACGTGATTGCCATGTGTACCTGTGTCTTTATGGCTTTGTAGCTTTGTAGTCCTCTTGTGTTTGTCGTATCATGAAAAAGAACCTCGTAAGTTTATCTACTTCGGGTGGAGGTGTCCTTTTGATTCTTTCTTCCAGCTCTTCGTTATCTTGTCTTTTATAGCGCTCAGGCGCCCACCGTGGGACTACTATTTATACTGGGTCTCTCACCTGGTTTACACCCGTTATGAAGATGGATCGAGTCCACTAGCTGAATAATCTCAAGATATATAAGTTATTTAAGATAGAACCTGAAGATTGTGAAAGAAGATCTCGAGATAAGGAACAAATATATTGGAATTAAATACAAGGGTTTAACCCTAATAAACCCTAGTATCTATAAATAAGACAAGTGGAGCACAAAATCAAAGAGGGCCACATTGTCTCTAAAAGCCATCTTTCTCTCATGCCAGCTACCATTCTCTTTTGTTTTTTACTATCTCTCTATTTCTCTACGCAAAACCTTGTAAGAAACGAATTATGTTAAAGGTTTGATCCCCACAGGGTACTTAGACAGCCCAACATAATGGGTCCAGCTGTGATTCAATAAAATTAATTCTTTGTTTATATAAAGTTTTGATCTTCTTATGAGTATCTAGCCCACAAATTCTTCTCTACATTTGATTGTTGGTTTCTGCATAAACAATTTGCACCCACTGTGGGACCATTTATAAGTACTCTTCTTTTGAAGTCGGCTTTAAGGAAACATAAGGAAATGGAGCTCTCCCTCTGCAGCGCGCAAATATCGCTCACTAGTTCACAGAGCTCATTTACCAACGCGTTGCGCTCTTCCTTAGCAGAATGCAGATCTCGTTCGCCAGTCTGTGTATCTCATTCACCAGCGCGTGGAGCTCTCCCTCAGCAGCGCACAGATCTCGCTCACTTGTACGGCGCGAAGCTCCATAAAAGTCTGCACATAGCTCATTTGGAAGCCCTTCGGGATACATGTCCAGCGCGAAGCTCGCTAAACAGTCTGCGCATATCCCACTCAACTGTCTACAGAATTCGCTAAACAGTCTGCACAAAGCCCAGTTAACAGTCAGCGCAAAGCTCTCTTAACAACGCGCTGAGCATGCACAACAAGATATCACTAAACTCGATAAGATTTATTTAAATCTTTGATTATTTTATAATTCTTGTACTTTTGTGTTAATTGGCTAACTACGAGTTTCTATTGTTAGCTCCCAAATTAGGTATTTCCTAAGAGCTCGAACAGCAGCTCACCTGATTTAGACAATAGCTCGCACTATAAGGAGCTTGCCAAGTTTACAGATCTCACAAATCGGTTTGCGGACAAGCTCATAGAACTTGCGTCAGGGCCCAAATTTCAGCTCGCACTGTTTGAGAGTTAGTTGACAGACCCAATATCAGCTCGCACTAATTGCGAATCAGTTGACAGAGCCGACACACTAGCTAACATTAATCATGAATCAGCTGACAGTGTCGCACAATAGGCCGCACTATTCCCAAAACAACTCCCAAAGTTCACACATCAGGCCGAGCTATTCGTATATCAACTCGCAGAGTTCACATATGGGGTTGGACTATTCGAAAATCAGCTCGCAGAGTTCACATATTAGCTCGTAAAATTCATGAGAAAGCTCGTAGAGCCTGCAAACCGCAATTCAAACTTTAAGCTAATCCAAAAGTAAACACATTCAAGATCTTCAAGATGACAAACTCGACCCAGCTATATCGCCCTTTTTAAATTAACATTTAACAAAGGGTTGGGGGCTAGTATTGATATTGGGTCTCTCACCAGGTTTATACTCGTTATGAAGATGGATCGAGCCCACTGGCTGAAAAATCTCAATATACATAAGCTATTTAAGACAGAATCTGAAAATTGGAAAAAAATATCTCGAGATAAAGAAAGAATCTATTGGAATTAAATATTAAGGTTTAACTCCACTAAACCCTAGTATCTATAAATAAGACAAGTTGAGCACACAAGCAAAGGAGGCCACATTCTCTCTAAAATCTGTCTTTCTCTCATGGCATCCACCACTCTTTCTCTCTCTCACGTTCTCTACAGTTTCTCTACACAAAAACTTTCTAAATAATTGAACTACGTTTTAGGCTTGATCTCCATGGGGTACGTAGGCAGCCCAATATAATGGATCTAGCTATGATCTATAAAAACTATTCTTTGTTTGTATAAAGTTTCGATTTTCGTATGAGAATTTAATCCAAATTCGTCCCTACAAAACTACAAATCTTTAGTTGTTTATTTCCGAATAAACAACTGTTAGAATGTATTTAAGTTATGGTAAAATAATTCATATCTTACCACAATTTTGTGATTATTTAAAAACTACTTTTTCACTCAAATTTATATTAATAGGTACTACCGTTCCAACATTACAAATTTACAACAATAAGATACTAGAACCGACGAAAATCAAATATATCTTCAGAAAGCCAAAGCAAATGATGAAAAAAAGCAAACGTTATTTCGTGAAACACATACTTAAAAACCAAACTTAGGTATATAATTTTGAGAAACCCAAAAAAATCATATGTAAAGATTTCTCGGCAATTACAATTTGGAAAAGAAAAAATGAAAGAAATGGTATTGACTTTTTGAATTCCAAATACTTCACATGTATAAAAAGATTAATTTGAGCCGCAAACGAGTTAGGTCATTGGTATGTATAAAGGTTTTCCGGGTTTGAACAGGTATTAGAAATTCCGGTTTAATCCAACCGGCCATATAATTCCGGTTTAATCCAACCGGCCATATATAATTCCGGTTTAATCCAACCGGCCATATAATTCCGGTTTAATCCAACCGGCCATACAATTCCGGTTTAATCCAACCGGCCATACAATTCCGGTTTACAAACATTGCACGTACCAATACATCTGTCACACAAAAGCTGACCAGTACTTAGAAGAAATGTATGATTTTTACATGTTAGATGATTGTACAGCTCGATCTCCAATTCTCCATCACATCCTAGCCAAAAAGAAAAAAAGAAGAAAAGCTGACCATAATACTCTCAGTTGACATAATTACTTTTCTGTTACTTTTCTCTTAGGAGAGACCCTCTGCTGCATTTAGAGTGTTTGTATATATTTCTTTAGCCACCAATTCTTATTCTCAAAATAGAGCTTCCCTTGGCGCTCCGATTAAGTTAAGTGCGGTTGCTGCAATGTGAAACGGCATGAGTCCAGCTTCAGCCAGTTGATCAGCTGGTGCACCGTGGTCGATGTACCGATCAGGCAGTACCATTGGTCTCCACTGTAAAACCAATTGCATATTAGAAAGTTTAGATTTTGGAAAGACAGCAATTATTAGGATATAACTGTAAGTAGTAAGTAACCTTGAGCTTCCCATCGAGAAGACCATCGAGAGCAAGAAACTGAACCACGTGCGATCCAAATCCTCCAATCGAACCTTCTTCAACTGTAATCAGTACCTCGTGCGACTTAGCTAAGCTACGAATGAGAGCACGGTCTAATGGCTTGCAAAACCGTGCATCTGCTACGGTTATGTTTAATCCACGTTCTTCGAGCATTACAGCCGCTCCTAAACAGCTTTGAACCGCTGAGCCATAGCCCAATAGCGCAACTCTCTCTCCTTCCTTTAAAATCCTTCCTTTTCCAATCTGAAACACACCCAAAGACATTTTTCTTTTGTCAAAATGATAAAGGAAGAAAGACTCTAAAAACCAGAGGATCGGATTAAGTTATACCTCAATGGGAACACCTTTGTTTCCAGGAGGTAACGGAACGCCAATACCATTACCTCTAGGGTAACGGAAACAAGAAGGACGATCATCAATCGCAACAGCGGTTGCAACCATGTTAAAGAGATCTGCTTCATCTGATGGAGCCATCACTATCATATTAGGAAGACAAGCCATAAAAGTCACATCAAAAGCTCCACAATGTGTCGGACCATCAGCTCCCACAAGTCCAGCTCTATCCATAGCAAATCTCACCGGTAATTTTTGCAAATCCACATCATGTACAACCTAAAAAAAGGCCATCATATACTTTCTTGGTCTCTAAAAGGTCCATTTGAATGTAAAAACGATCAAGATGTTGAACTTACCTGGTCATAAGCACGCTGCATGAAAGACGAATAGATAGCACAAAATGGCTTAAGGCCCTCACAGGCTAAACCAGCAGCAAAAGTAACTGCGTGTTGTTCTGCTATCCCAACATCAAAACATCTTGTTGGAAAGCGACGTTGGAAGAGATTTAAACCGGTACCACCTCCCATGGCGGCATGAATCGCAACGACATCTCTGTCAACCTCTGCTTCTGCGACTAATGCCTCCGCAAAATAAGTTGTGTAAGATTGAGTCTTATTACTACTTTTGAACTGTTTACCCGTTGCTGGGTCAAATTTCACAACACCTAAAACAAAATAAAACAATCAATCACTATGTGTATACCGCACAAGAACGGAAGAAAATGTTATCCATTTAAATCCACATACCATGGTATTTGTCATCAGCTCTCTCTGCGTAAGGATAACCACGACCTTTCTCTGTCACAACATGAATAAGTACCGGTCCTGTGGTTCTGGTACTCTTGACTTCATTAAGAATGGCTACCAAATCATCTATGTTGTGTCCATCAACTGGACCAATATAGTAGAGACCAAGTTCTTCGAACAGCGTCGATCCAGTCCCGCTTATCATTCCTCGAGCATACTCATCGACCTTAGCAGCCAATTGGTGCATTGGCCCGCCTATTTGCTTTGTCATACCCTATAAACAACAAAAGCTAAAACTCTTATTAACTAACTCCAGAAGTATCAGGATTATTTACCGTACTAGCACAGAAGTAAAAAAAAACTTGCTTTTGCGACTTCTCTCAACTCTCTCAGAGCCGGGTTAGACTGTAAACGACTAAGAGCACTGCTCAATGCTCCAACAGGTGGACTTGGACCATCCAAAGTGGCAGTAGGTAATGAGACTTGCTTGTTGTCATTAAGAATCACAATCATATCAGAGTCTAGATATCCGGCGTTGTTCATGGCTTCATAAGCCTGCCCTGCCGTCATTGCACCATCCCCAATCACAGCAACCACATTGTTGTTCTTCCCCTTCAAATCCCTTCCTACCGCCATTCCTGCAAAAGCCATATTTCTAATTCAGCATTTTTTTTTCTTGTTATTGCTTACAGTCTAGACACAACAACACAAGGCAGGATAATAAAGTGATTTGATTGGATTACCTAAACCAGCAGATATTGTGGTTGAGCTGTGTCCGGTGCCAAAACAATCGTGTTCGCTCTCTCCTCTCTTGGTGAAACCTGAAAGACCATTGGTTTGTCTAATTGTCGGCATTTTTCCTCTTCTCCCCGTAAGAATCTTGTGAGGATAAGACTGATGACCAACATCCCAAAGAATTTTGTCCTGTGGAGTATTGAAAATGTAATGCAAAGCCACAGTAAGCTCCACAACACCAAGACTAGACCCTAAATGTCCACCGGTTTTCGACACGTTGAAGATCACATCTGATCTCAGCTCATCAGAAAGCTGTTTCAGTTCCTGCAATGAATTGTTACCAAATGCCACCAATCCTATCAATATGGGATAAAACATTCGTAGGAATCAAAACAAATGAATCAAAGCTTTAATTTTTACCTTGATAGACAGATTTTTCATATGGATTGGGTAGTTAATTGTGTCAAGTAATGGAGTTGGTGGTCTACTTGAATAATATTCACCCTTCTCTGCAAGTGAAGCACACACTTTCGCCTTTCTGTTTGACTGTACACAACACAACCCAATTTCGACAACAACAACATAAGAACTAAATCTGTCATTTTCTCCAGAAACTAGGAACTGAAAAAAGCAAAACTATTGGTCTACCATCTTCACTTTCAATATATTAATATAAAAAAAAAGGTCGGATTTTTGTTTGACTTCTGTCAAAATTGAAGTAAACCCTTTATATAATACACGATTTTATCATATGGGCAATTACAGAAATCATAGGATATTCAGCAATCAGGTTCAAAAATCAGAGAAGAGAAGTTGATCTTACATGGAAGTTGTTGGGTCTCGGACATGGCGAAGGAAGATCTGTAACTAAAGATCGAGAAGAAGACAGAAGAGTTGATTTGCAAGAAACTGCTGAAGCTCCTTTGGTTATTATGTAAGAAGGAAAAGCAAATGCAGACGAAGCCATTAAAGAAGAATATTTTACAAATGCCAGAAAGTTGAAAAGTGTAAGGATTTATAGAGAATTCAAAAAATTGAGGTTTATCAATAACAGTGAAAAATGAATAATTAGCACTTTAGAATCCACTAAAAACGAAAGTGTGTGTTAAATGTTGTGGAGGTGGTGATGATGGTGGAGAGTAGAAGAGAAAAGATGGAGACTTTAATGGGGGTGATGAAATAAGACGACAAGAAAACCAAACTTCATGAAACACTATTTTATGGAGTAACGGTGATGATATTTAAAAAAAAAAGAAAAAAATTGAAAAAAGCTCAAAGATATTGAGATTGTTCGTCATCCGCAGAGAACTTGAGATTTTGGTTGGGCCACGTCAACAAAGAAATCCAAGTTTCGGATAGATATTGATATACATTAGTACATAACATTTGTAACAATATATTTAAATTCAATTATAAGTTCTTTGTAAATCAAGGGAATAAAGACAAGAAATTCTCCATTTATAAGATCTTACAACAAGTGTATCATAGATGAAAAAAGAAACTTTAATCATTTAAGGTAAGAAATCATTATGGACGTAATTAATTTGTGATTTGATGAATGTTTTTAATAATAATAATAATAATAGAATTTGTTAAATAAAGAAAAAATCTTGAGAAAACAAGAGTCATCAATATAATTGGAAATGTATATTTTAAAAATAAGAAAAAAAATCACATTTGTTGTGATATATATATAAATTATGTTTGTTTCACAACAATAATATTATTTGCTAATAAAGAAAAAATCTTGAGCAAACAAGAGTCATCAATTACATTGAAAATGTATTTTTTTGAAGAAAATTAAGAAAATCATTTTATTACAAAATGATTAATATGATCTTAATATTTTATTATTCGTAAAAAAATTATAATTCGAATTATAATTCGAGTGGCTCAATTTTTTTTTGTCAACATTAGGCCATAACTGGTCGGTCTAATAGTCAAGTTCCTACATAATGTAAATAGTGTGATTCGATCCATAGATATGTAAGTGTGCATGCTTTTAATAAACTTATCGTATACCACTGAACTAAAAGCCACTCTAAAACCTCTTAAATTGTGCATATAAAGTGGTGAATAAAATGTCGAAGGAATTTTAAACTATGATAGTATATTACTATTGTTTTAAGTTTTTTCCTTCGACCACGGCCATGTTAGAAAATCATATTTCGAAAGATAATTTTATATGTTATGTTTGTTTCGTAAACAGTAACAATAATAAATAACAATATTTATTAATAAAAAAATCAAGTGATATATTGTATTATTTGTTTTTCGTCTTTAGACATTCGAGTTTTAATTTTGAGTTGAGGTCGGGTTTCGACTTTTTGGATTATAATTTTACTATCCATTTATAATTTATTACTATTTTTCTGTTTGAATCCAATTGGTTTCACATCAGATCGAATAATACTTAAAAAATTTGAAAATAAAAACAATACTCAAAATAGTATTAGAAAATCCAAAAATATCCAAAAAATATTTGAATATTTGTATATTATCATATTATTTAAACAAACAATTATCTAAAAAATATCAGAATAAATAAGAAATACTGAAATACTTAAAAACTACCAAAATATTTAAAAAATATTCATTTGGATATCAGTTCAATATTGGATATAATCCTATAGCCACAAGTCTAAACAAAGCGGACTCATCTGATATTTTTTTCAGTTTTGAAAAATACCAAATACCCAAATTTTTGGATTAGTTTAATGCGGATTTTGAATTTCGAATTTTATACCCATAACTAAATAATTGTAGCTTATTTCTAGTTTTACATATTCATATATCTTTTTTGTTTTGTTAATATATATATATATATAACAAAAAATATATGAATATGTAAAACTAGATAAATAAATAAATAAATTATTTATTTATTAAAATCTAGCGAAATAAATTAAATATAAATGATAACACTGGAATTCGGTTGAATTTGGTATAATAAAATAAAAATCTATAACAAAAAAATATTATACCCCATGAAAATAATTAATTTTTTTAATTCTGAACAAAACTATATAATTAATTAAAAAATATATAATTATAGATTAAATCTATATTATACACAATTAATCTAAATTAATTGAATAATTGATATTAGTATATTTACTTTTCTATCTATAATTAATTATAAATTTTATTAAAATATTTAATTGAGTAATTAAGTAATAATTTTTTTTTTGTCAATAGTGAGTCACAACTGATTGACCTATTAGCCAAGTAATAATATATCTAATCTATTGTTTATAACTAATTATATATTTTATTTTAACAATTAATTAAATAATTGAAATCTTGTGAAATTGGTGAAAGTATTTGTGAAATTAATTGTATGTAATTGGTAACATAATATACGAGGAATTGGTGGAATTAAGAATTCCTCAACTTTTTATGTCACCATGAGACCCAATGTTATCATAGTAAAAAAAATGGTTTGATAATTCCAGTGTTCCAAAAATTGAGCATATAATTTTATTAGAATGGATTTGACGAATGAAATAGAAAAGTAATTGTAGACTTGGTGAATTGATGGAAGCTGTTATTGAGACTGTCTCAATCAATTTGGTCTTATCTTTTATATTGCTATTGTGGAAATTTATGTCAAAGAGTCCTATCCTATTCTTTTACGTAAGTTGAATGTTCTCATTCGTTATATATCACTAATTACACAAACATATTTTCTGTATTATTATTATATATCTATGTGTGTATCATGCTTTTATTAATATGAATTCATTGACAGATAACCTCACTAAAGAAGTCAAAAATATATATACACCAAAATATATATTAGAAAAATTTTTAACTTATAATTTATTATTTAAAGATAATTTTAAAAATATTACATTATCTTATCAATCGTATATTATGCCACCGACTAAGTGATATTTTATTTTTAAAAAATCATACACACAATACATATGCTAACTTTACAAAAAAATATTATACACTATTTCATGTATAATGTTATTATTATTATTCTTTCTTAACTAATAAGTTTTATATTTTATAGGAAGAACATAAACTATTCTCTTTGAATGGTGTAACCACATATAGTTTTTTACTTCTATATATTTAAATAGGCCAAAAGCATGAATACATATCTATATAGGGATGACCAGAAAATTATAACTTAGTTTCACATTATAAATAAATAGAATTTGAAAACTCTTTATCTTATAATCCTATTATTATTTTTATGTTTTGTTTAACGCTATTAATAATTGAAGTCTGGTTGGCCAAATGGTGGTGTGTTCAAGTGCTTTGCTCATATCCAATAGATCCAAACGACTTTTTTATCTTTTAGATTTTCGTCATCACTAACGTCACAAAATTGAGTAGTCCGATGTACTTATTTGTTTTAACAATACTTTTCTTGATTTAGATCTATGATTATATATAATAATTCTCTATAAAATAGTCATAACTGAGAATTAACCATCAAACATTTCAAAAAATGGATACCAATGATTCAAAGCCACTCACAGGTCCACACTTTCTGTTCGTGACTTTTCCAGCTCAAGGCCACATCAATCCATCACTCGAACTAGCCAAACGCCTTGCCGGAACCATCCCCGGAGCTCGAGTCACGTTCGCCGCCTCTATCTCTGCTTACAACCGCCGTATGTTCTCTACAGAAAACGTCCCTGAAACTCTAATCTTTGCTACTTACTCAGACGGCTACGACGACGGTTTCAGATCTTCTTCTTCTGATGATGACAACTCTCGCCAAGAGCGAACCGGGAAATACTTGTCCGAGATGAGAAGACGTGGGAAAGAGACATTAACCGAACTAATCGAAGATAACCGGAATCAAAACCAGCCTTTTACTTGCGTGGTTTACAGCATCCTCCTCACTTGGGTTGCTGAGCTGGCTCGTGAGTTTCACCTTCCTTCTGCTCTTCTTTGGGTCCAACCAATAACTGTATTCTCCATTTTCTACCATTACTTCAGTGGCTACAAAGAAGCAATCTTAGAGATAGCTAATAACAACCCCTCTGGTTCTCTTAAATTACCGTCTCTGCCACTGCTTCGTCTCTGTGATCTCCCTTCATTCATAGTCCCTTCCAACATCTATCAGTTTATAATCCCTGCATTTCAAGAACAGATTGAGTCACTGAAACAAGAAACAAACCCTATGATCCTCGTCAATACTTTCCAAGAGCTTGAAGAAGAAGCCATGAACTCGGTTCAGGGTTTGGTCAAGACTTTCCCCGTCGGTCCTTTGATAACCTTGAGAACGGATTCTTCGAGTCAAGCTGATTACATTGAGTGGTTGGATACTAAAGCAGATTCGTCTGTGATTTATGTTTCGTTTGGGACCATTGCCGTGTTGCGCAAGAAACAGCTTGTGGAGCTTTGCAAGGCGTTGATTCAGAGTCGGAGACCGTTCTTGTGGGTGATTACGGATAAATCTTACAGAAGTAAAGAAGACGAGGATGAGATAGAAGAAGATAACATAAAGAATTTTAGAGAAGAGCTCGATGAAATAGGAATGGTGGTTTCGTGGTGTGATCAGTTTAAGGTTTTGAATCATAGATCGATCAGTTGCTTCGTGACGCATTGCGGGTGGAACTCAGCACTAGAGAGCTTGGTCGCAGGAGTTCCGGTTGTGGCGTTTCCGCAATGGACCGATCAGATGACGAACGCTAAGCTTTTAGAAGATTGTTGGAAGACAGGTGTGAGAGTGATGGGGAAGAAGGAAGATGAAGGAATGGTGGTGGAGTGTGAGGAGATACGACGGTGCTTGTCGGAAGTGATGGAGGAGAAGGCGGAGGAGTTTAGAGGAAATGCGGGGAGGTGGAGAGATTTAGCAGCTGAGGTGGTGAGAGAAGGAGGTTCTTCGTTTAATCATCTCAGAGCTTTCGTCGATTCGGTTTCAGACAATTCAATTCCGTAATTTCACTTTATCGAGTATTTCATGTTCTTAGGCAAAATTCACTTTAGGATGTTGCATGCTTCATTATGAAGATGATGAAATATAATTTATTCAAAAAGTGAGAGATAAATAGATAGACAGATACAAGACAGGTACACATGACATGATACAACCAAATTGTCAGTTTCACTTGGTCTTACTTGATGGCCAAGAATACAAAAGAAATTGAATGTTGCAGATTGAATCTTGAGTTTCCAAGTATACATATTTCTATTGTAACCGAAGAAGAAAGCTCTCAGTGAGCGTTGCGAGTGATCAAGCCTTCGAAAATGAGGTAAAGATCTCTGTTATCGCTTCCAAATATCTCTTCAGCTTTCCTTAGCGTTTCCTGGAAAACAAAGAGAAAAAACATTGCAGATCGATTCAAAATCCGAGCTTTGGATAGAAAGACGGTAAAATGATTATGAGAGAATCCTCCTTACTTCTCTTGTTTGCTTGTGAGCGTTAAGATCCTTCACATTTCCCAGAAATGCACCAAATTGCTCGTACGATAATCGACTCCTGATTAAGAGTTAATGACAAGAAGTAGAGAAGTTACAGACAATGCTACATAGAGTTTTTCTGTAAAAAATGTTCAGCTTAGGTTTCTTTTACCTGACTTGTCGGAAAAACTCTTTTCCGTCAACCCGAGTTCTTCCTGGAAACAGAGATAAGAAACAAACCGTATAACTATTGTAATGTTTCAAACTCGCTAGAAGAAAATCCTGGTTTTAACTTACCAGTGTGTGAGCCAGGCTCTGAAATTGAAATAGACGACCTGGTATCATCAAACATGCCTCTAGTGGTAGAGAATGATACAGAATGGCGTCGAGGAGAGAGAGGTCTCGAAGTTGTTTTTGGGGTAGCAGAAGCAGATAAGGTTGGTGGAGAACCAGGAGGAGTAAGCCGAGGCGTAGTAGTTTGGGATACTAATGGAACGCTGTTCGATAGACTCGGTTTAGGAACTGCGATAAAACACAAAACAAACTTAAGCGTTAAACACACAAAACAAAAGGTTAAGTGGCTTGAGAACTGAGATTTACTACCATCATTTTCATTTTCTGTTGTAGCTGATTCAATGGCTTCAGAAGCTTGAGATTGAATTGATGAATGTCTCGGAGGTTGAAATGAAGTATCATCATCTAAAATTTGACATGAACCATCCATTTTGTTAAATGAACACAAGATTTCACTAAAATTCCTTACAAGAACTTTACCGTTTGGTGTTGGTTTAGCGATAATTTGCGTTGTTCCTGCCTGTAAAAACCCAAAATGATACAATCAAAGATATGAACTTCATACTATTTAAAAGCAAATTGAAGAAAGTGAAATTTCATACATTCTGATCGTCATCTTGAAGAGACATCATTAGCGTCTTTCTGAAACCTTCGAGCTGCACCAATTTGCATAATTCATAAATTCAATTTCATGTAATTTCCATTTAAATACCCTTTAAACTCCAAAAACACGGCTATTTCCAAATTTAGAAATGAAGAGACCAAAGTCAAATTTTGAAATTGGTCCAAAATTACCTTTGAGACATCTCTCTGAAGTCTCTTCACAGTATTAGACAACGAAGAATTCTCTCTTATCAGATTCTCCTGCAAAATTGTCGAAGATTGAAAGAGTTAGTCAAACCCGTAAAATGAATCGTGTCGGAAAGTCAAAATTTGGTTCGGACCTTTTCACCGTCGGCGAGAGAAAGCTTATGAAGAGCATCAGAGAGAGACGACTCGAGAGACTCAACGTGGGAATGTAGCTCGCCGATTTCTTTCTCCTTCTCAGCGAGAATTTCCCGGAGATCCGACGACTCTGATTCGAGTGCAGAGACACGTGTGGAGAGCGCAATGGATGTGATCTTGCGGGCCACATCTAGCTGCTCGAATGGATCGGTCGGTAACACTTGAAGAACTTCTTCAGGAAGATCGAAACTTCTAGAACCTGTAACCGCACTGGATCCTTCTTCTTCTTCAACCTCTGACATTTCTCGTTTTTTATTTCTTATAAAAATTTCCCTTTTTCAGTTTTTATCGTTTTTCTTTTGTACTTTCTGTGTTTTTATAATCATTCGGTTATGTTACGGCATAGAACCGGTTAGTTGGTTACCTACATCAAACCTGAATTAAAGTGTATAATTAAACAATTTCCTTGGTTAGATGATTTCATTATTGATCTACGCAAGGTTATTACGAAAACTCTAATGCATGTCAAGACTAAAAAAACGTCTTGTGTTGTGGGACACAGAATCCCGGTTTGGGGTTAAGAATCCGGTTCGGTTGTGTAATATGTTGATATGATTGATAAATGGATATAGAGAATGTGGTCATGTTTGCTTTGTTTTTTCTGTTGAGTGATATGAGGAAATATGTGGTATTGAATTTGTAAGCAAAGTTTGTGAGCTGTGAATGGATAAGATTATAATTTGTTGGACCCTTAAAGCCGGCATAGTTGTTTCGTTGCGAACTATTTAATATGTTATTGAAAGACTGTTTTTTATGAAATAAAATAATTATAGAAAAAAAAACAGATTTATTGGAAAGTTTTTAATTAGGAACTCGAATTTTTGTTTTACAACAACTAAAGGGGTCTCCAGTTATTCAATTCTGACTCGGAATGAAGAAAATGATGCAATAACAAGGAACTTTTGGGCTTTTGTAGAACAATAACCAGAACACCATTTTAACAAAAAGGTAAAAAAAAACCCACCACATTTAGACATTACTAAGACGTATTATCTTTAACTAAGAGAAGAATGGGAAAAATATAGACAAATGAGCAAAAGAATAATCTGAATTTCTCATTAACTCACAAAGAATTGTATAGAAGAGTTTATATACAGAGAATTATACTAAACGTAATCTTAACAAACTTAACAAACTAATTACACCGAATTAAGCTAGAATTAATCAAATCGGATTAAACTAGAATTAATCCTAATACATTTCCCTCAAGCCTCTTAGTCCAAAGATGATGAAGGGAGAAAGAGGCTTAATGTAGGCATGCGGTTGAGAATTAAGTGAAAAGGACCAGGCTGAAGAGAATTAGTCAAAATATCTGCATGCTGATTAGTGCTTGAAATATGAAATATGCATAAGAAACCATTCTTCAACTAATTTCTAACTGTATGGAAATCCACCTCTATGTATTTTGTTCTCTCATGAAACACTGGATTGCTAGCTATATGTATAGCTGATTTGTTATCACAAAATAACTTTGCTGAAGAGTAAACATTCACCTTTAAGTCTTTGAGGAGTTGACTTAACCAAAGAAGCTCACATGTAGCAAGTGCCATACTTCGATATTTTGCTTCTGTGCTACTGCGACTGATTGTGTTTTGCTTCTTTGATTTCTAGCTGATTAGAGATTTGCCAAGATAAACACAAAAACCTATGATTGATCTTCTAGAATCTGGGTAAGCTATCTAATCTGCATCAGCAAATGCATTGAGGCAAAGATCTGTATTAACTGCAAAAAATAATCATTGTCATGGATTACTCTTGATGTACCATAACACTTTGTAGGCTGCTTGTAAATGAGCATCAGTAGGTGAAGATAAAAATTGACTCAGGTAGTTAACAAAGAATGTGACATCAGGACGAGTTATTGTGAAGTATAAGAGTCCTCCTATCAATTCACAGTAAACAGAGGGAGTTTCAAAAAGAGTACTAGTGTCTCTACTGAGTTTGATTGTAAGATCCATCGGAACTGAAGATGGTTTATAAGCTAACATCCCAGTTGTAGCCAATATGTCCAAAGCATATTTTCTCTGACAGATTGAAATCCCTATAGTGTTTCTGGCAATTTCAATCCCATGGAAGAAACGAGGAGCTCACATTATTCTCCCTTTATTTTGAAAGCACTGTGAAGAGCATCTTTAAGCAACTGCAGTTCACTATTGTCATTGGATGCAATCAATATGTCATTGACATAAACTAAGAGAGCAACAAAGGTTGTCTCAGTTTGTTTGACAAAGAGTGTATTGTCCCATAGAGATTGCATGTAACCACACTGGAGGATAACCTTTGAAAAACATTGATACCATTGTCTGTTGGCTTGCTTCAAGCCATATAGTGATTTATGTAATCTGCAAACTGCATTAGGAGGAAGAATAACGTCTGGAGGAGGAGTGTAACCATGTGGTAAGCTCATGTATATCTCTTCATCTAAATCTCCATGAAGAAAAGCATTAGTTACATCCATTTGAGTCAAAGTCCAACAATAAGCAGATGCTAAGCCTAAAATGAGTTTAACACTACTAAGTTTTGCAACAGGGGAGAAAGTATCTATATAGTCTACTCATTCTTGCTGAGTGTAACCCTTAGCAACTAGTCTTGCTTTATACCTCTCTATTGAACCATCTGGATTATACTTAATAGTAAAAATCCATCTACATCATATCACATTCTTACCAGGAGGTAGAGATACAATGCTCCATGTTCCTGTCAGTTCAAGAGCAGAAATCTCCAAATTCATAGTCTTCGGAAAATGTGGATGTGCCATGGCTTGTTAAAAGATCTGGGGTTCTGTCTCAAGTGTAAAAGAGATAGCAAAAGATTGAAAGGAAGAATGCAATTTTGAGTAATCAAGAACTGAGGATAAAGGAAAATGATTATATTCTGATATCAGAGGAAAAATTTGATTAAAAGATTGAATAAGAGAACAGTGGTAATCAGATAATTAATTTGGTACCTTGACTTGCTGTTTTGGTCTAACTATGGGTAGAGAAATTTGTCATGTGCTAGTTGTTACAGTGTCCATGTTGATAGATGTGGCATTAGAGTGTGAATGATTAGGCACAAAAATAGATAAATTACTTTGTGAAACATTTGTCCCAACATTCAAATCAGATACGAAATGCACATTTGAAGATGATGCATGATCAGAGTTATTCATGTCAAGAACATGCAATTCAGTAGTCAAATTTGGCAACAAAAGTTGAGACAAAGATGTAGTTCCATTATCTAATACAACATGAGTAGGCAACGAGAGAATGGTTATAGTAAATAGATCTCTATCAATAGAAGCATGGAAAACAGATTGAAATGGAAACACATATTCATGAAAAACCACATTCCTAGAGATAGTCACTTCATTTGTTTTAGTATTCAACACTTTATAATCTTTGTACCCTGAAGGATAACCAATGAAGACACAAGGAACTGCACGAAGATAAATTTTATTTCTATCCTTCACATTTGTAGAAACATAAAAAAGACAACCAAATGATCTCAAAAACGAATAATCAGGACTCTTTCTAAAGAAAACTTCATATGGAGACTGTTTATTTAAAACGAGAAAAAGAGTTCTATTAATAAGGAAAACAACAGATAAAATGCAGTTACTCCATACACCAAAGGGATGTAGATTGAAACAGTAAAGCACGAGCAACATTCAAAAGATGTTTGATGCTTACACTCAAAAACAGAGTTTTGTATAGGTGTGTAAGCACAGAAAAAATTGATGCAAAAGATGTTGATGCTTACGCTCAAAAACATCACTTTTATTTCTTAACATGTAAACCCAAGTAAGTCTAGTACAATCGTCTACTATAGTAAGAAAATATCTATATTCCTTAACAGACTCAACAGAAAAAAACTCCTACATATCTAGATGTAAAAGATCAAAAGGTTTCTTAGACAGATTGTTATGAGAAACAAAGGGCAATTTCTTTTGCTTAGCTAAAGGACAGACTTTACAATTGACATGACTAGACTTAGCACTAACAGAGATACCCGGAATGCATTATAACTTGGCAGAAGATGGATGTCCAAGGCGATGATGCCAAAGAGCTTCATCAGCTAACAAGGATCCACAAAAGTTGGCAACAAGAACAACATCTTTATTAAGAATGTATAAGCCGTGCAATGGAGAAGCTTTACCAATCATCAAGTCTCGAGTAAGAACAAAGCAAGATAATAACCATTGCTACACAAAGTACTAACACTTAACAAGTTAAATTTGAAAGTTGGAACATGTAACACATCTCTAAGAATAAGAGTTGGAGATATATGAACTATGCCAGAATGATTAATAGGCACTTTAATGCCATTAGGAAGAGAAACGATAACACCTGTCACTGGAAAAGTTTCATTAAACATAGTTAGATCAGAACACACTTGACATGTGGCACCAAAATCTATTATCCAACAACCATTTGGTAAGACTGAATAAAGAGAACTGAGAGCATAGCGTTTAAAAGTCAAGATATTGTTTTCAAAACGAAGATTAGAAGAAATTTGTACATTTGAAACTATACCAGATGTAGATGTGACAACTATATCACCATTTTCCGTGATTGTAGCCGGTTGGAAAAGGGATGCCTTCTCTGAAACCCAGACATGTGCACTGAGTTGATGGATCAGGGAGTTAACTTGATCTGCAGTAAATTTCGAGAGATCAATACCTGTGGTATTCATTACAGGTGTTGGCACATTAGTAACAACATTTGCCATTGGTCATGTGACAGGATAACAAGATTGTTGTAAGTTGCCATAAGAACCTGATTGAGGTTAACCACGATTTTGAGAGGTTGTCTGCTGCTGTTGATTTTTTTGATGCATCTTATGACTCGGAGGATAACCATGCAGTTTGTAATACTTTTGTATAGTGTGTCCATTCCTTCCACAATGGGTACAATAAGGTCGAGATTGAGATTGTTGCTGGTTTTGATATTTGTTAAAAGCAATTGCATATGCTGCATTATCTGATGCACCTAAAACATCCCCTCCAATATCAACAAGAGCAGACTCATTAATTGATTGGGAAAAAGGTATTGGTCTTGAAATCTGAAAAGCCATGTTCTCATTATTCAGAGTAGGTTTGAGAAACTTTTTCTTTTCATCTTGACACACCATGTTAAAAACATCCTCAATCATCGGAATTGGCTTGAGCATAAGAATATGACGACGTGTAGGTTTATAAGCTTCATTCAACCCCATCAAGAACTTAGTTACACGTCTCCTTTTTTGAAGTTTTTCTCAGAGATTAGTGGCATTACATTCACATTTACCGCAAGTGCACAAAGGCATTTCAACAAAATTTTTATACTCTGCCCAAAGAGTTACTAATTCAGTATAGTAAGTGCTTACATCCATGGATCCTTGCTGGAGTTGAACTAAGACATTGCTCTATCTCATAAACTCTTAGAGCATTATCCTGTTTAAATCTTGCCATCAAATTCTTCCAGATAGATTCAGACATGTATAACAAGCTATGTCCTATTTTCTTTGAAACTGAGTTCATTAACCAGTTTGTAACCATATCAAGCAGCTGACATGTATAACAAGCATGCATCACGATTAGGTTTAGGAATTGTACCATCAATGAAGCCTAATTTCTTTCTAACATTAAGCGTCATTCTCACTTATCATCGCCAAGCGTGAAAGTCAGATCCAGATATCAATCGATCAGAAACCAAAGTTAATCCAGCGTGATCTGAGGAAGGAGAAAATAGTGATTCTCGTATTGATCCATGGATTACACAGACGAATTGATATTTGCTATGTTTTCTTGATTTACCGAGACCATTTCTAGAAAAGAAATTGAAATTGACGATGCAGATTTAACACAACTTTGAAGGAAAGATTACGGTAAATCAAAAACAAAGAAGATATAAATTTTCGAAGAATGAAAAGAAAGAACAAAGAAAGAGAGAGGTTGAAACATAGCAGTAAACAATCTAGAAGGCGAGGAAATTTGCAGTGGAGGAATTAAGAAGCTGACTTCTGCAATTCGAGCTTAATTGTTGAAGACGATGAGAAATCATGACGAAAGCTTTCTTTCTTGTTGCTCTGATACCATATTGAAAAAAAGTAAAAGAATAATCTGGATTTCTCATTAACTCACAAAATACTGTACAGAAAAGTTTATATACAGAAATTACAATAACCGTAATTTTAATAAAATTAATAAACTAATCAAATCGGATTAAATCAGAGCTAATCAAATCGAATTAAACGAAAATTAATCATAATAAAAAGTTGTCCATTTTTTCACATTTTCATAAATTAAAAAGATTTCTGAGAATTGTTATTAGAACTGACATAATAATAACTTTAATAGAAATAAAAATTTAATTTGGCCGGTAAAATTTCTCAAATTCTAAAGGGATGATTATGTAAAGATACCATAGAAACTTTTCTTATTTAGATTTAGAAAGCGTTCCTATATATAATATTGATGTGGGGTCCATACAAAATATAATTGTGCGACATGTGTTAATGACTCTTCAAATGAAGAGATGAATATGTTTGACACACGTCAAACAATGTGAGTGCATATAATAAAATGAATAGCAAGTCATTGATTTGCTTGTGCATGTCGTGTCATAACAAGAATGATCTTTTTGGGAGGAAATTGCATTTTTTACTATGTATTAAACGGTAAAACTTTATAATCCTGACGGAGTGGTTACATTCTTTCGTAAATAATTTGGAATTAGGTTTATTTATTGATTTATAATCTTACCGTATTTATACAAATGCAGTTTAACCTAACAAACTCACTTAAAAGATTGCAAAGAATATTTTGATCACAAGAAATAATAAAAAATGGAATAATTTCCCATCGAAAATGGTCTTTGCCAAAAATTCACAACCGCTTGATTGGTAAAATGTCACATGTGGTATTAAAGAGTATACACATTATGTTTAAGGAGTATAATCATAAAAGTGGTTATAAACTAATTCATAATACATAGTTAAACTATTGATGATCATTTAGCATTAAAATTACAAAATAAGTCATTATAATTTGTTTAATATTATCTACATAATAAAAATAAAATAATATTTTAATGATTTTTTTTTTTGGTCAACCTTACTCATTGAATTTGGATCAACAAGGCCTGATCCATAACCTAAATGCTCAAATTAGAACGGTGAGATTCGAACTCCTCACCTAGTGCCTAACTAGATCAAGGGCAAGCCAACTGGGCTGCATGCTTCTTGGCCTAGTTTAATGTTCTATACCTAGAAAAACATATATTTACGAGCATTGAATTATAGAACATTTAAAAAATATTATGCTCTTTTTAATGTTTAATTGATAAAATATGATTAATTTTTAAAAAAGCATTAAACTTAACAAAAAAACATTACCAATCAATCTCTTAAAAATTCGTAAGAATTTTTAGATGAAATAAAAACTAAGTATTGAAAATATGTTTCCGAATAATATGACAATCGTTTTCGATATGCTTTGTGAAATACCGGATTATTAGCTATATGCGCCGCAATGGTGTCACAAAATAGAAAAACATGACCAGCTTGAAGAACCTGCAACTCAATGAGCAATTTGACAAGCAAAGAGATCTCACATGTGGCAAGGGACATAGCCGACACTCAGATTACGCAAAAGATAGAGAGACAACATCTTGTTTCTTAGATTTCCATGAGATAATATAATCTTCAAGAAACATGCAATAGCCCGTGGTGGAATGCCTAGTGATTGGAGAAGAAGACCTATCTGCATCAGAAAGTATTGTGAGCTTCAAGTCAGAATGTGAAGGATCGAATAGTCCCAATCCAGCAGAGCCTTTGATATAATGAAGCACTTTGTGAGCATCATTAAGATGACACTGCTTAGGATATAATACATGTTGACTATGTGATGAGCTTATGATTTCTATCACAAGCTCTTTTGGGTAGTTATGACTACCTCTTCTATAGTTTTCATAGATTTAAATAGGAAAAGTTACAAGAACTAAGTGTGAGATCATGGATCCTTAACAACAAGGAAGCAAATAACATAACATGGTGGTATTTGCTAATTGAAAATGATAAAGTAAATAGTAAATAAACCTGAAATAAACTCACTGCTTGTATTGGTATTTTGGTTTTGGTTTACGTATTGGTGATGGTTATGTGGTCACTCATCACCATGAGAAAATTTCAAAAAGAAATCTATCTCATCTTGAAATTCTCAATGGAAAATATAGAGATATAGGAAATTTACATATTTGTCAAGATACGATCCAATTATTTTAGTTTGATTCGCAAAGCTTGATAACATTTACTTATTTCATCTTTTCTGAGTCACCCCAGGGAACATACCATGTAATCTGAGTTAGAAAGAAACCTCATATGCATTAAACATATCTCATAATAGAAACGATGGTCCAACATTACTGCAAGCTTTTACTTGTACAAATAAGCTAAATCCTCTTGAAGAGTGTGCTCGATCCAACCCATGTACATTAGACTGCTATCATTGCAATGAAGGGAACAATGTCTCTGGTTAAGTACTTGCAAGCATTGTCTCTTAATTTCCAGAAAAGTGAGTTGAGAAGCAATCGCTTTTGATTCAATTTTATTTAATTATAACAATGATATTATTAGTGACCAAGGGCGGATGTTAGTGACCAAGGGCGGATGTAAGTTAGCTTTAGTGGGGGCACTTGCCACTACTTAAAAAATTATATTGTGCTTTTATTAAGTAAAAATTTTCTTAATTTAAATTTTGCCCCATCAAAAAATTAAAAATTACCCCATCTTTTAACTCAACACAGCAACACCCATTTTATTAGAATAGTGGGATTATGCCGTGTTCCAATACGGGATTTGATTATATAAAAAAACCGTGTTCATTTAGATTGTTAGACCCGTGTCAATATTTTGAAATATTGTTTTCGAGATGTTCTTTTAGATGTTTAAAACCCGAACCAAAATTGATTTGAATTAGAGGAGTCAAACCCGACAAAAAACCCAAATAAATCTTAAATCTATACACCCAAAAAACCGAAACCGAGCCCAAACCCGAACCGGAACCAAATCAAGAACCAAATTTTAACTTTTTTAGAATTTTTCTATTATTTAAATAAATAAAAATCAATTTTTATTTAAAAATACCTAAACCCGAACTCGTTCTATACCAAACTAAACCATATCCGAAAAATAAAAATACTCGAATAAGTTTTAAATCTAAAGAACCAAAATACTGAATTAGAGGAACCAAACCCGACAAAATATCAGAAATGGATTTTAAATCTATATACCCAAAAAACTGAATCTAAATTTGAACTGGATCCGAATCAAGAAGTGAATTTGTATCCGATATATATTTTTTTAATTTTTTATTATTCTTTTTTAAGAGGTTTTTTCTATTAAGTTTTTATTAATGTTAGAATTTTTATATAAAAATATCCGAACTCAAACTCGAAATGTAGCAAGTGGCCTTTAATCTAATAGCAGGCGGTAAGTCCACTAAAGACAGCGCACTTGCACAACCAGGGATCGAGTCCCACCGCCTACATTATGTAGGAACTTGGCTAATGGGCCGGCCAGTTGTGGTCCAATGTTGACCAAAAAAAAAAAAAAAAACTCGATATGTATCGAATGTAACCCAACCCGAAAAATAAAAATACTAGAATGAGTTTTGAATCAAATGAACCTAAAAACCGAATGAGAGGAACTGAACCCGAACCAAACCCGACAAAATATCCTAATGGGTTCTAAATCTATATACCCAAAAAATTGAACCCAAACCTGAACCGAAACTAAATTAACATTTTTTAAATTTTATCTACTAAATCTTTATTAATTTGGATATTTATATAAAAATATCCAAATTCAAAATCGATCTATACCGAACCGAACCTATCCGACCTAAAAAATAAGCAGCAACCCTAATTTGGTCATCTTCCTCAAACGTTACCAAGAGCTTAGTTTGACATCTGTTTCTAGATTACAATTATACACAACAGAATCCCCACTTCACCTGGTCATGTATATATTTGCCAATAGTCGAAGCACATACTGGAGTTAAAGGTCACAACTTTATCTTCTACCAGTCTACGAAAAACTTCAAACGCCTTATTAGACATCCCATTCTGAGCATACACACACTCATGATCGATCGAATGATACGAAACACAATCCTTATCCACAATCTGATCGAAGATTTTTCTCGCCACAGATACACCTCCTTCTCCACCCTTGGCATAAGCATCCAAGAGAGTATTACCAACACTAATTCCTCTATCAAACCCTCTTTTTATCACAATGCTATGAATTGATTTTGTTAAACCCTTAACTTAATTAAACCTTTTATATATATATATATATTGCTTTTGATTTGGTAATGAAATTACTTTTAATTGTCGATTATAACCAAATTAATAAGCTTAGTAAAAAATATTGTCAGTCTAAATCATAAGTTAATTTTATCAAAATCAAAGTTTTTACCACTTTAATATATAAGATTTATTCTTTATAAAGAAGCTCATTTATCATATATCTAAATCTAAAAAATAGGTGTTTGAGGTTTCCTAGGCCATTAGAGCATGTTTAGTGGTGATAAGATGTAAGTATCAAATGATTAAAAAAACAAAAAAATTAGAAAAGTTAGAGAGAGAAGGTTTCTCAAAATAAAAAACTGTCTCTAGATTTCTTAATGAAGAAACTCAGTTTCTCAATTAAGAAACTGTCTCCACACGTATCATTATGTGATTGAATAATTTTTTTTAAAAAAAATAAAATTTAAATAAAAAATAAATTCTTATAAAAATAATAATATTTTATTTCTTAAGAATCTCAACTAAGCATCTTACGTATCATCAATTTTTTTTTTTTTTGTATGAATGTTAAATTTTGTTCAACAAAAAAAACCGATATTGTTTACAAAACAAGAAGCTGAAATTTTTTAAATACTAGTCTGAGCTATAAGTAGAAGAAACAAAGAAAATAAGAGACTGTTGTTGCCTATAGAAGAGGATCCATGTCTAAGGCTAATCCTCCCGTACACCCAGACAAAATCTCCTTCTCTTTGTAAGGAAGAAGAGAAAATAGATCAATGAGGAGATAACCGAGTAGATAGCCAAATTTCCATTGCTGTTGCATAGTTCCCATCCTTGATATCGCGAATAGCATTGATGTTGTTCCTAATTGTCTTCTCAATGATCTTGTTGAGAGTCCTTGTTTGAATAGCCTGATGTCCATGAAGTCTTCCATTCCGTTCTCTCCAGATATGATAAACGGAGGCCTGAAGTGCATAACAAGCAAGAAAGAAGTGGATTCTATGAGACTGATGTCTAAACAAAGCCTGAGTCAGCAAACCCCACGTCGAAGTATAATTAGCGCCGAGCAACATTCCAATTGTGGAGCGCCAAATGTTCTTTGAATAGCTACATTCAAAAAAAAGATGACTCCGAGTTTCCTCGACACTCCTACATAAAACGCATAAAGAATGTGTTCCAGCAGCCCATTGCTTCATGCGATCACCCGTTGAGAGCCTATCCTGAAAGGCAAGCCAAGTGCAAAAGGAAAATTTTCGTGTGGCATGTGTAAACCATATAAGTTTTGGCCACACCATAGTCAACCTTTGTTCTCTAGAATGTAACCAAGTGTATTTTGATGAAAATTTGTTTAGATACTTTGTACCTGAGTTTCTCCAAAGAACTAAATCCCTTGCATTTGAATCCACATTCCTTGCTGCCAACACATGAAGTAAGTCTTCAACTTGGTTCATTAATGGGTTGCGACTGCTCCTATTTCTTCGGTTTTGTAAGGCTTGATAAAGTGTGGAGTACTTTTGGATTCCAAAATCTATCATTCCTCTGCTTCCAAAAACATCATAGAGAAAACCAAAATCAGACCAATTGTCAAACCAAAATGAGATTAGCTTACCATTGCCAATTTTATATCGATACAGGTCTCTTGCGTATTTCCGATGCTTGAGGATTTTCTTCCAAATCCATGAGCCCCTAGTAGTATTATCGTTGATGGACCAGAAAGTGCTGGCACGAATAAGTGATTCCCAAATCCAAGATACCCATAATGATGGTTGACGAGAGAAGATCCGCCAAACCAACCTCAAATAACAAACCTTAGCCGTTTCTTGTAAGTTCCGTATCCCTAACCCGCCTTCATGTTTTGGGGTACAAACCTCAGTCCATGCAACCTTAGCTTTTTTATTGTTCAAAGCTGGACCAGACCATAGAAAATCGGCACATAGACGATCAATCTCTTGTATACACTTCTTCGGTAAACAAAACGCTGCCATCCAAAAGTTGGTTATACCCACAAGCACTGAATTTATTAATTGAAGTCTCCCTGCATAAGAAAGATAATGGACTGTCCAAGAGCTGACTTTCTCTTTCAATCGAGCAATTAAAGGCCGACATTCCACCATTGAGAGCTTTCTTGTGGTGAGAGGAAGTTCCAAGTACTTCACCGGAAATTTTCCTTCTGCAAAATAGAAAGAATGAAGAATTTGATCCTTTTCAATAGTTGAAACACCAGCCAGATACATTGTGGACTTCTCCAAGCTAATACGAAGCCCGGAAGATATTGCAAAGGTCTCAAAAGTCTCAACAATGCCAGACATCAAATGATGAGTTCCATCTGAAAAGACAAGTATGTCGTCCGCAAAACATAGATGAGTAATTCGAAGATTTCTACATTTTGGATGATATCCAATTCGACCAGCTACAGCGTTGACATCCAACATGTTAGATAAAACATTCATGCAAATGACAAAAAGATAAGGTGAGAGTGAACAACCCTGTCTTAAGCCCCTTATACTAGCAAAGTAGCCACATAATTCGCCATTAACTTGGACCAAAAATGAAGTAGTGGTGACACAAGTCATGATCCAATGTATGAATGTAGTCGGAATGTCCATGGCTGTAAGAGTATGTCTAATAAAATCCCATTGTACTATGTCAAAGGCCTTCGATATGTCAATCTTTGTAGTGGTTCGTTTTGAGATAGAATCCTTGTGATAATCTTTAATAATTTCGGTGGCCATTAATATGTTCTCCATCAGCAATCTGCCTTGGACAAATGCGGATTGGTTCCTGAGAATCACACGAGGAAGGATAAGTTTCAAACGCTTAGCCAATATTTTAGATATCACCTTGTAAATCACGTTGCAGCAGGAGATTGGACGAAAGTCTCTCATTTCCATCACTTTCTCCTTCTTTGGAATGAGCGCCAAGATAGTCGAGTTTACTCCCTTTGGAAGAAATCCGAATCTGAAAAAAGATTGGACAACCATAATGAAGTCCGCTCCTATGGTTGGCCAAGTTGATATATAGAACTCCGGTGTGTAGCCGTCTGGACCTGGAGATTTATTCTTTGGCATCCTAAATAGTGTTTGCTTGATCTCTTCATCGGTAACAACCGTCAATAATGAGGCTTTATCTTCATCAGAACACTGAAAGCGTATTAACCCAGCAATATTTGAGATCGATGAGACAGCTAAATCCGCAGGAGTTACTGTAAAAAATCCTCAAAAAATCGAACCGCCTCGTTTTTTATGTCTTGTGTAGATGTCAACATATTCCCATGGCTGTCTTGAATCTCCTTAATCGTGTTGCGCAGTTGTCTTTGCTTAGCAACCCTATGAAAATATGCATTATTCTTGTCTCCAACCTTCAACCAATGAATCTTGGACTTTTGTCTAAGGAATTGCTCCTTTATGATTGAGATCGATTCCCAAGCTCGATGTGCTTCTAATTCCTCTTCAATTGTGCTGTCCGTGGGATTGGTGTGATTGATTTCTTGAGCTCTACACATCTCATCATATGCCTCCTTTGCTCTTTGCTGAATGTGCCCAATATATTGTTTACCTAGCTGCCTAATGATCAGTTTTAGAGCCTTAAGCTTCATGTAGGCTGCAGTTGTTGAAGCATAAAGAGGAGTGGTGAGGTCCCAATAATCCTTGACTGAGGCCGCAAAATGTGGATGCGACGTTAGAGCATTTGCAAATTTAAATGAGACTTTTCGGCCTGCGGAGGGGGCAGCAATTTGGACGCGAGCTCGGAGATGATCAGAACAACCACCAGCCTCATATACTCCATATGAATCCTCAAAGCTTCTAAACCAAACCTGATTACATAAAATCCTATCCAATTTCTTGTAAATAAGACCGTCTTCCCTCTTGTTACACCATGTGAAATGAGGTCCTTGAGTCACTAGATCCGATAACACACAATGATTAACTACATTTTGGAAATCGG
This sequence comes from Lepidium didymum, assembly GCA_963920545.1. Taxonomy (NCBI): domain Eukaryota; kingdom Viridiplantae; phylum Streptophyta; class Magnoliopsida; order Brassicales; family Brassicaceae; genus Lepidium; species Lepidium didymum. The sequence continues at coordinate 10,939,299 of OY986980.1, forward strand.
TAGTACCATCAAGGAGGATCCAAACTGTAATCATTTACAAACTCTTAAAAATTAGGGTGACTCTTGTAGAGTTGTCCCAAAGAACCCAAATCCGACCTAGAGGATGAGATTCATAATTGGAGATACAAGACCAACCATGACCGAGAGATGCAGCAATGCTCAAATACTTATTTTCTTTTACTCTTGTTTCTAAAATACCACCAAAATGAAATTTCTTTTGCTGAATCCAATTCCTGACAACTGCATGCTTTGAAGCTTTATTAAAGCCTCTAATGTTCCAGCAAAAGCCAGACATTAACGACGAGATGAGGATCGACGTTTACTCTGAGTTCCCTTAGGAACATTCGGAGTTATATCTTGTGGCATGTATTTGAGTGGAGGTTTGCGATTCCTTGTTGAACCCTGCCTTATTGTGACTAAAGCCAAGTCCACTTCTTCATGCCTCATGATGACGTTACCTTGTGCTAATGTTGCATTTTCTTGAGCTGTACTATTCGTTGATTTTTGTTCTTGAATTTGGTCACAATTCTCTTCTTCATCCATGTCATTATCTTCCTGATCCATCTCTAACAATGCATTAAACGATGAAGATACCACAATCTGATTTGCTTTAGCCACAGATGGACTGCACATTTGCTTCCCTGGAGAAACATTTGTCCATTCATTATCTGCTTCTGAATTCTTTGTCTTATCCTCCGTTACCTCTGTTACCTCCACGTCTGTATTATTCAATCCTTGCTGCTTAATAGCATATGTGGTTGAATTATGTTGTTCTGTTATCTGCAAAATTGAAATAGCTGCCTTGGTGACGGAACCTGTGCCATTCATTTGTTGAACCATATCAACCTTATTCTCCAATGTTTTCTCTACAGAAATCGTTATTGGAGTAACAGCTGCAGCTGTCATAGATTCAATGAGAACTTCTGTTGTAAGCAATGTTGCTGCGGAACTATTCTGAGGTTGCTGCTGAGTAACAGGGGAGTCTGAGTTAGGAGCTTTGGCTGTGCAGTCTTGAAGAACATGTCCCCAAATCTGGCAGTTGGAGCAGAATTGAGGTAGCTTCGGGTAAACGAAATTGATCTTTTTAACTGTATCATCATTATCACGAGCCAGGAAATAGTGAGGAAGTTCTTTTGTTAAATCCACCTCAATTAAAACTTTTGCTTCTTCAAATCGAACGCACAGTTCCGTTTCAGGATGAAGTTTTTTCGGTTCTCCAATAGCACTTGCTATGAGACTGATTCCTTCCCAAGAGAATAAACTTGTTGGAATGTTTTGAAGCGTGATCCAGAGAGGAATTGCTCTCATTGTAGGTTGGTAGTCCGCAAGAACTGGAGTCCATTTGTATAGAAACATTGGAAGGTCTGCGATGGTCCATAATCCACGCTTTAGCACACGATTCCGAGTATTTGAATCCCTTATTCTGAACTTTATCGTAGAATCATTAACTGGATACGTGTCGATTTTTATGCTCTTGTTTCCTTGCGTCCATATCTTATTCACAATGACGTGCACCTTAGCCACATGTGGAGCTTGACCGGGAGGGAACTTGCCAATTAGAAGATCATCCCATAAAGGTGTAGATCGAAATATTGATGGTGGGATTGTAGCAATCTTTGACCCATCAGTTTCAGAATAATAGATCGAAACTTTTTCCAAATTTTTTGTTGAAGCTTTGGCATCCTTAATAATTGCTGCATAAGAAACCTTCCCCGGTGTTGCTGTGATTGCAGAGAGTGGGGGAAAGTCCGAGTTGATGTGCTCTCCGTGTGCTGAATCATGAGCTGTTTGTTGCAGGTACGATGGAGATAGTGTTGAATTTTGATTTGCAATAGATACTCTGTTTTGCAATTGTAGAACAAAGCTTGACGGAGGAAGTACAGTGGGAGAAGAAATAGTTGGTGGCGGGCTGGGAGGACGAGTGCCGGCGGCACCATCACCAGCGGTGGAGGCCATGGTGAGGCAGCCCTAGCACAATTTGTTTACGCTTTACTTCTAGAGGTCGGAGAAAACAGAGGAGCTTCAAGAAGGAGCTTGCATAGTGTCACATGTGAAACAATTTGGAAGATTCAGGCAAGAAAATTCTTTGAAAGAGCAAGATTTGAGCTGAAGATTCAAGAAACTTTGCCAAAAATGGGTGCTTCTCTCAACTCGTCTTCATTAGGTTTAAGCTTGAATGGTTTCGTTTGCCGAAAAGAGAAAGAAGATTTTCAAAAAAAACTTTACTGGGAGTTCGTGCCCGAGAGAATTTTTTCAACTATATTAGTAATTACTGTGGAGTCCTTCCAGTATCATCAATTTTAAACACTTCTTAAGAAGATGCCATGTGAGCTTTTTTAATTTTTTTTATAAAAAATAGATGTGAGAAATAAAATTATCACACATATCACCACTAACTCTAATAACTTAGGATGATTAATGTAAATTAAATTTAATTAAATTACCAATCAAGATTTCACCACGTAATCTAATATTACTTGTCCTTTTAAATGGTTTTTGTATAAATATTGAGATTTAATGTTTTTTATTCAGCCCCAATTCAGAATATGGTATAACTCTTCGCTTTCTCTTTCAGCTTTGAGTGTTTGAATATGGCTAACGCTTGCGAAGGCTTGATTTGCTTTGTCTTTCTCAAATTTTGTGTAATTACCACATGTCACCAACGTTGTCACATCTCCTTCTCCCACCATTGCTTTTCTCTACATAGCCTATCTCTATTTCGATAAAGTCTGAAGTCTCCACCTCTGGGTCGAGGTTCGAAGGAAGGAACACGCTTTCTCTGTTGATTAGAAGATTATGATTGGAGTCTGCAAGGTGATATGCGGTTGCAGCCCCCAGGTTTTGTTAATTTGGTTTCACTTTGGGTGCTATTTAACGGTTTGTTATGATGCTTATAATATTAAGTGCACCTTATTCTTAAGTACATTGACTGGCCGAATCATTATATCAAATCCGCTCACTATAAGCTTTTCAGTTAGATCCTTCGAAATGGGGAGGTACGTGGTTTTATGCAGATGACACTTTATATTTGATAGTGAATCTTTCACAGTTTAACTTAGTTGTGGACATAAAAAAGGTCTGTATAGTTTATTGAAGTTAAACTTGATTTTGGGCTAAGTATAATTATGGGTTTATAATCCAATATCTCGATATTGGATTAAACCTAAAGTTAGGCCTAATATCTAGATTTCTCTAGAAACATGATGAACATCATCACCTCTTCAGATAGATATTTAAATAATTATGTAAATTAATCTAGAAATTTGTAAGATAGATGCTTTAGAGATAATAGTAGAATAATCTAGAAACCTTTGTAAGCTAATCTTGGGGCCTATAAATACTCCATCAACCTATCATTTGTAATCAACTTGAAGAAGTGAAATAAAAAGAAGTTCAAAGAAAGACTGTTCTTTATAAGTCCTCTAAATCTCTTTAAAATTCTTTCAAGTATTCTCTAATTGTTCTTCCAAGTTTTTCATCATACTTAGAGAGTTTCTCTTCTTAGTTCTTTCGAGTGTCTCGGGGTATTGCAGTCTTGGGCTAGTGCTAAGCATTATCAAAGCTCATTTTCTTTACATGGTATCATAGCCATTCTAATATAATCTTGTGTTCATCAAGATCGAGATTATAGAGAACTCGGGTTTACTCTAAGTATGGAATCCATGGGTCATGTTGTTGGATTAGGAATGGAAGTCTTGAACCAATCTAACTACCAGTTATGGAAGTCATGTATGGAGTCATACTTGGTAAGTGAGGACTTATGGGATGTCGTCGGTGGAAGAAGCACTTCACCACCAACTGGAAATGCTGCAACCGCGGAAGCGACAAAGGAATAGACACGAAAGAACGCCAAGGCGGAGTTTTCTTTAAAGAAGTCAATTTCCTCTGGGGTTTTTGAGCATGTCTCAAGGTGTACATCCGCCAGTTCTATTTGGCAAGCGTTAGATCGATTGTTTAACAAAAGAAACGAGGCTCGTCTACAGTTGATAGAAAATGAGTTGGTGAATATGAAGCAGGGGGAGTCTTCAATCTCAGAGTTTTTCATCAAGATCAAGAACCTTTGCTCTGAGATAAATACTCTTAATCCGGAAGAGCCAATTTCTGATGCTCGCTTAAAACGGTTTATTATTCGAGGTCTACGACCAGAGTATACACCGTTTGTGACTTCGGTTCAAGGATGGGCTACACAACCTTCCTTGGAAGAGTTTGAAAATTTACTTGCTTCGCAAGAATCATTAGCCATACAGATGGCATGAGTCAAAATTCATGATGACTCCGGGAGCGCTTTTGTAGCTCGAAGACAACAAAACTTTAAAGCCAAGTCCAATGACGGTGGTCCAAGAAAAAATAACGGACGTGAAGGATCTTCTATGGGAGATAAGAAAAAATTTATGTGCTATCGGTGTGGAAAGCTTGGGCATTTAAAAAAGGAATGTCGAGTAAAGCTAAAGGAAACAAACATGGCGGAATCAACAAGTGGAAGAGTCACGTCAGTGCCTAAAAGTCAGTTTGAAAGGTCATACTGAAGACGAAGAATGGGGAAATGTTTCTCAGTGGAGTCTACATCTTCAAGTACATTTACACCTAAGAAGATGGAAAACAATTGGATCGTAGATTCGGGTTGTAGCCATCATATTACTGGAGACGAGAAATTATTTTCTAATCTCTAGTGCCTTGAAGGAAAAGAAGTTATCATTACTGCAGATAACTTAGTCCACAATATTGAGAATGAAGGAACTATTGTCATAAAATGAGATTATGGAAGCCCAATCACTCTCAAGAATGTTTACCACGTTCTTGGAATAAGAAAGAATCTTCTCTCTATGGTAAATGTGGTGGACTCCGGAAACTATCTTTTGTTCGACCCAAAAGATGTTAAATTCTTAAAAAATATTCAAGAGTTAAAGGCGGACGTGGTACACACTGGAGCACAGGTTAAAAATTTGTATGTTTTATCGGCCTCAAACTCTTATGTGGAGAAGATGAGTACCAATGATAATGCCTTTATATGACATGCTAGGCTTGGTCACATAAATATGACTAAGCTCAAGGTTATGGTGAATAAAGATTTGGTTAATGGACTCCCCAAGTTGAAGATCTAAGACGAAGGCACGCTTTGTGAAGGATGTCAATATGGAAAGTCTCATAGGCTTCCATTTGATAACTCCACCTCAAGGTGTAATGTTCCATTGGAAAGGGTCCATAGTGATTTGATGGGTCCGACAAGAACACCGTCATACTCCGGGTATCGCTACATGTTGTTATTCATTGATGACTTCTCACGGTACACTTGGGTATACTTTGTGAAGGAAAAATCTGAAGTATTATCAAAGTTTCAAGAATTCAAGACTACCGTGGAAGGGGAGTTAGGTCAGAAGATCAAGATTTTAAGGACAGATAATGGAGGGGAGTTCATGTCTAAGGGGTTTCTCTCTTTTTGTCAAGAAAATGGTATCAAGAGAGAATTTACATGTCCATATACACCTCAACAAAATGGAGTAGCAGAAAGAAAGATCAGACATTTAAGTGAGACTTGTCAAAGTTGGTTATATGGCAAAAATTTGCCTAAGGATTTATGGGCGGAAGGCATGAGATGTGTGACTTATGTCATCAATCGAATGCCACTTAGTCCAAACAATATGAAGTCTCCTTATGAGATGGTACATGGGAAAAAGCCAACAGTAAAACATCTCAAGATATTTGGATCAATATGCTATGTCCATGTATTTGATTCTCAAAGAACCAAGTTAAAGGCAAAAGCGAAGAAATGCATATTTGTCGGCTATGATGAACAAAGAAAAAGTTGGAGGTGTATGGATCCTGAGACACACAAGTATGTTGTGTCTCGTGATGTTGTCTTTGATGAAGTTTCATCATACTATGGATCACCTCAAGTCTTGGTTGAAAAAGATGGTGCGAGTTCCTCCAATATCAATGAATCAACTCTTCAAGTACCAGTTGAGAGTGGAAGACCTGAAAATGAGATTCAAGGTGAAAGGGGGAGCATTAACCAAGAGGAAGAAGAGGAACAAGATCATGCTTCGAGGACAAATCAACGACCAAAAAGGAACATTGTCAGGCCTGCTCGGTTCAGAGATGAAGAGCTCATTACTACGTATTCATGCTTCTTCGCAGCTCCTTTAGATGAGGATGAGCCATCATCTTATAATGAAGCAAAAGGAGTTCTATGGGAGACCTCAATGAAAGAGGAGATGAGTGCTCTCATTAAGAATGAAACTTGGGATTTGGTTCCAAAGCCCAAGAATGTGGAACTTGTTTCTTGCAAATGGGTGTATCGAATCAAAAGAAAGGCAGATGGGAGCATTAATAGGTTTAAAGCAAGGTTGGTTGCACGAGGGTTCTCACAAAAGTACGGAGAAGATTATGATGAAACATTTAGTCCAGTGGCAAAGATGACTACGATATGCTCACTTTTATCTTTAGCTGCAAGCTTTAATTGGAAGTTGTGGCAACTAGACGTGAATAATGCATATTTCTATGGTGAGCTTGATAAAAGTATCTGCATGGAGCAACCTCCTAGCTTTGTATCAAGAGAGCATCCAGATCATGTATGCAAGTTAAAAAAGGCTTTGTACGGGTTAAAACAAGCTCCATAAGCTTGGTATGGAAAAGTTGCTTAATTCCTTAAATTTTGCGGCTATGAGGCATCAAATTCTGATCCGAGTTTATTCTTCAAGAAGAATGGAGTAGCCCACGTAGTAGTCCTTCTTTACGTGGATGATATGATTATAACCGGGAACGATAATGCAAAAATTGCTTGCTTACAAGAGGATATGTCGATAAGGTTTCAGATGAAAAAGTTGGGAGAGCTGAATAACTTTCTTGGTCTAGAGGTTGAAGGAGTAAAGGATGAAATATTTGTTGGTCAACAAGGTTATGCAAGAAGGATTGTTGAAAGGTTCGGAGTAAACGAAGGGACGACACATACAACTCCACTGGATATGAACATCAAGCTCAAACGTGATGAATGGTCATTGCTACCAGATCCTCGATCTTATCGTGCTCTTGTGGGGAGTCTTCTATACTTAACTATTACAAGACATGATATTGCCTTTGCAGTAGGTTTTGTAAGTCGGTTTATGCAAGCACCAAGGAAGCCACATCTAGAAGCGGCAAAGAAGATCTTAAAGTATGTCAAAACAACTCTTGGCATTGGCTTGGTGTACAAGAAAAATGCAAAAAAATTTCTTCATGGTTTTACAGATGCTGACTTTGGTGGAGATCCAGATGACCGAAAATCAACTTCGGGTTATGTGTTTTTATGTGGAGACACAAGTATTTAATGGTGCAGCAAGAAGCAAGCAACGGTGTCATTGTCTACCACTGAAGTGGAATATAAAGCTTCGACACTCGCAGCTCAAGAGTGTATATAGCTTCGAAGACTTCTTGAAGATTTGTTCGAGCCTACAAATAAACCGGTGGCTGTCTATGGAGATAATCAAAGTGCTATTAAGTTGGCTAACAATCCGGTATTTCACGCAAGGACAAAGTATATTGAGTTAGAACATCACTTCATAAGGGAGAAGGTTCTTTATGGAACAATTGAAGCCTTGGAAGTTCGAAGTGGTGACAACGTTGCTGATATCTTCACCAAATAACTATCGAGAGGCCAATTCGAGTTACTTCGCTCAAAGCTCGGGATGGTTGACAAAATCAAGATTAAGGGGTAGTATTGAAGTTAAATTTGATTTTGGGCTAAGTATAATTATGGGTTTATAATCCCATATCTCATATTGGATTAAATCCAAAGTTAGGCCTAATATCTAGATTTCTCTATAAGCATGATGAACATCATCACCTCCTCAAAAAGATCTAGAGAATTCTATTAGATAAATATTTAGATAATTATGTAGATTAATCTAAAAGTTTGTAAGATAGATACTTTATAGATAATAGTAGAATAATCTAGAAACATTTGTAAGCTAATCTTGGGGGTTATAAATACCCTATCAACCTATCATTTGTAATCAACTTGAAGAAGTAAAATAAAAAGAAGTTCAAAGAAAGAGTGTTCTTTATAAGTCCTCTAAATCTCTTTAAAAGTTTTTCAAATATTCTCTAATTGTTCTTCTAAATTTTTCATCATACTTAGAGGATTTTTCTTTTTAGTTCTTTCGAGTGTTTCGGGGTATTACGGTCTTGGGCTAGTGCTAACAATTATCAAAGTTCTTTTTCGGTTTACGTTATTTAGTTGTTAATATTAAATTCTATCGAATCTAGAGAAAAGTGATGTGCTTTTTATGACTATGTACCGAACGCATTCGTAAGGTATATTATTGTCTCAAACTTTGGAGAGTGAAGTGTAATTACTAAAGTTACATGGTGAAGAAAAGTGCATTGCATTTTTCAATATCAAATACGTATTTGCACTGATTGATATGTGTTTTCAATCATTTGATGTATCTGCGAGACCATACATTATAATCGCTGGATATGTTTCTTGACATGTTATAAGCAAACATATCTTTTATTTTCTCTGCTTTTTCTCTCATATTTCAACCTGAAGTCGAGAGAAGTGACTGATTAGGTATGTGGCTCATCTCTTGACATCCTACTGTTGAATTCACTTTCCTGCTACCGAAGAGATAGTTTTTTTTCTTCTATACCATTATATCTGCCAAGTCCGTGAAGAATTATGTTATATATGTTACAGGTTATGGTTTAGTGCTTCTTGATGGTATTGTAAAATTAACTACGATTTTTATTCGCGAAGGAATATTTAGACATTTTCAAGTGGCGATGCTGAAAGACGGTTAAGGAGTTCTTTGAAAAACTCCAGTGACGTGGATGGCTTAATATGCATCACATATATTCTATATTTTATAGACATAAATATCTCATTACTCATTTAAATTTTACTTTTATTTCAATTTTCCTACAACTATTAGGATTTAGTTTAATTTTGAGGACCGTTGGATTGTAAGTTTGTCTTCAAATGGCAGTTTGTTTATTATGAATTGGGAAAACTGTCAATTAAACATTGTTTCTGGAAAAAATGGTTGATTAAATATTGAACTCCGGACTTCTTCGATTAAACATATAATTTATTGTTGACTTTTTTAAAAATATCGAACTTACAGTTGACTTGGCCAATTAAACACTCCGTTAATTTGACTAACGAAATTAATAAACGCCATTTTAAAACCGTTAATGTTCTCAGTTTAATAAAACACTGCGTTTTCATTAACACACGAAAAAAAAACAAGATGTTTCTTCTTAGATCTTCTCCTTTACACCTTCGACAGAAGAAAAAAAAGAATAATGGCAGAAGTAAACTGTGAAGAAGAAGAAGAAGAGTGTGGATGATGAGGAAGAGATTGATCTTTAATCTACGGCGGTTCTGCCTCCTCCGGAAGAAATCCTCGCCAGAGGAGAGAATCTCTGGGACGACGGCGGTGGAAACGGTTACAGTGGGTTGACCCACCGAGTTTAAGGAGGTGAATCGGTAAGGACGAATGAAATTTGTTCGGAGAAGATGGTTGCCATAAAATTCAAAGCTTTTTTTGTTTTGAAATCGAAAAAGCAAAACTTTGATTTTTTTTCATAAATATAGAAAAAAATTAATTTAATGAAACTTTGCCATAAACTTTGACCATGACTATATCTACTATCGGATCTGAGTCGGTGGTGATGATTATCTTTGTGCAAAATTAAAGTGCAAAGAGTCAAAATTAAGGTGCAAATAGTCAAAATTGATGAAACCCAGTTTGGATTTCTATAATATAAATTTGACTAATTTACAGAGAAGAATAGATGATGACAACGAAGAAGAGAGAGACGATTGTGGACAAAGTGTCATTGTCTAATGGCTTACGAGAAAGAAGAAAAAATTATCCTCTGTGTTAATGAAACACTACGTTTCAAATAACGGAGAATATTAACGGTTTTAAAACAAAGTTAATTAATTCCGTTAGTCAAATTAACAGAGTGTTTAATTGGCCAAGTCAACTATAAGTTCGATATTTTTAAAAAAGTCAACAATAACTTACATGTTTAATCGAAGGAGTCCTGAGTTCAGTGTTTAATCAACTATTTTTTTCAGAAACAATATTTAATTGACAATTTTTCCATTATGAATTTCAGGAGTTTATCCATTATATAATTTTTTATCTTGTCTTTAAATGCCAAATCTTTTTCCATGAAAATGCAAACTATATATATTGTAAACAAACATTGGGCGTAGCCTGGTATAACCCCTATTTAAACTAAATCTACAAACAAACAAAATTTTAAAAGACTAAAACATTTCTACAAATTTTGTAGACAATTTTTTGTCCTTCTTTTTTCCCTCATTGCATAGAATTTCAAACAGGTATATTTTGTTCTAATAATTCATTTCAAGTGGTAGGATTTGTTTAGAATTTATATGTTCGTCTCTTTTATATATATATTTATCACATAAATTCTGAATTTTAAAACAACAAATTTGTATATTATATTTGAAACTACATCATATGATAATCACAATAAAAATAGAATATGTGTTTTTTCTTAAACTAATACAAACAAAGATTACATATACTTTATTTACGTAAATAAATATTTATTGTTATTGTCCTTCTCGCAACCGGAAACTATTATTAACGAAAAATAATATTTTATTAGAATTCTTTTAATTATGTAATTGACAATATGAATTTTGTTTATTTTATAGATAAATTAATGGAAAGATGTTTTAAAAAAGCTTTTATTTTGACATTTAATACCAATATCGATAATTTTTTATGAGATCATGCTGAAAGTAAAGATATAATGGACTATCATCAAATAATACTTAGTAAGATGCAAATATCTAACTAAGTAATGAATTGTATAGTACTTACTAACTGTATAGTATAGCATATTAAAAGAAAGAATGAAAAAAATTAATCAATACATTTCAAATATTAAATAAATAGAAGTTATTTTTAATGTTTATAAAGTATTATTGTGTTATATATTTTTCTTCCAACAATTAAATTTCTACCTAAAAGAATATAATATTTTGCCTACTGTTAGTGACTATAATATCAAAAAATATCTCAACTTGACCAATATTTTATCATCACCACAAGGGTCATAATTCGAATATGCGAGGGACCCATGTCAATGAACATTCGCCATCATAGCTCTAATTATCTTCAGCACAATCACTCATTCAACTCTATAAAATTCTAACTTCCATTTTTATTTTATATAATATATATGAGAAAAAAGTCCATTTGATCATTCTTCTTCTCCATTATCGATTTTTTGTCAATATTATAACTATTAGATAGACAATGTCCAATCCATACCTTAAATATTTCAACTAAAATAGATATGATTCAAACTCACCACCTAATATCTAACTAAATCATGGACAAGTCAAACGGGTCACCTACTTCTTAACCTTCTCCATTAACAATTAAACTCAATCTTTGTTTTTCGTAAAATATTACATGATTAAAATTCAGCACAAAAGATTACAATAACAATCTTTAGAATTTAGCAAACAGTTTCCCTAAATAATAGTTTCAACTTTTGATAAATAATTCTCTGGATCCCATTAAAGTGTGTTCGTTCATATTTTCCTCGTGCCAATAACAGTTCAGTTCAGTTTTATTTTATTTTTTGTGAAAAAAAAAACAAAAAAAGATATCACCAGAAGGTTCGATAGAACATGGCACATACTCAATGGCGACCCAGAATTATTTTTATTGTGGTCAAAACATAATAAAATAGTTATTTTTCTTGTTAGCAATATGATCGATAAGTTCAATATATAGTTTAAAATTTACATCCTAAAATTTCTTTTTCAATATATTAAATATAGTAAAGAAGGATAAAACTTTTTAATACTGAAATCAAGAATTGGATTACTGTAAGCACTATACTAAGAAAAAAATCGACAAATAAAATAAAACAATTATTAAAATTAATAAATAAAATTCATAAATGTATAACTAAAGCTATTAAATTTTAATTAATATGGTGTCCAAATGAAAAAAATGCTGAAACAAATATCAATAGTCATAAAATTATATACAAAATTTTAATTTTCAAATTATTAGGGGTCTCATTTGCACCATCTAATCTTCAAGTGGGTGACACATACTTCCATAACATTTGTGTCCCTTAGTTGAGTGGAGCATGAATATGTGTAGGACACTTCCAGATTCGTCGGAAGTTATGAGTCCTTTTCACTTTTTATGTCCTCTTTTTATTGCCACATTATTATAGTTTCGTAATCACTTTTTCTTTCTTATACCTCATCCTAATCGTACTTTAGTTTATAAATTATTTAATACGTTTATGCATCTGTTAAGGTGAGTTAGTATGTTTATTATATAACAAAGACAGTTTGTACAACTCATGATATAATAAGGTGGTTTTATAAGAAATGTTTCTTTTATGAGTTGAGCTTATATAATTGGACATTTTAATTAATAATTGAGAGAAACAAAAGCATTCTAATGTGCATACTTAGAATTATTCAGATAATTCCACTTGAAGGGGTTTTAAGCCCTAATTACAACATAGAGAATTTAACCAAGCAGTAATCTAATGGTAAAAAGTAGTCTTGGATATAATAATCGAAACCGAAAAACCGAATCGAATAAATTTTTTTGGTTAGGTTCGGTTTCGGTTTTAATATATAGATAATTTTAGTTTTTGGTATAGTTCGATTCGCTTTCAAAAATCGAAAAATACCAAATAGGAACCAAAATTAGTTAGTACCAAAAATACTTTTGTTACCATATTTTTATAATTGAAAAAACTGAAAACCAAAAAATCCGAACATAATCAAAGAAATGAATGTCTAAAGCTAGTAGAAGTTACTTGAAGGCGAGATGTCAATACAATGTTTTTGAATTTAGTTTCCAATTCTGAATTTGATTCTCCCAAGTAACTAAATTAGTGTTTTTGACCAGACAAAAATAAGTTATGTATTCAACCTCATTTAGAAAACTCGAAATCAAACTAGATGCCAACATTATTTTTTTTAAAATTAGTTAGGAATCGGTCTAGATTTTTGGATTTAACAAAAGAACATAGGAAATTTAACTGAAGAGAAACTAAAAAAAATTAAAGGAAAATACATCTTAATTTTCAGATCAACTAAAAAGTATCAAATTCCAAAATAATATCTTAAAAAACTGGTTTCCTCATAATGAAATTTATAATTAATGGTATACAAATGCTAAAAGCATTCATGGTTGATTAGTTGATGTCAAGAAGTAGTCAGAAATGTCAATTTTCTATCACATGGATACGTTATGTTTATGTTCTGTTTTACATTATTTTAGTTATAAACTTATTAATATTTATCCAAAAAATAAACTTAATAAATGATATACATGTATACACATATGTGCAACTTACAATACAATCAATTTTAATAGTAAAAATTGTTAAATTGTATGGCCACATCCATCTCCTGGAACCTGGCAAGTCGCATTCAAACCGAGCATCAACACATATACATTTAGGTTATTCATTTTATCACCAAGGTGTTGGGCCACAATTTTGTGGTATAATCAAAGTTTGGCTCCGGATCTAGATTAGGGCCAAACAAAAGAAATTTCGTTTTACTAATAATATAGAGTTGAAACTTAAAATCAAAAAAGTTCAATGAAAATTTTCAAAAATATGAAAATATAACCTCATAATATTTGGAAACTGATGCGTATTCAAAACCTAACAGCCACTTATATGGTCGTTGATAGAAAGAGAAAGAACAACCATAGAATGGACTCAATGGCTAATCATAACCACATCTGTCTTTCATCCACAGTCCACTCACGTCACTCGTCAACCCAAAAATTCTACAAACCCTTCAAAAATTTTAAATTAAATAAAAATAAAGATCACATAAAGTCTACGTAACTAATAAGAACCAACAAATAATTATATAAATTCAGATCAGAGAAAGAAATTCATACAACTTCCGCCATTTCAAACTATTTCGATATCACAAGCAAAACAAATCTCTTATATAAATTCTTCAAGGAGAGATAAATAAATATATAAAGTTTATTCTTTATAAAAGAAAATGACAAGTATGATCGTGAAGACAACGCCGGAGATCTTCAAAGGAAATGGAGTGTACCGTACGGATCATCTTGGCGATAACCGATTGGTTAGTCGATTAAACCGGCTAGGTGATGGACCAAGTCGTTTTCCTAAAACCGGTACAATCCATTGCCAATCGTTAAAGACCGGTTTGCATCGTGGCACAAAGACTCGAGCCATCCTTAGTCCTGTGTCCGATCCGGCCGCTTCCATAGCTCAAAAGGTAAGTCTTTTCCATTCTCGATCTTTCTCGTGGGTCTTAAATAGAAATTCTTATCGATTATTGGGTCGAGTGATATTAGGAGCTCCGTTATTGTTTTTAAGCTGAGCTCCGTAGTTGGATGTACTTGGCTTATTGTTCCAATTAGGATACAAACCGGTGACGCAATCGTGCCATTGGTTTTGTCTTGCAAGACGATTGATTTTTCATGTGGCTTGGCTTCAGGAGTCTTATTTACACAACCGGACGGTTCATTGGAAATGAAATAAAAATTAATGGTGATTATATGTTACGTTTGATAATTTTTGTTTTTAACAAATATATATATATATATATACAAAATAAAGTAGTGTGGAAATATCTAGATTTTTCCAAATTCTCCAAACTTTTTAAATAAAGAAAGAAATAAATAAACTTTTCAATTTTTGTGCTTCAATCTGATTCTGGTGCCACTTGGAAGATATTCGCCAATACATTGAACGTACAACAGAATACATGAATGTGTCTACATGGAAATGTAAAAACAAAATTCCTTCACAATTTTTCAATTAAAATTTGGTAGGATTCAAACTTACCACTTGATATTAAATTAGATTAGGAGCAAACCAATTGATGACAATATGCATTAAAACACAAAAAAATGATTTTAATAAAAACAAAACAAAATCTGATTTTTAACAAAAACAAAAGAATTGATTTTTAACGGAAATAAAAACAAATTTCCTGAACTATTTTTTTTACCATAATTAAATTTATGTGTTGAGCATGAGCTGATTGAAATTGAATGACTATTTGTTTTCCTATTTATTTTTTGGTTATAGTTAATGAAAAGTTAAATTAAAAAAAATATAATATAGAGAAGAAAGAATTTGGAAGTCGTATGCACCATCTAGATAGAGCAGCTGGATGTTGTTTGTTTCTATGGTGAATACTACATCTAGATGTTGCATCTAGATGTGTGTTTGTTTGTTTTGTAAATTGACTTCTACATTTAAATGGACCTACTTATTAAATGACCAAAAAAAATGATTAAAATAGAGTAAAAAAGAGGACAAAACGTAAAAAGAGGAGATAAAGTAAAAAAGAAAAGAGATAGTAAAATAGAGGAAAGAGTAAAAGAGGAGAGGAGGGAGAATAAAACGAAGAGAGAGTAAAAAGAGGAGAGAGAATTAAAAAGATGAGATAGATTAAAAAAGAAGAGAGAGCGTAAAAAATAGGAGAGAGAGTAAAAAAGATAGGAGAGAGTAAAAAAGGGGAGAGAAAGTAAAAAAGAGGAGAGAGAGTAAAAAAGAGGAGAGAGAGTAAAAAAGAGGATAGAGAGAGTAAAAAAGAGGAGAGAGAGTAAAAAAAGAGAGAGCGTAAAAAATAAGAGAGAGAAAGTAAAAAATAAGAGAGAGAGAGTAAAAAAGAGGAGAGAGAATAAAAAAGAGGAGAGAGAGTAAAAAGAGGAGAGAGAGTAAAAAATAGGAGAGAGAGTAAAAAAGAAGAGAGAGAATAAAAAAGAAGAGAGAGAATAAAAAAGAAGAGAGAGCGTAAAAAAAAAAGAGAGCATAAAAAAGAAGAGAGAGAATAAAAAAGATGAGAGAGAGTAAAAAAGAGAGAGAGAGTAAAAAAGTAGAAAGAGAATAAAAAATAGTATGAAGATAGTAAAAAAGAAGAAAGAGAAAAAAAAATGTTATTTTGGTATTTTTAATTTTTATGAATTCCATCTACGTCCAATTAATTCTTATACGTCCAATTAATTCTTATAAACACATCTAGAATTTTTTAAAATTTAAAATAAGTTGAGATGCTCCATCCAGCATATTCATCCGGATGATACACAATTATGCATTTAAACGAACAACAATTTACATTTCCATCCAAATGTTTTATCTTGATAGACAAACGAACAACACCTAAGTTTGCAAGTAAGATGAGATATGGTTGACACATAGATATGACGAGTCACCAGACGGACACTTCTCTAATTTTGGTCAATTATGTTACAAATTTAGCATTTCAAGGTTATTGATCTTTTATTGAAGATAGGATTGAATTTTGCTGACGTATCAGACATTCATACATATGATCATTAAAAACATTATATTTAACACTTCAATTTGGTCGAGTTTTTTATTAGTATATATACAGATATTATGACTCGTCTTCCTTAAACTTGCACAAACATTTCTGTCATCTTATTCACAAATAAAAAAAAATGTTGCAGCGAGTATTCACCTTTGGGAAAGGAAGAAGTGAAGGCAACAAGGGCATGAAGTCCTTGGTATGTACCAATTTCATCATTCATTTTATCAAATTATACATTCATTATTA
This sequence comes from Lepidium didymum, assembly GCA_963920545.1. Taxonomy (NCBI): domain Eukaryota; kingdom Viridiplantae; phylum Streptophyta; class Magnoliopsida; order Brassicales; family Brassicaceae; genus Lepidium; species Lepidium didymum. Next base: position 10,955,890 of record OY986980.1, read on the forward strand.
ATATTTTCATTTATCAAAAAATGTTTTGAGTGTGAAGTTGGGAGGGAAAGGAGCGAACCTGGCGGAGATGGCGAGCATAGGTTTGTCGGTGCCGCCGGGACTAACCATATCGACGGAGGCTTGTCGGCAATATCAGATCGCCGGTAAAAAGCTTCCAGAAGGTTTATGGGAAGAGATTTTAGAAGGACTTAGCTTCATTGAACATGACATTGGAGCTTCACTCGCTGATCCCTCTAAGCCACTCCTCCTCTCTGTTCGCTCCGGCGCCGCCGTAAGTAACAACAAACTTTTGTCTTTTGACTATTTATTTCAAATCGTTGGATAAACAAGACCTAATCTGTAGCTTAACCATCTAGTGTCTAGCTATATGAAAGACAAGTTAACTGAGCCAACTGCTTTTTTGCCAATAAATATTTCATATATTCATAATAAATACAAATTTTAGATTAATTTAAAAAAAATAAATATAAATTATATAATTGACTTGTGTTTGATGAAATCTTTGTATTGTAGATCTCAATGCCCGGAATGATGGACACTGTACTCAACCTTGGATTGAACGACCACGTCGTCGTCGGTTTGGCCGCCAAAAGCGGAGAGCGTTTTGCTTACGATTCGTTTCGGCGTTTTCTTGATATGTTTGGTGATGTTGTAAGTTCTCTGTTTTACACAACTTTATAGATAACTTGCACCACAAGAAAACTCTCTGATTATCTTTTCATTGTTTTCTAGGTAATGGGAATTCCACACGCCAAGTTTGAAGAGAAGTTAGAAAGAATGAAGGAGAAAAAAGGAGTTAAAACCGATACTGAATTAAGCGCGACTGATCTCAAGGAATTGGTTGAGCAGTACAAGAGTGTTTACTTAGAGGTTAAGGGTCAAGAGTTTCCTTCAGGTTGATTTCATATCTTGTTTCTTTAGCTGAGATTATGTAATAGCATTCAAGTGATAGCTTCATAAGTTTTTGACTGTTTAATTGCAGATCCTAAAAAGCAATTGGAGCTAGCTATTGAAGCAGTCTTCGATTCTTGGGATAGTCCAAGAGCGAACAAGTACAGAAGTATCAACCAGATAACCGGATTGAAAGGGACTGCGGTTAACATTCAGTGTATGGTGTTTGGAAACATGGGAAACACATCAGGCACTGGTGTTCTCTTCACCAGGAACCCTAGTACCGGACAGAAGAAACTGTACGGCGAGTTTCTAGTCAATGCTCAGGTTTGTCCTCTATCATACTGCGTACCTAAGTTCTTTCGGTTTCGTTTAGGAATCTCATTTCGACAAGAAAGATCATACGTGTTGAAAATTGGTTTATAGTTGAAAATTGATCAAATTTGTCGGTTTTGGACAGGGAGAGGATGTGGTTGCAGGGATAAGAACACCAGAAGATTTGGATACGATGAAGAGATTAATGCCTGAGGCTTACGCAGAACTTGTAGAGAACTGCGACATCTTAGAAAGACATTACAAAGACATGATGGTTAGTACATATATATATACAATCAGTACTTACTGAGAAGAACTTTAAGGGTTCCAACAAGTACTCAAAATGTCTATTGCAGGATATCGAATTCACGGTACAAGAGAAAAGATTATGGATGCTGCAATGTAGAACAGGTAAGCGAACTGGTAAAGGCGCAGTGAAGATAGCAGTGGATATGGTAAGTGAAGGGCTCGTAGATAAACCTTCTGCAGTCAAAATGGTGGAACCTCAACATCTTGACCAACTACTTCACCCACAGGTATATATAGTTATAGGCTAAAAAGGTTCAATTTGATTTGCAGAGAAGGTGATTGATTGTTCGGAAAGTAGTCGATGAATTGGGTTTCGAAATGTGATTTCAGAGGTCAGTAAAAGTTTCTGTTTTTGGTTTAATGTATTAGTTTCACGATCCGTCAGAGTATCGCGAAAAAGTGGTGGCGAAAGGCTTACCGGCATCTCCAGGGGCGGCCGTTGGACAGGTTGTGTTCACGGCTGAAGAAGCTGAAGCTTGGCATTCTCAGGGCAAAACCGTGATTCTGGTTCGAACTGAGACAAGCCCTGAAGATGTTGGAGGAATGCACGCAGCGGAAGGAATATTGACGGCGAGAGGAGGAATGACGTCACACGCGGCGGTTGTTGCTCGCGGTTGGGGAAAATGTTGTATTGCTGGTTGCTCCGCTATTCGCGTCGACGAGAACCAAAAGGTTCTTTTTTGGTTAGATTGTAAAAATTCATAATCTAAGTTAGGAGAAGATTGTCTCTGAGACTAGTGTTATGGTGAAATTTCAGGTTCTATTGATTGGAGATTTGGCGATAAATGAAGGCGAATGGATTTCGATGAATGGATCAACCGGTGAGGTTATATTGGGGAAACAAGCATTGGCTCCTGCGGTTCTAAGTCCAGATTTAGAGACTTTCATGTCTTGGGCTGATGAAATTAGACGTCTCAAGGTGTGTTTCTGAGTTTTTGTAGCTCATTTGAACTTGTTTGACATTCTAAAGCTTTCTAAAACTTAAATGTCGATGATCAATAAGGTTATGGCGAATGCCGATACACCTGAAGACGCGCTTGCAGCTAGGAAAAATGGAGCTCAAGGGATTGGGCTGTGTAGGACTGAGCATATGGTAACTCCTCTGTTCCTGTTCCCATGTTTTTGTTCAAAGTGTTTGGTTTGAGCCTGAATGTTTCATGTTGTCTTTGTGGTTTGGTTTTTTAAGTTCTTTGGCGCAGATAGGATCAAAGCTGTGAGAAAGATGATAATGGCGGTGACAACAGAGCAAAGGAAAGCTTCTCTAGACGTCTTGCTTCCTTACCAACGTTCAGATTTTGAAGGGATCTTCCGTGCAATGGATGGTAAAAATAAAATTGAGTCCTCTCTCTAAATTGTATCTTTGAGTCACAACTTTAAACATGCCTAAACCTTTAGAAGCACTGATCTTATAGGTTTACCAGTAACAATCCGTTTGTTAGACCCCCCGCTTCACGAGTTTCTCCCGGAAGGCGATTTGGACAATATTGTACATGAGCTAGCTGAAGAAACAGGGATGAAAGAAGACGAAGTCTTGTCATGGATAGAGAAACTCTCTGAAGTGAATCCAATGCTTGGTTTCCGTGGTTGCAGGTTCCTTTCTCTCTTCCTGTCTTCCTAGCTTTGCACTTCAAGAATAAATCCGGTGATTGATAAATATGTTATATGTACATTGCAGGCTCGGAATATCATATCCAGAGCTAACGGAAATGCAAGCGCGTGCAATTTTCGAAGCAGCAACGTCGATGCATAACCAAGGCGTTACTGTTCTTCCGGAGATTATGGTTCCTCTTGTAGGAACTCCTCAGGTATGTATACATATATAAACATTCTTGCAACATAATTCAGAGAGATTTTGTGTGTTTCTTTTCTAAACTAAACATTCTACAAAATGACAGGAATTGGGTCACCAAGTGGAGGTAATCCGGAAAGTTGCAAAGAAAGTATTTGCTGAGATGGGTCATACCGTGAGCTACAAGGTCGGGACAATGATCGAGATCCCTCGAGCTGCGCTTATTGCGGATGAGGTAAATAAAACTAAACACAAACATTGTTTAGAAAACATACTCAAGCGAAATTTGATAAAGCAGAAACCTTTTTCTTTGGATAGATTGCAAAAGAGGCAGAGTTTTTCTCGTTCGGGACAAATGATTTGACGCAGATGACGTTTGGATACAGTAGAGACGATGTTGGGAAGTTTCTACCCATTTACCTGGCCCAAGGAATTTTACAGAGTGATCCTTTTGAGGTAGTACAATGGATACAATTTCGTTTGCTCTCTTCTCCAAAACCAAAAGGTAGGAACTTGATAGTGCCATTATCTATGTCTGGACCAGGTTCTTGATCAGAAAGGTGTAGGGCAGTTGATCAAGATGGCGACAAAAAAAGGACGCGCAGCTAGGCCTAGCCTCAAGGTAAAATATGTCACAATCGAAATTGGATCACATATAGGATTTTTGGAGTTAGGGATCTCATCAGTTGAAATAAACAGGTTGGGATATGTGGAGAACATGGAGGAGATCCATCGTCTGTGGCATTCTTTGCTGAAGCAGGACTTGACTATGTCTCTTGTTCTCCTTTCAGGTAATTTTATCAAATTCCAAACCAATTAAGAACTTTGTTTTCACAGAATGAAGATTATAAAAGAGACTTTTCTTACAACATTTTCAGTTCAGATTTTGATGTACTTTTGGGGATATTTGTTGGTTCTTGTTGCAGGGTTCCAATTGCTAGGCTTGCAGCTGCTCAAGTTGTTGCATGATGAAAAGTTGGTGGCCTTATTCTGTGAATAAAAAAGCTTTGGCTTCTGAACAAAGTGGACAAAATCAAACAAATTGGATATGTAAGTTCTAATAGAAGTAGGATGTAAAATCTTTCATGTGATGATCAAATTGCTAATTAAAAAAGAGCATTTTTTTGGGATATCAAAGAGATCCCAAAAATCACCATTGTTTCCCAAATGAAGTAATATTTGAAGAAGATAACTTTGAGAAAGTGATCTAATAATTAAGATCAATAAAAGACAGAAAAAATGAGATTCTATCCACTGAAATCATCTGCAAACACTTTTAACAATCATAGCAAAGTCAAAACAACTACTTAAACTCAAGTTTTCAACTTCCTGTAATTAATCAGCTTATCTCTACTTGGCAAAACAAAGAGCAGCTAACTCCGGTTTGTAGTATATGTTACACAGGACAAGGATATGAACCCAAATCAAGACTTTGTTCTTTTTGTAAGACAGTTATCCATTAAGGAACAAACCGTTCAAAAGGTCTGATGATGAACTTCCATTTCCACTTCCACTTTCATTATCATCAAAAAACCCATTTTCCGAACTTTCTTTCCTCAACTTTCGCTCTTCAATGATAGATTCTTCTGTTCCAGCACAAAAATTCCGTCTTCCTTGTCTTACCGGTCGATCAGCCACTATAAATTTGCTTCCATCCCGGATACGTTCAGAAAATCCAGCCCAAACTATAACAAAAGAATACCTTTCTTTTAAGCAAGCAACAATATCATCATTTCAACATATGACTAAGATCAGCATCACTAAAGTATTTTACAATAACGAAAACAGAACAAGATACCTCCAAAATGATGCAAAACAATAGAAGCGGCAACAGTAACATTCAAGGAGGCAGTGCCACAGCCATACTGAGGAATGTACGCAAAGAAGTCACGTATTTCATATTCTTTGGCAGATAACCCTGATCCCTGCAAAAAGCCAAAACATATAACAATTAGTTAGAATCTTGAATGCTTATAACCCACTTCGATAATTGCACAGAATACTACAATCGAACTGAAGCCAAAATTATAATCTCTCGAAATCATTCAATAAAAGAGTTTGAATAGCGAGAGGATTACATAAGGAAAGCTGGAGAAGTTAACTATCTAGATAACAATTTTCTGGTGTTGTAATATGTCTTTCAAACCAAACTATCAAAATTCTATTTATCTATTTGTTCACCATTGTTCACAGATGAAACTGACGAAAGACCATGATCCCATAGCAAACATAAATACCTAGCACAGTAGTTTTTAGTGGAGAAGATGGATCCATTTTATAAGTTCACAAACTTATCTAAAGCTGCAATATTGCAATAGTTTTGTAAAGTTCAGATCTTTTGATTACCTCATTACCAAGAAGAAACGCAGTGCTTCTTTTAAAAGGATGCTGGTTGATAGCAGAAGCTCCATCTGCGATCTCTACGCCGCATATATCGCAATCTTTCTCATCCTTTTAAAGTAAAATCAATCCAAAACAAACAAAAGACTCAAACTTTGAACACATTAATCCGGAAGTGATAAGATCCATAAAAGAAAGGTCCTAATTTTGGGTAAATAAGTCTAAAAATAAAATCAATCAGAGACCTTGAGGTAAGTACGAGCATCGGCAAGGGAGTGAAAATGGCGGAAACGGGTGTGAGAAGCGGAACCATGGCTACCAAAGGCGTTGAAATCACGGCGACCAACGAGGATAAGCTCCGTTACACCAAACGCCGTCGCACTACGAGCTAGTGTGCCGACGTTGTGACGCTTTGCTATGTTGTGAACAATCACGTAGCTCTCAAATCCCACCATCTTCGTCGTTGTCGTCTTCTACTTCCTTTTTCTCCGGTGAGGGTTTTTGTCAAGGCCTTAACTTGTTAAACCAAAAAATTGAAGAGCTTTACCGATAACCGGGAATATGTTATCAATTTGGCTAACCGATTTATACTGCGATGAATACTTCAATTAACCGACCGGTTTATTTTGCCGTACGGAGTAGAGACAGTCTAACACCATATATGCAGTGCACTATATTCCCTCGTACAGATCAATGGTCGAGGTATTTTCATGTCACAATGACATCTCAATATTTGAATCAAAATCATTTTGTTCGGTAATGAATGTAGCTAGAAACATGATTTTTGGGATAAGGAAACCCATGGAGAATGTGAGTTCTTCTATATCTTCTCGACCCTGAAGGATTCCATAACTCTTCTTAGATCTTTTTCTTCTTCTTGGAAAACTTTCTCAGGCGTTTGGAGTCTCAATGAATAGAGTCTATTGTTTTCAACTCCTAGAACTGCAAGGTAACGTCGGTTCCATTCCAAACGAGCCACTCTATCTTGCGGCATCACAGCTAGTTCATTGTTGTTCGCATATGACTTTATGTTCACCTGTTCAATTATCATAACCCAATGCAACTATATGAGATATGGTGATTCATCATATAAGATCTCTAACTTCAAGAAGAGCACTAAATGCATGTTGAAACTTCAGATGAATTGAAATAAGACATGTTTGATCCGTAAGAATAGTCTCAGGATTGATCAAAACACTTTGACAACACCAACAACGAGACATGTTTGATCAAAAAACTATTTTTATGATTGATCAGGACATGCTGCAACATGACGATTGATCAAGAAAACAATTGTTACTTATTCAACTCTAAATCAACAAGACTGATGTATTGCCCAGTCTCTGTCTAAATTCACCTAAAGCTTCACACTTTTTTCCATCAATAGGCACAAAAACATTCTCCCTACAATCAATCTCAACTACCAAATGATCTAAGCAATTAACAATGTTGTTGCTCGTAATTTAGTATTTCAGTTCAACTGAACAACACATCTTTACGCAGTTTTATACGTACTGAAAACATGAGACGTTGGTTTCACTGAGTTAGGATGCAATTGGGAATTGACTTTTAGCTTACCTCGATTTGGTAGTAGAGTTTACCGTCATCTGCAACTCTGGAGGAAGTGTTTAGGATGTTGCCCTCGCGCCTAACCCCCAGCCTAGTGGACATAAACTCAGTCAAGTACTGTCTAAGTACTGTCTTTCCTGCATCTTCAGGGGAACCCAAGTCCTCAAGTGACAAGTATTTTGAGGAAGAAGGCGAAGAAAACTCGACAGACAGGTTCTCGTCCAGAACAAAAGGGTCTCTAAAGAATATGTCAGCTCCGGCTCCTCGGACTTGAATCCAATTTTGAGGGTACTTGAAGGAGTATCCATCAAATGTATCTATGTATTCTTTGAACACTGAAGTCGATGCTAATGCTTTTGGAAGATTGGCTTCTGAAACCATTAAACCAGACATGAGCAAGCTCATCATCATGCTCCTCCTCCCAACTGCACAAGCCTTAAGAGCTAGTGTCAGTATACATGATTACTCTCCACGAGTACAGAATACGAATCTTTTTTAACATATGCATTTTGAAACAATCTAACAAAGCCTATATAGCCTTGTGTAATGGCAAAATATACAAAGCTGCTATTAACGAAACCCAAAGTCATGAAATCGAAACATTACCAAGTTCGTCAAGAATGCTTAATATGCTATACCAAATATAATGCGAGACTCATCAAACTGATGAATTTTACCTGTTTGGCATTGGTTAACCAGTTTTTGGGAGCTGGAGATTTCGGTTCAACGAACTTGGCAGATTGGTATTTTGGACCGGAGGTGATGGGTCTGGAGAACAAAAGCTGTCATTTTCTCCAGGAATTAGAACTGAAAGAGGCAAACTTTTGGTCTAATTTTTCACACTATCATTTTTGGTTTCAGTTAATTAGCATGGAAAAGGACTTGGATTTGTTTGACATTTGTCAAAAATTAAGTAAACCCATTTTATAATTCATGGTTTTACTTAATTGGCGACTACAAAATCTCAAAACCTAAATCCTAAAGCATAGATGAAAGAAGTAATCTTACATGGGAATTGTTGTTGAGTCTCGGACATGACGATGGATGATTTGTACAAAAAGATCGAGACGAAGACAGAGAAGTTAAATTGCAGGAATCTGTGGAAGCTCCTCTGGTTATTATGTAAAAAGGAAAAGCAAATGCAGATGAAGCCATTAAAGGGAGTTTACAAGCTCGAATGGTGAAAGTTTCGGAATGTAAGTAATCAATCATCCACAGAGGAACTGGGATTTTGGTTGGGCCACGTCAACCAAGAAATCCAAGTTTTGGATAGGTATACGTTAGTAAATACATAAGTAACAAACATGACATATGTATCAAATATGAAAAGTGTAACTGAAAAAAATATCGGGTAACAAATACTAGTAACTTTAAATTATTACGGTCACTCGTAAAATTAAAGTTAAGGTATCCTGATAGAGAAATACATACGGGATCCTAAGGATAAAATCATAAAAAGAGTCATCACTAGAGAAGAGTAATTGCACTCAATACACATATAATAATTATATGTTGTAATTGGGTGAATGCCAAACCTATTAAGCATAGGGTATTGTTTATGAGTTTAGGACATTTTTACACCTATGTATTTTCTCCATTGTTCTTTCCTTCTTTGCTCACGCTATCTTCTCTTCGTCTTCTCTCTTTTCTACATATTCTCTCATATTCAGATTCTTTCTTCTAAACTCATTCATCGGTTGAAGAAGAAGGATCTTCGGTTGAAATCATCAGGTTGTTCGATCGAGAAGGTAATATCTGTTCGGTGTGGTGGTTGCGACAATATGGCAGTGAAACTATATTTATGGTAGTGGAGTGGTTGGTGTGGGTGTGGAGACGATGGTGGCGACAAAATTGATGATAAATTTATTAACGTCTAATATGCGGTTTAACGGGTAATATATAAGTTAACGGATATTATTTATGTTACTCAGGTAATATACGCATTAACGGGTAAGACATATAAGTTAATAGATAATAAATATTTTAACGGGTAATATATATATATATATATATATATATATATATATAAGTATTAACATGTATTACATTTAGGTTAGCGGATAATATTTATGTTACCTAGGTAATAAATGAATTAACGGCTAATTCATTTATAAGTTAACGGATAATAAATATGTTACATCCAGTGGCAGAGCCAGAAAGTTGATCTCTGGAAGTAAAAAAAATTATTTTTTAAACTTATAGATTTAATCTTAAAAAAATTTCATTACAAATATTGTTATATTAAAAACATCATACACTCATTCATATTCAAAAATTTTGTATCACTTTTTCATTTGTCACATTATCAAGTATATGTTTCTTAATGAAACAAACTAGAGAATAACTTAAAAAAATGTATCACTAATATGATTACACAAACTCATCTTCACAATATTCATCTCAAAAACAAATTTTTATCGATTTGAATAATTTTTGTAATTAGTGGTTTAATTTCAATTTAAAATAAAGAAAAAGATGAGAAGAAAGAAAATTAATAATTGATCAATTAGGTGAAGAAATTACATGTGGGTATATTTTTTTTTTATATTGAGCTAAAGTGTACTTTATTGGGTTAGAATTAAATTTATTTTTTATAAGTGTCAAATATATTTAGAAAGGGGTCAATTACTAAAAAAAATTTATACTAATAAATATTTTCTAAAAATTCAACGGTGTCATAGGACACATCTTGCCGTCAAGTATCTCCACCACTAGTTACACCGGTAAGTAATGTATTAACGAGTATTATATTTTATGTTAGCGGATAATATATGTATTAACCATCTACACTATAGATTACCGAGTAATACCAATATTACCATGTATATACTAAATGAGTTATCCTAATAACATATGTGTTAGCGGATACTAAATGAGTTACCATGCTAACATACGTGGTAGCGGATACTAAATGTGTTACCCTAGTAACATACGTGTTACCGGTTAAAAAATATGGGACAACACATAAAATACGCTGTCTCCGCATTTAATGCTTTGTCATCCTCTCTCTCTTTTAGTTAATGACGACAAGATCATTTATGTCATTTGACATGTAGACCCATGGACACTTACTTAATTTAGGTAATGGTTTTCAAAAATGTTTGTTTATTGGGCTAATTCACTCATTTTTTAAAATACATGATAATAAGTATTTAATTTTGATACATGGTTTCATTGGTTACATTTGCAAACAACTTTTTTATTTTCCTACCAGATAATACTTCGCTTGAAATGACTATTTACAAATGATCTTTTCAAAATATATTGTTTGGATTTATTTATGATCGTTTGAAAAACTATTTTCAAACGGAGATATTTACGGTATTTATATTTGCATTTTACGTATATTATGTTTTAAAAAATAATATATGATTCACACACAATGGTTATAGAAAAAAATTAATAGTTTATTTAGAAAATACTTATTTTCTAGTATTCAAATATTATTTAAAAAGTAATAGTTGTAATCTATATATTTCCTTTATATTAAATATTTTGAATTATATTTTTATTCATAACTTTTTTAAAAATTATTTACATACTAACTTTTATCTCATTACACTATTCAACCGCTGAAGTGTTACCAATTAACAATAATCTTCAAATGACATTCGTTTGAAATTTTTTTTGCCAACCATTATTTTGAAACGAATTTCGTTGCAACTGTTCATCTTTTTTCAAAAAGTTATTTCAAACTATGTCACCAATCGGAATCATAGGATGGTAGGTTTGCCTCCGTGCTCTTTTGCACTTTGCAGCACAAATAATATAAATTTTAAAGTAATTAATTTTACAACATAGATTTTATTCTAATGCATTTTGGTGTAAAACTCTTTCTCCACAATAAGATTTCTTAAACACGTCACCACCGTTGTTAAACACCTTGGGAACAATGTCAGAGGTTTCCTTAGCTCCAGTATCGCTTCCCTGTGGTCCTTTTTCTTTTGTTTTTTGTTTAGCTAATGTCGGCAATTGATGGGTGGTTTCAGATATGAAAGGCCAGAGCGTAAATGGGATTCCAGTGTACCATCGAAAAGCTTGTAAATTGTGTTGTGGCTTTTCACCAATAGAGTCGTCTTAGAGCTATCCTGATCAATCGATGTTGTAACTTCGGCTCTGCCATAGTTGTTTAGAGGTAGTAGTTGGGGTTCTTTGGCAACTAAGGGTTTTCACAGTGGAATTGGGCCTTCCTCAAGGTGTTCCGATTTCGCGCTATGGGGTGTTTTCTCTGCTGAGTTCTCCTATTGATATACACTTAATCAATTAACAAAAGTGCAAACATGTCATTGTACCATTTAAGTATCAAATCCACATAGAATCTAGAATCAATACACTAGGATATGAGAATCCAATCTATTGTAACAACACACAACGATCAGCTGAATGTTGATACACAGAGTGTGAGAAACAATCGATGAAACAGAGCAAGAGAAGCGTAGAAGAAAAGTAGATCAAAGACACAAGAGATTTACATGTTCAGCCTCCATTGCAAGGTGCAACAACCTATTCATGCGGGGATCACGATCACATGAGAATCCACTAACAAACCGGAGAAGATTATAGAGATTACAAAAGCAATGTCACTCTCTTAGGCTCACAACACTCACCAATACAACTTGCGTAAAAACCCGAAAGAAAACTCGTACAATCAGAGGTAATTCCCACGCTCATTCACACAACACTCTCATGAAGAATCAGAGAGGCTTCTTATTGTCTCATCTTCATGTGACAAGGTTGTTACTAACGGCACCAGTCTGTTGTTGACAGATTCCATCAGCTAGGAGTGACGTTGTTTGCAGAGTGAAGAATCTTCTAATCTCATCTTGGGCCAACAGTGGAGCAACAGTGAAGCTCCTCAACATCATGATCCATCAATACTTAAGGCCATTCTAATCACCACAAAACTCAACATGAATGGTTTAAGTTGAGCCAAGAACACTCTACAACACCTTTCACTGTATATCTTCATCTTGTACCCTTCACCCTTAGCTTCTCCTAATGATTTCAGATGCTGAATGCTTCTTATTTAGACTTCAAGTGAAGCATTGATGTAGCTTCAGTCAATTTTTTCACAGGCAGAACCTTTGTAAAAATATTTGCAGGGTTGTAAAGTGTAGAGATTTTAGTCACTTTAATACTCCCTTCCTCAATTCTTTCTCGAATGTGATGATATTTTACTGCAACATGTTTGGTTCTCTCATGATGAACATTGTTCTTAGCCAGTGAAATAGCACTTTGAGAGTCGCAAAACATCTCCACCTGATCTCAGCAATTAAGACTTTCAACCAAATTGCCTCTTTAACATGTTCAGTAAGAGGTATATACTCTGACTTTGTTGTGGACAAAGCAACAACTCTCTGAAGATTAGACTTCCAGCTTATAGCTGTGCCACCAAAAGTGAAAACAAAACCTGTAATCGACCTTCTTTTGTCCAAATTAGAGGCAAAATTTGAGTCACTCTAACCTGCAAGTTTCATCTCACTGCATCTTTAAAACATTAAACCCGAACCTGAAGTTCCTTTAATGTAGTTGATATGCATGAATTTTACCATGTTTTAGAACCTCATTTAGCTTAGTTTTCATGCATATACATAACATTCTCATCGTTTTAGAGTCGTTTTAGGTCTATATTGCATACTCTGCATTTGCATGGCATACAGAGGATTTTCTAGGTACTTTGGAGGCCTTTTGGATCACTTTGGAGCACGACGGGACATAAAGGCTAGCACGTAATGGACTGGAGTATCTATCATGATAAGAAGAACCAGATGCGGTCAAGGATCATATAGCTCTGCTGACCAGCTCGACCACCCTTGGTTGAGCTTGGAGATCTGGAAGTGCAAAGGCAAACCTCGACCAAAGCACTTGACACGCCAGGTCGAGTCTACGCACCACAACAAGTCTAGAAAGAGACCTCGAGACATAGACTCGACCAGCTGGGTCGAGTCTGAGACTCAACCAGCTGGGTTGTGTCTGAGACTCAACTTTACCGTTAAAGCACGGCTCGACTCCTCCCTCGATCGGCAGACCTCAAGTCGGCTTGGATACAGACAAAGAAGACACCACTCGACCTAGGAACTCGACCAACACCTGGTCGAGTCACCTCCCCCAAAGCTTGACTTTTTTATTTCGCATTTTGAATTTTTAAGGGTTTTGGGTGTTGAATTATAAATACCCATGAACACTAAGAATTAAGGGCGTTGTTTTTTTGCCTCTAGTTTTCTCTCATGTTTCTTGTTTTTGCCTCTAGTTTTCTCTCATGTTTCTTGTATTGAATGCTTATTTTGATAATGATTAATTGAGTACTTGCCTTTGATTTCTTCTTTATTGTTTTTTATCTTTCTATCATCTTTCTAATCATGTCATTCACATCAAATTTCGAGTTCATCCATCTGTCCATGATTAGTGAGTAGTTTGCTTAAGGTTTAAGAGGAAATGGTTAGATTGATGTTAAACTAGGGTGTTTGCAGCTTGCTTAAGCTCTTCTATGTTAGGATTTCTTTAGATTTGGTGTGCATAATGCTTGTTTCTACTTGATCACTAGAAATATGTTGTGTGCTTATCTTACCCGAAAGGTGTTCGATTAAATGCTTGATAGAACCAAAGTCTGAGTTATGTTGTCTATCCCAAGGGATTGATTGCATAGGCAACATATTGGCTAGAATAAATTGATTCTTATTGCATGCTTGTTCAGATTTCGTTAACGAGAGTTAGGTCTGACCCGTGCTTTGCTGAGTTCATTGACCACGAGAGTGGCTGTGTTATCGTTGAATTTATTGCCTAGAAATCGCCCTTAATAGGTTGTTAAGAAAGTCTGGAAGTCCCTAGTGTAGCATTAATCATTAATCCAAATCATCTTGAACCCTTCTTTCCGTTTATTGACTATCGTTATCGTTCTGTTTAGGTTCCGCTTATTTTGCTTGCTAAGTTGTTATTGTTATTTACTGCATGTTATGCCTTTGTTTTATTGTTATTGCTATGTTCAGTTTCGTGACACTTTGATGAATTGATTATCGAACTTGGACTAGGTTGATCCGTATAATTCCCGATTGCTAGTAACACGCTTAACTTGGATTGACACCTATCATACTGCATCGGCATGTTTGCATTATGTGATAGTATTTGATCACATTGCATCCTGCTAAAAAATTTGCTACCAGTACTGCATCACCCACTTTAAAGCTTCCCGATGCACCTTTATAGGCCCTACCATAAATCTACTGACCATACCAACAACATATGCAAGGTCTGGCTTGGTTCCGATCACCAAGTACATGATACTACCCATGGTATTTGCATAAGGAACTCGCTTCATGCTCTCTACTTGAGCCTTTAACTCATCTTCCATTGCAGACTTGAGCTTAAAGTGAGCAGCAAAAGGAGTTTTTACTGCCTTTGAATCCTTCGTTTCGAAAAGATTCAGAATCTTTTGAATATAACTTCTTTGAGATAATTCGAGTCTGCGATTTTCTCTGTCTCGCTTTATATCCATGCCTAAAATCCTCTTTGCTAGACCGAGATATTTCATCTCAAAAGATTTGTTCAACATCTTCTTCAAAGCATTTATCTCCTTTATGTTCTTGGCAGCTACTAACATGCATTGACATACAAGAGAAGATAGACATGTGATCCATCTACACAATTCTTCACATAAACACAACTGTCAAAAGCACTTCTTTTAAACTTTTAATCAGTCATGAAGCCATTGAACTTCTGGTTCCACTGTCTGGGGCTTTGCTTTAAGCCATACAATGATTTCTTTAGAAGACAAACCATATTCTCCTTTCTCTTTACAATAAAACCCTCTGGCTACTTTATGTAAATTACTTCCTTCAAATCTCCATGAAGGAATGCAGTTTTAACATCAAGTTGTTCTAGTTCTATTTCTTCATGCGCTACAATTTCTAGTAACACACGAATAGAGACATGCTTGACTACAGGTGCGAATATCTCATTATAATCTACTCTTTCTTTCTGATTATAGCCCTTGGCAACTAATCTGGCCTTGAAACGAGGCTCCTCAATGATAGGAATACCTTATTTTCTCTTGAAGATCCATTTACATTCCAGCACTCTTCTGTCTGAAGGTTCTTCTACCAGATTCCATGTATGATTCTTTAGAAGTGCACCATATTCCTCAGGCATAGCACCATTCCATTTCTCCTAGTAGAAATCATGTTTAGCTTCTTCATAGTCTCTTGGTTCTAAGAACTCACCTTCTTCAGTGGTAAGAAAACAAGAGAGTACAGAGTTCGAATCTCTAAATCTAAGGGGTTGTTTTACTTCTCTTCTCACTCTATCACGAGCCAGTTTATAATCTTCAAGACTAGGAGACTCTCCTGCTTCATACTCACTGGAATCATGAGTCTCAATCTCTGAAAGCTCATCACTTGAATCCTCATCCGATGAGTTTTTTTTTATGATTTACATTCAATTCAAGAATGTCAACACTCTCAGATACACCCTTTCCTTTTGAAACAGAAACCATATAATGCTTGTATAATTCATTCTCTTTGAATATGACATTCCTGCTTATAGTGCACTTTTTTTCTTCCAATAACAACATCTTGTATCCTTTTACTCCGCTTGGATAACCAAGAAATACACCTTTCTTTGCTCTAGGATTCAACTTACCATCATCTGAATGTACATAAGAGATGCAACCAAACCTTTTCAAATAGCTGTAATCTCCTTCTCTTTTATACTAGACTTCATAAAGTATTTGACAGTCAATTGCAGTTGATGGAGATTTGTTGATAAGATGCACTACAGTAGCAACAACTTCAGCCTAGAAAACTTTTGGTAATCCCGATTCACTTAGCATGCTTTGAACATTCTCCATGATGGTTCTATTCATCCTCTCAGCCACACCATTCTGCTACGGTGTGTAAGCAACATTTTTGTGTCTCAATATGCAGTTTTGAGACCTCACTAAATTCATTTGAAGAGTTCCAGTCACGTTTTGTACCTCTCTTTTCACACAGAAAATATAGACATCCTGACCTGAGACCACGAAGGACCTCTCTGACATTTTTCATCACTTTGAAAACACCATTCTCTGATTCAAAACTGCAGCCTTGTTCTTCTAACAAACTTGCTGAGCTCAAGTTTCTCCTCATACTCGACACAAACCTTACATCTGTTAGAACCAGAACTGAGCCATCTTGCTTTTCAACCTTAACATTCCCATTTCCTCTAACTGCAGACTCATAATCATTGGCCATACGAACATAACCTTTTCGTGACTCATTAAGCTCAACAAATAACTCATTTTTCCAGGATATATGGTAAGAACATCCGAAGTCAATGATCCATGATTCTTCCAGTACAATATTGGCAACATTCGAACACTCACTGACACAAAGAACATCAGTAAGAACATCTTCTTCCTGCATATGAACCTGAGATGTTTCACCATGTTGCCTATCATTCCCTTTTGGTCCATTTTGTGGACACTGAGCTTTGAAATGATCTGTGGATCCGCATTTCCGACATGCCTTCTTCATCTTAGACTTCTGTTTTCCCTTCTTGAATTTTTGATTCAATTGAGAGCCCTTAGTATTTGCCTTTAGCCAAGATTTATCAGATTTTCCCTTAACAAACAAGCTCTTTGAGATAGATTTTGAATCCCTTGCTTGGAAACCAACTTCCATTCTCAAAAATGATTTGTTGTATCTCAAGGTATCTTTCAGAGTATCGAACTGACTTGGCAATGATCTCAGAAGCATTATTGCTTGATCCTCATCTGAGACCTCAACCTCAACATACTCTAAATCACCAATGACCTTAAGAAACTCATTTATGTTCTTCTCTAACGATAGACTAGGTGACATCTTATAGTCATACAACTTCTGCTTAAGATAGATCTGACTAGTAAGAGTCTTAGCCATATATAAATGGTCCAATACCTTGAACATATCAACTGGAGTCTTCTCCTTGATGATCTTATGGAGAACGTGATCACCAACACTTAGAATAATCGTGCTTCTCGCCGTTCTCTGCTTTTCTTGAATACTCTTCAGGTCTGATTTATCAGATTAATCAGCATCTGGTGTCGTAGATGATTATGATACAGTTGCACTGGTTGCAACAGCATCCAGTAAACCGAGAAGCTCCAAATGAGCCATCAACTTTTCTTTCCACAACATGTAATCCACAGAACCATCAAACCTTTCCACTTCGATCCGAGCTGATGCCATCGCAGCTAAGATCTCACCACTCCTAGCGGAAGACTAACAACCGGAGCTCTGATACCAGTTGTTGTAAAAACACATAACGATCAACTGAATTTTGATACACGGAGTGTGAGAAACAATCGAAGAAACAGAGGAAGAGAAGTAGAGAAGAAAAGTAGAGCAAAGACACAAAAGATTTACGTGTTCAGACTCTACTGCAAGGTGCATCAGCCTACTCATGCCGGGATCACGATCACCAGAGAATCCACTAAGAAACCGGAGAAGATTACAGAGATTACTAAAGCAATGTCACTCTCTTAGGCTCACAACAGTCACCAATACAACATGCATAAAAACCTGAAAAAAATACGTACAATGAGAGGTAATTCCCACGCTTACTCACACGTCACTCTCATGAAGAATCAGAGAAGCTTCTTAGTGTCTCATCTTCACGTGATAAGGTTGTTACTAACAGCACCAATCTGTTGTTGACAGATTCCGTCAGCTATGAGTGACGTCGTTTGCAGAGTGAAGAAGCTTCTATTCTCATCTTTGGCCAACAACGGAGCAACATGGCCCAGATAAGAAGCTCCTCAGCATCATAATCCATCAAGACTTAAGTCCATTCTAATCACCACACAATCTAATCTAAAGCAATAACAAATTTGATCTTAAAATATAGAGTATAAACCAAACCAAACTAAACAAGAAACAAACTCCCAACTTAACCAAAATAATGACATAAACAAAACAAGAACAAAGACAAGATAAAGACTGACAAACTTAGTACCAAAGAAAGACAATTAACTACTAAACCAATAGAGAGAAAACTATCAAAATAACTATCAGCAAACTTAGTTTGAGAAGTATGCTCTTGTCTAACTTGAAGCGTAAAGTCTCTAGATACTGAAGCATTGTCATTATGTTTAACAACATATATAAACTACAGTTTGTAATCTTAGTTCATATGATGAATGTTAAAGTACATTTTGTTGCATAGATTCTTGATGAAATTGATTCAAGTCTTCTAGCCATCAATGTATTAGTTTTTTCTTCATGATAATAAAGAAGTGGGGGATTGTTAGATATTAATTATTAGAATTGTTATTGGTTCGTTAAATTTTTTTGTTAAAAGAAGAGTAAAATGAACTAAACCAACTCAATCACATGTTTAGATCATTTTAATTACGTGTTCATTAAGCAATCTCTCTGAATCTTGTTCTTGTAGATTTAACCGACTATAAAGCTGTATTTAAGAAGCATTAGAGTTACAGATTGAGCTAGAGAAAAAATCATATTAGAGATCATCAAAAATTAGAGATCAATTCATCATCTTAAGATGAATTGATTCTTCATCATCTTGTGCGTATCCTTCTCTGTTTTTCTCTAGATCTCCATCTTCCTTAGAGAATCTTGAAGCTCTCCCATGGATGAACATAGTTAAGCCGCATAGTATACTCGTAGTGATTATCATCCTCGATCTTGAATACCAGGGAGGGTGACTAAATTGCTCAAGTTCAGAAGCTTTCGATTAGGCTCTTCTCTTTTGAAAGTTTCTCTGTTGATCATCTCATATCCTCGAACTCCAACAATATCAACTCTCATTAGCTAGGGAAGAAAACTTCATAAAAATTTCATTCAAGCATTTCATTAAATGCCTCTCGGGCAATGAAAAACCATGTTCCTGACTTGGTTGATCAAGTCATCTAGCACTAAGCTCAATGTCAATGAAGTAAAAAAAAGATCTAACACTTTAAGCATCATCAAATTTTTAATCTACTAAACATGTAACTCATTTTCCTGGAAAGAGAAAAAGCAAGAAAGAGAAAAGAGATATTTTTGGGAGGAAATTGAGAGAAAGAAGAAAAAAAGAAAATAGACAAATTAGTCAACGACACGTAGCAAATGGAAAGAGAAAATAACAAAATTGTGATTGGCGACGGAAATGGATATAAGTGATGGACATAGAAAGTGAAGAAATATAGAGAAAAATTTAGACATGGACATGAACATATACATGGACGAATGAATCAACCACACATGGTAAATGTAAAGAGAAAATGAGAAAATTTTGTTTGGCGAAGGACATGAACATGATATTGATTACAGTCGTACACGTCTCACCTAACAGTCATTTAACAAAGATTTAACCGGCTACTAACGTTATTAATGGCCAATGTTGATTTTGGCCCATGGTTTCAAGTTCATGTAGGATTATGCAGTGCCCTATAGTTCACGTTGAAATCGCCACGACAAATTTTTTTTTGTTTGTAAATGGCTCTTTTCCCCATTTTCACTACTTAAATCCCAACAATTACCAATTTTCAAATCAGTATTCCAATCAATCACATCCCAAAATATACGAAATTATGGATTTAAACCAAATTTCACCATGCTATTAGCTGGTCTAAATTATAATGGATCGACGATGACCTTACTATTCCATATTATACGGCATGGTAAGGTCAACTTTCTCGGGGAGATAAAAGGAACCACCTCTATTATTTTTAAAGCAATTGCATGTCATGATCTACGGATGTGACATGACGTTTTTGATGTCCTAGCACATTAAACAACACAAACACTCTAGACTGTTCTCTAGTGTTCGATGACATTAAACAAGGAAATACTACAAAAGTGAAATTTTTTGTAAACCAACATCCATATAATATGGTATACTACCTAGCTGGCAGTATTTATTCTTTTTATCCAAGTTTTATTAAATCAATTATACTTCCTTAGAGTAAATCAGAAAAGTATGTGCACACTATCAAGAGGGATGTCATAAGGACATTGAAAGTGCATTTAGAGTGTTGTAGACTAGATTTAAAATCATTTGTGAACCTCTTCGATTATGGGACATAGGTGATTTGGCTATCATCATGAGGCCATGTATCTGATATGCATGAATTTTACTGTATTTTAGAGTCCCATTTAGCTTAGTTTGCATGCATATTCACAACATTCTCATCATTTTAGTCACTTTAGGTCCATATTTTACACTTTGCATTTGCATAGCATACATGTTGCATTGGAGTGATTTCTAGGTACTTTGGAGCATTTTGGAACATTTTGGAGCAACATTGGACATGAGGACCAGCTTGGACCGGATTGGAGTGCCAAACACAATCAAAGCAAATGACAAAGTGCTAGAATCAAACCCACTCAACTTGAACACTCGACCAACCCTTGGTCGAGTTCCACCCAAGTTGTTGAAATGCTGAAAATTATATGCTGGAAAACACAACTCGACCTGCAAGGTCAAGTGACAGTTTCTGGGTGTTGAAACATGAAGATTACATGATGGAAAACCCAACTCGAGTCTCCAACTCGACCTGCACTGGGTCGAGTTCACTTTCTGGGTGCTGGAACATGAAGGTTACGTGCTGAAACACACAACTCGCCCTAAGGACTCGACCAACACCTGGTCGAGTCACATTTCTGAGCTTTTATTTTGTTAACTTTTTAATTCCGCATTTTGACTTTTAAGAGTTTTGTGTTGTGAGGTATAAATACCCATTTACACCCAAAAACAAAAAAAGAGACGCTTTTGCTTTCAATTTTCTCTCATTTTCATGTGTTTGAATGCTTGATTTAGTGATGATTAATTGAGTATTTGCTTTTGCTTTCTTCTTCATTGTCGTTTATCTTTCCATCATCTTTCTATTCATGTCATTTACATTAATTTTCGAGTTCATGCATCTGCCCATGATTAGTGAGTAGTTTTCTTAGGGTTTAAGATGAATAGCTAGACTAATGTAAGGCTACGATGTTTCCAGCTTGCTTAAGCTCTTCATGCTAGGATCTCTTTAGATTTGGTGTTCTTAAAGCTTATTTCATTCTAACTATTTGAAATTTGATTTATTGCATTCATCCACCTGCCAAGTGTTCGATGGAATGCTTGAATGAACCAAAGTCTGAGATATGCTTGTCTATCCCAAGGGATTGGTTATGTAGAGAGTGTATTGGCTAGAATAGGTTGAATCTTAATGCTAGATTGCTAGGATTCCGCTAACGGGAGTTAGGTTCGATCCCTGCCTTGCTGAGTTCATTGTCCACGGGAGTGGCTGTGTTGTTGTTGAATCTATTGCCTAGAGATCATTCTGATTAGGTTGTTAAGCGAGCTGGAAGTCCCTAGTGTAGCATTGATCATTGATCTGAATTCTCTTGAACCCTTATTTCCGTTTATCGTTTATCGTTTTGTTTCCGTTCTTTGTTTATTTTCACTTGCTGAGTTTTTTTTTACGTTAATTTACTGCTTGTTTTGTCTCCATTTACGTTTCTGGTTCTTTTGATTCAGTTTTGTGACAACCTTTGAACTGAATACTGGCTTGGATTAAGTTGACCCTTATATTACTGATTGTTAGCATCACACTTATTTGGATTGACACTTATTATACTGCATTGACATGATAGTCTAATAGGATATTTGACTGATCTTTCAAAACATAAAAATTTGTTATCAGTATCATATTGCATAATATGATTATTGTGAATGAACGAGAAACATATCTTTAGAATTGAACCGATTAGGATCAATATGAGGCAAGTAGATCTACTTCACCGCGACCATTCTCAACTGAGAGGCTACATGCATTTACAAATCATGTGTGTGCTAGATCTTAATTACGTGATTCAAGTGTACTTAAGAAATTGCAATCGGATCTGGTTAAACATATATGGATAAGATTGAAACAGTCTCATTATTAAGAAGCTTTTTAAATCTTTATATGTGATTTAAGGGCTTTATTATTTTTTTGGGTTGATTTGTTGTAACAATTAACTCGTGTGTCTTTTTCTAGTTATATGGTATGTTTTTTTCATGTCAAGTATGATGTATTTATTTATATATTGTATTGCAATTTAAATTTTTTTTTGTAACTTTAGTTATTTATATATTGTACCGCGACCATTGTCAACTGAGGTGCTACGTGTATTTGCAAATCATGTGTGTGCTAGATCTTAGTTACGTGATTCAAGTGTACTTCAGAAATTGTAATCGGATCTGGTTAAACACATATGGATAAGATTCAAACAATCTCATTATTAAGAAGCTTTTTAAATCTTTATATGTGATTTAAGGGCTTTATTGTTTTTTTGGGTTGATTTGTTGTAACAATTAACTCGTGTGTCTTTTTATAGTTATATGGTGTGTTTTTTTTCATGTCAAGTATGATGTATTTCTTTATATATTGTATTGCAATTGAAAATTTTTATTTTGTAACTTTAGTTGTTTATTAAAAATGTTTTCAATTTCTTGTTTTACTATTTGAAATAAAAAAGAATTATTTTGAATATATGAAAAAATTATTTAATTTATTTTTTTGTCAACACTGAGCCACAACTTCTGACCCATTAGCCAAGTTCCTACATGATATAGGCAGTGGGACTTAATATCTGGATGTGCAACTGCGTCTGCCATTAGTGGACTTACCACATGCCACTAGATTAAAGGCCACCTACAAGTTGTTTAACTTTTAAATTTAACTCTTAGTTATTTTTTTTGTCAACATTGGGCCACAACTGGCCGGCCTATTAGCCAAGTTCCTACATAATGTAGACGGTGGGACTCGATCCCTGGTTGTGCAAATGCACTGTCTTTAGTGGACTTACCGCCTGCCACTAGACTAAAGGCCACTTGCCATTTAACTCTTAGTTATTTTAATTTTAATTTAATTATTAATTATTATTATATAATTATAATATACAAATAAAAATAAAAATAGAAAATAAAAATAGTAGGTTAAGGTGTTTAATTTTAGAATTAATTGCCAAATATGCCATATATCTTTAAATAACCAAATAACTCACACTCATGTTTTTCTCGACAAAAGTGCAACAAATAACTAAAACCCTTATTTAAAATGAACTTAAATATCTCCAAGTTTTCCACAATTTTTTTCGATTGTTTAGTTAAAAAGATTGAGGGAAAAGAGAGGGAATGGAAGAGGAAGAGTACAGAAAAAGAAAAAGAAAAAGAAAAATGAAAAAAGAAAAAAGAAAAAAGAGAAAAAGGAAAAAAGAAAAATGAAAATTGGAAAAAGAAAAAAGTGAAAAGAGATGGTGAAATAAGAAGAATAAAAAGAAAGAGGGAAAATTGACAAATGAATTAACCACACATGGCAAATGAAAAACTAAAATGAGAAAATTGTATTTGACGTTGAACATGGATATAAGTCATGTACATGGACATTAGTGATGCACATGGACATTGAAGAAACATAGAGATAATTTTAGACATATACATAGAAATGTCTAAATTGGACATGGACGAATGAATCAACCACACGTAGTAACTGGAACGAGAAAATGAGAAAATTGTGTTTGGCGAAAGACATAGACATAAGTGATGAACATGGACTTGAAATCAATATACATAGACATTGACGAATGAATCAACGACACATGGCAAATGGAAAGAGAAAACAAGAAATTGTGTTTGGCGACGAACTATTGAAATCTTTAAATTTCCTTAGATGAAACTTTAAAAACCTATTTCCCCCTAATTGAAACATTAAAAATTTGTTTCCCCACCTATGAAAGTTTGAAAACATAATTCCCTCTTGAATAAGATTACTGTTTGGTTTACTGTTGACCAAAACTAGTAATCGGTATATAATTTAGTATCAAATCGTAATAAACTTGATTTGTCAGAGAAAAACCAATTTATGCCCAATTAGTGATTTTAACCAATCGGATCTTTTAGAAAAAAATCCAAATCCTTTTATCGAACCCTAAAATTGTGACATTGAAGCTTCTCTTCTCTTATTTTCCAAACATCAAACTGAAGCCGTAAATCTTGTCTTCTATTGTGTTCGATGCTCAAAGATGTCTATTTTTGAGTATTCAACTCCATAACAACAAGTTTCTGGCGTGATGAGGAAGTGAATGAAGAAGAGGTGCAAGAGAGAAATCAGTTGGAATTGGATAGTATTGTAGAGATGTTTGTTGATGAGCCACAAATCTATCATAATGCATACCAAGAGACAAACAAATATTTCATTCATATGTCTAGGTTCTGGTTTCAATTGGCGATTATTTTGCTTAGTTAGAGGTGATTTTCATAAATGGGAGATTATAAGCATTGTAGATAAGCATAAATGTTACGTAAATGGACAATGTGACATGTTAAAGGTCCATGGGTTTACTTCGTTGTTCTTAGATAAATCTGCAAAGAACTAGAGTATTTCATGCCAATAAAAATTGAGTAACTAGTGTTCGAGAAATGGAGAATTCACGTGTCTAGGCCACAATTTCAAGCTGCAAGGAATATGGAGATGGATAGAAAAAGAATATGATAGGCAGTTTGAAAGGATAAGAGATTATGGTGATGTGTTGTTGGAGTCTAGTCCTAACTCTAGTGTAGCTATTGAAACTCTAACAAATGCAGAATGGTTAGGTGTATTGAATATATTTTATGTATGTTTTGATACTTTAAGAAAAACATGGAAAGAAAAATATAGGCCTCTATTGGGTGTAGATGGCTGTTTTATAAGGTCCAAAACAAAAAGATATATTCTTGCAATTGTATATACCCTGTAGCGTGGTATGTTGTTCAAGTTGAGAACACATCCAATTGGATTTAATTTATAAAGAAGATCAAAGAAGACTTATTTCTTGTAGATGGTGGTGGTTGTGTCTTAGTCTCAGATCGACAAAAGGTGGTCTTTACTTTCTGTTTTTATTCTATTTTCATTGTATTTGCTGCAACATCTGATTGTGCTGATTTATTTATGCGAGGTCTGATTAGAGCATTTGAGCTTGAGCTTCCTAATATTGAGCATAGAATGTGCGTGAGGCACATCTATGTAAATCTCAAAAATAGGCACGGGAAAAAAACTCAGATGAAGCCATTCGTTTGGAACCTTGTGTGGAGTTACAACGAAGCCGAATACAGAGTTAAGTTAGGCCGACTGCATGAGTATGATCAAGATGTTTTCAAAGATGTTATGGATATGAATCCACAGTTTGAAGCAGAGCATTCTTCAAGATAGGAAACCATTGTGAAGATATGGAATATAACTCTAAAGAATCATTCAATAGCAGCATTGTGAAAGCAAGAGAAAAGCCGATTTTACCAATGCTCGAGATGATAGCTCGCTTGGCAATGGTAAGAATCAGGAAAATATATATTGTATCGACACATCATACTAGAATCTGCACTCCATACGTTGAAGACATATTAGCAAGAACTAGGGCTAGGCATTTTATCTGGATCCGAAGATCCCACCCATGGCTTTAATATTCGTGGCTTTAAAATCACCAGAACTTGATGTAATTGGGCTTACTACTATAAAGTGTTGATTTTAATGGTTTTAATTATGTTCACAGTTGTTGTTGTTCACGTTTTTTGGTGGCTTTAATAAGAAATATACAAAAAACTTTGTCATTCTAAAAACCTTGTTCACGTCTTTTTAGATCAATCTATAATCTCTTGGTATATAGTTTCTGCTACATTCTAGTAAGAAATATATACAAAACTTTGTTATTCTAATAAGAAATATATACATTGATTTGTTCTTACAATGCTTAACTTAGTTAGATCTGAGTTTTATGTTACTATGTTCTT